>CM066042.1:239213479-240565979 GCA_033557465.1 Ichthyophis bannanicus | reverse complement strand
AGAGGAGGAATCAAGCGGCTCCGGTCGGGCAGGCACCGATGCCATCCGCTCCGACGCCAAGGGTACCGGCGTCGATGACCTCGGTCTGGGGCGGGAGGCCGAGGGAGACCTTGGCCGAGGATCGACTAGAGCGCGCATGGACTCGAGGATAGGCTCGGTCTCCGGGGTCGACTTGGACGTCGATGTCCCGGTGGTCGGAGCAGATGTACTGGTGAGACCGGCGATCAGTGCCTGCTGCTGTTCCATGAAGGCAGCCAAGCTGCACTCCAAGGCCGTCAACCTGAGTCCGAGCTCAGGAGACTCAGCAGCCCCCGACTCGGGCCCTGACAGCGTCGGGCCCAACGTCGCCTCCCCTGGAGGAGAGTCCACGAGGACTACAGTACTCATGTGACCCGGGGACTCCATCTCCACACGAGGTTGTTTTGCAGGCCTCTCCGACTCTGAAGACCCGGGACAGCGCTCGGGGCTATGCAACTTGGCCCTCGAGGAGCCAAGTGCGTCCACCGACGCCACCCTCGCGGGCTTTTTCTTCTTGCCACGCTCCCGCGTGGGAGACTCCCTCTCAGAGGAGCCTCGGCGCTGCTCGGGGCCGGAGTCCCGAGATGTCGAGGCCTCTGACGAAGTCCGGGCCCGTCCGGACGCGGAGTCAGAGAAGATTCTTTCCTTTTGGTGCTGCCGACTCAACGTCTTTGAGGACATTTTCCCACACGGGCCACAGATCATCGGGTCATGATCGGGTCCGAGGCACTGGAGGCAGCAGTCATGTGTGTTGGTGAGAGACATAAGTTTCTTACACCGATCACAATTTTTAAACCTGCTGGCAGCCATCGGGGGAAAAAGGGCCCCTGTGAGGTCAAAAGACAGGGCTGCCAGTGAAAACAGAAAAATGGTGCGTACGCTAGTCACTAAGGACAAAAAACGAAAAAAGAAGTCCGGGCTCGATACCAATGTATCGGGCCCAGTTGGGAAAGGGAAACCAGCGTCGAACCGAAGAAAACAGGTCCACGCAGAACAAAATCAACTTTTTCCTCGGGTGAAAAGAAACACGTCCGTCAGGCTCCGCGGAAAAAAGAAGACTGAGCAAGATGGCACCCTTGGGCGGGAAGGGGACTGCGCATGCACGCTGTATTCCCAAAGGCTTTCTGTGAAAGCTGGGGAAATGCTCCGCACGGGGGCTCCGTCGGTGCCGACGTCACCCATATGTGACGACTGACTTCCTGCTTGGTCCTGGAGAAGCAACTATGCGTTCTCTGGAGGCAAGCAGGGGGATGCAGACACACTTGAAGGTGAGACCAGAGCTGGGGCCACACCAATGGTGCAGCTGGCTTTCTTCAGAGTATGGACAACCCCAGAGGACCCTGGGCAGAGGTGAAGAGCTATGTAGTGAAGAGGTTCTGGAGGAGGACCTGGCTGAAGGCCAAGTCCCTCGCAGATGAGCAGTCCAGACTGTAGTGCTTAGTAAAAGTGTAAATGGATGACCAGGTTGCTGCTTTGCAAATGTCCTGGGAAGAGACTGAGGCTAGACATGATGGACGAGGCAGTAGCTCTGAAGTTATGAGGGACGACCCACCCTGGGAATGGTAAGGCAGCCTGCTTGTAGCAGAAGGCGATATAGTCAATGATTCATGTGAAAATGGTCTGCTTGGCCACTGGACATGTGGGTTGTTCGGGGTGAAGGTCAGAAATAGTTGAGATGACCTATGGTGAGGTTCCATGCAATGCTAGTACAAAAGTGCTTGGCAACAGTCCAGAGTGTGTAACTGCTCTTCCAGCGAGCCCTCCGGGACTGTTGGGAAAAAAGCAGGGAGGACGACAGGTTGGTTGATGTGATAGATGGAGACCATCTTTGGGAAAAGCTTGGGGTCGGTTCTGAGGACGACTATTGTGAAAGAACTGTGTGTAGAGTGGGTAGTGTACCAGTGCTTGAAGCTTCCTGAGATATCTGGCAGAAGTGATGGCCACAAGGAAGGCTGTCTTCCACATAAGGTGTTTGAGTGACACTTTCACTAGGGGCTCAAAGGGTAGTCTCATGAGTGGTCTCGAGGGAGGAGTGGCCTAGTGGTTGGGGCAAGGTACCTCAGGCCGGAAGGTGGGGGGTTCAAATCCCACTAGATGACAGCAACCTTAGGCCAGAAGGACTGGGGTTTCTAGTCCCACAGGTGCTCCTTGTGGTCTTGGGCAAGCCACTTAAACCTCCATAGCCCATGTGCCCTGTAAGTATTAGTGTATGTGTCT
The DNA here is from genome assembly GCA_033557465.1 of Ichthyophis bannanicus. NCBI lineage: Eukaryota > Metazoa > Chordata > Amphibia > Gymnophiona > Ichthyophiidae > Ichthyophis > Ichthyophis bannanicus. Next base: position 240,563,744 of record CM066042.1, on the reverse strand, counting down.
CATATCCCCTCGTGTTAAATGTAGCCCCCAATTGTGTTGTGACCACTTTGATTGAAGGATAAGGTGGTATACAAAGCCATCTAAATAAATAAATAAAATAAATGAGTTTGGACAGAACAATGTTAAGATCCCAGGCTAGCTTAAGCAGCCACATGGGTGGCTTGCCTCTCATGAACCTGGGTGTACAGAGATGGGGTTCCTATTGACAGGATCATAGGATGCAGTGATAGCGGACAGAAGATAGCGCACTGTTATGGTCAGGAGACCAGAGTGAGACAGGTGGAGAAAGTAGGAGAGCACCTGGCCCATGGAGCACTGGAATGGATCCAGGTCATTCGAGGCAGCCCAGTGCGCAAAACAAGTCCACTTACGCTGACAGGAAAGGTGTGTTGAAGGTCTTTGAAAAGAGGTGAGGACCGTGATGACATCCTGTGACAGAGAGGCGATCAGCATCTGGTGCCCTGAAGTCGCCAAGCCATGAGGGAGAGACTCTGGAGCTTGGGATGGAGGAGTTGGCCCTCCTGCAGGATTTGAAGGCCGGACCATATGCCTAGTGGCATGGGGGTTCCCACAGCATTGCCAGGAGATGGGGGAACTACAGCTGGTGAGGCCACCACAGTGCTATCAGGATGGCAGAGGCCTTGTCCTGTTTGATCTTGAGCAGGACCTAGATAAGGAGCAGAAATGGAGGACAGGCATAAAGAGGAGGCCCTGGGACCAGTCTATGGCAAAGGCATCCATTGCCCGGTCGTTGTGGGCACAGTCTGATGGAGCAGAATATGGGAAATTTGGCATTGTCAGCAGAAACAAAGAGGTCCACATCAGACACCCCCCAAGCAGCAAAGATATCCCGGATGGTCTCAGGGTTCAGGAACCATTTGTGGGAATCCAGCTGGCAGCTCAACTTGTTGACTAGCTGGTTGAGAGCACCCGGCAGGTAAGTCACCTATAAAGTCACCACTATGGAGATGGCAAAGGTCCAGAGTCAGGCAGACTCGCAGCAGAGCTGAAGTGAGCCCGTGCCCCCATGTTTATTGATGTAGAACATGGAGACTTGATTGTCAGTGCATATGAGGACATTCTTGTGCTTCACCCAGTCGGCAAAGACTGTGAGAGCATAGTATACTGCCCGTAGTTCCAGCACGTTGTAATGCAGGACCATTTCCTGATGGGACCAGGTGCCCTGTGTGGAAAATTGCAGCATTTGAGCTCTCCACCCATGGGTGGAAGCATCCATAGTCATGGTGAGGTGGCTCCTGAAAGAGGTTGCCCAAAGTCGTCCACCAACAAAGACTGTCGAGTAGAACATAAGAAATGCCATACTGGGTCAGACCAAGGTCCATGAAGCCCAGTATCGTGTTTCCAACAATGGCCAATCTAAGTCATAAGTACCTAGCAGTTTCCCCAAAAGACACAGGTTCCACAATGCTTGTATTGGGGAAAGCAGTGGATATTCTGGGTCCACTTTAATAATGGTTTATGGATCTTTCCTCCAGGAACTTGTCCAAACCTTTTTTAAACCCGGCTATACTAACAGCTTTCACTACATCTTCCGGTAGCATATTCCAGAGTTTCATTACACATTGAGTGAAAAAATATTTTCTATTATTATATTTAAATAGATTACCCTGTAGCTTCATTGCATGTCCCCTAGTCTTTCTATATTCTGATGACGTAAACAATCGATCTACGTTTACCCATTACATAAGAAAATAAGATATGCCATACTGGGTCAGACCAAGATCCATCAAGTCCAGTATCCTGTTTCCAAAAGTGGCCAATCTAGGCCATAAGTACCTAGCAGTTTCCCCAAAAGACACAGGTTCCACAATGCTTGTATTGGATCAAGCAGTGATATCCCGGGTCCCTTTTAATAATCATATATGGACCTTTCCTCCAGGAACTTGTCCAAACCTTTTTTAAACCCAGCTACACTAACAACTTTTAGTACATCCTCCAGTAACAAATTTCAGAATTTGATTACACATTGAGTGAAAAAATATTTTCTCTTATTAGTCTTAAATAGGTTACTCTGTAGCTTCATTGCATGCCCCCTAGTCTTTCTATATTCTGATGATGTAAACAATCGATCTATGTTTACCCGTTCCACTCCATTCATTAATTTACAGACCTCTATCATATCTCCTCTCAGCCATCTCTTTTCCAAGTTGAAGAGCCCTAACCTTTTTTAACCTCTCTTCATAGCGGTAACCTTCCATGTATTCTGTGGGCCTCCCAGAGAAATTCTGGACCGCAGCAGCTGGGTACATTGACACCAGTTGAATCTGAGATGCCACTGTAAGGGGCACATGTGTAGCTGTACCAAGGGTACCACGTGCACTGTTGCAGCCATGTGCCCCAGAAGATGCAGGATCACACGAGCCAATGCCACCTGGCACATGACTAGATCTCCACTGAGAAGAGTTAAGGCCTGAGCCCTGTGTTTGGGAAGGAAGGCTTTGGCCTGTAGAATGTCCATACATGTGCCTATGAAGTCGTTGAGGCATAGGCTCGGACTTCTCTGCATTGATGATGAAGCAGAGGGTCTTGGAGTGTGATGGAGGTATCTTGGATGGCCTGACTGATGATGGCTTGGAAGGCTTCAGAAATAAGCCTATCATCGAGATAGTGGTAGACACAGTGGCCTCTTCACCTCAATTGGGCAGCTACCACAGATAGGCACTTTGTAAACAAACGGGGCGCGAATACGAGCCCAAACGGTAGGACACTGTACTGGTAGTGGAGGTCAAAAAACTAGTGAAGGTATTGCCAGTAGTGGGGGTGGATGGGCATATGAATATATGCATCTTTGAGGTCTAGAGAGGCAAGCCAGTGCTGGCAGTTGAGCAGGGGAAGGATGGTGCTCAAGGAGTGCATCTTGAATCTCTCCTGCTGGAGAAAGAGGTTGAGATGGCATAGATCTAGAGATCTAGAGATGGCTTTGCAAAGTCAAATTAAGGAACTTACCACGACAGCCCTGGAAGCCCATGTGATCTCTAACAAAGAGTGGAGGTTTCTTAATCCTTTGAACTATACATTGGCTAAATTTTATTTAGTTCCTAAAATTCACAAGAATCTTAATAATCCTCCCGGTAGACCCACTGTTTCCACCAGAGGATCCTTGCTGGAACCATTATCGATTTTCCTCGATTCTTTTTTACGACCGTTGATATCGTCCATTCCTTCATATTTAAAGGATACCACCCATTTTTTACAAATGTTACTTGAACACTCAGATTTGGCAAGAATTCCGGACATCCTGTTAGTGACGTTGGACGTCACGTCACTCTATACAGTCATTCCCCAGGATAAAGCCCATGACGTGGTCATGCAGACCCTTCATAACAGGGGTGACCTTTCAGAATCCCAACTGGCCTTTTTATCAGAGGTGACCAAATTGACGCTATTCCATAATCATTTTCTGTATGATGAGACCATTTACCACCAGATCTCTGGGGTAGCGATGGGGGCTACTTGCGCCCCCTCTATCGCTAATCTGTATATGTCAAAATTTGAAAGGGATTGGATTATCGCCTCCCCATACTCCAATTTTTTAAAAGTTTGGAAGAGGTATATAGACGATGTTTTTGTTATCTGGCAAGGAACACCTTCTGATTTACTACAGTTTTTCAATTGGTTAAATTCCAGGGAAGTTAACATAAAATTTACCCTCAATTTTCATCTTGACAGTATTACTTTTTTAGACGTTTTGGTACATAAAACCTCACAGGGATGGCATATCTCTACACATCGTAAACCAACTGATCGAAATACTCTACTGCACTATGATAGTGCTCACCCCATACAACTGAAAAACAGCTTACCTTTATCACAATTTATTCGCTACCGACGAAACTGTTCTGATTTACAGGGATTTAAACATCAGTCAAAAAATTTGAGAAATCATTTTTTACAACGTGGATACCCTCCTCGGGTCGTCAATCAAGCTTATAAGAGAGCGAGATACTTAAACAGAGATCATTTGATTAATCCTCCAACCACGAAGACATCCGTCTCACAGGCGCATGTCAATTTAGTGACTCCCTTCTCACCCTTCAGTTCTTTTTTGCAACGTAGCATTAAACGGCATGCTAACATTTTACAGAGCCTGACGGAGCTGGAAGGCTTCACAGTTCGCTGCGTGTGGAAGCGGCAAAAGAACCTCAAAGAGTTACTTAGCCCAGCGATTCTGCGCCCCCCTTCCATCGTACAATCCCCCGTTCAGGGCGGCCACACACAATGCGGTAACTGTAACATATGTTCAGTCACTTTAGAACTGACTGAGTTTGAATATCATGACACCCGCTATAACCTACGGAGTAACACCACCTGTCAGTCCACACAAGTCATCTATGGGATTCGCTGCCCTTGTGTGGGGAAAACCACTAGATCTCTTCAAGTGAGAATCAATGAACATAAGAGCAAGCTCAAATGCCAGAGAAGAGAAGCCCCGATAGTTGATCATTGCTTGCAGCTTCAACACACTTTTTTGGAACTACGCTGTTTTGCCATTGAACGGGTAATTTTTCCATCCCGTGGAAGAACACTGGATCAAACTTTGGTGTATCGGGAACAACGGTGGATATATACATTGGGTTCTACAATACCACGGGGACTGAATTCACGAATAGAATGGGAAGCATGTCTGTAAGATGAGTGATCAGTAGCAATTGGCCAATTTTCCCCCACAATGATGACCACAGCTCTACAGGTGGAGCTAATTTTGTTCTAGCGTTTAAACACTCCGCATGCGCGGCGTTTTAGTTAGTTTGAAGGCAAGTATCAGACAGAGCCCAACGGAACCATCCCAGTGATACAAGAGGTAGGAGGTTTCTGAAACGCGATTGAGAATTTATTACAATCCACATCACTGTGAAGTGTATATCTTAAAGAACTCATTTCTATTTACAGTGCAGATCCGACAGATTCCCCTGATGAAACCGAAGTTGGTGAAACGCATTACATAGCGCGTGAACAAGCGTCGGGAATTCATTATACAGATAAGCACTGGTTCACTGGTTCATTGTTCAAATTTACAATTATAAGGCTTGTCAATGGAAAGGACATTATGTGTTGATATATACAAAAAATTTCTTACAAAACATTCTCTGTGGCTATTAGTTTAAGAGTGAGGTCATTGATGTGCATTTAGGCATTAGTCCACTGCAGTTTCCTGAAAGCAGCAGCAGCCTATGGTTTCTGAGACCTCTTTAGCCATGAGTCTAAACACGATATACCAAACACTTCTTATGTTATAATACAGAGTAACACTATTATCTGAATTTATACTCTGGGAAAAGTGACCGCACTATTATTTGTTATAGATCTAGTACTGGCAAAAGGCCTCCTAACTTTTTAGATATTATTTTATTTATTTTTAGGAGGTTGGGGGTGGCACTGCAGAGAAATGGGGTTTGGATGGATCATAGAGAGGACCCAGTGGTCCGAGATGATGGAGTGCCATGCCTCTACAAAATGTCGGAGCAGATTTGGGCAGGGTGGTTTGAGGAAGCAGCTGGGGCTTTCTCTCCCATGGATGATTATAATGAGGGTATATCTGACATTGGGAGCATGGCAGAGGCTGCCGAGGATAGGGTTGGTAGTGATGCTGTGGGTGGAACTGTTAGAAGTACTGATAGTGGTAAGGGTGCTGGTAAGGAGGCATGGAAGCTTGGGGAGTGAATGAAGGTGTTTCCGCTGGCTGAGTTGATAGCTCCCGGATGGGAGAAGAGTGATCCTTCACCTCTGAGACTGCCTCCTGGACCTTGGAGCCAAAGAGGTTATTGACTAAGCAAGGGGCATCTGCCAGGCAGTCATGGAGATCAGAGACCTGTAGCCAGGCTGTTCATGTGACTGAGATCACCGTGGTTGCATAATGTGTCACGGAGTTGTAGATATCATAGGTGGCGCGAATGACATGGTAGAGGGACTCGTGCAAGTCTGAAGCCAGTTGGTGAAGGTCCTCTGAGGTGGGATTGTGCAGCCAAAGGAGGAGGTCGTGATAGTGAAGCAAGTGAAGTTTGTGGGCCAGAATGCGCATGACTAGAGTGCAGCTCTGATAAGTCTTATGTCCAAAAGTGTCCAGGGTCCATTGTTCCTTTCTGGGAAGTATTTGAGATAGCGGTTAGGAGCTTTTGGATTTTTTGAGTACGGCCCCGGAGACTACGGACTGGTGCAGCAGCTGGGGATACTGGAACCCCGGTGCTGGGAGGACTTTGTACTTCAGGTTGGTATGACAAGATGCTGCACTGCCCGACAATGGGGTCCTCAAAATGGAGGATTGAAGGTCCTGGAGGATATAGAGTATCGGGAGCACTGAGACCTCCTTCGGAGTATTGCAAGTCTTTAGGATGGACTGGAAGTTGCCCTTATTAGTGCGTGTTTGAGAATCACTGAGGGCAAGTGCTCAAGAAATCTTTTGGAGGAACTTAGGGTAGGAGAGGTCTTCCTGTGAATCCTCTGATAGGTCCTGGTCAGGGGAGGAGGGGGTGGGTTCCCCCATGTAGGATTCGCAGGGCTTCCACAGGTACACTCACAATGAACAAACATACTCATCGAGTGGCGGAGGGAGCATCAAGTCTATGAGAGGAGGAGACCCTGGGAGCCTCTGCGGGGCACGGATCCGTGGGTCGACAGGCACACTTGAGCATGGGGCAGGCTTGGGGGGGGGGGGGCTGCCTGTAGGATAGTGGAGCTGTCTTGAATGAATCTCTCTGCAGGAGTGACTGGGAGCAGGGGGGAGCCTCTGAGGGGGGAGGGGAGGGCTGCCAGGCATCGAGGGAGGAAGCGTGCGTTTGGAAGGGAGCTTAACAGGCGTCCCAGACAATGACTGGAGCTTGTGTTTGTGCCTGCCCTTTGATTTTCGACCAACTGCTTGTGCTTCCTCCTGTGTGACAGAGGAGGATGCAGAGGAGTTGGGTGTAAGCTCTTGTGGGAAAGTAGTCATCCCAGCCAGCAAATGTAGCCAAGGGAGACCCCGTGACTCCGCAGCCATGACCAAGGAGGAGAGCTCCAGTGTGGTGGCTACCTTTTAAGATCCTATTCATGCTGAAGTCTGGACCAAATGGGAAAAGAGGGGAGAGTTGCTCAACTATATTGGGAGGGACACACAGTGAGGCAAGTGATTCGCCGAGCAAAGTCTGTCCCAGAAACTGCAGAGTATTTGTGTCTTGCTCTTTGCTGCTCTCTTCCTCTTGATCATTACTTTTCTTTTTCTTTTTGTTTTGTAGCATTATACTCTGCACTCAGAGAGTTGTGTTCTCACGGCACAGGCCTCGCACAGTAAGAAAGTGTTGTTTTTGGTGTTCCTGGTTGCTAGGTGATAGATCTGTGAGAATTTGGTTTTGTTTTTGATCGCAGAGTTTCCCGGTCTCGAGAAGAGCATTTGAATGCTGAAACAAAGTGGTTTTGCAGGTTAAATCAAAGAAGTTTGAGAGGAGTGAAGTGAGACCCGTGCAGAAAAAAAAAAAAAAACCCTGTTCTTGCGGGACACATGCAGGCGGGAAGCAGGCACACATGCTCAGAGAGATCTGGTATACAAGGCTCAGTCAAGGACTTCACCCTCATGTTTGTGTGCATCCCCCTGCTTGCCTCAAGAGAAAATGCTTTATATAGCAGTCTGACCCAACCCGGTGTATCCCAGTATGTACCGTGCAGGGCCAGGCGCCGCCATTTTTCAAGATGGTGACGCAGGGCCGGGAGCACGTGGGTAGCACTCCCGCTCCAGATTAAAGGTACCAGGAGGGAGGTGGGGGTTCAAGGGCCACCGGGCCTTTTTGTTATTTGGTGGGTGAGATCGGCGCTGCTGGGCCACTAAGATTATTTTATTGGGTGGGGGGTCAAGGCCCGCCAGGGATTTGGTTTCTTTTGGGAAGGGGTTGATGTTGGGGGCACGAGCCCCCCAACAGTATTCTGATGGCATCGGGGGATTTCGCTTATGCCTAGATCATCTGAGGTTAAGTGTCAAACTTCACCTCAGATGATACTTTTGTTCCCGGCTGGATCTTTATGCCTGCCTGAAGCTGGCATGAAGATCCAGTGTTAAAAAACTGTGTAAAAAACTGTGCTTAGTTTCGTCGCAGTTTTTTTTTTATATCGGGCGCAATTACTTATGCAGTGATTTGCATGTTAAGTGTGCTACAATTTAGCACGGTTGTTTTTTGGCATTTTTCTGCTGCTAGCTTGCTTTCTGCATCGTAGAACAAGCCTAGAGTGGGAAAAGCGAACAAAAGCGCTGTGCTAAGCTTTTCTGCATCAGCCTGTAAATTAATTCTTTGTTTGATATAGCTACTCACCTGTAGTAGGTGTTCTCTGTGAACAGCAGAACAAAGTCCTCAAGTATGGGTAACATCTCTGATAGAGCACCATGCAAGAATGCTCCCCAACTTTCATTGGAAGATTTTGGGAGCCTCTATTATGCAAGCGTGCCTTCCTTGGTGCCATTTTATCCTTGGTAAGATACAAAAGCTATCAGTCAAAACAACTGAATGGGGGAGGGGGAGAGGGTTGTGAGGACTTATTCATGCTGTTCATGGAGATCACCTGCTAAAGGTGAGTAACTACGTTTTCTCTGTGAGCAAGCAGGAAGAAGTCCTCATGTATAGGACTCCCAAGCTCCAGGCTACCGAACATGAAAGAGAGCCCAACTGGGGCAACAAGAACCAGAAGAAACAGCATGTGTAGTCCCTCTCTGGAGTCGACTGATTCAACATTCACAGCATACATCTGTGTCAGGAAGACTTGTCGGTAGCCTGGACAGACAGAAGTGCCGGTGAGAACAGCAACAGGGCCTTCATTTACACAGTTCCCATGATATGGAATACCCTCCCTGATACTCCAAAAAATGAGAAAGACCTTCAGATCTTCCGCAAAGAGTTAAAAACATTCAGAGAACACTACACCAAATCAAAACTCCACCAACACACCAGCCCCAATTCCTCTCCCCACATTGATTCCCTCTCCTAACCTTCCCAACCCCTCTCCCCCCATCTCCCACCCAGACCCTACACCCACATCACTATAACACACTGTCTGCAGAGCATAATAATCTAAAACTTACACTGATAGGTAAACCTATATAGAACAGATGTGCATAGTTCACTGTAAATAATTAATTGTTAAGAACATAAGATATGCCATACTGGGTCAGACCAAGGTCCATCAAGCCCAGTATCCTGTTTCCAACAGTGGCCAATCTAGGTCATATGTACCTAGCAGTTTCCCCAAAAGACACAGGTTCCACAATGCTTGTACTGTGTCTACCCTCTGCTTTCTATCTTTTAACCAGTTCCTGATCCACAATAGTACACTGCCTCCAAAACCATGACTCTTTAGTTTGGCCAAAAGTCTCTGATGAGGGACCTTGTCAAAGGCTTTCTGAAAGTCCAGATGCACTATATCAACCAACTCACCTTTGTCCACCTGTTTATTCACACCTTCAAAAAAAACATAACAGATTAGTAAGATAAGATCTTCCTTGTCTAAAGCCATGTTGGCTGTCTCCCATTAGGCCACGACTATCTACATGCTGAGTAATTTTGTTCTTTATAATGGTTTCTATCATATTTCCCGATACTGACGTCAGGCTTACCGGTCTGTAGTTTCCCGGATCACCCCTGGAACCCTTTTTAAAAATTGGCGTTACATTGGTGATCCTCCAATCTTCAGGTATTACAGATGATTTTAATGAAAATTCACAGATTACTAATAGCAGGTCTGAAATCTCATATTTCAGTTCTTTCAACACTCTTGGATGTATACCATCCGGCACAGGTGATTTTCTACTCTTCAGTTTATCTAATAGTTGTAATACATCTTCCCGTTGCATCGATATTTCTTTCAATACTTCCGCACCTTTAAATACCACTTCAGTTATGGGTAACATCCCTACATCTTCCTCAGTAAAGACCGAAGCAAAGAATTCATTCAGTCTCTCCGCTATCGCCTTGTCTCCTCTTAGTGCCCCTTTAACCCCTCTAACATCTAATGGACCAACTGACTCTCTCACAGGTTTTTTGCTGCGAATGTACTTGAAAAAGTCTTTATTTCGCATTTTTGCTTCCGCAGCAAGCTTCTTCTCAAATTCTCCCTTTGCCTGCCTTATCAATGCTTTGCATTTAACTTGCCAGTGCTTGTGCTGTTTCCAGGTTTCGTCGTTTGGCTCTTTTTTCCATTTCCTGAAAGATGCTTTTTTGGCAACAGCCGCCTCTCTGACCTCACCTTTAAACCATGCTGGCAGTTTTTTGGACTTCCTTCCACTTTTCTTAAAGCGTGGAATACAACTGGGTCTGGGCTTCCAAGATAGTATTTTTCAACAACACCCAAGCTTGATGTAAGTCTTTAACCTTTGCAACTGCTCCTTTTAGTTTTTTCTTAACTATTTTCCTCATTTTATCATAGTCTCCCTTTCGAAAGTTAAAAGGTAGTACTGTGGATTTCCTTACTATCCCTCCTCCACTAATTAAATCAAACGCGATCATGCTATGATCACTATTGTCAAGTGGCCCCAACACCCTTATCTCCTGCACTAGATCTGGTGTTCCACTAAGGACTAGGTCTAATATGGCTTCCCCTCTGGTCGGTTCATGAACCAGCTGCTCCAAGAAGCAGTCATTTATTTCATCTAGGATCTTTATCTCCCTAGCATGTCCTACTCTGACACTGACCCAGTCGATACTGGGGTAATTGAAATCACCCATTATTATTACTGCGCTGTAACTTTTGTTAGCTTCCTTGATTTCTTTGAGCATTTCATCATCCATTTGTTTATTCTGGCCAGGCGGTCCATTTGTTCATTCCAGCCAGGCGGTCGATAGTACACCCCCACTGCCATCGCCTTCCCTTTTTTACATGGAATTTCAATCCATAGAGATTCTACAGCAAATTTAGTTTCCTGCAAAACTTTAATCCTTTCTGACTCAATGTCCTCTCTAACATAGAGCGCAACCTCTCCACCAATTTGATCAGCTCTATCATTACGATATAGTTTGTACCCAGGTATCACAGTGTCCCCACTGGTTGTCCTCCTTCCACCATGTCTCTGATATTCCAATCATATCTAACCTCTCATTTAGTGCTAAATATTCTAACTCTCCCATCTTATTTTTTAGACTTCTAGCATTTGCATACAAGCATTTAGAGACTGTATTTTATTCATATTAATCTGGCTATTGGTAGGCATGGGTAATTTGGGATCTTTAAGCTCTGTCTGCTCCATATTCTAGGGCATTTGGGCTACTTTACTCTTTTTTGGAACCTCTCTGCTTTTGGTAGTATCCTTCAAGGATACATTCTTCCGAATCATGCGCTCTTGGGTGACTGTCGGCTTTCCCCTATTATCTAGTTTAAAAGCTTCTCTATCTCCTTTTTAAAGGTTAATGCCAGCAGCCTGGTTCCATCCCGGTTAAGGTGAAGCCCATCGCTTCGGAAGAGCCCCTCCTTTCCCCAGAATGTTCCCCAGTTCCTAACAAATCCAAAACCCTCATCTCTGCACCATTGTCTCATCCATGCATTGAGACTCCGGAGCTCTGCCTGCCTTTTGGGTCCTGCGTGTGTAACGGGAAGCAGTTCGGAGAACGCTACCCTGGAAGTTCTGGATTTCAACTTCCTACCTAAAAGTCTAAATTTAGCCTCCAGAACCTCCCTACCACATTTTTCTATGTCATTGGTACCCACATGTACCAAGACAGCAGACTCCTCCCCAGCACTATCTAAGACCTTATCTAGGTGGCGCATAAGGTTCGCAACCTTCGCACCAGGCAGGCATGTTACCAGGCGATCCTCATGTCCACCAGCCACCCAGCTATCTACATGCCTAATGATCGAATCACCAACTATAATGGCTTTCCTAAGCCTTCCCTCATGGGCACACGGCCCTGGAGAAATTTCCTCGGTGCGAGAGGCTTTTACATCACCCTGTATTATCACTGTTAAATGGTTTACTTCTTCCATGTAAAATGACTGTGATCTCTGAAAGTGGAAGTATAGAAAAATGTTTCAAATAAATAAATATGTCCTAAACAGATGCCAGAGTACGGCTTCGCCAAAGTTACTGTCATGCCAGGAATCCCCATCCAGACAATAGTGGGCTGTGAAGGTGTGAACAGAGGACCACGTAGCAGCCCTGCAAATCTTCTCCGTGGAGACAGAGTACAGGTTGGCCACAGATGCAGCTATGGTCCGACACTGTGAGCCATGACATGACCCTCCAGGCTCAACCCTGCCTGAGCCTAGGCAAAAGAAATGCAGTCCGCCACCCAAATGGACAGCATGCATTTGGAGACTGCCATGCCCAGCTTGCTGGGGTTTAAAGCTGGGTAGAACGCCAATGCCCTCTCGTCTGCTCTAGGTAGAATGCCAGAGCACGTTTACATTCCAAAGTGTGCAACTGGGCTTCCACCCTATTGGCGTGAGGCCTGGGAAAGAAGGTAGGCAAGACCACAGACTGATTCAGGTGGAAAGAAGAGACCACCTTGAGCAAGAAATGCGGGTGCATGTACAGTACCATCCAGTTGTGATGAAACCTGGTGTATGGTGGATGAGCCACCAAGGCCTAAAGCTCACTAGCGCGGTGAGCAGAGGTGAGTACCACAAGAAACAACCTTCCAGGTTAGGAATTTCAGCGGGAACTCACCAACAGCTCAAAAAGGAGTTGACAGGAGCTGTGCCAACGCCACATTAAGACCCCAAGCCACTGGCGGGGACTTAATCGGATGTTTAGAAAGAAGCAAGCACCGCATGAAGCAGTCCCCCAGTGGTTGAGCAGAGATGGGCTTGCCCTCTAAGCTGCAATGGTAGGCCCCCAGTCATGCTCAGGTGGACTAGGATCGAATTGGACTAAAGGCCCAAGTTTGACAGATGCAGGAGATATTCTAGCAGCCTCTCCACTGGACAGGAGAAGGGATCCAGTGCCCTTTCAGCACACCAGAGCTAGAACCTCTGCCACTTAAAGGCGTAAGAACGACACATTGAATCCCTGCGGGAGGCCAGGAGGATATCCGTCACCTCCCCGGGCAAGTTATGCTTTGAAAGGACTACATGCTCAGCATCCACACCAGATACTGGGATGTAGCAAGGTCCCGCCCTCTTAAGAGAGGAGGTTGGGATCACAGCCCAGACAGAGAGGCTCCCGCTAGGAAAGCTGAAGCAGCAGGGGCAGCCACAGCTGTCTGGGCCAGTCTCATGGTACCCAGGTCTGCCTGGAGCTTCAGCAAAGTTTTCACCATGAGCAGAATCGTGGACTGTGCATAGAACAGACTCACTTCCCAGTCCAGGAGGAAGGCATCCGAGGCCAACCTGCTCTTGGAAGCCATTCAGTAGCAAATGTGATCCACCTGGGCATTGTGTGGTGAGGCAAGGACATCCACCGACGGGATGTCCTGCTTCCAAAAGATATGATCCACTACCCTCCAGTTGAGCGTCCACTCATGGGGCTGTTTAGGTGTTCTGCCAGAGCATTGAGCTGCCCAGGCAGATAGGTTCCCCTAAACTCTATCTCATGGGCCATGGCTAACTTCTAGAGACGGATCGCCTCCCAACAGAGGAGGTACGATCTTGTGCCTTCCTGCTAGTTGATGTAGAACATCGCAACATGACTGTCTGAATCAGGACAACCTGGTTGGCCAAGTGTGTCCGGGACACCCGGCAGGCATTCACAATGGCTCACAACTCCAGGAAGTTTATCTGGTGCAAGCCCTTCTGCTCTGATCATCAGCCCTGCATTTGCAGGCTGTCCAGATGGGCGCCCCAGCCCAACTTGGTCATGTCTGTGGTGAGTGTCTGGTGGGGTGGTGGCGACTGAAAGGGGAGACCCCGGAGCAAGTTCTCAGGCTCTAGCCACCACTGGAGAGACGCCATGAGGGGCGCCGTAAACTGCCACCCAGTCCCTGAGGCATGCACGGAGTCCACTAAGCCTGATGCATCCAGAGACGAGCTAGCAGGGTCACGTGCACTGTGGCCCAACATCCACAGCATCCTCCGAGCCATCATGTGATGTTTCTGTCAGATGGCACAGACTATCTTTGTGAGCCACTGCAGGCAGTCCAGCAGGAGAAAGGCTCAGGCCCGAGAGGTATCAAGGAGGGCCCAGATAAACTTGAGCTACTAAGAAGCAGCTGTGACTTAGGGCAGTTTACGACAAACCTCAATCGCTTGAGCACCTGAATTGTCATGTGAGATGAATTTGGCACGCCATCCAGCGTGGAGCTCTTTATGAGCCAATTGTCTAAGTAAGGGAAGACAAAGACCCCCAGGGTCCAGAGGTAAGTGGCGACAAGTTTCCAGGGAGACCATCTTGAACTTTTCCCAAACCAAAAAGTGGTTCAGGTTCCTTAGGTCCAGGATGGGTCGGAACCCCTCATCTTTTTGGAGGACCAGGAAGTAGAAGCCACGCCCTATCTGAGCTGAGGGCACACCAGCTCGATGGCTGACTTGGCCAACTAGGGGGTGACCTCCGCCTGGAGAAGACTGCGGTAGTGTGGGTCTAGAGGGTACTCTCCTGGGAAGAAGTGAGGCAGCAGCTGGGCAAAATGCAACATGTTCTCACCTTGGATGATCTGCAGCACCCAGGCGTCCATAGTGGTGAGAGGCCATCTGTGTGCAAAGTGGATGAGCCGACCCCCCACTTGAGAGGGCACCCCCTTGGGAAGCAGGTGATTGGCTACGCTTTGGGGGAACCAGTTAAACGCCCACCCTGGCTGCAGCTGGGGTGTGGGTTAGATCTTCTGCGGCTTGGCATGGGGGTCTGTGCCTTCACCTGAGCACTTTGAGGGCTCTGATAGTACCAGTGCTTCTGCCAGTAGAATGACTTTTTCCCCTGATATTTCTTCTTTGAGGGGTCAGCCATCTTGCGTGACAGCCTACAGGTGGTCACCTGCTTCTTCTCAGTCTTGTCTACTCTCTCCTCCATCAGCTTGCCGAAGAGGTTTACTCCCTGGCAAGGCTCATCCGCTAGCTTGTCCTGGGACCCTCTGCCTCAGGTCTGAGGACTGAAGCCAGGCCAGGTGCCGTGCCCTGATGCTAACTGCTGCCAACCGGACTCAAAGGAGTCATAGGTGGCAAGGACCATGTACTTGGAACAGTCCTTTCCTTGGCCCACCATTGCGTGGAAAGAGTAAAGGCAGTCTGCCGGTATGAGGGAGCCAAAATCACTCAGGTCTCCCAAGATGTCCCACAGGAGCATCCCCATGTATAGCTGGTAGGAGAGTATATAGGCAACCAGCATGGAACCCTGAAAATACCTCCTCCTAAAGCTATTGACGGTCTTAGCCTTTCATCAA
This sequence comes from Ichthyophis bannanicus, assembly GCA_033557465.1. NCBI lineage: Eukaryota > Metazoa > Chordata > Amphibia > Gymnophiona > Ichthyophiidae > Ichthyophis > Ichthyophis bannanicus. The sequence goes on along the minus strand of CM066042.1, from coordinate 240,548,469 downwards.
GGGGGCACAAATGGGTTTTCGAGCTCTCAAGCTGTCTCATGGCGGACTCCACCACCAAGGAGTGGTGGGGCAGCTTAGGCTTCTCGAAGCCGGGGGGGGGGGGGGTGCCCTTCTGCATCCAGTTCATAGAATCGAGTCTGTGGCTGATAACCGGGCACAGTGAGGGGGTTTTCCCACACCCTGAGCAGGAGCTGCTGCAGGATTCTGTGCATGGGCACCATGATGGCCTCCTTGGGAGCTCAGGAGGATTGGAGGATCTCCAACTCCTCCGCCCTTGGCTCATCCTCTGCATCAAGGGAAATTGGGATGGTCTTTGCCCTATCCCGGACGAAGTCCTCGAAGGACATGTCCTCTGGGGGCAACTTCTTCTCTCACATGGAGGGGATGGGTCTGAGGGAAGGTCCAGAGACTCCCACTTGGTGACCAACGATTCCTCCTCTGTCTCCCATCCCTTGGAGTCCAATTCCGGGAGGATGTCAAAATAGTGCCAGGTTTCCTTCTGGCATCCCCACCTCTCCGGTGGAGAAGGAATGCACTAATGGGACCGATGGTGGTCCTTCTGAGGGTGCCGGTAGATTGTGGCATTGGAGCCCGAAACATTCAACAGCAAGATGGCAATTGGAACCGGTGTGGACTCTGACCACTGACCCGACATACCCACCTCAGCAGTGAGGGTATGTGTCTCTAAGATTACAGATACAGTTTATTTTATTTAATATACCACCTACAGCAGCGCAGTTAAGAGGTTTACAGAAATAAAAATAGCAGGGTGAAGACCGACAGAACAAACAAGGGGCGGGAAAAGTGAGAAGATAATAATGGAGAAAAGGAGAAGGAGGGCCTAGGTTACAAAGTATGGCGAGTGTAACAGAGAACACAGGAGGAAGGAGGGAGGGAAGCAAAGGAAGAGAAGAACAGATCAATTGGCTGGAACTGCTAGGAAGGGTGAAAGGGAGATATGGGGGAGGGTGAATTCTGGAAAGAATCAAGAAGGATCAAAAAAGGGTGGCAGCAGGAAAGGCAAGGGTGAAGAGGTAAGCTTTCAATTGGGTTTGAAGCAGATGAACAAGAGCTGAGAGCGAAAAGTGGGAGGTAAGGAATTCCATAGTGTGGGAGCAACAACACGAAAGGAAGCAGAATAGGCCAGGGAAGTGTGGACCAAGCGGGAACCAGGGACTACCAAAAGGCTCTGTGATGCCGTTCGGAGGGCACGGAGAGGGACATAAGCAGAGAGGTACTGCAATAGAAAAGGGGGACTGCCAGTGAGAAGGGCATGATGCATGAGTATAAGAACCTTGTATTGAATACAAAAAGATATGGGAAGCCAGTGCTCAGAGAGAAAGAGAGGGGTGATGTGATCAAATTTGCAAGCACTGTGATTCCAGGTGACAGATTTGAAACTTGGGAGACCGGAAAGAAGGGAATTGGCATAATCAAGATGGGTAATAAGCAGGAAAAGACAAATGGAACTTTGGTGGAGAAGTTTAGAAATGGACCAGATCTGACAGAAGATGGTATAGCAGCACCGAACAACAGAGGAAATGTGAGTTGAGAACAAGAGCCGGGAATAAAAGGAGACCCCAAGGCTTTTAAGAGAGGTTTGGAAAGGAAGTGGGGCACCATGGACAGAAGGAGGGACAAGAATGGAGAAGGGGTCAGAAGAGGCGAACAGAAGCGAGGCAGATTTAGAAGTGTTAAGTTTTAATCCATGGGTGAAAAGCTAATCAGCGATGACATCAAGCTTACAAGAAATCTGGGAGATAACAGATGGGGAATGAATGAGGAAATGAAAAAGAAGCTGAATATCATCTGCATAAATGAAGAATATGATACCAAAGGACTTGATGAGGCTCGCTGGGATCAGCTGCATGGTATGTGGCGATGGCACCGAAGGCAGTGGGGCCACTGTGGTTTGTGCAGCCAGGAGAGCCACCATGTGCACCTCAAATGTCTAAAAGTACTCGGTCAGCACTGCGGTCTCTGAGGTTATCGGGGCTAGTACAACAACTTCAGCCACTGACTCCAGCACCTGTCCCAGAGACTCCGACTGCTGGTAGCCCTCTGAGGCCTTTGGAGTCAACTCCTCCTACTGAGGCACCTTTGCAGGTTGCTCCAGGCCATCGCCCTTGACTTCAGGTCATGTTGAGAAGGGCTCTGATGTCGATATCCTTAGCCCAGTTCTTGGATGCCCCCTTCGATGCTCATGGGGGTGGATGGTGAATCCTTTCGTGGTTCCAACCGGAGGTTGAAGGAGAGCTTCTATTCCATGGTTCCAACCGGAGGTTGAAGGAGAGCTTCCATTCCATGGTCCCGTGGCCCCTCGGCTCTAAATTAGCATGTGTGCCGTGCGATGCTGAGGCTTTGTCAGAGCCCCTTGAGGGAGTCAATGCTGGGGCTAAGGGCACTGACAGCCCAAAGAGAGACACACGCTGCTTCTTCTGGCCCTTAAGGCCCCTTCCTGGTCATCTGCAAGCAGAGATTACAGGAAGAGGACTTGTGGTTGGGGCCGAGGCACTGAAGGCACAAATTATGACCGTCCATGACCGAGATGGTGCATATGCACCAAGTGCACTTCTTGAATCTACTGATTGGTTTCGACATGACCAGAAAAATGGCCACTGCAAAATCAAAGTGCTCAATACTTCCAACCAGCCAGAAACCTGCATGGGAAAGAAAAAATCCCAAACGGACAAAAACTCAAAAAAATTTGAAGGCCAGCACTGGTGGGAGCCAACGCATCCGAGGACAGCCGGGAAACTACTAGAAAACAAGAAAAGAACCCCAAAGGGACCAAAAGATTTACTTTTTCAAACGAGGAAACAGAACACATCCCAGGGACTCCGTGGAAAAAAATGACAGAGGATAATATGGCACTGTGGCGGGCAGGTAGGCAGGTGCTCATGCACAATGGAGGCTCCCAAAAGTTTCCAATAGAAGCTGGGGAGCATTCCCACATGGAAAGCCATCGGAAACGTCACCCATATGTGAGGACTTCTTCCTGCTTGTTCACGGAGACCAGTCTTTACTGAGGAAGATGTGGGGAAGCTGCACATGCCAGAAAAGGTATTTAATGGTGATGGGACAGAAGAGCTAAATCAAATCTCAGTGAATCTGGAAGATGTAGTAGAAGAAATTGATAAACTAAAGAGCAGCAAATCGCCTGGACCAAATGGTATACACCAAATAGTGCTGACAGAACTCAAAAGATTAAATTGCAGAGCTACTTTTAGTGATTTTTAACCTATCATTAAAATAATCTAAAGTAGCAGAAGATTGAAGGGTGATAAACATAACGCCTATTTTTAAAGAGGGCTCCAGGTGTGATCAACTAAAGGCTAGTGAGCCTAATGCCGGTGTCAGGCAAAATGGTGGAAACCGTTATTAAGAATCAAATTATAGGATGCATGGGCAGACATGATTTAATGAGACAAAGTAAATATGATAGAGGTCTATAAAATAATGAATAGAGTGGAACAAGTAAATGTATATTGGTTGTTTACTCCTTCAAAAAGCAGATAGATTAGGGCAGTGTTTCCCAACCCAGTCCTACGGGGCACACCGGCCAGTCAGGTTTTCGGGATATCCCTAATGACTATGCATGAGATATATATGCATTAGAGATATCCTGCCAACCTGACTGGTTTGTGGCCCTCCAGGGCTGGATTTGGAGACCCCTGCCTTACACCTCTGTCATTTAAGATTGTGAGTGGGCAAGGTGCAGATGTCCTAGACATCGAAAGGGTATATAGAATGTGACACATTCCTCCTCAATTCTCACCACCACCAAAAAGTTGTCTAATAGACAATATTTTGGTGGTGGTGAGAATCGAGGAGGAATGTGTCACATTCTATATACCCTTTCGATGTCTAGGACATCTGCACCTTGCCCACTCACAATCTTAAATGACAGGGGTGTAAGGCAGGGGTCTCCAAATCCAGCCCTGGAGGGCCACAAACCAGTCAGGTTGGCAGGATATCTCTAATGCATATATATCTCATGCATAGTCATTAGGGATATCCCGAAAACCTGACTGGCTGGTGTGCCCCGTAGGACTGGGTTGGGAAACACTGGATTAGGGGACATGCAATGAAGCTACATTGTAGCACATTTAAGACTAATCGGAGAAAATATTTTTTTCACTCAACAGTTAATCAAACTCTGGAATTCGTTACCAGAGGATGTAGTAAAAGCTGTTAGTGCAGCTGGGTTTAAAATAGGCTTGGCTAAGTTTTTTGGGGAAAAGTCCATTATTAAAAAGGACCAGGGAAACCTACTGCTTACCCCTGGGATAAACAGCATGGAATCTGTGTCCCTTTTTTGGGAACCTGACAGGTACTTGTGACCTGGATTGGCCACTGTTGGAAACAGGATACTGGGTTTGATGGACCATTGTTCTGACCCAGTATGGCATCTCTTATGTTCTTATGGGTCTAGCCAAGAGAAATCCTGCTTTGTCAATTTACTCCATTACTTTGAATGACTGAATTAACATGTGGATAAAGGTGAGACAGTTGATATGGTGGTTCTCAACCCAGACCTCTGGGACACCCAGGCCAGTCAGGTTTTCAGGATATCCACAATGAATATGCACGAGATAGATCTGCATACAAAGTGCATGCAGATCTATCTCATACATATTCATTGTGGATATCCTGGAAAAACTGACTGGCCTGGGGGTCCCAAAGGACTGGGTTGAGAACCACTGATTTAGACTTTCAGAAAGCATTTGACAAAAGTCCCACATCAGAGACTCCTGAGGATATTAAAAAGTCATGGCGCAGGAGGCAATGTTGTATTGTGGATTGTAAACTGGTTGAGAAATAGAAAAGGGCAGTAGGGATAAATGGTCAATTTTCTCAATGGAGATCCGGGGATCTGTATTGAGACTGGTGTTTTTTAACATATTTATAAATGATCTGGAATTGGGAACATCATCTCATTAAATTTTCAGATGACACCAAATTGTTCAAGTTGATTTTTTTTTTATAATTATATTTTTATTCTGATTTTAAATTTTTTACACAGTAAACATAGGTATAACTCCAAAACCCCAGAGCAATGATGCATCCGTAATTTATTAAAGCAATTTCAGTGACTCTTCTACAGTCCCCTCTGGATCAGTGCTCCCACCCAATCCTTCCCCGCCCCACATTCCCATTACAAAGTGTACCATTCAAAAGGTACACCCCTAAACAAAGGCATGGGGAGAGTGACCTGCACAGAGCGGCGGGCGCACCTGCTCTTGCCATCTTGCTGGGCAGACTAGGTGGACCATGCTGGTCTTTATCTGCCATCATATACTATGTTACTATGACAGCTGTCATTACTTGTAGACATACAATCCCCTCCATTCCCTAAAACATCATTACATACCCTACCCAAACCCCATATCAAACCATCAGAATCTGTATCATTAGCAATACACTTCTCCAACATATACTATCCCTATAGATACCTCTTCCCCCTCCTCCTTTAGCACACCCCTCCCAATGGCCCTTCTGATTCTCCCACGACCTAATACATCAGTCATAAATGCACTCCTCCATTCCTAATACCATTGCCAGATCTTAAGGAACTTTTCTTTCATATGATGCTTATAGGTAGCAATTTCACACATGCAAAATATATGTTCCAATCTTCGGATAACCATTGCTATGTAGGGAGCACCCGCTTTCTTTCTTCAGACTGCCAATTCCATATGCATCACAATCTCACAGTGCCACAAAAGGCTCCCAAATCCCCGTCCACCCCCTCCTGAATCTCATTCAGTACAATCGTTGTGTCCAACTGCACTTGGGTTTTATTAATGTCCTGAAATAAATCTTTCAATGCCCCCAACTCTCTCACTTTGGGACACTCCCACAGCATATCTTTCAATCCCCCACATCCCTTCCAACAATCTACTACATTAGTTAAACTACATGCTGTCAACAAAGCCTGAGTCCAAATTGATGAGGGAAATGGGCCTGTGCGACCCGCATAACAGTTTTGTTCACTGACTTCGGCAGTACTATAATCCCTGCTTCTGCCATGTGACTGAAGTGAAGTGGAGTGGAGTGCCCAAAGACGTGATATCTCCTTTAGCTTGTAGATATTATCTTCTAGCAGGGAAGACTGAACCTGTTGCTTCACCTTTGTCGATGGACACTTTCTGAGTGTCTCTGCTTTGTTGGAGGATTCACAGCCAGAAGCTGTTTCACTTGCGACTCTCTTGGTCACCTGTGCGTTGAAGCCTGATCGGGACTGGCTTCTCAAGCTTTTCTTTAAGAAACAAACTATCCCTTTCCTGGGTTGCAATGTCAGAGTTTTCCCAGACTTAGCCTGGGATACTCAGAAGCGACAAAGAGAATTCCTATTATTAAAGATGGGTGTTCTACAATTGAGGGCACTCTTTTTTCTAAAATACTGTACCCTTGCAAATGTTTAGTCAAGTATGATTCTGTTAACTATGTGTTCTATCAACCCTCTGCATTGTCTGCCTTTCTACTTGCTAAACAGGTTGCTGATCTGCCATCCACATAGTGTGTGTAGGTTGCTCTAGATATTGATACGTTGCTACATTATGGCTGCCAATTTTTCTACACTGGGGTTTCTTTGTTCCATGTATAATGACCCTCCCTCTCTCCTTCTATTGTGGGCTAGTGGGATCTAACATTGTTCTGGTTTTCTTTTTTTTTCTTTTTTTTGTTATAATATGGATATTTCTTTGTTATGATCCTTTTTCTTAAACAAATGTAAACTTGATCGGGGTGAGCAGCGGATGTCATCGGAGGGAGTGAGCGGGAGCTCCTCCTCACCTCCAATGCCTGCCAATCAGCAGCCCTTTCCAACGGCTCAAAAACCGCCGCTTCTGAGGAGTGCCCGCGCCTTGCGGGCCCTCGCCAGAGGGCCCTTTGGCGTGGGTCCATGGCGTGTGAGTAAAACTTACATTATAACTTTGGGCTTAACTGTCATGCTGCTATATCATGGTTGTAACCTGCTGTTTTCCTTCCTTCTTGTCTTTTCTATTCTTTTAACTATCACTGTATCTCTTGCTCTGTCCTATCTCATAAATGGCGTTCTTTTCGTATTTTCTGTAATATTTATATTGTATTGTAAACCGCTCTGATGCTTTGGCCTGAGCGTTATATCAAATGTGATTAAACATTAAACATTAATAGTAAAAATTAAATAAATATAACATTTAAAAAAATAATACTTGGAACAGTCTCCACTTCTTCCAATTTTGCCAAAAGAGCATCATAAAAGACCCCCTATTTTTCATTTGGCCTATACAGACTCACTATCATCACTTCAGTCTTTACTATAGTCAGTTGCACCCCCATGTATCTATCCCCTGTATCCCGTATCACCTTACCACCTTCCCTCGCACATTTGCACAACAGGAGACCCACTCTCCCTTCTTAGGCACTTCTTAGGCACCTCCCGGTTCGCTGCCAAAAATACCTGCAGATACCTCTTGGTCCACAGCATGCACTCCAGGCACGTCTCTTGAATGCACAGATCATGTACCTAAATACATCTCCCCTCTCTTTCCAAGAGTCTTCTCTTGGTCCATGAATTCAGCCCTTTGGCATTTATCATGGCCACTGTGAATTTATTAGTTTCTTCCCCCCCCCCCCATTCTGCCCACTCCCCTCCTCTCCTCCCCCACTCCCTCCACCCTGCCTTCCACCACCCCCCTATACCTGGAGGATCCTGACCTGGAATACTGCTGGATGCCCCCCAACCCCTCTTACACCAGATCCCACTTCCCTTTCCTCTCTTTCTCCCCATTCCCATCCCCACGTCCACAGTCCCCATTCAATCTCCATCCTCCTCATCTCTACCATCTCACACACCATGCAATCACTCCCATTCCTCCATTTCAATTGCACCATTCTCTAAGAGGTCTGTCACCCCTACTGAGGAGTACAACCCAGAAAGTCCAACAGAGCTGCATCCTCACAGTTCAAAATTCATGGCAATGGTTTCTTCAGAGATCCCTTCCACCACTGCCACCACCACCAAAGTCCATCTGCCCTTTGCCAGTCCTTCCTTTCACCTTTTCTCCGGTGGGACCATTTAATCCAGTGGCACACCCACTTCTCCCAAGGCCTTAGAGGCTTCCTCCAAAGACCACACCTTGCACGTATGCCCTTTTTTAGTAAAAGCCAGGCCAAAGGAGTAGAGCCAGTGGTATTTCAGTTGTGCCAACCTTAGAGACCTGGTGATCAGCATCGTCGCTTTCTGCCTCTGCGAAGTTCTAGCCACTAGGTCAGCATGTACAGTATAGCAATATGGTATCCTTGACATTCAGAATAACCCAAGTCTTCTCATTTTTGCTGCCGTCCACTCTTTCACCGTATAATCCTGCAGGCATACAATGTCCTTTGGCAAATTATTCTGTACTGGTCCCAAGGCTCTATGGGCCCTGTTCATCTGTATAGTAGCAGGCACCTCTTTCTCTCCTCCATTACCCAATGCTGCTTTAAAGAAATCTCTGCAACCTTTTTGCAGTCCACGAATTCTGGCTCCTCAGGCACCCCCTAATGGGTAAGTAATAGCATTGTGACCTGTTCTCCAAGTCCTCCAATTTTAATAGAATTTGTTTTTTCCACTTCTCCAGTGCATGAACGGCATCTGCCAATTCCTCATATGCTTCTACGATATGATCCAAGCATTCTTCCTGTTCTCCCACTCTGCGGCCCATTTCTGCCAATTCTCCTTTAAGTTCTCCCACCAACTCCAATTCAGTTTTGACCACCTTAATCTCAGTTTTTAATTTGCTGAACCACTCAAGCAGCTCCACTTGCGCCAGTCATAGTACTCCGCTCAAGCCTCTCCTCACTCTTCTCTCTCCTCACATGCTCCAGGCTCCTTAAATCGCCAGTGCCCATCTTGTCTCCACATGGCTCTGACCCCACTGCCATATAGGCAAACTCTTTCAAGTTGGCGGCTCACTGACAAGTTGTCATGCCTGCAGCACCTCTCTTTACAGCGTTCCAGCCGCTACTCCCCGCACATTTAATCACCTCCAGAGAGTAGGAAACCACTAATTTCATGGAGATGGCACAAGAGCAATGTGCTCAAGCTGCCATCAGGCCAGGTGATGTCACTTCCTCCCATGAAATTGTTAAATCACATGTGGATTGTGAGAAACTGCAGGAGGACCTTGTGAGACTGAGCATCCAAATAGCAGATGAAATTCAATGTTGGCTAGTGCAAAATGATGCATGTAGGGACTAATAACCCAATCTATAGATACACAATGCTAAGTTTCACATTAGGAGTTGTCACCCGGGAAAAGGATCAGGGCGTAATCATAGACAATACACTGAAATCTATTATTCAATTTGTGGCAGCGATGGCCAAAAAAGCGAACAGAATGTTTTGAACAAATCCTGGAGAAGAAAGTCCATAAAGAGAAATTAGACTTACCTGCTAATTGTTGTTCCTTGAGGAACTCCAGTCCAGTCCCACACCTCTGGGTAGTGCACCTCCTCCAGCAGGTTGGAGACCGAGCGTGTCATCTTTTTGATGATACTAGTGTACTGTACATATGCAGCCAGCCCCAGTACCTGTTGACAAAGCAGACTCAGAGGAGCAACAAATTAGTTCTTAAACACGCAACAAACACTTCTACGTCTATATAAACTAGTACCCCCTTCATCCCTTGGAAAGGATACCCCACCCCCCCTCCAGGATGGGGAGGCCTACCTGTTGAGCGCTTGAGCAACGCCAACCAGCGGGAAGCGAGCAACCGACAGCTCTTCTGGTCCACCCCTCCCCCAAACATTGATTACACACCCCTCCCCGGCTTCTCCTGGCCACTTCCTCCACCAAGGGAACCAGCTTCAGGACCAGGGTGTGCATAGATTATCACAGAAAGCACTCAGGGAGGGTTCTGGGACTGGACTGGAGCTCCTCAAGGAACAACAATTAGCAGGTAAGTCTAATTTCTCCTTCCTTATCGTCCCTCCAGTCCAGTCCCGCACCTCTGGGATGTATCAGAGCAGTCAAACTAATGGGAGGGACCCGCACAACCAGCCTGAAGCACTGCCGAGCCGAAATGAGCGTCCCCCACTACCTCGACATCCAGGTGAAAATGTTCAGATAAAATATGCCACTCTACAGATCTCCACCGGCGGAACTAAACTATACTCTGCTCACGAGGCTGCCTGAGCCCTCGTGGAATGTGTCTGCAACCCCGCTGGCACTGCTCTACCCTTCAAGATGTATGCGGGCGTGATTGCCTCACTGATCCATCTGGAAATGGAGGCTTAGCTGCCGCCTCACTTTTGCGTGACCGCCAAACAGAACCAACAGACGGTCCGATCTCCAAAAGGACAAAGCCCTTTTCACATACCTTCACCTCCAAGTAGCACAGCTGTGGAGTGGCAGAGCCCATATCCGCTCTCGCCCACATCCGAGCTCACCAGAGCCGGTAAGGAAACAGCCTGATTTACATTAAATGCTCCCACCACCTTGGGCAAAAATGAAGGTACCGGGCGCAGGACCACTTTCTCCTTGGAGAAGGAAAGGCATGGCTCCTGGCATGACAGGTTCTGAAGCTCCGAAATCCTGCGTGCCGAGCAAATCGCCACTAGGAATACCATTTTCAGAGTCAAATCCTTCAGGAAAGCTCAACTCAATGGCTCAAAGGGTTCCCCAGACAGCACTGTCAGCACCAGATTGAGATTCCAAGGTGGTACCACTGCCTTCTTTGACAGATGGAGGTGGGTCACCGCCCCTAGAAAGCTCAGCCCGTCTGGGTGTGTACCCAACAGCACCCTGTGGACTTTCCCGCGATAACCAGAAATCGCTGCCAGTTACACCCTCAAGGAAATGGCAGATAGACCCTTATCAAAGCCGGATTGCAAGAACACCAAGATGTCCAGGACGGAGGCAGTGGAAGGGCGTGTCTGCCTCTCTCCGCACCATGATTCAAAGATGCGCCCTACGCAGATGCACACCAGGTTATATACCACCTCTGGGCCTGTAGCAAGGTCGCTATCCCCGAGCCTTATTATTCTTTCTTCTTCAACTTCGCCCTTTCAAGAGTCATGCCGTAATCGATAATTGATCCACCTGGGGCATACAAAGTGGCTCCTGTGTCAAGAGGTCCTTCCAACCGGAAGCCACCAGTGTCTTTCCACCAGTATCCGAATCAGGTCAGCATACCACTGGCACCTTGGCCAGTCTGGTGCCACCAGAATTACAAATCCCCGGTGCACCTCTAGCCATTGCACTAACCGGCCTATGAGCGCCCAAGGGGAGAAACAGAGAAGACCCTTTTCGAGCCACTGCTGAATTAGAGCATCCAGGCCCTTGGACTTCCTCTCTTCTTCTGCTGAAAAACCGGCAGGCCTTGGCCGACTCGAACATTGCCATTAGGTCCATGATTGGTGTGCCCAAACGGCGGACCACCTGCTCGAACACCTTCTGATTGAGCTGCCACTCTCTGGGGTCCATGCGCACTCGGCTGAGGTAGGCTACCGTCACACTGTCAACTCCTGCTATGTGCGCCACCGATAACACCTGGAGACGAATCGCTGCCCATCCGAACAGCTTTTCAATCTCCTCCTCCAGGGCTGCATTGCTTGTGCCTCCTTGCCGGTTGATGTAAGCCACCGTGGTCACACTGTCCGAGAGGACTTGGACAATCTTCCCCTGCAACCATGGCTCAAAACTTTCTAGCACCAAGGTCACCGCTCACAACTCAAGCCTGTTGATCGACCACAGGGCCTCCTGCAGACTCTTGTCCCTGAACAAAGTGTCCTTCCCAATGGGCTCTCCAACCTGACAGGCTGGCATCGGTCATCAGAGGAACCCACACTGGGAACTCCTTCCAGGCTCTCCACATGCAGCCATCAACTAAGGGCTCTCCTGGCGCTCTGCGGGCAGGGGAGTACTTGGGACAGGGGCTTACTTTCATGGGACCATCGACTGAGCAGAGCCCTCTGCAGTGGTTGCAGGTGCGCCCTTGCCCATGGGACTAGCTCGAGAGTGGCCGCTATGGTCCCCAGAACCTACAGATGCCGCCACTCTGATGGTCTTGCCATCTTCAGGACCTGCTGTAACCACTGTTGTAGTTCCTGCGCCCGGCGAACCGGCAAGAAAATCCTGCCCACGCAGGTATCAAAGCACGCTCTCAAATACTCTAGGGCGCCTGGGCCGGCCGTAACTGACTCTTGACCAAGCTGACCCCAACAGCTGCCCTTGTGTTTCTTGAGAAGAGCAGTGCTTTCCAGAGCTCATCCAAAAGGTGATTTTTGCTGAATTTGCTGCTAAATTGTGAGTTTTTTGTCTGTTTGTCTCCACATATTTATCTATCTATTTGCCCTTCTTGGTGAGTTCCCTTACCTACTCCCTTGCTGTGTGCCCACTGTTCAGGAACAGCCTCCATTGCTGTAGAGTTTTAAACTATCTTTCTCTTAGTCTACCTGAGTTATTGCCCCTCCCCCCCCCCTGCTGAGGCATTGTTGTAAACCTCCATTCCTGTTGTGCATGTGGGCTTGGTCAGACTGCCCTTGTGTTTCTTGAGAAGAGCAGTGCTTTCCAGAGCTCATCCAAAAGGTGATTTTTGCTGAATTTGCTGCTAAATTGTGAGTTTTTTGTCTGTTTGTCTCCACATATTTATCTATCTATTTGCCCTTCTTGGTGAGTTCCCTTACCTACTCCCTTGCTGTGTGCCCACTGTTCAGGAACAGCCTCCATTGCTGTAGAGTTTTAAACTATCTTTCTCTTAGTCTACCTGAGTTATTGCCCCTCCCCCCCCCCCTGCTGAGGCATTGTTGTAAACCTCCATTCCTGTTGTGCATGTGGGCTTGGTCAGACTGCCCTTGTGTTTCTTGAGAAGAGCAGTGCTTTCCAGAGCTCATCCAAAAGGTGATTTTTGCTGAATTTGCTGCTAAATTGTGAGTTTTTTGTCTGTTTGTCTCCACATATTTATCTATCTATTTGCCCTTCTTGGTGAGTTCCCTTACCTACTCCCTCGCTGTGTGCCCACTGTTCAGGAACAGCCTTCATTGCTGTAGAGTTTTAAACTATCTTTCTCTTAGTCTACCTGAGTTATTGCCCCTCCCCCCCCCTGCTGAAGCATTGTTGTAAACCTCCATTCCTGTTGTGCATGTGGGCTTGGTCAGACTGCCCTTGTGTTTCTTGAGAAGAGCAGTGCTTTCCAGAGCTCATCCAAAAGGTGATTTTTGCTGAATTTGCTGCTAAATTGTGAGTTTTTTGTCTGTTTGTCTCCACATATTTATCTATCTATTTGCCCTTCTTGGTGAGTTCCCTTACCTACTCCCTTGCTGTGTGCCCACTGTTCAGGAACAGCCTCCATTGCTGTAGAGTTTTAAACTATCTTTCTCTTAGTCTACCTGAGTTATTGCCCCTCCCCCCCCTGCTGAGGCATTGTTGTAAACCTCCATTCCTGTTGTGCATGTGGGCTTGGTCAGACTGCCCTTGTGTTTCTTGAGAAGAGCAGTGCTTTCCAGAGCTCATCCAAAAGGTGATTTTTGCTGAATTTGCTGCTAAATTGTGAGTTTTTTGTCTGTTTGTCTCCACATATTTATCTATCTATTTGCCCTTCTTGGTGAGTTCCCTTACCTACTCCCTTGCTGTGTGCCCACTGTTCAGGAACAGCCTACTGGCCAGACACTTAGGTTCCCGCCCACCCTGCCCCTCACCCCACCCACCCCAGGGACTACATTGCCTATATAGTGGTCACATACGTGCCATCTGTCGTTCCTAACTTGGTTAACGCCCACATCTTCAACTTTTCTTATTCTTCCTCTTCTGGGACTGCTTAAGCAACATGTCGTGTATTCAGTGCAATAACTGTGGTACTTTCATTCAAAGAAGAATCATTTGGAGCCTAAGAGCATGTCCTATATGCCTAAAATCAGCTGCCATGCATGAAGAACTGACTATACTAAGGAAAGACCTAGCAGCCATGCATAAAGAAGTTTCTCTACTGAGGGAGGAACTGGCTGCAATGAAGCGCACCTCTTCTAGGATACAAACTGAACAAAGTCCACCACCGCTCCCACAAAGAGTCAAACACCCCAGGAACAAATGGATCACAGTGGGTTCTGGAAGATTGCGACCTGTAATGCAGAGACATCCTACACATCAAGAGATATCCCTGCAAAATGCCTTCTCTGCCTTGGCTAATGAGGATGCGCAACCCAAGGAAACTGAAGGGCCCTTAAATGAGTCAGACAATGCCCAATCTCCTGCTAAAGCACCAAATATGAAGAAATCCTCACCAAACAGAAAACTATTACTACTTGGAGATTCCATCATCAGAGGCACCAACTTGGGAACACAGTTCAAAGGAGAGAAGATAGTCATGTGCCTACCAGGCTCTTCAGCCAGCAGGAATACAAACCAAGTTGTTGAAATACTTAGCGCAAAAAGTGAGCACTCCAAACCAGATGTTATTATCCACTTGGGCACAAATGACCTGGCTAGAAACAGTGCCTCTACAGCTCAAAAGGACTTCCAATCTCTGGGAGAGAAACTCAAGCCCATTGTTAACACTGTTGCATTCTCAGAAGTTCTACCTGTTCTTGGTAAGGGGACAAAAAGGCTGCATCGCATTAACAACTTTAATACATGGCTCCAGACCTGGTGCAAACAAGAAGGATTCAGATTTATTGGCAACTGGGACAATAGATGGACCAACAAGAGACTATACTGTGCTGATGGACTACATCCTTCTGTTGCAGGGAAAAGAAACCTAAGTGAAAAATTCAGGCAGTATGTGGATATGCATTTAAACTAGGAAAAGGGGGTGACGGATGTGGAAGGTCAACATCTGCATGCCACCCCCTGCAAAAACAGAACAACCTCAGAAACAGCCATACTCTTAAACCACACATCAAAAACAAGTGGGAAGAAATGGGCAGAATAAAATCAATGCAAAATACACACAAGCCAGGTAAATGCTGGAAAGCAATGAGCACAAATGCTCGAAGCTTAGCCAAAAAAATTCCAGACCTGGAAGCCCTAATGGTGGAAACGGATTTGGACATCGTGGCAGTTACGGAAACATGGTTTAATGAATCGCATGATTGGGATATAGTCATAGCTGGCTATAATCTATTCAGAAGAGACAGAGAAAATGGAAAAGGAGGAGGAGTAGCCTTGTATGTCAAAAGCAGTATTAAAGCTACTGAAATGCAGGGAACATGGGGAAAAGAAGAAGCGCTCTGGATTGCGTTGGAAAGAGGAGATGGCACTCTCATCCATATTGCTGTAGTCTACAGACCTCCGACTCAAATTGAAGAGAGAGATAACGAATTGATTATAGATATTGCCAAGATAGCAGCAAAGGGGGAAGCGATCATATTAGGTGACTTTAATCTACCTGATGTGGATTGGATTACTCCTTCTGCACATCTGGAAAAAAGCAAAAAATTGTGGATGCTCTCCAAGATGCATTACTTAGACAAATGGTGATGGAACCAACCAGGGAAAGCTCAACGCTGGATGTAGTGCTTACCAACAGTGATAACGTGTCAAATGTCTGCGTGAGTGCCCCTGTGAGCAACAGCGACCATCACACGGTGTGGTTTGAGATAAAAGCCATGGTACAGGCCAATCATAGCAAGCTCAAAGTCCTAAACTTCAAAAACACTGACTTCAATAAAATGGCCGAGTACTTAAAGGAGGAGATGACGGGGTGGAAGAAGATAAGGGAAGTGGAATTGCAATGGACTAAACTAAAGGCGGCAATAAAAGGAGCAACAGATAAATATGTAAGAAAAATAAATAAAAACAAGAGGAGAAGGAAACCTATTTGGTTTTCCAAAGAGGTGGCTGCGCAAATAAAGGCAAAAAACACAGCTTTTTCAAAATTCAAAAGCTTGCAAACAGAAGAACACAGAAATGAATACAGGATCCAACTCAAAGAGTCTAAAAGAGTAATAAGGATAGCAAAATCAAAGGCAGAAGAAAAAATGGCTAAAGATGTTAAGGGTGGCAACAAAACTTTCTTCAGGTATATTCAGGAAAGGAAGAAGATCAGAGTTGGAATTGCAGGACTCAGAAGTGCTGGGAAAGGACTCGTGGAAAGTGACACTGAAAAAGCGAAATTGCTAAACAAATACTTCTGCTCTGTTTTTACTAAAGAAGATCCTGGAGATGGACCAGCTGTGACTCCCAAATATAAAAATAGGACTGAAGTAGATACCACACCATTCACAGAAGATGAGGTGTTAGAACAACTTGCTAAACTGAAAGTGGACAAAGCCATGGGACCGGATGGGATACATCCCAGGATACTGAAAGAGCTCAGAGAGGTTCTTGCAGGACCGTTAAAGGATGTCTTCAACAGATCCTTGGAAACAGGAGTGGTTCCTCAGGACTGGAGAATGGCTAATGTTGTACCTCTACACAAAAGTGGTGAGAGGGAGGAAGTGTCAAATTACAGGCCCGTGAGCCTTACCTCGGTGGCAGGAAAAGTAATGGAGGCGCTCCTGAAAGAGCGAATAGTGAACTTTCTCAAAACCAACAGGTTGCAAGATCCCAGGCAACATGGTTTTACCGAAGGACGGTCTTGCCAAACAAATCTGATTGAGTTCTTTGATTGGGTGACCAAGGAACTAGATCTGGGGCATGCAATGGATGTCATCTATCTGGATTTCAGCAAAGCCTTTGATACTGTTCCTCATAGGAGGCTTGTCAATAAACTCAGTAGCTTGGGGATGGGTCCCAAGATAGTAAACTGGATTAGAAATTGGTTGACTGACAGACAACAGAGGGTGATGGTACATGGAGCTCACTCGGATGAGAGGAAGGTGATTAGCGGGGTGCCTCAGGGTTCGGTCCTGGGCCCGGCACTGTTCAATATATTTGTGAGTGATATTGCTGAAGGACTGAATGGAAAGGTCTGTCTTTTTGCAGATGACACAAAAATTTGCAACAGAGTGGACTCCCCAGAGGGAGTGGATAACATGAGGAAAGATCTACAAAAGCTGGAAGACTGGTCTAATGCTTGGCAACTACGATTTAATGTGAAAAAGTGCAGTGTCATGCACTTGGGTAGCAGAAATCCAAGGGAAAAGTACACAATAGGGGGTGAGAGGTTGGTATGCACGGTTCAGGAGAAAGACCTTGGTGTGATTATCTCTGATGATCTCAAGGTGGCAAAACAGTGCGACAAGGCGGTGGCAAAAGCCAGGAGGATGTTGGGCTGCATTCAAAGAGGGATTACCAGCAGAAAGGAAGAGGTACTTATGCCACTGTACAAGTCACTGGTGAGGCCTCACTTGGAATACTGTGTTCAGTTTTGGAGGCCATATCTTGCAAAAGATGTAAAAAGACTGGAAACTGTTCAGAGAACGGCGACCAAAATGATTTGGAGCCTGCGTCAGAAGCCTTATGAGGAGAGACTTGAAGACCTAAATATGTACACTTTGGAGGAGAGGAGGGACAGGGGAGATATGATTCAGACCTTTAAATACTTAAAGAGAAATGATGAACAAACAAACCTCTTCCAAAGACGGGGAAGCTGTAAAACTAGAGGGCATAACATGAAGCTGCAAGGTGGTAAATTGAAAGGCAATGTCAGGAAATATTTCTTCACTGAAAGGGTGGTGGATGCTTGGAATGCCCTCCCGATGGAAGTGGTGAGGGCAAACACGGTGATGGAATTCAAAACGGCATGGGACAAACACAGTGGATCCCTTTACAGCAACAGGATAAAAGCAAAATAAACAGTACCATCTAACTTCTGAACTATCTAGCGTCTGAACAAATAAGGGTGTCCTACATGGAGTGGTGGGTTCACCCCTAAACAGAAACAAAAACATGGGGAGGGGTGGCCTGCACAGAGCGACAGGTGCACCTACCCTTGCCATCTTGCTGGGCAGACTAGATGGACCATGCTGGTCTTTATCTGCCGTCACTTACTATGTTACTATGTTACTATGTAACAGAAACTGTGAAGGAACTCTCCCACCTGCGCTGTTGCTCTTTTCGCTATCGTCCCTGGACTTCGCCTGGGCCAGCCAATCATCTAGGTACGGGAACCCCTTCCTTGTGGAGAGCTGCTGCCGCCGCCACCACCACCACCAAGACCTTGGTATAGGTATGGGGGGTGGTTGCCAGACCGAAGAGCAACACTCGAAACTTGAAATGGCCCCTTGGCACCGCAAAGCAGAGAAACTGCCAATGTCCTGGATGGATGGGAACATGCAGATACGCCTCTGCGAAATCGAGACTCGCCCAAAATCTCCGCTTCCTATCGCCTTTATTACTGTGAAAATGCAGTACCTGGAGACCGTGGTTCATGCCCTCGAAGTCAAGAATTGGGCGAAAGGAACCTTCCATTTGGGCACCACGAAATACATGAAGCATCGACTGCAGACGTACTGGTCCACGGCTCTCAGCTGCAGGAGATAAGTAAAGGTCTCTTCGACTGCTGCCAACAACGCTGCGCCAACTTTTGGTGATCAAAGGAGCTCGTTCTTGCTCCAGCAGCGGGTATAGGTGCGTCATGGATTGCACCACTTTAAGGCCAACCTCCGGCAGATCTCACTCATCCTGGATCATCTGTCCTACTACTCCATGTACTAGTAAGACTTTCTGTGATTTCCGTACCGCCTGGAACAGTGCATCCTACAGTGCCTCTTCCTCTGCCGGGAGGTTAGCAGGCATATTCAGGGCCTTGAGGGTATCCAAGGTGCACATAGAATGTGAGCCCTTTGGGGACGAGGAATTGTATCAGTACCCGCTTGTAGTGATTGTAAACCACCCTAATGGCCTTCGGCCTGGGCAGTATATCGAGAAATTGCATAAACATAAGCATAAAGATGAGCACTGGTAGCTCCTCCCGGCGGAAAACTCAAACAATCTGCGCCTGATCCTCCTGTTCTAGGCTCTCTCCTTCTTCCAACTCCTCCTCCAGATCTAGCTCCGTGTCAAGGTCTTACCCATCCAGCCTCTCCAACAATGGAGATTGCTGCCACTCCTCTAAGCCTCTAGCCCTCTTAGATGCCACTGATCCTGACTCGTGCTCTTTTGCGTCTGACATCCTCTTAGCCCTGTGTTCTGAGGCTGAGGAGCCACTTGGTAGGCAAAACACCTTCTGCAAAAGTAAGAAACTCCGGTGAGAACTCCCCCGAGAGCACTACTGCTCCCTGTGCTCAAGGGGTGGATGGTCCGGGCATCGTGCAGGGACCGGGGGCCGGATCCGTTGAAGGTAACATGGCGCCCCCCGCCCCCAGGGTCTCTTGCAACCGAGAGGGACTCTCCTACCTCATCTCATCCTGCAGGTCCTGCTCCCATGACAGCCTTTTGCGTGCAGTTTAGTCAGACGCCTGACTCTTTGAGACCACACCACATCGGGGACTGCATATCTTGAGGATTTTTAGATTGTGCTGCAGTATTGTATCTTAAAGATATGAAATGGACCTTGCCCTGATCCAATCAAACTGACATGTTCTCCGAGTAAAGTTTACGTTTTTCTTCTAATACTACAAATGGCTATAAGGGAGTACAGCTTTCCTTACAAGCAATATTATAGATTAAATAGGTACATAATCTGAGCTAAGCGACAAGAGATCATCATGTCAGATTACTCACTGACCATAGACAGATGGACGGATTTCATTTGCGTCCAATCCACTGACTGACTATCTTTCAAAATTAACTACATTTCTTGTATGCAGGTACTTCCTGTTTTCCAGAGCTGTAGCTGCTACAAACCTATATGTGGCTCCTTTTTTATTTTTTTTTAACACCTATCTTTATTTCTGTCTCTGACTTTTTATCAGACTCTTCTCAGGAAAAAGCAACAATGTTTCAACCAAGTGCCAGTTACATCACCTGACCCAGCACAACAGCCCTCTGAAAATCCGCACAGCAACAAACAATGGCCTATCAGATTAGGCCTTTCCCACATGTCTGCATCAAGTCATTGTGCAATGAATCAGTTTTGAGCTGTATAACACAAGGAATGCTTAAAGATTAAGTGAGGTTCACTCCCCTTAATACCATCCTATAACAGGCACTGCAGTCTGGCCAGCATGTTGGGAAGGGCTGGGGGCACTCCCCAGAAATGCCCTCAATTTGTATCTGGGTAGGTAAAAGGATCCCCCAGCAGTGCCCCTCCACAGGCTCAGGTACAGAGCACTAGAGTACTTGAACTAAAATAAAATAAAATCAAACCAAAATTTAATTAACTGAAACTGAAATTAAAAAGAAGCTGTAAATGGCCCCCTAGAAAGAGGCTGCTCTGTCCTGCTTTATTCTCCGGTGGCTGCCTCTCTCCCAGGCACCCAAAACACAGCAGGGGGTTAAACACATGCGGGCCTGAATAAGAAGAAATCGCACCTAAATGCAGCAAGGGGAGTTTCCCACACTGCTTCAGGCTCCCAAATATGCGACTGCAGGCCGCTCTCTGTCTCTTTGTGTTCTGGCGGTGTCTAGGGGTTCTTGCTGCCCCCCCCCCCAGGCCACTCTTACCTTGGAGCCTCTTTGCAGCATGGCTATCTACCCCTCGCGCTCAGCCTTCCTTCCCAGCTTCAGCGCTGAGGAGGGTGACTCGGGGCTACCAGTACAAGCATTGCCAGTACAAGCATTGTGGAACCTGTGTCTTTTGCAGAAACTGCTAGGTACGTATGACCTAGATTGGCCACTGTTGGAAACAGGATACTGGGCTTGATGGACCTTGGTCTGACCCAGTATGGCATATCTTATGTTCTTATGCCAGCTTTCACTCCTGTCAAGCAACTGCAACCCCTGCAGTGGCTCCTCACCCGATAACGGGTTCAGGAGCAGTCAGAAGTCTCAGACTGAGGAAGGCCCCACAGAACTCCCCCCCCCCCCCGAAATCCTGGTGGGGAGAGGGGGAAGAAGGAATATCCTCCCCTCAGCCCTGTTGTCCCCCGGGTTCTCTCTGTTCCTTCTGATTTTTTTTTTTAACTTCTGCCTTTAAAAACAAAGAAACCTGCACCTTAACAGGGGAAATAAAAGCAAGCTCTAACTAAACCTATCTACTTGGTTGTCTCTTCAGTGAGTTCAGCACCCTGGCTCACAACCTCCTCCAGCTGCTTGGAAACTGAGCTTACTGGGGCTGGTGGGCGGTGCCAGCTGCATATGTACAGTACACTAGTGTCATCAAAAAGATGACACGCTCAGTCTCCAAGCTTCTGGAGGAGGTGCACTACCCAGAGGTGCGGGACTGGACTGGAGGGACGATAAGGAAACCGTTATTAAAATAATTCAAAAGAAAACCACTGCTTATCCCTGGGGATAAATAACATGGAATTGGTTACTTTTGGGATATGTCAGGCACTTGTGACCTGGATTGGTCACTGATGGAAACAGCTCACTGGGCTTGATGGGCCTTTGGTAGGTCTTATATTCTTATATATGAAAGAAATTTGCCTGCAATGGAAGCAGTATATACAACAAATCTCTCATATCCATATTGATAGTTGGTATCCTGAAAATCAGTCTGGCTAGGGGATATGCCAGGACTAGTTTGAGAAACACTGGGTTAGATTATTGGAAAGTTGTTAATTGCCTTACTGGGGAAGATATCTCAATGTATGGAAGGAAAGGACTAGTCAGCATCTCCCGATTATAACCAGGATAGCAGCTGTTGATGTCATCATACAACTGGTGCTGATGAGGGCTACATCAATCTTTAGAGATCACACCCAAAGCATAAAAAGAGAAGCATGCTTGTGGGCCCAAAGAGTTGCCATTGGACTTTACAGTTTTACGTAAACCACTCAGACTTGTAAGATCAGTGGTATACAAACACAGTTAAATAAATAAATTAAACAAAACCAAACAAGGTGTAGTACAACATACATAACATTATACATTTATTTAAAACCCATATTGTGATAGGCTATGGCCTAGATAGCCTGTAAATGTATGTTATGTAGCAGAAGCTGTAAGTTAGGCCTGAGTCCCCACCCCCACTTCAGAATATTATAACTGAGCAGAGCCGAAAGCTAGAGAAAACAGAATTTTGCTTCAAGCAAGCTTTTGCTGATAAGAAAGTAAAACTTTCCATTGAGTTTATGTTATTCACAGATGTATTTCAGAATCTTGCTTTTCACACAGTGGCTGTGCTGCGAGTGACCTTGTCAGCAAAAAGCAAGGCAGAATGTTATGTCTAGTTACTGAGCATGGCTAGGAAGGCCTAAGAGCAGGGGGGGGGGAAGAGCGGTGTGGGCTCGGTCAGAAATTTTCCATTGAATGGGGGGGGTGAGGGGGCCACCAGGACCAATGAGGAGTTTGTCTGTATAGAGCTAATGAAGAAAGGTATAAATGCTGTTGTTTTTCTGAAAGCCATGCTCAGACCATTTTGGAAGTGACAGGTGTCTGAGACTTGTGCACAAAATAAACAGGTTTGAATTCTAGTAAATAGACTCCTGGTGTATTCATTGCGTGCGCTTCGCTATTACATTGGTTCCCTGACCGGGAAGAGTGGGGTACGCGGATGGTGCACAAGTGAATACTACCACGTATTACCGCCTCCAGGTTTGGTCCGGCTGGGACCGCAGCAGGCCGACAGCGGAGAGGAGCCCAGGCGCCGCCGGTCCCTTGCATCGGAGGGTTCCGCCCTGCCTCGGCAGGCTTGCTGGGTCCGGCCGGCCAACACCTCGAACCCGGGAGGGGAGTCCAGGATTCAACCCAAGGTGGAACTGGTTGCGCAGCGCATTAGCTACCGGATCCGGTGAGTATTGATTTTTCTGGTTCTTAGTCAGTTAGCTCTGGGAAAGTCTCGAGACTAATACGGTATGGTAACAGGTAAAGGGAGTCTGATCAACTCCCAGGGCGGTCCTAGTAACACTGCATGAGTATGCGCGGTTTATTCATTGCGTGCGCTTCGCTATTACAATATGACATACATTTCCAGTTATTCTTAAAAGAGGGCTATGTGCTCCCAATTTAGTTCAATCATTTTTAAATCAAAGCAAAAAAGGCTTGCATTCTTATCCAACCAGAAGGGGTGGAGGAGTAGCCTAACCATTAGAGCACTGACTTGGTAACCAAGAGACCAGGTATGATTCCCACTAGCACCCCTTGTGGCCTTGGGCAAGTCACTTAACCCTCCATTGCCTCAGAAGAAAGGCATGGCAATCTACTTCCGGTCATGCTGCCAAGAAAATTCCAGGAGCTGCTGGGTCGCCAGGAGTCAGCATTGACTTGAAGGCACACATTTCATTTGCAGTGCATATCCAATTGTCAGTATACAAACCAAGTTATCAACTTAACCTTAAATATAAATTTCTTACACAAATTCCCCTCCCCCCCATTCTGGAGAGTGCCGATGCTGTTTGCTAAATCTGGATATTGAGTGCCTGCCAGTATCTGCATAGAAGCACTTACTATCTGATTTTTTTTTTTTTTTACCCATGGCAGCCAGCATTTAAAAGAAAATGCTGACCACCCTGGGTTAAATATTACCACCACTGATTTTCATCCTAGAGAATCTCCCATATTCTGTTTAACATATAAGTATATCATCTTCATAGACACTGGGCTTAACCTCATAGCCTCTAATGCTTTGGCTAGACTTAAGATGAGTCAATAATGATTCCAAAGATAATATAAACAGTAAAGGGGAGAGGAGGCAATCCTGGCACATGCCTTTGCTTAGTTCAAATTTCTCCAACAGGCATCCACTCACCCCCATAATGGTCTGTGATGGTTTGCATAGAATCTGAATTCAACTTGTATGGACAACCTCAGACCAAATTTACCAAAGGTCACAATTAGATAGAGCCAGGCTACCCTGTGTCTGGACTAACAAACATTAAGGGACTTGCTTACTCTAGAAACATCAATCTCTTGCATTAGCTTACAGATAAAGCACAGTTACTTACCTGTAACAGGTGATCTCTGGGAACAGCAGGAATAAGTCTTCACATATGGGTACGTCGGTACCGACGGAGCCTGCGCGGGAACGCTCCCCAGCTTCCCAAAAAGGAAAGCTTTTGGGAGCATCCCACAGCGCCTGCACGCTGCCTTCCCGCCTTTCCTAACCGCCTCTCCCCAGTTCGAGTTTTAAAGCTGAGACAAAGAGAGAGAGAGGAAAGGAAAGATAGATAGAGAGATACAACTCCTAAGGGAGGTGGGTGGGTTGTGAAGACTTATTCCTGCTGTTCCCAGAGATCACCTGTTACAGGTAAGTAACTGTGCTATCTCCAGGAACAAGCAGGAATGAGTCTTCACATATGGGGACTCCCTAGCTAGAGATGCCTGGGAGATCCCCAAGGTTATGAGACCCTGAGAAGGGCTCTACCTCCTCCTATGGATCTCAGGCATCCATCCAGGGAAGGAGGGCAGGAGTTGATTAAGAATGGAACAGGTGTTTGAGAACAGCCTGACCAAAAAAGGCATCCCGGCGGGAGTTCTTGTCCAAACAGTAATGGGCTGTGAAGGTGTGAACCGAGGCCCAGGTGGCCGCTCGACAGATCTGGTCGATGGACACAGAATTTAGATGAGCCATAGCCCTCACATTATGAGCTGTGACATGGCCCTCCAGAGAAAGGTTCTTACTCTGGTAGGCGAAAGAAATACACTGAGTAATCCAATTGAACAGTGTCCTCTTAGAGACTGGAAGTCCCAAATGAGAGGGATCAAAAGCAACAAAGAGTTGAGAAGACTTTCTATGTTGCTGTGTCCTTTGTAAGTAAAAGGCAAGAGCTCTCTTACAATCCAGGGTATGAAGATTCCTCTCTGCACTTGATGCATGAAGACCTGGAAAAACGACAGGTAAATACACCTCTTGATTAAGATGAAAAGGTGAGACCACTTTAGGCATAAAGTGTGGATTGGTCCTAAGGACTACCTTATCATGATGGAACCTTGTATAAGGTGGATTAGCCACTAAGGTCTGCAGTTCACTGATGCGACGAGCTGAGGTGACTGCAATGAGGAAAATAACCTTCCAGGAAAGAAATTTCAAGGAGGTGGTGGCTAAGGGTTCAAAAGGTGGCTTCATAAGCTGACCAAGAATCAGATTTAAGTCCCATGCCACCGGAGGAGGCCTAATGGGAGGCTTAGTTAAAGTTAGGCCTCTCATGAATCTTGCAATAAGAGGATGAGAGGAAATAGGTTGTCCATTGATAGGCTTAAGGGATGCTGCAATAGCACTCAAATGAACCCTTACTGAATTCGTCTTAAGGCCTGCACTAGAGAGATGCAGGAGATATTCCAATAGAGAATTCAAAGGTAGTGCTAGAGGGTCAAGACCCTTCTCAGTACACCAAATGGAAAACCTTTTCCATTTAAAAGCATAGGAACGTCTAGTAGAAGGTTTTCTGGAAGCATGGAGGATATCCTTCACTTGTTGAGAAATATTCCAACCTTGAAGGTCTTGGCCTTCAGCAACCAAGCTCTGAGGTGAAGGGACTTGGGGTTTGGGTGCCACAAAGTCCCCTCCTCCTGGGACAGAAGGTCTGGAGCAGCTCCCAAGTCTAGGGAGGGAGCTTGAGAGAGATGCAGAAGTAGAGGGTACCACACTTGGCGTGGCCAGCGTGGAGCTATGAGGATCATAGATCCTTGATCCCTCTGGAGCTTGAACAGAGTTTTCGGAATCAAGGGAATGGGTGGAAAGGCATACAGGAAGTCTTGACCCCAGTGAAGGAGGAAGGCATCCTTGGCCTGAACTCCCTGACACAGAATTCTGGAACAGAACCGGGGAAGTTTGGCATTCCACGGACTTGCAAAGAGGTCTATGTCCGGGGTTCCCCATTCTTGAAAGATTCTGAGTACCTGGTCCATGTGCAGGGACCATTCGTGTGGAAGCAGAACTCGACTGAGTCTGTCTGCCCAAGAGTTTTGGATTCCTGGAAGGTATACGGCCAGGAGATGGATTTGATGCTCTCTGGCGAAGGCCCACAATCTTAAAGCTTCGTTGCAAAGTGACAGAGAGCCAGTTCCTCCTTGCTTGTTTATGTAAAACATGGCTACCTGATTCTCCGTATGAATGAGGACTGTCTTGTAGCTGAGCAGGGTATGGAAGACCTTGAGAGCTACAAAAACTGCTCGGAGCTCCAAGTGGTTGATATATAGAGAGGTCTCCTGTGGAGACCAAGTGCCTTGAGTGGAGAGGTCTTGCAGATGAGCTCCCCAACCTGTTTGGGAGGCATCTGTTGTGAGGGTTGCCTGGGGCAACAGCTGTTGGAAGGGAGACCCCAGCAACAGATTTTGGGTGGACTTCCACCACTGGAGAGACCAAAAGAGGCGCCTGGAGGTTGCTATTTTGTCTGACAGAGCCCCTGATGCTTGAGTCCACTGGGTGGACAAAGTCCATTGAGCTGCTCTCATGTGAAGGCGAGCATAGGGGACCACATGCACTGTGGATGCCATGTGGCCTAGCAGTTGTAGCATCTCCCGGGCAGTTAAATGGCTCTTTGACTGAATCTGGGAGGCTAACTGCACTAGGCGTAGGCAACGGGCCTAAGGAAGATAGGCCCTTGCAGTGGTAGTATCTAACCAGGCCCCTATGAACTCTAGGGACTGAGTATGGGTGAGCTGGGACATTGGGAGGTTTACCACAAGTCCCAGATACTGCAGAATGCGCCTTGTGCAGTCCAGGGAAGCCTGGGCCTCTGACTGAGATGGAGCTCGGATGAGCCAGTCGTCCAGGTATGGGAATACAAATATTCCCAGAGTGCGTAGAAATGCAGCTACTACTGCCATGCATTTGGTGAACACTCTTGGAGCAGAGGCCAGACCGAAAGGAAGCACCCTGTATTGGTAATGCTTTCCTTGGAAAAGAAAACGGAGGAACCTTCAGTGAGAAGGATGGATGAGGACATGTGTGTACGCATCCTTGAGATCTAGAGAACAAAGCCAATCCTGACTCTGAAGGTATGGAAGGAGAGTGCCCAGAGAAAGCATCTTGAATTTCTCCTTGCATAGAAATTTGTTCAATTCTCTGAGATTTAATATGGGTCTGTAGCCCCCTGTTTTCTTTGGGATCAGAAAGTAGGGGGAGTAGAACCCTGACCCTTGTTGAAGAAGGGGAACTTCTTCTATTGCCCCTTGGGCAAGAAGGGCAGCCACCTCCTGACCTAGAAGGTCGAGAAGAGATGTTAGAGAATTAAAATGTCTCACCATGGTGTGAGGAGGAAGGTTTGAGAAATGAAGTTTGTAGCCCTCCCTTATGATGGAGAGGGTCCACTGCTCTGCTGTAATTTGCTCCCATCTGGGAGCAAAATGAGCTAACCTTCCTGGAATGGTGAGAGGCTCTGGCTGTTTCAGAGCCAGAAAGGCTAAGTTCTCTAGCATCAAGTCAAAAGCCCTGAGGAGGCTGGGTCTGCTGAGTTGCAGCAGCCCCTGTAGGCTTAGGCCTGGCCTGTTTAGGTTGCTGACGCTTAGCAGCAAAACGACCTGTAGATGATTGTTGGCCAGAAGCAGGATGGAATCTGCCTTTCTTGAAAAAAGACTTCTTGAAAGGTTTTTTCTTGGCAGGAATGGAGGTTGACTTTGAAAGTCTATCCAAAGCAGAATTTTCTGCATCCATTTGAGTGGCTTTTATTTGCCAATCTTTGCCAAACAGGTTTTCTCCTGTACAGGGAAGATTTCCCAAGCCATCCTGGACCCAAGATTCTAGATCAGGAGCTTGGAGCCAAGCAATTCTGCGTGCAGCTATGGCAATGGCCGAAGCTGTGCTGGCACCTTCAAAGGAGTCAAAAGCTGCACGGTTGGAAAACTTTGAAATATCTTGAGTATGCTTAAGTCCAAGGTCCTGCATTCTCTTCCTGGAGGAGCAGAGGAGTGTCTTTTTGCACTCTTTATCCTTTTCATAGCTGACTCCACCACAATAGAATGGTGAGGAAGCTGTGTTTTATGAAAACCAGGACAAGGAGGGACACGGTACATAGTGTCCAATCTACGAGAATGAGGAGAGATAGTGAGAGGAGTCTCCCATAAGTTAATCATGTGATCATAAAGAATCTCATGAATTGGCAAGGTGACTGCCTCCTTAGGAGCCTTAGAATAACCTAAAATATCTAATTTTTTAGCTCTAGGCTCTGATTCAGAGGTTACTGAAATAGACAGCCCTTTAGCCACTTCTCTTATAAAGTCTTGAAAGGACAAGTCCTCTGGAGGAGACATTCTTCTTTTGGAGAAGGCGGCTCTTCAGGAAGGGCTATGGATACTTCAGCAGACTCCTCCGATGCATCAAAATCTTCGGAGGAATCAAAGTATCGACTGTCAGGGTGCTCTTCCAAAGCTCGATACGTGTACCGAGCGGTATCGACATGGGGCGTCATCGGTACCGGTTCGGTACCGATGGGCATCCCTGGACAGGGAACCGCTGCAATCGGCATCCTGGTCGATGTCGATGCAGTTGGTACCGGTACCGACACTGGTGCCGGTACCGGAGCTGATACCGACAATGGAGTTTGTTGTGGTATCAGCGGCGTCGCAGCTTGAATGAAGGCCGTGATAGCCTGCTGCATGGATAGGACATTCTGATCCATCGACGCCATGAATGCCTGGAATTCGGTACCGGAAGGTTGCACCGGTACCCCAGAGCATTCTAACAGGTGATCGGTCGAGGCCATGCCATCGATGTCAACCTGTAACCCCATAGGTGGAGCTTTGGAAGCCGGAGCTTCCCGCCAGGGTTGTTTTGCCGGTGCAGGATCCTCGAGGGCAAGCCCGGAGGCATCTCGATGCTTGGAAGGAGATCTACCCTTCGAGGACCGGCTGGATTTATGTTTGGTTTCCTGAGATCCATGGGAGGAAGAAGCAGCCCTGGAAGACGTCGATGCCACTGAAGCTGCATCAGAGGGAAACAGCACATGGAGCTTGGCTGCTCGGTTCTGTAACCCTTGTTTGGACGTCAAGGAGCAGGACGAACAATCCAAAATGGAGTGGTCAGGACCCAAACATTTAAGACACCATTCATGGGTGTCGGTAACAGAAATAGTACCGCTGCACTTAGTGCATTTTTTAAACCCGGAGGCTGGTTTTTCCATGAGGAAAATTCTTTGTGAGGCCTAAGGCCCAAAAGAGGAAAAACACACTAAGTGAGGGAAAAATATGTTCTTTTTTTTTTTTTTTTTTTTTAATAAGAAAAGAAAGAAAGACCGGCGGTACCGGTCCGACGTCGGGAAAGGCAGACGCGCGACAAAAGAAATAAAATAAAACAAAGAACTTCTTCAGCGGTGACAGGAACACGACCTGCTGGCTCCGCGGCAAAGAAGAACTGGGGAGAGGCGGTTAGGAAAGGCGGGAAGGCAGCGCCCAGGCGCTGTGGGATGCTCCCAAAAGCTTTTCTTTTTGGGAAGCTGGGGAGCGTTCCGCGCAGGCTCCATCGGTACCGACGTACCCATATGTGAAGACTCATTCCTGCTTGTTCCTGGAGATTAGTTATAGCCATAAGGTCTGGGAAAAACCCACCTGGTGTAGCAAGGGCAAGACATCTCACAAATGCTTGACCAGGATTTCTGTAAAAAATTTAGCATCAAATTTCAACATCGATATGGGGTGATATGGGTCCAATAAGTTCTTACCCTGCATAGGGACCACTGTTACTGTCACCACTATCAACGTGTTGGAAGGAGAACCCACTAGCAACACGTCCACATATATTTCCCCTAAGGGGGAGGGGGGGGGCAACTGAGCTGCTAATATTTTATTGTATTCTGCATAGAACAAGTACAATCCTGGCACCTTCCCATTCTTACTTGACTTCATCTGGGTGAGTATGCCTTGTTAAGAAATCAGGGCATCCAACCTTGTCCAGCTATTTCTCCATCACGGAAGGGAGGCCCAAATGAGCCAGGAAGGCTGACCCATCCTCATCAGAAACCTCAGATTGATAAAATTTCTTATCAAGAGTCCCAAAAAAATCCTCCATATAGTTTTATCACTGAGTAACTCTTCTTTGGGATTCTTTGAGGCAGCAAAGTACCTAGATTTCAAATTAATTTCTCAAAGGGCTGATGCAGAAACCTTGCATTAGAGCTGTGCACTAAAGCTCAGCACATGGTTGCCTAATGCAAACCTAATGCAAAAGTTTTGCTCTCCAATGCTGTAAGCAAAAAGCATGCAATTAAGTTGCGTATAAAAAGTCTGCGCTAAAGCAGAGCATAGGGGATGCATGCACACACACGAGTCTGTTAGCAGAAACTAGATCTGGAGCACAAAAAAAAAATTGTATTGGCACTTGTGCTGGAACATTTTCTCTCATAAATATCAATATTATTCCGACCAGAATGACTGTGCAGAATAATATCTCTGTTTAAGCATGAAATAGCATTTCAGCATATAACCATAACACTTTTCCAACACACCAGTTTCTCATCCTCTGCTTTTTTTTTTTTTTTTTTACCATTTTACTTCAGCGAAGCTATAAAAAAAAGTTGTAGGTCCTGTCTGCTCAAAGTAAAGAGAAGAAGCAGGCATACATTTTTCACCAGCACTGACTGCAAAATGATGAGCCAACCCTTTATGCCTATTCAGACATTGCATTAAAAACCCAGCATTGCGCTCAGCCTTCAGTGTGTTTCTCCACATCTGTGCTGAATGGATTTTTACTTCTTTACCATGCATTTAAATAGGCTGTGTGTTGCTGCTTGCTTGAGACTTTACCTGGGCCCCCTGACCTCTTGTTCACTTCCCCTCCTTACCCACCCACCTCTAGGTAGGAATGATGTAGATTTGCTCCTGACTCTGTCACAGCGATTTTTGACCCCTAGTGGATATGGCGGTGTAGTAGCTGTTCCGTTTGGACATCGACACACGCTGGAGTTCGGAGACCTTACAGATAAGTGATTACTAATTCTGTAATCAATGTATGGAGGATTCTAATTTATGAAGTTCCTTAATACTTCTTTAGGATATCGTATTGGTGGTCCCGATCTTCCAGGCTCATGTGGAAGTGCAGACGCTATGTAACTGTTTTTGTGTAATTGTAGTTTTACATATTGTAAGAATCCTTACAAGTACTTTTTTGGATGTAATTTAATTAATTGATGTGAGAATCTTGTAATAGAAATTGGGTAAAACTGGGTAAAAAAAGAAGGCTAACGACCTGTGATATGTCTGCTTTAACCCTATGGTGATTAATTTTGCCACATGTAGGGGTGAGGCCATCCTGACGTCTTTAATGCCTTATATAGTTTGTATTGAATTGTGGAGATCATCAAAAACTCTTTTGAGTAAAATTGGTAGGTAATATGGTTTACTAAGGGTTTATTTATTTGGATTTAGTCTACCCTTAGGCAGTTGTTTTTTATTATGTACAAAACTAACCCATTTCAATACACTGTCCTGTGAGGTGACTTTCTTGTATACAGCCAATTTTCACATCCTTCCTACATAAAGGTTGAAGGTCTCCGGCACACATGATTGGGGAACCAAAGCCCATCACATTCTAAGAAATGATATGAAGCTTACCTACACTTATACGAAAAGGCCTCTCGCTGTGCCCTCACATTGCTCAATACTCCTTCCTCCAGCCATCCATTCCAAGTTTCACACCCATACAACATTTGTCAGGCCCTTTTCCACGAATAAAAGGAAGAAAAATGAAGGAACACCCCCACAAAGATCACAAACAGAAAAAACAGCAGGGGTAATATTGCAAAAGGATCCTTTATTATGCCCCTTTCCACTCATGCCCTTTCATCTGATCTTATCACACAATTCTGTCCTTACCAAAGTGTGTCTCCCCATACTCCAAAGAACATCCTTATCAGCCTCCCAACCTCCTTGGTACTATGATTCTCTAGCCCCAAACTGAATAACCCCATCTCCCTTCCCTCCCTATATCTCAACCCAACCCCAAACTCCACATCTATGCTCCCCCATTATAAGAGAGAAAGCCATCACACAACAGTATACCCAGGCACCAGCAACAACTACTCCTCCCCCCCCCCCCCCCCACCCCAACATAGCTGAAGCGGGAAGCAGTACTCTCACAGGCTGGAAGTCTATGATCTCATCTCAAGACACATCTTAGAGCTCTAGCTCGGAACAATGCAAGCCATAAATAGTGGCTCCCATTAACAAACCCCAACTTATTCAAACAGAAAATATTTCTCTTCCTCTATAGTTGCAATATAGCTTGCGTCGGTTCACTAGTCAAAACTTCCAGTCCAAACCAGCCAATCATCATCTTGTAGCAAATATCGATTCCACAAAGATCAAAGTATGTGTAAGAGTCAAATATCATGGCCTTTTCGCCATGAAAGATATTAAGTCAGACTAGGAATTGAAGGTCAAATCTTATATTATGGTGAAACCGAGTTCTGTGCACAATGCAGACAATTCTTTCCATTTGTTAATTACAGCCATGAAGTAATCCTGAAAAATTAAAATCTTAACATTTTTAAAATGCAAGTCCCGACATATCCAATAGGCTTGAAGTATGGCCACTTTGTGCTTAAAGTTCAAGAGAAGCATTATCACCACCTGCATCTGGCCAACGTCTGTTGGCCCAGACTTTGTGCTTGCTCTACATGCTATGTGGCCTCCATGTCCTTGAGCTCAAGTGCCTGTGCTAGCCAGGACTCAAGCAGCTGTACCAGCTTATTCTCCTTCACAATTTCTGACACTCCCACCAGCCACAGATTATCTGGTATAAACGATTCTCTACCATGGCCTTGAATTCCTTGATGTGTATGGCGTGTAGGTCCAGCTCTCCTTCCTTCCTGCGTGCCAGTATCCTCTGCACCAGAAACCCACTGTTCCAGCTGTTTGATGCAGTTTACCATGTCTGTGAGAGACTAATTGATTTGCTCCAGCTTAAAAAGCAGCTTGTCAAACATACAGTCAAATGTGCTGGTCACTGCTAGTGTTGCCTCTGCCACCAGCAAATCCACCTCTGTTGCCCACAATGGTAAGGGAGGATACTCCGCTATCCTGGCATCCTTTCTCGGGTTTGTCTCTCCTTCTTGAGAAGTTTTGAGGCTATCCTGAGTGCAAATCTGTACGTCTAAAACTTAATTAACTACAGTCCTACTTGAATTTTGGGGAATTCAATGCATTTGCCTGCAGTTTTTTACTGCTAAGATCAGGGTGTCCTGGAGCTCAAAAAAAACATGTCTTCACCTTAGCATCATGTCACATGCATACACGTTGTAGCACTATACAAATGGTAAGTAGTAATAATGAATATAAATGACCTCTCTATGTACCTAACAAATTAACATTGAGCCCAGAAAACATGATCTCAAAATTTATATAAACATTTTTTTTCTCGGACTATAATCCATACTGCCAGTAAACCCATATTGTCAGTATAACTAACAGTCCATTTTGCTTTATTTTATTATAACTAAAGTAATATCTTTCAATTGAATTATTCAATAACTCATTAAAATAAGGAAATTTCAAGCATCAAAACAAGGTCTTCCACCAGACATAGCACCATATTTGAAACCTCTTTCTTATCCCCAGGGTATCTTTCATCCATATGGTCCAATCTTGATTACTTTTCAGGCGCTTGATATTTTATCCAGCAATATCACTTCACAAATGGCAGTGGCATTCTAAGACCAGGCCTTGTAAGATATATAATGCTGTCTAGGTACCTGGCAGTTGAAAGATGGCACTAATGTAAACTCTGCTGTAAAAATCCTAGATTCGATCTTCTTGTTTCGATAAATGATAAGCATGTATTTAATTTTCCTTTATTAACCCCAAAATGTCAAAATTATGCATCACAATTTTCAAAATTATGTGATGAGTAAAAGCAAATTATGGAAAAGTAAATACTTTTATTTTTCACACAAATTAAATAACAGTAAAGAACTTGCTTATAAACTGATGCAGGCATTTCTCCAACCAGTATGAGTATATTCCTGGAGCCAGATGTCTCAGGCCGTTTACTGACTAAGTGATGTGTAGCGAAGCGAGTGCAGTATGTTTGTGAATGTCTGACAATGTGGGCAATAAATGATTGATAGCAGTGTGAGACATGCATTAACTGCTAGGTGTGATGTGTTGGAGTGTGTGGAATGAGTGGGTGGGGTGTGTTTATGAGGGCAAGCAACTGAATTCACTATATTTGAGTGGGTGAGGAGGTTACCAGAGGGGATTGCGTGTGCTTGCCCATGGCCGAGTAGTAGTGGGTGAAAAGCATGGGTAAAGAGTAAGTTGCTGATGGGGGTGTCTACAAGTGTATAACTCTGGTTCTGTGTGAACAATTGGACATTTCTAAATGAGAGTAAATGAGTGGGTGTGCTCTTGATACAATATCTCGACTATGCTGCAGTGTGTGAGTGTGTGTGATTCCTGGATGCTCATCCTCTTACCCCATCCCACTTTCCCCAGCTCATCTCTCCTTACCTTCTGTTGCCACCAGCTCTTTCCCCACACATCCCCTGTCTTTCCCATTCCACACAAAAAAGCTTACTCTGTTATCCCCAGTTCTTCCCCTCCCTCCACACACATTCCCCTACTGTCTTTCTCCAATTCTGCCCCCCCCCTTCCATACATGTCACCTTACCCTCCATTGTACCCAGTTTTTCTACCCCGCACATACCTTATCTCCTCCCCTTCTGCACATTACCCCTTTGAAGTGGAGCCTCAGTCCTCTCAATCCCTAAAAAAACTCAATGCATGCCCAAGTGGGCCACTGGACCTCCCAACCTCTACTGATCTCCCTAGTGGCCCAGCTGCCTCCCTTGCACTTCTCACCCCCTCACAACAAGAGAATCTGTGATGGCTCAAGTGGTAGCCTGGACCTCCCCCACCTGCAACCCCAAAGATGTCCTTGGTGACTCAGTGGACCCTTTGCATCACCATCCCTAATACGTCCAATCCCCCCTACCTACCTCTAGGTAGAGTGATGTCCATACAAACCTGCCATTAGTGCAGCCATCTTTGAAAATAGTGGCATCTGATCCCTAAAAGTCACATTATTGCTACATGTTATGCTGTACTGTCTAACCTGTGCTGTCTTTTTTTCCAGTCTACAGTGACTGTTTGCACTCTTGTGACTTTGACATTTGACTCTGCTGTTGCCATGCAATCCCCCCCCCCCACACACACAGGAGTCACATGACACAAAGGTGAGGGAGCAAAGCGTAGTTACTCACCTGTAACAGGTGATCTCCGGGAACAGCAGGAATTTAGTCTTCACATATGGGTATCGTCGGTACCGACGGAGCCTGCGCGGAAACGCTCCCCAGCATCCAATAGGAACGCTTTTAGAAGCATCCCTCAGCACATGCGCGCTGCCTTCCCACCTTTCCAACTGTCCCTCTTCAGTTAAGTTTGTAGCTGAGTGAAAGGACAGAGGGAGAGAGGAAAGAGACAAAGAGAGAGAGAGACAACTCCAAGGGGAGGTGGGTGGGTTGTGAAGACTAAATTCCTGCTGTTCCCGGAGATCATATGTTACAGGTGAGTAACTACACTATCTCCAGGAACAAGCAGGAATGTAGTCTTCATATATGGGGACTCCCTAGCTGAAGATGCCAGGGAGATAGCCCCAGGAAGGTGCTACCCTAAAAAGGACCGTTAATGAGCATGCGCTGGTGTCTCGAAGAGGTGGAGCAGCCGGAAGACCGATTCCAGTTTATGCAGTTGAATCAAGCATTGAAACAGGGCATGGAGTCTGCATTTGCCTGAAACGCAGTACTGTGTACTTCTTAATAACTGCTGTTTGTTTCATGTGAAGTCTGAGAAGATTTATGGGAAAAGCAGTTGAGATAAGTAATGTTTTTTTGATCCTTCTGTTTGGATCCTTGCACGTACATTCATAATTAATGTTTTGATGTAGGTAGCACTAATTTATGGTGATTTTTATCTATGATATATGGCTCCGATGTGAGCTCATTAAAATTGAGCAAAATGGAAGTATAGCTTCGAGAGGTCAATTTAACCTCATGGCTGATCTTCCGACATAAATACATTCACATACACGCTAGCTCACACGTTTAGATTTTTCACTCTATTTTTGTTTATGGGACCCTAAAAAGGTAGGCATCCTTCCTCCCATGGATCTCTGGCATTCCACCAGGGTTGGTGGGTAGGAGTTGATTTAGGTCTGAAAGAGACTTTGAAGAACAGCTTGGCCAAAGAAGGCATCCCGACGGGAGGCTTTATCCAGGCAGTAGTGGGCTGTGAAGGTGTGTACCGAAGCCCAGGTGGCTGCTCGACAAATGACATCGATTGACACAAGAGTGGAGATTAGCCATAGAAGCTGCCATGGCTCTCACATTATGAGCTGTGACATGGTCCTGAAGAGGAAGACCCTTACTCTCAAAAGCAAAGGGTATGCATTGGGCAATCCATTTTGATAAAGTTCTTTTGGAGACTGGAAGTCCCAAATGACTAGGGTCAAAAGCTATAAAAAGTTGTGAGGACTTTCTAAGTTTATTTATTTATTTATTTATTTTATTTAAACGGACTTGGTATACCGCTTTATCATGAAATCAAAGCGGTTGGCACAGCAAACAATCAATGAAGGGTGAGTTGTCATTAGCATGCAGTGTGAGAATTGTTACAGTGTGCTGCGTGAGTGCGTGTGGATGATTTTGATGTGAGCTATATACAGCGTGCGCTTAAGATACATATTTACAGATACATATTTACATGGATGGCTTTGCTATCTTAGGAGTCATTCTGTGAGGTCCTTGAAGTAGCCTGTGAATAGTTCAGTTTTAAGCAGCTTTCTGAATTCTTTGGTGTTGTTTGTTGCTCTGAGGTGGTCGGGGAGAGAGTTCCACATGGCGGGGGCTGCTAGGGTGAAAGCTCGTTTTGATGTGGATTGGTTTGTTCTGGTGAAGTCCTTTGGGGTTCTGATGTTGTTCGATGTTCCCTTTCTTCTTGGTCTTTTGCTGTTGTCAGTTGTTATGAATTGTTGTAGGCTGTCTGCAGATAGGTTGTTTATTATTTTGAAAGTGGTTAGGAGAACTTTGTAGCGGACTCGTGAGCTGACTGGGAGCCAGTGAAGGTGGTATAGTATGGGGGTGATGTGTTCGTGGGTTGTGCTGTCTGTTATGAGTCGTGCGGCTGTGTTTTGTGCTAGTTGAAGTGGTTGGGTTGATTTCTTTGGTAGTCCTAGGTAGATGTGGTTGCAATAGTCTAGTGTGGGTGTGATGATGGCTTGGC
Organism: Ichthyophis bannanicus; assembly: GCA_033557465.1. NCBI lineage: Eukaryota > Metazoa > Chordata > Amphibia > Gymnophiona > Ichthyophiidae > Ichthyophis > Ichthyophis bannanicus. The sequence goes on along the minus strand of CM066042.1, from coordinate 240,511,427 downwards.
ATACTGTTCGAAAATGCTCGGGAGCAAGGATGGGTTTGAGTCGTCTGATTGTCCTCATCTTGACGTAGGCGCTCCTGGTGGTCTTCGCAATGTGGGATTGTAGGTTGAGCTCCCTGTCAAGTGTTATTCCCAGGTATTTTATCTCTTGTCTTATTGGTATGATGGCATTGTTCAGGTTGATGGAGGGCGTGGGTGTGAAAGCTTGGTCTCTTGTTATGATCAGTGCTTCGGTTTTGTTATAGTTTATTGCTAGGTTGTTTTTTTGCAGCCAGGTTGACATTTCTTCGAAGCAGTTGGCTATGTTGTTGTAGTCCGGTTTAGTTAGGTTGATTGGTGTGAATATCATTATATCGTCAGCATATATGGTGTATTGAATATTGAAGCTCCTGATGATTGTGCTGATGAGCTGTATGTAAAGGTTGAAAAGCAGGGCAGAGAGGGATGAGCCTTGTGGGACTCCCTGTGTGACGTTGATTGGTTGAGAGGTCTTTGATCCACATCTGACCTGGAGCTGTCTGTTCTCCAGGTAGGATGTAAACCATCTCAGGGTGGTGTCACGTAGGCCCGCCTCTTCAAGTCTTGTTAGTAGCGTTGAGTGGCATACGGTGTCAAATGCTGCGGAAATGTCCAGGAATATCATGAGTACGCCCATTCTGGTGTTGTCAATTGTTCTTAACAGACTGTCGAACAGTTGTGTCAGTAGAGTTTCCACCCCGTGATTGGGTCTGAATCCGTGTTGGTTTAGGTCGAGGGGGTGGTGTATGTCGAGATGTTGTTGTAGTTGTTGCTGGACTACTTTCTCTATGATTTTAGCCAGGAAAGGGATGCTTGAGATGGGTCTGTAGGCTGAAGGGTCTGTTTTCGGTAGGGTGGTTTTCTTTGGGATGGGGCGTACCGTTGCTAGTTTTAAAGCATTTGGCATTATTCCTTCTGTGAGGGAGTTTTGTAAGATCTTCCGTATTGTTTGGGTCAGTTCTACCTTTGATGCTTTGATCCATGATACTGGGCAGGGGTCGGTGGGGGCGGTGCTGGTGTTGAGGTCGGTGATGATCTTCGCTAGCTGTTCCTTTGATGGGATGTTGAAAGAGCCCCAGCTCTGTTCTATTGAAGAGGTCTCGTTTATAGTGGTCTTGTTGCTGCTTTTGGGTGGTGCGGTGAATTTGTTGGTAAGGTGGTCTGCGTAGGTCTGTGGATCTATTTGTTGGTCATTTTTTCACTCAACGTGTAATATTTTTTCACTCAACGTGTAATCAAATTCTGGAATTTGTTACCGGAGGATGTAGTAAAGGCTGTTAGTGTAGCTGGGTTTTAAAAAGGTTTGGACAAGTTCCTGGAGGAAAGGTCCATAAGCCATTATTAAGAAGGGACCCAGGATATCAATGCTTGAACCAATACAAGCATTGTGGAACCTGTGTCCCTTGGGGAAACTGCTAGGTACGTATGACCTAGATTGGCCACTGTTGGAAACAGAATACTGGGCTTGATGGACCTTGGTCTGACCCAGTATGGCATCTCTTATGTTCTTATGTTCATTTCTGTTAAAGGGTTCCTTGGTGAGTTTCTTTACTACCTCGTAGAATTCACGGGGTTTGTTGGTGGATTGTAGGATGAGGTTTGTGTGGTATTGTTTTTTTCTGGTTGTTGATGAGGTTGTTGTAGCTGTTTTGTTTTGCCTGGAATTGCTTTTGTAGGTGGGTTGATTTGTTGTGTCTCCATCGTCGTTCCAGTTGTCTCAGTTCTCTTTTTGCTGTGCGTATTTCGTTGGAGTACCATGGTGTGTGGTTGGGTTTTGTGGCTCCTGCCTTGCGTGTTTTGTGTTGGGGAGGTTTGGCAGCTGAAGATATGATGTCGTTCCATTCAGAGATTTGCTCTTCGATGTCTGTCGTCTTGGAGATGAGGAGGGGTAGCGTGTCTTTCGTGAATTGGTCCTTGTTGAAAGATTTAAATCTTCTGGTTGGTGGTGGGTTCTTTGTATGTAAAACTTGGTGCTGTGTTCTTTGTATGTAAAAGGCTAAGGCCCTTTTACAATCCAAAGTATGAAGGTTTCTTTCTGCATTAGAGGCGTGAGGCTTCGGAAAAAATACAGGAAGATAAATTGATTGGTTTAAATGAAAAGGCGAAACCACCTTTGGCATAAAGTGTGGGTGAGTTCGAAGAACAACCTTACCATGATGAAACCTAGTATAAGGAGGATCAGCCACTAAAGCTTGCAATTCACTAATGCGACGGGCAGAGGTGATTGCAATTAGGAAGATGACCTTCCAGGTCAAAAACCTAAGGGCTGTAGTGGCCAAAGGTTCAAAAGGCGGCTTCATGAGCTGCCCGAGAACTAGATTTAGATCCCATGCCACCGGTGGTGGCTTGATGGGAGGTTTAGTTAATAAAAGGCCTCTCATGAATCTTGATAGGAGTGGATGAGAGGAAATCAATTGTCCAATTAGAGGCTTATAAGAAGCTGCAATTGCACTAAGATGGACTCTTACCGAATTGGTCTTTAGACCAGAATTCGATAAGTGAAGGAGATACTCTAGTATCGATTCTAAGGGTATAACCAGGGGGTTTAATCTCTTCTTGGAGCACCATATAGCAAAACGTTTCCACTTGAAGGCATAAGATCTTCTTGTGGAAAGTTTCCTAGAAGCCTGAAGGATATCTTTTACCTGTTGGGACAGGTTGAAATCTTGGAGGTCTAAGCCTTCAGCAACCAGGCCGTGAGGTGACGGGACTGGGGATTCGGGTGCCATAGCGTCCCGTTCTCCTGGGAAAGGAGATCTGGAGCATGCCCTAACTCCAGAGGTGCCGCTTGAGAGAGATGTAGAAGCAGGGACTACCACGTTTGGCTTGGCCATCGTGGTGCTATGAGAATCATGTGACCCCTCTCTCTCTCTGAAGCTTGAAGTGTGTTTTGGGGATGAGGGGAATGGGTGGGAAGGTATAAAGGAAGTCCTGACCCCAGTGAAGGAGGAAGGCATCCCTTGCCTGACAATTGTGAGCCGGAATCCTGGAACAGAACCAGGGAAGTTTGGCATTCAGTGGACTTGCAAAGGAGGTCTATGTCTGGAGTGCCCCAGAGATGAAATATCCTTGCCACCTGGTCTAGGTGGAGGGACCACTCGTGAGGCAGCAGTACTCGACTGAGTTTGTCTGCCCAAAGGTTTTGAATGCCTGAAAGATATACCACTAGAAGGTGAATTTGATGCTCCCTGGCAAAGGCCCACAGTCGTAAAGCTTCGCTGCATAACGACAGAGAGCCTGTTCCGCCCTGCTTGTTCACATGGCTACGTGATTGTCCGTCTAGACTAGGACTGTTTTGTAGCTGAACTGAGCGTGGAATACTCAAAGAACTAAATAGATTGCTCTTAATTCCAGGAGGTTTATGTGCAAACCAACCTCCTGTGGAGTCCAGGTGCCCTGGGTAGAGAGATGATTCAGGTGTGCTCCCCAACCCACCTGTGATGCATCTGTTGCTAGGGTGGCCTGAAAGAGGGGTTGATGGAAAGGAGACCCCACTTTCAGATTTTTTAGTGATTGCCACCATTGAAGGGACAAAACTAGTCATTGAGAGATTATTATTTTGTCCGACAAACGACCTGTGGCCTGTGTCCACTGTGTGGAGAGGGTCCACTGAGCTGCTCGCATGTGGAGGCGAGCATATGGGACTACATGAACTGTGGATGCCATATGTCCCAGTAATTGCAGTAGCTCTCGAGCAGTGAGGGAGGATTTGCCTGCTGCTTGAGAAGCTAGTTGCATTATGCGAAGACACCGGGCTTGTGGAAGGAAAGCCCTTGCCTGTCTGGTATCTAGACAGGCTCCTATGAATTCTAGGCATTGTGAAGGAACTAGTTGAGATTTTGGGAAGTTTATTACCAATCCCAAGTATTGGAGGATTCGCATTGTATGGGACAGTGCAGTGCTGGCCTCTGGAACTGTAGGGGCTCGAATGAGCCAGTCATCTAAGTAAGGGAAGATGAAAATCCCCAGTGTTTGTAGAAATGCAGCTACTACTGCCATGCATTTCGTGAATACTCTTGGTGCTGAAGCCAGACCAAAGGGAAGAACCCTGTACTGGAAATGTTTTCCCCTGAAAAGGAAACGTAAGAATTTCCTGTGATCTGGATGGATGAGAATGTGAGTGTATGCATCCTTTAAGTCTCGAGAGCAAAGCCAATCCTGGCTTTGAAGGTATGGCAGAAGAGTTCCTAGAGAAATCATTTTGAACTTCTCTCGAAACATATATTTGTTCAATTCTCTGAGGTCTAGAATGGGTCTGTCTCCTCCTGTTTTCTTTGAAATAAGAAAATAGGGGGAGTAGAACCCTGCACCCCATTGAAGAATGGGTACTTCCTCTATTGCCCCTTGGGCAAGAAGTGTGGAGACCTCTTGATCTAGCAGATTGTCTGCAGAGGTTTGAGAATAGAATTGCTTTAGAATTGTAGGAGGGGGCATGCTGTGAAAATAAAGCTTGTACTCCTCTTCTACAATGGACAACGTCCAATCTTCTGCTGTTATCTTTTGACAAAGTGGCATAACCTGCCCGGAATATTGGGGGGTTGGGGACCCCTCAGAGGCAGGGAGGCAAAGCTCTCTAGGGAGGAGTCAAAGCCCTTGAGGGGGCTGAACCTGGAGAGCTGGTTGGGCTCTCGGGCCTTTTGGCTTCTTTTGCTGTCTAGTTTGTCCCTTTTGGGCAACCTGACCTGGAGTTTGACTTTGCTGGGTATAGGAAGGATAGAACTTTCTCTTTTTGCTAAAAGAGAGGTTTTTTTATAAGGCTTCCTTTTGGCTGGAGTGGCTGTAGACTTTGACAATCTATCTAAGGTAGAACTGTCAGCATCTAACCCGTTAGCCTTTTCCTGCCAGTTCTTGAGAAGAGATTCTCCCCCGTGCAAGGAATGTTGCCTAACTTGTCCTGTACCCAAGTCTCCAAGTCTGATGCCTGTAGCCAGGCAATCCGTCATGCGCCAATGGCAATAGCAGAGGTTCTGCTGATGCATTTGAAGCAGTCAAAGGCTGCACAATTAACAAACTTGGAGACATCTTGAGCATGCTTACCTAGCACAAGAAAATCTTGTCTCTTGTCATCTGGGAGAAATGGGCTCATAAGTTCCAAATCTCCTGTGACTTCCTTGAGGAACATTCCCATATATAGGATATATTAACTGATCCTAGCTGAAAGCATGGAAGCTTGAAAAGTTCTGCGTCCAAAAGCATCCAGAGTCCTGCATTCACGACCTGGAGGATTGGATGTATGCCTTTTTGCACTCTTCATCCTACGCATGGCTGATTCCACTACCACTGAATGGTGTGGCAACTGAGTTTTCTGAAATCCAGGACATGGCGGAACTCGATACATAGTATCCAGTCTCCTAGAGTGAGGAGAAGTAGTCAGAGGTGTGTCCCACATTCTGAGCATCAAACTATGCAGAATTTCATGGATAGGCAGAGTGGCTGCCTCCTTAGGAGCTTTAGGATTTTGGAGAATTTCCAATTCCTTTGCTCTGGGTTCCTCCTCAGAAGCTACTGTGATTGAAAGACCTTTGGCCATATCACGGATGAAATCCTGAAATGACATGTCCTCTGGAGGTGACATTCTGCATTGGGGAGAAGGAGGATCTTCTAGGAGAAACCCTCTAGTGCCAGCAGAATTGTCAGAGTCTTCGGAATCGGAGGAATCAAAGTATTCCTGACCCCGATGCTCCTGCAAAGCAATATCCCGGTACCAATCTTAGTCGGTACCGAGTTGACCCGGTACCGCTTTGACAATTCCAGCCAGAGATGGCATGGGAAGAGTTCTCACCGGGGCCGGTACCATCGGTACCGGTATCGTCGGTTTCTGTACCGGTGTTGGTACTGGCGTCAGTACCGGCATCGGTGTCGATGTCGGTACCCGTGGGACCACCGGTACCGCAACTGAAAGAAGAGCTGCGATGCTGCGCTCGATAGCGAGGAACCTCTGGTCTATTGACATTGCCGATGCTTGGGTGTCGGTACCGGTAAGAACGGCCGGAATCCCTGAGCATGGCACAGGTAGTTCTTGCGAGGTTGAGGCCTCGAGAACATCCTGAAGCCCCATCGATGCTTTGGAAGCTGAAGCCTCCCGCCAGGGCTGTTTTGCCAGTATGGTTCCCTCAAGGGCAATGCCAATGGCCTCTCGATGCTTAGCAGGAGAGCTACCCTTTGAGGACCGGCTTTTATGTTTAGTTACCTGAGATCCATGGGAGGAAGAAGAGGCCCTTGACGATGTTGATGCAATGGATCTGGCATCTGAAGAAAAGAGGGTACCGAGCTTTGAAGCCCGGTTCTGTCTTCCTCTTTTAGCCATCCCCATACAGGAGAGACATTCAGTTGGAGAATGTTCAGGTCCTAAACATTTCAGACACCAATCATGGGTGTCAGTGACGGAAATGGTACCGCCACACTTAGTACATTTTTTAAAACCACTAGTTGGATTTTCCATGTTTTAGAAATATGGGGCCTAGCGCCCAAAATGGCGCCTAACACCAAAGAGAAAAGTTTCTGAAAAGAAACAGTCTAAAGCCTAAGTTTCTTTTTTTTTTTTTTGAAAAGAAAGAAAAGAAAAGAACCGGCGATACCGGTAGGCGTCGTGCGGTAGGCAAACGCGACCACAAGAAAAGAAATTTAAAAACGGAATTTTCTGCGGTGACAGGGAATAGATCCTGTTGGCTCCGCGGAAAACGAAGAACTGAAGAGGGACAGTTGGAAAGGCGGGAAGGCAGCCCGCATGTGCTGAGGGATGCTCCCAAAAGCGTTCCTATTGGACGCTGGGGAGCGTTCCCACACAGGCTCCGTCGGTACCAACGATACCCATATGTGAAGACTACACTCCTGCTTGTTCCTGGAGATCTCTGATTTCTAACCCATTAAAAGATAAATTATTGTGGCATTTTGCTCCTTGGGTGATTCCGGGATAGGCAATGTGGGCTGGCAATTGTCTTTTTTATGATTGGCTTAGACCTGATTTTCCACTCCTCTTTTGCTGATTTTTGCACCATGATTGCCATCCTGGTGCTCTGGGGAAACGTTCCCCTTAAAATATTCAGACTACCACCTGTCAGGTAAGAACACTTGCTTTTTTTTCTTTTATGCAATACCTGCCTCCCGCCCCTTCATTCCTTTACCAATATAATGAGACCTGTGTTCTTCAGTTTTACGGATTGTTTTATTGAATAGTGTATCATAGAAATCTAAGTAGTCCACAAAAGGAGGCACAAGTACTCGCAGGTACCACAGTAACAACCAAGGGAGCGAGTAACACACAAAAAACTATTAGAACCTGATCGGTGCAAGACAGAAAACAGAGGAACAAAGCCCAACACGGCTGTGTTTTGGTATGGTCTTCTTCAGGGACTATGGTCTGCTAAAACAAATGAAATAAACATAAAAACAATAAAAATCATAAGCACAATTTGAATAAATCACTTATTTAGCATAAAACTAGGTTCTAAAAAGAGTTTTTTGTGTGTTACTCGCTCCCTTTTTTGGTACTATCATTGAAATCTAAGACAGTTTTAATCTACTCTCTTATCATGTTACACTCAGACTTTCTTTACTTAATGGACACTTGGCTGTGCAAATGAGGAATGGCCTACTTACTTGGCTCTGTCACTATCCTGTATTTCCAGGACGTTTAGGGTTTTAACTTTTATTTTAGCATTTTTGAGCTTTTCTATAGTTTTCTTCTGACCTCAGGTGACCTGTCCAGAAACGGTGAGAAAAAGTGCAGTTCCTCACCTGTTACAGGGTGTTCTCCAGGAACAGCAGGAATCAGTCCTCACATATGGGTGACTTCGGTGCCGATGGAGCCCGCATGGAGAATTTCTCCAGCTTTCAAAGAAAGCCTTTGGGAATGCTACCACACACGTGTGATCCCCTTCTCGCCCAAGAGTGCCATCTTGCTCAGGCAAAAACAAAAGGATGGCAACTCCAAGAGGAGGAGGGAGGGTTGTGAGAACTGATTCCTCCTGTTCCAGGAACAAGCAGGAAGTCAGTCCTCACATATGGGACTCCCTAGCTCCAGGCTGCCAAGGACTGAACCACGACATTACCAATGGTGACCGATCGGGTGGCTGTGAGTTGCAGAAGATGAGTCCCCACTGAGAGACTCTGCAAGACCCTAGTGTCCAACAATAGTATCACTCCAGTAGCCTAAATAAAGAGGGTCAGGGGACAGGAGTTGCCTATACTCCAAGAATATTACGCAGCACTGCCTGAACAAAGGTACTGTCCCTGTGGGATTCGCTTTCCAAGCTATAGTGTGCTGCAAATGTGTGAATGGATGACCAAGTGGCACAGAGCGGAAGTGGGCCACCGACATGGCCATCGCCCTCATGCAATGCGATGTGATCCGGTGCTGCAGGGAAAGGCCCACCCGCTCATAAACGAGGGTGATGCAGTCTGCCACCCAGTAGGGTACGCTTGGTTACAGGGAACCACAATCTGCTGGGGTAATAGGACACGAAACGCTGAGGTGCTTTGCTGTGGCCCTGGGTCCACTGCAGATAGAAGGACAGGGCCATTTACAATCCAGTGTGTGGAATATGAGCTCTTACCTGCCGGCATGAGGCCGTGGGTAGAAAGTGGGGAGTACCACCTCCTGGTTGAGGTGAAACAGGGATACCACCTTCGGGAGGAACTTAGGGTGAGTGAGGAGCACTACCTTGTTCTTGAAGAACCTGGTGTACAGGGGATCCACCACCAGTGCTTGAAGCTCGCTGACTCTGCGAGCTGAAGTCAGGACCACCACGAAGGCCACCTTCCAGGATAGGTATCTGAGATGGCAAGTGGTTAGTGGCTCAACGGTGATCTAGTCAGCTGGGAGAGCACGTTGAGGTCCCATTCTGCTGCCGGAGAGTGGACAGGGGGGCTTGGAAAGAAGGCAGCCCCATAGGAACCGGGAAACCAGGGGCTGGCTAGATAAGGGCTTTCCCCCTACCGGGTGGTGGTGGGCAGCTATGATGCTCAGATGCACCCAGGCTGAGTTAGATTTCAGCCCTGCATGCAACAGATGCACTAGGTACTGGAGTATCAGCAGGACAAGGCAGGAGAACGGGTTCTCCTTCCTATCTGCGCACCACAGAGCGAACCTGAGCCACTTAAATGCATAAGCCCTCTTCGTGGAGGGTTTCCTGGAGGCTAGCAGGATCTCCTCAACCTCTTGTGATAGGATGAGCGGGGCCAAGGCTACCCTCTCAGCAACCAGGCCATTAGTCAATGACCCCACATTGAGGTACCAAAGGGAGCCCTCCTCCTAAGTCAGGAGGTCTTGGGCTTCATCCAGGAGTACTGGGAATGTCACCGCCAGCGAAAACAATAGAGGGAACTGGGGTTGCCTGGGCCACCTGGGGGCAATCAGAATCATAGATGCCCTCTCGTTCTGAATTTTGAATAGAGTCTTGGCAACCAGGGGAGGTGGTGGGAATGCATACATCAGTCCCTCGGACCATGAGATCAGGTACATGTCTGCCGCTACCCTCTGTGGGTGCAGCTGCCTGGAGCAGAAGTGAGACAGTCGTGCATTGTCCAGAGAGACAAAGAAGTCCATCTGAGGCCAGCCTGTCATGGCGCAAGGCAGATTGAGCCGATGGAAATAGAGAAAAACACTCAGGGTAGTTTTAAAAGCAGCAGTGCAGAGCACATGGCTAGGGGTTGTCGGGGGCAACCAAGCAAAACAAAAGCACAGGCTGTAGAGAAACGCCCAGAGTTAACATTACATCACAGCTCATCAGCAAAGCAGAGACACCTGCATAGAGTTGAGCAAACGCAGTTCTCAAGGTATGACGCAGATAAATATAGGTCAGCCTTGAGCAGAGTAGACACAGATGCTGAATTTGGAGCAGATTCAGCTGGAGAGCCACGTAGAGAGAAATGTGCAGGCACACGTGGGAAAGAAAGGAAGTACACAGACACCAGCGAGGAGTCAGACCCAGTCTCGGATGTTGAGAGAGACAGAGACTCAGGGAGGACTCAAGCCAGAGGAAAGTACAGCGCTCAGAGAAACCAGGAGCCATACCTTGAAGGTTCAGAGGTGGAATCAGTCTGCAGCTCAGAGGGGTTTATCCAAACGGAGCTCACCAAGGTTAGTGCTGAGAAGTTAGGCTGCACTAAGCCTGGGTCCGTGTGGGGCCAGAGGGAGTCTCCACATTATAAACCATGAGGAGCAGGGAGAAGAGAAATCCACCATACCAGGAACCTGGGGAGCCAGAATACTTATCCTATTGATAATTCTCATGCTTTAGAGCAGCGTCCTGTGAGAGGAAGAAAAGGGAAGAAAAGTTTCACTTCCCTTTCACACACGAGCCAGGCAGAGCACAGCCTGAGAGCCATAATACCTTGTCTAGAGGAGCACTGAGTTTTACCCCCAGTGGTCATGAAGCGTGTGGCTCACTAAAGAAAGACTCCATAGTATATGGTAGGGAACCTTTTCACAGTGAGAGGGGGGAGTGGTGCTCAGACTCAGCAGAGAGAAGAGAAACAAGCTCTTATCCAGAATACAACCCAGCAAGACATAATTATCACGATTCACCAGAAGACATGGACTGTGCCTTTGATGAGGATAATTCTGAAGTGTGTAAAATGGATTATACGCTTGTCTTCTCAGATGGCATAACCTCATTTTGTTAGAAGCCTAAGAAAGCTGTCTGGAGTGAAATCTGTGAGGGCAGATTTCACAAGTAAAAGTGCCTGATTAAAAACCCTGTTTTTCCCTTCTTTTTGGTTCAGTTAAAGCTGCCATTAAGCATTTCTGTTCCAGTTGTAGTCCCACTTTTATGTTATACCAGTTGTATGGTTTATTTGCTTTTGATATTTTGTTGCAAGAATTCTCCCGGGACGGGAAATAAAGCCTCTTTAAGCATAGCTACTCGACCACAACTACCTCCTTATTTCGACTAGCTATAGGGACCCAAAATCCCTGAGGGCAATAACAGTCCTTGCTATAGAAAAGAGGAGCAACCCCGAAACCCTAGGCTCTCGCCTCGTGAGCCAGCCAGGTGGTTGACAAGCCCCAAAGGTGGAAGAGCTTCTCTGCCACTGCAGGGTCGAGACACCACTCGTGAAGGACGCAGAACTCTGCTGAGTCTGTCTGCCAGGTAGTTGTCCTGCCCCGGGAGATAGACTGCTCACAGGAGCATGCTATTGCGCACTGCAAAGCATAGGAGGGCTACAGCCTCCTGACAAAGGGAGTATGAGTCCTTGCCCCCTTACTTGTTCATACAGAACATTGCAACCTGGTTGTCCATCTTGACCAGTACAGGTCTGTTCCGCAAGAGGGAGCGGAATGCACGTAGGGCAAGGGATACCGCCCAGAGTCCCAGGAGGTTGATCTGTAGTAGAAACTCCTCCCTCGACCAGCAACCCTGAGTGCGGTGAACTCCGCAGTGAGCTCCCCAGCCCTGGAGAGAGGCATCTGTGGTCAGGGTACCCTGTAGTGGGACGCCTGGAAAGGCATTCCTGCCCGGAGGTGGCCTAGGTTTTGCCACCAGTCGAGGGATCTCGCCAGCTGGTGGGAGACCTTGACCCTGTCACTGAGATGGCCCGTGGCCTGGGTCCACTGAGAACACAGGCGCCATTGGGCTGTCTGCATGTGCAGGTGGGCTAGGGATGTGACATGGACTATAGAAACCATGTGTTCCAGCATGCGGAGGAGAAGGTGAACCAGAACCATTCTGCGGTGTTGAACCTCCCCTGCCAGATGTTTGAGGCATTCTGCCCTGCCCTGAGGGAGGAGGGCTCTGGCTTGCAGCATGTCCAGCTGAGCACCGATGAACTCTAGGTCTTGCTCCAGAGAGATGTGATTTGGGGTAGTTGATGACGAACCTCATGTGCTGCAGGATGAGGATGGTACATTCTGTGCCCTGACTGGCCTCTGTGGCTGTTCTGCTTCTGATAAGCCAGTTGTCCAGGTAGGGGAAGACGAACACCCCTTGTAGGCGCAGATGGGCGGCTACCACTGCTAGGCACTTTGTGAACACTCTTGGCGAGGAGGCCAGGCCAAAGGGAAGTACCCTGAATTGGTAGTGGCCTCCCCTACCATGAATCTCAGGTATTGCCTGTGAGATGGGTGGACCAGGATGTGGGTGTAGGCATCTTTTAGCTGCAAGGAGCAAAGCCAGTCTCCCTGGTGGAGGAAGGGCAGCAGTGTCCCAAGGGAGAGCATTTTGAAGTTCTACCTCACCAGGAACTTGTTCGGGTCTCGGAGGTCCAGGATTGGCCTGAGACCCCCGGTTCTTCTGGGGACAAGAAAGTACCTTGAAGCTTTTGCCCCAGAGGTGCTGGGGAACAGGTTCTACTGTCTTGTCGGTATATAAGCGACTGTTAAATAAATATCTTCTTTTGTTTAATTCAACATCCGTTGATTGTACATAGTTCTCTAAAGTTTAATTGTTAAAGTTAAGATGTACATAATTCAAGCGATGTTTAATGTAAAAATAGATATGTTACACTGTTTCTTTACCTGTTTTCTGTAAACCGCACCTGATCTTTGGAAGGTAGCGGTATATAAGCGACTGTTAAATAAATAAAATAAATAAATAAATTGTCCCTTAGTAGACCTACTAGCTCTGAGAGCAAGAGGGGACTGGTGAAGGAGAGGCTGCACTGGCTCTCCTGGAAAATGCCCCAGAGGTGGCAGCTGGAAGCGGAGGTGATAACCCTCCTTTACCATCCAGAGCGCCCACTGGTCCAAGGCGACCTCCGGCCACCTGTGGGCAAAGAATGCCAGGTGGCCCCCTGTGGGCTGGTGAGGGTCTCCCAGGGGGAGGGAGGCCCCGCCCTGGGAGTCAAAAGCTCCCACCAGGTTGAGCGGAAGCATGTGTCTATGGTTTGGGCGCCTTTGGCTTCCTGGGTCCATGTCCCTAGCCCTTGGGCTGGGATCCTTGCTGCTCCTGGCTTGGGAAGGCTTGATAGTGTCACAGTGGCATGATGGGTTACCCACTGAGATATGATATATGGATGTGTCGGCCCTGCTCTTCAGTGCAGCGGAGAGTGGAGAGGCCAAAGAGTAGATGGGCAAACTAGAAATGTGAGCCAAAAACAAAGCACAAGAGGCACTGCTGATCCTCATGGATGGAAACTTGATCGTCAGCAACTTGACTATTGCAACTCATTATGCAAAGGATTAAACTATGTTAATATGAAGCGTCTTCAACCTATCCAGAACTCAACTGTTAAATTGATAGCATTTTCAAAATGCTTTGGTTATGCAACCCCTCTGCTCATCAAAGAACTTTGTTTGCATATACGGTCAAATTCACATTGCTAATCTTTAAAACCTTTCATTCTGGTCTTCCATTTTATCTTTCAGATATCGTGGTATCCTATGTTCCCAGTTGATCCTCTATGAGGATAAGCTTTATTAGAGACCACATACCAAGCAGCATACTGGCTTTTGATGCCACATCTTTGGAATTCATTATCTACATATATTTGCATAGAAACTTCATTACTTAAATTTACAAAGACTTGGAATTTCACAACTCTGGCAGATCTCTTTTACCCGTGCCTTTCTCTGCCACTGCCAACTCCAGGCTTCATTCTTTTCACCCTGCTGTTCCATATAACTAGAACAAACTACCTGGGGTCAGTGCATTGGGCTCCTTCTCTAGCCCTATTTAAATCATCACGGAGTCTTTGAAGGCTCTGAACATGCCCGCATCCTTGCCCGTGGAGGATGAGGCGCTGGAAGACCCGCTGCTCCAAGCAGTCCGGCGGACACAGAAGGTATTCCCAGTGCATAGGGTAGTTAGACAGATGATTCAAGATGAATGGGACAGGCCGGAGGCTGGTCTCAAGGGAGTGCGGACCATGACGTGCCTGTATCTGCTGCATGATCAGGATCAGGAAGGTTCCTTTCGCCCGATTCTCGATCTCAATGGTGTGAACTGCTGTCTCTAGGTCCTGCACTTCCACATGTAAATGCTGAGATCAGTGATTGTGGTGGTACGAACCGAGGAATTCCTGACTTTGCTCGATCTGCGATAAGGAAGCTTATCAGAGCCCTGAGAGTACTGCTAATAGAAAGGAATTTACATTAATCAAGGGACCTGTTCTGGCAGGTCAGAGAAATAGAGCAGCCTGTTTTCCTAAAAGACAGCTTATTCCCAGCTGCAGTAACTTGCAGAAAGCTGCTAGTGGAGCTAAGGAGGAGAAGCATAAGCATAGTCTGAAAAACCCTTACGTCATGCCTAATCAATCAGTGGCCAGAGGAGAGTTTAAGCACCAACACCTGAGCACTGGACTCAGCTAAGGACTTTAAAGGCAGAACTGAATATTCAGAAGGCAGACCAGGGGAAGGACCGGCTTGGAGACCAGGGGTAGGACCGGCTCGGAGACCAGGCAAAGGACCGGCTCAGAGACTAGGGGAAGGACCGGCTCAGAGACGACAAGCACAGCGATGAGAGAGAAGAAGAAGGTCCAAAAGAGAGAAGGCAAGAGGAACTCAGAGAGAGACGTGTACCTATAGAGATTCCTGTGATTCTGGTAGGAACTCTAAAGCAGCACCCTGTAAGCAGACAGGAGCAGCTAAGGAGAAAAGGAACACGAAGTCTTATGGGAAGAGGTATGGAGCCGATGCACTGAGGTCCAGTGATAGACTGGAGGACAGGCCACAGAAGCACCCATGCTTACTGGCCAGGATACCTAAGGAGACAGCCCAAGGACACTTGTGACTCAGGTATGAACTTTGATCCTTTAACTAACCTGGAGCAATGCAAACTGTTGGGAAACAGTGTCTCTCCCACTAGAGGCCAGTTATTGAAGCCCTCTATGCCAGATATTGAGATTGAGCCTATGCAATTGGAGGAACAAGGTACAAGTCCTGAGGGAGATGATTTTTGCATGGACTGTTCTTTGTGTAAGATTGATAGCCTAAAGAAATCCTCAAAGTAGGATTAAAACCATCAAAAGGAAATGTTCTAATTACTGGCTCCCCAGAAAGTTTTATATGGAAAGAAAGAGGCTTTTGGGGAATAGAAATGAAAACACGTGTGCAGAGGAGGAAACCAGCTATTGATTAAAGCTTGTTATCACCTGTTAATAGAGTAGAGCATTGCTCAAAGCCGTGCACATGTTGTATAAAGAACTGCTTTGAATGTGAAAGAAGAAAGCTGTTTGTAAAGAAGTTTTTCCTTTTGGGTTTATTCTCCAGCACTGCTGAGCAGTTGTCAGCAGTGACTGAAGGGAAGTGTTTTTCTGTTGCTTGAAAAGATTCTGCAAGCTATTTGCTTGGAACTTTCAGTTGTGTTCTTTGCTTTGATTACAAAACCTGGAAAACATATCCTGAAGGAGTTACCAAGTATAATCTGTGTGTGGAATAATTTACCCCATAAATAAACTCTATTTTTGCTTTATACTCGACTTAACTACTACATTCTTATTTACCTCAAAGGCAAACATTATACAACTGGACTACTATTACCACAATCCTTTGTGGCATAGATAGTCTGGATCTTTGCAAAATATGGTGTAGCTTTCATAACAAGCACCCCCTTTTACAGTGGCGTAGTTGGCAGGATATACTTTTACATCAAGGATACCAGGGATTCAAAAGGATTTACAGCTGAAAGAAAAAAAAAGGCTTGTAAGCTAGAAGGTGGAAAGAGGAATTTCCCTTGACAACACCTGAAGAATAAAGAAGCTGATCCAGGAGCAGTTCCAGGAAGGAAAAGACCCTGTATGAGCCTGAATCATCACTGGGATAAGGTAAAAAGTACCTGGGCGTGACTAGTGGTGGATTAGAACGTGAATACAGGGGCAGTTTAAAGAGAAAAAAAAAGCCACTTATTTGTAGGGTGCCGCTCTTTGTGTTTTTTTCTGTTTTCCTTACAGGGTAGCCAAGAATGGATCCCAAGGAACAGGTGAGCTGGATGGCAGCTCAATTTGCCCGGGAACAGGAGGTCACACAGCAGGCTCAGGAAGCCGCAATCAACGCCATGAGGGAGCAGCAGAAACCAGTGCTCGATCTGGTGGAAGCATTAGTTGCACTATGCACCCAAGGAGGAGCTGTTTCATCACCAGCAGTGGCACCTGTTTCTCCTCATGGGGACAATGTGGGACTCTGACAGAGTATTGGGGCTTTCAGTTTTGGGAAACTCACACCTGAAGATAATGTGGATGATTTCCCTAGAGTCTTTTGAACGAGTGGCTCAGGCACAAGCATGGCCCGAGACCCAGTGGGCTAAATAAGGCTGGCTACTTCGTTAACTGGGGAGGCACTTGCCGCCTATAGAGCCATGCCAGCAGCCCAAGCTTTGAATTATAAGGCTGTAAAAAGTGCTATAAGAGATCGCCTAGGCCTTACTGTTACTGAGTATAGGCGAATGTTTAGGGCTACTGTATTGAGAGCGGGTGAAACGCCATAAGCTCTAAGTCAGCGAATCAGAGTACTAGCTTTAAAATGGCTAGATCCAGAAGGCAAAAGTATGGATATGATTTTGGACACTATCATGCTGGAACAATTTATGTTTGCTGTACCAAAAGATGTGCAAACCTTTCTCATACAGCAAAATTGCCAGAACCTGGGAGAGGCAACTTTGTTATCTGAACGGTTCATGGAAGCCGCGCAGGCTTGCCAGAGAACGAGTGGCCCTCTCAAGGTTGGTGCTGAGGTAAGCTGTGCTGTATCAGAAAAGAAGTTGGTAAAGAATGTTTCTGAAAGGGATACTGTACCTACCCAGGTTATGAAATGGTCCAGGAAAAAAAAAATGTTACCTATGTGGAAAGTGGGGACACTTGGAAAAAGCATGCCAGTTTCACACTAGTCTTATGGGAACTAGTGTAAAACAGCCTGAAGAAGGTTTCCTTTTGATGGTTGAGGTGCAAGGAATTAACACAAATGCTCTGTTAGACTCTGGGGCAGACCAGAGTATGCTGTCCAAAAGGCTTTGGAAGCAGATAGAGGCCCAAGAGAAATTTAAGCCTAGAAACCCTGAAAGCAATGTATATATTAGATGCATTCATGGAGCTGCTTCATTGTATCCCACCTACAGGCTATTAGTTAAGGGCTTGGGGGTAAAAAAGGGAATCCCTTTAGCAGTGGTCCCCAGGCTTCCATTTGATTTAGTCCTTGGAAGAGACTGGCCACAGTTTAAACAGGGTTTAGTGAAAGGTCTAGGGCAGAAGAGAGGCCTTGTATCCACCCGATCACAGTCTAAGGCAGGAATCCAGGAGGAGGAGGAGGAACAGGCAGAGTCATTAGGAGACTGACCCTCCCATGATGATTTAATAACCCCACCATCTGGGAAAGTTAAAAAAGGGAAGCCGCAGAAACGTTATGAGAGATGTTACAGAGCACAAGGTAGGGCTGAGCTGGAAGCTGGCCAAGGCTTACCCTGGGTGCCAGCTGAGCTAGTAGCAAAGTTTCCTAACTTTCCCCAGGAACAGCGAGCGGATAAGGCCCTCACCCGAGCCTTTGAGTATGCTCAAGCGGTCCGAGATGTTCTTCCCAGATTCATACTGGATAATGAGATATTATATAGGGAGAGTCAGGACCCCCATAATGACACAATTCAAAAACAGTTAGTGGTACCCACTACTTTTAAGGGACTAGTTCTCAGACTAGCCCATGATCACCCCGTGGGAGGCCATAAAGGGATGCAAGGAATGCAGGATCAAATACTCTTACGTTTTTACTGGCCAGGTATTTTTAAAGAAACTGCCCAGTTCTGTGCTGCATGTCCAGCGTGCCAGCATGTTACGGCATCTCACCCACCAGTGGTGCCTTTAATTCCCACACCAATTATTTCAGACCCTGTTGGTCGCATTGCAGTGGACATAGTTGGGCCATTAATCAAAACACCCCGAGGTTTCCAATACATCCTAGTTATGGTTGATCAGGCAACAAGGTTTCCCTGGGCCATACCTTTGCGGAATATTTCTGCTAAAATGATAGCTTTAGAGCTAATTAAATTATTCTGTGAAATAGGATTTCCCAGAGAGGTGCTCACTGACCGAGGGAACAATTTTGTATCCAAATATTTGGCCCAGGTCTGGGATGCTTTTGGCATTCATCACGTAAAAACTTCAGCCTACCATCCTCAGTCAAACGGTTTGGTAGAAAGGTTCAACCAAACTCTCAAACAAATGTTGAGAAGAGGGTTAGCAGGAGATTTAAAAGAGTGGGATGTGTTATTGCCATTCGTTCTGTATGCCTGCCGGGAACGAATTCAGATTTCCCTGGGGGTATCCCCATATGAATTGATATATGGTAGAGCCCCGCGTGGACTTTTAGATATCTTGAGGGAGCAATGGCTAGATCCCGAACCAGAGAATCAGGAAGTTCCACAGTTTTTACGGGATTTGAAAGCACATCTAAGGAGGGCCTCGCAGGTCGCTGAGAGAAACCTGCAGGACAGTCAAGTACATCAAAAAGGGTGGTATGACAGGAAGGCCAAGGTACGCCAGTTAACCCTTGGTGAAAAGGTTTTAGTACAGGTAACAGGTACAACACCCAAGTTTGAGGTACAGTGGAAAGGACGCTGGAGGGTAGTTAAACAGGTAACCCCAGTGTCCTATGTGGTGGAAAACACTAAGGGTCATAGACAGACCTATCACATAAATATGCTAAAACCCTGGAAAGAGAGGTCTGCTACGGATAATGTCCCCAGCACTAGTCAGAACACTGATGAGCCACCAGAAGATAATAATGCTCTCGCAGGTATTACGAACTGTAGGGAGAAGTCTCTGCGACTAGCCTCAGTCCGTAATAACCTAAGCAGGGGGGTATGTGATAAGGAAGCTTATCAGAGCCCTGAGAGTACTGATAATAGAAAGGAATTTACATTAATCAAGGGACCTGTTCTGGCAAGTCAGAGAAATAGGCCTGTTTTCCTAAAAGACAGCTTATTCCCAGCTGCAGTAACTTGCAGAAAGCCCCTAGTGGAGCTAAGGAGGAGAAGCATAAGCATAGTCTGAAAATCCCTTATGTCATGCCTAATCAATCAGTGGCCAGAGGAGAGTTTAAGCACCAACACCTGAGCACTGCAAGGGAGGAGTTGGAAGCTAAGAACTTTAAAGGCAGAACTGGATATTCAGAAGGCAGATCAGGGGAAGGACCGGCTCGGAGACCACGCGAAGGACCGTCTCAGAGACTAGGGGAAGGACCAGCTCAGAGACGACAACCACAGCAATGAGAGAGAAGAAAAAGGTCCAAGAGAGAGAAGGCAAGAGGAACTCAGAGAGAGACGTGTACCTATAGAGATTCCTGTGATTCTGGTAGGAACTCTAAAGCAGCACCCTGTAAGCAGACAGGGGCAGCTAAGGAGAAAAGAAACACAAAGTCTTATGGGAAGAGGTATGGAGCCGATGCAGAAGTTCACCTCCAGGCATTGTTGGCGGCACACGTAGCGGGAGTTGACAATGTGAAGGCGAACTACCTCAGTTGAGTAAGAGTGGATCCCAGAGAGTGGCAGCTCAACCAGGTAGTGTTCGAGCAGGTGGTACATCGCTGGGGCACACCGGTCATGGACCTAATGTCGACGTTTGAGTTGGCAAAGGCCAGTCGGTTCTTCAGCAGAAGAGAGAGGATGTCCAAGGGCCTGGATGCGCTAGTCCAGCGCTGGCCCAAAGAGGGTCTTCTCTGTGTCTTTCCCTCTTGGGCGCTCATAGGCCGGGTAGAGATGCACAGAGGGTTAGTAATTCTGGTGGTGCCAGACTGGCCCAGACGCCCGTGGTATGCCAACCTGGTTTGAATTCTGGCAGATTATACTATAGTACTGCACTAAGGGATTTTTACAATTGATCACAACCACACCCTTAGCCTCACAAATACATTAACTATATATAAATATATCCCCACTTCCAAACTCATTACAAACATAAAACTGAGTCTCTTATATGGGAGAAAAGACCTCAGACTAATGCATTACCTCCCACTATATGGCGAAACAAATCACCACAGGGGATTAGAGCTTCATGCATCATCGGTCCCAAAAACTCCCCTATATACTGCTTTATAAAAAAAAGTACTTTTTTAATATTTGTTTCTTAAATTACATATATAATACAAGAGTTTTAACTAACTTCACAAGAAGCTCATATTCCTTTAAATTCCACAACACATCAGAAGGGAATGCAGCACCGTAGTCTGAAAAGAACACAAAGTTTCATAGTCAAATCACTTTTCCTTTAAATTGCACACCACATCAGCAACGGTTACCTGATACTCATCAAGAGAGTGGAAATTTTTTCTGGTCTCCAACAAGATTCTGCCGCAAAAAAGAATCTGAATTTTCAGTAACAGACATAGTTAATAAAATCTGTCTAGTAGGATTTTGACAACTGTGGAGTTACAGATCCTTGCAAGAGGTCTGTTCTTTATCCAAGGTCCTTCTTATGACAGTTTTCAAAGTAGAGTTTCTATAGAACATTTTATCAGATCATTGCAACTGAAGTTATTTTTTGATGGTAAGGACACTCCGATTGATGGATCAGTGGTAAAGATGAAGTCGAATTGGATCCCTCCTGGCCCACTGGACCCTATGCTTTATACTTTTAAACAACTGGTTCTTTCACGTTTACTAAGGTATGAATATAGGTATAAGCATAGTTTTAAGAATTTGGCATTTGAGGAAGTGAAACGTTTGAAAGCTCTTCGGGAGCGTACGGATATTGTCATAAAAAAGGCTGATAAAGGGGGCGCAATAATTGTAATGGACACTAGTGATTATGATAAAAAAGTAATACGTCAACTCAGTAAAGAGTAGTTACTCACCCGTAACAGGTGTTCTCCAGGAGCAGCAGGAATCAGTCCTCACATATGGGTGACGTCGGCGCCGACGGAGCCCTCGTGGAGCAATTTCCCCAACTTTCAAAGAAAGCCTTTGGGAACCCCTTCCCACCCAAGGGTGCCATCTTGCTCAGTCTGACGACATAGCTAAAAGATAGCAAAAAAAGTAGCAAAAACGAAATGATAGGACTGCAACTCCAAGGGGAGGAGGGAGGGTTGTGAGGACTGATTCCTGCTGCTCCTGGAGAACACCTGTTACAGGTGAGTAACTACTCTTTCTCCAGGACCAAGCAGGAAGTCAGTCCTCACATATGGGACTCCCAAGCTTAAGGCTACCGGAGGCCTCAAGTGGAAAAATGAGCTCCCTCTAGCTCAGAAGCACAGAAGGAAGGAATCTTCTCTGAAAAACGCCTCCGACCGGTAGCCCAACACCAGGGCCGGAGGGTAGGAGTTGCCTAAACCTCAAAGAGATTATGGAGGACTGCCTGTCCGAAAGCACTGTCCCTGCGGGACTCCCTCTCCAGGCAGTAATGGGCCGCAAAAGTCTGGCTTGAAGACCAAGTAGCGGCCCGGCAGATGTCTGCCAACGGAACAGAGCGGAGATGAGCCACTGACGCAGCCTTCACCCTAACACGATGAGCCGTGACTCGACCCTCTAATGAGAGGCCGGCCACCCCATAAGCCCAAGCGATACAGTCAGCAACCCATATGGACAAAGTACGCTTGGAGACAGGTAGCCCCAACTTATTGGGGTCAAAAGAAACGAAGAGCTGAACAGCCCTTCTATGCTCTCGCGTACGGTCAAGGTAGAAGGATAAGGCCCTCCTACAGTCCAGGGTATGCAGGACCATTTCAGCCCGGCAGGTGTGCGGCCTGGGAAAGAAGGTCGGAAGAACCACCTCCTGGTTGAGATGAAAAGTAGAAACCACTTTTGGAAGAAACTTAGGGTGAGTCCGTAAGACTACCCTATTCCTGTAGAACCTAGTGTAAGGAGGATCAGACACTAGGGCCTGCAGTTCACTAACGCGCCTAGCAGAAGTAAGGGCTACCAAAAACAAAGTTTTCCAGGAAAGAAAACGAAGAGGGCAGGTAGCCATAGGCTCAAAAGGCGGACAGGTAATCCGCTGTAAGACCACATTCAGATCCCATTCAGCGGCTGGTGGGCGTAAAGGAGGCTTAAGGAGAAGAAGGCCTTGGAGAAAACGAGCCACCAAAGGGTGGTGGGAAAGAGGCCTGCCATCCACCAGTGCGTGATGTGCAGAGAGAGCACTGAGGTGGACTCTGACAGAGTTGGACTTAAGGCCCAGATTGGAGAGGTAAAGCAAGTATTGCAAGACCACTGCTACCAAGCAGGAGAAGGGATTCTCAGACTGCTGAGCACACCAAATGGAGAACCGACGTCACTTAAGAGCGTAGGACTTCCAGGTGGAAGGCCTCCTTGAGGCCAAGACAACCTCTTCCACCTCCCGAGGCAGCTGGAGGGGAGCAAGGACTACCCTTTCAGCAGCCAGGCCATCAGATGAAGGGACCGGAGGTTGGGGTGTAGGAGAGACCCTTGATCCTGTGTCAGGAGATCGGGCTGATACCCCAGAGGAAGAGGAGTGTCCACCGCCAGCTGCATTAGAAGCGGGAACCAAGGTTGTCTCGGCCACCGAGGAGCCACTAGGATCAGCGAGGCTTTGTCTCTGAGAACTTTGAAGAGTGTTTGAGACACCAGCGGCATGGGAGGAAAGGCATACAAGAGGCCCGTGGACCATGGAATCAGAAAAGCATCCGCCGCTACTCAGAGGATGCAGTTGTCGAGAGCAGAATCTGGGAAGTTGCCGGTTCAGAGGACTGGCAAACAGATCCATGGTGGGGAGTCCCCCACTTGAGAAAAATCCGCTGAACCACCAATGGATCCAATCTCCATTTGTGTGGTTGGAGGATTCTGCTTAGCTTGTCTGCCAGGTAATTTTCCTGACCTGGGAGATAGACCGCTTTGAGGAGGATGCCGTGGTGGACGGCCCAAGAGCACAGTCTTCGTGCCTCCTGACAGAGAAGGAAGGAGCCTGTGCCTCCCTGTTTGTTCACGTAGAACATTGCAACTTGATTGTCCGTCTGGACCAGCACAGACTGGTGAGAAGTGAGGTGGGAGAAGGCTCTCAGAGCTAAGCGGATGGCTATGAGCTCCAGGAAGTTTATCTGCTGCGCAGACTCCCAATGAGTTCAGAGGCCTTGAGTACATGTCCCTTGGCAATGTGCTCCCCAACCCAGGAGAGAAGCATCAGTTGTTAGTACCTGAGAAGGCGGAGGAGATTGAAAATCCACTCCCAGTAGCAGGTTTGGCAGATGAAGCCACCACGGCAGAGAAGAGACCAGCAGGTCGGAGACCTGTACTGAGTCCGTCAGGCTCCCCGTGGCCTGATGCCATTGAGTGCGAAGGCACCACTGAGCAGGTCGCATGTTCAGGCGGGCATTGGGGGTCACATGGACCGTGGAAGCCATATGGCCGAGCAGTTTCAGAAATTGCCTGGCAGAGACCAGGGAATTGCTGTGAAAGTGGCTGGCGAGATCCATGAGCCTGTGTGCTCTGTCTAGAGGCAGGAAGGCCCGCGCCTGAAGTGTGCTTAACCTTGCGCCGATGAATTCGAGATCTTGAGAGGGGAGCAAAGTGAACTTTGTGAAGTTTATGACAAAGCCCAAGTGCTGGAGCAGAGACACAGTGCGATGAGTGGCCTGAGTGGCCTCTTGGGAAGACTGGGCCCTGATTAGCCAGTCGTCCAGGTATGGAAACACAAAAAGGCCTTGAAGTCTTAGATAGGCCGCCACCACTGTTAGGCATTTGGTGAATACCCTGGGGGCGGAGGATTGGCCAAAGGGCAGTACTCTGTACTGGTAATGATTTCCTCCCACAACAAATCTGAGATATTGTCTGTGGTCTGGATGAATAAGGATGTGAGTATAGGCATCCTTGAGATCTAAGAAGCATAGCCAGTCTCCCTGCTGGAGGTAGGGCAGCAGGATTCCAAGGGTAAGCATCTTGAACTTTTCCCTTGCCAGGAACTTGTTGAGGTTTCGCAAGTCCAGGATGGGTCTGAGGCCTCCTGTTCTTTTTGGTATCAGAAAGTACCTGGAATAAAAGCCGTGACCTCTCAGGTGGTGGGGCACCGGTTCCACAGCCTGTTCCTGAAGAAGACTTGCTAACTCCTGAAGGAGTAAGTCCCTGTGCAGAGGGAGTCTTGGAGACTCCCCTGGAAAGTAGGAGGCAGGTACCTGGTGAAAGTGTAGAAGATAGCCTTTCTGAACTATATGAAGCACCCAGGTATCTGAGGTGATGGCTGACCCACCTGTGGGCAAAGTGGACCAGCCGGCCTCCTGTGCTGAGAGAAACCAGCCGAGAGAAAGAGGCTATGCTGATGGAGTCAAAACCCCCCACCCTGCTGAGCAGGGGCCGGTGTTGTGGGCTTGGGGGCCTGCTGCCTACGGGACCCATTGCCCCGTCCCTTGGCCTGCTGACCCTTTTGGGGAGCTGCTGAGGCCTGATACTGAGGGTAGTGTTTATAGGCAGCCGCCTTCCTCGGGTAAAAGGGCTTTTTCCCCGAGCCCTTCTTCTTCTGAGAAGGGGCAGAGGTTTATCTAGACAGCCGAGTTCTGGTCAGAGTCTCGGTCTCGATCTGTGCAGCCTTTTCAGCCATGGGTTTGCCAAAGAGGTTTTCACCTCTGCAGGGGACATCGACCAACTTGTCCTGTACCCATGGCTCGAGGTCGGATGATTGAAGCCAAGCCTGTCGGCGGGCACCGATGCCGGCCCCGGCTACTCGAGCCGATGCTTCGAAGCCATCGTAGGCTGCTCGAGAGATAAACTTCGAGCACTCTCGAATACCAGTGGACAAGGCTTGGAACCTCTGCAAAGGTTCCTCGGAGAGACCAGCAGAGAACCCGGCAATTTCTTTTGCCAGATCTCGGAGATACATGCCCATAGAGCTGGTAGGTCTGGACTCGACAAGCAAGCATAGAGCCCTGGAAGCACTTTCTACCGAGGGCATCCAGGTTCCGGGCCTCCTGGCCGGGAGGCACCGAGGAGTGCATCTTCTGACTCTTGAGTCGATGCATGGCCGATTCCACCACCATGGAATGGTGCGGCAGTTGTGCCTTTTGGAACCCGGGGCTCTTGCGGACTCGATAAATGGAATCGACCCGCTTGCTTAACACCGGCGCCGACGCCGGGCTCTCCCACATGCGGAAGAGAAGTCGTTCCAGCATCGGAGGAACCGGTACAATAAAGGCCTCCTTCGGGGGAGAGTCATACTGGAGGGCATCGAGCTCTTCGGCTCGAGGCTCCTCCTCGGGATCCGCGGGGAATGCCAAGGCTTTGGCCATATCCCGCACAAAGTCCGAGAACCAGGTGTCCTCCGGGGGGGACCGTCTCCGAGGTTCGGACTCGGGTGAGTCCGATGGGACACACTGAGTCCGAAAAGTACCAGGTGACTCTTCGTCCTCCGTTTCCCAGTCTGACTCCTCGGAGGAGGAATCGAGCGGCTCCGGTCGGGCGGGCACCGATGCCCTCCGCCCCGACGCCAAGGGTGTCGGTGTCGACGACCTCGGTCCCGAACGGGAGGCCGAGGGAGACCGCGACCGAGGATCGACTCGAGCTCGAATGGACTCGAGGATCGGCTCGGTCTCCGGGGTTGACTTGGATGTCGACGTCCCGGTGGCCGGGGCAGATGCATTGGTGAGGCCAGCAATCAATGCCCGCTGCTGGTCCATGAAGGCAGCCAAGCTGCTCTCCAAGGCCGTCAACCTGAGTCCAAGCTCAGGAGACCCAGCAGCCCCCGACTCGGGCCCCGACGGCGTCGGGCCCGACGTCGGCTCCTTCGGAGGCGAGTCCACAAGGACTACAGTACTCACGTGTCCAGGCGACTCCATTTCGAGACGAGGATGTTTCGAAGGACTCTCCGACTCCGAGGACCCGGGACGGCTATCGGGGCTATGCGACCTGGCCCTCGAGGAACCAGGAGCGTCCACCGACGACACCCTCGCGGGTTTTTTCTTCCGATGATGTTCCCGGGTAGGAGACCCCCGCTCAGAGGAACTCCGACGATGCTCAGGACCAGAGTCCCGGGACGTTGAAGCCTCTGACGAGGTCCGGGCCTGGCCGGACGTGGAGTCAGAGAAGATTCGTTCCCTTTGATGCTGCCGACTCCTCAACGCTTTTGAAGACATCTTGCTACACGGACCACAGATCATTGGGTCATGATCGGGTCCGAGGCAGCGGAGGCAGCAGTCGTGTGTGTCGGTAAGAGACATAAGCTTCTTACACCGATCACACTTTTTAAACCCGCTGGCAGCCATCGAGGGAAAAAGGGCCCCTGCGAGGTCAAAAGACAGGGCTGCCAGTGAAAAATAAAAAAATGGCGCGAACGCTTGTCACGAAGGACAAAAAAACGAAAAATAAAGAACGGACCAGATACCGGCGTAGCGGGTCCGGGCGGGAAAAGGATCCGGCGTCGAACCGAGAAAGAATAAGAAATATGAAATAAAATCAACTTTTTCTGCGGCGATCACAAACAGCGTCTGAAGGGCTCCGCAGAAAAAAGAAGACTGAGCAAGATGGCACCCTTGGGCGGGAAGGGGACCGCGCATGCGCGCTGCAATTCCCAAAGGCTTTCTTTGAAAGCTGGGGAAATTGCTCCGCGAGGGCTCTGTCGGCGCCGACGTCACCCATATGTGAGGACTGACTTCCTGCTTGGTCCTGGAGAATGTAAATAACTATGTGCGCTTATCTGAAGATCCAACAGGGGATTTACAAAAATGTATTTTAAATATTACAACATCAGCTTATGAGCAAGGATTTTTGACATTAAAAGAAAAGAACTTTTTGAATCCATTTTTTCCTAAGGTCCCAGTTTTTTATATCCTGCCTAAAGTTCATAAAACCTTAGTTAACCCCCCCCCCCAGGAAGACCTACCCTCCCCCCCCAGGAAGACCTATACTGTCGGTTAATGATTCCTTGTTTGAACGAGTAGGGCAATATCTGGACTGCTTCTTAAGAGATGAAGTTCCTTTGATACCATTGTATATAAATGATACCACTCATTTTTTACAAATTTTACAAGAGATGGAGGATAGCAGAGAAGTTAAGTGGTTGGTCACTCTGGACATGGTATTCTTATATACCTCAATTCCACAGGATGCAGCCTTGTCTGTATTGGAGGGCGTTTGGGAACGCCGACTACGCCCTGGAATAGAAGCCTTGACCTCTAAGGTGGTGGGGCACCGGTTCCACCGCCTGTTCCTTTAGAAGGCTTGTTAACCCCTGCAGGAGTAAGTCCCTGTGCAGAGGAAGTCTTGGAGGCTCCCCTGGAAAGTAGGAGGGAGGTACCTGGTGAAAGTGGAGAAGATAGCCCCTCTGGACTATGCTGAGCACCCAGGTATCCGTTGTTACGGCTGACCACCTGTGGGCATACAGGGTCAGCCGGCCTCCTCTGCTGAGGAGGGCCAGCTGAGGAGGAGAGGCTATGCCACTGGAGTCAAAACCAGTGGGGGGTTTCTGCCTACGGGGCCCATGTCCCTGTCCCTGCCCCTTGGCCTGCTGACCATGTTGGGGAGCTGAGGAGGCCTGAAAGTGAGGGTATGATTTGTAGGCAGATGACTTCCTTGGGTAAAAGGTATTTTTTCCCCGAGCCCTTCTTCTTCTGAGAAGGGGCAGAGGTTTTCCTGGACAGCATTGTCCGGGTAAGAGTCTCGGACTCGAGTTCTGCAGCCTTTTCAGCCATGTGCTTCCCAAAGAGGTTTTCACCTCGGCAGGGGACATCAACCAACTTGTCCTGCACCCATGGCTTGAGGTCAGATGACTGCAGCCAGGCCTGACGGCATGCACCGATGCCGGCCGTGGCTACTCGGGCCGAAGCCTCGAAGCCATCATAGGCTGCTCGAGAAATAAATTTCGAGCACTCTCGGATCCCTTATGACAGGGCCTTGAACCTCTGCAAAGGTTCCTTGGAGAGACCAGCAGAGAACCCGGCAATCTCCTTTGCCAGGTCTCGAAGGTACATGCCCATGTACAGCTGGTAGGTCTGGACACGGAAAGCAAGCATAGAGCCCTGGAAGCACTTTCTACCGAGGGCATCCAGGTTACGGGCCTCCCAGCCAGGAGGCACCGAGGAGTGCATCTTCTGACTCTTCAGACGATGCATGGCTGATTCCACAACCAAGGAGTGGTGCGGTAGGTATGCCTTTTGGAACCCGGGGCTCTTGCGGACTCGATAGATGGAATCGACCTGCTTGCTCAGAACCAGCGTCGAGGCCGGCGCCTCCCACATGCGAAAGAGCAACCGTTCCAGCATCGGAGGAACCGGTACAGTAAAGGCCTCCATGGGAGGAGAGTCATACTGCAGGGCCTCAAGCTCCTTGGCTCCAGGTTCCTCCTCGGGGTCCATGGGGAAGGCCAAAGCCTTGGCCATATCCCGCACAAAGTCCGAGAACCGGGTGTCCTCCGGGGGGGGGGGGGGGGGACCGTCACCGGGGTTCGGACTCCAGTGAGTCCGAAGGGACACACCGGGTCCGAAAGGTGTCCAGGGACTCCTCATCCTCCGTTTCCCAGCCCGACTCCTCAGAGGAGGAATCGAGCGGCTCTGGTCGGGCAGGTACTGATGCCATCCGCCCTGACGACGAGGATACCGGCGTTGACGACCTCGGTCCCGAACGGGAGGCCGAGGGAGACCTCGGCCAAGGATCAACTCGAGAGTGCATGGACTCAAGGTCGGCTCGGCCTCCGGGGTCGACTTGGACGTCGATGTCCCAGTGGTCGGGGCAGATGCATTAAGGCATCCAAGCTGCTCTCCAAGGCCGTCAACCTGAGTCCGAGCTCAGGAGACTCAGCAGCCCCCGACTCGGGCCCCGATGGCGTCAGGCCCGACATCGGTTCCCCCGGAGGAGAGTCCATAAAAACTACAGTACGCACGTGACCCGGGAAATCCGGCTCCACACGAGGTTGTTTTGCAGGCCTCTCCGGCTCCAAAGACCCGGGACGGCGGTCGGGGCTATGCAACCTGGCCCTTGAGGAGCCAAGTGCGTCCACCGACGCCGCCCTTGCGGGTTTCTTCTTCCTGCAATGCTCCCGCGAGGGAGACCCCCTCTCAGAGGAACCCCGGCGATGCTTGGGATCGGAATCCTGAGATGTCGAGGCCTCTGACGAAGTCTGGGCCCGGCCGGGCGCGGAGTCAGAGAAGATTCTTTCCTTCTGGTGCTGCTGACTCCTCAATGCCTTCGAGGACATCTTCCCACACGGGCCACAGATCATCGGGTCATGATCAGGCCCGAGGCAGCGGAGGCAGCAGTCATGGGTGTCGGTGAGAGACATAAGTTTCTTACACTGATCACACTTTTTGAACCCGCTGGTAGCCATCAGGGGAAAAAGGGCCCCTGCGAGGTCAAAAGAGAGGGCTGCCAGTGAAAAATAGAAAAATAGCGCGAACGCTAGTCACGAAGGACAAAAACCGAAAAAAGAAGTCCGGGCTCGATACCGGTGTACCGGGCCCAGGAGGGAACCAAAGAAAAAACAGTTCCACTACCAAAATCAACTTTTTTCTCGGGTGAACACGAAACACATCCGTCGTGCTCCGCGGAAAAAAGAAGACTGAGCAAGATGGCACCCTTGGGCGGGAAGGGGACCACGCATGCGTGCTGCAGTCCCAAAGGCTTTCTTTGAAAGCTGGGGAAATGCTCCACATGGGGGCTCCGTCGGCGCCGACGTCACCCATATGTGAGGACTGACTTCCTGCTTGGTCCTGGAGAAAAAAGATTTACTGTGCCCTGCAGTCCAAAGAGCATCAGGATTAGAGGAGAGGATGGGCCATGTGAAATGTGGCAAATGTATTTTTGTGCTAATATGATAGAAGGTAACATCTTAGATTTGAAGAATCGAGTCTATTCTTTGAATGTACATTCAACCTGTGTGTCAGATCACGTGATATATGTCCTAAAGTGTTCATGTCCAAAAGTTATGTTCGCAAGAATACACGTGCTTTGAAGACGCGGTTGGCTGAGCATAAATACAGCTGTACAAAAGTACGGGTGGAAACGCCTTTAGTTAAGCATTGTTTAACTTTTCATCATAAGTTTGAGGATCTCTGTTGCCAAGTTATTGATCAAGTTCCCTTTAATATACAAAGAGGGGATCGGGGAAAATTATTGTTACAATGAGAACGATGGATATTCCGCCTTGGTTCATTAGAGCCTAATGGACTGAATGACAAGATTGAATGGACTCTATTTTTCTGACTTTACTTTTCTGACTGTGTTTTGATCTTTGTGACTGCTTGTGCCGGCTTTGGAACTCTGTAGTCCCTAGCCCTTCAATTTCTTTAAGCTTTCAGTAATGTTGATTTAACATTGATAATTTTGTCACACTCCCTTTGAAGTAAGGTGTGGGTAAGAGGTTTTGATTGGGTGTAAATTGCTTTAAAAATAGCCTGACATCAGACACTCAGGAAAGCCTGAGCTGTTGTCTTCTGAGATGTAAGCTTACTCCTGGATGGAGCCTTTTTCAAGGAGAAACAAGATCTTTGTTGGGTTAATGATTAACTTCAGGCGGCAATGTGGTTAGAGGGAGTTGAAGAAAAAGCTATTTAGAGGAGCAGCACTGAACACTGAAGTTGAGGAGGGCAGCGCTGACAACTTAAAGATAAGTAGAACTTTTTATTTATGGCTGCAAGGGAAAAGTGATTTGACTATGAAACTTTGTGTTCTTTTCAGACTACGGTGCTGCATTCCCTTCTGATGTGGTGAGCAAATTAAAGGAATATGAGCTTCTTGTGAAGTTAGATAAAACTTTTGTATTATATATGTAATTTAAGAAAAAAATGTAAAAAAAGTACTTTTTTCGTACGTTTATTAAGCAGTATATAGGGGAGCTTTTGGGACCGATGATGCATGAAGCCCTAATCCCCTATGGTGATTTGTTTTGCCACATAGTGGGAGGTAATGCATTAGTCTGAGGTCTTTTCTCCCATATAAAAGACTCAGTTTCATGTTTGAATTCTGGCAGACCATCTGTGGTGACCTCCCATCCGAGAGGATCTCGAGGCAGAGGCCGCTGTGCATGCCCCAGGTGGATCGATTCTCACTTACGGCATGGCTCTTGAAAGGGCAAGGATGAGGAAGAAAGGATATTCAGCCTCGGTAATAAAGACCTTGCTACAGGCCCGGAGGAGATCTACACGCCTGGCGTATATCTGCATGTAGCGCATCTTTGAGTCATGGTGTGGGGAGAGGCAAACGCATCCTCCCACGGCCTCAGTTTTGGACATCTTGTCATTCTTGTAAACCGGGTACAAGGGCTTAGCTGCCAGCTCCTTCAGGGTGCAGCTGGCAGCGATTGCCTGCTATCGCGGGAAGGTCTGCAGAGTGACCTTAGGCACACACCCAGATGTGCTGAGAGTTCTGAGGGTGGTGAGCCATCTCCACCCTCCACGGCATTGTCAGAGGAACCCTTTGAGCCGTTGAGTAGGGCTTCCCTGAAGGATTTGACGCTGAAAACAGTATTCTTAGTGGCGATTTGTTCGGCTTGCAGGATTTCGGCACTTCAGGTCCTATCGTGCCAAGAACTATTCCTTTCCTTGTCCAAGGAGAAGGTAATTCTGCACCCGGTTCCTTCGTTTTTGCCCAAGGTGATGTTGGAATTCCATGTGAACCAGACGGTGTCCTTACTGGCTCTGACAAGCATGACTGGGAGTCTGACTCTCCACTGCTACATCGCCTAGATGTTAAGATTTCTGCGAAGCAATTGGAAGAGGGCATCCTCCTTTTGGAAGCTGGATCGTCTCTTTGTGCTGTTTGGAGGACCGCGCACAGGTGTGGTGGCAGCAAAGGCCACCACATCCAGGTGGATTAAGGAAGCAATCGCATCCACGTACGTCCTGAAGGGTAAAGAGGTGCCGGTGGGATTGTGAATGCATTCCACGAGAGCTCAGGGGGCCTCGTGGGCCGAGTATAGTTTGGTTCCACCAGTGGAGATTTGTAGGGCGGTAATTTGGTTGTCGCTTCATACTTTTGCTAAGTATTATCAACTGGATGTTCAGGTGGTGGGGAACGCTCGCTTTGGATCGGCAGTGCTTCAAACCAGTTGTGCAGTCCTTCCCAGTAGTTAACTGCTCTGATACATCCCAGAGGTGCGGGACTGGACTGCAGGGACGATAAGGAAAGATAAATTAGACTTATCTGCTAATTGTTGTTCCTTGAGGAACTCCAGTCCAGTCCCAGATTCCCCCTATGTGTTTTCTCTGTCATTAGGTCGACAACCTGGTCCTGAAGCTGCTGCGTTTCCAGGAGTCGTCCGGGAGTGGGGTGCGTCCCACGTCATGCAGAGGAGGGGCAGACTGGAAGAGCTGTAGGTCACTTGCTCCCAGGGGCTGCTTGCTCCCAGGTTCCTTGGGTGCTTCACAGGTAAGCCTTCGCATCCTGGAAGGGGGGACAGGGATCCTGCCCAGATGGTGGAGAGGGTAACGGTTTAGGTAGATGTAAGGCTATATAAGAACATAAGATATGCCATACTGGGTCAGACCAAGGTCCATCAAGCCCAGTATCCTGTTTCCAACAGTGGCCAATCTAGGTCATACGTACCTAGCAGTTTCCCCAAAAGACACAGGTTCCGCAATGCTTGTACTGGGTCAAGCATTGATATCCTGGGTCCCTTCTTAATAATGGTTCATGGACCTTTCCTCCAGGAACTTGTCCAAACCTTTTTTAAACCCAGCTACACTAACAGCCTTTACTACATCCTCCGGTAACAAATTCCAGAGTTTGATTACAGGTTGAGTGAAAAAATATTTTCTTTTATTAGTCTTAAATAGTTTACCCTGCAGCTTCATTTTATGTCCCCTAGTCTTTCTATATTCTGATAACGTAAACAATCGATCTACGTTTACCTGTTCCACTCCGTTCATTAATTTATAGACTTCAATCATATCTCCCCTCAGCTGTCTCTTTTCCAGGTTAAAGAGCCCTAACATTTTTAGCTTTTCTTCATAGGAGTATCCTTCCATCCCCTTTACCATTTTGGTGGCTCTTCTCTGAACCTTTCCTAATAACGCTATATCCTTTTTAAGATACGGCGACCAGAATTGCACACAATATTCAAGGTGCGGTCTCACCATGGAACGATATAGAGGCATTATAATATCTTTTGTTTTATTTTCCATTCCTTTCCTTATGATACCTAGCATTCTATTTGCTCTCTTGGCTGCCGCTGCACACTGGGCCGAGGGTTTTAACATGTTATCCACAATGATGCCTAAATCTTTTTCCTGGGTGGTGGTTCCTAATGTGGAACCTTGCATCGTGTAACCATAGTTTGGGTTGTTCTTCCCTAGGTGCATAACTTTGCACTTGTCCACATTAGATTTCATCTGCCATTTTGATGCCCAGTCTTCCAATTTATCAAGATTCTCTTGCAATTTCCCACAATCCTCTTGGGTTTTAACAACTTTAAATAGTTTTGTGTCATCTGCAAATTTGATAACCTCACTCGATATTCCTCTTTCCAGGTCATTTATGAATATGTCATAAAGCAGCGGACCCAGCACAGATCCCTGGGGTACACCACTATTCACCTTTCTCCTTACTTCTAGATGATATCACAGCAGGGATGTGCCACTCCACATCTGGCATATTGAAATCACCTTATCAGTAGCACTTCTCCTTTCATGGAAATACTGTGTATGTCTTCTATTAAATCTTCATCCACTTCTACTCCCTATGAGGGGAATCTGTTTTTAATTCCATTGCAAATAGATTTCCCTTTCCCTCTTTCTAGTTTAACCTAGTGCCTCCTTTATTCCTTTTAAGCCCTGCAATTCTATAGCTTTACTATGTAGCATTGTCTGAGAAAATACAGATCGCTATGTCCCAGAGTGGGGGGGGGGGGGGGATGAAAACCAAAGATGGCCAAGCAAATGGCCAGTGCTTCAAGGCAGTTGAAGGGCCATGCCACTTCCTGACTACTCCAAGCCATTGGTCCCTCACAATAGGCTCCCCTCCAAGCCAGACAGGCTGGCATCCATTGATAGGAAGATCCATAGAGAATCATCCAGGGGTAAGCCCTTCTTTAGATTGCCGGGCTGACACCAATTATAAACTGGCCATCAAAGCAAATGCCTTTTTCGCTACTTTGTAGATAATTAGCCTCAAATCTGTAACTGTCCTCTTCCAAGATGAACTATTAGGTCTCTCATCATCACCTTCAAAATCCAGGAGCTGGAAGTAATCCCAAACTTTGGGAGCTCACTGCCCCCAGAAGGCCACTAGCTAAAAAATTAGCTTTGCCCCTCTCTCTCTGCAGGTAAGGTGGCCCCGCCTATGCAAGAGTCAAACATAGCCCGGTAATGCTCCAATGACAGAGAGCTCGAAGTGACTCCTGCTGCGATTGATCACCCAGGCAAAGCTCTCCAGAAACTGTATACTTCGAGCTGGACACACTAGCTACTTCAGACTGCGACTTGGCCTAAATAAGCCAGCTGTCGAGATAAGGGTACACTCGCACCTCCTCACATCACAGCACTGTGATCATAACCATTGTGATCTTGAATGATGTCCTCAGGGCAGGGAGAGACCAAAGGGGAAGACAGAACGGAAAATAGGAGCAGAGAATGGTGGAATGCAGAAAAAGCTGTTGCCCCTCCAGAATGGGAATGTGGAAAAAGCTTTGTTGAACTGTTTAACTACTTATCTGTGGCTCCTGTGAGTCTGCTTTTTTAGAAGGTACTGCGGCTGGTAGGCGGTGCTAGCTGCATAAGTACACTGGTGTCATCAGAAAGATGACATGCTCAATCTCCAAGCTGCTGGAAGAGGTGTGGGACTGGACTGGAGTTCCTCAAGGAACAACAATTAGCAGGTAAATCTAATTTATCTTTTCAGGGGCAGGGGAAGGCCCTGGATTGGTCTAGCAGGACTCAAGGAAAGAAGTTTAACTGGTAAGTAAAATGTCACTTTCCATATCACCCTGCTAGACTAGTCCAGACAAGTGGGTTGCACTAAAGCTACAACACCACTCGGTGGGAAGAAGACACAAAAGCTTACAAAACACTAGAGCCGAAGGCCATGTCTGTCTGTGCGTGGACATCCAAGCAGTAATGCTTGACAAAAGTGGAAAAGTGATGCCCATGTTACTGCCCGACAATTGTCTGCAGGGACTACTAAGCTCCGCTCTGCCTATGAGGATGCTTGAGATAGAGTAGAATGGGTGCTGGAACCCTCCGAATCAGGCTGGTTCTGCAACATATATGCCGAGGCAATGGCCTCCTTAATCCAGCACCCCAAAGTAAACTTGGCCACCACTTCATCCTTGCGCGGGCCAGCAAACAATACAAAAACATGGTTGGACTTACAAAACAAATTCATAACCTCCAGGTACCGGAGGAGTGCCCACCGGACATACATCAGATGAAGATCATTATCCTTTCCCCTACAATGCTCCTTCTGAAAAGAAAGCAGGCAGACCACCTGGTTCACGTGAAAGGGAGAAAGCATCTTAGGCAAGAAGGAAGGCACAGGCCAAATGGAAATGTCCTCCTCTGAAAAAGACAGATAAGGATCTCCGCAAGACAGAGCCTGCAGATCGGAAATCCTCCTTGTGGAACAAATCACGACCAAGACGACAGTCTTGAACAGCAAATCCTTTAAGGCAGCATGCTTCAATGGCTCAAAGGGGGCCGCCATCAGGGCCCTGAGCATCAGCCACAGATCCCTGGAAGGGATCACAGACTGAAGGGGAGGAGACAGATGCTGAACCCCCTGGAGAAAACATGAGACATCCGTGCAAGGCCAAAGACTTGCCCACCACCGGACCATGAAAACAGGCCACAGCTACCACCTGAACTTTCAGGGAGCTAAGTGAAAGGCCCTTCTCTAGGCCATCCCACAGAAAGGCCAACAGGGAGGACACCTTGGCCACCTCAAGAGCAAATGCCACACGCTGCACCAGCACTCAAAGAGGCACCATATCCATACATATGCTAGCTTGGTAGACCTCCTTCAGGTACCAAGCAGAGTAAAGATCAAGGTTGGAGAATAGCCCTTACATGCTAGCAGTTTCCTTTCAAAGAACATGCCATAAGAAAGAAAGGAGCAGGGTCCTCCAGGACGATCGACCCCTGCCGCAATGGCCCCCGAGACAGAGACAGTCAAAGAGGAGGCACGTGCAAGAGCTGCATCAGGTCTCTGAGTCACGCTTTCCATGGCCAATCCTGCCCACATAGCACTCTATAAGCTAAATTGTATTCTCCACCAGCGGCCATGGAGAAAATGCGGACATGGCTAAGACTGGGTCAGGACATCAATGCTCTCGGATCTCATCTCCATGTGGCGACTGAAGGAGGAGAAAACTTGGGCACTGGAGCAGGTTGCCATCAGATCCATTTTGAGGCGACCCCAGCAGTGCAGAATCAACTGAAATGCCTCCTGACTCAACTCCCATTCACCAGGCTTCAGAGAGTGCAGGTTGAGGAAGTCCACTTCCACATTGTTCACCCTTGCAATGTACGGTGCCGACAAGACTAGGAGGTCCATTCAGGTAAACAGGATATCCATCTCTAGGGCTGCTCCTTGTGCCACCTTACTAATCGACATAAGCCACTGACATGGCGCTGTCTGAAACACTCAAACCACCCGGCCCTCCACCTGGGGCTGGAAATGCAGAAGAGATAACTTGATGGCCCTCACCTTGAGACAGTTGAAGGACCACTCTGCTTCCCTGCAGCTCAAATGGCCCTAACCTGTATGGTCTTGGCAATGGGCTTTCCAGTTCGAGAGACTAGCATCCATCGTCAGAAGGATCCAGGAGAAATCGTCCAATGGTACACCCTTCCTCAGATGACGGGGCAGCCATCACCACTGTAGGTTGGCCTTCACCATCAAACAGGAGCAGAAGCCTGCGCTCAAACTCCTGAGAATAAGTGAGCACATGCCGATGGCACCATCTCTATGGTCGCTGCCATCAATCCGAGAAGCTGAAGATAATCCGAGACTCTGGTGGCCTGCTGCGCACAGAAGAGTGCCAGGCAATCCAACAGTCTTTTGACTTTCTCCTCTGGCAGGAAAACTCTGCCCACTCGAGTGTCGAAATGTGCTCCCAGAAACTACAAGGACTGGGAAGGCAAAAGCTAGCTCTTTCCCTGATTAATCACCCCGCTGAGGCTTCCCAAAAAAAGGACACCACTCGAGACGCTTCCGACAGGGAACGGGCTCACATGAGCCAGTCATTCAGATAGGGATGGATACAGATCTCTTGGCGCTTCAGCCGCCGCCATCACCATGACCTTGGAGAATGTCCTTAGGGTGGTGGATAGCCCAAAAGGGAGGACGGCAAACCGATAGTGAGAGCCAAGCATGCAAAACCCAGATACTTCTCCTGATCCACCTGGATCGGGACATGAAAATACGCCTTGGTCAGAACCAGAGAAGCCAAGAACTGTGCACTGCTTGAATATATTTAACTAACCTTTTATATACTGCCCTATCTTTTAGTCAAAACTGTTTATATTAAACATGAAACTTCTACAGTATAACAAGTGTAAATAAAGCAGCAAATTAACAGTTACATTAGACAGAAACATAGTTATTAACAAATGATGAAACAATGTGGTACCTATATACATAGGAACTTATATGCATTGAAGAAGGGTGGGCATTAGGCTATGTGAGATCAGATTGGAGATAACCAGGTATGATATGAGCTGCCATATCAGGATTAGAGGGTAAACCATTCACTTATGTAATGTGTCTGAAATGATTAGTGTAAAGGTGCATTTTTAGCTTTTTATGGACGTCCTTGATGTTGTTGTGGTTCTAATATCTTCCAGCAGGGAGTTCCATAACTCTGGGGCAGAGAGGGAAAGTGCTCTTGTCCATATTAAGAACATAAGATATGCCATACTGGGTAAGGTCCACCAAGCCCAGTATCCTCTTTCCAACAGTGGCAAATCTAGGTCACAAGTAACTAACAGTTTCCCCAAAAGACACAGGTTCCACAATGCTTGTACTGGGAAAGCAGTGGATAGCCCGGGTCCCCTTTAATAATGGTTTATGGACCTTTTCTCCAGGAACTTGTCCAAACCTTTTCTAAACCCGGTTGGATTTCTTGATTTCCAATGGGGTGGCAATCATAATTTTATTGTTAACTCTCCTGGGCCAGATGCTGGTGTTCTGAGAAATGAGTTCCTCTAGGATATTTGCAAAGGAGAAGTGTAGGATCTTGAAAACCATGAGGATTGTCTTGGATTTGAACCGTGAATGTATTGGAAGTCAGTGTACTTGGTGAAGTGATCTTGTTTGGAACTTCCAGTGATCAAACGGTCGGCTGTATTTTGTAGCAACTGGAGGGGGGTGTATATGGAACACTTTGAGAGGCCTTGGTATATCAAACTGCAGTAGTCTAAGATTGGTGTGACACTGCTTGAAATACAGTAGGAAAGTGATCCCGGCTAAGTAATGGCTTTATGATCTTGAGGAGTTTCATCTTGTAGTAGGCATTTGTGGTGGTTTTCTTGATGTGAGGCTGAAGACTGAGGCTTTGATCCAGAATAACACCAAGATATTTGACTTTTTTCTGTACCTAGATGGTTCTCTGTAATAGGCCAATTTCTTGTGGGGTTTGAATGAGTTGTCTCTAGAGATGAATAGTGCTTCTGTCTTATTCAAATTTACTGCAAGGTTGTTGTCTCCTAGCCAGCTAATTATTTCTTCCATACATTTGGTTATAGGTTGGAGGTCAGGGTTGTGGATGTCAATAGAAGTGAAAACCACAATGTCATCAACCAATCATGGAGTACAAGGTTTCCATCTGGAAGCACGGGACAAACAAGTGCTTGTTGACCCCCCTTGAGGGCCAAAATGGGCCAGAAGAACAGTCCTCCATTGGCACCACAAAATAGAGTATCTGCCCTTGCCCTGTTCGTTCGGGGGATGGGTACCACCACCTTTAGGCGTAGCAACCTATCCAAGGTGGTCCACATAGTGACACTTTTGATTGCAGACCCACAAGGGGAAATGATGAAGGCATCAGAAATTGGTTCTTTGCAGTCCAGGACATAGACCGGTATCTAATCTCCCTTTCCTATAAAAAATTCTGGAAAAACTAGTCGTCTCACAGCTTGTTACCCATTTGGACACCGCTAATGCCCTCCATCCCCATCAAGTAGGCTTCCATCCAGGTCACAGCACAGAAACTATTCTATTATCTCTCCTTAGCGAAGTTTGCAAATCCCTAGATAAAGGTAATATTACCCTCAGTTTCCCTTGATCTCTCTTCTGTTTTTGATCTTGTCTGTCATTCTATTCTTCTCTCCTGTTTCCACCACTTTGGTCTCCATGGCACTGTCCTTCATTGGTTTGGTTCTTTCCTCTCCGAGTGGTCTTTTTCGGTGCATTCTAATTCCTCCACCTCCACTCTCTAACCCTAGATTGTGGTGTCCCACAAGGTTCCGCCCTTGCTTCGCTTTTATTCAGTGTCTTTCTCTCTCCTCATGCTCTCCTTATCCAG
The DNA here is from genome assembly GCA_033557465.1 of Ichthyophis bannanicus. Lineage (NCBI taxonomy): Eukaryota > Metazoa > Chordata > Amphibia > Gymnophiona > Ichthyophiidae > Ichthyophis > Ichthyophis bannanicus. Next base: position 240,472,169 of record CM066042.1, on the reverse strand, counting down.
CAACTTGGCATTTCTGTGTATTATTACAATGATGACATTTTGCTTCTCCTGCACACTGACCCATCTTCACCTTTATCTCTCCCTGCTTAACACTTGCCTTTCCCATATTGCTGCCTATCTCCATACAAATTGACTCACGTTTAATCCCAGCAAAACCTCAGCCACCTGGTTAACCAGAACTGCTTCCTTTACTGTCTTTGCTCCCCTTTTTCTCAGCGCTCCTATTTCTTTGGTCTCTTCTGTTCGGTACCTTGGCATTGTCCTAGACTCAGCGCTGACTTTTCATGACCATATTACCTCTGTTGTTTGCAAATTTGTTTGTTTTTATATACCGCCCCGTCAGGAAATCAAGGCAGTTTACATTGAACAATTATATATTATATGGAACCATTAACTTTACATTAAAAGATAACATTTTAACAATTGTTTGATCTACAAACCTATGTAACATATATTGAATAGTTAACTACTTACATAGTATATACATTGTATTTGTTCTGAATACATTATTTACAGCATAGGTTGCATTTGTAGCAGCTAGCTCGAGACATCAGGCTGGTACATACCGCCAGCTGTAGAATAGCCACCGCCATGGTGCACTGGCTCCTCAGCAAGCAATCCACCTTGCAGTACAGAACATACTTTAAGGCCGATCCACCTTCCACAGGAATAGTGGTCCATCTGGTAACTGCCGTGACCTGCACATCCACATTGAGCATGACAAATCACTTGATACACTTCTCCTCCGGAAGAGCGTAGATCTTCTTATACACCCTTAACCTTTAGATAGGGAGTCTGGAGAGTCCCACTCCAACCGGATCAAATCCTTGAATACAAACAGGAAGATGGCAGTGGATTTCTGCACCCTTTGAAGGAGCAGGTGTACCTTCAGCTCCTGTTCCATGCCAGAAGCATCAGTCAAGTGCAAGGCAGATGAATTCCTGATAATCAATGCCGCCAGCTCCTAATTCTGGAATAGGCGGATCACACCGGCATCTGCATAATCTTCTGAAGGTGAAAGCACTTCCTCATCCACATCAGAGCCCAATACCAAGCCATCTGAATACTCAAGGCATACTCATTATCTCAGATAGCACCCAACTGCCCTCCCAGCCCGCGGCAGCTCTCCCAGCCCGGGATCAAGCAGCCGGGGCTGCATCAGACCAGCTGACCAGCATTTCCCGCCGGCTCGGCTGCCCAATAGGGGCAGAGGCTCTACTTTTAAAAGAAGCGCCATCCGGAGCGCCCGCACCTGAGGGCCTCGCCAGAGGGCCCTTGGGCGTAGCCCTTAGGCGGAGACCACATGCAGAGATCACAGTCCACCAAGCTAACACAGGAATATCACGAAACGGAGCCGTAACGCCTGACAGAAAAACACAAGTAAAATCGAACACTCCCTCAGCCCAAAGAGCCTTAAACACTAAGACAAAGCCATTAGACCTATTACTAGAGGAACAACCTGCATTGAAACACTGGTTGTCTAATAATACTAGATGTGTGTTCTGTTACTAAGATACCATAAGCCATCTGTTCATAGCCTGATGCCTGTATTACCTGCTTTGAAGTGCATGAGTTGCCATTGTAACCCACACCTTACCACCTGAATGCTACAAGCCAACCCTATACTTACTTGCCTGTGACACGCGCTTTGTTTAGCTTGGTATACACCTGCAGTGCAGTCACACATAGACACCTGTAGGCCCACCAGTCCATGGTAACAGCATAACCATACACCAGACTGTAACAGCCTAATCCTCCAGCCTATCCACTGGTCATCCAGCCAAGACCCAGACCACACATAACAGGGTAGACACCTAAAATGGCCCTATCAAGTATCGTCACAGTTGCCCTCTATCTCCTTTCCATAGGCCTAAGCAGTGTTACAGACTTATCTACTAATCACAATCAGATACCAATTCTTCAGAATCACAGGAAGAGATGGTCAAATGCGCCCTTCCACAAATCAGAAGAAGCTACCCGCGCACTCCACTCCCATCTATTACACATTGCACTACAACACAATAAGAAAGCAAAACATGAAGAAAACCCCCTCCCCCAATTTCTGAGATGTGCGCTCATAAATGCCCACTCAATACGCAAGAAATGGCCAGTTGTCTCCGACATGATATCACTCCATGACCTTGACATACTCCTGATCACAGAGACATGGCTTTCCAGCGACGATAACGTCCTCCTCAACCAGCTCCTGCCCTCCAATTTCTCAATCCATACATGCCATAGAAACGGAAAAGAAGGGGGAAGAGTACTCGCCATCACCAAGGCGGACCTCGAGTTCCACCTGAGCAACGCAACCAGCACATCACTCCTTGACACAATCACAATAGCAAACAAGCGCTGCTCTATCAACCTCCTATACAGGGCCCCATCAGCAGACCCAGACGTCCTCTCAACAATAATCGACCTTGCCTCCAATACCTAAAACCCATGCACACCAAGCTAGGTTCTAGGAGATTTCAACCTGCCTTCCCTGCAAGATTCTCATGCGTCAGCTTTTCTTGGAGCCCTTAAAGAACTAGGATATAGACAACTGATCAAGGAACCCACCCATGTGAAAGGAGGCATGTTGGACCTGGTATTCACCCCACAGGCAACTTTCAATTCATCCAACATCCCCGAGCTGTCCATTACTGCAGTTCCCTGGTCTGACCACAAGCTGATCGTATTCCAAATACCCTTGTTCAGCTGCAGTCAGAGGAAGCCAGAAGACTGGGCTGTTCCACCAAAGCACCACCACGGAGATTCCAGGCCTTCAACAAGGACCTGATTCTAAGCACAACTCGCCCATTACTCGCCTCAACTGCACACAATCCTGAGGATCTGGTTTCCGACTGGAATAAAACCCTTAGTTCATTTGCGCTACGTCCACCATCTAACAAGCCTCCAGGGAAGCGAGCCTCCACAACCTGGTACTCTGCTGAGCTGAAATCCTCCCTCACCCTCCTAAGGAAGCTGGAAAGACACTGGCGTCGTTCACACTCGGCAGACGATCAAAGAGCATATAACTCCCACCTGGCAATACATCGCGAAGCAGTAACGAAGAACATGAGACGATTCCACACAGACACTCTAAAACGATCACTGAACAAACCACACGACCTGTTCGCCCTCGTCAAGAACCTAACGAAGGAACCAGCTTCGGAACAATCAATCGAGATCCACCCTCAAGAATTCGCGGACTACTTACAATCCAAGCTATGTCAGACCAACAAGGCCCCAGCACCTGCCGTCTCTCTCGAGCCAAGCTACCGAACACCTCTCACCATCTTCTCCACACCACCCAAGCAGCGCATTGAAGACACTATTGCTGCGATCAACACAACCACTGCTCAAACCGACCCCTGCCCTGCGTTCTGAATTAAAGAGCTACAGTCTGACTTTAGCCCTTTTATAGCCAGACTCATGGACCGATCCTTTACAACAGGTGCATTCCCGCAATCCCTCAAGCACACGTCCATAAGACCTTTGCTAAAAAACAGCAAGCTTGACCCCCAGAAGGTAGACTCGTACAGACCGATATCGAGCATACCTCTACTGGCAAAAATAATTGAAAAGGAAGTCCAAAGTCAAATTCAAGAACACATAGAAGCCTCCGCGCCACTGGACCCATGCCAACATGGCTTTAGAGAGGCTCATGGTGTTGAAACACTCCTCACCACACTCATCAATAGCATAATAGCAGGAATTGACAACATCCATCAAGGGTTTGTCCTCATCTTCATGGACATTGCAGCTGCGTTCGACTCAGTAAGCCACGAGCTTCTCCTGGAGCATCTTAAGGAGAAGGGGATCAACGACAAAGCACTAGATTGGTGCAAGTCCTACCTTTCTGACAGATGGCAGCACATACGATCAGGGGCTACATCATCGGATCCTTTCCACCAGAAGCAAGGTGTCCCGCAAGGATCCTCCCTCTCCGCCCTGATGTTCAACATATACATGCAGCCCATCTGTAACCTTCAGTGTGAACTGCTTGATATATGCAGACGATGTGCTGCTTTACATGCCTTTCTCAACTGAGAACCCAGACCTCTCTCCGCTGACAAACTGCTTTAATGCAGTATCGAACTGGCTACAAACCCAACACCTCAGAATTCAGCACAAGAAAACGGAGGTCCTATTCATTACAAGGAATCAAAATTTCTCCACGCCGCCCTTTCTAAAAGTCATGGAAGCAGAACTCCAGACCAAACCCACGATCAGGTACCTCGGAGTCACTTTAGACCAGCGCCTAGACATGAAGGTTCACATAGGCAGCATAGTGAGAGCGGTGTACCACAAGATCCGATCCCTCAGGCAGCTACGATTCTTGCTGGAACCAGACGACTTCAGGACAATTTATCAGGCACTGATCATACCACATTTGGATTATGCAAATTCAATTCTGCATGGTCTCCCTCAAGCCACTCTGAAACCCGCTGCAACTTGCGATGAACGCCGCAGCAAGAGTCCTACATGCAGCATCTAGGAAAGACCACGTGACGCCCATCCTGAAGCATCTATACTGGCTCCCGATACATGGTAGACTCACATACAAAACCTTACTGCTGACGTTCAAGGCCGTCAATGGGCTCTCATCCACATCACTAGCAGAGCTGATCCAGACTACGCCCTCCAATAGGTCCAGAAGATCGGTAGCAGTTAATACACTGATAGTCCTGAAATCAATAACCCAATGCACCCGGTCAACAGCAAACAGGGCTTTCAAATTTTGTGCGCCCAGATGCTGGAATACCCTACCTCCCAGCATCCGAGTAATCCCTGACCTAACCCAGTTTAGGAAGGCCTTGAAGCACCATCTCTTCCTCCTGTATTACCCGGTAGACAGCGCTATAATAGCTCCATCCACTATCTAGCCGGTTCAGTTTAAGTAAGCCTTACCACACAAAACAACCACGACTATGTCCAGTGAGGTAATACCTATCTTGTTGCATAGATGTAAATAGTTACCCCAAGTTATCCAAGTTTTAATACCTGTTCACTGTAAACACAGATCAGCCAATGAAACGTGTAAGTTTCTATGTTCAATGTAAACCGCACTGATGTTGAATAGCACGGTATAAAAGAGACTGTAAATAAATAAATAAATAAACTGTTCTCTATTTCCAGGGAGTGTCCCGCACAGGGGACGCTTAGCCAAAGGTAATAAAACAGGGCTTCTACTTTCAGCCTGCCTGGCATGAAACTGCATTCGGGGACACTCGGAGACTGAAGGGTCTGAATTACCACATCAGAAGGACCAGGCCTGTTGCAAAAAGGAAAAATTCTGATGATAGCAATCCGGAGTCCGTAAGCTCTCCTCTTGGATAAGACTTCCCAATATCAGGGGCACAGCCACCACATACTCCCTAGACGAACAGCAGTTCACAGCACGGTCGCTGGATCCTCTGGCAAGCTGAATATCCTTATCTGTAGCGTCATCTGTCACCTCCTACTGTGAGACAGGCAAGGGTGGACTAACTGCATCCCCCGGCTAAGAGGGGGAAAGCAGGCTCTCCAGGGATGAATCAGAAGCTGCCATGCAGGAAGGGAAGACTCCAGAATCCAAGGATGCGTTTCCTTGCATGTCACAGGTCAAACAACATTTCCTGGAAGACGACAGCGTTAGGGTAAGTATCACAAGAGCACATGCTAAGGTTGCACTGGCCTGCAAGTGTACGTTAACTGCGCATTTATGTTAAAGATGCTAGGAAGGAGTACACATTGGGGCTGCTTGGGCGGAATGCACGTTAGGACCATGCAATCACCAGGCGCACAATAGGCAAAAACATACTAACATGCAGAAAATAACAGAAAACCCCCACACAGCGCTAATGCTCGCTAGCAGTCCACCCTGAATTGTGTCCCTCAAAGACAGAACCAGGAGCCCCTAACAAGGACGATGATGAGGTCAAGCATTAGTACTCACTCCCTGAGAGCCCTAAGCAGATGATTCATGCTGGGCTCAGCTTCACTCCCCTGAAACTGCTTCACTGGCTGGCTTTGCATCACTGAATGTAAGGTGGCTGGCAGGCAGATCCCTCTGAGAGCCTTCTGCAATCTTCAGGAGAGAGCAGAGGTGACAGAGAAGGGTGGGAGCGCTGGGGTATTGTGAGGCTGCTTCACTCTTCCAGATCCTTCCACATCCTTCCAATTTGTGGCTGCTCAACAGGCCATTATCATAAGGATGTGGAGCTGAAACAATTTTCTCTTCTCCTATGGCTTCGAAAAGACCACAGTCTAGTGGAGCCTCCCATGTCGCACTGAAATGAGAGAGTCACCTTTCTGTACTCAAGGTTCACAAGCATTTAATCAATCTCTTTTCCGGTCAATCTTCAGATTTTCTACAGAGATGAGAAAATCCATCCACCATCTGCTGGAGACAAATACTGAAGGTACCTCTGGTGGCCAAGGCAAATAGAAGCATAAGAGTGATGTCCTTGAAACCTGGGCTTTTCATTGGTTCTTTGTCTCCACCAATCTGCTGGTAGGGAAACACAACCCACTTGTCTGGACTAGTCTAGCAGGACAATATGGAAATTAGACAAAGTAAATTGAACTGAAGAAGTGCATGAGTGATACCACTGGAATACTTTGAGACAAAAAAATTAAATAATATGGTAGAAGAGTTGTTTTGTTCCATTCAGCAGAGCAGAAAAAAACAAAACTGAGGAGATGGGGGAACCGCTGCACACGAAGGGCCACACATACTCAAAACTTTACACTTAAGTTCTGAGCTCTAAGAAAGTTGTTTTGTCCCATTGTAGCAAGATTATGTCATTCACTTGCGTGCCTGATTTAAACCTGCTTGTCAACAGAAAAACAATTCTAACTCATGAGAGACTCTTAGCAAAATTAAAAAGTCATGGGATAGGGGGCTGTGTGCTATTGTGGATCAGGAATTGGTTAAAAGATTGAAAGTAGAGGTAAGGCTAAATAGTCAATTTTCCCAATGGAGAAAGGTGAATAGTGGTGTACCCCAGGGATCTGTGCTGGGTCTGCTGCTTTTTAACATATTTGTAAATGACCTGGAAATGGGAATAACGAGTGAGGTAATCAAATTTGCAGATGACACAAAATTATTCAAAGTTGTTAAAACCAATGAGGATTGTGAAAAATTACAATAGGACCTTGATAAAGCATAGTTACTCACCTGTAACAGGTGTTCTCCAGGGACAGCAGGAATCAGTCCTCACATATGGGTGACGTCAGCGCCAACGGAGCCCTCGTGCGGAGCAATTTCCCCAGCTTTCAAAGAAAGCCTTTGGGAATGCCTCACGCATGAGTAGTCCCTTTCCCGCCCAAGGGTACCATCTTGCTCAGTCAGATGACATAGCTAAAAAGACAGCAAAAAATAATAAAAAGCAATAATAGAACTGCAACTCCAGGGGAGGAGGGAGAGTAGTGAGGACTGATTCCTGCTCTCCCTGGAGAACACCTGTTACAGGTGAGTAACTACACTTTCTCCAGGAACAAGCAGGAAGTCAGTCCTCACATATGGGACTCCCTAGCTACAGGCTACCGAGAACCTATAGCTGAAAAAAGGCTCCCTCTAGGCGAGCCGCAACAGTAGCGAGAGAACTTTCTCCGAGAATGCATCCCCCACGGTAGCCTCACACCAGAGGGCCGGAGTTGCCTAAATTTCGAATAGATTCCGGAGTACCGCCTGACCGAAAACGCTGTCCCGTCGGGACTCCCTCTAAAGGCAGTAATGGGCTGCAAAGGTCTGGCTTGAAGACCCAAGTTGCGGCCCGGCAGATGTCTGCCAACAGAACAGAGCAGTGATTAGCTACTGATGCGGCCTTAGCCCTGACACAGTGGGCCAAGATACGACCCTGCAGCTAAAGGTCAGCTGTCCTGTACGCCCAGGCGATGCAGTCTGCCACCCAGGTGGATAACGTGCGCTTGGAGACCAGTAGACCCAGTTTAGTAGGGTCATAAGAGACGAAGAGCTGAGCCGCCCTCCGATGTCCCTGCGTACGCTCCAGGTAGAATGCGAGCGCCCTCTTAAAAGTCCAGGGTATGCAGAACTGCTTCTGCCCTGTTGGTATGTGGCCTGGGAAAGAAGGGTGGAAGAACCATCTCTTGGTTGAGGTGGGACGAGGAAACCACTTTGGGAGGAACTTGGGCTGTGTGCGGAGCACAACCCTGTTCTTGTAAAACCAGGTATATGGCCTATCTGACACTAGAGCCTGCAGCTCACTCACACGCCTAGCCGATGTGAGCGCTACCAGGAAGAGCACCTTCCAGGAGAGGAAGCGCAGATGGCAAGTGGACATCGGCTCGAAAGGAGGACGAGTAAGTTGCTGCAAGACCACGTTGAGATCCCACTCCATCGCCTGAGGGAGGATTGGAGGTTTCAACAGGAGCAGGCCCCTGAGAAACCTGGCTACCAAGGGGTGAGCCAAGAGAGGCTGACCGTCTATCGGTGCACGGTTAGCCGACAAGGCACTGAGGTGGACCCTGACGGAGTTAGACTTGCCTAGCTCCGAGAGATGAAGTAGGTACTGCAACACCTTGGGAACCTGAGATGAGAAGGGTTCTACAGTATGTTGGTGACACCACACTTGGAACCTGCACCATTTACATGCATAGGATTTTCTGGTGGATGGCCTCCTGGAGGCTAACACCACTTCTTCTATCCCTTCAGGTAAGAGAAAAGGTGCAAGGCCTACCCTCTCAGCAGCCAGGCCATCAAATTGAGGGATCTGGGATTGGGGTGCACTGGCGAACCCTGCTCCTGGGTGAGGAGGTCGGGCTGTACCCACAAGGGGAGAGGGGTTTCCACTGCCAGTTGAAGAAAAAGTGGGAACCAAGGCTGTCTGGGCCATTTGGGCGCTACCAGGATCACCCAGGCCTTGTCCCTGCGAATCTTGAAGAGAGTTCGTGCTACCAGAGGCGTAGGCGGAAAAGCGTACAGAAGGCTTCCCGACCAAGGGAGAAGAAACGCATCTGCTGCTACCCTGAGGAGGTGCGGCTGCCTGGAGCAAAAGCGGGGCAACTGACGATCCTGTGGACTGGCAAAAAGATCCATGGACGGGAGGCCCCAGTGGTTGAAAATCTGCTGGGCAAGCTCCCTGTTCAGTTACCATTCATGGGGTTGAAGAACCCTGCTCAGTCTGTCTGCTAGGCAGTTCTCCTGGCTCGGTAGGTAAACTGCATGGAGAGACATGTTGTGTCGAACTGAGAAGGAACAGAGATCCAGAGACTCCTGGCAAAGGATCCACGAACCTGTGCCGCCCTGTTTGTTCACATAGAACATAGCCACCTGGTTGTCCATCTGTACTCGGACAAACTGGTTGGAGAGGACAGGAGCAAAGGCTTTTAAGCTAAGCGAATGGCCCAGAGTTCCAACAGGTTGATACAGAGTGTGGCCTCCTGAGGAGTCCACTGACCTTGAGTGCAAGAGCCCTGACAATGGGCTCCCCAACCCATCAAGGAGGCATCCGTGGTCAGCACACTGGTATGCACAGGAAGCTGGAATGGTACTCCCCGGAGGAGGTTCCCTGATTGTGACCACCACTGCAGGGACTGCACTAGGGGTTTGGATACTGCCACTCTTTCGGACAGGTGTCCCGTGGCCTGTGACCACTGATCCCGCAGGGTCCACTGAGCTGTCCACATGTGCATGCGTGCGAAGGGAGTAACATGAACCGTGGAGGCCATGTGGCCGACCAGACGTAAGAACCTCCGTGCTGACACCTGGGGTACTTGACTCACCATGCTCACCTGAGACAGCAGGCGGTCTGCCCTGTCCAGTGGCAAGTAGGCCCTCGTTTGTACAGTGTCGAGCCTTGCACCTATGAATTCTGGGTGGGGAGCAAAGAGGACTTTGCGTGATTGATGACGAACCCCAGATGCTGAAGCAGAGCTATTGTACGAGCTGTAGCGTGGTGCGCCTCCTGAGCTGACTGGCCCGTTATGAGCCAGTTGTCTAGGTAAGGGAACACAAAGATCCCCTGGATCCTGAGGAAGGCTGCTACCACAGCTAGGCACTTGGTGAAAACCCTTGGAGCGGAAGCTAGACCAAAGGGAAGCACTTTGTATTGGAAGTGGTTTCTTCCGACCACAAACCTGAGGTATTGTCTGTGGTCTGGATGTATGAGGATGTATGTGTAAGCATCCTTTAGATCCAAGGAGCATAGCCAGTCTCCCTGCTGGAGGTAAGGCAGAAGTATCCCAAGTGAAAGCATCTTGAACTTTTCCCTTACCAAGAACTTGTTGAGATTTCGCAGGTCTAAGAAGGGGCGAAGGCCTCCTTGTCTTTTCGGTATCAGGAAATACCTGGAGTAAAAGCCTTTCCTCTGCAGGTGGTGGGGCACCAGTTCCACAGCCTGATCCTTGAGAAGACCAGCCAACTCTTGCAAGAGGAGGTTCCTGTGCAAGAGGGGTCCGAGATGCTCTCCTGGGAAATAGGAGGTAGGTACTTGGCTGAAATGGAGCAGATAGCCGTCTTGGACTATCCTCAGAACCCAAGTATCGGATATAATGGTGGCCTACCTGTGGGCGTACAGGGACAGCCAAATCACTGGTGGGAGAGAAGCTATGCAGAGGGAGTCAAAAACCCCCTCCCTGCTGGGCAGGAGCAGGAGCTGGAGGCTTGGGGATTTGAGGCTTACGAGGGCCATTCCCCCGTCCCCTGGCCTGCTGCCCCTGCTGGGGAGCTGGGGAGGCCTGGTAAGTGGGGTAGTTTCTGTAAGCCTGTCCCTTCCTCGGATAAAAAGGGCTTTTTCCCTCAAGGTCTTCTTCCTGTGAGAAGGAGCAGATGTCTTCTTCGACAGCCTTGTCTGGGTCAAGTACTCGGACTCGAGTTCAGCAGCCTTCTCAGTCATGGGTTTACCAAAGAGGTTATCTCCTCGGCAGGGGACATCGACCAACTTGTCCTGTACCCATGGCTCGAGGTCAGACGACATGAGCCAAGCCTGGCGCCTTGCACCGATGCCGGCTGCGGCTATCCGGGCCGAAGCCTCGAAGCCATCGTAGGCTGCTCGAGATATAAACTTCGAGCACTCTCTGATCACGGTGGACAGGGCCTTGAAGCGCTGCAAGGGTTCCTCAGAGAGGCCAGCAGAGAACCCGGCAATCTCTTTTGCCAGGTCTCTTAAGTACATGTCCATGTACAGCTGGTAGGTCTGGACACGGCATGACAGTATCAAGCCCTGGAAGCACTTTCTGCCAAGGGCGTCCAGGTTCCAGGCCTCCCGGCCAGGAAGCACCAAGGAGTGCGTCTTTTGGCTCTTGAGGCTTTGCATGGCCGATTCCACAACCATGGAGTTGTGCAGCAGCTGCGCTTTTTGGAAACCGGGGCTCTTACGGACTCGATAAATGGAATCGACCCATTTGCTGAGGACCGGCGCCGAGGCCGGGGACTCCGACATGCGGAGCATCAACCGCTCCAGCATCGGAGGCACCGGTACAATAAGGGCCTCTTTTGAAGGAGAGTCATACTGGAGGACATTGAGCTCCTTGGCTTGAGGCTCCTCCTCGGCATCTGCAGGGAAAGCCAAAGCCTTGGCCATATCCCTCACAAAGTCCGAGAGCCTGGTGTCCTCCGGGGGCGACCATCTCCAAGGTTCCGAACCCGGGGAGACCGATGGGACGTACTGGGTCCAGTGGGTATCGGGCGAGTCTTCCTCCTCCGTTTCCCAAGCTGAGCCCTCCGAGGAGGACTCGATGGGCTCTGGCCTCGAGGGCTTCGAGCATGTCCATCCCAACCCCGATGACCTTGGTCCCGAACGGGAGGTCGAGGGAGACCTTGGCCGAGGATTGACTTAAGCCCTCATGGACTCGAGGATCGGCTCTGCCTCCGGGGTCGACTTAGATGTCAAGGTCCTGGTGGTCGGGGGCGGATGCACGGGTGAGACCGGCTATCAGTGCCCGCTGCTAGTCCATGAAGGCAGACACGCTGCTCTCCAAGGCCGCCAACCTGAGACTCAGCTCAGGCAGCTCCGCAGCCCCCGGCTCGGTTCCCAATGCCGGGACCGATGCCGGTTCTCCCATAGGAGAGTCCAAGAGGACAACAGACATTACCTTGTCCAACGCCTCTGACTCTGTACGAGGTATTTTAGCAGGCCTCTCCAACTCGGCGAACCCGGTGCGGCGTTCGGCACTCTGTGACCTGGAACCCGAGTGCCCCGGACGATCAGCGTCCTCCAGAGACGCAGCCTCACGGGTTTCTTCTTCTTACGGTGCTCCCAGGTGGGAGACCCCCTTTCAGAAGACCCCCGATGGTGCTCGGGTTCAGAGTCCCGAGACGTCGAAGCTTCTGACGAGGTCCTGGCCCAGACGGATCGAAACTTGGAGAAAATAGTCTCGTGCTGGTGCTGCCTACTCCTCAGTGCTTTGGAGGACATCTTGCCACACGGACCGCAGACCACCGGGTCATGGTCGGGTCCGAGGCAGCGGAGGCAGCAATCATTCATGGGTGTCGGTGAGGGACACAAGTTTTTTACACCGATCACACTTCTTGAACCCGCTGGCAGCCATTGGGGGAAAAAGGGCCCCTGCGAGGTCAAAAGAACGGGCTACCAGTTAAAAGAAAAAGAGCGCAAACGCTAGTCACTAAAGACAAAAACGAAAATGTTAGTCGGACTCGATACCGGTGTACCGAGCCGAAGCGGGAACCGGCGTCGAACCAGTACCAAAAATAGTCAAAAAACAATCAACTTTTACCGAGGAAAATGGGATGACGTCTGTCGTGCTCCATGGAAAAAAGAAGACAGAGCAAGATGGCACCCTTGGGCAGGAAGGGGACCGCGCATGCGCGAGGCATTCCCAAAGGTTTTCTTTGAAAGCCAGGGAAATTGCTCCGCACGAGGGCTCTGTTGGCGCCGTCGTCACCCATATGTGAGGACTGACTTCCTGCTTGTTCCTGGAGAAACTAGAAGACTAGGCATCCAAATGGCAGATGAAATTTAATGTGGACAAATACAAAGTTATGTACCTAGGAAAGAACCCCCCCAAACTATGGTTACACAATGCAAGGTTCCACTTAGGAACCACCACCCAGGAAAAAGATTTAGGCGTCATCATGGATAACATGTTGAAACCTTCCGCCCAGTGTGCAGTAGCGGCCAAGAGGGCAAACCGAATGCTAGGTATCATAAGGAAAGGAATGGAAAATAAAACAAAGGATATTATAATGCTTCTGTATCATTCCATGGTGTGACCATCTTGAATATTGTGTGCAATTCTGGTCGCCGTATCTTAAAAAAGATATAGTGTTATTCGAAAAGGTACAGAGAAGAGCCACCAAAAATGGTAAAGGGGATGAAAGGATACCCCTATGAAGAAAGGCTAAAAAGGTTAGGGCTCTTCAACCTGGAAAAGAGATGGCTGAGGGGAGATATGATAGAGGTCTATAAATTAATGAATGGAGTGGAATGGGTAAACGTAGATAAATTGTTTACACCATCAAAATATAGAAAGGCTAGGGGACATGTAATGAAGCTATAGGGTAACCTATTTAAGATTAAGAGAAAATATTTTTTCACTCAATGTGTAAACAAACTCTGGAATTCGCTACCGGAGGATGTAGTAAAAGCTGTTAGTGTAGCCAGGTTTAAAAAATGTTTGGACAAGTTCCTGGAGGAAAGATCCATAAACCATTATTAAAGGGGACCTGGGCTATCGACTGCTTGCCCCAATACAAGCAATGTGGAATCTCTGTCTTTTGGGGAAACTGCTAGGTACTTTTGACCTAGATTGGCCACTGTTGGAAAGAGGATATTGGTCTTGATGGACCTCGGTCTGACCCAGTATGGCATATCTTATGTTCTTATGTAACTCAACTGACAGAATCTTTCAGGACAATATTCAGGTCATTTCATCCAGTTAGCAGGACTTGCTAACTGGATAAAGCCCACTGAGACAGGTATTCAGCGACACTATCCATGCAGTGCCGCTGAATATTCCCTCGAACTGCTATGGCAGTATCCGGAGAGTACCAAAGCCATTCATGTGCGGTGCAAGTATTCATCTAGTCAGCAAGAATTTTCAGTCCACTAGCCAGATACATGACTGCATTAAATTAGACCAAACAAATGGCAGGCCTAATTTTATGCTATCTGGATAACAGCTGAATATTGTTGCTATTCAGATAGCCAGCAGCAGCCACTGCTGATACCGGATATTCGGCGGAAGCCACTATCCCGGTACATATGCTGAATATCTAGTCTCACTTTTGCCTTTGACAGCTGGTGTTTTAAAACCACTGACTGCCTCAGGCTGAATATTGAACTATGTATCTTTAATGTAAATTACCTTGAAAGCGACATTTTTAGAAGCAACTGATTCAGTAAGGTGGATGAGTGTGTTCCAACTGCCAGTATCACATAACATTACCTGCATTTTTTCTCAAAATAATTCTTATAACTCATCCAAAGGTTTTATCAAAGGAAACCCAACCTTTTAATCTTAACCAATTTATACATTATGGGGATAATTTTATAAAGACATTTCCACACATATGTGGCCACATATAAGCATAAATGACCTCTTATAAAATACTAACCAGCATAAACATATGCACTTTGGCAAAAAGATGAGTACTCGGACCTGGTGTGATCGAGTTGGAGGTGTAGGGGGCCTGCTCATGTGCCCCGGGAACTGCCACTGTTGGTGCCTTGCTGAGACGCTTGCCTCCCCCTTAGCTGCGGGCAGGCAGCATGGGGCCATCTATATCCAGCGAGGACCCTGGTGAGAATAAACGCTGCTCTGCCGTTTACCCAGTGGACCTGGTGTGATCGAGTTGGAGGTGTAGGGGGCCTGCTCGTGTGCCCCAGGAACTGCCACTGTTGGTGCCTTGCTGAGACGCCTGCCTCCCCCTTAGCTGCGGGCAGGCAGCGTGGGGCCATCTATATCCAGCGAGGACCCTGGTGAGAATAAAAGCTGCTCTGCCGTTTACCCAGTGGACCTGGTGTGATCGAGTTGGAGGTGTAGGGGGCCTGCTCGTGTGCCCCGGGAACTGCCACTGTTGGTGCCTTGCTGAGACGCTTGCCTCCCCCTTAGCTGCAGGCAGGCAGCGTGGGGCCATCTATATACCTCAAGGACCCTCTTAGAATATATGTCTTTTGTGGTTTTGTCCGCGGAGCGTGATCCGAAGGGGCGTGTACAAAGGGGCAGGACACGCCCCTTTGGCGCCCCTTCGGCGTCACTAAGGCGGAAGATGCTCGCGTGCTCCTGTTTCTTAATTTGTATCTCTTTTGCCTTTAAGTATTGAATGGGGAAAAGGAAAGCGAAAGCGGGGCGGGTGGAAGGTACGCCCGCTGTTAGCGGTCCTGTTGTCGGCTCCCTTGATAAGCATTTTAATTCTCGCCCGGTGGCGCAGTCCTCCCCTGAGGGTGCCTCCCTCAGTTCGGGAGGGAGGACCCCGCCTTCTTGCCCAGCTGCTTTAGTCTCTTCGTCTTTATCGGGGGAAATTGTTGACTCGGCAAGAGTAACTTCTAATTCTGAGGTAACGGTTGTTTTGCCTAAGCCAGTTCGGTTGGCAAAGGAGGGGGACCCTTTGGGCCTCCCACCTTTGCTACCTGACAAGGAGATTACTTTAAAGGATCTTTGGGCTACCTTACAGGGTATTGATGTTAAATTGTCATCAACTTTGAGTTCGTTATGTGATTTCTCGCAAGAAGCTGTTTCGACGTTTCAGCTGTTAAATGATAAAGTTTCTTCTGTGGACACAGCGGTCGTTAGACTGGAGTCACAGTTTTCATTAATACAATCAACTAATATGGTTGGAATCAAGGATTCCTTGATAATGCATACTAAATTAGAAGCTTTTGAAAATACTTTACGTGCCTGCAATCTTCGACTGCTGAATTTTCCCTGTACTTCTCTGCTTTCCCCTAAGATTTTATTTGAGAAATACCTGAAAGACGTTTTGCTCATTGTTGATCCTATTGAGGTGTCTCACTTGTATTATATTTCACGTCTTAAACGTAGTGAGAATGCTGAAGGTGGGCTCGATGTTCTTGAGCCCTCCATTTCAGATCTAACAGCTTTTCTTGAAGACTCTGCCGATATAATTAACTCTCGATCCACATTAATTGTCACATTGAAATCCCTAGAGTGTAAGCGACATATACTCAAAGCTTTCTTTAAATATAAGGTGAAATTAGTCTTACCTGCTAATTGTTGTTCCTGGAGTGTAGACAGTCTGGTCCCGGACCTCTGGGTTCCCTATCTCATTCAGCAGCTTGGAGACTGAGAAAACTCCTCCTTTTTGTGATGTCACCGATATATCTCCCTTGAATCCGCCTCCCAAGTTCAGTAACCTATTGACAAAGCAGACTCACCAGAGATACAATTTAGCTCTTAACCTCATGAAGAAACATAAAAATAGGGTACACCAAGGCTAACGTGACTTTAACTTAAGCAGGCTACTCCCTTACACACCCTCCAGGGAAGAGCCCATAGACTGACCGAACAAGAGCAGAAAAATCTATCCCGCTATTCCAGGCCCCTGAAGACCTTTATGGTTAGTATTATTATTATTATAATTGTTCTTTGGGGGGGGGGTTTGTTTTTTTTTGTTTTTTTGCCTGTTCATCGCTCAATGAGCACCCCGCAGCTATGCTAGACCCTGGCAAGCAACGACATGCTCTTACCTGTAAACGTGCTCCAGCGCAAAGGTTCCTAGCTAGCGAAAAATGCCTGGGTGGGACACGGGACCAGACTGTCTACACTCCAGGAACAACAATTAGCAGGTAAGACTAATTTCACCTTCCTGATCGTGATAGCCAGTCTGGTCCCGGACCTCTAGGTTAGTACCAGAGCAGTGAAAAGTGCGTTACGCACGGGAGGGACCTGGAAGACCAGCCTGTAGCACAGCAGACCCGAAGCCGGTCTCTTCCGCCCTTTGCACTTCCAGGCGATAATGTTTAATAAAAGAATGCAAGGAAGACCAAGTTGCAGCCTTGCAAATCTCCGCCGGAGGAACCAAACGCACCTCCGCCCAAGAAGACGCCTGTGCTCTAGTGGAATGCGCCCGCAGACCGTCGGGCACCACCTTACCTTTCAACAGGTAAGCCGACGCAATGGTTTCCTTTATCCACCGAGCAATAGACCCCTTGGAAGCCGAGTCCCCCTTTCTCGGCCCCGCAAAAAGCACAAAGAGTCTGTCCGACTTGCGAAAACAAGCTGTCCGTCGTAAATACTTTTTCAGCGCTCTACGGACGTCTAACAGATGGAACCGTCGTGGCCCCGACGCTTGAGATTCCTGTGAAAAAACCGGCAAGGAAATCTCCTGATTCATGTGGAACGGCGAGACCACCTTGGGGAGAAAACTCGGTACCGTCCGCAGCACCACTTTTGAATCAAAAAAGGAAAGATAGGGCTCTCTACAAGAGAGAGCCTGCAATTCCGAGACTCTTCTCGCCGAACAAATGGCCACCAAGAACACCACTTTGAGAGTAAGATCCTTGAGCGTAGCCCGGGACACCGGTTCGAAGGGCGCATGTTCCAACGCCTCGAGAACCAAGGGCAAATGCCACTTTGGAACGAACGGGCTAACAGGAGGTCGCGCCAAGGACACCGCCCGGAGAAAACGCTTTATGTCACTCTGACTCCCCAGCGTCTGACCCCTCACCTTGCCTCTGTAACAGGACAAGGCCGCTACTTGAACACGTAGAGACGCAGCCGCAAGTCCTTTATCAAACCCGGCCTGCAGAAAATCCAAAATCTGAGGAACGGACGACCGAAGCGCATCACACCGATTTTCCGCGCACCAAGCCTCAAAAATCCGCCAAACACGCACATAAGCGAGCGAGGTAGACCTCTTTCTAGCCCGCAAGAGCGTAGCTACGATCGCCTCCGAATACCCTCTGGATTTCAGCCGTGCCCTTTCAAGAGCCATGCCTTAAGAGAAAACCGATCCACGAGGCATGAACAGAGGCCCCTGCGACAGCAGATCTGGGCGAGCGGGGAGACACCAGGGTTTGGCTACCACCAGGGGCATCAGATCGCTGTACCATGGCCGGCGAGGCCAGTCTGGAGCAATCAGAATGACCTGACCCCCGAAGCCTTCGACGCGCTGCAGCACTCTTCCGATCAGGACCCACGGGGGAAAAACATACAGCAGCTGCCCCACCGGCCACTCCTGAACAAGAGCGTCTAGACCTTCCGACATTCTCTCCCTTCTCCTGCTGAAAAAACGGCTGGCCTTTGCCAAAGAGAAGGTCGCCATGAGGTCTATGACCGGCACGCCCCACCGGCGTACCACCATCTCGAAGACCTCTGGATGAAGTACCCATTCGCCCGAGTCCACCCGAACGCGACTGAGGAAATCGGCCTGCACATTGTCCACCCCCGCGATATGCGCAGCCGAGAGATCCAGAAGGTTCGCATCTGCCCAGACGCACAGGGCTTCGGCCTCCAATTCCAGCGCGGAGCTGCAGATTCCGCCCTGCCTGTTGACATACGCCACCGCCGCGGCGTTGTCGGAGAACACTCGAACCGCTCTCCCTGCGACTAACGGCTGAAAACTCCTCAGAGCCAGAAACACCGCTCTCAATTCCAACCGGTTGATCGACCATTCTCTCTCCTGGACATCCCAGTTCCCCTGAGCAAAGCTGCCCTGACAATGCGCTACCCAGCCCAGAAGACTGGCGTCCGTCATCAGAGATACCCAAAACGGCGGGTCCAGCGGCTTTCCTTTCTCCAATGAGCCCGGACGCAACCACCACCGCAGGGACTGCCGGACAGCTCAACCGCCGGGACAGAGGGTCCCGCTGATGCGACCAGCGCCGTAGCAACGCCCTCTGCAACGGCCGCATGTGGGCCCTTGCCCACGGGACCGTCTCGATGGAGGCCGCCATCGTGCCCAAAACCCGAAGGTAATGCCACGCCGAGGGGGCAGTGCGCCGAAGGAACCGGACTATCAACCCTCGAAGAGCCAGCGCTCGGGCCTCCGTAAGGAAAACCCTGCCGAGCCCCGTGTCGAAGCGAGCCCCCAGATATTCCAGACATTGCGAGGGAACTAGCTGGCTCTTCGTGCGATTGACTATTCAACCGAGCTCCTCGAGAAAGGACACCACACGTGCCGTAGCTGCCTCGCTCTCTGATCTTGACTTTGCCCGGATGAGCCAGTCGTCCAGGTAAGGATGTACTAGGATGCCCTCTTTCCTGAGAGCCGCCGCCACCACCACCATTACTTTCGTGAAGGTGCGGGGCGCCGTCGCCAAGCCGAATGGAAGTGCTCGGAACTGAAAGTGACCGAAGGGGACTGCGAACCTGAGAAATCTGCAATGCTCCGGCCTGATGGGGATGTGGAGGTAGGCCTCGGACAGATCTAGAGACGTGAGGAACTCTCCTCTGCGCACCGCTACTATATCCGATCGCAGGGTTTCCATGTGGAAATGCGACACCCGAAGACACCGGTTTACTCTCTTGAGGTCCAGAATAGGCCAAACTCCTCCATCCTTTTTGGGCACCACAAAATAAATGGAGTATCGACCGGATTCGCGTTGGCTGGGAGGAACGGGCACGATCGCCCTGAGATCCAGGAGCCTTTGGACAGTCTCCCTGAGTGCCGCACACTTGGCGACGGACTTGCCGGGAGACTGCACAAAGGTGTCACGCACCGGTCTGAGAAACTCCAGTGCGTAGCCCTCTCTGATAACTTCCAGAACCCACTGATCTGAGGTTACTCGTACCCAGGCAGCATAAAACTCCTGCAACCTCCCGCCTATCGGTAGCAAGGGTGCCCGGGTCCCCCGTATCTCATTGCTGCTTCTTGTTGGCGAAGATCGAGGAAGAGGCAGGACCGAATCCCCGACCCGCTCCTCGAAAGCCCCGGAAACCTTGACCTCTGACGGGGAAAGCACAGTTACTTACCTGTAACAGGTGATCTCTGGGAACAGCAGGAATTAGTCCTCACATATGGGTACGTCGGTACCGACGGAGCCCGTGCGGGAAAGCTCCCCAGCTTCTTAGAATAGAAGCTTTTGGGACCTCCCACTGCACATGCGCACTGCCTTCCCGCCTTCCTGAACAGCTCTCCTCAGTTTCGAGTTTATAGCTGAGTCAACAGAGAGAGGACAGGAAGATAGATAGATAAAAGATACAACTCCTAGGGGAGGTGGGTGGGTTGTGAGGACTAATTCCTGCTGTTCCCAGAGATCACCTGTTACAGGTAAGTAACTGTGCTATCTCCAGGAACAAGCAGGAATAAGTCCTCACATATGGGGACTCCCTAGCTTAGATGCATGGGATCCCCTGTAAAGGTTCGCCATCTTCGTATGGATCTCAGGCATCCATTCTGGGAAGGTGGGCAGGAGTTGTTTAGGAATGGAACAGGTGCTTGAGGACAGCCTGGCCAAACAAGGCATCCCGGCGGGAGTCCTTGTCCAAACAGTAATGGGCTGTGAAGGTATGAACCGAGGCCCAGGTAGCGGCTCGACAGATCTGATCTATGGAAACAGAGTGCAGATGAGCCATAGAAGTTGCCATGGCCCTCACATTGTGAGCAGTGACATGGCCTTCCAGAGAAATGTTTTTGCTCTGGTAAGCAAAAGAAATACACTGAGCAATCCAATTGGAAAGTGTACGCTTGGAGACTGGAAGTCCCAAATGGGAAGGATCAAAGGCCACAAAAAGTTGAGAAGACTTTCGATGTGGCTGAGTCCTATTAAGGTAAAAAGCGAGAGCTCTTTTACAATCCAGAGTATGAAGGTTCCTCTCTGCATTGGATGCATGAGGAGCTGGAAAAAAGACAGGTAGATATACCTCTTGATTAAGATGAAAAGGCGAGACCACTTTAGGCATAAAGTGGGGATTCGTCCTAAGGACCACCTTATCATGATGAAATCTTGTGTAAGGTGGATTAGCCACTAAAGCCTGCAGCTCACTGATGCGGCGAGCCGAAGTGACTGCAATGAGGAAGATGACCTTCCAGGAAAGAAATTTCAAGGAGGTGGAAAACATTGGCTCAAAAGGTGGCTTCATAAGTTGACCGAGCACTAGATTCAAATCCCATGCGACCGGGGGTGGTCTGATGGGAGGTTTAGTGAGAGTCAGGCCTCTCATGAATCTTGCAACAAGAGGATGAGAGGAGATAGGTTGTCCATTTATATGTTTCAAGGATGCTGCAATAGCGCTTAAATGGACTCTTACCGAATTCGTCTTGAGGCCTGCATTGGATAGATGCAGGAGATAATCAAGAAGAGAATTCAAAGGAAGTGCCAGAGGGTCAAGACCCTGCTGAGCACACCAAATGGAAAAACGTTTCCATTTGAAAGCATAGGAACGCCTGGTAGAGGGTTTCCTAGAGGCAGAAAGGATATCTTTCACTGGTTGGGAAAGATGAAAGTCTTGAAGGCTTAAGCCTTCAGTAACCAAGCACTGAGGTGAAGGGATTTGGGGTTTGGGTGCCACAAAGTCCCCTCCTCCTGAGACAGGAGGTCTGGCGCAGCTCCCAGATCCAAGTAGGATCCCTGGGAGAGCTGTAGAAGTAGAGGGAACCACACTTGGCGTGGCCAGCGTGGAGCTATGAGGATCATAGTTCCATGAGCCCTCTGGAGTTTGAACAGAGTCTTGGGAATCAAAGGAATGGGTGGAAAGGCATATAGGAATGCCTGATTCCAATTCAGGAGAAAGGCGTCCGTAGCCTGAGCTCCCTGACACGGAGTTCTGGAACAGAACCGGGGAAGTTTGGCATTCCACGGACTTGC
Organism: Ichthyophis bannanicus; assembly: GCA_033557465.1. Lineage (NCBI taxonomy): Eukaryota > Metazoa > Chordata > Amphibia > Gymnophiona > Ichthyophiidae > Ichthyophis > Ichthyophis bannanicus. The sequence goes on along the minus strand of CM066042.1, from coordinate 240,450,507 downwards.
AAAGAGGTCTATGTCCGGGGTCCCCCATTCCTGAAAGATTCGGTTTATTTGGTCCAAATGTAGGGACCATTCGTGTGGCAGCAGAACTCGACTGAGCCTGTCTGCCCGAGAGTTTTGAACTCCTGGGAGATACACTGCTAGCAGGTGAATCTGATGCTCTCTGGCGAAGGCCCATAGTCTTAGAGCTTCGTTGCAAAGCGACAGAGAGCCCGTCCCTCCTTGTTTGTTTATGTGAAACATGGCCACCTGATTGTCCGTCTGAACTAGGACAGTGAGGTTGGCTAGGAGGGAGTGGAAGACCTTGAGGGCAAGGTAAATTGCTCGCAGTTCCAGAAGATTGATATGAAGGGTGGTCTCCTGTAGAGACCAAGTGCCCTGAGTGGAGAGAGTTTGCAGATGGGCTCCCCACCCTGTTTGGGAGGCATCTGTTGTGAGGGTTGCTTGGGGTAGCAATGGTTGAAATGGAGCCCCCAACAACAGATTCTTGGTGGAAGTCCACCAGTGGAGGGACCAAAACAGACGATCGGAGGTTTGTATTTGGTCTGAGAGCGCTCCTGACGCCTGAGTCCACTGAGTGGCCAGGGTCCATTGAGCTGCTCTCATATGAAGACGAGCATAGGGCACCACATGCACTGTGGAGGCCATATGACCCAGTAGGCGTAGCATTTCCCTGGCTGTCAAGTGAGTGCTGGACTGAGCTTGGGAGGCCAAACTCAGGAGGCGCTGGCCTCGAACCTGTGGAAGGTAGGCCCTTGCAGTGATGGTGTCCAACTGGGCCCCTATGAATTCTAGAGATTGAGTAGGGATGAGTTGGGACTTGGGAAGGTTTACTACCAGTCCCAGATACTGCAAAAGGCTCCTTGTGTGGTCCAGGGAAATCTGGGCCTGTGACTGAGTTGGAGCTCGGATGAGCCAGTCGTCCAGATATGGGAAGACAAAGATTCCCATGCCTCTTAGAAATGCGGCTACGACTGCCATGCATTTTGTGAATACTCTTGGAGCAGAGGCTAGACCGAAGGGGAGTACTCTGTATTGGAAATGTTTTCCCTGAAACAGAAAGCGAAGATACTTTCTGTGGGATGGATGGATGAGTATATGTGTATACGCATCCTGTAGGTCTAGAGAACAAAGCCAGTCCTGACCCTGGAGGTAAGGAAGGAGAATGCCGAGAGACAGCATTTTGAATTTCTCCTTGAAGAGAAATTTGTTCAATTCTCTCAGATCTAGGATTGGTCTGAATCCCCCTGTCTTCTTTGGAATGAGAAAATAAGGGGAGTAGAAACCGGACCCTTGTTGAGGAAGAGGAACCTCTTCTATGGCCCCTTGGGCAAGAAGAGAGGAAACCTCTTGACCCAACAGGGTTAGGAGAGATGGGGGAGAATTGAATGGTCTCACCATATGATGGGGAGGAAGGCTGGAGAAATGAAGTTTGTAACCCTCTCGAATGATAGAGAGGGTCCATTGTTCTGTTGTGATTTGTTCCCATCTGGGAGCAAAGTGAACCAACCTTCCGGGTATGGTGAGAGGTTCTGGTTGTGTTAGAACCAGAAGTGGCAAGTTCCCTAGGAGCAAGTCAAAACCCCTGAGGGGTTGGAGCCTGCTGAGCTACAGTAGCTGCTGCAGGCTTAGCTCGTGCTTGTTTGGATTGCTGACGCTTAGCAGTATAGCGAGGTTGAGAAGACTGCTGGCCAGTATTTGAAGCAACTCTGGCCTTCTTATAGTAAGGCCTTTTAAAAGACTTTTTCTTAGTAGGAATTGAAGTGGACTTTGAAAGTCTTTCCAAGGTGGCATTTTCAGCATCCATCTGGGTGGCTTTGATTTGCCACTCTTCCCCAAATAAGTTCTCACCTGTACAGGGCAGATTACGTAAGCCATCTAGAACCCAAGGTTCCAGATCAGAGGCCTGGAGCCAAGCAAGACGTCGGGCTGCAATAGCAATGCCCGAAGCCCTACTGGCTCCCTCAAAGGAATCATATGCTGCCCTATTAGAGAACTTAGAAACCTCTAAGAGTTGTTTCACTAGGGAAAGGAAACCCTGCTTTTTATCCTCAGGGATAAAGGGGGCAAAATGCCGCACCTTTTTGGCAAGTTCCTCCAGGAACATGCCCATATAGAGACTGTAGGAATTAATCCTGGCTATAAGCATACTAGCCTGGAAAATTTTCCTACCAAAAGAGTCCAAAGTCTTACATTCCCGTCCTGGAGGGGTGGAAGAGTGCCTTTTGGTACTCCTAATCTTCTTCATTGCAGACTTCACCACAATAGAGTGGTGGGGCAATTGAGTCTTTTGGAAACCAGGAGAAGGAGGGACCCTATACATGGTGTCCAACCTACGGGAATAAGGAGACAAAGTCAAAGGATTTTCCCAGAAATCCATCAGTTGTTCTTGAAGGATTTCATGGATAGGCAGGGTAACTGCCTCCTTAGGGGCCTTTGAGTATCCCAAAATATCCAGTTTTTTGGATCTGGGTTCCTTTTCAGAGGATGTGGTAATAGAAAGGGCTGTAGCCATATCTAAAACAAAGTCCTGGAAGGACAAATCCTCTGGAGGGGACATTCTCCTTTTAGGAGAAGAGGGCTCCTCAGGTAAGTTGAGTGAAAACTCAGCAGAATCATCAGAGGAGTGAAAATCCTCAGAGGAATCGGTGCTTTCCTCTAACGCACGATACGCGTACCGATCGGTATCGATATCGGGCGTATCGGGTATGGAACCGGTATGGAGCGAAAGCCCATACGGTACCGACTTGCGTTTAGAGGTGGACGGCCTCGATACCGGCATGGCGGACGATACCGGTATCGGGCCCGGAACCGCTGAAAGCGGAACCGATGGCGTTGCAGCTTTAATGAAAGCCATGACGGCCTGCTGCATGGACTGTACAGTATCGCCCATGGACGCCATAGCTGCCTGGATGTCGGTACCGGAGTGACCCGGTACCCCAGAGCAGGCTAACAGGTGATCTGTCGAGGCCGTAGCATCGATATCAACCTGAGACCCCTGAATTGGCGTTTTTGGAAGTTGGACTTCCCGCCGGGGTTGTTTGGCTGGGGCAGGGTCCTCAAGTTCTAAGCTAAGAGCCTCTCGATGCTTTGAAGGAGATTTGCTCTTTGAGGACTTGCCCACAGAAGGTTTGGTTACCTGAGATCCATCCGGAGAAGAAGACCTGGATGACTGTGATGCTGTATTCTCTGAAGCAAACAGCACATGGAATTTGTTGGCCCGGTTCTGCAGCCCACGTTTAGACATGTGGGAGCAAGATGGGCAGTCCGGTATGGAATGGTCAGGCCCCAAACATTTCAGACACCAGTCATGGGTGTCTGTGACTGAAATAACAGCATTACATTTGGTACACTTCTTAAATCCAGGGGCTGGCTTCTCCATGAGGAGAAATTGAGTAGGCCGAGAGGCCTCTCTGAAGTGACCAAAAAGCTAAAAAATAAGAAAAAAGAATTATAATTTTTTAAAGAAAGAAAGAAAAGACCGGCGATACCGGTATCGGTATGGGGAAGGCAGGTACGCGGTCTAAAGAAACAAATAAAATAACAATTTCTTCAGCGGTGACAGGAACACGACCTGCTGGCTCCGCGGAAAAAAGAGAAACTGAGGAGAGCTGTTCAGGAAGGCGGGAAGGCAGTGCGCATGTGCAGTGGGAGGTCCCAAAAGCTTCTATTCTAAGAAGCTGGGGAGCTTTCCCGCACGGGCTCCGTCGGTACCGACGTACCCATATGTGAGGACTTATTCCTGCTTGTTCCTGGAGATACGACCTCTCTGGCTCACACCAACCCTCTGGAACCACGAGCGGCGAAACTCGCGCTGCTGCCCTTTACCAGGAGCATAGGACCGGCCCCCCTTGGGCCTGTCCTCGGGTAACTTAGCCCCCTTAGTTTCACCTAAGTCTTTAACCAGCTTCTCCAAATCTTCACCGAATAACAATCATCCTTTAAAGGGTAGTTTGCTTAATCGTGCTTTGGAAGAACTATCAGCCGCCCAGCTGCGCAGCCACAAGTAACGCCGTGCCGCCACTGCAGACGCCATGCTTTTGGACAGCCCACGCATCAGATCATAATGAATGTCAGCCAAGTATGCTGCGCCAGATTCCAACTTAGGCCCTTCGTCCGCCTCCGAACCATCCGGATTCGCTTGCACCCGCTGGGACCAGCGTAGGCAGGCCCGAGCCACCCATGCTCCGCAAAGAGCCGCCTGGAGCGATAGAGCATTCACATCAAACACCTGACGCAACAAAACATCCAACTTACGGTCCTGAGGGTCCTTAAGAGCCGTACTACCTTCCACTGGAATGGTTGTTTTCTTGGTGACCGCCGACACGGCCGCATCCACTTTGGGTGACTGAAACACCTCCTTATCCGAATCCAACAGAGGATACAGTCGACCCATCACTCGGGCCCCTCGAAGAGGAGCTTCGGGCACGTTTCACTCCTCCTGAATCATCTCTCGAAATACCCTATGTACCGGGAAGGCTCTTTGGTTCTTTCGGAAAACTTGCAACAAGGGATCTTCCAAAGAATCCTCCTCCCCTGACTCGGGAGCCGGCATATTGAGGGCCTTTAAGGTCTCCGATATTAGAGCCGGAAGCTCATCCCTCCGGAAGACCCGCACTACCCTAGCCTGATCCTCTTTCTCGGATAACTCCCCTTCCTCAAGCTCCCCGTCCACCTCCAAACCGAGGTCCTCCTCGTCGGACAAAGGTCCCTCCGAGGGAACTGAAGCCTCTCCAGAAACACTCTCTAGCCGAGCCTTCTTAGCTTTGTGGAGAAGATCCTCGGCCTGAGAAGTCGGAGCGGGTCTCTTCAGCCCGCCTGGGACCTCCGCCCCTGCCCGCTGGGGGGCTGCACCCAAGAGGGTACGCTGGAGAAGCGAGACAAAATCTGAGGAAAAAATAGCCGCCAACTCTTTCGGGAAGGGAACTGGAGGAACAGAGACGTCGGGCGCCGAAGATGGACCTGCCACCGGCTCCACCTGGGTCTCTTCCGGCCGCAGAGCTACCGATTTCTCCTTCTCGGGCTCAGTCAGCCCCTCGCCAGCATCCTTGGCCTGTTCCATAACTGCAGCCTCCCGGACACAGGACTTACACACTCCTGAATGGGCAGCCCTCTTCAAGCCACAGACAAGGCAGAGAGGCCTAGAGGGCATGATAAACCAGGCCAAGCCCAAACATTGGCAGCCCAGTAAACCTGCTGTAGTGGAAAGCCCCTGCAAGAGCCTCAGCAGCACCAAAAGGAAAGATGTCCCTGCTTTAACTACCTATGGTAATTTGTTTTTTTTTTTATAAAGGGAAGAAGCAGAAAAGGCCCCGCAGCTCAAAAGGCTGAGAATAAATAAAAAACGAGGCTCCGGAGAACCACCGTGAGGGAGAATTGAGGGCCTCAGACAGCCGTGTTTACCCGCGGCCCCGCCACGCGGTTAGGCCCGGCGCTGACGCCTTCGCGCCAAAATGTACTGCACAGAAAAAAGGCTTCACAATATTGCTGGCTTACCTTTCCCCCGCCGAAACAAGCACTCTGCACCTCGTGCCGCAGAGCTGCTTGCCAGCGGCTCCGGAGAACGGGAAACTGATCAGGGAGCGGCTGCAACGCTGAAAACTGCCCCGATACAGAAATAACAGCTCCCCTGGGCCGAGCCAGCCAGCGCACAAACAGGCAGACTTCTGTGTGGCGCTGGCTGGGCTCCTCTCCGGCTCTCACTCCCCGCGGGCTGCAGCCAAGGTGGAAGGCTATCAATCCGGATCCCCCCCCAAAGCACAGACCCCGAACTATGATCGCTAAAGCAGAGGAGGGGGGGGGGAGGGGAGTGAGGAAAAAGCCTGCAGAAAAAGGCACAGCACCCCAAGTTAAACTGCTTGTGCACACTGACTCCAAAGGGAGAAAAGTACCCCCACAAACTAACTATCCAAAACTTAATTGATTCTCAAGTGAGCCCGGACCCCCGGGCTCCAGTCCATCCAGCTGCTTGGAGACTGAGGTAACTGAACTTGGGAGGCGGATTCAAGGGAGATATATCGGTGACATCACAAAAAGGAGGAGTTTTCTCAGTCTCCAAGCTGCTGAATGAGATAGGGAACCCAGAGGTCCGGGACCAGACTGGCTATCACGATCAGGAAGTCAGCAATTTTTTGTGGACAGAGTGAATATTTTCCCGGATGTGTCACGTAGCACCCAACTTAGACGGAGGCTTTTTTTAGCCTTGAGGCCTCGCGTTCTTAAGTTGGGTGCTACGTTCTTTTTGCGATTTCCTTGTAAATGTGTTGTGAACTATGGTGGTGCAACGTATGTTTTTTCAGATGTTGCCCACTTGGAGCAATTTATTACAGACAGACAGGGCTTAGTTCAGGTAGAAGGGGATGAGTAATTAATCATGCCTCCTTAGCTGTTGGCTTTGTTTTTGAGCCTTGGTTTTCTTTTCTCTTTATTTGCTTTATTACTATAATCGCACTTGGTCTCAGTAATGTGGGCTTTATCAGTATATTTTTCCTTCTAGTTTTTTGTAAAGTGTTATGTAAGTTTCTATTTCGATTGTCCTGTACTGTATGGCTGGTTGTTATACTATTATATATTCAATAAAAAAAATAAATAAATAAATAAAAAAAATAGATGAGTACTTTGCTAGTGGGCGTGCACTTGGGCAGAGCACATAATTAAACATATTCTTGAAAAATATAGGCGTGGTATTTTTACAAGCTGTAGGACTAGTGTAAATGCCCACACTGCAACATAGGCATGCATTATGCCACTTGTGCTAATGCTTCGCAAAAAGAAGTAGATGCCTGCTTGTCCTTTTAAATGATGCCTACCTATTTAGACACCTATTCATAATGCCTTATTATAAAATTACCCTCTATAATGCTATTTTATAACTAAATGCCTATGAGGGCGAGTTAAAACGGCACCTATTCAAAACCTATTTTATAAAGGCATACAGGTACAAACCTTGCAGAAATTGTGCCTAAAAAAAAGTCATGGACATTTATGCCTACTCAAAAGGTCCTCCTTACCTTCATGCTGCATTACTGATTAGCAAAAACACACAGAAAGGAATCAGAAATCACCCTCTCAAGCTCACCTTGAACAGACACAACATATCGCATTCTTTTCCCTCAGCCCAACACTATGGAACACCTTGCCCCCCTCACTCCGCTTAGAACCCATCTACCAAACATTTAAAACATTACTCAAAACACACCTATTTCAACAGGCTTTTAACCTCCCATCTACTGATTCTCTGTAGACTGTGTCCTTCTGTGTCATTTACTCTTGCTCTACTTGCTATCTTTTTCCTCTTTTCTGTTAAAATATGGTGTTCCTTTCTCTTTCTGCAGCATTGCTATTGTTATTTTTGAATATTGTAAACTGCCCTAATGTTTCAACGTGGGCGGTATATCAAGTGCCAATAAAGATAAAGATAAACAACATGCCTTTCTTAAGCCTTTTGCTTCTGGTTTTTGTGTGAGTGTCCCTTGGATTTTCACATTACTGCCTAGATCAGGAGTCTCCAACTCCAGTCCTGGAGGGACGCAAACCAGTCAGGTTTTCAGGATGTCCATAATGAATATGCATGAGATATATCTCTGCATGTATTGTCCCCATTGTATTCAAATTTATCTTAAGCGCATGAGATATATCTCTGCATGTACTGTCCCCGTTGTATTCAAATTTATCTTAAGCATATTCATTAGGGATATCCTGAAAATCTTACTGCAGAACTGGAATTGGGGATATCCTGAACATCTTACTGCAGAACTGGAATTGGAGATCCCTGGCCTAGATTGTCAGGCTAGAAGACAGTATGACAAGCAGTTTTAAAGAACCTATTGTATACTATGATTGACACTTCCAGAATGTTTGTATTGCTCAAAATTAAGATTGTGATCTTATCCACCTGCTGAAAGTCTACCCTACCTATTCTTTTTCTCCTGGTTTTAACACACCCTAACACAACCCTCAGTTTGTGAGAACTGACTATGTGGATGATTCATCCTGTTTGACAATGGAGAAAGCAAATTTGCAGGATAAATTAGACACACAATGTCTCCTGCTTCCACAAGAGTTAATGCTAAGATCTATATTAACTGAAGTATCACTGTAAGGGCAAGACTTGGGGGAAGAAATGCACATATTCAGAAGGTTTGTCTAGTAGATCCTGAGCTCTAAAATCAATACTCTGGTTCCTAGGATTGTCGGATGACCAGTGGTGGCACAAAGGTTTCTGCCGCCCTGGGCAGACCCTCCGTGCCACCACCCGCCACCAAAGACTGTGCCTCTGTCCAGCCCACAATGCTGCCCCCCCCCCCTTGCACTGAAGCGGAGGCTGAAGTGCTGCTTCAGCGCTGTGTGAGCCTTAAAGTGCCAGTATGCATGCATGTTCACAACCTGCCGCTCCTGGCACCCCCCCACCCCTCCGATGCAACTTTCTTGGAGGTTGGGTAGGAGCAGCAGGCCAGAACTGTGTGCACGTGTGTTTTAAAGCCCGTCATGGTGCTGAAGCAGCAGTTCAGCTGCTGCTTCCCGGGGCAGGGGGGATTGAGGTAATGATGCAGCCCACCAGGGTCTGCTGCCCTAGGCAACCTCCCAGTTCATGAGCCAGCCCTGCGGATGACATTACCCACCTGTGGCTAGGGTTGCCAACCGGCCGGTTTTCAGCTGGCCTGGCCGGTTTTCCCGTGGCCAGGCCGGCTGCCAGCAAAGAAGAGAAACCGGCCCTTGAAAAGCCAGTTTTTTGCTCTGGCCACAAGATCGGGAGCGGCCAGAGCAGAAAATCAGCCCCCTGTGCAGTCGCTGCTCCTGCTTCTTACAGAGCAGCGGCTGTAATAAAGTTGATTTAAAAGGAAAGACTACCTGTGAGGAGTCCTCCAATCCTAGGAAACACCTTCTGCAGCACACACCCCCTCTAACGTCACTTCCTTTTCAGCCCATGCGCTACAGAAGGAGTTTCCTAGGGCCGGAGGGCTCCTCACAGATTGTCTTTCCTTTTAAATTAACTTTATTGCAGCTGCTGCTCAGTAAGAAGCAGGAGCAGCGGCTGCAAGGGTGTGAAGCTGCACTGGGAGTGGGGGAGAAGGTGAAGCTGTACAGGGGGGGTGAAGCTGCACTGGGGAGGACAGTGAAGCTGTACTAGGGGGAGGGGGGTGAAGCTGCACTGGGGGGATGGTGAAGCTGTGCTAGGGGGGGGATGGTGAAGCCGTGATAGGCGGGGGGGACGGTGAAGCTGTGCTAGGGGGGGATGGTGAAGCCGTGATAGGCGGGGGGGGACGGTGAAGCTGTGCTGGGGAGGGAAGATGAAGCTGCACTGGGGGGGGGGGTGAAGCTGCACTAGTGGGGGGGGGGGCAGAAGGCTCCACACAGATTTAGAGTAGTTACTCACCTGTAACAGGTGTTCTACAGGAGCAGCAGGAATCAGTCCTCACATATGGGTGACATCGACGTCGATGAAGCACCTGCAGAGCATTTCCCCAGCTTTCCAAGAAAGCCTTTGGGAATGCAGGCACGCATGCGCGGTTCCCTTCCAGCCTAAAGGTGCCATCTTGCTCAGTCAAATGACATAGCTAAAAACAGCACACAAAAATGTAAAAATAAACTATGTACAACTGCAACTCCCAGGAGAGGAGGGAGGGTTGTGAGGACTGATTCCTGCTGCTCCTGGAGAACACCTGTTACAGGTGAGTAACTACTCTTTCTCCAGGACCAAGCAGGAAGTCAGTCCTCACATATGGGTGACTCCCTAGCTCTGGGCTACCAGGGAACCCAAGCTGAACAAGAGAACTCCCTCTAGTCCCAGCATCAAAGAAAGGCTTTTCAGCGACAGAACCTCCACCGGTAGCCCAACGGAGGGCTGGAGGGCAGGAGTTGCCTAAACCTCAAAGAGATTCCGGAGTACTGCCTGGCCAAAAGCACTGTCCCTATGGGACTCCCTCTCCAGACAGTAATGGAATGCAAAAGTCTGGCTTGAGGACCAAGTTGCAGCCCTGCAGATGTCCACCAACGGTACAGAGCGGAGGTGAGCCACTGAGGCAGCCATTGCCCTGACATGATGGGCCGTGACCCGACCCTGCAAAGGAAGGTCAGCCGTCCTGTAAGCCCAGGTGATACAGTCAGCCACCCAGGTGGACAAGGTACGTTTGGACACAGCTAACACCAAATTATTAGGGTCAAAAGATATGAAGAGCTGAATAGCCCTTCTATGCCCCTGCGTACGGTCCAGGTAGAAGGATAAGGCCCTCTTACAGTCCAGGTTATGCAGAACTGCTTCAGCCTGGCTTGCATGAGGCCTAGGGAAGAATGTTGGAAGAACCACCTCTTGGTTAAGGTGGAAGGAGGAGACAACTTTAGGGAGGAACTTTGGTTGAGTCCTAAGGACTACCCTGTTCCTATAGAAGCGGGTGTAAGGCCTGTCACAGACCAGGGCCTGAAGCTCACTCACTCACCTGGCCGAGGTTAGGGTTATCAAGAAGAGTGTCTTCCAGGATAGGAAGCGTAGAGGGCAAGTAGCCATCAGCTCAAAAGGTGGGCGAGTCAGTTGTTGCAAGACCACATTCAACTCCCACTCAGGAGCAGGAGGACGGATCGGAGGCTTGAGAAAAAGCAAGCCTCTGAGAAAACGGGACACCAAGGGGTGAACCGACAGAGAATGTCCTTCCACTAGTGAGTGGTGAGCTGCTAGGGCTGAGAGGTGGACTCGAACAGAATTGGACTTAAGTCCCTGATTTGATAAGTGCAGTAAGTACTGAAGCACTACTGGTACAGTACAGGAGAAGGGGATCTTCTGTACGTAGCTTACACCATACAGAAAACCTCTTCCATTTCAGAGCATAGATTTTCCTAGTGGACTGTTTCCTAGAGGCTAGGACAACCTCCTCAACTTCCTGAGGTAGGCCCCAGGGAGCCAAAACTACCCTTGCAGCCTCCAGGCCATCAAATTGAGAGCTTTGAGATTGGGGTGCAGAAGGGAACCCTGATCCTGAGAGAGAAGGTTGGGTTGCAACTCCAGAAGCAGTGGGGGATTCACCGCCAGCTGAAGCAGAAGTGGAAACCAAGGCTGTCTTAGCCACCTGGGAGCCACCAGCAGGACCGAGGCCTTGTCCTGAAGAATCTTGAAGAGGGTTCGGGCCACCAAGGGCGTGGGAGGAAACGCATACAGGAGGCCCTGAGACCATGGAATCAGAAAAGCATCTGCTGCTATCCGCAGAGGATGCGGTTGTCTGGAGTAGAACTTTGGCAGCTGTTTGTTCAGGGGACTGGCAAACAGATCTATGGATGGAAGTCCCCATTTCAGGAAAATGTTCTGAACCACCAAAGGATGGAGCTGCCACTCGTGGGGCTTCAGAATCCTGCTCAACCTATCGGCCAGGTAGTTTTCCTGGCCGGGGAAGTACACAGCCTCGAGGAGCATGTTGTGCTTGAGGGCAAACAAGCAAAGGTCCTGTGCTTCCTGACAAAGGAGCCGGGACCCAGTTCCGCCCTGCTTGTTCACATAAAACATGGCTACCTGGTTGTCTGTTTGAACTAGGACAGACTGATGAGCCAGGGTTGGAGAGAAAGTCGTGAGGGCTAACTGAATAGCCCTGAGTTCCAGTAGATTGATTTGCTGTGCGGCTTCCCAGGGAGACCACAGGCCCTGGGTGCACTTGCCTAGACAATGAGCCCCCCAGCCCTGCATGGAGGCATCCGTGGTCAACACCACTGTGAACCCAGGACTCTGAAAAGGTACCCCTTGCAGCAGATTGGGTGGATGCAGCCACCAGCTGAGGGAGTTCAGAAATTGTCTGGACACCCTTATCCTGTCTCTGAGGCTGCCTGTGGCCTGTGACCACTGAGTCCGAAGGCACCACTGTGCAGGCCTCATATGGAGCCTGGCATTGGGGGTCACATGTACTGTTAAAGCCATGTGTCCAAGAAGCCTCAGGCAGAGTCTGGCGGAGACCAATGACCTGCTGAGAAACTGGTTTGCTAAGTTTATCAGTCTTTGGGCTCTGTCTTCTGGCAAGAATGCCTTTGCCAGCAGAGAGTCCAACCTCGCACCTATGAACTCTAAGTTCTGTGAGGGGAGCAAAGTGGACTTTGTGAAGTTTATGACAAACCCCAATCTTTGAAGAAGAGCAATAGTTCTGAGGGTGGCCTGTCGGGCCTCCTGGCACGTCTGACCTCGTATGAGTCAGTCGTCCAGATAGGGGAAGACAAAGACCCCCTGATTTCTTAGGGAGGCCGCCACCACTGCCAGGCATTTGGTAAAGACCCTGGGAGCGGAGGGGAGGCCAAAAGGCAGTACTCTGTACTGATAATGGTTTCCTCCCACAATGAACCTGAGGTACTTTCTGTGGTCTGGATGAATGAGGATGCGAGTGTATGCATCCTTTAGATCTAAGGAGCATAGCCAATCTCCCTGCTGGAGGTAGGGCAGAAATGTTCCAAGAGAAAGCATCTTTAACTTTTCCTTCTCTAGGAATTTGTTGAGGTTTCTGAGGTCTAGAATAGGTCGAAGGCCACCGGTTCTTTTGGGTACCAGGAAATACCTGGAGTAGAACCCATGACCTTGCAAGTGGGGAGGCACAGGCTCCACCGCTCTGTCCACCAACAGACCTTGGAGCTCCTGAAGGAGAAGATCTGTGTGCAGGGGGAGGCCTTGGAGGCTCCGCTGGAAAGTATGGAGGAGGCAGTTGTTGGAAGTGTAGTAGATAACCCTTGTGGACTATGCTTAACACCCAACTGTCTCCAGTGATGAGTGGCCACTGGTGGGCAAACAGGGCGAGGCGACCTCCTGTGCAGGGTTGGGAGAGCAGGGACGGAGAGGCTATGCCTAAGGAGTCAAAAACCCCCACCCTGCTGAGTGGGAGCAGGGGCTGGAGGCTTGGGGGTCCTCTGCCTACGGGCCCATTACCCTGCCCCTTGGCTTGCTGACCCTGAGGGCAGCTTGGGCAGCCTGGTACTGTGGGTCCTGTTTGTAGACAGTGCCCTTACTCGGGTAAAAGGGCTTTTTACCCAAGCCCTTCTTTTTGTGAGAAGGGGCAGAAGTCTTCCTAGACAGCCTTGTCCTCGTGAGGTGCTCGGTTTCGAGCTGTGTGGCCTTCTCGGTCATGGGCTTGCCAAAAAGGTTCTCACCTCGGCAAGGGACATCGACCAACTTGTCCTGAACTCATGGCTTGAGGTCCAATGACTGCAGCCATGCCTGGCGTCGAGCCGCGATGCCGACTGCCGCAACACGGGCCGAAGCCTCGAACCCATCGTAGGCAGCGCGGGACATAAACTTGGAGCATTCCCGGATCCCCGAGGACAAGGACTTGAACCTCTGCAAGGGTTCCCCGGAGAGACCAGCAGAGAACCCGGCCAGCTCCTTGGCCAGGTCTCGCAAGTACATGCCCATGTACAGCTGGTAAGACTGGACACGGCAAGCAAGCATCGAGTCCTGGAAGCACTTTCTACCAAAACCATCGAGGTTCCGGGCCTCCCTGCCAGGGGGCACCGCGGAGTGCATCTTCTGACTTTTCAGGCGATGCATGGTCGATTCCTCCACCATGGAATGGTGTGGTAGCTGCGCCTTCTGAAAGTCAGGACTCTTCCGGAGACGATAGATCGAATCAACCCGCTTGCTTAGAACCGGCGCCGAGGCCGGTGCCTCCCACATCCGGAAGAGGAGCCGTTCCAGCATCAGAGGAATCGGAACAGTAAAGGCCTCCTTCGGAGGAGAGTCATATTGTAGGGCCTCGAGCTCCTCGGCTCGAGGCTCCTCCTCGGGGTCCGCAGGGATAGCCAACGCAGTGGCCATATCCCGGACGAACTCCGAGAACCGGGTATCCTCCGGGGGGGATCTACTCCGGGGCTCAGGAGACTCAGCAGCCCCCGACTCGGGCCCAGGCGGTGCCGGGCCCGATGTCGGCTCTCTGGGAGGAGAGTCCACGAGGACTACAGGACTTACGTGTCCAGCAGACTCCGGCTCCACTCGAGGTATTTTAGGAGGCTTCTCCTGTTCCACGGACTCGGGGCGACGGTCGGGGGTCTGAGACATAGCTCTTGAGGAGCCAGGGACCTCTTCCGACGACGCCCTCGCGAGCCGCTTCTTCCTCTTTTGTTCCCGGTCGGGGGACCCCCTGTCCGAGGAGCCCCGACGGTGCTCGGGATCCGATGCCCGAGAAGTCGAGGCCTCAGACGAGGTCCGGGCCCGGAAAGAGGCCAAGTCTGAAAAGAGCCTTTCCTTTTGGTGCTGACGACTTCGAAGTGCCTTGAAAGACATTTTTCCACATGCTCCACACGTCTTAGGATCGTGGTCAGGACCGAGGCACCGAAGGCAGCAGTCGTGTGTGTCGGTGAGAGACATTAGCTTCTTGCACTGATCACACTTTTTGAGCCCACAGGAAGCCATCGGGGAAAAAAAGAGTCCCCGCGAGGTCAAAGGACCGGCCTTCCAGGGAAAAAGAAAAAAAGGGCGTGAACGCCAGCCATGAAGGGCAAAAACCGAAAAAAGAAGATCGGGCTCGATACCAGTGTACCGAACCTGGCGGGAGGGGAACCGGCGTCTAACCGGAGAAAAAATAGCAAAGGAATCACCAAAAAATCTAACTATTTTCCGGGAGGACTAGGACACACGTCCGGTGGGCTTCACGGAAAAAGAGAGACTTAGCAAGATGGCACCTTTAGGCAGGAAGGGAACCGCGCATTCGTGCCTGCATTCCCAAAGGCTTTCTTGGAAAGCTGGGGAAATGCTCCGCAGGGGCTTAATTGACGTCGATGTCACCCATATGTGAGGACTGACTTCCTGCTTGGCCCTGGAGAAAAATGTATTTTTAACTTAACTTTATTGCAGCTGCTGCCCTGTAAGAAGCAGGAGCAGAAGGGACTGACAGGTGGAAGGTGATGGCTGGAGGAGAGCTGAAAGGTGGGGAGGTGGCTGGAAGGGAGCTGACAGAGGGGGTAAAGGAGGGGGGTTCAAAGGGAGCTGACACCTGGGAAATGGTACTGGTTAGTGAATGGGTAATGGGGAGGAGGCTGGAAAAGAGGGGGCACTGGGACTGGAAGGGAGCAGAAACATGGGTGTGGCACTAGAAGGGGGATGGACAGAGGGTAGGGTGACTGGAAGAGAGCTGACACAGGGAAGGCAGTGGGAGTGGAAGTGAGCTAATACCTGGGATGGTGTTTGGACTACAAGGAGCTGGGCAGTAAGGAAGGAGGGGGACTCGAAGGTAATGGACACCACTGGCACTCCTGTGAACACAAGAGGATTGGCACTGGAATGTGATAAGAGGGGAGGACTGGAAAGGGGGTTGATGGAGGGTTACTGGGACTGGAAATAGGCTAATGGAGGGAAGTGAAGAAAAGAAAAGAGACAAGAAATGACAGGTGGACTACAGACCATAGAAAACTAGCTAAGAGAAGACAGTAAAACAGAAGCCTCAGATCAGAACCAGCATGATCAGAGAATAAAATGGTCAGACAACAAAAGGTAGAAAAAGAGTAGTTACTCACCTGTAACAGGTGATCTCCAGGAACAAGCAGGAATGTAGTCATCACATATGGGTATCGTCGGTACCGACGGAGCCTGCGCGGGAACGCTCCCCAGCGTCCAATCAGAATGCTTTTGGGAGCATCTCACAGTGCCTGCGTGCTGCCTTCCCGCCTTTCCCAACTCTCCATTTCTTCTTTTTCCAGGAAGCCAGCAGGTCGTGTTCCTGTCACCGCAGAAGAATTTCTTTTTTCTTTCTTTCTTTTTGTGGTCGCGTCTGCCTTCTTCGACTCTCTACCGGTACCGCCGGTCTTTCTTTTCTTATTTCTCTAAAAAAAAAAAATTTCTTTTTTTCTTTTCTTCAGGTGCACGCGCCTTTTTTGGGCCTTAGGCCCAAAAACCTTTTCCTTAACATGGAAAAACCTGCCTCAGGTTTTAAAAAGTGCACCAAGTGTGGCGGTACCATTTCCGTCACCGACACCCATGAATGGTGTTTAAAATGTTTAGGTCCTGACCACTCCATCACGGATTGTGTGTCTTGTGCCATGATGTCTAAAAGAGGTCAGCAGAAACGAGCTGCCAAGCTCAGTACCCTGTTTCCCTCTGATGCGGCTTCGGTGGCATCGACGTCTTCCAGGGCTTCTTCTTCCTCCCGTGGATCTCAGGTAACTAAACATAAATCCAGCCGGTCCTCGAAGGGTAGATCTCTTTCTAAGCATCAAGATGCCTCTGGCGTTGCCCTTGAGGATTCTCCACCAGCAAAATTACCCCGGCGGGAGGCTTCGGCTTCCAAAGCATTATCGGGGTTCCAGGATGTTCTCGATGGCTCGGCCTCGACAGATCGCCTGGTGCCATTCTCTGGGGTACTGGTGGTCTCCACCGGTACCGACATCCAGGCATTGGCAGCGTCCATGGACCAGAGAATTCTGAATATGGAACGCAGTCTGGCGGTTTTCCTTGCGGCATCGACGCACTTGGTACCGCGACAGACAACTCCACAGGTACTGGCACTGGCACCGGCATTGGTATCAGTACCGATAGCATCGGCATCGGCGTCTGCTCTGCAGGTACCCTGTCCTCTGATGCCCTCCGGTACGTTATCCCCAGAACCAACCTTGGTCGGTACAGGTATCGGGCTCTACAGGAGTATCCGGACAGACGATACTTCGAGTCCTCAGAAGAATCTGAGGATTCTTAAAGTTCTGTTGATGCAGCGATGCTTCTTCCAGGAGTCCTCCTCCCCTAAAAGCAGGACATGTCCTTCCAAGACTTCATCAGGGAGGTGGCTCGGGGCCTGTCCATTACTGTGGCCCCTGAAACAGAGCCAAGGGCCAAGGAGTTGGAAATTTTACAATATCCCAAAACTCCTAAGGAGGCAGCTACCTTACCCATTCATGAGATTCTATATGATCTCATGTTGAGGATGTGGGAAACACCTCTTACGTCTCCTCATTCTCGTAGATTGGATACTATGTATCGTGTCCCTTCTTGTCCTCGGTTCCATAAGACTCAGCCTTCTCACCACTCTATTGTGGTGGAGTCAGCTATGAGAAGGATCAGAAGTGCAAAAAGACATGCCTCTAATCCTCCAGGACGTGAGTGCAGAACCCTGGATGCTTTTGGACGTAGAGTCTTCCAAGCTTCCATGCTTGCTGCAAGAATCAGTTCCTATAGTCTCTACATGGGAATGTTCCTAAAGGAGGTCACAGATAATTTACAGACTTTAAGTCCTTTCATTTCTGAAGATAAAAGACAGGACTTTCTCACTTGGGTCAAACATGCCCAAGATGATTCAAAGTTCTCCAACCGTGCAGCCTTTGACTGCTTTGAGTGTATAAGCAGAACCTCGGCTATCGCCATAGGTGCACGTAGAATTACTTGGCTCCAGGCATCTGATTTAGATCTCTAGGTAAAAGATAAATTGGGAAATATCCCTTGTACTGGTGAGAACCTGTTTGGTAAAGATTGGCAGGAAAAAGTCAATGAAATGGATGCTGAAAATTCCTCCTTGGATAGACTATCCAAGTCCACTGCTGATCCTGTTAGAAAGAAGTTGTTCAAGAAAACATCTTTTTCTAAAAAGAAAAGATTTTATCCTGCTTATGGTCAGCAGGCATCTTCTGCAGGTCAGTTTTCAAGCAAACGTCAGCAACCACCCAAACAGAAGAAAGCAAAGGCTGCTAGGCCTCCACCGGCCCAGCAGCCTCAGCCTCCTCAGGGCTTTTAACTTTCAGCTAGAGAACTTAGCCTTTCTGGTTCTGGAGGGACCAGAACCGTCCACCATTCCAGGAAGGTTATGTCATTTTGCCCCCAGATGGGGGCAAATAACAGCAGAGCATTGGACACTCTCCGTCATAAAGGAGGGGGTACAAACTTCATTTTTCAAGCTTGCCCCCTCACACAATAGTGAAGCAGTTCAATTCTCCGACCTCTCTCATCGATCTGTTAGGTCAGGAGGTTGCCATCCTTCTTGCCCAAGGGGCAATAGAAGAAGTACCTCTTCATCAACAGGGCACAGGGTTCTATTCCCCTTATTTTCTTATTCCAAAGAAAACAGGGGGTTACAGACCTATCTTAGATCTCAGAAAATTGAACAAATTCCTTGTCAAGGAGAAATTCAAGATGATTTCTCTCGGAGCTCTGCTACCATACCTTCAGAGTCAGGATTGGCTTTGTTCTCTACATCTCAAGGATGCGTACATCCATGTCCTCATCCATCCAACCCACAGAAGGTTCCTTCGGTTCCTTTTTCAAGGAAAGCACTATCAATACAGGGTACTTCCTTTTGGTCTGGCCTCAGCACCAAGGGTGTTCACGAAATGCATGGCTGTGATAGCAGCATTTCTCCGCACTCTAGGAATATTCGTCTTCCCTTACTTGGACGACTGGCTCATTCGAGCTCCAACACAGAGGCCAAGACTTCTCTATCCTGCACAATGCGTATCCTTCAGTATTTAGGGCTGGTAATAAACATCCCAAAATCCAGTCTAACTCCCACTCAGTCTTTAGAGTTCATAGGAGCTTTCCTGGATACCACAAGGGCAAGGGCCTATCCTCCCCAGGCCCGTTGACTTCGCTTTGTGCAGTTAGCTTCTCAAGCAGTGCTAAATCCCCATCTAACTGCACGAGAAATGTTGCAATTACTAGGCCACATGGCATCCACCGTGCATGAGGTTCTATATGCTCGCCTCCACATGAGGGCAGCTCAGTGGACTTTATCCACCCAATGGACCCAGGCATCAGGGTGCCTGTCAGACAAAATAGCAAACACAGGTCGCCTCATTTTGTCCCTCCAATGGTGGACGTCCACTCAAAACCTGTTGCTGGGCTGCCCCTTTCAACAACCCTTACCCCAAGCAACTCTCACAACAGATGCTTCTCCAAAGGGTTGGGGAGCTCATCTGCAAGACTTCTCCACCCAGGGCACCGGGTATCCGCAAGAGAGTTGTCTACATATCAATCTCTTGGAACTCAGAGCAATTTTCCTGGCTCAGCGAGTGTTCCACTCCCTGCTCAGCTACAAGACAGTCCTCATTCATACGGACAATCAAGTAGCCATGTTCTATGTGAACAAGCAGGAGGGAACGGGCTCTCTGTCACTTTGCAACGAAGCTTTGCAACTATGGGCCCTCGCCAGAGAGCATCAGATTCATCTGCTGGCAGTATATCTTCCAGGCATTCAAAACTCTTGGGCGGACAGACTCAGTCGAGTTCTCCTTCCACACAAGTGATCTCTGCATGCAGACCAGGTGACCAGGATATTTCAACTTTGGGGAACCCCGGACATAGACCTCTTTGCAAGTCCGTGGAATGCCAAACTTCCCCGGTTCTGTTCCAGAATTCCGGCTCAGGGGCTCAGGCCAGGGATGCTTTCCTCCTTTAGTGGGGTCAAGACCACTGTTCCCTCTAAGCTGTGCGCGTGTGCGCGCGTGCACATACTTTACAACAGAGCGCACAAAAATTACGGTTCTGATTCTGATAGAAAACAACACAGACGTCTTAAAATTTAAAAGCTGTTGTGTATTTACGGTTTTCACAAGTTCTACAATATTTTCTAGTGCAATCAATGTGGTGTACATACTGTATTCTGACGTGTAGTCAAATTTTAAAGTATATAACTCCAAGTGTCGTTATGTGGCGCACAAAAATTTAACCTTCCTTCAAAAGCTGCACAGCTGATATTTTATGCGCACACAGTCTACAGAAAATTAGAGGGAACATTGGTCAAGACTTCCTGTATGCCTTTCCACCCATTCCCCTAATTCCCAAAACCCTCTTCAAGCTTCAGAGAGACAGAGGCCACATGATTCTCATAGCTCCACATTGGCCACGGCAAGTGTGGTACCCTCTGCTTCTACATCTCTCTCAAGCTCCCTCCCTGGAGTTAGGGTCTGCTCCAGATCTCTATCTCAGGAGAACGGAATGCTATGGCATCCCAATCCCCAGTCTCTGCATCTCAGGGCTTGGTTGCTGAAGGCCTAGATCTCCAAGATCTTAATCTTTCTCAGCAAGTGAAAGATATTCTTTATGCTTCCAGAAAGCCTTCCACTAGATGCTCATGCTTTCAAGTGGAAAAGGTTTACTATTTGGTGTTCGGAAAAGGATCTTAACCCCCTTGATACCTCTGCAATCTTTGCTGGAGTATCTCCTCCATTTATATAATGCAGGCCTTAAGACAAATTCAGTAAGAGTCCATTTGAGTGCTATTGCAGCTTCTCTTAAACCTCTAAATGGACAACCTATTTCCTCTCATCCTTTTATAGCAAGATTTATAAGAGGCCTCCTTCTAACTAAGCCTCCCATTAGACTACTTCCGGTGGCATGGGACTTAAACCTGGTTTTTGGTCAGCTCATGAAGCCACCTTTCGAAGCTTTAGCTACCATTTCCCTAAAATTCCTTTCTTGGAAGGTTATCTTTCTCATTGCAATCACATCAGCACGCCGCATTAGTGAGTTGCAAGCGTTAGTAGCTAATCCACCTTATACAAGGTTCCATCATGACAAGGTAGTCCTTAGGACTCATCCACACTTTATGCCTAAGGTGGTCTCGCCTTTTCATCTGAACCAAGAGGTCTACCTACCTGTCTTTTTTCCAGGACCTCATGCATCAAATGCAGAAAGGAATCTTCATGCCTTGGACTGTAAAAGAGCTCTAGCTTTTTACTTACAAAGAACACAGCAACATAGAAAGTCCTCTCAACTCTTTGTTGCTTTTGATCCTTCTCATTTGGGACTTCCAGTCTCCAAGAGAACATTATCTAACTGGATTGCTCAGTGTATTTCCTTCGCCTATCAGAGTAAGAACCTTTCTCTGGAGGGCCATGTCACAGCTCACAATGTGAGAGCCATGGCAGCATCAATGGCTCATTTGCACTCTGTGTCTATTGACGACATCTGTCGAGCAGCCACTTGGGCCTCGGTTCATACCTTCACAGCCCATTACTGCTTGGACAAGGACTCCCGCCGGGATGCCTTGTTTGGTCAGGCTGTTCTCAAACACCTGTTCCATACCTAATCAACTCCTGCCCACCATCCCTGGTAGGATGCCAGAGATCCATGGGGGGAAGTGGAGCCCTTTTCAGGGACACACAACTTCTGGGGTCTCTCCCTGGCACCTAAAGCTAGGGAGTCCCCATATGTGATGACTACATTCCTGCTTGTTCCTGGAGATAGCATAGTTACTCACCTGTAACAGGTGATCTCCGGGAACAGCAGGAATTTAGTCCTCACAACCAACCCACCTCCCCTAGGAGTTGTATCTCTCTATCTCTTTCCTTTCCCTCTCTCTCTCTGTCTCAGCTTTAAAACTCAACTGGAGAGAGGCAGTTGGGAAAGGCGGGAAGGCAGCACGCAGGCACTGTGGGATGCTCCCAAAAGCGTTCTGATTGGAAGCTAGGGAGCGTTCCCGCGCGCGGGCTCCGTCGGTACCGACGATACCCATATGTGAGGACTAAATTCCTGCTGTTCCCGGAGATCATCTGTTACAGGTGAGTAACTATGCTTTCTCCAGGAGCAGCAGGAATCAGTCCTCACATATGGGTGACGTCGACGTCGATGGAGCCCCCATGCAGAGCATTTCACCAGCTTTCTAAGAAAGCCTTTGGGAATACACCCACGCATGCGCAGTCCCCTTCCCGCCCAAAGGTGCCATCTTGCTCAGTTAGATGACATAGCTAAAAGACAGCACAAAAAACAAAATGAACTATGTACAACTGCAACTCCCAGGGGAGGAGGGACTGATTCCTGCTGCTCCTGGAGAACACTTGTTACAGGTGAGTAACTACTTTCTCCAGGACCAAGCAGGAAGTTATTCCTCACATATGGGTGACTCCCTAGCTCTGGGCTACCAGAAACCCAGGCTGAAAAATAGAACTCCCTCTGTGAAGCCTCAGCATCAGGGAAAGAATTTTACTGAGAACAGATCCCACCGGTAGCCCAACAAGAGGGTTGGAGAGCAGGAGTTGCCTAAACCTCAAAGAGATTCCGGAGTACTGCCTGACCAAAAGCACTGTCCCTACGGAACTCCCTCTCCAGGCAGTAATGAGCTGCAAAAGTCTGGCTTGAGGACCAAATTGCAGCCCTGCAGATGTCTGCCAACGGTACAGAAAGGAGATGAGCTACTGATGCAGCCATCGGCCGGACACGGTGAGCTGTGACTCGACCCTGCAAGGGAAGGTCTGCTGCCCTGTAAACCCAGGTGATACAGTCCGCCACCCATATGGACAAGGTACGCTTGGAAACAGGCAATCCCAAGTTGTTTGGGTCAAAGGAGACGAAGAGCTGAGTAGCTCTTCTATGACCCCTAGTACGCTCAAGGTAGAAAGACAAGGCCCTTCTACAGTCCAGGGTATGCAGGACTTCCTCAGCCCGGCTGGCATGGGGCCTAGGGAAGAATGTTGGAAGAACCACCTCCTGATTGAGGTGGAAAGAGGAGACTACCTTCGGGAGGAACTTAGGATGAGTCCTAAGGACCACCCTGTTCCTATAGAAACGAGTGTATGGCCTGTCACAGACCAGGGCTTGAAGTTCACTCCCTCGCCTGGCCGAGGTCAGTGCCACTAGGAAAAAAGCCTTCCAGGAAAGGAAGTGGAGAGGACACGTAGCCATCGGTACAAAGGGAGGGCGAGTAAGCTGCTGCAAGACCACATTCAACTCCCACTCAGGGGCTGGTGGACGGAGAGGAGGCTTTAGCAAAAGCAAGCCCCTGAGGAAGCGGGACACCAAGGGGTGAACCGATAAAGAGTGCCCTTCAACCAGCGAGTGGTGGGTTGCCAGAGCAGAAAGGTGTACCCGAACAGAAATGGACTTAAGACCCTGATTAGACAAGTGCAGCAGGTACTGAAGCACCACTGGCACCAGGCAGGAGAAAGGGTTCTCCTGGCGTTGGTCACACCACAAGGAGAACCGTTTCCACTTCAGGGCATAGGTCTTTCTGGTGGATTGCTTCCTAGAGGCCAAGACCACCTCTTCAACTTCCTGAGGTAGGCCCCAGGGAGCCAGCACTACCTTTGCAGCCTCCAGGCCATCAAATTGAGAGTTTTGAGATTGGGGTGCAGAAGGGAACCCTGATCCTGAGAAAGAAGATCGGGTTGCAACCCCAGAGGGAGTGGGGTGTCCACCGCCAGCTGTAACAGAAGCGGGAACCAGGGCTGCCTCGGCCTTCTGGGGGCTACCAAGATGACCGAGGCCCTGTCTCTGAGAATCTTGAATAAGGTTCGGGCCACCAGGGGCATGGGAGGAAATGCATACAGAAGGCCCTTGGACCATGAGATTAGGAAGGCATCCGCTGCGAATCTCGTGGGATGCGGTTGACTGGAGCAGAACTGAGGCAGCTGCCCGTTCAGGGGACTGGCAAAGAGGTCTATGGATGGAAGTCCCCATTTCAGGAAAATGTTCTGAACCACCAAAGGGTGCAGTTGCCACTCGTGAGGTTGCAGAACCCTGCTCAATCTGTCTGCCAGAAAATTTTCGTGGCCAGGAAGATAGACTGCCATGAGTAGCATATTGTGTCGAAGTGCAAAAGAGCATAGGGCCTGTGCCTCCTGACACAGGAGCCAGGACCCCGTGCCCCCTTGTTTGTTCACATAGAACATCGCCACCTGGTTGTCTGTCTGCACCAAGACAGATTGGTGGGCCAGGGTGTGAGAGAAGGCTTCGAGGGCTAAGCGTATCGCCCTGAGTTCCAACAGATTGATCTGTTGCGTGGCCTCCCATGGAGACCACAGGCCCTGTGTGCACTTGTCCAGACAATGTGCACCCCAGCCCTGCAAGGAGGCATCGGTTGTGAGTACCACAGTGGAAACAGGTACCTGAAAAGGAATTCCTTGTAGAAGGTTGGGGGGGGGGGGGGGTGTAGCCACCACTGCAGGGAGTTCAGGAAGGGTTTGGACACCCTTATTTTGTCTCTGAGGCTTCCTGTAGCCTGCCTCTACTGAGACACCACTGTGCAGGCCTCATATTCAGGTGGGCATTGGGGGTCACATGCACTGTTGAAGCCATGTGGCCCAGGAGCTTTAAACAGAGTCTGGCGGAAACCAGTGGGTTGTCTAGAAACCAGCTGGCCAAGTCCATCAGTCTTCCTGCTCTGTCGGAGTCTAACCGTGCTCCTATGAACTCCAGGTTCTGGGAGGGGAGCAAAGTGGATTTTGCGAAGTTTATGACGAAGCCTAGTTGCTGAAAAAGAGAGACAGTATGGAGGGTGGCTTGCCTGGCCTCCTGGAGAGTCTGAGTCCTGATGAGCCAGTCGTCCAGGTAGGGGAAGACAAAGATACCCTGGTTTCTCAAGTAGGCCGCCACCACTGCCAGGCACTTTGTGAAGACCCGTGGGGCGGAGGTTGGGCCAAAGGGCAGTACCCTGTACTGAAAATGTTTTCCTCCTACCACGAACCTTAGGTATATTCTGTGGTCTGGGTGAATGAGGATGTGAGTGTACGCATCCTTCAGATCTAAGGAGCATAGCCAATCTCCCTGCTGGAGGTAGGGCAGCAGTGTTCCAAGAGTAAGCATCTTGAACTTTTCCTTTTCCAAGAACTTGTTTAGATTTCTCAGGTCCAGAATGGGCCGGAGACCTCCAGTTCTCTTTGGCACAAGAAAGTACCTGGAGTAGAAGCCCTGCCCCAGCAGGTGGGGAGGTACAGGCTCCACCACCCTGTCTTGAAGAAGACCTTGCAGTTCCTGGAGAAGGAGTTCCTGATGCAGAGTAGGCCTTGGAGGCTCTCCTGGGAAGTAGGAGGAGGGTACCTGATTGAAATGGAGCAGAAAACCCTTCTAGACTATGCTCAGTACCCAAGCATCTCCTGTGATGAGCGGCCACTGGTGGGCAAACAGGGCCAACCGACCTCCCGTGCTGAGATGGGCCAGCAGAGGCGACGAAGCTATTGTGACATAGTGGGTCCTTCTAGCCTGTTTAATGAAGCTAAAAAGCCAGGAACAAAAGTAGAGCTGAGCTGTAAACAGAAGCACATGGCTCCTGGTTACCGTGGGAACCAGGCACAGAGGCAAGAGAAACGCCGGTGCTATCATTCAAGGGGTGAATCACAAGGTAATGCAGGACACCTGTTAGGGGGTGGAGTTGAGCACGGCTCCAAAATTCACCCTATTAAGGAAACTTCAGTGGAGCTTATGGAGGAAGACAGAGAAGGAAGTAATGAAGAGTTGGCTGAAGAAGCAGGAAGTGAGGCATATGAGCTGGAGAGAGAAGCTATTGAGAGCTACACTGAAGACAGCTATGCCCAAAGTAAGCCAGAGTCTCTATGGAAAGGAGAGACAGATTCCTTCTTGAGGAGAAAGAAAGAAACCCCGAGGACAGGATATAACAAGGGCAAAGGAGATTGTCTGCAATATCCTGGGGAGCACGGGAGAGACAGAAAGCCTAGGAGGCAAGTGAAATGCTATGAGCAGGGCTTAGGTTGGGAACCTACAGCTATTCAAAAGCACCAGAGAAAACCTCCACCAGTAAGGCTGAAAGGTAAGCCAAGAGGCTTGAATGTAATTAATTACAGTGACTGTTTGTACGCAGAAGGGTGGTGCTGGGAAAAGAATACTGGGCCTGATAGTCTGTGTGAAAGCCAGTATTTGACCCAAGCATATCGTGTAAAGCCTGGAGCAGTAAGAAAGGGCGTGGCACCCACAGTGCCGGTTCAAACATTTCCTTATGAACAGGAGGTATTGATGGACTGTGAACCAGAGTGTATTGATACTGGAGAAGATATAGATATAATGGACTGTACATTATCTCAGGCCAATGGAATAGTTTCATTACGGTGAAAGCCTGCTTGAAAAGAGAGTACACCACAGATAGCACGTGGAAACAGAGAGCTATGAGGAAACAGCGTGGTTTTGTTTGAATGTTTGTTTTCACCTTGGTTAATGCTGAAGAAAGCCTTTTTCTGTTAAAGAACTTTTGTTTGTCCAAAATACCAGTAGATACCTGGATTGTGTTTTCTGTTCATGGTAAAATCCACCCCAGGAGGGGAAATAAAATCCTTTGGTTGCTTAACCACTTTTTCCACAACTGCTCCTTATTGATTGAGTGAAAAGACTACATTTCCCAAGGGGCATTGCTCCAGGATCTGTGAAATAGCTTTTTCAATAGGGAAAAACCCACTCCCTTAACCTCTACTCGGGGGTTTAAGGAGAGCTGGTGACACTATGCAGTGGGAGTCAAAAACCCGCTCCCTGCTGAGTAGGAGCAGGAGCTGGAGGCTTGGGGGCTTTCTGCCTATGGGGCCCATGTCCCTGCCCCTTGGCCTGCTGACCCTGCTGGGAAGCTGGGGAGGCCTGATAGTGAGGGAAAGGTTTGTAGGCAGATGACTTCCTCGAGTAAAAGGTCTTTTTCCCCGAGCCCTTCTTCTTATGAGAAGGGGCAGAAGTTTTTCTGCACAACCTTGTCCTTGTCAGAGTCTTGGTCTCGAGCTCAGCGGCCTTTTCAGCCATGGGCTTGCCGTAGAGGTTTTCACTTCGGCATGGGACATCGACCAACTTGTCCTGTACCCATGGCTCGAGGTCCGATGACTGTAGCCATGCCTGGCGTCGAGCACCGATGCCGGCCGCCGCTACTCGGGCCGAAGCCTCGAAGCCATCATAGGCCGCCCGTGAGATGAATTTGGAGCATTCCCGGATCCCCGAGGACGAGGTCTTGAACCTCTGCAAAGGTTCCCCGGAGAGGCCAGCCGAGAACCCGGCTATTTCCTTAGCCAGGTCCCGCAAGTACATGCCCATATACAGCTGGTAGGACTGGACAACGGCAAGCAAGCATCGAGCCCTGGAAGCACTTTCTGCCGATGGCATCCAGGCTTCGGGCCTCCCTACCGGGGGGCACCGCGGAGTGCATCTTCTGGCTTTTCAGACGATGCATGGCCGATTCCACAACCATAGAATGGTGCGGCAGCTGCGCCTTCTGGAACCCAGGGCTCTTTCGGACTCGATACATGGAATCGATCCGCTTGCTCAAAACCGGCGCCGAGGCCGGTGCCTCCCACATTCGGAAGAGGAGCCGTTCCAGCATCGGAGGAACCAGCACCGTAAAGGCCTCCCTCGGGAGAGAGTCATACTGGAGGGCATCGAGCTCTTCGGCTCGAGGCTCCTCCTCGGGATCCGCAGGAACAGCCAAAGCCTTGGCCATGTCCCTGACAAACTCAGAGAACCGGGTGTCCTCCGGTGTGGACCTACTCCGGGGCTCGGACTGCAGTGAGTCCAAAGGGACACACCGAGTCCGAAAGGTATCGGGGGACTCCTCGTCCTCCGTCTCCCACGCAGACTCATCCGAGGAAGAGTCGAGAAGCTCAGACCGTGCGGCCTCCGGCAGCACCCGCCCCGACGCCAGAGGCATCAGCGTCGATGCCCTCAGTCCCAAATGGGAGGTCGAGGGAGACCGTGACCGAGTCCGGACTCAGGCCTTCATGGCTTCGAGAACCGGCTCGGTCTCCGGGGTCGACTTAGACGTCGACGTCCCGGTGGTCGGGGCAGATGCACCAGTCAAGCTGGCCATCAGTACCCGCTGCTGATCCATGAAGGCAGACAGTCTGCACTCCAAGGCTGTCAGCCTGAGTCCAAGCTCAGGAGACTCAGCAGCCACCGACTCGGGCGCCGGGCCTGACATCGGCTCCCTGGGAGGAGAGTCCTCGAGAACAACAGGACTTATGTGCTCGACTGACTCCGGCTCTACACGAGGCACCTTAGGCGGCTTCTCCAGCTCCAAAGGCCCAGGGCGGTGGTCAGGGGTCTGGGACCAGGCCCTCGAGGAACCAGAGGTATCCTCCAATGCCGCCCTCATGAGCTTCCTCTTCCTCTTATGCTCCCGACTGGGGGACCCCCTTTCAAAGGAACCCCAATGAAGCTCGGGATCAGACTCCCGAGATGTTGAGGCCTCTGACGAGGTCCAGGCTTGGCCGGAGGCAGAGTCAGAAAAAATTCTCTCCTTCTGATGCTGCCGGCTTTTGAGTGCCTTGGTGGACATCTTTCCACACGGGACACAGACCTTGGGATCATGGTCTAGCCCGAGGCAACGCAGGCAGCAGTTGTGTGTGTCGGTAAGAGACATGAGCTTCTTACAACAATCACACCTTTTAAAACAACTGGAGGCCATCGGGGAAAAAAGGGCCCCTGCAAAGTCAAAAGACAGGCCCTCCAGGGAAAAAGAAACAAGAGCCCGAACGCGTGCCACGAAGGGCAAAAAAATGAAAAATAGAGATCATAAGAACATAAGAACATAAGATATGCCATAATGGGTCAGACCAAGGTCCATCAAGCCCAGTATTCTGTTTCCAACTGTGGCCAATCTAGGTCATACGTACCTAGCAGTTTCCCCAAAAGACACAGGTTCCACAATGCTTGTATTGGTTCAAGCATTGATATCCTGGGTCCCTTCTTAATAATGGTTTATGGACCTTTCCTCCAGGAACTTGTCCAAACCTTTTTTAAACCCAGCTACACTAACAGCCTTTACTACATCCTCCGGTAACAAATTCCAGAGTTTGATTAGATGTTGAGTGAAAAAATATTTTCTTTTATTAGTCTTAAATAGTTTACCCTGTAGCTTCATTGCATGTCCCCTAGTCTTTCTATATTCTGATAAGGTAAACAATCGATCTACGTTTACCTGTTCCACTCTGTTCATTAATTTATAGACTTCTATCATATCTCCCCTCAGCCGTCTCCTTTCCAGGTTAAAGAGCCCCAACCTTTTTAGCCTTTCTTCATAGGAGTATCCTTCCATCCCCTTTACCATTTTGGTGGCTCTTCTCTGAACCTTTTCTAAAATCGCTATATCCTTTTTAAGATACGGCGACCAGAATTGCACACAATATTCAAGGTGCGGTCTCACCATGGAACGATATAGAGGCATTATAATATCTTTTGTTTTATTTTCCATTCCTTTCTTTATCATACCTAGCATTCTATTTGCTCTCTTGGCCACTGCTGCACATGTGGCCGAGGGTTTTAACATGGTATCCACAATGACGCCTAAATCGGGTCGATACCGGCATACCGAACCCAGGTGGGAAGGGGAACCGGCGTCGAACCGCACAAAAGAGAGCGAAAATCACAGAAAAAAATCAAACTTTTCCGGGTGACACGGACTTCACGTCCGTTGGGCTCCACGGAAAAAGAAAGACTGAGCAAGATGGGACCTTTGGGCGGGAAGGGGACCATGCATGGGTAGGTGTATTCCCAAAGGCTTTCTTAGAAAGCTGGGGAAATGCTCTGCATGGGGGCTCCATTGACGTCGATGTCACCCATATGTGAGGACTGACTTCCTGCTTGGTCCTGGAGAAAATAATTTTATGTTCAATTTAATGACTGGACTTTGTAGTACCTTACACAGTATGGGGAACTGCATCTCTTATTTATCTGATATTGCACTGCATGCAGAGTCTGTCTTCTTGGGGTTTCGGTTTAATTTTTGTCCATATATTTCTCTTTTTGTTTTGTGCTCATTTATTGATGAAGACCTGTCTGTATTATGTGTGTGTGTACAACCAATGCTGCGTGTAGTTACTCACCTGTAACAGGTGTTCTCCAGGAGCAGCAGTAATCAGTCCTCACATATGGGTGACGTCGGCGCCGACGGAGCCCCCATGCAGAGCTTTTCCCCAGCTTTCTATGAAAGCCTTCGGGAATGCAGGCACGCATGCGCGGTTCCCTTCCCGCCTAAAGGTGCCATCTTACCTCAGTCAAATGACATAGCTAAGAACAGCACACAAAAATGAAAAATAAACTACGTACAACTGCAACTCCCAGGGGAGGAGGGAGGGTTGTGAGGACTGATTCCTGCGGCTCCTGGAGAACACCTGTTACAGGTGAGTAACTACTCTTTCTCCAGGACCAAGCAGGAAGTCAGTCCTCACATATGGGTGACTACCTAGCTCTGGGTTACCAAGGAACCCAGGCTGAACAAGAGGACTCCCTCTAGTCCCAGCTGCAAAGAAAGGCTTTTCACTGACACAACCTCCACCGGTAGCCCAACAGAGGGTAGGAGGGCAGGAGTTGCCTAAACCTCAAAGAGATTCCGGAGTACTGCTTGGCCAAAAGCACTGTCCCTACGGGACTCCCTCTACAGACAGTAATGGGCCGCAAATGTCTGGCTTAAAGACCAAGTTGCAGCCCTGCAGATGTCTACCAAGGGCACAAAGCGGAGATGAGACACTGAGGCAGCCATTGCCCTGACACGGTGGGCTGTGACCCGACCCTGCAAAGGAAGGTCAGCCGCCCTATAAGCCCAGGTGATACAGTCAGCAACCCAGATGGACAAGGTATGCTTGGACACAGCCAGCCCCAACTTATTAGGGTCAAAAGACACGAAGAGCTGAGTAGCCCTTCTATGCCCCTGCGAACGGTCAAGGTAGAAGGATAAGGTCCTCCTACAGTCCAGGGTATGTAGGACTGCTTCAGCCTGGCTTGCATAAGGCCTAGGGAAGAATGTTGGAAGAACCACCTCTTAGTTAAGGTGGAAGGAGGAGACAACTTTGGGGAGGAAGTTTGGATGAGTCCTAAGGACTACCCTGTTCCTATAGAAGCGAGTGTAAGGCTTATCACAGACCAGGGCCTGAAGCTCACTCACTCGCCTAGCTGAGATAAGGGCTACCAAGAAGAGTGTCTTCCAGGACAGGAAGCGTAGAGGGCAAGTAGCCATCGGCTCAAAGGGTGGGCAAGTCAGCTGCTGCAAGACCACATTCAGCTCCCACTCAGGAGCAGGAGGACGGATTGGAGGCTTGAGCAAAATCAAGCCCCTGAGAAAGCGGGACACCAAGGAGTGAACCGACAGAGAATGTCCTTCCACCAGTGAGTGGTGAGCTGCTAGGGCTGAGAGGTGGACTCGAACAGAATTGGACTTAAGTCCCTGATTGGACAAGTGCAGTAAGTACTGAAGCACTACTGGCACAGTACAGGAGAAAGGATCCTCTGTACGCAGCTGACACCACACAGAAAACCTTTTCCATTTGAGAGCATAGGCTTTCCTAGTGGACAGTTTCCTAGAGGCTAGGACAACCTCCTCAACTTCCTGAGGTAGGCCCCAGGGAGCCAAAACTACCCTTGCAGCCTCCAGGCCATCAAATTGAGAGCTTTGAGATTGGTGTGCAGAAGGGAACCCTGCTCCTGTGAAAGAAGGTCGGGTTGCAACCCCAGAGGCAGTGGGGGATCTACCGCCAGTTGAAGCAGAAGTGGAAACCAAGGCTGTCTCGGCCACCTGGGAGCCACCAGCAGGACTGAGGCCTTGTCCTGAAGAATCTTGAAGAGAGTTCGGGCCACCAAGGGCGTGGGAGGAAACGCATACAGGAGGCCCTGAGACCAGGGAATCAGAAAAGCATCCGCTGCTACTCTCAGAGGATGCGGTTGCCTGGAGCAGAACTTTGGCAGTTGCTTGTTCAGTGGCTGGCAAAGAGATCTATCAAAGGGAGACCCCATTTTAGGAAGATCTTCTAAACTACTAAAGGATGCAGCTGCCACTCGTGGGGCTGCAGAATCCTGCTCAAACTGTCAGCCAGGTAGTTGTCCTGGCCTGGAAGGTACACAGCCTTGAGGAGCATGTTGTGCTTGAGGGCGAATGAACAAAGGTCCTGAGCCTCCCGACAGAGGAGTCTGGACCCAGTGCCGCTCTCTGTTTGTTCACATAAAACATGGCTACTTGGTTGTTTGTCTGAACCAGGACAGACTGATGAGCCAGGACAGAGAAAGCTTTGAGTGCTAATCGAATAGCTCTGAATTCTAGGAGATTGATCTGCTGTGTAGCCTCCCAAGGAGACTACAGGCCCTGGGTGCACTTGTTCAGGCAATGAGCTCCCCAGCCCTGCAGGGAGGCGTCTGTGGTCAGTACCACTGTGTATCCAGGAATTTGAAAGGGCACCCCTTTTAGTAGACTGGGTGGGTGCAACCACCAGCTGAGGGAGTTCAGAAATTGTCTGGACACCCTTATCCTGTCTCTGAGGCTGCCTGTGGCCTGTGACCACTAAGTCTGAAGGCACCACTGTGCAGGCCTCATATGGAGCCTGGCATTGGGGGTCACATGTACTGTCGAAGCCATGTGGCCCAGAAGCCTCAGGCAGAGTCTGGCGGAGACCAGTGACCTTTTGAGAAACTGGTTTGCCAAGGCCATCAGTCTTTGTGCTCTGTCCTCTGGCAAGAATGCCTTTGCCAGCAGAGAGTCCAGCCTTGCTCCTATAAACTCCAAGTTCTGGGAGGGGAGCAAAGTGGACTTTGCGAAGTTTATTACAAACGCCAGGCTTTGAAGAAGAGCAATAGTTGTGAGGGTGGCTTGTCTGGCCTCCTGGCATGTCTGACCCCTGATGAGCCAGTCGTCCAGATAGGGGAAGACAAAGATTCCCTGATTTCTCAGGTAGGCCGCCACCACTGCCAGGCATTTGGTAAAGACCCTGGGAGCGGAGGTGAGGCCAAAAGGCAGTACTCTGTACTGATAATGGTTTCCTTCCACAATGAACCTGAGGTACTTTCTGTGGTCTGGATGAATGAGGATGTGAGTGTACGCATCCTTTAGATCTAAGGAGCATAGCCAATCTCCCTGCTGGAGGTAGGGCAGAAGTGTTCCAAAAGTAAGCATCTTGAATGTTTCCTTCTCTAGGAACTTGTTGAGGTTCCCGAGGTCCAGAATGGGTCGAAGGCCACCGGTTCTTTTGGGCACCAGGAAATACCTGGAGTAGAATCCGTGACC
This sequence comes from Ichthyophis bannanicus, assembly GCA_033557465.1. Lineage (NCBI taxonomy): Eukaryota > Metazoa > Chordata > Amphibia > Gymnophiona > Ichthyophiidae > Ichthyophis > Ichthyophis bannanicus. The sequence continues at coordinate 240,417,901 of CM066042.1, read as the reverse complement.
TTGCAAGTGGGGAGGCACTGGCTCCACCGCCCTGTCCACCAACAGACCTTGAAGCTCTTGAAGGAGAAGGTCTGTGTGCAGGGGAGGCCTTGGAGGTTCCCCTGGAAAGTATGGCGGAGGCAGTTGGTGAAAATGCAGTGCATAGCCCCTGTGGACTATGTTCAACACCCAACTGTCCGAAGTGATGTGGGGCCACTGGTGGGCAAAGAGGGCGAGGCAACCTCCTGTGCGGGGTTGGGAGAGCAGGGATTGAGAGGCTACGCTCAAGGAGTCAAAAACCCCCACCCTGCTGAGTGGGAGCACAGGCCGGAGACTTGGTGGTCCTCTGCCTACGGGGCCCATTACCCTGCCCCTTGGCTTGCTGACCCTGAGGTGCAGCTTGGGCAGCCTGATACTGAGGGTAAGGTTTGTAGGCAGTGCCCTTCCTCAGGTAAAAGGGCTTCTTACCCGAGGCCTTCTTCTTGTGAGAAGGGGCAGAGATCTTCCTAGACAGCCTTGTCCTTGTAAGGTGCTCAGTCTTGAGCTGTGCGGCCTTTTCGGCCATGGGCTTGCCAAAAAGGTTTTCATCTCGGCAAGGGACATCGACCAACTTGTCCTGAACCCATGGCTCGAGGTCCGATGACTGCAGCCATGCCTGGCGTCAAGCCGCGATGCCGGCTACCGCAACTCGGGCCGAAGCCTCGAAGGCGGCGCGGGACATTAACTTCGAGCAGTCCCGAATCCCTGAGGACAAGGACTTGAATCTCTGCAAGGGCTTCCCGGAGAGACCAGCAGAGAACCCGGCCAACTCCTTGGCCAGGTCTCGCAAGTACATACCCATGTACAGCTGGTAAGACTGGACACGGCAAGCAAGCATCGAGCCCTGGAAGCACTTTCTACCGACACCATCGAGGTTCCGGGCCTCCCTGCCAGGGGGCACAGCGGAGTGCATCTTCAGGCGATGCATGGCCGATTCCACAACCATGGAATGGTGTGGTAGCTGTGCCTTCTGAAAGCCAGGGCTCTTCCGGAGTCGATAAATCGAATCGACTCGCTTGCTTAGAACCGGTGCCGAGGCCGCTGCCTCCCACATCCGGAAGAGGAGCCGTTCCAGCATTGGAGGAACCAGGACAGTAAAGGCCTCCTTCGGAGGAGAGTCGTACTGCAGGGCCTCGAGCTCGTCGTCTTGAGGCTCTTCCTCGGGGTCCGCCGAAATAGCCAACGCGGTGGCCATATCCCGGACAAACTCCGAGAACCGGGTATCCTCCGGAGGGGATCTACTCCAGGGCTCAGACTGCGGTGAGTCCAACGGGACGCACCGAGTCTTGAATGTGTCGGGGGACTCCTCATCCTCCGTCTCCCAGGCGGACTTGTCCGACGAGGAGTCAGGGTCTGACCCTGCGGGGCCCTGGAGTACCCGCCCCGACGCCGGAGGCACCGGCATCGACGGCCTCGATCCTGAACGGGAGGTCGAGGGGGACCACGACCGAGGTCGACTTCGAGCCATGATCGACTCGAGTATTGGCTCGGTCTCCGGGATCGACTTCGACGTCCCGTTGGTCGGGGCAGATGCGCCAGACAGGCTGGCCATCAATGCTCGCTGCTGCTCTATGAAGGCAGACAATCTGCTCTCCAAGGCTGTCATTCTGAGACTCAGCTCGGGAGACGCAGCAGCCACCGACTCGTGCCCCGGTGGCGCCGGGCCCGACGTCGGTTCTCTGGGAGGAGAGTCCTCGAGGATCACAGGGCTTACGTGTCCAGCAGACTCCAGCTCCACGCGAGGAACTTTTGCAGGCTTCTCTTGTTCCACGGCCCCGGGGCGACAGTCGGGGGTCTTAGACCTGGCCCTCGAGGAGCCAGGGACCTCCGACGACGACGCCCTCACGAGCCGCTTCTTCCTCTTGCGTTCCCGGTCGGGGGACCCCCTGTCGGAGGAGCTTTGACGGCGCTCGGGATCCAAATCCCGAGATGTCGAGGCCTCAGACGAGGTCCGGGCCTGGCCGGAGGCCGAGTCCGAGAAAAGCCTTTCTTTCTGCTGCTGGTGACTACGGAGTGCCTTGGAAGACACCTTCCACATGGTCCACACATCTTAGGGTCGTGATCAGGACCGAGGCACGAAGGCAGCAGTCGTGTGTGTCGGTGAGAGACATCAACCTCTTACACCGATCACACTTCTTGAAACCGCTGGAAGCCATCGGGGAAAAAAGAGTCCCCGCGAGGTCAAAGGACCGGCCTTCCAGGGAAAAATCAAAAAAGGGCGCGAAAGCCAGCCACAAAGGGCAAAAACCAAAAAAGAAGAATCGGGCTCGATACCGGTGTACCGAACCCGGTGGGAGGGGAACCGGCGTCGAACCAAGAAGAAAAAATAGTGAAAATCGCCGAAAAATCAAACCTTTATCCGGGATGACAGGACACACGTCCGGTGGGCTTCTCGGAAAAAGAGAGACTGAGGTAAGATGGCACCTTTAGGCGGGAAGGGAACCACGCATGCGTGCCTGCATTCCCAAAGGCTTTCATAGAAAGCTGGGGAAATGCTCCGCTGGGGCTTCATCGGTGTCGATGACACCCATATGTGAGGACTGACTTCCTGCTTGGTCCTGGAGAATCTATCAGTATAGAATTTCTGTTTAAGAATGTGTAGAAGTCTTGCTCATTCAGTTTGCACATTGCCCTCTCTGCAATTTTTTTGGGGACAGGGTGTGGATCAAGGCTTTAGGTTATACAAAACAATGCTGCTAGATTAATTGTAGGATTAATGCCCTGAAATTACACAATTTGAAATCACTACACTGGCTTACGGTTTTCAAACTCTGTTCATCTCAAAGTTCTGATCCTAGTTTTTAAGGCCTTACAGCACTTGGTACATTCCTATTAAAGGGAAAGACATTCCCCCTTTTAGAACAAATAAGGATTTGAAATCACAGTAATTAGCTATTTTAACAATGCCATCTCTGAAATAAATCAATCTACAAGAATTACAGTTTTGTGCTTCAAGGGCCTTAAAGCCTGGGAATGGACCTGTTGACAGAAACTAGGATGCTTGACCACTTCCAAAATTGCTGGGAAAAGGGGAAAATTGTATTATTCCTATCAGTTTTTATTTATTTATTTATTTTATTTAACAAACATTTCTATACCACGCTTTCCCATGGATCAAGTGCGGTTTACAATGAGCAGTGGTTTACAAGGTATGGTAAAATGCATACCTAGTCATATTACATGGAACATTTGTGAACGTTTTGCAGATAACATGGCAACTATATAAATTCAGTACAATTTACATTCCAGGAGGTATACTTGGAGTATAATCTGAGCTTTTTACATTACCAAGGGAATGGAGAAGCCACTATATACAGGGTGGAATGTTTGTTTGAGACAGTATTAGTTTAGTTTTAACATATAGGTTATTGTTAGTTAGCCTATGTCCCTTTGTGTATCTAGGTTAACCTGTGTGACATAGGCTATAAAATTACCTTTCGCATGTCTATGTTTTTACCGACTGCCATAAAGCACAGTTACTTACCTGTAACAGGTGATCTCTGGGAACAGCAGGAATTAGTCCTCACATATGGGTACGTCGGTACCGACGGAGCCTGCGCGGGAATGCTCCCCAGCTTCCCAGGATGAAAGCTTTTGGGGCATCCCACAGCGCATGCGCGCTGCCTTCCCGCCTTTCCTAACCAACTCTCCTCAGTTCAAGTTTAAAGCTGAGACAATAGAGAGAGAGAGGAAAGGAAAGACAGAGAGAGATACAACTCCTATCGGAGGTGGGAGGGTTGTGAGGACTAATTCCTGCTGTTCCCAGAGATCACCTGTTACAGGTAAGTAACTGTGCTATCTCCAGGAACAAGCAGGAATGAGTCCTCACATATGGGGACTCCCTAGCTGAGATGCCTGGGAGATCCCCAAGGGTATGAGACCCTGGAGGGTTCCTCGTCTTCCTATGGATCTCAGGCATCCATTCAGGGAAGGAGGACAGGAGTTGTTCAAGAATGGAACAGGTGTCTGAGGACAGCCTGACCAAACAAGGCATCCCGGCGGGAGTCCTTGTCCAAACAGTAATGGGCTGTGAAGGTATGAACCGAGGCCCAGGTGGCTGCTCGACAGATCTGATCGATGGACACAGAATGAAGATGAGCCATAGAGGTGGCCATGGCCCTCACATTGTGAGCTGTTACATGGCCCTCCAGAGAAAGGTTCTTACTCTGGTAAACAAAAGAAATACACTGAGCAATCCAATTGGACAGTGTTCTTTTAGAGACTGGAAGTCCTAAATGAGAAGGATCAAAAGCAACAAAAAGCTGGGAAGACTTTCTATGTTGCTGTGTCCTGTGTAAGTAAAAAGCAAGAGCTCTTTTACAATCTAGAGTATGAAGGTTCCTCTCAGCACTGGATGCATGAGGAGCTGGAAAAAAGACAGGTAAATATATGAAAAGGTGAGACCACTTTAGGCATAAAGTGAGGATTTGTCCTAAGGACTACCTTATCATGATGGAACCTTGTATAAGGTGGATTAGCCACTAAGGCCTCCAGTTCACTGATGCGGCGAGCAGAAGTGATTGCAATAAGGAAAATAACCTTCCAGGAAAGAAATTTCAAGGAGGTAGTGGCTAAGGGTTCAAAAGGTGGCTTCATAAGCTGACCAAGAACCAAGTTCAAGTCCCATGCCACCGGAGGAGGTCGAATGGGAGGTTTAGTTAAAGTTAGGCCTCTCATGAATCTTGCAATAAGAGGATGGGAGGAAATAGGTTGTCCATTGATAGGCTTAAGGGATGCTGCAATAGCACTTAAATGGACCTTACTGAATTTGTCTTAAGGCCTGCATAGGAAAGATGCAGGAGATAGTCCAATAGAGAATTCACAGGAAGTGCAAGAGGGTCAAGACCCTTTTGAGCACACCAAATGGAAAATCTTTTCCACTTAAAAGCATAGGAACGCCTAGTGGAAGGTTTCCTGGAAGCATGGAGGATATCCTTCACTTGCTGAGAAAGATTGAAGTCTTGAAGGTCTAGGCCTTCAGTAACCAAGCTCTGAGGTGAAGGGACTTGGGGTTTGGGTGCCACAAAGTCCCCTCCTCCTGAGACAGAAGGTCTGGAGCAGCTTCCAAGTCCAGGGAGGGGGCTTGGGAGAGATGCAGAAGTAGAGGGTACCACACTTGGCGTGGCCAACGTGGAGCTATGAGGATCATAGATCCTTGATCCCTCTGAAGTTTGAACAGAGTCTTGGGAATCAAAGGAATGGGTGGAAAGGCGTACAGGAAGCGCTGACCCCAATGAAGGAGGAAGGCATCCTTGGCCAGAGCTCCCTGACACGGAATTCTGGAACAGAACCGGGGAAGTTTTGCATTCCACGGACTTGCAAAGAGGTCTATGTCTGGGGTTCCCCATTCCTGGAAGATTCTGAGTACCTGATCCATGTGCAGGGACCATTCGTGTGGAAGCAGAACTCGACTGAGTCTGTCTGCCCAAACGTTTTGGATTCCTGGGAGGTATACTGCCAGGAGATGGATTTGATGCTCTCTGGCGAAGGCCCATAATCTTAGAGCTTCGTTGCAAAGCGACAGAGAGCCAGTTCCTCCTTGCTTGTTTATGTAAAACATGGCTACTTGGTTGTCTGTATGAATGAGGACGGTCTTGTAGCTGAGGAGGGTATGAAAGACCTTGAGAGCTAGGAACACTGCTCGCAGTTCCAAGTGGTTGATATGAAGAGAGGTCTCCTGTGGGGACCAAGTGCCTTGGGTGGAGAGGTCTTGTAGATGAGCTCCCCAACCTGTTTGGGAGGCATCTGTTGTGAGGGTTGCTTGGGGTAACACAGGTTGGAAGGGGGACCCCAGCAACAGATTTTGAGTTGACATCCACCATTGGAGAGACCAAAAGAGACGTTTGAAGGTTGCTATTTGGTCTGAGAGAGCTCCTGATGCTTGAGTCCACTGTGTGGACAAAGTCCATTGAGCTGCTCTCATGTGTAGGTGAGCATAGGGCACCACATGCACTGTGGAAGCCATGTGGCCTAGTAGTTAACATAAGAACATAAGATATGCCATACTGGGTCAGACCAAGGTCCATCAAGCCCAGTATCCTGTTTCCAACAGTGGCCAATCCAGGTCACACGCACCTAGCAGTTTCCCCAAAAGACACAGGTTCCACAATGCTTGTACTGGGTCAAGCATTGATATCCTGGGTCCCTTCTTAATAATGATTTATGGACTTTTCCTCCAGGAACTTGTCCAAACCTTTTTTAAACCCAGCTACACTAACAGCCTTAACTACATCCTCCGGTAACAAATTCCAGAGTTTGATTACACGTTGAGTGAAAAAATATTTTCTTTTATTAGTCTTAAATAGTTTACCCTGTAGCTTCATTGCATGTCCCCTAGTCTTTCTATATTCTGATAACATAAACAATCGATCTACGTTTACCCGTTCCACTCCGTTCATTAATTTATAGACTTCTATCATATCTCCCCTCAGCCGTCTCTTTTCCAGTTTAAAGAGCCCTAACCTTTTTAGCCTTTCTTCATAGGAGTATCCTTCCATCCCCTTTACCATTTTGGTGGCTCTTCTCTGAACCTTTTCTAATAATGCTATATCCTTTTTAAGATAGGGCGACCAGAATTGCACACAATATTCAAGGTGCGATCTCACCATGGAACGATATAGAGGCATTATAATATCTTTTGTTTTATTTTCCATTCCTTTCCTTATGATACCTAGCATCTCCCGGGCAGTTAAGTTGCTCTGTGACTGAATTTGGGAGGCTAACTGCACTAGACGTTGGCAACGAGCCTGAGGAAGATAGGATCTTGCAGTAGTGGTGTCCAACCAGGCCCCTATGAATTCTAGGGACTGAGTAGGGGTGAGCTGAGACTTTGGGAGGTTTACCACAAGTCCCAGATACTGCAGAATGCGCCTGGTGCGGTCTAGGGAAATTTGGGCTTCTGACTGAGATGGAGCTCGGATGAGCCTGTCGTCCAGGTATGGGAAGACAAATATTCCCAGAGTGCGTAGAAATGCAGCAACTATTGCCATGCATTTGGTGAACACTCTTGGAGCAGAGGCTAGACCGAAAGGAAGCACTCTGTATTGGTAATGTTTTCCCTGGAACAGAAAACGTAGGAATTTTCTGTGGGATGGATGGATGAGTATATGAGTGTACGCATCCTTGAGATCTAGAGAATAAAGCCAATCCTGACTCTGTAGGTATGGAAGGAGAGTGCTTAAAGAAAGCATCTTGAACTTCTCCTTGCATAGGAATTTGTTCAATTCTCTGAGATCTAGAATGGGTCTGAATCCCCCTGTTTTCTTTGGGATGAGAAAATAGGGGGAGTAAAACCCTGACCCTTGTTGAAGAAGCGGAACTGCTTCTATGGCCCTCTGGGCCAGAAGGGTAGTCACCTCCTGATCCAGAAGGTCGAGGGATGTGGGAGAATTGAAGTGTCTCACCCTGGTGTAGGGAGGAAGGTCTGAGAAATGAAGTTTGTAGCCCTCTCTTATGATAGAGAGGGTCCACTGCTCTGATGTGATTTGCTCCCATCTGGGAGCAAAATGAGCTAACCTTCCTGGAATGGTGAGAGGCTCTGGTTGTTGTAGAGCCAGAAAGGTTAAGTTCTCTAGTATCAAGTCAAAAACCCTGAGGGGTTTGGGACTGCTGGGTTGCAGCAGCCCCTGCAGGTTTAGGCCTGGCCTGTTTAGGTTGCTGACGCTTAGTAGCAAAGCGACCTGTAGAAGACTTGACCAGAAGTGGAAGGAAATCTGCCCTTTCTGTAAAAAGACTTTTTAAAAGATTTTTTCTTGGCCGGAGTGGAGGTAGAAAGTCTATCCAGAGCAGCATTTTCTGCATCCATTTGAGTGGCTTTAATTTGCCACTCTTTGCCAAATAGATTTTCACCTGTACAGGGCAGATTTCCTAAACCATCTTGAACCCAGGGTTCTAGATCAGAAGCCTGGAGCCAAGCAATTCTACGAGCAGCTATAGCAATGCTTGAGGCTCTGCTGGCACCTTCAAAAGAATCAAAGGCTGCCCTGTTGGAAAACTTTGAAATGTCTTGAGTATGCTTAAGCCAAAGAAGGAACTCATCCCTTTTATCCTCTGGAATAAAAGGGAGAAAGTTGTGCAGCTTTTCTGCAACCTCCTTCAGAAACATACCCATATAAAGGCTATATGAATTGATTCTGGCAATAAGCATGCTGGCTTGGAAGATTTTCCTATCAAAACATCCAAGGTCCTGCATTCTCTTCCTGGAGGAGTAGAAGAGTGTCTTTTGGTACTCTTTATCCTCTTCATAGCTGACTGCACCACAATGGAGTGGTGAGGAAGCTGAGTTTTTTGAAATCCAGGAGAAGGAGGGACAAGGTACATAGTGTCCAATCTACGAGAATGAGGAGAAAGGGTGAGAGGAGTCTCCCACAATTCAATCAAATGTTCTTGAAGAATTTCATGAATTGGCAAGGTGACTGCCTCTCTGGGAACCTTAGAGTATCCCAAAATATCTAATTTTTTTGCTCTAGGTTCCTTTTCAGAGGTTACTGAAATAGAGAGTCCTTTAGCTACTTCTATTATGAAGTCTTGAAAGGACAAATCCTCTGGAGGAGACATTCTCCTTTTTGGAGAAGGCGGCTCCTCAGGAAGGGTGACAGATACTTCAGGGGACTCATCCGATGAATCAGAATCATCAGAAGAATCGAAGTATCGTCTGCTCGATTCCAAAGATCGATAGGCGTATCGATCGGTACCGACATCAGGTTCCCCGGTACCGGATCGGTACCGAGAAAGAGCCCAGGACAGGGAGCCGGAATCGGTATCCTGGCCGATGTCGATGCAGTCGGTACTGGTATCGAAGTTTGTACCGGTACCGGTACCGGTGCCGGTACCGACAACGGAGCTTGTTGTGGTACCGACGGCGTCGCAGCCTTGATGAAAGCCAGTATAGCCTGCTGCATGGATTGCACAGTGTGATCCATTGACGCCACGACTGCCTGGATGTCAGTACCGGGAGATTGTGCTGGTATCCCAGAGCAGTCTAACAGGTGATCGGTCGAAGCCGTGCCATCGATGTCAACCTGTAACCCCATAGGAGGAGCTTTGGAAGCCGGAGCTTCCCGCCGGGGTTGTTTGGCTGGGGCAGGATCCTCAAGGGCAAGCCCGGAGGCATCTCGATACTTAGAAGGAGATTTGCCCTTCGAGGACCTGCTAAAAGTATGTTTGGTTACCTGAGACCCATCAGGAGAGGAAGACCTGGAAGATGTCGAAGCCACCACCGGTGCATCCGTGGGAAACAGCACATGGAGCTTGGCTGCCCGGTTCTGTAACCCTCGTTTAGACATTAGAGAACAGGACTGGCAATCCGGGATGGAGTGTTCAGGCCCCAAACATTTCAGACACCATTCATGGGTATCTGTGACAGAAATTGTACCGCTACACTTAGTGCATTTTTTGAACCCGGAGGCTGGTTTTTCCATAAGGGAAAAATTTCTTGTGGGCCTGGAGGCCTAAGAAGAAAATACACCAAGTGAGGAAAAAAGATAGGTTTTTTTTTGTTTTTTTTAAAGAAAAGAAAAGAAAAGACCGGCGGTACCGGTCCGGCGTCGGGGAAGGCAGACACGCGACCAAAGAAATAAATTAAAATAAAGAACTTCTTCAGCGGTGACAGGAACACGACCTGCTGGCTCCGCGGAAATGAAGAACTGAGGAGAGATGGTTAGGAAAGGCGGGAAGGCAGAGCGCATGCGCTGTGGGATGCCCCAAAAGCTTTCATCCTGGGAAGCTGGGGAGCATTCCCGCGCAGGCTCCGTCGGTACCGACGTACCCATATGTGAGGACTCATTCCTGCTTGTTCCTGGAGATTGTAAATTATTTTAAAAACTGTAGCTCACCTTGATCATTTTTGTGAATTAAGAAAAAAAAGTAGTTTTAAAAAATAATTAAATAGCTACTTCAAAACACTAAAACATTTTAAACTTGTGGGAACCAGATTCTGAATACAATATGGACACAGCAGAAACATCAATTGACAGAATACATTTTTAAAAAACAAGAGGTGTGACCATAACGGATCAAGCACCTATTTTATTCACTCATTCACCTAAAAAATATCAGAAATAAAATAGCTGGAGATTAAAAATCCCATAAATGAGAAACAAGCAAGATAATATGAGAAGCACAAATCTAGAACTGTTTTTAAAACTGGGATGGTGGGAAAGAACAAAAAAAAAAAATACATCTAAAAATGACAATCAGTGCCTAAAGAGCTGCCACCTCAAGGGTCTTCCTAAGGCTAGTTGAGAGCAGTTTCAATGTGTGACAAACTCTTCTTAAAGAAGAAAACCAGAAGAAATGTCTTGAGTTGGGGCATTTTTGGTATAAAAGGGAAAAACAGCAAAAAGACCAAAGAGTTTAAGGCGAGATGGAGAATAAAGGGAAAATAGCAAACCTGTTTGCAAAACTTGAATTTTGTGATCAGCTTCCTCAAGCTTGGAGGACATAGACATCTGTGTCTCGTGCAACTTTCTAAAAAAAAAAAAAAAAAAAAGAGAAAAAGAGCATTAAGAGGGAAACAAACTGAACTGGCATTCCTCCTTTAATGATATAATTACTGACACTGATTAATTTTTCTCTAATAAAGCTGGTGACAAACCCAGTGGGCAGTTCTTAGTAACTATACAGGCATAAGGTATGCAAGCACTTTTATTCTCATATACTGTAACAGCTAAATCAAGACTAATTCTGAAAACATCTGAAGGCCAGCCACGCTTTTGAAAATCAAATTTTGACATGTGTTTTCTCTCTCCCAAAAGAGACCTATTTTATGGCTGGATCTAGCCATTGCGAGAGGCACAATTTTCACACTGGAAGATCTAGATAGGTAACTTCCTAATCAACCAATTATATTGCTTTGAAAAATGTCCTCATAGACAGGGCTGGTGCAAGGATATGAGGCACCCTAGACGAACCTCATTCTTCACACTCTCCTGCCACCGCTCCTCTCCAGGACCTGCAGCAGCGGCAATGACTTCAAACAGCCCCACAATGCTTACCGAAAACTCCGTCACTGTGAAGCTGTTTGTGCTTCTGCTCCCTCCGATGACCCATGCAGACAAGAAGTCTGCATCGGACATTGGAATGGATGGAAGAACAAACAGCCCTGCAATGTCAGAGGTTTAGGTAAATGTCGTGGGGCTATTTGAATTCATTGCCACCGCAAGTCCCAGAGAGGGGCAGTGACAGCAACGGCAACGGGCTGCCCTTAAACCACTGGTGCTCTAGGCAACCGCCTAGTTTGTCTAGCACCAACCCTGCACTGCCATATCTTAAAATTTTATATGCACCAAATCTGACCATAGACATTCAAAGTAGTTTACAATCAGCTTTAAATAAAATGTTTCTACTATGATCAATATTCCCACTTTAAAAATGTTACGAAATTTTGGAATCCCATTTCAGATGTCTTTGCCTATTAGTTTCAGGGTTTAGTATTTTCTGTTTCAACTCCTAAGTTGGAAATGTGGAAGTTGAGAGTTCTGTGGAATGGCAAAGAGATCGATGACTGGGGTCCCCCCCCAGATTTCGAAGATCTGTGCTACTGTGTCCAGATTTAGGATCCACTCTTGTGGATGTAAGATCCGACTCAGTTTGTGCGCCAAGTGATTGATCTCTCCTGGAATATAAACTGCACAGAGGTGCATGCGATAGAGAATGGTGAAGTTCCATAGGTGACGGGCTTCTTCGCATAGAGGAAGAGAGTCTGTCCCCCCTTGTTTGTTTATGTGAAACACTGCCACCTGACTGTCTGTCCTGACCAGGATCTGCCTGTTGGAAAAGTGGTGCTGGAAAGCTTGGAGGGCATTCGTGACTGCTCGAAGCTCGAGGAGGTTGATTTGTTGAGTTGATTCCTGTGCTGTCCACAGTCCTTGTATGGAGATGGAATCTTGATGGGCTCTCCAACCGAGCTTGGAGGCATCTGTAGTCAGGGTGTGTTAAGTTTGGGGCATCCGAAAGACTAAAAAATTTCTACATTACTACAATCCAGTGCCAACCTCCAGGCATATTAGGAACTACTACAAACACTGCCCATTTAGAACCCATAGCAAACCCGCCGTATCGTAACAGCACTACCAGGACTCACAAAGCACCAGACCCTACCTATCAAAAGGCAACACTGCAAATATTAAACCAATACATTTCAGAGAATAACAGTACATGACCTACCTGGGAAAGAAAACAAGTGGCAATGTCAAATAGGAATTACATAAACAGAATACCTCAGCTCAGTTACACATGCAGAACATAGACCATCGCCAAACAAGGAATCACAATTTAGAAACAGGAAGACAATAATTAAACTGGGAACCCCAAAAGCCAAACATGGAATGTACAACACTGTAGAAATAAAACTATAAATTAATTTCCTCTTCTACTAAACAAAGCGCAGACGTTAATGATGCACATTTCCCAGAGCTAACATATTCCAGTTAATAAATTCAAAATAAAGAGAGATCTTTCTACCTTTTGTGCATTTTTTTTCAGTTGTAATTGCTCCAGCCACTTTCTTCTGGTTTCTTCATGTCTTCTGCTAACTCTCCATCGTCTGCTGTCCATTTGTCCTTTCTTTTCTCTTCTAGTTTTTTTCCATTCTCTCTCTACATCTGCTTTAACATACTAATCTTTCTCCTTTTGCTCTTTCCTCATTCCTATTTCATCCACTCAAATTTTACCCCTCCATCCTCAATCCCCACTTACTCTCCCAATAACCGGCCAATTGTAGATTTTTCTTCCATCCCACACAAAATATTTTTCCCCTCTCCATTTCACTCTCCCAGCCCCATCCCATTCTAATCCTCCCCCATGTAGTATGTTTTGTAAATAGTTACCCCGGTTATCCAAGTTATTTATACCCTGTTACCTGTAAACTCATACGTGTTAAATGTACTGAGCATTTTGTTCCATGTAAACCGCGCTGATGATGAATAGTGCGGTATATAAGAGACTGTAAATAAATAAATAAATAAAACATCAGCTCCCTTCTAGTTCCAGTCCCACCCAGCATCCGCTCCCTTTTAGTCCCAGCATCAGCCCATTTCCAGTCCTAGGCTCCCATCAGCCCATTTCCAGTCCTAGCTCCCCAATCCATTTCCAGTCCTATCCGAGTCCCCCCATCAGCACATTTCCAATCCCAGCCCCCCATCAGCCCATTTCTAGTCCTTTCCTAGCTCCACCATCAGCCCATGTCAAATTCTAGCTTCCCTCCACTCAGCCCATTTCCAATCCAAGCCCCCCATGAGCCTACTTCCAGTTCTAGCCCCTCCATGAGTCCATTTCAATCCAAACCCCCACCACAGCCCATTTCCAATCTTAGCTCCCCCCAACAGTCCATTTCCAGTCCTATCCTAGCCCCTCCATCAGCCCATTTCCAGTCCTAGGCTCCCATCAGCCCATTTCCAGTCCTAGCTCCCCAATCCATTTCCAGTCCTATCCGAGTCCCCCCATCAGCACATTTCCAATCCCAGCCCCCCATCAGCCCATTTCTAGTCCTTTCCTAGCTCCACCATCAGCCCATGTCAAATTCTAGCTTCCCTCCACTCAGCCCATTTCCAATCCAAGCCCCCCATGAGCCTACTTCCAGTTCTAGCCCCTCCATGAGTCCATTTCAATCCAAACCCCCACCACAGCCCATTTCCAATCTTAGCTCCCCCCAACAGTCCATTTCCAGTCCTATCCTAGCCCCTCCATCAGCCCATTTCCTGTCCTAGCTCCTCCCCACTCAGCCCATTTCCAGTCCTAGCTCCCTCCCCTCAGCCCATTTCCATTCCAAGGCCCCTCCCCAACAGCTATTTGCAGTTCAAGCCCCCCCTTCCACTCAGCCCATTTCCAGTCCTAGCAACGCCCCCAACCCATCACCAGTCCTAGCTCCCCATAGCCCATTACCAGTCCTAAGCCCTCCATCAGCCCACCTCCAGTCCTAACCCATCACCCCATTTTCAGTCTTAGCCCCTTCCCATAGCCCACTTCCAGTCCTAACCACATCACCCCATTTCCAGACTTAGCCCCCCATAGCCCATTAGCAGTCCTAACTCCATCAGCCCACCTCAAGTCCTACTCACCCCATCAGCCCATTTCCAGCCCTAGCTCCCCCATAGAGCATTACCAGTCCTAACCCCCCCATCAGCCCACTGCCCATTACCAGTCGTCTAAGTAAGGGAAGACGAAGACTTTGTTGTTTCGAAGATAGCGCAGGGCAGTAGTGACAGCATTTGTGAAAACACTTGGTGCAGATGCAAGGCTGAAGAGGAAGACCCTGTACTGATAATGGGGATCCTGACAGGTGAAGCGAAGATACTGCTTGTAGTCTGGATGTATCAGGATGTGAATGTAGGCCTCTTTGAGGTCTAGGGACACAGCCAGACTTGTTCCTGCAGATAGGGAAACACAGTTCCCAGAGAGATCATTTTGAATTTCTCCTGGACTAAGAATTTGTTGAGTTCTCTAAGGTCGAGAATGGATCTGTAGCCCCCCTGATTTCTTTGGAATGAGAAAGTAGGGGAAGTAGAAGCCCTTTATCAGTTGGTTTTGAGGAAGCATTTCTATGGCTCGTTGGGAAAGGAGATTGGTGACCTCTTTCTTGAGCAGTGCACTGAGGGGAGGTTGGGTGGGATAGTCCTCCCTGAAATGATGGAAAGGGGGGGGGGGTCTTGAAAATTCAATTTGTAACATCCCTGTACTATGGATAGAGTCTACTGCTTTGGGGTGATGGAACACCACTGATGTGAGAAATGGCAAAGTCTCCCTGGAATGCTTGGAGGCTCTTGAATCTGCAGGGACAGGTTGGCTATGCTCCTTAGATGGGAATCAAAAGCTAGGTGCTGCTGGCATTTGGGTGGCTGGCTGTGGTTTGGTTATTCTAGGCTTCAAGGCCTGCTTGGGTCCCTGCTGCTTTTGTTGGGGCTGGTAAGTAGGCTAAGAATAGGAGGGGTAGAATCTCCTCTTCTTAGGGTAGAAGGATCTCTTAACTGCTGCTTTTTTCTTTGTTGTGTCAGCAGTCTTCCTGGACAACCTTTTAAGAGTTGTATCACTGATCTCCACCTCTCCAGCCTTCTCCCTCCAGTTCCTACCAAAGAGGTTCCCTCCTGTACAGGAGATGTTACCAAGCTTGTCCTGGACCTATTGTTCCAGGTCTGATGCTTGAAGCCATGCTGATCTGCATGCTCCTATGGCAATAGTTGAGGCCCTATTGGTGGATTCAAGGCATCAAAGGCTGCCCTGCTTACAAATTTTGAAACAATTTGGCTGTGTGCAAGCACAGACTGGAAGGCAGATCTCTCTTTCTCGGGGAGGAATGGTAGAAATCCTTCCCAGTCCTTGAGGAATATTCCCAAATAGAGGGTGTAAGAGTTGATCCTGCTGGCTAGCATCTAAGACGGAAAGGAGCGGCAAGCAAAGGAATTGAGATTCCTGGATTACCTCCCTGGGGGTATCGAAGAGTGTTTTTTGCCGCACTTGATCTGACGCATCACCGATTCAACCACCATGGAGTGGTGTGGTAATTGTGGTTTTTGAAAACCAGGACAATCTGGTACCCTGTACATGGAATCGAGCTGCCAGCTAATGGGCGATACCGTGAGAGGGGTCTCCCACATCTGGAGCATCAAGTTGTGGAGGATGCAATGCACCAAGAGGATTGCGGATTCTTTCGGGGCTATAGGGTACTGGAGGATCTCCAGCTCCTCTGCCCTTGGTTCTGGTGAAGCAAGGATCGATAAGCTTGCCGCCATGTCCCAGATAAGTTCCTGGAAGGACATGTCCTCCAGTGGTGATTTCTTTCAAGTACTAGTGGTTGGAGGCAAGGGTTTCGAGACAACATCATGGAAATCCGTTGA
The DNA here is from genome assembly GCA_033557465.1 of Ichthyophis bannanicus. Taxonomy (NCBI): domain Eukaryota; kingdom Metazoa; phylum Chordata; class Amphibia; order Gymnophiona; family Ichthyophiidae; genus Ichthyophis; species Ichthyophis bannanicus. The sequence goes on along the minus strand of CM066042.1, from coordinate 240,402,053 downwards.
ATTGAAGGAGCGGAGGTCGGAATTGGAAGTATCAGAGTCAGACTCGAGCAAGTATCGACGATGTAAATTCTGATGTGATTGATGCGATCGATGCCAATACCCCTCAATACCTTTGGGGTCAAGCCCAGTAGTTAACATCCAAGTCGCCAAGACTGATGTCGGTGTTGGTACCGAGGCATCGGGCCTTGAGGCAGACTGGATCAGTGCTGATGGGGATACCAATGTCAATGCCAAGGTCTGCGATCCTCCAGCTGTCAGTGCAAGTGGAACCGGTGCTGCAAGGAGGGCCACTAAAGTTCTCTCCAAGGATAGCATACGCTGATCCAAGGAGCTTGCCTACCGTCTGCTCCACCACAAGAACGGGGCTTGCTGCCACCATACCAGAGCAAGGCATCGGGGGCTCTCCAGAGGTCGAGGTCTCGGGAGCCTCCTGATTCCCCACCAAAGCTTTGGAGGATAAGTCCTCCCGCTGGGAATGCTTAGATTGATGGCCAGAGTCCAAAGAGGTCCTGGGAGAATCCCGATGCTCAGTGGGATCTTTCTCTCGATTTCTGTGACTTCTCTCTCTTGATTCCTTCGACCTTTCTCTGGGTTCTCGAGGTTTCTGTTTGTCTGTGAAATACCTCGAGGGATACCTGGATTGTTTCTCCTTTTTCTGGTCAGAATTTTTGGAACCCTTGTCATTGAACTCAATGTCATTGGACTTGACTTCCTTGAGCATCTTCATCTTCCCAGGCTTCCAAGCTCTCTCTTGGAAGCCTGGGAGGATGAAGATGCTCAAGGAAGTCAAGTCCAATGACATTGAGTCCGATGGGAAGAGTTCACCAAACATTTTGGCCCTGTTACCTAAGTATCTCTTTGTCATCTGTTTACAGAGGGAACATGCTTTTTGGAAATGTTTTCAAGTTCTTTCTCCAGTGACAGGATTTTGACCTGCTGGCTCCATGGAAAAAGAAAAACTGAGGAGAGGAAGTTAGGAGAGCGGGAAGGCAGTGATGAGGGGGCGGTGGAGTGCTTCCAAAGGCTTTCCTATTGGTAGCTGGGGAGCTTCCAGCTCATGCTGTCAGTACCCAAAACCACCCATATGTGAAGACTACATTCCTGCTCGTTCCTGGAGCTTCTTAGATTGTTCTTGTGGACATGGTTTTCCAGAAACAAAAGTTTCCTATTCAAGATTTATTTTTCCCTCAGCTGAGCAGTACTCACAGTCTGGAGGTTCTCCACTGCAGATTCCAATCGCTCCAACCTTGAAACCTGCTATGACAGAACCAGATCATGTTCAGTTGCCTTAGTTGAGATTTGTTCAATTGAAACTCAAAACTATCAACATAAGAGGCTAATTAAGAATTAACTGCCTTGATAGCATCCTATAATATTTCAAGCATCCCATAATGCTTGTTGGAATCCCATAACGCTTCAAGTGTCTCACATCCACTGAGAGGCAAACTCCCCGAATTGGCAATTCCAAGGAACTCTCCAATGAAGATTCCAACACTGAAGAAACCTCCACCAGAGGAGAGGAACCCCGTGATTCCACCCCAGGCGCCTTCGCCTTTCCCGCAGCCGGTCGCAACGGTGGTGGGGCTGTCCTTTGCTCGGCACTCAAAGATGCCACATTCTCGCTAGCATCTGCTGCCAATGTGGCAGGCATGACTGAGGGAAAGTGGTGCACTGGAATGGCTGAGGCAAACAAAAAGGGAGACTGGAGCAAAGCCTCTGGTGTCAAGGCAGAGGTAGGCACCAGGGCTTATCCCTTCCTCTTTCAAGGCATTCAGGTCAAACAGTCTTAACCAGCTCAGAGCTCACCCAGCTGTGCAGCCACTCACGCCCATATGTGTATTTTATAAAATCCACTCAAATGCTAACCACTAACCAACCCTGTTCCAGGAAAGTCTTTACTTCGTTTGGGTAATACCTGAAGGTTGTTAAGTACATACCTTCTGGACGCGGATTTTAGACGTATTACTTATCTTCTCCAGTCGGTTCCTGAACCAGCTACTTCATGAAGCAGTCATTTATTTCAGCTATGAATTTTATCTCCTTAGCAAGTCCTGACGTGACGTTTATCAAATCAATGTTAGTGTGACTGAAATCACTATCTATATTTATTGTATTGCCAATTTTGATAGCTGCCCCAATTTCTGAAAATATTTCATCGTTTGCTCATTCTGTCCAGGTAGATGATGGTAAACACCTACCACTTTTAAAGATTAAAGTTAAAAGTAACCCAGATGGCGGTAAGAATACAGCAGACCAAGCTGGAAGATTCCAAATTACACCTATTAACTAATAACCAGATTAATATGAATAAAATACAACCTCTAAAATGCCTGTATGCAAATGCTAGAAGTCTAAAAATTAAGATGGGAGAGTTAGAATTTATAGCACTATGAAAGGTTAGATTAATTGGTGGAAGGAGAACAACCAATGGGGCACTGTGATATCTGGGTACAAACTATATCGCAATGATAGGGTAGGTTAAATTGGAGGAGGGATTGCGCTCTATGTTAGAGGGGGCATTGAGTCACACAGGATTAAAGTTTTTTCCGGAAACAAAATACACTGTACAATCTCTATGGATAGAAACATCATGTGCAAAGGGGGGTTTACTATCGACCGTCTGGCAAGAATGAACAGATGGATGATGAAATTCTAAAAGACATCAGGGAAACTAACAAAAGTTACAATACAGTAATAATGGGTGATTTCAATTACCCTAGTACCAACTGGATCAATGTCACAGCAGGACATGCTAGAGAGAGAACGTTTCTGGATGAAATAAATGACTGCTTCTTGGAGCAGCTGGTTCATGAACAGACAAGAGGGAAAGCTATTTGGACCTTGTCCTTAATGGAACACAGGATCTGGTGCAAGAGATAACAATGTTGGGGACCAATTGGCATTAGTGAGCATGACTGCATTTGATTTATTAAATGGAGGGAGGACAGCAAGAAAATCCACAGTACTACCTTTAAAATTTCAAAAGGGAGAGGAGCGGAGGATGCCTGCCTGGAGCCAGAGGACGTCGCGGTGAGCAGTGGGTGTTGGTTCCAGCCTGCCTGAAGCCCGGAGATTGGCACGAGAGTATCCGCTCCGCCTATCTGGCTGTCTCATCTGCCTGCACCTCATTTTTAAAAGCCAGGAGTCTTCTGTGCAGCCATGGACACTTCAACGAAGGGACACAAAACAAAGGGACTTGTCCCTTTGTTGTCAGTTCGGTGTCAGGAGGTTGACTTGGAGGGAAGCTGCACAAGAGGAAGAACAAGGGTCAGGCATCATCTGGGAGCTCAGCAACTGTGAGTAAAATCATTGGCCCCATGGATAGACATGTTTCTTCTTCTGTTGTAATTGTCCAGGCAAGTTCTCCCATGCAGCTATCTTCACCCTCTGAGATGGGGGCTACTTTAAGCCCCATTGCTCGAACCCCACCTCCACAGCCTTTAGCTACCCTGGAGCCACTGGGTGAGAGGGAACAGACTTTAGGACTGTGTGCTCCTGAGCTTAACCTCTCAATGACTCCCCCTTCTGGTGTCTCTTCGGTCCCTATGCCGTCACGTTTGCATTTTGATGTTTCTTTATTGGCTCCTCAACCCTCGCTGGGGTCTGTTTCTGCTTCTGTTAATTTAATGGACCTTTGGACAATGGTTGCACAAACAAATCAGTTTCTTAAAACTGTTTTTGACCAGACGGCCTCCTTTTCTAAGGAGGTTGTTGCTAAGTTTGAGCAACAGGATGTGGTTCTTGCTCAATTAAGTAGTGTATTATCTAGGATAGATTGTCTGTTCTCCAATGTTCAAGCGGCCAATTTGGTAGGGATGAGAGATGCCCTGCTTTTACATGGGTGGCTGGAACTGTTGTAGAATTTGATGCGTAGTAAAAATTTAAGATTTCTTAACATTCCTAGAACTCATTATCTTTCACCACTAATTTTATTGCGGAAATACTTTAAGGAATGTTTGTAAATGAAAGATGTGGATAAGATACAAGTTACTAAGTTATATTTACTTGCCAGATAAGCCGGTTGGGGTACCCGTTGGGTTCCCTCTGGCTTCCATTGACTTGTCCCAATTTTTGGAGCAGTCAGTGGATGATATTCCTGGGAGGGTCACTTTGGTGGTTTCTTTTGCTGCTGATATTGAGAAATCGCAGGTTATGAAATTATATTTTAAATATAAGTTAAATTTATTTTGTGATCAGTTGGTTCAGGTTTTCCCAGATGTGGCTAGAGCCACTCAAATTCGACGTAAGAGTTTTCTTATTTATTTATTTATTTAATGTCTTTTCTATACCGCACTTTTTGGGATCAGTGTGGTTTACATTCAACAATAATTGTACAGTGCAGGCGGGCCTACAATGAACAGGGAGTGATAACTTGGACCAACGAGGGTAACTATGTACAGGTTATATACACTGGGTATCTATTATAGGTATCATCTTTACAGTATTACATCAATATTTACAGTAATAAATCACTATGTACACATTCAGTATATCGGGTGTGTCGTTGAGCTAGGGGGTGATAGTGTTGGAAGCTACTTTTTATTTGAGGTTTCCTTGCAAATGCGTAGTATCTCTGCTAATGTCTGTTATGTTTACACGAACACTCAGCAGTTGGAGGGGTTTTTGAAGAGCAGGGAGAGTGGGGTAAATAGCGGCACTTAAAGGGTAGCTTATGTTGATTATATTTGATATTGTTTGTTATCGGGATCTGGGAATTTAGAGCTTGATATGTAATTTGCTCTAGGTCAGGGGTGGGCAATTCCGGTCCTGGAGGGCCGCAGACCAGTCAGGTTTTCATGATATCCCTAATGAATATTCAAGAGATCTATTTGCATCCACTGCCTTCCATTGTATGGAAATAGGTCCATGAATATTCATTAGGGACATCATGAAAACCTGACTGGTCTGCGGCCCTCCAGGATCGGAATTGCCCACCCCTGCTCTAGGTTATTGTTGCCCTCTACTCTCCATAGATGTGGACTAATTGCATTATTATCTGAATAATCCTACGGGATATGTTTTTTTTTCTTCCACGCCGTTTTCTGCATGTTTCTTTATATATATTTCTGTTGTATTAAATGGAAATTCCTAAATAAAATAAAAAAATTCAAAAGGGAGATTATAATAAAATTAGGAAAATAGTTAAGAAAAAAAACTAAAAGGAGCAGCTGCAAAGATTAAAGGTTTACATCAAGCATTGGCATTGTTTAAAAATACTATCTTGGAAACCCAGACCAGATGTAAAAAAAGTAGAAGGAAGACCTAAAAAATGCCAGCATGGCTTAAAGGTGGGGTCAGAGAGGTTGTTGCAGCCAAAAAAAGCATCTTTCAGGAAATGGAAAAATGAGTCAAATGATGGAAACAGAAAACAGTATAACCACTAGCAAGCTAGATGCAATGCATTGATAAGGCAGGCAAAGAGAGAATTTGAAAAAAAAAGCTTGCAATGGAAGCAAAAACACAAACTTTTTCTAGTACACTCCTAGCAAAAAACCTGTGAGACACTCAGTTGGACCATTAGATGATAGAAGGGTAAAAGTGGAGCTAACGGAGGACTAGGCTGTAGTGGAGAGACTGAATGAATTCTTTGCTTCGGTCTTTACTGAAGATGTAGGGAGGTTACTCCTGCCTGAAAGCATAGTTACTCACATGTAACAGGCGTTCTCCGGGAAGAGTATGAATCAGTCCTCACTTATGGGTGAAATCAGCACCGACCGAGCCCATAGAGAAACATCTCCCCAGCTTTCAAAGAAAGCCTTTGGGAGATGCACCACACATGCGTGGTCCACTTCCCGCCCAAGGGTGTCATCTTGGCTCAGTCCAATGACATAACTAAGATGGCAAAAATAAAATACGGTAAAGAACCAACTCCAAGTAGAGGAGGGAGGTTTGTGAGGACCGATTCCTGCTGTCCCCGGAGAACATCTGTTAGAGGTGAGTAACTACGCTTTCTCCAGAAACAGGCAGGAAGTCAATCCTCACATATGGGACTCCCCAGCTACAGGCTATCGAGAACATGTACAAACACCATGACGACCTGCAAAGGGTGAGCCATCATCATCAGCAGTTAAATCCCTAAGAGAGACTCTCACAAGACCCAGGTGTCTGGCAGAGAACAAGTAATCCGGTAGCCTGAGCACACAAGGGTCGGAGGGCAGGAGTTAGTTACATCCCAAATAGTTTACGGAGTATGGCCTGGCCAAAGGCATTGTCCTGTTGGGACTCCCTCTCCAGGTAGCAGTGAGCTGTGAAGGTATGGACTGAAGACCAGGTGGCAGCCTGGCAAACCTCCGTCATGGGGACGAACGCAGATTTGCCCTGAAGTGGCCATGGTCCTGAAGCAGTGCGCCATGACCTTCTGGTCCAGAGAAATTCCCGCTTGCTTGTAGGCAAGGGTAATGCATTCTGCCACCCAAGTGTACAGGGTTCACTTAGTCACTGGAAGCCCCAGGCAGCTGGTGTCATAGGATAAGAAAAGCTGCTGTGCTTTGCGGTGGCCCTGGGTCCGTTGCAGATAGATAGACAGGGCCCTTTTACAATCCACAGTGTGGAGAATGGTCTCCGCCTTACCAGCATGAGGCCTTGGAAAGAAGATGGGGAGCACCAACTTTTGATTGAGGTGGAATAGGGATACTATCTTCAGCAGAAACTTGAGGTATGTGTGGAGCACCACCCTGTTCTTATAGAACCTCCTGTATGGTGGTTCTGCCATCAGAGCCTGAAGCTCGCTGACTCTGTGAGCTGAAGTGAGTGCTAGTAGGATGGCGACCTTCCAGGAGAAGTGTCGCAGGTGGCCAGAGGCTAAAACGGAGGTTTTGTGAGCTGCAAGAGCACCAAATTAAGATCCCACTGCGCCGCTGAAGGACAGACGGGGGGGGGGGGGGTTTAGAAACCATGAGTCCTCATAGGAATCGAGACATGAGGGGCTGAGCCGAGAGGTATTTCTCCTCGGAGTGGTGATGTGCTGCGATGGCGCTCAGGTGTACTCTAACCGTGCTGTAGCCCAGTCCCCACTATGACAACTGGAGAAGGTATTGGAGTGCCACTTGCACTGAGCAGGAGAACGGGTTCGCTTGCCTTTCTGCACACCATCAAGAGGCTAAGAGAATTTCTTCCAAATCTTAGGGGAGATTTAAGGGGGCTAACATTACCCTTTCAGCAGCCAAGCCATGAGTGAGAGGGACCCCAGATTGGGGTATAAGAGAGAGCCCTGCTTGTGTGAGAGTAGTCCTGGTGCTCGGCCCAGGGAAATCAGTGAGACCACTGATAGGGAGAGGAGCAGTGGGAACCAGGGCTGTCATTACTAGCAATGCTTTGTTGTGTTGAGTCTTGAATAAGGTCTTGACTATCAGAGGAGTCGGAGGGAAGGCATACAGGAGGCTTTCCATCCATGGGATGAGAAATGTATCCGCTGCTACCCGGGACAGGTGCGGCTGGCAGGAGCAGAAAAGGTGTAACTGCGTGTTGTCCGGAATGGCAAACAGGTCCATCACGGGGATGCCCCAGAGCCGGGACAGCTGCAAGACTACTGTGGGGTCCAGGCACCACTCATGCGGCTGGAGGACTCTACTCAGTTTGTCCACCAAGGCATTGTCCTGGCCCGGGCGATAAACCACCCTTAGGAGCATCCCCTCTGTTTGTGGCATAGGAGCAGAGGGCTACCACCTCCTTGGAGAACATTGCGACCTGATTGTCGGTTTGGATCAGCACCATGTGGTGCTGTAGTTGGTGGTGGAAGTCTCGAAGGGCTAGGAATATCGCCCTAAACTCCAACAAGTTTATCTGCATCTCGGACTCCTTTTGGGACCAGCAGCCTTGCGTCTGGAGGTTCACACAATGCGCTCCCCAGCCTATTAGACAGGCATCTGTGGTGAGGACCTTCTGGAAGGTGGGTGCCTGGAAGGGCATCCCAGCCTGAAGGTGACCTGGATTCTGCCACCATCCAAGGGAGGTTGCCAACTGGAGGGTGACCTGCACTCTGTCCTTGAGTCTATGGTTTGGGTCCACTGGGAGCGGAGGCACCACTGGGCTGCTCACATGTACAGGTGGGCATTTGGGGTTATGTGTACCGTGGAGGCCATGTGTCCCAATAGGAGAAGCTGGGCAGTCCGTGTCCTGTGCAGTTTCACCTCTGTGGCCAGTTCCCTGAGGTGCTCTGACCTTTCCTGGGGGAGGAAGGCTTTTGCCTGGAGGGTATCTAGTTGCACCCCTATGAACTCTAAGCACCGGGCCAGAGTGAGGCAGAACTTGGGATAGTTTATGACGAACCCCAGGTGCTGCAGAATGTTGATGGTGCACTCGGTGACACATTGTGCCTCTGCAGCCGTGTCCGCCTTTATGAGCCAGTTGTCCAAAAAGGGGAAGACAAAGGTCCCCTTGGAGCCGGAGATGAACTGCAACCACCATGAGGGCACTTTGTGAAGATCCTTGGCAAAAAGGCCAGATCAAAGGTCAGCACCCTGTATTGGTCGTGCTGCCCTCCAACCATGAACCAGAGGTATTTTCTATGGCTGGGGTGAATTAGGATGTGAGTGTACACATCCTTTAAGTTTAAGGAGCATAGCCAATCTCCCTGCTGGAGGATTGGCAGTAGTGTCCCAAGGGAGAGCATCTTGAACTTCTCCCTGACCAGAAACCTGTTCAGCTCTCGAAGGTCCAGGATGGGCCCCGAGGATGGGGACGAGAAAATAACTGGAATAGAAGCCTGTGCCCAGAGATGTTTCAGCACTGACTTGACTGCTTTGCCATTGATTAGGCCTGCCAGCTTGGTGAGGAGCAGGGTCTGGTGAAGGAGATGCCTGGTGAGTTCCCTGGGAAGTATGTGGGTGGTGCCCACTCTAGGTGGAGGAGGTAGCCCTCCTTTACCACCTGTAGCACCCAGGTGTTGGTGGTTATGGCTGTCTACCTGGGGGTAAACAGGGCTAGGCGCCCACTTGTGGGCAGCCGAGGACCCCCTGGGGTAGGGAGGTAGGGCCCAGGCAGTCAAAAGCTCCCTCCAGGTTGGGCCGGAGCCGGCGCCTGGGACTTCAGGGCTTTTTGTTTTCTGGGAACATGGCCCTGGCCTTTTTGCTGCTGGCCCTATTGAGGGGCCGAGAAGACCTGGAAATGCAGAGTACTGCTGAAGCCTTTCTTCCTTGGGAAGAAGGGCTTTTTCCTATGTGCTTTCTTGCAGGAGTTCACAGAGGTCTTTTTAGAAAGCCTGGTTCTCATCACATACTCTGTCTCTGCTGCCTTATTCGCCATGGGCTTCCCAAATAGGTTTTCTCTGATGTAGGGGACATCTATCAGTTTGTCCTGCACCCATTGTTTCAAGTCGGATGACTGCAGCCATGTCTGGCATCGTACCCTGATGACTGCTAAAGCCACCCTGGCCGATGACTCAAAGCTATCATTGGCTGCCCGGTACAAAAACTTTGAACATTCTTTCACTGCTTAAGTCAGGTTCTTGAATCTCTCTAGGGGGTTCCCCATCGAGGCCTGCCGAGAATTCAAAAAGCTCCTTCGACAGTTCCTTCAGGAACATTTCAATGTAGAGCTGGTAGGACTGGATCCGGCATGTGAATATCGAGCCCTGAAAGTCTTTCTGGCCGAGGGCATCGAGGGTTCGGACCTTCCTGCCAGGTGGCACCAACAAAAGTTTTCTTTTGGCTTTTAAGCCGGCGCATTGTTGACTCTACGACCACGGAGTTGTGGGGAAGATGGGTCTTTTGAAACCCAGGGCTCTGGCACTCCTGGTACATGGCGTTGAGGCACCTGCTAACAATTGGTACAGACGTCAGTGTTTCCCACATTCAGAGGAGGCGGCGGTCGTGAAAAAATAAATAGACGAACACGAGCAGCAACGCCAAGGTGAGCTGGCTCTGGGGCGGGAAGGAACCGGTACGCAAACCGAACAAAACTAAACAATAAAAATCAGACTTTATCCAGGGAAAACTGGATAATGTCCGATGGGCTCCACAGAAAAAAGGAGACTGAGGCAAAATGGCACCCTTGGGAGGGAAGTGGACCACGGATGTGTGGTGCATCTCCCAAAGGCTTTCTTTGAAAGCTGGGGAGATGCTTCTTTGCGGGCTCCATCGGCACCGACGTCACCCATATGTGAGGACTGACGTCCTGTTTGTTCCTGGAGAAATGGTATTTAAAGGTGATGTATCGGAAGAACTGTAAGAAATATTGATAAACTGCGAAGATGTATTACAACTATTTGATAAACTGAAGAGCAACAAATCATCTGGACCAGATAGCATACATCTGAGGGTGTTGAAAGAACTGAAATATGAGATTGCAGACCTACTATTAGTAATCTGTGAACTATCATCTGTAGTACCTGAAAACTGGAGAATGACCAAAGCAAGCCCAATTTATAAGAAGGGTTCCAGGGGTGATCTGGGAAACTACAGACCAGTGAGCTTGATGTCAGTACCAGGCAAAATTGCAGAAACCATTATAAAGAAAAAAAATTACTGTAAATTAAAAATGGTCATAAATGGGACAAAGCCAACATGGATTTAGCCAAGAAAGTCTTGTTTTACTAATCTGTTATATTCTTTTAAAGGTGCGAATAAACAGGTAGACAAAAGTGAGCCTCTGGCAAGGTCTCTCATGAGAGACTCTTGGCAAAATTAAAAGGTCATTGGATAGGGGGCAGCGTAGTATTGTGGATCAGGAACTGGTTAAAAGAAAACAAAGTAGTGCTAAAGGCCAATTTTCTACTACTACTATTAATCATTTATAAAGCACTATAAGACATAGGCAGTGCTGTACAGTCCCTGCTCATAGAACTTACAATGTAATCAAGGCAGACAGTACAAAAGAAGAGAAACAAGGGGTTCAATAGGGAAAGGAGACACAAGGAGAATAAGGGATTAGGATCCAAAAGCGGCTACAAAGAGAACTTAGAGGGGAAGGGAAGACATTTTGATATAGAGATACAGGGAGTTTGTTTCAGGCATAAGGGGCAGCAAGCTGAAAAGATAGAAGTCTGGAGTTGGCAGTGGAAGAAATGAGCATAGAGAGAAGAAAACCAGAGGAGGAACAGAGTTAACAAAGAGGGGTGTAGAGAGAGAGGAGAGAGAAAAGGTAATGAGGAGCAGAAGAGTGAATGTTAGAAGACGTTTGAATTGGATGCGTAAAGGGAAGGTGAGCCAGTTAAATGACTTTAGAAGAGAGGTAATATGAATGTGATGGGGGGTTAGCAGAAGATTAGCTATGCAGCAGAGTTCTAGACAGATTGAAGAGGAGAGAAATGAGACTAAGGGAGATCAGCAAGGAGAAGATTGCAATAGTCAAGACGGGAGGAGATCAAGGAGTGGATGAGAATTGTAGTAGTGTGTTCAGAGAAGAATGAACAAATTTTGTTAATGTTGTAGAGAAAGAAGCGACAAGATTTAGCCATTTGTTGAATATGTGAGAAGGAAAAGGAGTCGTCAAAAATGACCCCAAGGATGTAGGCAGATGTACCAGGAAGAAGAAGAGTTTTTTCAACAGTGATAGAGAAAGGAGGAAGGCGAGAGGACGCTTTAGGAGGAAAGAAGTTCAGTTTTAGTCATATTCCGTTTCAGATAGTGGTGAGACATCCAGGCAGCAATGTCTGATAAGCAGGCAGAGATATGAGTATGGACAGAAGGAGAAATGTCAGATGTACACAGATAGATTTGAGCGTCATCAGCATAAAAATTATATTGAAAGCCATGGGAAGAGATGAGGGCACCAAGTGACTGCAACCAGCTGCCATGGATGCATAGATCTTCACAATGAGCTCCCCAGCCCAACAGGGAGGCATCCATAGTGAGAACCCTTCTGGGAATCGGAAGCCTGGAAGGGTGCTGCGATACCTGCCACCAGTTGAGAGAGTCCGCAACTTGACAGGTCCCCATAACCATTCCCTGCAGCCGTCCAGTGGTCTGAATCCACTGGGAGAGGAGACACCATTGGAGCCCTCATGTGGAGGCAGGCATCCATGGTGACATGGACCGCAGATGTCATGTGGCCCAGCAGGCATAGGTGGCAGCGAGCAGGCATGGTGCGCCTGCGCTGCACGTGCGCAGCCAGCGCCCTGAGGCAGTCAGCCCTGTCCTGGGGTAGAAACACTCTGGCCTGAAGGGTGTGTAGCTAGGCTCCTATAAACTCCAGACACTGTCGGGAAGAGATAGGACTTGGGGTGGTTTATGACAAACTCCAGGTGCTCTAGGATGCAGATGGTGTGGGCCATGGCCTGCTGCACCTCAGAAGCCAAGCCTCCTCTGATGAGCCAGTAGTCCAGACAGGGGAAGATGAAGGATCTTTGGAGGTGGAGGTGTGCTGCGACCATCACCAGGCACTTGGTGAAGACCCTTGGGACGGAGGCCAGGCCAAAGGGCAGCACCCTGTATTGGTAGTGGCTGCCTCCCACCACAAACCCGAGATATTGCCTGTGGATAGGATGGATGAGGATTTATTTTACATTCTCTTATATACCGCGCTATTCTGCATCAGTGCGGTTTACATTGAACAGGGCATTATAACTTGGAGATAACTATTTTACAGGGAACATGGGCTATGGAGGGTTAAGTGGCTTGCCCAAGACCACAAGGAGCACCTGTGGGACTAGAAACCCCAGTCCTTCCGGCTCAAGGTTGCTGTCCTCTAGTGAGATTTGAACCCCTGACCTTCCGGCCTGAAGTACCTTGCCCCAACCACTAGGCCACTCCTCCACTCCCATGCGTTTATGCATCCTTTAAGTCCAAGGAGCATAGCCAATCCCCTTGCTGGAGGTATGGTAGCAATGTCCCAAGGGAGAGCATCTTGAACTTCTCCCTCACCAGGAACCTGTCAGGTCCCACAGGTCAAGAATGGGCCTTAGGATTTTGGTATGAGAAAGTACTGGGAGTAGAATCCCTTGCCCCAGAGGTGTGGTGTATGGGTTCCACTGCCTTGTCCTTGAGAAGGCCAGTGAGCTCCTGCAGTGGAAAGATCTACTGGAGGGGAGTCCTGGAGGGTTCTCCCAAGAACAATGGAGGGGGAATCTGTTCCAGGTGGAGGAGGTAACTTTCTCTGACCACCTGTAGTGCCTAAGTATTGGTGGTGACGGCTGGCCACCGGTGGGCAAACAAGATCAGACGTCCCGCTGTGGGTTGCTGGCCTCCTGGGGTAGAGAGGCTATGCCCAAGGATTGAAAGACTACCACCAAGCTGTGCCAGAGCTGGTGCCTGGGTTTGGGGAGACTTCTGCTTATGAGAACCATACCCTTGTTCTTTGGCCTACTGACCCTGGTGGAGACCTGATACCGAGGGTAGTTTCTATAAGCTCTTCCTTTCCTCGAGTAAGGGGGCTTTTTCCTCAAGGCTTTCCACCAGGGAAGGGCAGTGGTCTTCTTAGAGAGCTTAGTCCTTGTCAGGAACTCTGACTCCAACTTCACAGCCTTATCTGTCATGGGTTTGCCAAAGAGGTTCTCTCCTTGGCAGGGGATGTCGACCAATTTGTCCTGAATCCTAATGCTCCAGGTCGGAAGACTGTAGCCAAGCCTGATGTTGGGCACAGATGCCCAGCAGGGCTATCTAGTTGCTGACTCAAAGTCATCATACACTGCTAGAGTCATGAACTTGGAGTACTCTCTGACGGCAGAGAACAAGCACTGGAACCGCTGGAGGGGTTCCTCAAAGAGACCAGTCAAGAACCCAGTGAGTTCCTTCGGCAGGTCCCTCATGCCCATGTACAGCTGGTATGCCTGGACCTAGCTGATAAGCATCAAGCCCTGGTAACACTTACTTCCTGCCCAGGGCGTGGGCCTCCCTATCCAGGAGGATCGAGGAGTGCGTCTTCTGACTTTTGAGCAGATGCATGGCCAATTGCAACACCATGGAGTTATGCAGAAGTTGTGCTTTCTGAAGGCCCAGGCTCTGGAAGACCCAATACATCAAGTCCAGCCGTTTGCTTATAATGGGCACTGATGCTGGTGTTTCTCCACATATGAAGGAGCAGCCATTCCAGGATTGGGGGGATGGACACTATAAGTGCCTCCTTTAGAGGGACCTCGTACTGGAGGTTCTCGAGGTCCTCCTTGCAAGGGTCCTCTTCCAATTCGGTACTGAATAATAGTGCCTTTGACATGTCTCGCATGAAGTCGAGGATGGCCATATCCTCGGGTGGGGACCGGCACGGAGGGAGACGAGTCCAAGGGCACGTCACAGTGGCGATGGATGTCTGGCGATTCCTCATCCTTGGTCTCCCAGTTCAACTTGTAGCCAAGTGGAGGCATCAAGGCCAGGTTGGTGTGCAAGGTCGGGCCCCGAGCTCGACCATCCATGCTCCTCTGAGGGTCTGCAGGCAGAGCTGTGGCCACTCATTGGGGAGGATCTCGATCCTGAGACTCAGGACTGGGATCGAGAGCGATGACGAGGATCAACTCAAGGCCAATGGTGCTCGAGGATCGGCTTGACATCAGGGGATGTCCTCGAGGTTGAGGCCCTGGTGGTTTGGGCAGATGACCCAGTGGAACCGAGGTCCTCCATGTGAGGGTCCTCCTCTGATTCGGTACTGAATAATAGTGCCTTTGACATATCTCGCATGAAGTCGAGGATGGCCATATCCTCGGGTGGGGACCGGCACGGAGGGAGACGGGTCCAAGGGCACGTCACAGTGGCGATGGGTGTCTGGCGATTTCTCATCCTCGGTCTCCCAGTTCAACGTAGTCAGTGGAGGCATCAAGGCCAGGTTGGTGTGCAAGGTCGGGCCCTGAGCCTGACCATCCATGCTCCTCTAAGGGTCTGCAGGCAGAACAGTGGCCACTCACTGGGGAGGATCTCAATCCTGAGAATCAGGACTGGGATAGAGAGTGATGACGAGGATCAACTCAAGGCCAATGGTGCTCGAGGATCGGCTCGACATCAGGGGATGTCCTCGAGGTCGAGGCCCTTGTGGTTTGGGCAGATGACCTAGTGGAACTGGGCATCAGGACCTGCTGCTGGGCAATGAAGGCAGACAACCTGTGCTCCAAAGCCGCCATTCTGGTCTCCAGTCCAGATGGCTCCGCAGCCTTCAGCGCAAGCACTGAGGATTTTGGAACTGGCGCCAGCTCTGATGAGAGGGAGTCCTCGACCAGGATGGCCTCGGGGGTCCGAGACCAATCACCGGAGGCCGATGATTGATTGCAGATGACTTTGGTAGGCCGCTCCCATTCCGACCCCTTGGACTTATGTCGTGGACTGCGGGACTGGGTGCAGGACTTACCCGCCTTCCCCGACTTGTCCACGGGCACTGCCCTCGAGGATTTCTTCTTCTTTTTACATAAGAACATAAGATATGCCATACTGGGTCAGACCAAGGTCCATTAAGCCCAGTATTCTGTTTCCAACAGTGGCCAATCTAGGTCATATGAACCTAGCAGTTTCCCCAAGGGACACAGGTTCCACAATGCTTGTATTGGTTCCAGCATTGATATCCTGGGTTCCTTCTTAATAATGGTTTATGGACCTTTCCTCCAGGAACTTGTCCAAACCTTTTTTAAACCCAGCTACACTATCAGCCTTTACTACATCCTCCGGTAGTAACAAATTCCAGAGTTTGATTACACGTTGAGTGAAAAAATATTTTCTTTTATTAGTCTTAAATAGTTTACCCTGTAGCTTTATTGCATGTCCCCTAGTCTTTCTATATTCTGATAAGGTAAACAATCGATCTACGTTTACCCGTTCCACTCCGGTCATTAATTTATAGACTTCTATCATATCTCCCCTCAGCCGTCTCTTTTCCAGGTTAAAGAGCCCTAACCTTTTTAGCCTTTCTTCATAGGAGTATCCTTCCATCCCCTTTACCATTTTGGTGGCTCTTCTCTGAACCTTTTCTAAAATCGCTATATCCTTTTTAAGATACGGCGACCAGAATTGCACACAATATTCAAGGTGCGGTCTCACCATGGAACGATATAGAGGCATTATAATATCTTTTGTTTTATTTTCCATTCCTTTCCTTATCATACCTAGCATTCTATTTGCTCTCTTGGCCGCTGCTGCACACTGGGCCGAGGGTTTAAACATGGTATCCACAATGACGCCTAAATCTTTTTCCTGGGTGGTAGTTCCTAATGTGGAACCTTGCATCGTGTAACCATAGTTTGGGTTGTTCTTCCCTAGTTGCATAACCTTGCACTTGTCCACATTAAATTTCATCTGCCGTTTTGATGCCCAGTCTTCCAATTTATCAAGATCCTCTTGCAATTTTCCACAATACTCTTGGGTTTTAACAACTTTAAATAGTTTTGTGTCATCTGCAAATTTGATAACCTCACTCGTTATTCCACTTTCCAGGTCATTTATGAATATGTCAAAAAGCAGCAGACCCAGTACAGATCCCTGGGGTACACCACTATTCACCTTTCTCCATTGGGAAAATTGGCCATTTAGCCCTACCCTCTGCTTTCTATCTTTTAACCAGTTCCTGATCCACAATAGTACACTGCCTCCTATCCCATGACTCTTTAGTTTTGCCAAAAGTCTCTCATGAGGGACCTTGTCAAAGGCTTTTTGAAAGTCCAGATACACTATATCAACCGACTCACCTTTGTCCACCTGTTTATTCACACCTTCAAAAAAACATAACAGATTAGTAAGACAAGATCTTCCTTGTCTAAAGCCATGTTGGCTGTCTCCCATTAGGTCATGACTATCTACATGCTGAATAATTTTATTCTTTATGATGGTTTCTACCATTTTTCCTGGTACTGATGTCAGGCTCACCGGTCTGTAGTTTCCCGGATCACCCCTGGAACCCTTTTTAAAAATTGGTGTTACATTGGCGATCCTCCAATCTTCAGGTATTAGAGATGATTTTAATGATAGTTCACAGATTACTAATAGCAGGTCTGCAATCTCATATTTCAGTTCTTTCAACACCCTTGGATGTATACCATCCGGCCCAGGTGATTTGCTACTCTTCAGTTTATCTAATAGTTGTAATACATCTTCCCGATGTATCGATATTTCCTTCAATTCTTCCGCACCTTTAAATACCACTTCAGTCATGGGTAACATCCCTACATCTTCCTCAGTAAAGATTGAAGCAAAGAATTCATTCAGTCTCTCCGCTATCGCCTTGTTGCCTCTTAGTGTTCCTCCTCCGCGGTGCTCTGCTCAGAAGACTCATGGCCTCGGTCAGAGATGATGGGGTCATCTTGGGACTCTGGGGGTCCCATAAGGGGGCTTGAAGCGTAGTGTCGCTGGAGACTCTGGGGCAGAATATGACCTTTGGGATATTTTGTCATGCTGCTGCTGATGGCTCTTAATAGCCTTGGAGGACATCTTTTTACAGCATCCACAATCCAAGGTGTTGTGGTCTGCCCCGAGGCAGCAGTCATGTGTGTCAGTGAGAGACATGGTCTGGGAACACCATTCAAACTTTATGAAGCCACTCACAGAGGCCATGGGGGAAAAAAGGGCTCCAGTGAGGTTGAAGACCCAGGGCTCTTCCAATGAAAAAGGGTGTGAACCGCTCCGGTAGAAAAGTTAAGGAAAAAACAAACCCAAGACGCAATGCCAGCAAGCGTGCTTTGGGGCAGAAAAGGGAACCGGTGCAACCAGGGAAGAAAAACTTCCAAGAAAACTGACTCCTTTTCCAGGGGGATCAGACACATGTCCGGTAGGCTCCGTGGAAAAAAGGAGACCGAGGTAAGATTACCTTTGGGTGGGAAGGGGACACGAAAGCATGGCGCATCTCCCAAAGGTTTTTTTTGAAAGCTGGGAAGAAGCTTCTGTGCAGGGCTCAGTTGGCATCGATGTCACCCATATGTGAGGGCTGACTTTCCGCTTGTTCCTGGAGAAAAATGTCTTAACTAAGGATACTCAATGGCACTTACACAGTTAGTGCCATTGAATATCCCCGTCTAACTCCCCTACGTGCCCCAATGCTATCCGGTTGGCACCGGGGCATGTCAGGGGAGTTCCAGGGCGGAGCAGAGGTGGCAACAAGTGCTAACCAGATAGCAGCAATATTGCATGCTGCTCGGTTAATGACTTTGCGCCTTAAAGATAGAAAAGGAAAAATGCTCACCCATCTTTTAAAGCACAGGAGCTAACCAAGTAGCATGCAATATCGCTGCTGCCTGATAAGCTTCGATGGCTTCAGGCATGTGTGGCAGTGCCCGGATATTCAATGCTATTGCCGCAGCATTGAATATCAAGGTTAGAAGGCGGTGGGGAAGGCTATGCGCCAAAGAGGCACATAGCCCTTCTAAAATGCGGCTGCCATAATATTGGGCCCCACCTGTCCTTCTAATTATGACCCATCTCCCTCCTCCTCTGTTTAACATCTTTGTTAGTGATATTGCGGAAGGACTGTCGGGTAAGGTTTGCTTGTTTACGGATGATAACAAAATCTGCAATAGAGTAGACAACCAGGAAAGAGCCGATAACATGAGGAGGGATCTAGCTAAGCTTGAAGAATGGTCTAGAATTTGGCAGCTGAAATTTAATGCTAAAAAATGCAGGGTCATGCATTTGGGCTGCAAAAATCCAAAGGAGCATTACAGTGTAGGGGATGAGGTACTTCTATCCACAAAAGAAGAGCAGGACCTGGGCATAATTGTGTCTGATGATCTTAAAATAGTTAAACAGGTAGAAAAGGCGACTGTGAAAGCCAGAAGGATGCTTGGGTATAAGGAGAGGAATGGCCAGCAGAAAAAGTGATAATGCTTCTGTATAAGTCTCTGGTGTAATCCAATGCAAATTTACTCTGAAGACTCACAGACAACAAGGAGCTAGACTACCAAGAAACGTTCAGGAACTTTATTAGGGGCAACAGTGTAGCCACACCCAATACAGGCCGTGTTTCGGCTCTCGCCTTCTTCAGGGGTGTTATGGCACTATAACAATAAATCATAACAAATACATATGAACATAAATAACAATAATTAGAAACCTAATACAGAAAAAATATTATATAAAAAATTATAAAAACAATATTAATAGCCAAAAGTATAACAGCTGGATAATGGCCATTCTGAAAACAGATGACATAAGGCATATATATAAAAAAAAGAAGTGTGCTATAAATGCTCAACAAAACATATAAAAGGGAAAGGGAAAGCATACATATACAATCATTCACCCCTAAATTCTAGGATGCATAGTTGAGGAATACATAATTAACAACTCAAAGTGGCTCATGCAGGTGAAGAAACAGGACGGGACATTACCCAATACTGCAGCACTCTGATTCCCTGAAACGGACTAAAGATCTTCTATATACACTCTGCAGAACAGAAGAGATATCACAAACCTCAAACTGCAGTGTATATGTCAATCAAGGAGCATAACAGTGTCAAAATCCCAATATTCCAATTACTGTAAGGATTGATTTTTTTCTCTCACTGTAAAACAATAGTTACTTACTTGGAAACAGCCTTTCTGTATTAAAAAAAAGCTTTTGCTAATTATTCTAAACCCTTCAAAAACGGGCCATAAGTAAATGGAAACCTAAGAGGACACTTCAGATACAATCCACTGATGTGCTAAGAATTCCCGTTCAAAACAACAATTATGATGCAATGGATATTAACCAGGAACCCCGATGGTCTTTGGATCTTCATATATTATGCAAAAAAATATCTATCATTGTGAAATTACAGTAAAATGATAAACTAAAAAACAAATTAATATTGTATCTTAAAATATTAACACTAAAACAGACATGATGGAACCTCCCACAATGGGCTATTAATAAATAGCAGACAAGGGAAAGAAAACATTACAAATAAAATACCCAGTACAGTAAAAACAAAAGTGCATAGTGATAGTTAACTAACAAGCGACTCTAATGATGTGCACAAGCTCCTTTGAAGTTATTTAAAACATTCTTTGAATCCCTAGATTATTGTGTCAAAATAGAAAACCGCTCAACGGAGTTAAAATATGTAAACAAAACCCACCTCAAGAGTGTGAATCAATATCTAACAGCATGAAAGCTTCATAACTAAGGGCATCGCAGATTTCAGTGTTATTTAAAGCCATGCTTTGGTGCCAAAATCAAAAGGGGAGGATACGGTCACACAGCCAACTTAAAAGATACCAAAATTCAATTAAAAGAAAATTCTATGAAGACCAAATTACTCTATTTTAAAAATAACGTGCATAATAACTTAATAAGTAAATACTTATAAAAACCTTCAAATAAGTTAATATATTCTAAAAACTGTGCTCTAGGCATCATGAGGGAATCATTCAGTATTAATAAAAATCTCCTCTATGCCGATTGAAACAACCTATAACATGAATAAATAACCAAACATCTCTAAGGCGCCATAAAATCCAAAGAATGATGTAAAATTGTGAATTATAAAAAACACTAAGGGGTATGTTTACTAAACAGCGCAATTGTGCGGGGCGCACTTGAGCATGCGCTAAGGTACCTTAGCGCACGCTAATAGTGCGTTTTTGGTGCCCCGCACGCGTACGCTCCGGCCGCACACGTGCGCGCCGCCGGCAAAAGTGCACGGCGCGCTGATGTGCAATAGAGGCGTGGAAAGGCGTTTTGAGGGCGGAGGAAGGCTCCCGAGGGGCGGGGGGACGGGGTCAATGGGTGGAGAGTGGGAGGGGAGAGGCTCCCCGCACAGGAGCGGGGCTGAATTTCGGCAAAAAAAATACCGCGAGTGAAACCCTCGCGTTAGAGCTGATTTAAAGGGAAGAGAAACCATTTCCATCAGCAATGTACAGCAAAACCGGGGAAACCTGCAAAACGTGAGCAGTGTGATACATGTGCACAGAACAAAATAGCAAATAGAAATTGAAAATGACCACAACAAATTCCAAATAAATTATAATCCAGCTGGGCAACAGTGATATTAATGGGCAACCATAAAAAACACTCCCAGGAAAGCTCCAAAAAAAAAAAAAAGATTTTTGGAAGGGTCTACGCTCCGTAGACTCTTTCAAAAATCACTGCATTTTAATGGAGCTTTCCTGGGAGTGTTTTTCATGTTGCCCATTGATATCACTGTTGCCCAGCTTGGTTTTGTTTTTTTTCCCCTTTTTTGGAGGTCATTTTTGAGGTTTATGTGCACCTTTGTCTCCATACAAGGTAAACGAGCCCACAGTAAAATTGTGCAGAGCAGGGTGTCTGACTCGTGCGGCCAGGTTTCCTATCTCCAGAGACTGCACTGTCTCTGTGGCCACAGTGTGGTGCAGCGGACACAGCCAGTGCCTGTAGGACCAGAGGGTCACAGGTTCAAATCCCAGCTGGGGCTCCTGCCAACCCAGTCCCCATAGTTTTACCCACCACTAAACAGTGATAGTACAGACACTCCTTTATTGCAGAGAACATAAGCATGGTTCCAACACCTATATTTTACCCTACACCGCACACAAACCATAACAATGGGCATTACCTACAGCCGAGTCCCCCAAATTCAGTCCTGGAGTGCCACAACTCAATCGGGTCATATGCTTTTTCCCTGATAGGGACATGTCTGCATGTTGGCAGAAGGGTACAGGTGGTGGAGGGGGCAGTGGCTGCAAACCACAGCAGACAGTGGCCTAGGCCTGTGCAGGCTGGCACAGTCCACCGCAACAGACAGGCTCTGTCAGATGTACAGTCATGGACTCCCCAGGGAACACAGCATATCTGTGGCAACACGGTGGTGCAGTGCACACAGACAGTGTGTGCAGGAACAGAAGGTCACAGGTTCAAAGCCCAGCTGGGGCTACTGCCAATCCAGTCAACATATTTTTCCTACAACTAAACCGTGATAGTAAGGACAAACCTTTATTGCTGAGAACATACGCATGGTTCATACGCCTATATTTTACCACACCAAACACAGACACCATAAACAGCCGCATTACCTAGAGCAGAGTCTCCCAAATGCAGTCCTGGAGGGCCCCACACCATTCAGGATCCATGCTGCCTCTAATAAAGATGCC
Source organism: Ichthyophis bannanicus (assembly GCA_033557465.1). Taxonomy (NCBI): domain Eukaryota; kingdom Metazoa; phylum Chordata; class Amphibia; order Gymnophiona; family Ichthyophiidae; genus Ichthyophis; species Ichthyophis bannanicus. The sequence goes on along the minus strand of CM066042.1, from coordinate 240,380,166 downwards.
TGTGCTGCATATCTATGCACCACCCCCATGGTATGCTGATGTAGCTCATGCATATTTATGAGGTACAGCATGAAAACCCGAACAGTGGTTGGAACACCAGGACTGGAGTTGGGACACTCTGCCGTAAAGCAGCAGCCAACAGGGCCAGACACCCCCACACACACACCCCCCCCCCCAGGCCCCATTGGCCAATGCCTCCTGGAGAGGCAGGACATTGGGCCCTGCCTGTATCTCCCAATACTAGCAGTTGCATACCTTAGCAATGCCACCCTACACCTGGGTATATGGTACACAGCTATCAAACGTTGCCCATGATAACTGGCAGATATCAATCCCTACGTTAAGCACATTTTGCTCAATGATCTCCACCATAACAATCATTGTGATGTCTGCGGTGTGCGCTGCAGGTCTGGTCTCTGACAGTGTTTACTACCCTGGGGAGTGACCCCCAACAGTATTGCGTACCATATCCATGCCTGTACTGTGCCCAGGACTGGTGTGGTGGGTATGGCTGCTGGACTCCTCTATAGTAGCACAATGCTGGCATAGGTGTGGGGGTGGCTTTCTGTCTATCCAGTGTGTGGTGGCTGCAAACACTTTCCACAGCCCACACTGCCAGCAATGTTGCCAGTATTGGGCTGCTAATGTGCATAATGAGGAGCAAGGTACCATGGGTATAGGCCGGACAGGGTGGCCTGGCCAGGGTGCATCTGCACAGGGCACTGACTGGGACATTTTAGTGCCCGGCCACCACCTACACAGACAGGGTGACCTCAGTATGTCCTGCTGAGAGATCACTCTCACCCTGACTGTGCAGTGACCACAGCATGGCTAGGCACCCCCATAGTGCTATATAGTATTTCTCTCATGTGATAGATATGGGTTTCCTTTTGGGGCCCAGTCACTGATTTATCTGCTTGCTGTGTATGCTGACATCCCAGTTCTGGGTGCACGCATCTCCATGTGGAACATGCACTGTGGACTAACTAGCACACTGTTTGCAGCTGGTATGTGTCTTGATGGAGCAGCTTGCAGGGTGCAGCGGCTGATGACTTGCTGCAGGAGAATATCAGATAGTGGGGTGCAGTTCACCATATCCAGGCCTAATGTCTGTCTGCTACTGTGTTATGGATGTGTATAGAGCTGCATTGACTGCCCTGTGGGGTGTCTGTTCCTCAGCAGGACCGGGGTTGATGGTCCCCTCTACTGCCACCTTTGCAGGGAGGTAGAATGTGGATCTATTGATGGGAGACCCTGTTTGCCACCCTCAGCCCTGGAGGAGGGGGGGTGGTGGTACATAACCCACCTAGGGGTCCATGGGGGCTACACCTGACTGAAACAGACAGAGATATCCAAGGTGTTTGTGCAGAAACTACCTATCTCACATATTAACACTGCTTTGGACCTCTGGCATGGCCTCTTTCAGCCATGGAAGGTGTTGTGGACCTGGTCCTGGGCACCTCACCGCACCCTCAGGGTGAGCACAGTACCCGCACAATGTGACGGTGTGTAGCTACTCTGTGCCAGTAAAACACACGGTCAGTACCCCCTACCAGGCCGAGGTGGTGTGTGGGTGCACATGGTCACTTCCCTCTACCAGGCCGAGGTGCTGTGGGGGTGCATTGCCCATCTTGTGTTAATCTGTGGACAGCTGATTTGCATGTGCAGTGCATCATGGGTATGGGTGGGCTAACCCTATCCTGGTGACCACAGCAGACTGTGTGGTGACGTGCATGCTCTCTGCAGCCAGCCAGGGGCTTGCTAGCAGCTATAGAGCTGTAGCCCAATGGTTACTTCACTGCCTTTGAAGCCAGAGATAATGGGTTCAAACCCACAGTGGGGTTATTTGATAGGGTTGTCCAACGCATTATCTTTTTTTAATGTACATATTTTGATGCCAGCAAAAACACCCTCAGCGTACTGTACCCATAAGGTGCCTCTGAGGGTGCTTTATAGGGCGCCCTATAGGGCACCTTATGGTTCCCGTCCATATAAGGTGCACTATACATTATCCTGTGACGCAACCTATAGGGTGCCCTATAGGGGACATTTTAGGGTGCTGTGGCGGACAGTGCAATTTATAATGTGCCCTATGGAGTGCCTTATAGGGTGCCTTATACGGCACCTTCAATTACGGCACGTGAGGGCGTGTTTGCTGGCAGCAATTAATAACATAAAAATAAAGTGCTGCAGGACAAAATATGTACAATGCAAAGCTGATGCCACAGCCAGCCTTACGTATTAGGCACACTGGGGAGCAAACTCATGACCCCTGTATCAGCAGTCAGTGCCTTAACCATTGTGCTCCACTGCTGCTCCTCCTTGCCTGTCAGCGCCCCTACTTATGCTTTTCATTCCTTAAACTGCACAGTGCTGCCATAAAAAACAGTACACTGACCTTGCGGTACCTCATACGGCACCCTCTAAAGCGCCCTATAAGCAACATTCTAGGGTGCCTTGGCTGACCGTGCACTTTAAAATGTGCCTTATAGGGCGCCTTATGTTAACACGCTTTGAGAGTGCATTTGCTAGTAGTGATAATTAAAATATGAATAAAATGCCTCCTAAAGCAATCTTCCCCAGCCTTGTTCATTGGGCACTTTGGGGGATTGAACTCCTGATCCCTGCACCATTGGTCAGTGTCTTAACCATTGTGCTGTGGTTCTGTTCCTGTGATTGCACATCAGCGCACCGCCTTATGCCGCCCAATATTAAAAAGCCTCCTAAAACATTAGCGCGCCACCTTATGCCGCCCATCATTTAAATGCCTCCTAAAATAATGCCTCAGACAGCTGTCTCCATTGGGCACTGTGGGTGATTGAACCCCTGATCCCTGCACCATTGGTAAGTGCCTTAACCATTGTGCTGTGGCTCTGCTTTTCTTACTGCACATCAGCGCACCACTTATACCGCCCAGTATTATAATGCCGCCAAAAACATTAGCGCGCCGCCTTATGCTGCCCAGTATTTCTGCGCCTCATAAATTAACACCTCAGCCAGCCGTCTTCATTGGGCACTGTGGGGGATTGAACCCCTGATCCCTGCACCATTGGTCAGTGTCTTAACCATTGTGCTGTGGCTCTGCTCTTTTTCTTGCACTTCAGCGCGCCACTTATGCCTCCTGCGCAGCTATCTCATGCGCTAAGGTGCGGGGTGCACATGGGCGCCGCGCACCTTAGCGCATATGTAAATTCCGGCTTTTCTTTTTCAGGACGGAACGCCCTCTCCTTATATGGCACCCGCACACTACCGGGGCCCGCACTTTACCGGGGTTTTAGTAAACATGCCCCTAACTGTATCGTGGCTAAAACCACAGGGATTAAAAAGGAAATGACCTCCATAAGTAAAATGATCAACACAGGAACTAACCCAACAATAATATAAAAACATAAAAAGGGTATATGTAGAGACCCACATATAAACCCTCAATTTTTCACAAAAGATAAACACGGGAGATAAGAATGGAAAATAAGAATTAAAGTGGTTGTTCATAGGATCGCCCCAAGGATTAGCCAACCATAATCTATGCAACTTTTGAAGGACAGAAAATGGTACATAAGAAAACCACGATTTTTTTACTTAAAAGGAAGGAAGATTATAAAATTATTCCAAAAGTATGGCATGCCCGGCAGATAAAACATTTAAAACTAAAAAACTAATAAACACATAATATAAACATGATAAAAATATATTTCACCCATTATATTAAAATTTAAAAATAATAAACAAGGGGGAGCATAAAAATGAGAATTGTTAGCAGATGGGGAGGTCAAATGTGGCTAAATAAAACCAAAATAAATAATTAAATAACCACCATATCAAACTCTAAAAACTTAAAACCATAAAAATGCAGGAAAGGGAAGGGAACCGGGGGGGGGGGAGAGGAGGGGAGAAAAAGGGGAAGGAGGAAGGGGAGGGGAGAAAAAGGGGAAGGAGGAAGGGGAGGGGAGAAAAAGGGGAAGGAGAAGGGAAAAGAAGTGCAAGGAAGGGAAGGGGGGAGGAAGGAGGAATGGAAAGGCAAGGGGAAACCCTCCTAATCAGGGGTAAAAAACTTAACAACAAATGTTAAAAACAAAACTAAGAATAAAAATAAAAACTGAATTAAAAAATTGTGCTATAAAAGAAAAAACAAAAGGGGACAGCCCATATGATGTACAACCTCCTAAAGAAAAACAGCTAGATCAGTTTCTTGATTTAATCCATTGGGGTGTACAGTTTTCAAACTAAATATAAAACATTGCTCCATTTATAACAGAACCTTATCCACATCACCTCCTCTCCAATTTTCTTCAATCTTTTTAATGACAAAAAATCTTTAAATCTGAAAGTTTGTGCTGCATCTCCATCCAGTGTGAGACTAATGATTTATCCACAAGCCCTCTCTTCAGACAACTCCTGTGTTCTACAATATGAGTGTGGTAATTCTGTATGTTGTATTACCTATATATAATTTCTCACAGGGACAAAGGATCATATAGACCACATTGGTCGTTTCACAATTAGAAAAATCACTGAGAAAAAAACGTTCTTTTGAAATTAGATGAACAAAACCCTTTTTTCACTGATAAAGAATGTACACATACCGAGCATCGCCCACATTGATAATAACCTATGTACTTAGATCAAAAAGGTTACTCAGTAAAAGCAGATGGTACCAGTAAATTCTTACAGTCTGCATTCCTTTTGTGAGCTATAGTCAATTCCAAATCAGAAAAACATGGTAAAGTCTGAGCAATATGCCATTCTTCATGCAATATATTAGCAATATTTTTAGAATGATGAGAGAAGGTGTGAGGATATACCATCCGTCTATCATCTGAATTGGTTCTTTTCTCAAAAGCGTTGTGCATTGTGACGTTTTGGCTCTACTGTAAGGTCTATCAATACACTGTTCAGGATAACCTCTGTCACGGAATCTTTTTTTCATGACATTGGACTCATGACAACAGATTAAGAACAACAAATATAGCAAACACTCTTACCATCCCAGCCCTAGCTAGAAAAAGTTCCCAATTCGCAAAGAACAGAGCCTTCTCCCTCTTCGCCCCACTGCTATGGAACTCTCTATTCGTCTCATTTCCGATTTGCCCACCTTTCGTAAAGCAATCAAAATGCATCTATTCCATCTTGCATTCGACCATGTAACTTAACTCGTTGTCCATTTTATACTCAAGATTCTGTCAGCCTGTAAATAGTTCACCGTTCTTATATGCTACGGTTGTATGACTTATTATATCAAGCTTTATTCACTTATTTAATGTAAATTTGTTAATTGTGTTAAATCATGTTCACATATTCAATGTAAACTGTTCCATATAATAAGCTGTTCTATTGTCAACCGCGCCGATTATGAATAGTGCAGTATATAAAACCAAATAAATAATAAATGTGCCTGTTTTTCAAAATCATCTTCTCTACTGCATACTCGCCTAGGCCTCAGGAATTGGCTTATTGGAAGGTTCTTTTTTAGGGAGCCCATTATGGAAACTTTGATAATGCAATAAATGATTTCTATCAGTGGGTTTCCAATATAAATCCATTATAAAACCTTGAGTGCCCTTTTTAATTAAAAGAGTCAAATACGGTATGGCCTTAAAATCATAAGTGATCTGGAACTATAAGTTCTCATCCAAACCATTGATCCATTGCCATTATGCTGAATTTCTGACAAAGTTGTGAATAAAGAATATATGAATGCTGCAGGTTGTGTGAACAAGGTCTAAGGTGATAGATTCTGCTGAATTACATTGTTGCAATGAAAGGAATATTGATAATTTTTGTGATATTTGTTTTGAATGAGTACTTTCTAGAAGCCTGAGAGGGAGTTTTTTGGATCCTTGATGTACTTGAGCTTGGTCTGAGGCTAGTGTTTTAGACCTGGATTTGAAATGATAATAGGCTCTGAGATCCTTTTTCTCCCTGTCAAAGTAGGCATACAGCACCAATTGTGTTTATTTATTTGGTTTTATATACCGCGCTATTTTAAATCAGTGCGGTTTACATTGTAATAACTTGGTACATAAAACAGTATACATAGAACATTTGAACTTGGTATATAAAACATGTAATATTTGAACTTGATACATAAAACAAGATAATAGTTATAGTTATAATAATTATAAGGTGAAGCTTTTGATTTGGATGGTAACGATATCAGGCTCACCGGCCGCTAATTTCCCGGATCACCCCTGGAATACTTTTTAAAAAATGGCATTACATTGGTCATTCTCCAGTCTTCAGGTATTAGAGATGATTTTAATGATAGTTCACAGATTACTAATAGTAGGTTTGCAGTTTCATATTTCAGTTCTTTCAGCACCTGCAGATGTATATCATCCAGTCCAGGCTATTTTCTACTCTTTAGTTTATCAAATAGTTGTAACACATCATCTCAGTTTATCAAAATTTATTTTGATTCTTCTGAAACATCACCTTTAAATACCATTTCAGGCATGGGGAACTTCCCTAGTGTATATCTTCTTCAGTAAAGACCGATGCAAAGAATTCATTCAGTCTCTTCACTATGCCCTTGTCCTCCCTTAGCGCCCCTTTTAGCTCTCGATCATCTAATGGTTCAACTGACTCTCTCACAGGTTTCTTGCTATGAACATACTTGAAAAAGTTTTTATTATGCGTTTTTGCTTTCATGGCAAGTTTTCTTTCAAATTCTCTCTTTGCCTGCTTTATCAATACCTTCATCTAACTTGCCAGTGCTTATGTTTTCACGTTTTCATCATTTAGCTCCTTTTTCCATTTCCTGAAATATGCTTTTTTGGCTACAACAGCCTCTCTGACCTCACCAAACCGTACTGGCAGTTTTTTTGCCAACCTTCCATTTTTCTTAAATCATGGAATCATCTAGCCTGGGCTTCCAAGGTAGTATTCTTGAACGACACCCATGCTTGATGTAGCTTTAACCTTTGCAGCTGCTCCTTTTAATTTTTTTCTTAACTATTTTTCTCATTTTATCAGTCTCCCTTTTGAAAGTTAAAAGGTACTGTGTAGTTCCTTGCCGTCCTCCCTCCATTTATTAAATCAAATGTGATCACGGTATGATCATGGCCAAATGGCACTAACCCTGTTATCTCTTGCATCAGATCCTGCATTCTACTAAAGACTAGGTCCAAAATAGCTTCCCCTCTTGTTGGTTCATGAACCAGCTGCTCCAAAAATCAGTGATTTATTTCATTTAGAAACTTTATCTCCCTAGCATATCCTGCTGTAATACTGACCCAATCAGATGATACCAGGATAATTGAGATCACCCATTATTACTATGTTGTAACTTTTGATAGCTTCCCTGATTTCTTTTAGCATTTTGTCATCCATCTAGTCATTATGGCCAGGCGGACAGTACTACATCCCCACTGCCATTGCTTTCCCCATTTTACATGGAATTTCTATCCATAGAGATTCTATAGTGTTTTTTGTTTCCTGAAAAACTTTTATCCTGTGTGACTCAACGACCTCTCTAACATAGAGCGCAGCCCCTCCATCAATTTGATCTAGCCTATCATTGCAATATAGTTTGTACCCAGGTATCACAGTGTCCTCCTTTTATTTAGTGTTATATATTCTAGGTCTCCCATCTTATTTTTTTAAGACGTCTAGCATTTGCATACAGGCATTTTAGAGGTTGTATTTTAATCAGAAATATCTATATCTGAATTTTTAATATAACAGTCCTTGACCAATAACAACTACATTTTGGCATCTGAGCCAATAATTCAATATAATAAAATTTATTTGAAGCCTGCCCCAAAAAAATATGCAACGTGTGCAAGTGTAGCAGAAACAGTAAGTAATGTAGTTGATGCTGCTGTGGCATCTGCTATTTCCAGAAGCCTTCCACTCTTCTGCTCTCTTTGTAGTAATACGTTGGGCAGTGTCTTTGCATTTACAAAAAAAAGTGTTTTACTCTACAATACACTATATGGTAAAATGGGGCTTAAGGAAATGTAAAAGTTGAAGAAAATTGAAAATAAAGATGTTAAGAGGCCTAGAAAAGTCCATGCAGCAGAGGAACAAATGGAAGTAATAAAAATAATGGAAAAAGATGAAAGGCTTAAGGATATTAGTTTGGCTACGCACATATCACCATCTATTTTTCATACAATATTTCAGATTTGTGAGTAAATTAGAAAACAAAATCTGAAACAGTGATTGGTTCAGATAAAATGCTCATCACAAACTGTTTGATAAACTAGAAAAATACCTGTTGCAATGGACTGAAGGCCACACTGACCATGGCATTCCGTTAAGCATGATAATGGTTCAGCAGAAAGCAATCACCATTTTTGAGGGAGAAGATGAGGCAAGGAGCTTGATTTTCAAGGTTAATTCTGGATGGTTTGAATGGTTCAAGACTCATGCAATGCTTCATAATAAGAAAAAAATCATTGTTGAAGCAGCTTCAACAGATATTGAGGCGACATCTGTTTACCCATCACATCTACAAAAAAATTATACAGCAGCTGCACTCCAAAACAAATTTTCAATGTCCATGAGACAGGTTTATTTTGGAAATACATGCCATCCTGTACCTTTATTTCTCATGATGAAAAGAAAGTGCCAGGGCATAAAGCACTAAAAGATAGGTTTACATTACTTCTTGGGTGGCAACTGTAATGGTGACATAAAACTTAATTTGTCATTAGTCTATCATTCCAAAAAACCTTGGGCTCTTAAGGGGAAGAGTGCATGGCCTATGGTGTGTGTAGGTCTAACATAAAAAGCCTGAGTGATGAAAGAAGTGTTTGCCGACTATGTGAAATATACTTGTCACCAATCATAAAAGACTACATGCAGAGGGAGAACCTTGCAAACAAGGCACTACTTACAGACAAAGCCTTGGGACATCTGTTTAAGTGTTTGAGTATGGTGACAATAGCCAAGTGTTTTTTCTTCCTCCGAACACAACGTCTATCCTGCAATCCCATGGACCAGGATGATACTGTGGCTTTTAAGGCCTACTATGCTGAATTCCTCATGCAATATCTAGTTCAAGGTTCTGATGAAAACAAAGCAGTTTCACTGAAGGAATTGTGGAGAAACCTTGACATTAAAAAGGCCATGGAATTCATTGACCTGGCATGGAAGAATGTCTCCACAAACAATGAAAAGCATATGGAAGAAACGTCTGCCACAATTTGTTAAGGACTTTAAAGGATTTAAGGAAGTGGTGTGGCTGCAAAAGCTAAGATTTTGGATCTTGCTAGGGAAGATGGCTTCACTGTAGTTGATAAAGAAAATGTTGAGAGTCACACAGAATAGAGTTAAAAAGAAGAAATTAGACCTTACCTGCTAATTGTCTTTCCTTGAGTACTCTCCGGGCCAGTCCAGGACATTTGGGTGGTCAATCCGCTCCAGCAGCTGGGGACTGAATACTGAAAGGTTTTTCCTGACAGCTTACCCAGCTCCCCCTGGTGTCAGAGAATCAGTCTTACGGTAACAAAGCAGAGAAACTCAAACTAGTACTGGAACCAAAAACAACAAACACTAACTGTCGGACAAGCTGTCTTTACAACATACAACATAAGGAGAAAGAACCATTTTACGCGTTCTCTGTCATTCCCTATGCTCCCCACATTCTGTATTCTCCTTTTTTGTTTTTTGTTGTCGGGAAGAACCCCTGCTTTCTGAAAAGGACTCCTGCCACCCCCCCCCCCCCCGATCCATTTCCAATATGGTACACCTTGTTGTAGCTCTGAAACGAGCTCGACAACCCCTGCGAAATCTGCCAACACACGCGCCGAGGCTGCACTCCTCTAAAAGCTCGCAGATAAACTCGGGAGGGCCCTGGACTGGCCCGGAGAGTACTCAAGGAAAGACAATTAGCAGGTAAGGTCTAATTTCTTCTTCCTAATCGTCTCTCCGGGCCAGTCCAGGACATTTGGGCAGTACCAAAGCAGTACCTAAATCCGGGAGGGTCCTGCGAGCCCTGCAACGATTGCCGAGGCCCCCAACGCTAGCATCAGCCCTGGCCTGAACATCTAAGCGATAATGCTTCACGAATGTATGCAACGAAGACCACGTCACAGCTCGACAGATGTCCACCGGAGGCACCAACGCATATTCCGCCCAAGAAGCAGCTTGGCCTCTAGTGGAATGCGCTCCGAGTCCCACTGGAACAGGCTTGCCCTTGGCCTCATAGGCCGCCTGTATGGCATGCTTTACCCACCGAGCGATAGAAGCCTTAGTAGCAGCCTTCCCTCTAGCCGGTCCCCCGTAGAGGACAAACAACCGTTCCGATTGCCGAAAGGAGTCTGTTTTTCTGAGATAGGTACGCAACACCCGACCTAGATCCAGCCGTCGAAGTGCACGATCCACACTACCGCCGTCTGGGTTGTGAAAGGTGGGAAGCGAGACGACCTGGTTCACGTGAAAACTGGAAACCACCTTAGGAAGAAAGGACGGCACCGGCCGCAACACCACCTTTTCCAGTGAAAAATGAAGATAAGGCTCCTTGCACGAGACAGCCTGCAGATCTGAAATTCGACTAGCCGAACACAACGCCACCAGAAATGCCATCTTCCAGGACAACTCCCGAAGATGCCTCGACGACGCCAGCATGAAGGGAGGTTCTGTCAAAGCCTGTAAGACCGAATTCAAATCCCAAGGCGGAACCACAGGCCGCAGCGGGGGCCGGATGTTCTTGGCTGCCCTCAAAAAACGTATAACATTGGGATGTGTAGAAAGAGTATCCCCTTGCACTCTCCCTCTGTAGCAGGACAGGGCCGCCGCCAGCTGCAATCTCAGCGTGCTAACTGCCAGGACCTTTTCGAGCCCTGCCTGAAGAAAACCTAGTATGTCGGATAGGTGCGCCCCCCAGGGCGTAACTTGGCGATCGCTACACTAGGCCTCAAAAACGCGCCAGACCCTAATATATGCTAACGAAGTGGATCGTCTCCTGGACTGTAACAACGTGGCTATCACTGTCCTCGAGTAGCCCTTCCGGCGCAATCGGTCCCTTTCAAGAGCCAAGCCGTAAGCAAGAACCGATCTACCTGTGGCATTATCACGGGACCTTGCCTCAACAGATCGAACCGAACGGGCAGACGCCAGGGAGGAGCCACGAGAAGCCTCATCAGGTCGGCATACCATGGTCGTTTGGGCCAATCCGGAGCCACTAGAACCACAGTCCCCCGGTGACTCGCAATCAGCTGCACCACTTGCTCCAAGAGCGGCCACGGAGGGAACACGTAGAGCAGCTGACCCCTCGGCCAAGGCTGCACCAGGCCGTCGAGACCTTCCGACATGTGTTCCCTGCGCCTGCTGTAAAACCGCGCCACTTTGGCATTGGCTTGGGTAGCCATGAGGTCCATTACTGGCTGGCCCCAACGCTGAGAAATCTCCTGAAATATCGTCCAACTCAACTCCCATTCCCCGGGATCTAGGAGATGACGACTGAGATAATCGGCTTGAACATTGTCCTTGCCTGCCACATGGGCTGCGGAAAGCGCTACGAGATGGATTTCTGCCCAGTGAAACAAAAGTTGACTTTCTTCCAACAACGGAGTACTGCCGGTGCCCCCCTGCCTGTTTATGTAAGATACGGTCACCCGATTGTCGGAGAACACCCGAACGGCTTTCCCCTCGAGTACCTCGACAAAGTCTAAGAGTGCCAAGCGCACCGCTCTGAGCTCCAAACGATTGATCGACCAAGTTCTCTCTTCCGCCGACCACGTTCCTTGTGCTATCCGCGACAAACAATGAGCCCCCCAGCCGGAGAGACTCGCATCTGTCGTGAGTAAGGTCCAATCCGGCAGATCCAGCGGAACTCCTGTTGTCAAATGGACAGGAACCAACCACCACTATAGACTGTCCCGCACCACCTCCGGATAGGGCAATCTCCGGGAAAGAGGATGATCCTGCGGCGACCACCGAGACAGCAACGCCTGCTGCAGCGGCCGCATATGGGCCCTGGCCCACAGAACCAGATCTAAAGCCGCCGCCATCGACCCTAACAACTGTAGATACTTCCAGGCTATCGGAGCCTTTAAGCACAGAAAAGCCGACACCTGAACGAAAATCTTTCTCACTCATTTGTGGTTTAATCTCTAAAAATTGTAGAAAAATCTTTAAGTAAATGTGCTTATCTCAAAACAAGAAAGACGAGTTGCCCCAACGCCACCATTCGGGTGCCGGCCCTGCGTTTCGATTCTTCCTCAGGGGGGGTCATCAATTCATGAAATAGCACGTTGGATCTTTATGGTTAGGAATCTGAAAGTAACAAGTAATCATTTGGCCACTCACTGGCTCACCGACTAGCTTTCAGACGCCGCGGTCAGTGAGTGAGCCAGTGAGTGGCCAAATGATTACTTGTTACTTTCAGATTCCTAACCATAAAGATCCAACGTGCTATTTCATGAATTGATGACCCCCCCTGAGGAAGAATCGAAACGCAGGGCCGGCACCCGAATGGTGGCGTTGGGGCAACTCGTCTTTCTTGTTTTGAGATAAGCACATTTACTTAAAGATTTTTCTACAATTTTTAGAGATTAAACCACAAATGAGTGTGAACATTTATTGAGAAGTTACAACTTTAACAAAATTCAAGAGATATTAAGATTATCGTGAAAATGTTTTGAACCGGAGAGGTCATTGATGCAAAGGAGCACATCTTCCTTATAGGAGCTAAAAGCCCAGGAAGTTGTTGTCACGGTCTGAGACCCCGGGTTCTAACACTCTTCTGTGATTAAAGGAATGGTCACAGTTGATAGTGATAAACTTTAATCTATACATCTCTTGCTGTATTTGGAGGGATATATACTTTTTAGTCTTTGGCTCACACAAAATGGCCGCCGTTCCCGCTCTTTCTGAAGAGCCGAGAGACAGTGCCCCACCATCCTCTGCTACTTTGCCCTCCTTTAGCTGACGAAATAAAAGCAACCCCAGCCAAAAAAACAAGCAAAAAACAAGCAATAAGAGGTTTAAACACCGAAGGACTCGCTGCCTTCCAACCCGCTGCAACTGGGACTCCGAGGCAATGCCGCTAGCTATGCTCTTGCCTAAACACCAAACTGCCAACACAGAAACCGCGTCTCTAAAAACAGCCAACCTCGCGGCGCTGAAAACCACCCCGGAGTAGCTAAGGGCTGCTCTTGTTCCCCTCGGAGGCTTACCTGCCGTGTCCTCCAGGAGCACAAAACCCCCGGAAACGCTGTGCCGCTGCTAGCGGGGTAAGCTAGTGAGGGACTGTCTTCGGGGATAAGGGAAAGGATCCTGGGGCTCCCAGGCCTATTTCCAATACTGCGGGCTGCAATCCCCCTAGGAGACAGGCTCTGCCTCCATCAGCCGGTCACTCCGCCGGCAGGAGAACCGGGGCTCTTTTAATGCTGAAGAACTGCCCTGCTAGGACAGAGAATTCAGCCAAGGAGAAGTTTAAACAGCATTTCGTTTTCCCTTTTTTTTTTTTTTTTGTAAGCCCGACTCATAAAATAGCCCTTCTCTCAGCTTATGTTCTGGTTCTCCTTCCTTTTTTTTTTTGAATACTCTCCTAGATCTAAAAATGTCCAATTCGTCTCTCTGGGGAGCTGGTCAATTCAACGTCCTATCCAGCTGCTGAGGACTGAAAGGCTGATTCTCTGACACCAGGGGGAGCTGGGTAAGCTGTCAGGAAAAACCTTTCAGTATTCAGTCCCCAGCTGCTGGAGCGGATTGACCACCCAAATGCCCTGGACTGGCCCGGAGAGACGATTAGGAACAGCTGGATGTCCATCAATTGTCAAAAGAAAAGGTGGAAGAAAAAGAACCGAAAAGCTTGCCCATACTAGACAGTAAAATTTAAATTGACGTTTTAGAGTATGCAGACAGAATGGCTTCACTTATTTGTGAGCACACAAAGAAGCGAGATACTCAAAAGGGAATTTATTGCGACCACTCAAGTGAAAACAGTAGGAATACCAATACCACAAGACCCTACATGAGCCATGTTTCGGCACAGCCTTCTTCAGGAGTCAAAATTCTGCATGGTAAAAACATACATAAAGCACAGTTACTTACCTGTAACAGGTGATCTCTGGGAACAGCAGGAATAAGTCTTCACATATGGGTACGTCGGTACCGACAGAGTCTGCGCGGGAACGCTTCCCAGTGTCCAATCAGAAAGCCTTTGGAAGCATCCCACCACGCCTGCATGCTGCCTTCCCGCCTTCCCAACTGTCTCTCCTCAGTTAAGTTTGAAAGCTGAGACAAAGAGAGAGAGAGAGAGCAAGGAAGGGAAAGATAAAGATATATAAAAATGCAACTCCTAGGGGAGGTGGGTGGGTTGTGAAGACTTATTCCTGCTGTTCCCAGAGATCACCTGTTACAGGTAAGTAACTGTGCTATCTCCAGGAACAAGCAGGAATGAGTCTTCACATATGGGGACTCCCAAGCTCAGATGCCTAGGGGGAGTCCTAGCATGTTGCAAGCCTAGAACGAGCCATGCTATTGCTTAAAACCTCAGGCATCCTGGGATGGAGGGTAGGAGTTGAAAATAGAAAAGGAGCTGTGGAACAGCTGCTAGAACAGGGTTACTAAAGAGAAATACCCTGTATAGAGAATATTTTGTAATCTGGGCCTCCCCTGTTGATCTTGCACAAGTTCACTGAGGTACATATGGATCTGTTAAAAGAGCCAGTGAATGTGCTAAAGGGGTACCTCACTGAGAAGTGGAGGTAGTAAGATTAAAGAAAAACAGTGGAGGTCAGAACTATTTAGGGTGAGAAATAGCCCCAGGGGAAAAACTGGGGTAGTATAAGAGGTAGAACTTCAGCGGAGACGCAGAAGGTAGCATGACAGAAAGCTTAAGCTGATCAGGTCCAAAAGCAGTACAAATTTAGGACCAACAGGAAAATTGAGTCTGACCTAACTGGACTGGGATGGAATCAGTCCATGTAGGAAGGAAAGGGTATGGAGACCCCTGTATCTGACAAGAAGTAAGGACAGACTCAGGAGCGCTAAGCTTTAGATTGACTGAAGCTCGACAATGTCTTTCCTAAATGGGGTCAATTAGGAAAGAAGAAGGTATATGGAGAGCTTCAGGAATACCTAACCTACATGGCAGGTGTTAACTACCACAGGAAGTGGTTATAGGTGTAGACCCCTAAGTATGCTGGCATAACATTGATAGGGGTATTGCCCATCTGTCAGGATCATATAGGAATGAAGGACATTTGAACCTGACAGAACAGATAGATAAGTATATGGATACATATCTATCTGAAAATATATATCTCAGTAGATGTAAAAATATATCTATGTATATACAGATATAAATATTGGATATATACACATATAGGATGTATATGCATATATCTACAGGAGATATGAATGGGCAGAAAACACATAGATAATATATATATATATATATATATATATATGAATATATAGACCTATAGACACATATCTCCAGGTATGTTGAAGGAGAGAGGTCTATAGAAACTGTTCCCCTTAGGAGGAAGATTCATCTAACAGCAAGAAGGTAAATACCTGCTTGAATAGATATACAGAGAATTCTCTTTTCCTGGTTATGATTGGCGGAGTCAGAGGAGAGGTCTCCCCGACAAGAAGAAGCTTTGAATAACCAGGATGGTCTACGTGAAAAAGGCAGAGGATAATTCCAGTCTGTAGGCAGGAAGGCCAGATTTCTCCAGAATTGCCATATGGAGAATGGATAAAGGACGCCACTGGAGGAAGATACCCTTCTTGCCCTCAAGGGCAAGTCGCTAGGGTATTGGGCATTCCCTAACCGCCAGTGAAGAAAATTATCTCTGAGGAGAAGACCAGAGGGGATGTGGCTAGGGAACCGGCCCTTCTTTAGGTTTTCACGTAATGAAAAGCCCGAGACTGATGTCTCAAAAGAGATTTAAGATGAGATGGTAAGGGTAGGAATACCTACCAGTCATGGAACATGACGGGTAGGAATACCTACCAGTCATGGAACATGACTGGGGGAATCCTGTTAACCATCTGGGGTTATCTGTTAGGCAAGATAGTAATGCTCTCTAGCAAGGGCCTATAGTGCAAAGCTATATTGTAGAGTTGCAGAGAGCATGCTGCAGGTTGGTTAGAAGAAAAATGGCTGTGGAAAACCAGCAGGCAACCAACTATTCTGCCCAGGACAAGGGGGCGAAGAATAGAAGTTAATCAACCAAGCCTTGCTAAGAGGGTTTCCCAAACGAAGTTGATAACCTGTTTGGGACCTAGCAGTGAGGCTAGAAGGATTGCTAGTGGAGGAGAATCCCTGGTTGTGTGGTGGACATAACCAGTGGCTTAACACTAGGAATTGCTGTATCTGCAGCAACATACCAGGGCAGCGGAGAACATCTCTCTTTTCTCTCCCTCTTTTGGATGTGGAAAAAGAACAACAGACCTAGTAAGATTTCCTATTGTCTGATGGGCTGCCCTAAGGTAACAAGGGGGGGAGACAACTCCACAGGGGAGGATCTCCCTGTAGAAGAAGTAAAGGACTATAGGAGCTTACCAGCGTAAAAGGGGTCCCTCTTACAGACCAACTGGTATAGTAAGAGGGGGTAAGCCAATGTTGAAAAAGACTAACTATGGAGGAAGTCTCTGACAGGTGAGATGATACATGCCAGTACAGGGAAAACAACTGTCTATTAATAGTTGTTAGTTCTCTTTCCTCCAAGAGGAAGAGGAAAACCCTGTTAAGTATGGGCATGATCATCATAAAAACCCTTAAAGGTTGAAGAGAAAATATCTCACATAAGAGATATGAAAGAAGGTTAGAATAAAGTTAGTGCAGACACTGCAAATAAAAAGGAGCAGACTGCTACTCTAACCCCCAATCAAGAATGCAATGATGAACTATTTGAAATCCTGCGATTGCTGGGTTTGCTGACCCTGCTGAAGTTGCGGATTCATCAACCCAGGATGATGTTTCCCCTGTTTGGGAACATCTGTATGATGGGCAGAAGATGGATAAAATTTTCTTTTCCTAGGGAAAGAAATTTTGACAGGACCTTTCCTACCAAGTGGGAAAGGAAAAGGCGTTGAACAGCCCCTGGAAACAGGATAGTCAGTTGTTAACTGAGCAACCTGGAATAAAGACTCCTTGTTAAAGAGATTTCTCCAGTGCAAGGAGTATTTCTCAGTCTAACTTGTGCCCATTTGTCCAAGTCTGAAGCTTGAAGCCAGGCTTTACGTCGTGCTCCTATAGCTATAGCAGAAGTCCTGCTAACAGACTCAAAGGAGTCTAGGGAAGCACGAGTAAGAAAACTAGAGATATTCTGAGCATGACTAACCAGTGAGGAATAGTCTGCACTCTTGGGCTCTTGAAGAAAAGGAGTCAAAAGATGTAACTTCTTTGTGACCTCCTCAAGAGATAAACCCATATAAAACATATATGAGAGAATTCTTGCTGAAAGCATGGATGCCTGGAAGGTTTGACGTCCAAAGGCATCTAAAGTTTTAGACTCACGACCTGGCGGATAAGAAGAGTGCTTTTTAGTACTCTTCACCTGCCTCATTGCTGATTCTACAACAATGGAATGATGAGGAAGTTGAGTCTTTTGGAATCCTGGAGAAGGGGGCACCTGATATAGAAGATCAGTTGCTCTGGAAAGTGGGGGTACCTTCAAAGGAGCTTCCCACATTCGTAGAAGGAGGACCTGTAAGGAATGATGCAAAGGTAGCATGATGTTTTCCTTTGCTCTTTCAGGGCTATAAAGGGATCCTGTATTGCCTTGTGTAGGACCCTGTCCAGGAACAGAAATGGCAAGAGATTTTGCCATATCCAGGATGAAAACCTGAAAAGAAGGATCCACAGAGGGAACTTCCCTTGGATAGGCTAGAGCTGATGCAGAACTAGCATTGGCACCGAAGGATCTATCTCAGCTTTTAGGAATAGAAGATCCTGGATGGTGCAGTATGGAATCCTTATAGGATGATTGCTGGTACTGTGGAATGACGGGACCAGCGCTAGTCGGTAGCAGATCGACCATGCTAGGGATCAATTCCAGACTCGGTATCGAGGGAAGCGATCCTGATGAGAGAAGCATGGAAGGCACCGACTGCAATGGTAAAGTGGACCTCGGTACCGGCTTCGGTACCGTATCCAATACCGGTGGATGAAGGCCAGCCGGCGGCAACTCTAACGGTATCATAAGAACCGAAGGTTGCGGCACCGAATCATCGGAACCGAGCCCTCGGTACCGACGGGTGTCGGTACCAAGGGGAGTCGGTACCCAGTCCTCCAGACTGGAGATCGATTCCAGACTCAGCATTGAAGGAAGCGAGTCTATCGATGCATGTCTGGAGGGTGCCAACGTCGGTAGTAGTATCGGTGCCTGTACCGATACTGGAAGGTCGGTCTGGAGCGTATCCACCGGCCCCGTATGTACCGAGAACGCTAGACGACAATCCTTGGCGAGGAGTGTTTCATCCAACACCATTGCCGATGCCGGGGTACCGGTACCGCTTGAAGCGGATGCCACCACCGGGCATGGCTCAGGTATGTTCTGTGAGGGGTGAACCTCA
Source organism: Ichthyophis bannanicus (assembly GCA_033557465.1). Classification (NCBI taxonomy): domain Eukaryota; kingdom Metazoa; phylum Chordata; class Amphibia; order Gymnophiona; family Ichthyophiidae; genus Ichthyophis; species Ichthyophis bannanicus. The sequence continues at coordinate 240,361,683 of CM066042.1, read as the reverse complement.
GGAACAACATGAAACCCCACACAGGTTTTGGAGGCCGAAGACTCCCACCGGGGTTTTGAAGCCAGTGGATTCCAGAGGACAAAGCCATAGGCAGCTCCATGCCCTGCATGAGAACTGCCGCTCGAGGACTGGCTAGTCTTAACAGACTGTTTTTGGGTTACCTGATCCTGTGTAGAAGAAGATATGGTCGGTACCCTGAAGTTGGATGGGGACCGCGTGTCGAGGGGAACTCGATGTTGAAAACTTCTTCCCACAACAGTATTGCCCGAGGGCTCCAGAGGAAAATGGTCAGGACCCAAGCAGGTTAGACACCAAATGTGAGTGTTGTGATAAGGAAGCTTATCATAGCTCAGGAAGGAGCTATAGAAAAGGTGAAGTGACTCTGAACAAGCAACCTGTCAGTTCTGGTAGAAATAAGAAAACAGAATTTTCCCATAAAAGACTACCAGTCCCAGAATGCACCAGATTTCCAACAGCCATTAGAGGAGCTGAAGTGGCGAAACGTGTGTTCAATCAGGAGGGCTATGAGGTAATCCCTAAGCACTCATCTCACAGGGCAGAGCCTGATTCAGCACAGCTGCGCTGTATTAGGGGGGAGCACTCATCTAGGCAGAATAAAGGTAGAGTTTATTCTACAGAGAATTATCCTCATTATCCTGAGAATCAGCTTGAGCTTGATCATCAGTTTCATCTGAAGGATCATCAGAAGCAGAAGCCAAACCGGACGGACGGACAGAGAAGGAAAGAAACCCTTTGGAAGAAGGAAGAGAAAAGCCTTTGAGAGGTCTAGAAGAGTCCAGAGCAGTACGTATACTGGGAGGCATTTCAAGGGCCAGCATACACCATTGGACTGGGGAAAGCCAGAGGAATGGTGCTGCAGAGCTAGGAAACTCCAGACGCTACCTGTGAGGGAGACGGCTGCACGTGGAAGGGACCCTAAGACCTGTGCCAGAAGGTATGTGAAGAGAGATCCAGTGTCCAGGGATCTGGATTGGAAGGCTGGACATAAGAACTGGACTACATACTGGCCAGGCTATATAGAGAGGAACTCTAACAGCAATGGAAGCTCAGGTATGAACACTGATCTATGCCCTAGCTATAACCTTGAAAGACAGCAGGGAAACAAGTATTCTCCTGAAAGTGCTCCATTGAGAGATTCATCTGTGCCAATCCATGATATTGAACCCATGCTTGTTGAAGAAGGGGGAATGATTGCAGATGAAGAATGTGTTTATATGGACTGCTCTCTGTCCAAACTCCTTTGGTGATTTTCTGTTATAAAGTACAGCAACCATCACAAAGAAATACAAACTTGTTCTTTAATCTACTCAGAAAAGCTCCTGAAGCAGGATTTGACCCACACAGTAGAAAGCAAGCCAGCTAAGGGGTTTCAGCTGGATAACTGCTAGCAATTGAGCCTTACCTAATTGCTTGTGAGCTAGGAGAGAATCACTTCTGAATCTATGTGGGAAGTTATCAGAAGTTAACCTGAAAAGAACAGTTTTTTCTTTCTTTGTGGCTTTTCGTTTGTTGTTTGATATATGCTAAGAAAACATTAGCTAATGCCTGACAAGTTTGAATGTTGTTTTCCTGATTTTGATTTTGTTTTTCCAAGTTAAACACTGGAAGCAAGTAAGCTGATTTATGTGCTACCAAGCATATCTGTGTTGGGAGAAATAACCCCATAAATACATATCTTATTGACTTTACCCAAGAGCACAACTAAATTATTGTCAGCAGCTGTGTCTGGTGTGAATGAACTGCATTGCCCACAATCCCTTGCAAATCATATAGATATATGCACTTGCCAAGACTGTGAAGATTCTCACCCAGGCAGCCATCTGACAGTGTCTAAAAATAAGGTTGTACCGCCACAGTTTTTACATTTATTGAGGAGAGTGACTGGCGGTTCCATGAAGGAAAATGGAGAGGCCTAAGAGGCCTGAGAAACCGTGAGACACTACAGAGAAAAAAAAATATTCCTTAGGAGGGAAAAATTTTACAAGAAAAGGAAAAAGAAACACCGGCGGTACCGGTGGCGTCGGGTAAGGCAGCCGCGACCACAAGAAAACTAAAAAATAAAAGAAGAATTTTCTGCGGTGACAGGAGGATGTCCTGCCGGCTCCGCGGAAAAACGAAAACTGAGGAGAGACAGTTGGGAAGGCGGGAAGGCAGCACGCAGGCGTGGTGGGATGCTTCCAAAGGCTTTTTGATTGGACGCTGGGAAGCGTTCCCACGCAGACTCCGTCGGTACCGACGTACCCATATGTGAAGACTCATTCCTGCTTGTTCCTGGAGATAAACACAAATAAAACACAAACAATAAAGCACAGTTACTTACCTGTAACAGGTGATCTCCGGAACAGCAGGAATTAGTCTTCACACATGGGGAGACGTCGCCGACGGAGCCCACACGGGAATGCTCCCCAGCATCCAATCAGAAAGCCTTTGGGAGCATCCCCCGCGCCTGCGCGGTGGCTTCCCGCCCTTCCTACTGCCTCTCCCCAGTTGAGTTTCATAGCTGAGCCGGAAGGAGAGGAGAGGAAGGAATAGAGAAAAAAAGAGATACAACTCCTAGGGGAGGTGGGCGGGTTGTGAAGACTAATTCCTGCTGTTCCGGAGATCACCTGTTACAGGTAAGTAACTGTGCTATCTCCAGGAACAAGCAGGAATGAGTCTTCACACATGGGGACTCCCTAGCTAAGGATGCCCGGGGAGATCCCATAAGCGCAGCCCAGGACGGGATGGCATTTGCCCAACCTGAATCCCGTTTATTGCAGCTTATAAACGAACTTTGAGGAGGTGATTGCAATACTGGCAATCAGTACACACATATGGGACATTGTTATGATATATATTGGAATATAGAGATATTAAAGTACTACTGCACCAGTATAAGAAGAAAGAATTGAATGAGATACGAACGAGAATATAAAGAAAACAAAATAAATATAAAAAATGGGAAATATGCATGATAAAATAAAGTAGTAAAATAATTTCAAAGGCATCATCAGTTGGGTCGTTGATGTGAATAGCAGTCTAGCAAGTGTGTTGATTTATAGACCTTGCAAATGACTGCGGAATTTTATACTGAGATCCATGAGCCTTTGTAATTTTGCTACATTAGTTCCTATTGGGTGAAATTTTAAGCAAAAAAATTCAATTTTTAGTTTCAACCTGAATCCCCGGCATCCCCTGAGGGATGGAGGGCAGGAGTTGAATAGAGGAACAGCGAATCTAAAGACTACGGAGGAAAGTCTTTAGAGTGCAGAACAGGTACCATTAAGATACAGCAAAAAAAAACCCAGGCTACGGGAGTAGTCAGAGGGGTGCATGAAGAGAATCATTAAGCATTTAATGAGTAAATGACCTAGTACCATATAGAGCTCACCGGCCATTACGTTTTAATGAATTAATGGTTTAGAACCCTGTACAGCTTACCCACCGGGTTGTCGGAAGTAGTCCTGTGATGAAGGCACTGTAGACGCAGTAGCGAGGTCATCAAGGAAACTTCACCGCAGCGAGGAGGAAGTTCCAAATCCGGAAGGCCATGAGATCCAGGCGTCAGCTGGGTCAGGAGAAGGACGGCAGGTCTTCCAGGTGGCTTACGGCAAGCTGAGCACTCCCTTAGGAGTAGAGTCCATAACTCAGAGGACTAACAGTGGAAGACAGGCCGAACTAGAGAGCCTATCCCGGAGAAAAGTAGAGGTGTACCCCGGAGCAGAAGGGGTACACAGTCTGCCCTAGCGAGAGATAGGGAGACAAGGGTCCGGACCTCCGGGAGGAGGACCTAACTGAAAAAAGGAGCTGTTGACTTCACAGCAGTAGGGTACCACCAGTCCGCGGGCCGATCGGGGAATAGGCAGGCGGACTGGCCGGACCCCCGGGGGGGGGGGGAGGGTGAGTACCGGCCATAGGGGGGAAAAAGGCAGTAGAACACAGGTACTGTGGGCATCCCTCAATAGGCGCCTGCCAAGCAGGTGATATCTAGTATATCTAAGCCGGTGGACATGGGGACGCCCCCTCCGGTACTAACGCAGGTACGCCGGGGGGCCTACCTCCATGAGCAGCACCCTGGTAAGGCGGATCTGCCATCGATCCCCAGAACGTCCACCTGGAGAGGTGGCCTCAAGATCCGTCAGGGGAGGGATCTTTTCCGGAGGGCAAGGGCAGATCGGCGAGTTAAGAGCGTGGTAGCGTGGGGGACGGAGGATAGCATCAGTCCGGTAGAACGCCGCAGGGGTTGGAAGCCCTAAATGTGTCTCCAGGACCTGCACGCAGAACTTGTCCCCGCACAATCGGGGGACATGAGGGTATAGTCCCTGGTGAGTATTGGGGGACTATAGCGGCTGGAAGTGGAATTCCGGTACAGAAGCAATCAGCAAGAGAATACTGGCTGAGAGGGGTTCGGGGACGTACTGAAGAGTAAGTAGGGTGACCGTGGGCCATAGCTATCACGGCGTAAGGTGGTCTCCCTTTCCCACGGAGGAGAATACCTGAACCCCTAGATAAGTCCCCGAACCATTTTCCAACTGAACGAGCCCCAGAGTAGAGCTCGATTCTAAACTTCTGGTAAGGAGGTTAAGTGCAGGCAGCTGCCCACCTGAGCCTAAAAATGCTTAGTATGAGAGTCCTGGCGCGGGCCCGGGGACATCAACCCGGGGTGAGAGGTCCCTTGCTTGGGCGCGCCTGGAGGGTGGGCGGAGGGCTGACATTTCCTCTTCCTAGGGAAGGGGGGTCTGGAGAGGTGTTTACCACCGCCGGGGGGGAGCCTGGCCCTAGGCTGGCTGCTAACTCTGGGAAGGTTAGCGAAGCACTGTGCGACCTGACGTAAGGCTTCGCTATTGAAGAGGTGATCTCCGTCGCAGGGAGAATTACCCAGGTTGTGCTGTGCCCATCTACACAACTCGGACGCCTGCAACCATGCTGTACGGCGTGCTCTAATGGCAACAGCAGAGGCTCTGCTGACCTACCGGAAGGAGTCCAGCGAAGCACGAGAAAGGAACCCGGAGATATTCCTGCAGTGATAAAGAAGCAGGGAATATTCAAAGGCCTTGGTTGCAGATACGAAGGTGGATAACCGAGTTAACCTCTCGGTGACCTCCCGAAGTGACAGACTCATATAAAATATATATGAAATAATTCTGGCCGCCAGCATAGACGTTTGGAAGGCTTGACGTCCTAGAGTATCTAGCGTCTTCGAGGTGCGGCCTGGAGGGCGAGAAGCATGCTTCTCCTTGCTTCCGGCCTTCCTCAGCGCCGATTCCACAACCATGGACCGATGTGGAAGCTGGTGCTGCCGAAACCCCGGGGACGGAGGCACCCGGTACAGAGCCTGCATCGCAGTCGACGGCGCAGGAACCCTCAAAGGCGACCGCCAAGCCCCCAGCAGGAGATCCTGCAGGGAGGGATGCAGAGGAAGCATCACGGCTGCCTGTTCCGCAGGGCCTGGGCTCGGGTCCGGGATAGGGATGGCCAGCAAGTCCGCCATGTCAAGGAGGAAATCCTGAAAAGGCGGCTCTGCCGGAGCAGTTATGGCGGGAGAGGCCGCCAGGGCACTAAGAGGCCGCTCGGGCCGATGCCCGCTGGGCAGAGGAGGGGACCAACCGACCCGGATCGGGGCAGTCAACATGGCGTCGTCAGCTCCTGGAATTGATTCCAAGCTAGGCATCGAAGGGGTCGATGGCACCGACGGCGCCGCAGGAATCGGCCTCGGCCCCGAACCCGGGGGCGGCACTTCCCCCCGTGACTGGAGCGAATCCGCGGCCGCCGGAGGGCAGGGGCCAGCGGTCTCTGCTCTGCGCTGCGGGAGGGGACAGGGGCCGATCCCGAGATGTGCCGTGGCCAGGCTTTCAAGGCTGGACGACTCCTCCAGGCTGGGCATCGAGCCGAGCGAGGAGATCGACTCCTTCCTCGAGGACCCCGGCGGGAGCGACCGCGCCGGTGGTGGAGATCCCGGAGCGCGGATTGGAACCGCGCCGACCAGTGCCGTGAGCATCACAGGCCCCCGAGGACGGTGTTCGGTGGAGAGGGGGTCATCTGACGCCGGCGCCGATGTCGATCGGCGGGCGCTGCCCGATGCTGTGCCCCCTCTCGAACCCGTCCTACCCGGAGGGAAAAACTGCCGGGGCATACAGCCCGTCCCCGAGGGGAGCCAGGTCACCCGACGACGAGTCCCTGCGGGGGGGAAGTGCAAGGCCCCTGCGGTGGGATCGAGGCGATCAAAGACCCCGAGGCCCCTTTTCCAGGAAAGGGCGGGGCCCTCGACGGCCACGTCGATGCCGGGGGGTCGCCCGTGTGCTGGTCGACACACCCCGAGGTCCCCGGGGAAGGTTGATGGCGGTTCCTTGAGCTCGACGCCCCTGCCGTCGCCAGCGGAGTGGCGCCGCTCAAAACCGGTACCACCCTTGCGCAGGGCTGGGGTACCGGCGACCCAGCTCAGGTCGAAGCGAGCGGCTCCGAGGGGAGTGAGGCCAGGAGATCATCCCCGGTGAGGGGTGGAACCATCGACGCCGGCGCGCTCGAAGCGGGTACCACCTCCGCGCATGGCCGGAACGCAGGGCCAGGCTGTGTCGAGCTGATCGGCCCCAGAGGTGCCGAGGGCAGTGGCTGGCGATCCCCGGTGGGGAGCGGGTTACTCGACGCCCACGGGTCAGAACCGCCCGAAGCGGATACTACCCCCGTAGGGACGCCATACCGGCGTGAGTCGGTCGGCCCTGGAGGCGCCAATCCCCGGTGAGGAGCGGAACGCTCGACACCGACACCGGCACCGACGTCGAGGGGTCGGTACTGCTCGTAGCGGGTACCACCCCCGCACATGGCAGTGATGGAGGAACGCCCGGCTGGACCAAGGCGATCGGCCCCGGAGGCGCCGAGGACAGCAGCCGACGATCCTCGGTGAGGAGCGGAACGCTCGACACCGACGCCGATGCCGGGGTCTCAGTACCGCCCGAAGCGGGTACCACACCCGAGCATGGCTGGGATGTAGGGAGGTCAGACCCGGTCGAGTCAATCGGCCCCGAAGGCGCCGAGGACACCAGCTGACGATCCCTGGCGAAGAGTGGAACACTTGACGCCGACGCCAATGCCGGGGAATCGGCACCACTCGAAACGGGTACCTCCCTCAGGCATGGCTCGGGAATGTTCTGTGAGGAGCGAACCTCAGGAATATCCTGAAACCCCGTAAATGCTTTGGAGCCCGAGGACTCCCGCCGGGGTATATTAGGCAAGGGGGACTTGAGGGGTCGGCTGGAGCTGTCGCCATGCCACGCATGAGACTCGCCCCTCAAGACTCGGCTAGTCTTAACAGACTGTTGTGTGGATACCTGATCCTGGAGAGAAGAACAACCAGACGATCGCGCGTTGGCGCGAAGACGTCGTCGAGGGATATCCGAAAAAGGGAGGGTCTTCTCCTGACACTGTAGCCCGGGGGATCCGGGAAAGAAGGGTCAGGCCCCAAACAGGAGAGGCACCAGGCATTGGAGTCCAATTGGAAAATTAGGTCCCCGCAGTGAGGGCACTGCTGGGGAGAAGAAGGCTCCATGCTGTAAGCCCGGTAGGCCTCGGCGCCCAGAGGGGAGGGTCCCTCCAGACGACCAAAAATAAATGAAATTTAAATGAAAATTAATTGAAAAGAAAGAAAGAAAGAAAGAAAGAAAGGGGCACGGAGGTGCCACCATCGGCGGGAAAAAGCCGCGACTACAGAAACAAGAACAAAGGAAAAAATTTCTGCGGTGGCAGGAGGGACGTCCTGCCTGCTCCGCGGAAAACGAAAAACTGGGGAGAGGCAGTAGGAAGGGCGGGAAGCCACCGCGCAGGCACGGGGGATGCTCCCAAAGGCTTTCTGATTGGATGCTGGGGAGCATTCCCGTGCGGGCTCCATCGGCGACGTCTCCCCACGTGTGAAGACTCATTCCTGCTTGTTCCTGGAGATATAAGCAAATCATGCTAAAACTAAAAGGCAGATGTCAAAAAATCATGGATAAAATACATAGCTAACATATCTTATAGATAAAAGACGTATAAAAAAATGTCTGAAGCAATCCTTTGTAGTCAATCCTATCTAAAAAAATAAATACACAGACATGCTGAGTTGATCATAAAATGAATGAGTACTGAAAAAGCTAAACACACATAGTGATCAAGTGGGATCTGGTAGGTTGCGACCTATAACACAGATACACCCTTGCCCAAGAGATATCACCGCATAACGTCTTCTCTGCCTTAGCAAATGTAAGTGCCCAATTAGTGGAAACTAAAGTGCTTTTAAAAGAGAAAGTTATTGCCCAATCTACTGATAATGCCCTAAATATGAAGAAACTGACACAAAAGAAGAAACTATGTTTATGTACAAATGAACTGGATAGAAACAGTGCCTCTACAGTTCAGGAAGACTTCCAGATTCTGGGAGAGAAACTCAAACCCATTGCTAACACAATAGCATTCTCAGAAGTTCTACCTGAGGCAGAAAGCCTACATCACATAATCAACTTTAATACATGGCTCCAAATCTGGTGCAAACAAGGAGAATTTAGATATATAGGCGACTGGGGAAATAGATAGGACAAGAGGCTATACTGTGTTGATGGACTACATCTCTGTGTTGCAGGAAAAAAGATCCTAAGTGAACAATTCAGGCATTATGTGGACAGGCATTTAAACTAGTGAAAGGGGTGATGGATGGAGAAGAAGTTCAGGATGTCACTCCCAGCAAAAACATAAAAACATTGGAAACAGCTGCAGTATTAACCCACACATCAATGCCAAGTGGGAAGAAGCATGTAAAACAAAATCCATGCAAAATACAGGCAAGCCAGACAACAAATGCTGGAAGCCTAGCAAACAAAGTTCCTGACCTGGAAGCCCTAATAGTGGAAATGGATTTGGACATTGTGGCCATTACAGAAACATGGTTTAACGAGTCGCATGAATGGGATATAGCCATAGCTGGCTATAATCTATTTAGAAGAGACAGAGAGGGTAGAAAAGGAGGGGGAGTAGCCTTATATGTCAAAAGCCATATTAAAGCTGCTGAAATGCAGAGGATGTGGGGAAAAAAAGAAGCGCTGTGGATTGTGTTGGAAAGAGGAGATGTCACTGTCATCGATACTGGTATAGTCTACAGGCCTCCAAACCAAGACGAAGAAATGGACAGCAAATTTATATTGATATTGCAAAGATAGCCATGAAGGGGGAAATGATCATATTGGGTGACTTTAATCTACCCGATGTGGATTGGAGTATCCCTTCTGCAAATCTGGAAAGAAGTAATAAAAATTGTGGATGCCTTCCAAGATGCATTACTTAGACAAATGGTAATGGAACCGACCAGGGAAAGCTCAATGCTGGTTTAGTTCTCACCAATGGAGATAGCGTGCCAAATATCCGGGTGGGTGGCCAGGTGAGCAGCAGTGATCATTACACAGTGTGGTTTGATATAAAAGCCAAAGCGGAGTCCAGTCACAGCTAGCTCAAAGTCCTAGACTTCAAAAACACTGACCAGTAAAATGGCCAACTGTCCGAAGGAGGAGTCGGGAGGGTGGGAAGGGATAAGGGAAGTGGAATTGCACTGGGCTAAACTAAAGGAGGTAATAAAAAGGGCAACAGATACATATGTAAGGAAAGTAAATAAAAGCAAGAGAAAAGGAAACCTATTTGGTTCTCCAAAGAAGTAGCTGCACAAATAAAAGCAAAAAACCACAACTTTCACAAAATTCAGAAGTTCGCAAACAGAGAAACATAGAAAAGAACTCAGGATAAAACTAAAAGAGACAAAAAGAGAAATAAGGATAGCATAATCCAAGGCAGAAGAAAAGATGGCTAAAGATGTGAAGTGTGGCGACAAAACTTTATTCAGGTATATTCGGGAAAGGAGGAAAATCTGAGGTGGAACTGCAGGACTCAAAAGTGCTGGGAATGGATTTGTGGAAAGTGACATTGAAAAAGTGAAAATGCTAAACAAATACTTCTGTTCTGTTTTTACTGAAGAAAATCCTGGAGAAGAACCATCTGTGATTGACAAATATACAAATGGGAATGAAGCAGATACCACACCATTCACAGAAGATGATGTGTTAGAACAGCTTGCAAAACTGAAGGTGGACAAGGCCATGAACCGGCTGGGATACATCCCAGAATACTGGAAGAGCTCAGAGAGGTTCTGCCAGGGCTGTTAAAGAATATTTTTAATAGATCTTTGGAGACAGGAGACGTTCCACAGTACTGGAGAAGGGCTAATGTGGTACCACTTCACAAAAGTGGAAATAGGGAAGAAGTGACAAATTACAGGCCAGTAAGCCTTACCTCAGTGGCGAGAAAAGTAATGGAGGTGCTTCTGAAAGGGGGACTAGTAAACTTTCTCAAAACCAACAGGTTGCATGATCAAAGGCAACATGGTTTTACCAAAGGATGATCTTGCCAAATAAAATCAGATTGAGTTCTTTGATTGGATGACCAGAGAACTAGATCAAGGGCATGTGATGGATGTGACCTACCTGGATTTCAGCAAAGCCTTTGATATTGTTCCTCATAAGAGGCTTATCAATAAACAAAACAGCTTGGGGATGGGTCCCAAGGTGATGAAGTGGATCAGAAATCGGTTGCCTGACAGATGACAGAAGGTGATAGTAAACGGATCTCACTCAGATGAAAGAAAGGTGATTAGTGGTGTGCCTCAGGGTTCAGTCCTGGAACCGGTACTGTTCAATGTATTTGTGAGGGATATTGCTGAAGGACTGAATGGAAAAGTCTGTCTTTTTGCAGATGACACAAAAATTTGCAACAGAGTGGACTCCCCTGAGGGAGTGGATAACATGAGGAGAGATTTACAAAAGCTGGAAGAATGGTCTAATGCTTGGCAGTTAAGATTTAATGTGAAGAAGTGCAGTGTCATGCACTTGGGAAGCAGTAATTAAAGGGAATTGTATGCGATAGGGAGCGAGAGGTTGGTGTGCACAGACCAGGAGAAGGACCTCGGCGTGATTATTTCTGAGGATCTCAAGGTGGCGAAACAGTGAGCAAAGGCAGTGGCAAAAGCCAGACGGATGCTGGGTTGCATACAGAGAGGAATTACCAGCAGAAAGGAAGAGGTACTAATGCCACTGTACAAGCCGCTGGTGAGGCCTCACTTGGAATATTATGTTCAATTTTGAAGACCATATCTCACAAAGGATATAAAAAGACTGAAAATGGTTCAGAGGAAGGCGACCAAAATGATTTGGAGCCTGAGTCAAAAGACGTATGAGAAGAGACTTGAAGACCTAAATATGTACACTCTGTAGGAGTGGAGGGACAGGGGAGATATGATTCAGACCTTTAAATATTTAAAGAGTATTAATGACCAAACAAACCTCTTCCAAAAGATGGGGAAGCTGTAAAACTAGAGGATATAACACGAAGCTGCAAGGGGGTAAACTGAAAGGCAACGTCAAGAAAGCACAGTTACTTACCTGTAACAGGTGATCTCTGGGAACAGCAGGAATAGGTCTTCACATATGGGTATCGTCGGTACCGACGGAGCCTGCGCGGGAACGCTCCCCAGCGTCCAGTAAGAAAGCTTTTGGGAGCAACCCACAGCGCCTGCGCGCTGCCTTCCCGCCTTTCCTAACCGCCTCTCTCCAGTTCGAGTTTTAAAGCTGAGACAAAGAGAGAGAGAGAGGAAAGGAAAGATAGATAGAGAGATACAACTCCTAGGGGAGGTGGGTGGGTTGTGAAGACTTATTCCTGCTGTTCCCAGAGATCACCTGTTACAAGTAACTGTGCTATCTCCAGGAACAAGCAGGAATGAGTCTTCACATATGGGGACTCCCCAGCTAGAGATGCCAGGGAGATCTCCAAGGTTGTGAGTCCCTGAGAAGGGCTCTACCTGCCCCCAAGGATCTCGGGCATCCAACCAGGGATGGGGTGTAGGAGTTGATTAGGTATGGAACAGGTGTTTGAGAACAGCCTGACCAAACAAGGCATCCCGGCGGGAGTCCTTGTCCAAGCAGTAATGGGCTGTAAAGGTATGAACCGAGGCCCAGGTGGCCGCTCGACAGATTTGGTCGATGGACACAGAGTTCAGATGAGCCATAGAGGCTGCCATGGCTCTCACATTGTGAGCTGTGACATGGCCCTCCAGAGAAAGGTTCTTACTCTGGTAGGCGAAAGAAATACACTGAGCAATCCAATTGGACAGAGTTCTCTTAGAGACTGGAAGTCCCAAATGAGAGGGATCAAAAGCAACAAAGAGTTGAGAGGACTTTCTATGTTGCTGTGTCCTTTGTAAGTAAAAAGTGAGCGCTCTCTTACATCCAGGGTATGGAGATTCCTCTCTGCACTTGATGCATGAGGTCCTGGAAAAAAGACAGGCAAATACACCTCCTGGTTCAGATGAAAAGGTGAAACCACTTTAGGCATAAAGTGTGGATTAGTCCCGAGGGCTACCATGTCATGATGGAACCTTGTATAAGGAGGATTAGCCACCAAGGCTTGCAGCTCACTGATACGGCGAGCTGAGGTGACTGCAATGAGAAAAATAACCTTCCAGGAAAGGAATTTCAAGGAGGTAGTGGCTAAGTGTTCAAAGGGTGGCTTCATAAGCTGGCCAGGAACCAAATTCAAGTCCCATGCCACTGGAGGTGGTCTAATGGGAGGTTTGGTTAAAAGAAGGCCTCTCATGAATCTTGCAATAAGAGGATGAGAGGAAATAGGCTGTCCATTGAGAGGCTTAAGGGATGCTGCAATAGCACTCAAATGGACCATTACTGAATTTGTTTGAAGGCCTGCATGGGATAAATGCAGCAAATACTCTAGTAAAGAATTCAGAGGAATTGCAAGAGGGTTAAGACCTTTCTCTGCACACCAAATGGTAAACCTTTTCCATTTAGTTCACATCATTTTTATTGAAAATTTTTCCAAAAGAGCAAACAATACAGCATTAGAGAACAACAACCGATATATCCAATGAACATTGATACTAATAACATTGATACTAATAACCCCCCAACACAGCCACCCCTTAACCCCCCCCCCCCGTTTGCCCTACCCTCCCCTCCCCTCACAGCATGTAGGATTCATCGCACATATCAGAGCTAGAAAAGGCCCAACAGACAGCCACTGGCTAGTCCCCCTCTCCCCAGCGCCCTACACAAGACAGAAAAGGGGCCAAAGTCTCAGTGAAAGGGAAACTACATATATCTGGTGCAGAGCACATCCGGGCAACACCGGGACAACACTGGGTCAGCCCCGAGACAGCATCGGGACAGCCCTGCAGGAATGGCTACGTCACTGCGGCAGGAAGCCTCCCACGTCAAGTCGGGCATCCCACTCCTAGGGCCTCATCCACCAACGTTAAGCACCACCCCTCGCTCCTTTGCGGACAGTTGAGAAATCACAGGGGACCACACTTCCCAAAACTCCTCCCAAACCCTACCTCCCTTCTGTTGAGCAGTCATCCTTTCCATGATCATCAAATCAAACATAGACTGTTCCCACATCCCCAAAAAGGGGGGTGAGGAAGAGATCCAGCGACGGAGTAACGCCCGCTTGACCAACAGAAAGCCCCGCTCAAATAACACTCTACGCCTGTACGGCAGGTAAGTAAAGCCTAAAGTCCAATTATGGAAGAGACACACTTCCCTCTGTATGTTGCACTCTGACCCCGTCCACCGTTGTAGCTGAGCGCAAACTCGCACCCATAAATCATGCACCTTCGGGCAACCCCAAAACTTATGGAGCAGGGTTCCAACTTCCCGATCACACCATCCGCATAAAGCATTAGGCCGAACTCCAGCCTGTGCAGCCCATTGGTCGCTAGTATATGCTCTCCACAAAAACTTATACTGCATTTCCTGGAGATAGACCCACTTCGATCCTTTCAGAATCCCCTCAAATGCTACGCGCAATATATCCGCCGTCATCTCTTCTACGCCATCCCCTCGCCACCTACCTGCAAGGTCCACCAAAAGCATATCCCCTCCGGAGGGTCGGAGCAACTGCCGACTAATCTCCTCCCCCGGCAAGCGGTCCACCAACTTTCCCAGCACAAAACGGGGAGAACTAGAGAGCAACCACCCCTCAGCTCTCACAATCGTTGAGGTTAAATAATGCCGCACCTGCAGATAACCAAAGAAATCTTGGGCGCGAATGTCATATCGCTGTCGTATCTGCTGAAAACTATCGAGTACACCCGCCGCTCCCGTATACAAATCTCCAAGACACACCAATCCCTTGTCTGCCCATGTGCAAAAGATAGTACGCTGAGAAAAACCTGGTCGAAAGTCCGGGTTACCCACCAGGGGCATCAGTGGAGACAGTCGGCGATCCCAGTCAAATCTCTGACAGAGTACCCTCCAGCCAGCGCGCAGGGCCTCCAAATATTTCCTCCCCACCCCCACCCGAGACACCGGGGGTAAGTGCTCAACATGTAGGAGATAAAGGAGATGATACGGGGTGAAGGCCGTTGTCACCTGTCGGGCCAGAGCCCCCCCTCGAGTCCTTCCAGGATCGCCCATATGTGGCGGGCCAAATACCGAAGATTATAATTGCGCAGCGATGGCATCTCTAAACCGCCTTCCTCCCGTCTAGTCTGCAAGGCCCGTAAAGATATACGCGCCCGTCGACCTCCCCATAAAAACGCTCGAAGATATCGTTCCAGGCGCCTCCAATCCCCATCAAGAATCCAAACCGGTAGCATACGAAGAACATAAATCCACCTAGGAAATTCTACCATTGTAAACAGCGCGATCCGCCCTCTCAGTGACAGTGGAAGACCCTGCCAGCTCAGTAAGGTCTTTTGACTTCTAGCAAGTAATCTGGGCACATTAACACGATATAAATCATCTGGTCGCTCCGGCAACTGCACACCCAAATACGTAATCTGCCCGTCCGCCCACACCAACGGAAACTCCCCTACCCAACGAGGTCGCACTCTCCCCCCCACATCTAAAACCACCGACTTCGTAGTGTTAATTTTTAGACCCGAAAATCGTCCGTATGCCCGTATCAGAGTTAGTGCATGAGGCAATGACATGAGCGGAGTAGTAAGGCAGAGCAACATGTCATCAGCAAAGGCACAAACTTTCAGCACGTCTCCACCCATTTGAATCCCCATAATTCCGGGGTCGGTCTGCAGAGCCTGTAGCAGCGGCTCCAAGGCCAACACAAATAATAATGGGGAGAGAGGGCATCCCTGTCGAGTTCCTCTCGCCAATTCAAAGGGGTCCGAGAAAACTCCATTAGAACCCACTCGTGCCATAGGTTGCGCATACAGTGCCCGAACCCAGCGCATGAAATCCCCATGAAAACCAAAGGCCTCTAAAGCGACCCAGAGATAGCGCCAGGCCACTCTATCAAAGGCCTTCTCTGCATCCAGACTAACTAGCAGGAGCTCCTCATTATGCTGCAAACAATGATCCATACCTAAAAGAAGTCTAGTAATATTCCACGATGCCTCCCGACCCCGCACAAATCCGACTTGTCGCTCATTAATAAGAGACGGTAAGACGGGGGTGAGCCGATTTGCCAGTACGGAGGCCAGAAGCTTTAAGTCACAATTTATAAGAGAGATCGGTCGATATGAGGCAGGATCCATCGGATCTTTCCCCGGTTTGGGGATCACCGTAATGTCCGCACACCTCATATCTCGCGGAAATATCCCAGCATCCCGCGCCGCTTCAAACATCACCACCATAGAAGGAGCCAAATTCGGAGCCAAAATTTTATAATACTCCATGCTAAAACCATCTGGGCCTGGAGCCTTATGAGACTTACCCCGCTTAATACCCTCCAAGACCTCTGCTACCGACAGTGGGGCATTCAATTGTGCTAATATTCCCGCCGAAAGACGCGGCAGCTCTAAGTTCTGCAGGAAAGCCACCGCTTGGGCATAGTCCCTCTCCTCTTCACTATAGAGGCGCTCATAAAAGGTACGGAAAATCTTAGCTATGTCCTCCGATCTATGTTGTATCTTACCAGTCTCATCTCCCAGGACTGGGATAAAGCGAGTACCCCCGGACGTCCGAATAAGCTTTGCTAATAAGCTCCCAGAACGGTTACCAAATACATGTAGACGATGTTTATAGTGTTGTATCGAAAGCGTCGCTCTACTCTGGAGCAATGCATTCAGAACTGCCTGCGTTCGAGTGTATTCCCGCTGGACGGCACTATCCCTATGCCCACCCAACTTCCCCTGCAATATTCGTAAGTCACGTTCCAATTGCAGCACACTACGGTCTATGTGCCTACGTCGACGGGCAGTATACGAAATAATCGCTCCACACAGCACGGCCTTACTAGCCTCCCAAAACAATATCGGTGAACACTGCGGGGTATCATTGAATGAGACATACTCTTCCCACTGTTTTTGCAAATATTCCCGAAAGTCCTCGTCTTCCCATAGGTAGACAGGAAAGCGCCATCCTGCTCTAGGCGGCCCTGCACAATCCCAAGTTATCCAAACCATCCCATGGTCCGAGATCATAATCAGTTCTATCTCAGCCTGCAGGACACACGAAACTCCCTTCGCATTAACCAGAATAGAGTCTATGCGGGACCAGGTTAGATGCGCTCTGGACTGGTGAGTGTATGTGCGGTCACCCGGGTGTAGCATGCGCCACACATCCACTAACTCACCCTGCCTACAAAGATAGCTAACTCCCCTTCGTGACCAGGCACCCTCCTCCCGATGATGGGACTTATCAAATCGCGGATCATGTGGACAATTAAAGTCCCCTGCCACAATGACGTTTGCCCGCC
The DNA here is from genome assembly GCA_033557465.1 of Ichthyophis bannanicus. Taxonomy (NCBI): domain Eukaryota; kingdom Metazoa; phylum Chordata; class Amphibia; order Gymnophiona; family Ichthyophiidae; genus Ichthyophis; species Ichthyophis bannanicus. The sequence goes on along the minus strand of CM066042.1, from coordinate 240,344,949 downwards.
CCGCACCTTTCAGCAAGCCCAATAAATGTGTAAAGAAAGCGTGTTCATAAACATTTGGAGCATACACATTCAATATCCACAGTGGTTCAGCAAAGAGCTTGCCCTGCAACAAGAGATATCTGCCATGTGGATCTGCCTGCGCTGTGTGAACTTCAAAGGGCACCCCCCTCCGTACTAACACCGCTACTCCCGCTTTCTTTGTGCCGGAATCAGCACCATAAGAAACCTCTACCCAATCGCGCCTCAATTTCTGATGTTCCCTGGCACTTAAATGGGTCTCTTGCAACAGGGCAATATGCGTTCCCTTTCGCTTCAACCCCTGCAGGATCTTAGTTCGTTTTATCTGGGAGCCTATGCCTCCAACATTCCAAGACACTATCTGTATCTCAGGCATATTCCCCACTCCATTCAAACCAGCAAATCAAACATCCATAAAGCCACCCAGAGATGCCCAGCCTCATCTCCAGGTGCGTTATCTCAAGGCCCCCAATGCTCCGCCTACCATGCTGCGTTCCCAATACCCACACTTTAGCCCCCCTCCCATTTAAAACCCTCCCCTGTTCTCCCTCCCAAGTCTTCACCGCGTGCCATCCTCCGCCCTCCCCTACCCACACCCCTCTAATCCTCTCTACAAGCCTCTCTTCAACCTCCACCTCGTTCCCTTCCGCCCACCACTCCAACTCCTCTCGGTCCCGTCCCCCCTCCCTCCCCCGAACCAGTACTACTCCCCCCCTCCCCCTCCCTCCCTCTACCTTTACCTTAAAAAACTCCACCATAACCCTCAAAAGGAGAGAATCACAGCCCGCACTTCCGGACCGTCCCCCTGCAGTTCCCTACAGAGAGTCTGGGTGAATCACAGCTCAACCAAGCACCCCAGCAAAGAAAAAGCCAACATGCTTAGTGCTAATAACACAACATGGTTAAACCAGCAGGGTACAGAGATCACCAACCTGTAGCTACACATCCACCACCAGTGTAGCAGCCATGTCACCCCCACAATAATGTCCTATTGGCAGCCCCCATCACACTAGACACTCTCATCCAGTCTAGGAGACGCGAGGCCTGCCCATCCAGGTTACAGTCAAGCAGGTCCATATTCCCGATCAAGGCGCAGTGTCCACGCCAGTCTCCGACCCAGTGCGCAGCATCGCAGCCAGGAAGGTCTTTGCCGCCGAAGTTCGATCAAAATTATGGGTCTTCCCCTCATGGTATACACGCAATATAGCAGGATACACAAGGGCAAAGCGAATGCCCGCTTTCACCAGTTGGCCACAAAGTGGGGAGAACTCCTTTCGCTTAGCCGCTAAGGCGGCAGAGTAGTCCTGGAACATTAGAACCACTTTATTGTCCAGTTGTAGGGAGCGCCTCTTGCGATACGCCTGAAGTAGGGCCATTTTGTGCTGGAAGTTCATTAACCGGGCTAACACCGGTCGCGGTCTCTCATCAGGGCCCCTCTTCGGTCCCAGGCGGTGCGCTCGCTCCACTATGACCCGGCCAATCAAATCCTCGAGCCCCAACTCTTTGGGTAGCCAAGATTCAAAAAGCCCAGCAAGTTGTTGATCAGACCAGGCCTCTGGTACTCCCACCAGCCGCAAATTATTGCGGCGTGATCTATTTTCAAGATCGTCCGTTTTTTCAAGGAGCGTTGCAATTTCCTTCTGGTGCCGAGCTAAGAGGGTATCATGTTTCCCCTCACCCTCTTCTAGTGCTGTGATGCGATGCTCAGCTTCCTCTACTCTCCGGGTAAGCTCGCCATATGTCTCTGCCATTGCATCTAATTTGTGCAGAATGGAATCTAGCTGGGGTGCTAACAACTTAGCGACTTCTTGTGCAAGGTCTTCCGCTCCCGATTCGCCGGCTCCTGAGCCCGGAGACGACCCGGGGGAACTCAGGCTCGTTCCAGACCGCGTGGTCGCCGCCATCTTATGGTCTCGGGGCCCAGGTACTTTGTCCTTCTCCCGTTTTGCTGCAGACCGCATGGATGCGCCGCACCTCGCGCTCACCTTCAAGGCTCTTTACTCACGAAGAGTCTCCGGGTTAGTACTCCCACGATTACCGCTCGCACCCGCTCTCAAAATTGCCGCTTTCTTGCCGTTTTTAGGGAAACGGTCCGGGAGCGCACTGAGGACACGTCCTCACTCGCTCATGTGCTCACGTGATTTCCAACCTTTTCCATTTAAAAGCATAGGAACGTCTAGTGGAAGGCTTTCTGGAAGCATGAAGGATATCCTTCACCTGCTGAGAAAGTTGCAAATCTTGAAAGTCTAGGCCTTCAGCAACCAGGCTCTGAGATGAAGAGACCGGGGATTTGGGTGCCACAATGTTCCCTCCTCCTGGGACAGGAGGTCTGGAGCAGATCCCAAGTCCAGGGAGGGAGCTTGAGAGAGATGCAGAAGTAGAGGGTACCACACTTGGCGTGGCCAACGTGGTGCTATGAGGATCATACACCCCTTGTCTCTCTGCAGCTTGAACAGTGTCTTGGGAATTAGGGGAATGGGTGGAAAGGCACAGAGGAAGTCTTGCCCCCAATGAAGGAGGAAGGCATCCCTGGCCTGAACTCCCTGACACGGAATTCTGGAACAGAACCGGGGAAGTTTGGCATTCCACGGACTTGCAAACAGGTCTATGTCCGGGGTTCCCCAAATTCGGAAGATCCTGGCTATCTGGTCCCCATGGAGGGACCATTCGTGTGGAAGCAGAACTCGACTGAGTCTGTCTGCCCAAGAGTTTTGAACCCCTGGAAGATACACTGCCACGAGATGAATTTGATGCTCTCTGGCGAAGGCCCACAATCTCAAAGCTTCGTTGCAAAGCGACAGAGAGCCAGTCCCGCCCTGCTTGTTCACGTAGAACATGGCTACTTGGTTGTCCGTGTGGATGAGGACTGTCTTGTAGCTGAGCAGGGTGTGGAAGACTCAGAGCTAGAAGAATTGCTCTGAGCTCTAAGAGGTTGATATAGAGAGATGTCTCCTGTGGAGACCAGATGCCCTGGGTGGAGAGATCTTGTAGATGAGCTCCCCAACCCTTTGGAGAGGCATCTGTTGTAAGGGTTGCTTGGGGTAGCAACTGTTGAAAGGGGGACCCCAGCAACAGATTTTGAGTGGACTTCTACCACTGGAGGGACCAAAAGAGGCGACTGGAGGTTGCCATTTGGTCTGACAGGCAACCTGATGCCTGGGTCCATTGGGTGGACAGAGTCCACTGAGCTGCCCTCATGTGAAGGCGAGCGTAAGGAACCACATGCACGGTGGATGCCATGTGGCCTAACAGTTGTAACATCTCTCGAGCAGTTAAATGGACTTTAACTGAATTTGAGAGGCTAACTGCACCAAGCGTAGGCAACGGGCCTGGGGAAGATAGGCCCTTGCAGTTGTGGTATCCAGCAAGGCCCCTATGAACTCCAATGACTGAGTAGGGGTGAGTTGTGATTTTGGGATGTTTATTACAAGTCCCAGATACTGAAGAACACGCCTTGTGCAGGCTAGGGAAGCCTGGGCCTCTGACTGGGATGCAGCTCGGATGAGCCAGTCGTCCAGATATGGGAATACAAATATTCCTAGAGTGTGTAGAAATGCAGCTACTACTGCCATTCATTTTGTGAACACTCTTGGAGCAGAGGCCAGGCCGAAAGGAAGCACTCTGTATTGGTAGTGCTTTCCTTGATAAAGGAACCGAAGGAACCTTCTGTGTGTTGGATGGATGAGGACATGAGTGTACGCATCCTTGAGATCTAGAGAACAAAGCCAATCCTGACTCTGAAGGAATGGAAGGAGAGCACCGAGAGAAATCATCTTGAATTTCTCCCTGCATAGAAACTTGTTCAATTTTCTGAGATCTAATATGGGTCTGTAGCTGCCTGTTTTCTTTGGGATAAGAAAATAGGGGGAGTAGAACCCTGAGCCCTGTTGAAGAAGGGGTACTTCTTCTATTGCCCCTTGGGCAAGAAGGGTAGCAATCTCCTGACCCAGAAGGACGAGGAGAGATGTTGGAGAATTGAACTGTCTCACCATGGTGTGGGGAGGAAGGTTTAAGAAATGAAGCTTGTACCCCTCCCTTATGATGGAGAGGGTCCATTGCTCTGTTGTGGTTTGTTCCCATCTGGGAGCAACGTGAGCTAACCTTCCTGGAATGGTGAGAGGCTCTGGTTCTTTTAGAGCCAAAAAGGCTAAGTTCTCTAGTTTAAGTCAAAGGCCCTGAGGAGGCTGAGGCTGTTGGGCCGTAGCAGTCCTTGCAGCCTTAGGCTTGGCCTATTTAGGTTGTTGCTGTCGCTTTGCAGCAAAACGACCTGCAGAAGATACCTGCTGACCATAAGCAGGATAATATTTCCCTTTTTGGGAAAGAAAGCCTTTTTGAATAACCTTTTACTAACAGGAGCAGAAGTAGACTTGGAAAGTCTATCTAAGGCCGAATTCTCAGCATCCATCTGAGTGGCCTTTGCTTGCCAATCCTTGCCAAAAAGGTTTTCACCTGTACAAGGAAGATTTCCTAATCCATCCTGGACCCAAGGTTCCAAATCAGAAGCTTGTAACCAAGCCACTCTGCGTGCACCTATGGCAATAGCCGAGGCTCTGCTGGCACACTCAAAAGAGTCAAAGGCTGCACGATTAGAAAATTTGGAAACATCTTGGGCATACTTAAGCCAAGTGAGAAACTTCTCCCTTTTATCTTCTGAGATAAAAGGAGATAAAGTTTGCAGATGATCTGTAACTTCTTTTAGAAACATCCCCATATAGAGACTATAGGAGTTGATTCTGGCAGCAAGCATATTGGCCTGGAAAATTCTCCTGCCAAAAGCATCTAAAGTTCTACATTCTCTTCCTGGAGGACTGGATGAGTGTCTTTTTGCACTCTTTATCCTCTTCATAGCAGACTCCACCACAATAGAGCGGTGAGGAAGCTGAGTCTTATGAAAGCCAGGACAAGGAGGAACACGGTACATGGTGTCCAACCTACGAGAATGAGGGGAGGTGGTGAGAGGAGTCTCCCAGATGCCCAACATGTGATGATAAAGGATCTCATGAATTGGTAAAGTAGCTGCCTCTTTAGGAGCCTTAGGATATTGTAAAATATCCAATTTCTTGGCTCTAGGATATGGTTCAGGGGCCACTGAAATAGAGAGGCCCCTGGCCACTTCCCTAATGAAGTCTTGAAAAGACAAGTCCTCTGGAGGAGACATTATTTTTGGAGAAGAGGGCTCCTGAGGAAGGAGTACCGATGCTTCGACAGAAGCCTCTGATTCATCAGAGTCTTCGGAGGAATCGAAGTATCGCCTGTCTGGATGCTCCTGCAGAGCCAGATACGCATACCGAGTGGTATCAACATCGGGAGTGATCGGTACCGATTCGGTACCGATGGGCATCACAGAACAGGGTACCGCTGCAATCGACACCTAAGCCGATGTCGATGCAATCGGTACCGGCACCGGAACCGATATCGGTGCCGGAACCGGTACCGACAACGGAGTTTGTTGCGGTACCGGAGGCGTCGCAGCTTGTATGAATGCCGTGATGGCACGCTGCATGGTCAGAATATTCTGATCCATCAACGCCACCAATGTCTGGATGTCGGTACCAGTGGAAACCACCGGTACCCCAGAACATGGCAACAGGTGATCGGTCGAGGCCGAGCCATCGATGTCAACCTGTGACCCCATAGATAAAGCTTTGGAAGCCGGAGCCTCCCGCCGGGGTAATTTTGCCGGTGCGGAATCCTCGAGAGCAAGCCCGGAGGCATCTCGATACTTAGAGGGAGATCTACCCTTCGAGGACCGGCTGGACTTATGTTTGGTTACCTGAGATCCATGGGAGGAAGAAGCAGCCCTGGAAGACGTCGATGCCACCGAAGCTGCATCAGAGAGAAACAGGGTACTGAGCTTGGCTGCTCGGTTCTGTCGGCCTCTTTTAGATATCATGGCACAGGACTCACAGTCTGTGATGGAGTGGTCAGGACCCAAACATTTTAGACACCAGTCATGGGTGTCGGTGACAGAAATAGTGCCACTGCACTTCGTGCACTTTTTAAACCCGGAAGCGGGCTTTTCCATGAGGAAAATTTTTCCTAGGCCTAAGGCCCAAAATGCACAGAAGTGGGAAAAACGGTAGTTTTTCTTTTTTTTTTTTTGAAGAAAGAAAGAAAGAAAGAAAGACCGGCGGTACCAGTCCGACGTCGAAGAAGGCAGACGCGCGACCAAAGAAATAAAAGAAAATAAAGAACTTCTTCAGCGGAAAAGAAGAACTGGAGAGAGGCGGTTAGGAAAGGCGGGAAGGCAGCGCGCAGGCGCTGTGGGATGCTCCCAAAAGCTTTCTTACTGGACGCTGGGGAGCGTTCCCGCGCAGGCTCCGTCGGTACCGACGATACCCATATGTGAAGACTCATTCCTGCTTGTTCCTGGAGATAAACCTTTTCACTGAAAGGCCGTTGGATGCTTGGAATGCCCTCCCGATGGAAGTGGTGGGGACAAATGTAGTGACAGAATTCAAAATGGCACGGGACAGACACAGTGGATCCCTTTATAGCAACAGGATAAAATCAAAACATACATAACTCTCTCTTATATCTCAACAAATAGGGGTGACCTACACAGAGCGGTGAGTACAGCCCTAAACAAAGGCACATGGAGGGGTGATCTGCACAGAGCAGCAGGTGCAACTATTCTTACCACCTTGCTGGGCAGACTAGATGGACCATACTGGTCTTTACCTGCCATCATATACTATGTTACTATGAAAACTAGGCAGTTGCCTAGAGCACCGATATTCAGCTCATGGGCCAATCACTCCTCTCCGGGACCTGCAGCATCAGCAATTACTTCTAAACAGTGACATAGCACGTACCAAAATTTTGGCACTGTATTGCTGTTCCCGATTCTGCCCCTCTAATAAAACTTTCTGTTTGCATAGGGGGTGGAAGCAGCTGATCCAGCTGCTTGTGCCCCCATGCAAACAAGAAGCAACACAGAACAGGAGTTTTTGGTAAGCACTGCGTCGCTATTTAGAAGTAATTGCTGCTTCTGCAGGTATCAGAGAGGGAAAGCATTAGCTGCAATGGAGATAGGGAGGGAGCAGGGGGTGGCAAGAATGAGGTTCGCCTAGGGCACCTTATATCCTTGCACTGGCACTGCCTGTAACCTCCCCAGTACTTAAAAAGTGAATACTTTATCAGTAGCAGAAGCCCAAGTGGTCATGGTGGACCTGGGAGTCAACAGATTACAACATAAATAAAAAAGAAAAATGTAAGCAAACTTGCTTCTCCTAATAGTAGCCCATGTTCACAGCTGCTTATTTTGCCAGTGTCTCATTCCAATAGATCTTTCCACTCTACTGTAGCTACATGTTAGTACTGGCACATTATGTTCTATGCACTCCTTCTCAGGAAATTCTGTATCTTGCTAAATTCAATATTCTTCTCTTATGACACAGTCCACATCAATTTAAATAAGAGGAGGAAAAAGACCTCAGATACTGTTCAGCCAGTCAAGTGCTTTCCATGTCTCTTACATCATCAGTCATAAAACACCTCCCTTCTATTTATTTTCTTTAACCGTCTAATATTTTAACTGTTTTTCTACATTAGACACAATCATTTATTGCACATGTGCTCAAAACAACCCCAAATGGGAGATACTTCTCTTTTCTTTTGTTGAAATGATGCTGCGTTATCCATATAAAGAGAGAGTGTGGAGTGTGGGAGTTTGATTCTCAATTTAAGATTGCGCTGAAGTGAATGTGGCAGGTTTCAGAAATTAAGTAAAGAGGTGAATGAAGGCTGTTTTCAGAAGAGATTTTTACAATTTGGGTGAGCATAAGCACCGATTATATGGGAGAAGTAGGTGGGACCATGTCTTGGTTGATTGTGTCTGTGTGTATGGATATAAGTGAATGTAGAACAGTGACAAGGATGTAATTGGATGTAATACAGTCTCAAAGGGGTGCTCTGAGTAATGTGAGGCTTAGCTAGTCTAAGAGCAATATATTTAAAATAACAGATGAGTATAAGGGGGTTTCCTTTCACTGTATTTCTCCCTTGTTTTTGTAAACCGCTTTGACCCGGTGAAAGGTGGCATATAAATACAGCTAAATAAATAAATAAATAAATAAACAGTGTGAGATAGTGAGATGTGCTCTTCTGTTTTATAGCTTTAACCTCCCTGATGTAGCCCCAGATGAAACGTTTAAAGTGTAGGAGCTACAGCTGGTAGAGAGGGTTGAAACGGAGATAGCATCATTTCAAGAAAAGAGAAGTATCACACCCATTTGGGGATGTTTTGAATGCATGCAATAAATGATTATGGGCCCGAAATTCAGCAACGGCGGCTAGTACAATTACAGTGGCTAGTTATGGCAGCTGAACACTAAACCCAGATATTTAATGCCGGGGCCATATCCAGCTACCAGCATTTTAAAAGTCAGAATCGCTGCTGAAACAGGAAGGGAACTAGGCAGTAGTAATATTCAGTCACTGCCCGCTTAGCATCCGCAGCAAACGTTAGGACAGCCTTTTCTGTGACTACCGTTTGCTGCCAAGGGATAACTAGTCAGCAGCTGAATATTGCAGCTGACCGATTATCCCCGCATGCCACCCCCCAAATGCTCTGATGCTAACTAGTTAGCATCAGGGCATGTAGCAGAGGGGACTCATGGATATTTAGAGGCACAAACTGTGTTAGTGCCACTGAATAGCCTGCTTAGAGGATAGTTACTCACCTCTAACAGGAATCAGTCTTCACATATGGATGAATGTCACCAAAGGAGCCCACACAGGAATGCTCCCCAACATCCACTATGAAAGCCTTTGGGAGCAGTCCACTGCAACTGTGTGCCTGCCTTACAGCCTCCTCAGCTGAGCGAAGAGGAAAATAAAAGAACCCTACAACTCCTAGGGGAGAAGAGCAGGTTGTGAAAACTGATTCTTGCTGTTCCCGGAAATCACCTGTGACAGGAGAGTGACTATGCTATCTCCAGGAACAAGCAGGAATGCAGTCTTCACATATGGGACTCACTAGCTCCCAAGTACCAGACTGGTATGGTGGGGAAAGTAGTGCGATCCCGGAGGCAAAAAACATGACGCCGAAGAGTCTGGAAATGTTGTGGGCCATTGGAGTCGATTCCAGGAGGTGATACTTCCGTAGTTACAGTCTGGCTTCTTGTAGAAGTCCGGGATGGAGAGTAGGAGTTGAGTTTAAGTCCCAAAGAAGGGCTGGAGTACAGCTTGGCCAAAGAGAGCATCCCGAAGGGAGTCTGTCCGAATAGCAGTGTGCAACAAAAGTATGAATGGAGGACAAGGTAGCTGCCTAGCAGATGTCCTCAATGGCTATTGAATGTAGATTAGCAACGGAGGTTACCATAGCCTGCATATTTTATGAACAGTGACATGACCCTCAAATGAAAGTCTTGCTTGTGCACAGGCAAAAGAAATGCAATCTGCGATCCATCTAGAAAGAGTACGTTTAGTCACCAGTAGGCCTAGGTGACTAGGATCAAAGGAGATGAATAATTGAGAGGATTTTCGCTTGCAGTCTAATGTGTGTAGAGCAGCCTCAGCCCGAGATGCATGTGGTCTAGGGAAGCAAATCATAAGAACATAAGATATGCCATACTGGGTCAGACCAAGGTCCATCAAGCCCAGTATCCTGTTTCCAACAGTGGCCAGTTTAGGTCATACGTACCTAGCAGTTTCCCCAAAAGACATAGGTTCCACAACGCTTGTATTAGGTCAAGCATTGATATCCTGGGTCCCTTCTTAATAATGGTTCATGGACCTTTCCTCCAGGAACTTGTCCAAACTTTTTTAAACCCAGCTACACTAACAGCCTTTACTACATCCTCCGGTAACATTTCCAGAATTTGATTACACGTTGAGTGAAAAAATATTTTCTTTTATTAGTCTTAAATAGTTTACCCTGTAGCTTCATTGCATATCCCCTAGTCTTTCTATATTCTGATAACGTAAACAATCAATCTACATTTACCCATTCCACTCCGTTCATTAATTTATAGACTTCTATCATATCTCCCCTCAGCTGTCTCTTTTCCAGGTTAAAGAGCCATAACCTTTTTAGCCTTTCTTCATAGGGGTATCCTTCCATCCCCTTTACCATTTTGGTGGCTCTTCTCTGAACCTTTTCTAATAACGCTATATCCTTTTTAAGATACGGCAACCTGGTCTTCTACTTAGGTCTCCTATTTAATTTTGCAACAAAGGTATAAATTTTAAGATTACAGGGACCTTTGCATAGCTAAATCATCATGTTTTCAATGCAATAACTATGGTGCTTTCATTCTGAGAAGAATCATTTGGAACCTAAGAGCTTGCCCTTTATGCCTCAAGTTAGCTGCTATACATAAAGAATTGACTCTACTAAGGGAAGAATTAGCTGCAATTAAACACACCTCCTCTAGGATACAAACTGAACAAAATCCACTACTGCTCCCACAAAGAAGCAAACAGCCCAGGAACAAATGAATCACAGTGGGCTCTGGTAGGTTGCGATCTGTAACGCAGAGACATCTTATACATCAAGAGATATCCCTGCATAATGCCTTCTCTGCCTTGGATAATGAGGGTCCCAATCCATGAAAACTGAATTGCAGGAGGATTACCGACCGTTTAAATGGAAAGAGTAAACCACCTTCAGGAGGAAGTATGGATGGTACAGAGAACCACCTTGTCATGTTGGAACAGAGTATAAGGGAGATCCATCACTAGAACTTGCGGCTCACTGATGCGGTGAGCTGAAGTGAGGGCTATAAGGAAAATGATCTTCCAAGATAGAAACTTCAGGGAAGTGGTGGTGAAAGGTTTGAAAGATGGCTATAGAAGTTGTGCCAGAACCACATTCAGATCCCAGGCCACCAAAGGTGGCTTAATGGGTAGCTTGGACAGCAAGAGACCCTGCATGAAGCACGCTACTAAGGGATGTGAGGCGATAGGCTGTCCATCCACTGGTCTGTGAGAGGCCGCAATGGCACTAAGGTGAACTCTCACTGAGTTAGTTGTAAGACCTGTCAAGGATAAGTGGAGAAGATACTTGGGCAAGTCACTTAACCCTCCATTGCCTCAGGTACACTTAGATTGTGAGCCCTTCGGGGACAAGGGAATAAAAAGTACCTGTTAGTATACATGTAAACCGCCCTGATTCTAATGAGCACAGTATAAAAAAGAAAGAAATAAATAAAAAATAAAAATAAATAAAGATACTGTAGAAGCAACTCCACTGAGCAAAAAAAGGGGTCAATGTCCTTTGGGGAACACCAGAGGGCAAACCTACACCATTTGAAGGCATACGATTGCCTGGTGGAATCCTTACGAGATGCTAGGAGGGCATCCTTAACCACCAGTGGTAGGTCAAGGTCGGTGAAGAAGAGCGAGGTGAGAGCTCACCTTAGTGCCATTGCTGTCAAGCATAGGGAGTGAAGATTAAGATGGAGGAATGTCCCGTCGTCCTGAGAGAAGAGGTGGGGTGCACATCCTAGGTTGAGTGGCTGAGTATGAGCAAGGTGTAGAAGAAGAGGAAACCACAGTTGACAGGACCAAAAGGGGGCTATGAGAATTCAGCCTGTAGATTGAAGAGCGTCTTGGGTATCTAGGGGATGGGAGGAATGCATAGAGCAGTCCCTGTCTCCAGTTGAGAAGGAAGGTGTCTGGGACTTGTCGGTGCAGTGACAAAACCCTGGAGCAGAAGAGCAGCAGCTGTGTGTTTTGCGGAGTGGAAAAAATAACTATGAGTATGGTTCCTTATGTTTAGAAGATCTGTGCAGCCATGTCTCGATGCAAAGTCCATTCGTATGGACAAAGGATACTGTCTACTAGGATATTGAGTTTGCCCAGGAGGTACACCGCTCTGAGATGAATCCGGTGAGATATGGCAAAGGACCATACAGGTAAATGGAGCTCACTCTGAGAAGGTGGTTACCAGTGATGTGCCGAAGGGATTTGTCCTTGGTCCAATTCTGTTTAACATCTTTGTTAGTGATATTACGGAAGGACTCTTGGGTAAGATTTTCTTCTTTGCAGACGATATCAAAATCTGCAATAGAGTAGACACACAGGAAGGAGTCGACAACATGAGGAGGGATCTAGCTAAACTTGAAGAAAGGTCTAGAATATGGCAGCTGAAATTTAATGCAAAAAAATGCAGGGTCAGGCATTTAGGCTGCAAAAATCCAGAGGAGCTGTACAGTGTAGGGATGAGGTACATCTGTCCACAAAAGAAGAGCGGAACCTGGGCGTAATCGTATCTGACGATCTTAAAGTAGCAAAAGGTAGAAAATGAGACTGTGAAAGCCAGAAGGATGCTTGGGTACATAGGGAGAGGAATGGCAGCAGAAAAAAGAAGGCGATAATGCCTTTGTATAAATCTCTGGTGCGACCTCATTTGGAATATTGTGTACAATTCTGGAGACCGCACCTTCAGAAGGATATAGGTAGGTTGGAGTCAGTGCAGAGAGTGGCTACTAAAATGGTTAGTGGTCTTCATTATGAAGCATATGAGGACAAACTTAAAGATCTTAATATGTATACTTTCGAGGAAAGGCGGGATAGAGGCGATATGACAAAGACATTTAAATACCTCCGTGGCAGGAGGGTTTTTTCAATTAAAGGCAAGCTCTGCTACGAGGGGACATAGCTTGAGAGTGAAAGGGAACAGAGTCAGAAGTAATATGTGGAAATATTTCTTTATGGAAAGAGTGGTAGATGCATGGAATACTCTCTCAGTGGAAGTGGTGGACATGAGGACAGTATCTGAATTAAAAAATGCATGGGACAAACACATAGGTTCTCTAAATATAAAAAAGGGGTCTATTAAGTTGATATGGAAGGGCAGAATAGATAGAAACGTAATGGCAGAAAAAGACCACATGGCCTATGTTTCTATAGGCAAAAGGCTTCCTCACAGAGGGGACGGGACCCTGTTCCCCCTTGTTTGTTGACACAGAACATGGCAACTTGGTTGTCCATTTTGACTAGAACAGTTGTTCAGATAGTTGAGGTTAAAAAACCTGCAGAGCATGTGTCAGTGCTTGTAGTATTACAGGAGATTAAAACTGTTATTGAAAAGTGCTTTAACATCACAAAATAAGATGCAAACCATAAATCAGCTGGCAATTCCCATACTCTCACACAGTTTTGGAATTGTGGATTGGCCTCATAAAGATCTTAAAAACTGGATGTGTGAACAAGAAAACTAATCCATGCTCATGAAGTAATTTACAAGAATCAGTGTATGCCAAGATTGTACATGCCTAGAGCTGAAGGAGGGCTACGACTTACAGAGATTGACTACACCTACAGAGCTACTATCATAGGCCACTAAGCCTATCGGATAGCATCATCAGATCCAAATATGCAAAAAGTGCTGAAATATGAAAGTAAACGTCCAGAATCTGTCTCCATCATCAAACCTGGACAAGCGTTCCAACAATTAAAAGGAATGAGTGAGAATCCACAGGCATGCACAGCAAAGTGTAGTTACTCACCTCTAACAGGTGTTCTCCGGGGTCAGCAGGAATCAATCCTCATATATGGAGGATGTCGGTGCTGATGGAGCCCTCACGGAAGCATCTCCCCAGCTTTCAAAGAAAGTCTTGGGGAGATGCCACAATGCATTCGTGGTCCTCTTCCCACCCAAGGGTGCCATCTTACTCAGTCAGATGACATAACTAGCCGACAAAAGAAGATGGCAAAATTAGATATACAGCAACTCCAAGGGGAGGAGGGAGGGTTGTAAGGACTGATTCCTGCTGTCCCTGGAGAACACCTGTTAATGGTGAGTAACTATGCTTTCTCCGAGAACAAGCAGGAAGTCTGTCCTCGCATATGGGATTCCCCAGCTACAGGCTACCTAAAACCCGTAAGGAAAAAATATGATCGCCCTCAAGGGGAGCGGTGAGCAGCAGCAATTGTGTATGCAGAACAGATTGCAGTAGGACCTGTGTATCCGATGAGAACCAATGCTCCAGTAGCCTGAACACAGAAAGGCCGGAGGGTAGGAGTTGCCTAGACCCCAAAAAGGTTACAGAGCATGGCCTGGCCGAAGATGCTGTCCCATTGGGATTCCCTCTCCAGGCAGTAATGAGCTGTGAAGGTGTGGACTGATGACCAGGTGGTGGCCCGGCAGATATCCAACATCGGGACGGAGCACATGTTTGCCACAGAGGCTGCCATGGCCCTGACACTATATGACCTGGCCATCCAGCATGAGTCCAGCCTGCTCATAGATGAAGGCAATGCAGTCTGTTACCTAAGTGGACAGTGTCTGCATGGTTATTGCTTGCCCCAGCTGGCGGGGGTCACAGGAAATGAAAAGCTGAGCAGCTTTGCGGTGACCCTGCGTACGTTGAATGTAGAAGGACAGGGCCTTCTTACAGTCCAAGGTATGAAGGACGGTATCCGCCCTGCTAGAGTAAGGCCTTGGAAAGAAGGTGGGGAGCACCACCTCTTGGTTGAGGTGGAAGGGGGACACCACCTTCGGTAGTAATCTGGGATGAGTGCGTAGCACGACCCTATTCTTGTAGAACCTGGTATACGGCGCCTCTGCCACCAGGGCTTGTAGCTCGCTGACTCTGCGAGCGGAGGTGAGTGCCACCAAGAATGCAACTTTCCAGGAGAGATACCTGAGATGGCCAAGGGCTCGAAGGGTGGATGGGTGAGCAGTGACAACACCACGTTGAGGTCCCACTCCGTTGCCAGGGGATGGACGGGGGGTTTTGACAACAAGAGCCCCCTCAGAAAGAGGGATACCAGAAGCTCAGCCGAGAGGCGCTTGCCCTCAACAGGATGGTGGTGTGCTGTGAGGGCACTGAGATTAACTCTGACAGAATTTGATTTGAGCCCGGATTCCAAAAGGTGGAGAAGATACTGCAGCACCAACTGTACTGGACAGGAGAACAGGTTCACCCTTTGTGCCGCACACCACACTGAGAACATGCACCATTTGAAGACTGGAAGACTGGGTATCAAAATGGCAGATGAAATTTAATGTGGACAAGTGCAAAGTTATGCACCTAGGGAAGAACAACCCAAACTATGGTTACACGATGCAAGGTTCCACATTAGGAACCACCACCCAGGAAAAGGATTTAGGTGTCATTATGGATAACATGTTAAAACCCTCGGCCCAGTGTGCAGCGGCAGCCAAGAGAGCAAATAGAATGCTAGGTATCATAAGGAAAGGAATGGAAAATAAAACAAAGGATATTATAATGCCTCTATATCGTTCCATGGTGAGACCGCACCTTGAATATTGTGTGCAATTCTGGTCGCCATATCTTAAAAAGGATATAGCGTTATTAGAAAAGGTTCAAAGAAGAGCCACCAAAATGGTAAAGTGGATGGAAGGATACCCCTATGAAGGCAGGCTAAAAAGGTTAGGGCTCTTTAACCTGGAAAAGAGACGGCTGAGGGGAGATATGATAGAAGTCTATAAATTAATGAATGGAGTGGAACGGGTAAACGTAGATCGATTGTTTATGCTATCAGAATATAGAAAGACTAGGGGACATGCAATGAAACTACAGGGTAAACTATTTAAGACTAATAAAAGAAAATATTTTTTCACTCAACGTGTAATCAAACTCTGGAATTTGTTACCGGAGGATGTAGTAAAGGCTGTTAGTGTAGCTGGGTTTAAAAAAGGTTTGGATAAGTTCTTGGAGAAAAGGTCCATAAACCATTATTAAGAAGGGACCCAATACAAGCATTGTGGAACCTGTGTCTTTTGGGGAAACTGTTAGGTACGTATGACCTAAATTGGCCACTGTTGGAAACAGGATATTGGGCTTGATGGACCTTGGTCTGACACAGTATGGCATATCTTATGTTCTTATGAAGGCATAAGCTCTCCTGGCAGATGTTTTACGGGAAGCCAATAGGATCTCCTCCATCACCCTTTCAGCAGCCAGGCTATCAGCGATAGAGACCCCAAATTGGGGTGCAGGAGAGAGCCCCCCTCCTGAGGCAAGAGCCTGGAGGCACTCCCCAGGGGGTTTGGTGCCTCTACCGATAACCAAAGGAGCAGTGGATACCACGGCTGTCTGGGCCACCGAGGGGCCACCAGGATCAGCGACGCTTTGTCACATAGGACCTTGAAAAGGGTCTTGACAATCAACTGAGTGGGTGGGAAGGCATACATGAGGCCTTCTGACCATGAGATGAGAAACATATCTGCTGATACCCAGCCCAGATGTGGCTGGGAGGAGCAGAAGCGGGGCAACTGGTAGTTTTCCGAGCTGGTGAAGAGGTCCACCTGCGGGGTCCCCCAGAGTCGGAAGAACCAGACAGCTACTCTGGGATCCAGCTGCCATTTGTGAGGTCTGAGGACCCTGCTCAAGTTTGTCCGCCGGGGCATTGTCCTGGCCTGGTAAGTACACCGCCCATAGGAGCATCCCATGACGGAACACATAGGAGCAGAGTGTCATCGCCTCGCGACAAAGGATGCGAGATCCCGTGCCCCCTTGCTTGTTCACACAGAACATTGCTACTTGGTTGTCTGTTAGGATCAGCACAGGTTGGTAGCTCAGATGGTGGTGAAAGGTTTGCAGGACTAAGTATATGGCCCAGAGCACCAAGAAGTTGATTTGCTGGTTGCCCTCGGCTTGTGACCAGCTGCCCTGGGTGCAAAGCTCCTCTTGCAATGAGCTCCCCATCCCAGCAGGTAGGTGTCTGTCATGAGGACCCCTCAGGGGCTTGGAAGGTTTCTGCCACCACTTCAGTGATTCTGCTAGCTGGTGGGTCACCAAGATTCAGTCTTGGAACCGATTGGTAGCCTGTGTCCACTGGTCCCAATCTCATATGCAGGCGGGTGTCTGGGGTGACATGGACCGTGAAGGCCATATGGCCTAGTAGGTGCAGAAGGAGCTGGGAGGACACCGAGTGATGATGCTGCACATCTGTGGTTAATACGCCGAGAAGTCGACCCGTTCCAGGGGGAGGAAGGCCTTTGCATGGACCGTGTCCTACTTTGCCCCTATGAACTCCAGGCCTTGTGTCAGGAGGAGATGGGACCTGGAGTGGTTTATTATGAACCCCAGGATGTTGTAGGATGTGGATGGTGAGCCATAGCCTGCTGCACCTCGGTGGCTATGCTTCCTTTTATAAGCCAATCATCCAGGTAGGGGAAGACGAATACCCTTGGAGACGGAGGTAAGCGGCCACCACTGCCAGGCACTTGGTGAGACCCTTGGGGTGGATGCCAGTATGAAGTGTAGTACTCTGTATTGGTAGTGGCCTCCCTACACCATTTTCCCCCTGTTTGTTGACATAGAACATGGTAACTTGGTTGTCCATTTTGAATAGAACAGATTGTTCAGATAGTTGGGGTTGAAAAATCCGAAGAGCATTTGTCAGTACCTGTAGTTCTAGCAGGTTGATCTGCAAGGCAGATTCCTGTGGTATCCACAGTCCCATGTGTGGTCAGGTCATTCAGATGCACCCCCCCAAACCCAGCTTGGAAGCATCCATTGTCAGGGCATCTGAAAAGGTGACCCGACGAGTACATTTTATGGGAGACTCCACAACTGAAGTGACTTGATCAATTCAGAGGTGATGTGGATTCTATCTCTGAGACAACCCTTCGCTTGCATCCATTGAGAAGACAGAGTCCATTGCACTTGGTGCATGTGCAATCGAGCATACAGGATGACATGAACCATGGAGGCCATGTGTCCTAAGAGTCGTAGCATCTCTTGAGCTGTTACTCAGCTTTGCTGTTGTATCCCTGTTGCCAGCTTGATGAATTGGGCACAGTAATCCTATGGGAGGAAAGCTAGGGCCTGTCGAGTGTCTAAGAGCGCTCTGATAAACTCCAGCGTTCAGGTTGGAGTGAGGTCAGAGTTTGGTTTGGAGTAAGGTGGGACTTTGGGAAGTTTATTACAAAGTCCAGGTGTTAAAGCACTGTGATGGTGCAATGAAGGGAGAGTCTTACCTCTTGAGCGTAGTCTCCCCTGATCAGCCAATCATCTAAGTAAGAAAAGACGAATAACCCCAAGGTGCATAGGTAGGCAACGATGACAGCCATGCATTTTGCAAAGAACCTTGGGGCAGAGGCTAGACTTAAGGTGAGAACCCGCATTGATAATTATAATGGTTCCCTAGAAACATGAAGCCCAGATATTGTCTGTGCAAGGGATGGATCAGAAAGTGTGTTCATGCCTCTTTTAGGTCTAAAGAACATAGCCAATTGTGTCTCTGGAAATTTGATAGAAGGATTCCTAGGAAAATTATTTTGAAGTTTTCTCGGACCAAGAAGTTGTTTAGGTCTCTGAGATCCAAGATGGGCCTGAAGCCCCCTGTTTTCTTTGGAAAGAGAAAATATGGAAAGTAGAAGCCCAACTTTTCTTGAGGAAGATGAACTCTTTCTATCGCACCCTGGGACATCAGGGTGGTCACCTCTTATTTATTTATTTATATGCTTTTCTATACCGCCCCTTCCAGAGATCAGGGGCGGTTTACAAAGAACAAGATAAAACCATTGAACATTGAATTACATAGAACATTTTGGCACAACAATAACTATGATACATGGAAACATGTTTAACTATTTACAGATAACCATTTACAGCAGTCATTATTATCTACAGAGAAAGAATTTAAACCAGACATTGATGGCTGATTATCATATAGTGAGACAATGTATCATAGATGTTAATGGATACATGCAAAGGTGAATGATTCATGAATTAGGTAGGATAAACTTGTGTCAATTGTGTCGTGTATTCTTGTGATACGTGTTCAAGTGAGGATTGAAAGTTGATGTAGTGTTGGGCGAAAAGATGTGTTTTAAGCTCTTTCCTGAAAGAAATAAGGTCTTTAATTTCTCTCAGGTAGAGTGGTAGCTTGTTCCATTGACTGGGTGCATAGTAAGAGAAGGCAGTATTGGTTGTCACCTGCTTCAGTTTTCTCACAGAGGTGGGGATTAGAAGCATGTTGAGGTTTGCTCTTCTTCTTCTTCTGTTTTCTACAGGGGTATGAATTAATGTTGAAAGATGTGAGGGGGCTACATCATTAATGAGCTTAAAAACGGTGACTAAGGTTTTATATTGAATCCTACTGCCTATAGGTAGCCAGTGGAGAGCATAAAGAATTGGGGAGATGTGGTCAGAAAGTTTAGCTTTAAAGATGATCCTAGCCGTGACATTTTGAGCTCTTTGTAGGATGTGTAGGTTCTTCTTAGATGCACCTTGGAGTAATCCGTTACAGAAATCTAAATGTGGCATTATAAGAGCCTGGACAACTGTTCTGAAATCACTTATGTCAATGAGGGGTCTAAGTTGCTGGATAGTTCTTAGTTTAAAGAATATAGTTTTAGCAGTCTGTTTTATGTGATGTGACATACTAAGAGTTTTGTCTAAAGTAACTCCTAAACATTTTACTTCAGATTTGACTGGGAGGGTAATGTCCATCATGTGGACAACAGATGGGGGGGTGAGGTTGGGGTTTCTGCATACAAAAAGAGCTTCAGTCTTTTTGAAATTTAGATCCATATGAATTGAGTGGAGCCACTGTTCAGCTTTGGATAGACAAGAAGCGATTTTGTCATAATTAGGGTTATCTATGTCACAGGGGGCAAACAACATGATGTCGTCTGCGTTCACCTTACATCCTCTTTTCGCTACTTGGGCGTTCTTTTGGATCCCTCTCTGACCTTTCACGAGCACATTTCCATGATCTCCCGCCGCTCCTTTGCCGCTTTGCGACAAATTAGGGCTGTCCGATCTGTATTACCCTCCAATTCCCTAGTCACCCTTGTCATTGCTCTCGTCATCAGCAGACTGGATTATTGCAATGTTTATTTGGCCAACCTCCCCAAATACTGCCTTCAAAGACCGCAACGCATCCAGAACACCGCAGCTCACCTCATCACCTTTTCTAGTCTATTTGACCATATTACCCCCATCCTCCTTCGTTTGCATTGGCTTCCTCTTCATTACCGCTTCCACTATAAATTTCTGATTCTACTTCACCGGGCCATTTACACCTGTACTCCTCTTTATTTAGCAGACTGCATTTCACTATACTCTCCCCATCGTCAACTCCACTCAATTCATACCAAACCGTCTATCCCTTCCTTCGCCCTCCCAAGCCCGTTTAGAACAGACACGGCATTCTGCTTGGTTCTTCCTCGGACCACTGTTATGGAATATGCTGCCTACTTCTCTTCGGTTAGAATCATCTTACCCCCAGTTCAAGTCGTTGCTTAAGACTTATTTATTCCAGAAAGCTTTTGACCTCCCCCCTGAAGCCCCCCCGACTGTCCTTTGTTTTTGTCTGGTGTCCCATGAATCGTCCTTGTCTGTCTTCCTTCTGTCCTTATGGTTTATTATGATTTGGCATTAATGTGTGATGTGTTTGCCCTTTTCTGTACCCTTCTTTCCTATCTATTTTTGGCGTTCCGTTTCCTGGTTTGCAGTGTTTAATCAGTTTTTATTGTACACCGCTTAATGCTTCTGCCATAGCGGTATATCAAATACTGAATAAAGATAAATAATTTATGCTGTGGCGTTTGAAAATTGTGCAAATAGGTTGTAGATAGAGATTGAAAAGTAAGGCAGAGAGAGAAGAACCTTGTGGGATAACTCGTTCTTGCGGGAAAGGAAGAGAAGGGGAATGATCTATCTGAACATATTGGAAACAGTTTGATATGTAGGATTAAAACCAGTGAAATGTTTTTCCCTTTAAGCCTAACTGTGATAGTCTGGATAAGAGGGTGCTGTGATTCACACTGTCAAAGGCAGAGGAAATATCAAGGAAAATAAGCAAGAAAGCCTGCTTAACATTATCCATGCCTTGGATCAGTGAATCAAAAAGGGATATAAGTAAAGTTTCTACCCCGTGATAAGGGCGGAAAACGTACTGATGTTCATCTAGTGGGAAATTGGTATCTATATGGTCTTGTAATTGTGTTTGGACTACCTTCTCAATGATTTTAGCTAGAAACGGAATACTGGCAATGGGGCAATATGAAGAGGGGTCATTGCTGTTAAGAGATTTGTTTTTTAGTATAGGGCGAATAGCTGTAAATTTGAGGTCATCTGGCATGAAGCCCTGTAGAAGAGATTGGTTTACTAGATTCAATATGTAAGGGGCGAGTTCAGATTTAGCTGCTTTAATCCATGACTCTGGACAAGGATCAAGTAACGAGGTGGTGGTATTGAGGTTTGATATGGTCTCAAGAAGTTGTTTATTCGAAATTAAGAGAAATGAGCTCCATTCAATGATGTTATTTGTTGTAGTAGATGTCAAGATAGAACTAGGACAGGTACTCTGTTTGAGTTTGCTGGCAAAGTGATTTGCAAGGAGTTGGGGGTCAATTAGTGTTTTGTTCAAGGTGTGTTCAGGAACTTTAGAAAGGGATTTAAGAATCTCGAAAAGTTACCTTGGCCTGTTGATGGCTTTTGATAAGGTTTTTGTGTGATGTAATCTTTTCGTAGTGTTTATAGCTTCTTTATAGGATTTGAGGTTTGCAAAGTATTGTACCCTAAGTTCTGAGCTTTTTGTTTTACGCCATTTAGCTTCTAGTTTCCTGAGGTTTTTCTTTAGGATACTAAGCTCAGAGGTGTACCATTTCTCCGATGACTTTCTTCTTAATCTTTTATTTGTGGGTAAAGGTTTAGTGTCTGCCCCTACAACAAAGTTCCAGATTGATACGAGTACATTAAGATTGTTTGTGTCAGAGTCTAACTTGGTAGAGATTGATTCCAAGAAGTCTTCCTTGTTAAACTTGCGGAATCTATGTTCTATGTGTTTGGTATTGAAATGTGTTGTGTTAGGGAGTTGGAAAGGGAGAGAGAAATGCATCATGAAATGATCGGACCAAGGTACCTGCGTTGTGGTAGGTGGATTAAATTGAGGTAAATGTGTGTAATGTAATTGAAGGAATATTAAATCAAGGGTGTTACCTTTGCAATGAGTAGGGAGAGTAATTATCTGTTTAAATCTCATGTCATCCATTGCTTCAAGGAAGGATAGTTCATGACACTTTGGCAGTGAGGCGAGATTAAGATCTCCTAGGATAATAGAAGGTTTCCTCAAGGAGGATTTACACACAACCTCAAGAATAGTGTCTAAGCTTTGTATATCAAGTGTGGGGGGTCTGTATATAAGGCAGATGGACATGGTGTGACTTTCTATTCTGAGGATATCTATTCCATCATGTTTATCAAGTAAAGTAGATGAAAGGTTGAGGTTAGTTTTAGCTATTATTAGAACTCCACGACCTCTTTTTCGGTCCCTATTACAGCTTAGTATAGTATAACCCTGTACTTTCAAAGAGTTGTGTGGGATAATCCCCTGTGAGGCTGGTAGAGGACAATCTGGAGTGTCCACTGCTCTGATTTTATGAGGTGCCACCTGTGGGCATAGTGACAAAGTCTGTCTGGGGGCATTATCTCCAAATGAGTTAATTTTGCAGATACCATGACAGTTGTGAACCTCACTTCTAAACCAGGGTTTGTGGAGTATGATCCGTCTCTCTCAAATTTACCACTAATGCTCGACATAGTACTTGCATCATGCCAAAGAGAACTTCCTTCTGGAGTTCGTAAGATGCAACAGGTATTGGGAAGTTTGTCAAGATGTGCTTGGAAATTCTTTATCAAGCCTGTTATTCCCAGTACAATGGGAAAGATTTCTGTTTCTTTCTGCCACATTTTCTTCGTCTCTGACTGTATTTCTTGGTACTTCCAATTCTTTTTGAAGAGCTTTTTCTCTTGTTTTGCAAGTTTTGTTACTTCCTTTCCCATGCATTACCTGTAGATTCTCACTCATTCCTTCTAGTCATTGGAACGCTTGTCCAAGTTTGATGATGGAGACAGATTCTGGACGTTTACACTCATATTTCAGCACTTTTTGCATATTTGGATCCGAGGATAGTGTCAGGTAGGCTTGGAGGCCTATGATAGTAGCTCTGTATGTGTAATCAATCTCTATGTCCTAGCCCTCCTTCAGCTCTAGGAATGTACAGTCTTGGCATACACTGATTCTTGTACATCACTTCATGGGCATGGAGGAGTTTTCATGTTCGCACATCCAATTTTTCAAGATCTTTAAGAGGCCAGTCCACAATTCCAAAACTGTAAGAGAGTACAGGTATTGCCAGCTGATTGATGGCTTGTTATCTTATTCCGTGATGCTAAAGCACTTTTCAATAACAATTTCCATCTCTGTCTGCTATATAGAGGGGCGGGGGACCCTCTGGGGCAGATTGGCAATGCTGTCTAGGAAGGAGTCAAAAAATAGGTGCAGGCTGTGCCTGTGCAGCAGGTTGAGGCTTAGCAGCCTTGGGTTTCTTGGATTGGTGAGGACTCTGCTGTCTCTATTGAGAATGCTGAGTTTGATAGGCAGCAGAAGGTGGGTATGAAGGATAGTATCTCCTTTTCTTAGAATAAAAAGGCTTCTTGGGAAGAGCCTTCCTTTTGGATGGGTCAGCGATTTTCCTGGAAAGTCGTTTTAGGGTGAGATCATCCATTTCAAACTCCTTTGCTTTTTCACTCCAACATTTGCCAAAAAGGTTTTCACCAGTACATCGAATATTGACCAGTTTTATCCTGGACCCATTGCTCAAGGTCTGATGCCCGTAACTAGGCCTTTCTGAGAGCCTCAATGCAGACTGCTGAAGCTCTGCTTGTAGATCAAAAGTATTAAAAGAGGTCCCGGTAAGAAACTTAGAAGTATTCTGGCCTTGCTTAATGAGTGTCTGAAATGCATTCCGTTTATCCTCAGGAAGCTGGGGGCCGAAAGTCTCCAGATCCCTAATGACATCCATCAGAAACATGCCCATGTACAGCATATAAGTAAAGCCTTTGACACCGTTCCTCACAGGCAACTTATAAACAAACTGAGCACCCTAGGGATGGACCCTAAAGTTACTGCTTGGGTTAGAAATTGGTTGAGTGGGAGGCGGCAAAGGGCACAGGTGAATGGAGCTCACTCTGAGGAGGAGGTTACCAGTGGTGTGCTCCAGGGATCTGTCCTTGGTCTGATTCATTTTAACATCTTTGTTAGTGATACAGCGGAAGGGCTGTTGGGTAAGGTTTGCCTCTTTGCGGATGGTACCAAAATCTGCAATAGAGTAGACACCCAAGAAGGTGTAGATAACATGAGTATGGATCTAGCTAAGCTTGAAGAATGGTCTAGAGTTTGGAAGCTGAGATTTAATGTTAAAAAAATACAAGGTCATGCATTTGGGCTGCAACAATCCAAGGGAGCAATGTAGGATAGGAGGAGAAGTACTTTTGTCCACTAAAGAAGAGCGGGACCTAGGTGTGATTGTCTCTGATGATCATAAAGTAGCTAAACAGGTAGAAAAGGCGACAGCAAAAGCTAGAAGGATGCTTGGGTGTATAGGGAGAGGAATGGCCAGCAGAAGAGAAGTGGTGATAGTGCCTCTCTATAAGTCTTTGGTGCAACCTCATTTGGAGTATTGTGTGCAATTCTGGAGAACGCACCTTCAAAAGGATATAAACAGGCTGGAGTCGGTAAAGAGGGCGGCTACTAAAATGGTTAGTGGTCTTCATTATAAAGCATATGAGGACAGATTTAAGCATCTTAATATGTACATCTTAGAGGAAAGACGAGATAGCGTAGCTACTCACTTGTAACAGGTATTCTCCGGGGACAGCAGGAATCAGTCCTTACATATGGATGACGCAGGCACCAATGGAGCCCTCATGGAAGCATCTTTCCAGCTTTCAAAGAAAGCCTTTGGAAGAGGCCACCACGCATATGTGGTACTCTTCCCGCCCAAGGGTGCCATCTTGCTCAGTCAGATGACATAGCTAAAAGATGGCAAAAATAAAAGGTGGTAAAGGAGCAACTCCAAGGGGAGGAGGGAGGGTTGTGAGGACTGATTCCTGTTGTCCCCAGAGAACACCTGTTACAGGTGAGTAAAGCATAGTTACTCACCTGTAACAGATGTTCTCCAGGGATAGTAGGATTCAGGCCTCACTTATGGGTGACATCGGCACCGACGGAGCCCGTGCTGAGTAATTCCCCAGCTGTCAAAGAAAGCCTTTGGGATTGCTGCCACACATGCATGGTACTCTTTCCGCCCAAGGGTGCCATCTTGCTCAGTCAGGTCCCTTAGTTCGAGCCCTACCAAGCAGATGGCAAAGGAAGGACAAAAATCCAGCAACTCATCAGGGAAGGTGGGAGGATAGTGAGGACTGATTCCTGCTGTCCCTGGAGAACACCTGATACAGGTGAGTAACTATGCTTTCTCCAGGAACAAGCAGGAAGTCAGTCCTCACTTATGGGACTCCCCAGCTACAGGCTACCACACCTGTAACAAAAAACACCTTAACTGAAGGCGTGAGCAGAAGCTGATGCCCAAAGGAGCCCAAGTCCTTGGAGCGAAACCCTTGGTAGCCGTCGAGAAGGGTCAGAGTTTCTTATACCCTGAACAGATTACGGAGTGCAGCCTGCCCAAAGGCGCTGTCCTGGCGGGACTCCCTCTCCAGGCAATAGTGCGAAGCGAAGGTATTCGCTGAAGACCAAGTCGCAGCCTGGTAGATGTCCGTCAGAGGCACTAAACACAGCGAGGCTACCAAAGCCACCTTGGCTCGGACACCATGTGCAGTGACCTGACAATCCAGCGGGGCACCTGCCTTCGCTTGAGCGAAGGAAATGCAGTCTGCCACCCAGATAGAGAGCGTGCGTTTCATGACTGCCTGCCCCAGGCGATTAGGATCGTAAGACACGAACAGCCAGCCAGACTTGCGATAAGGCCATATGCGCTACAAGTAGAAGGCAAGAGCGCTCTTGCAGTCGAGTGTATGCAAAACCGCCGATGACTGGTCGGTATGGGGTCTCGGGAAGAAGGTCGGTAAGACTATCTCCTGATTGAGATGGAAATCCGAGACAACCTTTGGCAGGAACTTGGGATGGATACGGAGGACCACTCTGTTCCCATAGAACCTGGTGTAAGGGGCATCAGCCATGAGGACCTGGAATTCACTGACTCGGCAGGCTGAGGTCAAAACAACCAGGAAGACCACCTTCCAGGATAGGTGCCGAAGTGAGCACATCAACATCGGCTCAAAAGGTGAACGCATAAGCTGTATGAGCACTACATTCAGGTCCCACTCCGCTGTGGGAGCCCGGATGGGAGGTTTAGAAAGCAAGAGACCCCACATAGAGCGGGAGACCAAGAGCTGCTCCGAGGGGTTTACCCTCAACGGGGAGGTGATTCGCCGAGATAGCGCTAAGGTGCACCCTAACCGAGTTTGAAGAGCCCTTCCTTCCAGAGGTGAAGGAAGTATTGGAGGACCCATCGGGTAGGACAAGAAAATGGGTCGATCTGGAGCCCGGAGCACCAGACCGAGAAGCGCCGCCATTTGAAGGCATGGGCTCATCAAGTCGAGTCCTTTCTTGACACGAGGAGGACCTCGAGGACCTCCACTGGGAGGTCCAGTGTGGCTACGGATACCCGTTCAGCCGCCAAGCCATGAGAGACAACGAGGCCAGGTTTGGATGCATTAGCAGGACCGGGCACAGCCCAGGGGAACTGGGGGCTCGGATGAGAGCTGGAGCAGGAGTGGAACCACGGCTGTCGAGGCTACGAGGATCACAGAAGCTTGCTCCCGCTGAACTTTGTGGAGGGTTCTCACAATGAGAGGAGTGGGAGAGAACACGTAAAGAAACCTGGAGGTCCAGCTCAAGAGGAACGCATCCGGGGCCTCCCTGCTCGGGTGCGGGATCGGTCCGCAGAAGCAGGGGAGCTGAATGTTCATCGGGCTGGCGAACAGGTCCATGGTCAGGGTTCCCCACTGATGGAACAAAAGGCCGGCCACCTCTGGGTTCAGACGCAAATCGTGAGGGCGGAGGATCCTGCTGAGTTTGTCCGCGAGGACATTCTCGTGGCTTGGAAGGTAGACCGCTCGTAGGATCATCCCCCGATGGAAGGCAAAGGAGTAGAAGACTGCCTCCCGGCAGAGGAGGCAGGAGCCTGTGCCTCCCTCCTTGTTGATGTAAAACATCGCTACTCGGTTTATTTATTTACATTTCTTTTATACCGCGCTATTCAACATCAGTGCGGTTTACATGGAACATAAAACATACACATTGCCTTATGGAACTGTGTTTACAATGAACAGGTACGAAAACTTGGAGAACTTGGGGAACTATTTACATCTAATCTTCATGGAAGTCGTATCTCACTAGCCATATTCATTGGTATCTTGTAGGGTCGGATTCGATTATGTGGCCTAGTCTAGTCAATGGATGGGGCTATTGTATCGCCGTGCCATCTACCTAGTAGTACATGCAGAATAGGTAGTGCTTTACCGCCTTCCTAAACTGGGCTAGGTCAGGGATTGAGTGTATGTTGGGTGGTAGAGTGTTCCAGCCTATAGGTGCGCAAAATTGAAAGGCTCTGTTTGCTGTTGCCTGGGTGCATTGGATTATTTCTTTCGTGTTGTTGGTCTGCACGAGTACCGATTTCCATCTCAGATGGTCCTCGAAGGCCTTCAGGGCCCAGCGTACCATTCAAAACTCGAGCAAGTTTATTTGCTGTTGGGACTGTTCAGTGTCCATCAGACCTGAGTCCAAAGCGCACCGCTGTGGGCTCCCCACCCCAGCAGGGAAGCATCCGTCGTCAGGACGAGCTTGTGCTGTCTGGTTTGGAAAGGCAGCTCTCGGAAGAGGTTCTGGTGGTCCTGCCACCAGTCCAGGGCCCTTCGAAGGTTGTGGGAGAGCCGAATAGGGTCTCTGAGATGACCTGAGACCAAGCTCCACTGAGCACTGAGGCACCACTGGGCCGTCCGCATGTGGGCATGGGGGACCAAATGGACGGGGGAGGCCATGTACTCCAGGAGGCACAGCATAGTCCATGATGTGACCCGAGCATTGCTCTGGACCTGAGCCGCCAGGGCTCAGAGGCAATCTGCATGGTCTGCCGGCAGGACGGCGGTCACCCACTGAGTGTTGAGACGTGCGTCAATAAACTCCAAGGCCTGCACCGGCTCAAGGTGGGACTTGGGGTAGTTGATTAGGAACCCTAGGCACTCGAGAAGAATCGTGCGCGATGCCGCTGATCACGCTTCAATGGCCGAGGGCCCCATGATGAGTCGGTCATCAAGGTAAGGGAAGACCTGTATGCCCTGCCGTCTGAGGGAGGTAGCAGCCACGGAGAGGCACTTTGTGAAGACCTGCGGAGCAGATGCGAGCCCGAAGGGGAGCATCTTGTATTGGTAGTATTCCCCTTGCACCCTGAAAGCACAGTTACTTACCTGTAACAGGTGATCTCTGGGAACAGCAGGAATAAGTCTTCACATATGGGTACGTCGGTACCGACGGAGTCTGCGCGGGAACGCTTCCCAGCGTCCAATCAAGAGCTTTTGGAAGCATCCCAGCACGCCTGTGTGCTGCCTTCCCGCCTTTCCCAACTGCCTCTCCTCGGTTAAGTTTTAAGGCAGACAAAGATAGAGAGAGAGGAAAGGAAAGATAGATAGAGATACAACTCCTGGGGAGGTGGGAGGGCTGTGAAGACTTATTCCTGCTGTTCCCAGAGATCACCTGTTAAAGGTAAGTAACTGTGCTATCTCTAGGAACAAGCAGGAATGAATCTTCACACATGGGGACTCCCAAGCTGAGATGCCTGGAGTCCCAGCATGTCATAGGCTGGAACATGCTATCTCCCAGAACACCAGGCATCCTAAGGATGGAGGGTAGGAGTTGAAGAAAGAAGGGTGCTGTGAAACAGCTAACCTAGCATAGGACTGCAGAGATGGAGTCCATGTGAGGATGATGATGGTCATCACTAATATTGCAAAGGATATTGCAATATGGACCTCCCCTGACAGGATTTCACAGAAGCATGGAGGTTCATGGATCTACTGGGAAAACTAGTAGAGGAACCTTGAAGAGGACTTCACTGTAAGTGGAAGTAATAATCCTGTAGGAAAAACTAGTGGAGGTCAGGATCCTGAAAGGTAACCCCAGTAGGGGAACTGGGGTAGTCCAAAAACGGTGGGCCTTCAGCGGAAGGCTTTATGAGAAAAACCCTAGCTCTTTTGGAGGCAGAGTGAGTCACTCTTAGGAGCAAAAGAGAAGGCTAATTGATTTGGACAAACAGGCACAGTCCCTGTGGGGAGAAAAGGTGTGGGAACCCCTTGTATCCCAAAAGGGAGGACAAATGCCAGAGGCGTTAAGCCTGTGATGAACTGAAGATCCACAATGTCTCTCCTAACTGGGATAAGGTAGGAGAGATATTGAGCATGGAGAGCTTCAGAGGTACCTAAACCGTTAGGTTATGGTATAAAAATTGTTGACTACCACAAGAGTGGGTGTGTGTGTAGAACCCCAAACCTGCTAGGTAGCATAGGTATGGGTAAAGTCCCTCTGTCAGAATCATATAGGTATATGAGAATAGACAGGGAGATAGATAAGTATGTGTATACATATCTATCTGAAAGAAAATATCTCAACAGATACATATATATATATAGAAATATATAGATATAGATATATAGATAGATAGACATATAAGAATATATCTATAGTGAGATATGGCAGGGCATAAAATGCACACAGAAAATAAATATGGATATGTAGGCTTACATATGGGTGTCTGCAGTTTAACAGACAGAGATATGCCTACAGTACAGTGATCACATAGGTTATGTGGAGAGGAAAGATTCATCTAATAACAAGGAGGTGAAACCTACTTGAGAAGACATATAGAGAATCTATTCCTCCTGGTTATGATCTGCAAGAATGCTAGTTAGTGCAAAATAACCAGGACTGTTACGTGAAAAAACCAAGGACAATGTCAATGTGTAGCCAGCAAGTTCCGAGTCTTCCAGGACTCTGGCATGGTAAGTAGACAAAAAACGCCTAGAGATGAAATACCATGTTAACCTGCTTAAGGGCAAAGGTATCATGCGTTCTTACCATGAAGACGAGCATATCCCCAATTGGGAATACTATGGACCAAAGCAGGGAACTGGCAACTCCTTGAGTCTTCACGTAAGAGAAGGCCTATGTCCTTTATATCAAAAAAGGAGATAGAAAAAGAAGGGGGAACCTTCTAGTCATGGGAGACATGACTGAAAAGCCTTTTCTAACCAGCTAGGATAGTTGTTGGAGGAAAAAACCCCCATGCTCTCTAGCAAGGGCCCATAGTGGAAAGCTTCTCTGTAGATTGCAGAGAGCATGATGCAGGAGAATGAGGGGATAGAACTAGCTGTTGGAGAGCCAGTATCTCTGTCAACTATGCTGCCAAACTCAGGAAATGAAGATGGCAGAATAGAAGACAATTTAGAAAGCTTGTAGTGAAATGATCTCCAAGAGAGATGAAGTACTGACTTGGAGCCACTACTAAGAATAGACAGAATGTTAGTGGAGGACAATCTGGTTGGTTGCGGATAAGAACCAGTGGTCCAAACATTAAAGCTCCTGCATGGGCAGCTGTTAGCAAGACAGCAGAAAGAATCTTACTGTTCAAAAACAGAAAGAACAGACAGGAGTAGGAACTCTGGACATGTCTGATAAGCTGCCCTAAAGCAAGATTGAAACAGAGGAGGTAACTCAGAGAAGAAAACTCAGCACTGGAAAGTGAAAAAACTAGAGAGGCTGAAGAGAAAGCCTCCCAGTAAGTAATTCCCCTCTCACAGAGAAAAAACCTGGTAAGAGGGTGAAGAGAATGGAGCTGAAGAAGATTTACCAAGTAGTAAGTCTATAGAAAGGAAAGAAATACATGCTGGCACAGGAACTATCATCTGATAGTGGTTAGACCTCTTTCCCTGGCAGGAAAAAGAGGAGAAACCTGTGACTTATAGGCATGAACATCCTGACAGCTCATAGAAATATAGAAAAAATGGATATATTTTGGAAAGAGATCCCTGTGTAGGGGTTAGAATAAAATGGTGGATTGCCTCTATTGAGAAGAAGCCACTGTAGATTCTAACCCCAAGAGTCACAAGCCTCTGATGATGAATGATCAGAAACCCTGCAGATGCTGGGTTTGCTGAGCCTGGTGAGAGGTTGAATTCTTTAGACCAGGACGATGCTTGGGGAACATCTGTATGATGGGCAAGTGATGAATAAAACCTTCTTCTCCTGTGGGAAGAAAGTTTGGTAGGACATTTCCTACGTACTGGGACAGAGGAAGGGGTAGAACAACCCTTAGGAACAGGTAAATCAGTGGACAACTGAGTAACCTGACGTAAAGACTCCTTGTTGAAAAGATTTTCTCCAGTGCAAGGAGTATGTCCCAGCCTATGTTGTGCCCATTTGTCCAAATCTGAAGCTTGGAGCCAGGCTCTACGTCGTGCTCCTATAGCTATAGCAGAGGTCCTGCTAACAGACTCAAAAGAGTCTAGGGAAGCACGAGAAAGAAACCAAGAGATATTTTGGATATGCTTAAGCAGTGAGGAATAGTCTGTACTCCTGGAATCTGAAAGGAAAGGAGACAAAAGATGTAACTGCTTTGTGACCTCCTCAAGAGAAAGACTCATATAAAAAATATATGAGAGAATTCTTGCAGAAAGCATAGATGTCTGGAAGGTTTGATGTCCAAAGTCATCTAGTGTTTTAGACTCACGACCTGGCGGATAGGAAGAGTGCTTTTTCTTACTCTTTACCCGCCTCATTGCTGATTCCACTACTATGGAATGATGAGGAAGTTGAGTCTTTTGAAACCCTGGAGAGGGGGGCACCTGATATAAAAGATCAGTTGCCCTGGGAGGTGGGGGTACCCTGAAAGGTGTTTCCCACATTCCTAGAAGGAGATCCTGCAAGGAATGATGCAAAGGAAGCATTATGTTCCCCTTTGCTTTGGTAGAAAGAGAGCCGTGTGCAGGATCATGTCCTGGGATAGGAATGGCAAGAGATCTTGCTATATCCAGGAGGAAACTCTGAAAAGAGAGATCCTTGACAGGAATCTCTCTTGGACAGGTTAGATTTAAAGAACTAGCCTGAGCATACACAGAGGTATCCAAATATATAGGAATAGAAGATCCTGCACAGTGCAGTGTGGAAAGTTTAAGGGATGGTTGCTGGTACTGGGTATCAGGAGCAGCAACCGTCCTTACCACATTGTCCATGCCAGGTATCGACTCCAAGCTTGGTATAGAATGGAGCGATCCTGTTGAAAAAAGCATGGTAGGAGTTGGCCACGATGCTACTATGGATACCGGTACCGATGTGAATACCGGTACCGATGTCGGAGTTGAGCCTGACAAAGACATCGGAGTAGTCATCGGTGACAGTTCAATCGGTACCGAGGTGACCGAAACCATCCGGCCACTATCCTCGGTACCGAAGCACCGGTATCGATCGATGTCGGTACCCAAAGGTATTGGTACCGAGTCTTCTAGACTAGAGATCGATTCCAAACTCGGCATCGAGGGCAGAGAGCCTGATAAGCGAAGCATGGAAGGCACCGACCGCAAAGGTAATGAGGTCGTCGGTACCGATTTCGGTACCGTGTCTGACACCGGTGAAGAAAGGTCAACCAATGGTAACTCAATCGGCCTCAAAGGAACCGAGAGTTGGAATCCGAATCATCGGAACCGAGCCTTCAGTACCGCCGAGAGCAGGTAACAAGGCGAGTCGGTACCCAGTCCTCCAGACTGGAGATCGATTCCAGACTCGGCATCGAAGGAAGCGAGTCTATCGATGCACATCTGGAGGGTACCGACGACGGTGATAGTATCGGTGCTGGTACCGATAATGGAAAGTCAGTCTGGGGTGTATCCACCGGTCCCGAAGGTACCGGACGCCAGATGACGATCCCTGGTGAGGAGTGTTTCATCCAACACCAGTGCCGATGCCGGGGTACCGGTACCGCTCGAAGCGGATGCCACCACCGGACACGGCTGAGGTATGTTCTGTGAGGGGTGAACCCCAGGAACAACCTGAAACCCCTTATATGCTTTGGAGACCAAAGACTCCCGCCGGGGTTTTGAAGCCAGTGGGCCCTCGAGGGCAAGGCTGGAGCCGTCTTCATGCTGTGCATGAGACCTACCACTCGAGGACCGACTAGTCTTAACAGACTGTTTGTGGGTTACCTGATCCTGTGTGGAAGAAGAAGGGGACGGTGCCCCAAAGTTGGAGGGCAACCGTGTATCGAGGGAACCTCGATGTTGAAAACCTCTTCTCACCAAACTGTTGTCAGGACCCAAGCAGGTTAGACACCGACTTTGAGGGTCTAAAAATAAAGTTGTACCGCCACAGAGTGAACATTTCTTGGAGAAAATGCCCGGCGGTTCCATGAAGGAAAAAGAAGAGGCCTAAGACGGTGGGACACTATGAAGAAAAAATATCCCGTGGAAAAGGAAAAGTTTTTCAAGAAAAGAAAAGAAAACACCGGCAATACAGGTGGCGTCGGGAAGACAGCCGCGACCACAAGAAAACTAAAAAATAAAAACAAGAATTTTCCGCGGTGACAGGAAGACGTCCTGCCGGCTCCGCGGAAAAACGAAAACTGAGGAGAGGCAGTTGGGAAAGGTGGTAAGGCAGCACGCAGGCGTGCTGGGATGCTTCCAAAAGCTCTTGATTGGACGCTGGGAAGTGTTCCCGCGCAGACTCCGTCGGTACCGACGTATCCATATGTGAAGACTCATTCCTGCTTGTTCCTAGAGATGCACAGATACTGCCTGTGCTGGGGGTGAATCAAGATGTGGGAGTAAGCGTCCCTGAGATCCAAGGAGCATAGCCAATCGCCCTGCTGGAGGAAGAGCAGCAGAAGGCCAAGCGATAACATTTTGAACATCTCCTGCACCAAGAACTTGCTTAACTTTCTGAGGTCAAGAATAGGCCACAGCTCTCCCATTTCTTTTGGGACGAGGAAGTACCAGGAATAGAAACCCTGACCTCTGAGGTGCGTTGGTACCCTCTCGACCGCCTGCTGGGTGAGGAGGTTGTCCAGCTCCCGCTGTAGATATGTCTGGTGTGAGGGTAGTCGAGAAGGCTCGCTGGGGAGAAGGGAGGGGGAAGCCTGTCCAGACAGAGGCGATACCCGTCTCGGATCACTCAGAGGACCCAGGTGTCCGACGTGATGGACGCCCACTGAGGGACGAAGAGGGACAGGCATCCCCCCCACCAGCTGTAAAGCTGCTGGAGGGCGAAAAGCTAAACTGCTGGCATTAAAAGCCCTGAGCGGGCTGAGGTGGTGCTGGGGTTTGGGGCTTGGGCCCTTTAGGTTTGCAGTGGCTGTGGGGTGCCTTCCCCTGTGTTGCTGTGGCCAGCGTGGGAGTGGGTGGGTATGGTGGGTAACCCCGGTAAGGTAGGCCCTTCCTCAGGAAGAACGGCTTCTTAGCTGGTTGCTTCTTCCGAAGGAGGAAGGAGGACTTGCACAAGAAGCGGGTTCGGGTTACGAACTCCGTTTCTATCACGGCAGCCTTATCCTCCATAGGCTTACCAAAAAGCTGCCGCCAAGGCAAAGAACATCCAGGAGCTTTTCCTGGATGCACTGCTCCAAATCTGAGGACTGGAGCCATTCCTGGCTTCTGGCCCCGATGCCAGCCGCCGCCACATGGGCCGAGGATTCAAATCCGTTGTAGGTGGCACAGGAGAGGTATTTTGAGCTCTCTGTGATGGACCTCAGGAGGGTCTGGAATATAAGTAGGGGTTTGCCCGCGAGGCCTGCGGTAAACCCCCGAGCTTTTTGGCAAGGTCGCATAGGAACATGCCCATGTAGAGTTGGTAAGCCTGAATACGGCATGTAAACATCGACCTTTGATAAGCCTTGCGTCCCAAGGCTTCGACGGCTCTCAACTCCCTACCCGGCGGAACAGAAGAGTGTAACTTTGGACTCTTTTGCTTCTGCATCGCCGATTCTACCACCATGGAGGTGTGGGGAAGTTGGATCTTCCTAAACCCGGGGCCGCGCTAGACCCTGTACATCGTGTCGAGGCGCTTAGTCACAATGGGCACAAGACAGGTGTCTCCCACATGCGGAGAAGCAGTCTGGAAGAAATGGGAGGAACTGGGACAGTGAGAGATTCCCGAGGCAGGGACTCGTACTGCAAGATATCGAGCTCTTTGGCTCAAGGCTCCTCCTCGGAGTGGGTAGCCAGGTTGAGGGCCCGTGCCATATACCACATGAACACCAAGGAGTCGTCGTCTTTGAGCGGTGAACGCCTCTGAAAGGCTGGAGGGGACTGGTCCGAAGGGAGGTCCCTATGGGCGTGGGTCTCCGGGGAGGTATCCCCATTTGACTCCCAACCTGTGAGATCCGAGGAGGAATCAACCTCGGGCTGGTTGCCCTGTCTGGAGGCCGAGGCCCACTTTGAGGAGGAGGCCCTGGGGGATCTTGCCCCCGAGGAACAGGAAGGCGAGAGAGACCAGTGCCGAAGACCCTCATGAGGCCCACGGCTCTCAGGGGTTTCCAGGGTGGGTTTTGGAGTCCCTCTCAAGGGAACCTCAGTCTCTGGGGGCAAGCCAGCCATGCTGAGCGGGAGCGCCTACTGGGCAGCTAAGAAGGCAGAAATGCTGTGCTCCAGTATACAGGACTCCCACGCGGGCATGGGGCCCTGCAACGCCGACACCAGGGTCGCCGGTTCGGGCGTTGAGAAAGAGAGGGGGTCCTCACTGGGACGACCCTCAGGAGACCGGGCGCCATCGCCAGAGACCTCCGTATCTGTACAAGGCCGCTCCTTGTCCGACTCTTGGGAATTCTGAAGGGGGCTGAGCATCTGAGCGCAGAAGCGCTCGCCAGGAGCCCCCAACAGCGTCTTCGAGGTCTTCTTCTTACGCTGCTCAACTTCAGGGGACCCCTGGTCGGAGTGCCGCCTAGAGCATGGGGCCGAGGTGGGGGATCCCACCCGCAGAGAGACAACAGAGGGCAGCACCGGGGAATCCGAGGTGGCCTTGTGGAAAATGTCATCGGATTTCTGCTTACAACTTAGAAGGGCCTTAGAGGACATCCTTACAAAGCGAGCAGAGGTCCGGATCATCGTCGGCTCCGAGGCATCGCAGACAGCAGTAATTGGGGTCAGTAAGTGACATGTTCTTGGAGCACCTGTCACATTTTTAAAAATCAGTGGCCATCGGGGCAATAAGGGCCCCCACGAGGTCGAAGACCCGCGCGGCCAGCGGTTGGGGGGAAAAAAGGGCACGAAGCCCACAAGGAAAAAAAAGCTACGAAAAAACGTTACCCTTTTGCTCAAAACGAAAAGAAGCAGGGGGGATGGGTAGAGGACTGGTGCAATCGGAAAAATAGCAGGCCAGAGGCCAAAAAAAGAAACCCTTTTCCCTAAGGACGAGGATGTGCATCCGAAGGGCTCCACAGAAAAAGGGAGACTGAGCAAGATGGCACCCTTGGGCGAGAAGGGGACCAAGCATGCGTGGCAGCAATCCCAAAGGCTTTCTTTGAAAGCTGGAGAATTGCTCCAAGCAGGCTCCGTCGTTGTCAGCATCACCCATAAGTGAGGACTGACTTCCTCCTTGTTACAGGAGGACTATGCTTTCTCCAGGAACAAGCAGGAAGTCAGTCCTCAAATATGGGACTCCCCCAGCTACAGGCTACCGAAAACCCATAGCAAAATAGGGGCTCCCTCACGGGGAGCCGCAAGCAGCAGCAATTTAGTCTGTGTACACAGACCACAGTAGGACCCCTGTGTCCGATGAACTAGCACTCCGGTAGCCTGAACACAGAAGGGTCAGAGGGTTACGAGTTGCCTAAACTCTGAAAAGGTTATGGAA
Source organism: Ichthyophis bannanicus (assembly GCA_033557465.1). Classification (NCBI taxonomy): domain Eukaryota; kingdom Metazoa; phylum Chordata; class Amphibia; order Gymnophiona; family Ichthyophiidae; genus Ichthyophis; species Ichthyophis bannanicus. Next base: position 240,308,310 of record CM066042.1, on the reverse strand, counting down.
CACAGCTTGGCCGAAGGCACTGTCCCATCGGGACTCTCTTTCCAGGCAGTAATAGGCTGTGAAGGTAAGGACTGAAGACCAGGTGGCGGCCAGGCAGATGTCCACCATCGGGACAGAGCACAAGTTTGCCACCGAGGCCACCATGGCCCTGACACGGTGCGCCGTGACGCGGCCTTCCAGCAGGAGCCTCACCTGCTCATAAGTGAGGGCAAAGCAGTCTGCCACCCAGGTGGACAACATAAGTTTGGTCATCGCCTCCCCCAGTCTACTGGGGTTGTAGGAGATGAAAAGCTGAGCAGCTTTGCAGTGGCTCTGAGTGCGTTGGATATAGAAGGACAAGGCCCTCTTACAGTCCAGGATATGAAGGACCGTCTCCACCCAACTGGAGTGAGGTCTCGGGAAGAAGGTAGGGAGCAACACTTCCTGGTTGAGATGGAAGGGTGACATTTATTTTATTTATTTATTTAACAGTATTTCTATACCGCCTTATCCTACAATCAAGGCGGTGTCACAGCAAAACAATCAAAAGGTTTGGAAGGGTATATCATGCAGTGAGAAAGTGTCATGCGTTGCGTGTAAGGGGTTAGTGTATTAGATTAGGTTGAGCTATGTACATTGTGAGCTATGGTACAGTGTGAGCTATAGTACATTGTTCTATACAATTAAGATACATCATGTGCCGTTGTTCCGTTTCTTATCAGGGTTTGTAGAGGTAAGTTGGTGATTCCCGTTGGTACGGTTACGTGATATGAACAGCGTTGTCTTCAGCAGTTTGCAAAAGTCTTTGAGGTTGGTTGTTGATCGCAGTTCGTCCGGGAGGGAGTTCCATATTGTTGGAGCAGCCAGGGAGATGGCTCTCTCTGTGGTGTCCTTGCGTGTTTTTCTGAAGTCGTTCGGGGTGTTGACTCTGTTGGAGGTTCCTTTTCTTCTTGGGCGAGTGCTGGTGTCTGGTTGTATGAGGGTGTGCAGGCTGTTGGCTGAAGTGTGGTGTTTGATCTTGAAAATGTTTATGATTGTTTTGTATTTGATGCGTGAACTGATTGGGAGCCAGTGAAGGTCTTTCAATACTGGAGTAATGTGATCATGTCTTGTTGTGCCAGAGATTATGCGGGCTGCAGTGTTTTGTGCTAGTTGTAGTGGCCTGAGTGTTTGTTTTGCTAGTCCAAGGTAAATGGGGTTGCAGAAGTCCAGTAGGGGAGTAATTAGAGCTTGACATACGGTCCGGAAGTGTTCAGTGGTGAGGAGGGGTTTGAGTCTTCTGATGATCCTCATCCTGTGGTATGCGTTCTTGATTGTTTTGTTTACGTGTGTCTTGAGATTCAGTTCGTTGTCCAGGGTCACTCCAAGGTATTTTACTTCCGATTTCATTGGTATGGTTGTGTTTTGTATTTTGATGTCCGGTGGGTGGATGAAGTCTGTGTTGCGAGTGATTAGTAGTGCCTCCGTCTTGCTGTAGTTGATAGCGAGGTTGTTGTCTTTACACCATCCTGTCATTTGTATTAGGCAGTCTGTTATTTTAGAGTAGTCTGGGTTGTCAATTGAGATAGGCGTGTATATCATGATGTCGTCTGCGTAGATTGTGTATTGGATGCTGTTCGCTTTCAGGATGTCGCATATTGGCTGGATGTATATGTTGAACAGAAGCGCCGAGAGGGCGGACCCTTGCGGCACTCCTTGGAGGACTTTTATGGGTTGAGAGGTGTTGTGTCCTACTTTTACCTGTATCTGCCTGCCGGTTAGGTATGAATGGAACCATTTTAGCGTGGTACCATGAAGTCCAATTTTCTTTAGTCTTTCCAGGAGTGTTTGGTGGTCTACTGTGTCGAATGCTGAAGAGATGTCAATGAAGATCATTAGGATACCTTTTTTGGTGTTGTCTATGGTTCGGAGGATGTTGTCGAAGAGGTAGATCAGTAGAGTTTCGACGCCATGGTTGGGGCGAAAGCCGTGTTGGTTGTCATCTAGAGGAGCATGGTTGTCGATGTGTTCCTGTAGTTGTTGTTGTACTGTTTTTTCTATGATTTTTGCCAGAAAGGGTATGCTGGATATTGGTCGGTATGCTGCTGGGTTGCTTTTATCGAGGGTTGTTTTCTTTGGTATTGGTCGTACCGTAGCTCGTTTTAGTTGATCTGGCATGAGTCCTTGTTTGAGGGAGATGTTCACCATGTTGAGTATGAAGTGGATGAAGCTTGATTTGGTGGCTTTGATCCATGACACTGGGCAAGGGTCCGTAGGAGCGGTAGTTGTTTTGATTGCTGAGATGATGTGGGAGAGCTGTTCTGTTGAGGGTGAGCAGAATGTGTCCCAGGTCTTCGGGTGAGAGTTGGGCTGAGTTGATGTGTTCGACGTTGTTGGTTCTGCAGAGTGAAATTTTTCCTTGATATGATCAGCAAATGTTTGTGGGTCTATTTGTACTTCCTCTTCTGTCCTTTGTTCTTCTGTGAGGATTTTCACTATTTCGAATAGCTCTCTGGGTTTGTTTAGGGATGTGTTTATCATGTTTGTATGGTATTCTCTCTTTGATTGGTTGATGTGTTCACTGTATTGTTTTTGCTTAGTTAGGTATATCTGCTGGGTTTCAGCAGCTTTGGTTTTTCTCCATCTCCGTTCAATCTTTCTGAGTTCTCTTTTTTCTTGTCTTATGGTTGTGGAATACCAAGGTTTGTGTTGTCGCTTGTTGTGACGGCATTTCTTTGTTCTGGCAACTGTTGCTGTGGTGGCGTTGGATAGTGTGTTGTTCCAGTTGGTGATTTGCGTCTCTAGGTCGTCTGTTTCTGTGGTCAGTTGTTGTATCGTGTCCTGTAGGAATGCGTCCCTGTCAAAGTTCTTGAATCGCCTTTGTGTGGGTGTGCTGTCCGTTTGTTCGTTGAGATTGTCCTTTTGTAGTTACAGCTTTATCTTGATTATGTAGTGGTCTGACCATGGAACTGGGGTAATGGTAGGTGTTGATATTAGACCTCTTGATGTTAGGTAGCTGGTTGCGAAGATGAGGTCTGGGGTAGAGCCGTGTCTGTGTGTTGGGGCGTCGATGATTTGGGTGAATTGAAGTGAGGTCATTGCTTGGAGGAAAGCTTCTGCATCTTTGTTGTTGGTGGACTTGAGGTTGAAATCTCCTAGCAGTAGCGTGGGCTTGTTAGCTGCGGTGATGGCGCATACTGCTTCCAGCCTGGAGGCTAGTTCGTCGGGTGAGGCCCTGGGTGCTCTGTAGGTTAGACAGAGTGCCATGTGTTTGTTCATGATGCTGAGTGTGTTTCCTTGAGGCGTGTCGGTGGAGCTCTGGGTTGTGAACTTCAGGTTCTTCTTTCCAATTATTAAGACTTCTCCTCCACGTTTGTGGGTGCGTGGGCAGTTGAATGCAGTGTATGAGTCTGGTACCAATTGATTGAGCAGAACACTGTCGGTGGGATTGAGCCAAGTCTCTGTTATGCAAAGTATGTCTGGCTGGTGGTCTTCTATGTGGTCTGCTATTGTGTGTATCTTGTTGCATATGGATCTTGCGTTTATGAGCTCTATGGTCATGTGCCTTGTGGGCTTTGTTGTTTCGTGTGTTTCCTTTGATTGTGGTGTGTGGGAGTGTGGTTTGGCAGGAATTTGGGGTGCATGCGAAGCACCACTCTGTTCTTGTAGAACCTGGAATAAGGCGTTTCCGCCACAAGGGCCTGAAGCTCGCTAACTCTGCAAGTGGAGGCGAGCACAAACAGGACAGCCACCTTCCAAGAGAGGTGACGAAGGTGGCAGGTAGCCAGAGGCTTGAAGGGTGGGCGAGTGATCTGCCCCAACATTACATTGAGGTCCCATTTGGTTGCCAGATGGCAAACCGGGGGCTTTGATAAGAGCAAGCCCTGAAGGAAATGGGTCACAAACGGTTGGACCAAGAGGGGATTGCCAGATGGTGGTGCACCGCCTGGGCACTAAGGTGCACTCAGAGTTAGACTTGAGCCCAGACTGAGATAGGTGGAGAAGGTACTGTAATACCAGAGCCACCGGGCAGGAGAAAGGATCCGCCCCATTTTCGGTGCACCAAATAGAGAACCTGCGCCATTTAAGGGCATAAGCATTCCTAGTAGAGGCCTTGTGAGAGGCCAGCAGAATGTCCTCCACCTCAACCAGAAGGTTGAAAGGGGCCAGAGTCACCCTCTCAGCAGCCATACTGTCAGCGACAGGGACCCCAGGTTGGGGTGCAGGAGAAAGCCCCCCTCCTGAGATAAGAGTCCTAAGGTGGTCTCCAAGGGGATGAGGGCCACCACCATCAACTGTAGAAGCAGCGGAAACCAGGATGAGCAAGGTCCTGTCATGGAGGATCCTGAACAAGGTCTTGGCGATCAGCAGCATTGGAGGGAAGGCATACATGAGGCCTTCTGATCAAGCGACCAGGAACGCGTCAGCTGCCACCCTGGAGGGGTGGGCCTGCCAGCAGCAGAAGCGGGGCAACTGAAAGTTGTCTGGGCTGGGGAACAGGTCCATCACAGGTTCCCCCCAGAGCTGGAAAAGCCGACTGGCTACCCTGGAGTCCAGCTGCCATTCATGTGGCTGGAGAACTCTGCTGAGTCTGTCGGCCAGCAGGTTGCCCTGGCCTGGCAGGTACACTGCCCACAGGAGGATACCCTGTTGGATTGCGTACGAGAGAGGGGTAGAGCCTCCTAACAAAGGGTATGAGACCCCGTGCAGCCTTCTTTGTTCACATAAAACATTGCCACCAAGTTTTCCGTCTGGACCAGAACTGACTGGTGACACAGGTGGTGACAGAAGACCCTCAGAGCTAGGTGTATGGCTCGGAGCTCCAGTAGGTTAATCTGCTGGGTGCTCTCATCTGGTGACCAATTGCCTTGGGTGCGGAGATCTTCACACTGGGCTCCCCAGCCAAGCAGGGAAGCGTCCGTGGTAAGGACCCTCAAGGGGCTTGGGGCCTGAAAGGGCATCCCTGCCTCGAGATGCTGGGGCAACTGCCACCAGACCAGGGAGTCCGCCAATTGGTGGGTCACAGATACTCTGTCTCAGAGGCGGTCTGTGGCCTGAGACCACTAGTACCGGAGACACCACTGTGCTGCCCCCATATGGAGGCAAACCCCTGGGGTGATGTGGACTGTGGAGGCCATGTGCCCGAGGAGGCGCAAGAAAAGCTGGGCAGGCACCGAGGGACAGTACTGTACGTCCCGAGCTAGAGACCTCAGATGAACGGCTCTGTCCCTGGGCAAGAAAGCCTTTGACTTGAGAGTGTCAATCTTTGCTCCAATGAACTTCAGACATTGTGTCGGGAGGAGGTGAAACTTAGGGTAGTTTATGACAAAGCCCAAGGGTTGCAGAAATTGGATGGTGCGTGCAGTGACTTGCTGTGCCTCCCTTTATGAGCCAGTCGTCCATGAAGGGAAAGACGAAGAACCCCTAGTGCCGGAGGAAGGTGGCCACGACTGCCAGGCATTTTGTGAAGACCCTTGGGGCAGAGGCTAGGCCGAAGGAGGGCACCCTGTACTGAAAATGACTGCCCCCCACTATGAACCGTAGGTACTTCCTGTGGTTGGGGTGAATGAGGATGTGGGTATAAGCATCCTGGAGGTTTAAGGAGCATAGCCAGTCTCCCTACTGGAAGTATGGCAGCAATGTTCCAAGGGAGAGCATCTTGAACTTCTACCTCACCAGGAATTTGTTGAGGTTGCGCAGGTCGAGAATGGGCCTTAGGCCCCCTATCCTCTTTGGCACGAGGAAGTATCTGGAGTATTACCCCTTACCCTTGAGGTAGTGGGGCACCGGTTCCACTGCTTTGTCCTCGAGAAGACCTGCCAACTCCTTCAGAAGAAGGTCCCGGTGGACGGGAGACTTGAGGGACTCTCCCAAAAAAGAATGGGGAGGTGTCTGAGTCAGCTGGAGGAGGTAACCCTTCCTGACTACCCCTAGTGCCCAGGAATTGGTGGTGATGGTCACCCACCTCTGGGCATAGAGTGCCAGACATCCCCCTGTGGGCTGCTGATCTCCTTGGGGTAGATAGGCTATACTCAAGGAGTCAAAAACTACCCCCTGGCTGGGCAGGAGTGGGTGCCTGGGTTAGAAACACAGAAACATGACGACAGAAAAAGACCACATGGCCTATTCTAGTCTGTCTTTCCATATCAACAACTACAACAGTCCCCTTTTTTACTTCAGAGATCCTCTGTGTTTGTCCCATGCTTTTTTGAATTCAGTTTCTGTCCTCATCTCTACCACCTCCACTGGGAGACTATTCCACGGATCCACCACTCTTTCAGTAAAGAAATATTTCCGCATATCACTCCTGAATCTATCCCCCTTCACCCTCATCCCATGTCCCCTCGTAGCAGAACTTGCTTTCAATTGAAAGAGGCTCTCCCCCTGAACATTTATGCCACGGAGGTATTTAAACATCTCAATCATATCACCTCTATCCCGCCTTTCCTCTAAGGTGTACATATTAAGATCCTTAAGTCTGTCCTCATATGCTTTATAATGAAGAGAACTAACCATTTTAGTAGCCACCCTCTGCACCGACTCCATCCTGTTCACATCCTTTTCAAGGTGCGGTCTCCAGAATTGCACACTATACTCTAAATGAGATCGCACCAAAGACTTATACTGAGGCACTATCACCTCCTTTTTTCTGCTAGCCATTCCTCTCCGTATGCACCCAAGCATCCTTCTAGCTTTTGCCTTCGCCTTTTCTACCTTAGCTATTTTAAGATCATCAGACACAACCACACCTAGGTCCCGCTCATCTTTAGTGGACAAAAGTACTTCACCCCCTATATTGCTCCCTTGGATTGCTGCAGCCCAAATGCATGACCTTACATTTTTTAACATTAAATCCCAGCTGCCAAATTCTAGACCATTCTTCAAGCTTAGCTAGATCCCTCCTCATGTTATCTACACCTTCCTGGGTGTCTACTCTATTGCAGATTTTGGTATCATCCTCAAAGAGGCAAACCTTACCCGACAGCCCTTCCGCTATATCACTAACAAAGATGTTAAAAAGAAATGGACCAAGGACAGATCCCTGGGGCACACCACTGGTAACATCCTTCTCCTCAGAGTGAGCTCCATTTATCTGTACTCTTTATTGCCTCCCACCCAACCAATTTCTAACCCAAGCAGTAACTTTGGGGTCCATCCCTAGTGTGCTCAGTTTGTTTATAAGTCACCTGTGAGAACAGTGTCAAAGGCTTTACTGAAATCCAAATACACCACATCTAGGGCTCTCCCTCGGTCCAACTCCCTGGTCACCCAGTCAAAGAAATCAATCAGATTTATCTCACAAGACCTGCCTCTGGTGAATCCATGCTGCCTTGGATCCTATAATCCGCTGGACTCCAGAAACCTCACTATTTTCCCTTTCAGCAGTGTTTCCAATAATTTACTCACCACGAAGTTAAACTAACTGGCCTGTAGTTTTCAACCATATCCTTACTTCTGCTTTTGTGTAAAGGCACCACATGAGCCTCTCTCCAGTACTTTGGCACCACTCCCGACTCCAACGAGGCATTGAAAAGGTCAGTCAGTGGAGCTGCTAGAACGTCCCCAAGTTCCCTCAGTATTCTAGGGTGTATCCCATCCGGTCCCATCGCTTTGTCTACTTTAAGTTGAGCTAGTTTCTCATGAACACAGTCTTCTGAAAATTGTTCAAGATGTCCCTCGCTTCTGTTCCTGTTTGTGGGTGTTTTCTGAGGTCCTGCTCCTGGTTCTTCATCTGTGAACACAGAACAGAAATATTTGTTAAGCAATTCCGCTTTATCCTCATCAGCTTCTACATATTCCTCCCCTTCACCTTTGAGTCTGACAATACCACTTTTGCCCTTCCTCTTCTCACTAACATATCTGAAAAATGTGCATTGGCTATTTCCTCCTCGTTTTGAATCTTTGCTTTCCTGACTACTTTGCTAGCTTCTCTAAGTTTTTCCAAATATACAGTAGATGCCTGTCTTCCTCTCTCTGTGATCTCTTGTATTTCATGAAGGCCTCCCTCTTTTACTTCACTTTTTCAGCCAGGGTTCTGGAGCCTTCTGCTTACATGGGCCATGCCCATGTCCTTTGGCCTGCTGACTCTGCTGGTGAGGCCTGATAAGAGGGGGTAGTTTCTGTAAGCAGCTCCCTTCCTCGGGTAGAAGGGCTTTTTGCCCGAGCCCTTCAATCAGGGAGGGGCCGCAGTATTTTTAGAGAGCTTGGTCCTTGTCATGAACTCAGTCTCCAGCTCGGCAGCCTTGTTGGTCATGGGTTTGCCAAAGAGGATCTGTCTTTGGCAGGGGACATCAACCAATTTGTCCTGAATCCACTGCTCAAGGTTGGACAACTGTAGCCAAGCTTGGCAGCGTGCCCCGATGCCAGCCGCTGCTACTCGAGCTGCCGACTTGAACCCATCATAGGCCACCCGAGACATGTATTTGGAACATTCACGGACTGCTTTGGCCAGGTTCTTGAACCGCTGCAAACATTCCTCGGAGAGACCAGCCGAGAACCCGGTGAGTTCCTTCGTCAGGTCTCTCAGGTACATGTCCATGTATAGCTGGTAGACCTGGATGCGGCCGATGAGCATTGAGCACTTTCTGCCGAGGGCGTCCAGGATGTGGGCCTCTCTGCTGAGGGGCACAGAGGAATGCGTCTATTGGCTTTTCAGCCAACGCATGATGGCTTCACCACCATGGAATTATGCAACAGCTGTGACTTTTGGAAGCTCGGGCTCCAGTGGACTCGATACATCGAGTTGAGCCGCTTGCTCACCACCGGCGCGAAGCCGGTGTCTCCCACTTTCAGAGTATTGACCGTTCCAGGATGGGAGGGATGGGCAGCATGAGTGATTCCCGTGAAGGGGCCTCGTATTGGAGGATTTCCAACTCATCTCCCTGAAGGTCCTCATCCGACTCGGTTGGGAATGCCAGGGCCTTAGACATGTCCTTGACAAAATCAAGGAAACCCATATCCTTGGGCAGAGACAGCCGTCTAGACTCCGAGACTTGAGAGTCAAATTGGACGTTGCAGTGGCAACGGGTATCGGGGGACTCCTCAACCTTCATCTCCCACTCAGAGTAGTCAGTCCCATTGCACGGGACTCGGATCGACTTGAGGCCTAAGGACCTCGAGAATTGGCTCAGCCTCCGGGAAGATCTTTGACCCGGTGGTCGGGGCGGATGAAACAGTTGTGCCGGACAACAGCGCCCGCTGCTGATCCATTACTATGAAGGCAGACAAACTGCATTCCAGGGCTGCCATTCTGAGACTCCAGACCAGAAGGCTCTGCAGCCTTTGGCACGGGCACCGAGGGACTCGGGTCTGACGCCAGCTCCCCCAAAGGAGAATCCTCGACGAGGATAGTGTCTGCAGACCGGGGCCGGTCCACAGTGGGATCCTTCCGGGGGACCTTCGCAGGCCACTCCTTCTTAGATGCCTCAGATGAACGGACTGTGGGACTGGGCCCGGGGAGCACCCGGCTGGTTGGAACATTCCAAGGACGCCACCTTCAAGGGTTTCTTCTTCTTTCTGAGTTCCCTTGAGGAAGAACCCCTTTCTGAGGACCCACGACGAGGCTCGGGTTTGGAAGGCTCCCCCGAGATGTTGGAGGCACTGGGTTATCGGGGTAAAACTTATCATGCTGCTGCTGGCGGCTCTTGAGGGCCTTAATGGATATACTCTTGCAGAGACCGCAGACTGCTGGATCATGACCTGGCCCGAGGCAGCGGAGACAGCAGTCGTGTGTGTCGGTCAAAGACATAATTTTGGAACACCAATCACACTTCTTAAAGCCACCGGTAGCCTTGGGGGGAAAAGTATCCCTGCGAGGTTGAAGACTCTCCAGGCTGCCAGTGGAAGAAAAAGGTGCGATGCCAGGAAAAGAAAAGAATGAAAACTACAAAAACAGACCAAACTCGATGCCGAGGCAATGAGGTCGGTAGGCAGTCGGTAGGCGGGAAGAGTACCGTTGCGATACTGGAGAAAAATCAACTTTTTCCGAGGACAAGCCAGACGAACATCTGAAGGGCTCCGTGGAAAAAAGGAGACTGAGCAAGATGGCACCTTTGGGCAGGTAGGTGACCACGCATGCATGGTAGCATCTTCCAAAGGCTTTCTTTGAAAGCTGGGAGGATGATTCCGTGAGGGCTCTATCAGTGCCGTCGTCACCCATATGTAAGGACTGACTTCCTGCTTGTTCCCGGAGAAAGAGATGATATGATTGAGACATTTAAATACCCCCATGGCAAAAATGCCCAAGAAGAGAGACTCTTTCGATTGAAAGCAAGCTCTGCTATGAGGGGACATGGGAAGAGGGTGAAAGGGGATAGATTCAGGAGTGATATGCGGAAATATTTCTTTACGGAAAGAGTGGTGGATCCGTGGAATGGTCTCTCAGTGGAGGTGGTAGAGATGAGGACAGTATCTGAATTCAAAGAAGCATGGGACAAACACAGAGGATCTCTAAAGGAAAAAAGGGGACTGTTGTCGTGGTTGATATGGAAGGACAGACTAGATAGGCCATGTGGACTTTTTCTGTCGTCATGTTTCTATGTTTCTAAGAGTTGATTCTGAAGAAACATGCATGCCTGGAAACATCGACGCCCAAAGGCATCAAGTGTCCTTGAGTCCCTGCCAGGAGGCATGGATGAATGGTTCTTTGAGCTCTTTATTCAGCACACTGCCAATTCAACTACCATTGAGAGGTGGTGGAGCTGAGGTTTTTGTAAGCCTGGGCACTCTGGTACTCTCTATATGGTATTGAGTCTCTTGCTGACAGGCAGAACCATGAGCAGGACCTCCCACATGCGCAGAATATCCTGCAGGATACAATGCACTGATAATGTAGTCGCCTCTGTGCATGGGCGAGTATTGGAATATCTCCAATTCCTCCCCCTCTGTTCTTTTTCTGAGGCTACTCTGATGGCGAGTCCTGCTGCCATGTCATGTATGAAATCTATAAATGACATAGCTTCTGGTGGGGACCAAAGCTGCTCGAGGCAGTGAAGGGTCCAAGGGGATGTTGGGAAGTTCTCTGGAAATCAAGTGAACCCCCTCAGATTCTGAAGAACTTGAATCAGAGTCCAGTAAGAAATCAAAGTATTGGCAGTCTTGGTCTCGTCCTCGATGTTAAGAACATAAGAACATAAGATATCCCATACTGGGTCAGACCAAGGTCCATCAAGCCCAGTATCCTTTTTCCAACAGTGGGCAATCTAGGTCATACGTACCTAGCAGTTTCCCCAAAAGACACAAGTTCCACAATGCTTGTACTGGGTCAAGCATTGATATCCTGGGTCCCTTTTTAATAATGGTTTATGGACCTTTCCTCCAGGAACTTGTCCAAACCTTTTTTAAACCCAGCTACACTAACAGCCTTTACTACATCCTCCGGCAATAAATTCCAGAGTTTGATTACACGTTGAATGAAAAAATATTTTCTCTTATGTGTCTTAAATAGTTTACCCTGTAGCTTCATTGCATGTCCCCTAATCTTTCTATATTCTGATAACGTAAACAATCGATCTACGTTTACCCGTTCACTCCGTTCATTAATTTATAGACTTCTATCATATCTCCCCTCAGCCGTCTCTTTTCCAGGTTAAAGAGCCCTAACCTTTTTAGCCTTTCTTCATAGGGGTATCCTTCCATCCCCTTTACCATTTTGGTGGCTCTTCTCTGAACCTTTTCTAATAACGCTATATTCAAGAAAGCTGATGGTCGATGGCAATGCCAATACCGATACTCAGAGGTATCGGAACAGAGAGCCACGGCGGTCTGAGTCTGTTGGATACCAGGGGCATCAACGGGTTCCAACAAAGGAATCAACCTCGGGTATTCAGACGATGCCAGTTTGAGAACCGGCATCGGGCCCGATATGCCTGGCGGTAGGCTTCGTGCTGAAGCCTGCACTCCTGAAGCTCTCAATGTTATCGGTACCGAAGCTGCCAGGAGTGCTACCAAACTCCTCTTGAGAGCCAGAATGTGCTTGTCTAGGGAGATGGTCAATGTCGGGGTAGAGTCACCTACAGGGTTCTGAGCCATTGTCCCAGAACAGAAAACCAGTAGCTCTCCGGAGGTCGATGCCTCAGGAGCATCCTGCAGCCCCATTTATGCATTGGAGGACAGATTCTCCCACCGGGGCTCTTTTGCTGGCCTATCTGCATCGGAAACACCTCTAGGCGAGTTATGATGCTTATGCTGGTAGTTCTCCCTGGCCTCGGTATCGGTCTTCGATGCCGAAGATTTGGAAACGGCCACAGACTTTGACTTACTTTTATGTTTGAACTTTGAAGAAACCTGAGACCCATGAGAGAAAGTTGAGGCCCTTGATGAAGTGAAAGCCACTGAAACAGAATCTGAGGCAAACGACAATCCAAATTGTCTGGCTCGGTTCTTGAGCCCTCTTTGTCATTTGTTGGCACAAATGACAAGAATTGGGTTGATGTTCAGGACCCAAATATTTTAGACACCAGTCATGTTTATCAATGGCTGAAATGGTACTAGCACACTTGGTACATGTTTTAAAATCACTGACTGGCTTTTCCATGCCTGAAAAAGTTGCATTTGAGATGGAAGATAAGGCTATGGAGGCCTAGAGGCCTAGTTTAGAGGTGAGAATCACGATGAAAATGAATAGAAACAAAATTTAAAATAAAAACGTAAAAATTATCGGGACTGGTGTTGGATTTGACAGAACCGGCCGTCAATGGGAAGGCAGAAGCACAATGTACCCCAAAGGGCACAAAAAAGAGTAGTTTTTCGATGGTGACAGGACGATTTGTCCTACTGGCGCCACGAAAAACAAATAATTGAGGAGAGGAGTTGGGAAGGCAGGCATGCAGACTTGGAGCCACTTGGAGGGCTGCCAAAGGCTTTCCTATCGGACACTGGGGAGCGTTCCCGTGTGAGCTCTGTCAGTGACGTTCACCCATATGTGAAGACTGCATTCCTGCTTGTTTCTGGAGATCAACATTTACACGATTTTCTGGTCTGCAAACTATGTAAATGCCTTTGAATATTGGACCTTATGTGTCTAATGTAGAAAAAAAAAGAATTAAAATAATAGAAGGTTAAAGAAAATGGATAGAAGGGAGATTTCTCTTATGACCAATGATATAAGAGACATGGAAAGCATTTGGCTGGCCGAACAGTCTCTGAGGTCTTTTTCCCTCCTCCTATTTATGTGTACATTGTGATAAGCAAAGAATATTAAATTTAGGAAGATACAGGATTTCCTGAGAAGGAATGCATTATTATATATCTTCTAAGTCACTGGAGCAGTATACTTTATGTTCTATGATAGCATTAACAATGGGCCTGATATTCAAAAATTAGACAGATCCCACTGAGCTCAACAGTGGCACTATCGAGATAATGTCAGGGCAAGGGTAGTCCAATATCCAATTAGCAGCAATTTTCAGTCCGCTAACTGGATAAGAACCAAAAAGTTAGGTTAAAAAAAAGCAGGGCTAACTATGTGGTTCGGTTATTAGAATAGCGGCTGAACATTGCTGCTATCCAGATAGCCAGTGACAGTCACTGCTGAAACCGGATATTCAGAAGGATCCACAACACAGGCACTTTCGCTTAATATCCAGTTTCATTTTGCCTGCGGATGAATATGGGGTTATTTAATTACAGGGAATGAAATTATTTGTTAACATGCACAGTGAAACAGACTTTACTTCGAGAAAATAATAGAACTCAGCACCACTCACCGCTCCTTTTCTGCAAAGTCATTTTGCAACTTCTGTTCCTTCTCAAGAGCTATGGTCTCTGCCTGACTCTTCAGGGTCTGTTCATATTCTCTGATTTTTTCTTTAAGTGCTTTTATTGTAACCTCTACAGCAAAACAAAAGAAAGAAACTGTTTACATAGTGCCATGTGGTTATGTAATACAAGGTTTGCTTTACCCTGTAGGCTCAATGTGTTTTGAATTTCAGCTCTTCAACTTTGACATAAAATCAATGAATCTGAGTCCCTTCAGAGACCTTTTACTCCCTAAATGTTAAATTGAACTTTAAACGTTTCAATTGAGAAGGATCAATGGATGCTGCTGGGAAGCAGAGCGAGGGTTGCTCCAACACAACTGAAAAAAAAATCAATTGTAAAATATAATATCACTTAATTGACTAGTTTCAAATTAGCTCTCTGCAGAGTGGAGGCTGATTAAGTCCCAATGAGGGATTAAGGATAGACTGCCATAATAAAAGATTTATATTTATTGTACATTTTTCACAAAGCTCAAACATATCCAGACCTCTCTCAATGAATTTATGTTCCAGTTTTGTTTAATAGCGATGGAAAACATGGTAACTTGGTTTTATTCAACTGTCCCAATGAGACTTGATCATATTCAACAGTCAAATTGAAGCCTACCTCTTCCCCTCCAGCTATTAAAAGTAGCTGTATGTGTTAATATAATTATCACTAGTCAGAGTTTGGTCAATAAACCAGTCAGCGGGAGATTCAGCAGCAATTATTGTGTTATATGTCAGCAGGATTCATTTGACATTTCATGTAAATCTAAAGATAATTTTAGATGTCTAAAAATATGCTCTGACTCACTAGGTAGGGTATTTTAGCAATTAAAGAGCTGTTATGCTCCCATGCAATAACCACTGATGGTACAGATTGTCGGGACAAAGAAAATGCTCTGCAAATGAAAGAGTAGTTACTCACCTGTAACAGGTGTTCTCCAGGAGCAGCAGGAATCAGTCCTCAATTATGGGTGACATCGGCGCAAATGGAGCCCCCGTGCGGAGCATTTCCCTAGCTTTCTAAGAAAGCCTTTGGGAATACTGCACGCATGCGCGGTCCCCTTGCCGCCTAAAGGAGCCATCTTGCTCAGTCAGATGACATAGCTAAAAAAACAGCACACAAAATGTAAAAATGAACTATGTACAACTGCAACTCCCAGGGGAGGAGGGAGGGTTGTGAGGACTGATTCCTGCTGCTCCTGGAGAACACCTGTTACAGGTGAGTAACTACTCTTTCTCCAGGACCAAGCAGGAAGTCAGTCCTCACTTATGGGACTCCCCAGCTTCAGGCTACCAGGGAGCCAGAGCTGAAAAATGAGCTCCCTCTAGCCTCAGCATCAGAGAAAGGATTTCACTGAAACAAACCCACACCGGTAGCCCAACCAGAGGGCTGGAGGGTAGGAGTTGCCTAAACCTCAAAGAGATTCCGGAGCACTGCCTGACCGAAAGCACTGTCCCTACGTGACTCCCTCTCCAGGCAGTAATGGGCTGCAAAAATCTGGCTTGAGGACCAAGTTGCAGCCCTGCAGATGTCTGCCAACGGTACAGAGCGGAGATGAGCTACTGAGGCAGCCATTGCCCTGACACGGTGGGCCGTGACCAGACCCTGCAAAGGAAGGTCAGCTGCCTTGTATGCCCAGGTGATGCAGTCAGCCACCCAGATGGACAAGGTACGCTTGGAGACAGGTACCCCCAAGTTATTGGGGTCAAAAGATACGAAGAGCTGAGTAGCCCTCCTATGCCCCTGCGTATGCTCAAGGTAGAAGGATAAGGCCCTCCTACAATTCAGGGTATGCAGGACTGTCTCAGCCCGGCTGGCATGGGGCCTAGGGAAGAACGTTGGAAGAACCACCTCCTGGTTGAGATGGAAAGAGGAGACAACCTTTGGGAGAAACTTAGGATGAGTCCTAAGGACTACCCTGTTCCTATAGAAGCGAGTGTAGGGTCTGTCACAGACCAGGGCTTGAAGTTCACTCACTCGCCTGGCCGAGGTCAAGGCCACTAGGAATAGAGTCTTCCAAGAAAGGAAGCGTAGAGGACATGTAGCCATTGGCTCAAAAGGTGGGTGAGTCAGTTGTTACAAGACCACATTCAACTACCACTCAGGAGCCGGTGGACGGAGAGGAGGCTTGAGCAATAGTAAGCCTCTGAGAAACCTGGACACCAAGGGATGAACCGACAAAGAGTGTCCTTCCACCACTGAGTGGTGAGCTGCCAGAGCAGAGAGGTGGACCCGAACAGAATTGAACTTAAGGCCCTGATTGGACAAGTGCAGAAGGTACTGGAGCACCACTGGCACAGTGCAGCCGAAAGGATCCTCCTTGCATTGCTGACACCACAAGGAGAACCTCCTCCACTTCAGGGCATACATTTTCCTGGTGGATTGCTTTCTAGAGGCCAAGACCACCTCTTCTTCTTCCTGAGGCAGGCCCCAGGGAGCCAAGACTACCCTTGCAGCCTCAAGGCCATCAGATTGAGAGATTTGAGATTGGGGTGCAGAAGAGAACCCTGATCCTGAGAGAGTAGGTCGGGTTGGAACCCCAGAAGCAGTGGTGTCTCCACTGCGAGTTGAAGCAGGAGTGGAAACCAGGGCTGCCTCGGCCACCTGGGAGCAACCAGAAGGACCGAGGCCTTGTCCCTTAGAATCTTGAACAAGGTTCGGGCCACCAGAGGCATGGGAGGAAACGCATACAGTAGGTCCTGGGACCAGGAAATCAGGAAGGCATCTGCCGCTACCCTTAGGGGATGTGGTTGCCTGGAACAAAACCTGGGCAGTTGGTGATTCAGGGGACTGGCAAAGAGATCCATGGA
Organism: Ichthyophis bannanicus; assembly: GCA_033557465.1. Lineage (NCBI taxonomy): Eukaryota > Metazoa > Chordata > Amphibia > Gymnophiona > Ichthyophiidae > Ichthyophis > Ichthyophis bannanicus. The sequence goes on along the minus strand of CM066042.1, from coordinate 240,291,793 downwards.
TAGGAGTCCCCATTTCAGTAAAATCTTTTGAACCACTAACGGGTGCAGCTGCCACTCGTGGGGCTGCAGAATTCTGCTTAACCTGGCTGCCAGAAAGTTCTCCTGGCCAGGAAGATAAACAGCCCTCAGCAACATCTGGTGCCTGAGGGCAAAGGAGCAAAGGGCCTGTGCTTCCAGGCATAGGGGCTTGGACCCAGTGCCGCCCTGTTTGTTCACATAGAACATGGCTACTTGATTGTCCGTTCTTTACTAGAACAGACTGGTGAGTCAAAGTGTGAGAAAAAGCCTTGAGGGCTAAGCGAACAGCCCGAAGTTCTAGTAGGTTGATCTGTTGCGTGGTTTTCCATGGAGACCATAGGCCCTGAGTGCACCTCTCCTGACAGTGTGCACCCCAGCCCTCTAAGGAGGCATCTGTCGTCAACACCACTGTGGGGACAGGCACCTGAAAAGGCACCCCCTGAAGCAAGTTGGGGGGGGGGGGTGTAGCCACCACTGAAGGGAAGTCAGGAATGGTTTTGACACCCGGACTTTGTCTGCTAGGTTCCCAGGGGCTTGTTCCACTGAGTTCTGAGGCACCACTGTGCAGGCCTCATGTGGAGGCGGGCATTGGGGGTCACATGTACAGTCGATGCCATGTGTCCTAGGAGCTGTAGACAGAGCCTGGCAGGAACCCTTGGCATGCTGAGAAATCGGGATGCCAACTCCATGAGCCTTTGAGCTCTGTCCACTGGCAAGTAAGCCCTTGCCTGCAGAGAGTCCAGCCGTGCGCCTATGAACTCTAGGTTCTGGGAGGGGAGCAAAGTGGACTTTGCGAAGTTTATGACAAAGCCTAGGTCTTGAAGGAGTGATACAGTTTGTCAGACGGCTGCCTGGGTGAGAATCTTCACAGTCTTGGCAAGTGCATATATCTATATGATTTGCAAGGGATTGTGGGCAATGCAGTTCATTCACACCAGACACAGCTGCTCACAATAATTAGTTGTGCTTTTGGGTAAAGCGAGTAAGATATTTATTTATGGGGTTATTTCTCCCAACACAGATATGCTTGGTAGCACATAAATCAGGTTACTTGCTTTCAGTGTTAAACTTGAAAAAACAAAATCAGGAAAACAACATTTTAACTTATCAGGCAATCAAAGCAAAAGAAATAAGACCTGGTTGGTAACAAACTGGTCTTTTCTGTAGGCTTTAGCTAATATTCTCTTAGCAATGTATCAAACAACAAACAAGATCCACAAAGAAAGAAAAAAACTGTTCTTTTCAGGTTAACTTCTTATATCTTCCCACATAGATTCAGAAGTGATTCTCTCAGAGCTCACAAGCAATTAGGTAAGGCTCAATTGCTAGCAGTTATCCAGCTGAAACCCCTTAGCTGGCTTGCTTTCTACTGCGTGGCTAAAAATCCTACTCAGGAGCTTTTCTGAGTAGATTAAAGAACAAGTTTGTATTTCTTTGTGATGGTTGCTGTACTTTGTAACAGAAAATCACCAAAGGAGTTTAGACAGAGAGCAGTCCATGTAAACAGATTCTTCATCTGCTATCACCCCCTCTTCTTCAACAAGCATGGGTTCAATATCATGGATTGGCACAGATGAATCTCCCAATGGAGCACTTTCAGGAGAATACTTGTTTCCCTGCTGTCTTTCAAGGTTATAGCTAGGGCATAGATCAGTGTTCATACCTGAGCTTCCATTGCTGTTAGAGTTCCTCTCTATATAGCCTGGCCTGTATGTAGTCCAGTTCTTATGTCCAGCCTTCCAATCCAGATCCCTGGACACTGGATCTCTCTTCACATACCTTCTGGCACGGGTCTTAGGGTCAATATAGAAACATAGAAACATGATGACAGAAAAAGACCACAAGGCCCATCTAGTCTGTTCTTCCATAACAACAACTACAACAGTCCACTTTCTACCTTTAGAGATCCTCTGTGTTGGTCCCATGCTTTTTTGAATTCAGTTACTGTCCTCATCTCTACCACCTCCACTGGGAGACTATTCCACGGATCCACTACTCTTTCCGTAAAGAAATATTTCCGCATATCACTCCTGAATCTATCTCCCTTCACCCTCATCCCATGTCCCCTCGTAGCAGAACTTGCTTTCAATATAGAAACATAGAAACATGATGACAGAAAAAGACCACAAGGCCCATCTAGTCTGTCCTTCCATAACAACAACTACAACAGTCCCTTCCACGTGCAGCCGTCTCCCTCACAGGTACCGTCTGGAGATTCCTAGCTCTGCAGCACCATTCCTCTGGCTTTCTCCAGTCCAATGGTGTATGCTGGCCCTTGGAATGCCTCCCAGTATACGTACTGCTCTGGACTCTTCTAGACCTCTCAAAGGCTTTTCTCCTCTTTCTTCCAAAGGGTTTCTTTCCCTCTCTGTCCGTCCGGTTTGGTTTCTGCTTCTGATGATCCTCTTGATGATGAAGATGATCAAGCTCAAGCTGCTTCTCTGTAGAATAAACTCTACCTTTATTCTGTTTAGATGAGTGCTCCTCCCTAACACAGCGCAGCTGTGCTGAATCAGGCCCTGCCCTTTGAGATGAGTGCTTAGGGATTACCTCATAGCCCTCCTGATTGAACACACATTTCCCCACTTTAGCTCCTCTAAGGGCTGTTGGAAACCTGGTGCATTCTGGGACTGGTAGTCTTTTATGGGAAAATTCTGTTTTCTTATTTCTACCAGAACTGACAGGTTGCTTGTTCAGAGTCACTTCACCTTTTCTATAGCTCCTTCCTGTGCTATGATAAGCTTCCTTATCACATACCCCCCTGCTTAAGTTATTACGGACTGGTTTAACTGGTGAAACTTCTTTTCTACAGTCCGTAATACCTACGAGAGTGTTATCTTTTTGAAGCTCACTTACTTCCTGACTGGCTTCAGGGTCACTATTATTTACAGGCCTCTCCTTCCAAGACTTAAGTACATTAATATGGTAGGTCTGCCTACGCCCTCTTGCATTTTCTACCATATAAGATACTGGGCTCACTTGTTTTACAACCTTCCATGGCCCTTTCCACTGTACTTCAAAGTTTGGGGCTGTACCTGCTACCTGAACCAAAACCTTTTCACCAATGCTTAATTGGCGGCTTTTGGCCTTCCTATCATACCACCCTTTCTGGCGAACTTGACTGTCCTGCAGGTTCCTCTCAGCAACCTGCGAGGTCCTTTTTAAACGTGCCCTCAGGTCACGTAGAAACTGTGGCACCTCCTGACTTCCTGGTTCAGGATCAATCCATTGTTCCCTCAAAATATCTAACAAACCCCGTGGAGCCCTACCATACATCAATTCATATGGAGTTACACCTAGGGACACTTGAATTCTTTCCCTGCAGGCATATAAGGCAAAGGGCAATAACATATCCCATTCTTTTACCTCTCCTGCTAACCCCCTTCTCAACATTTGTTTGAGAGTTTGGTTGAATCTCTCCACCAAACTGTTTGATTGTGGATGGTAGGCTGAGGTTTTCACATGATGAATGCCAAAGGCATCACAGACCTGGGCCAAATATTTGGATACAAAATTGGACCCTCGGTCAGTCAACACCTTTCTTGGGAATCCCACTTCACAAAACAATTTTACTAGCTCTAAAGCTATTGTTTTTGCAGAAACATTCCTCAATGGTATGGCTCAGGGAAACCTTGTTGCCTGATCTACCATAACTAGGATGTATTGGAAACCTCGGGGAGTTTTGACTAATGGGCCTACAATATCCATGGCAATGCGACCAATTGGGTCTGTGATAATTGGCAAGGGAATCAATGGCACCACCGGTGGGTGAGCCGCTGTAACTTGCTGACACGCTGGACATGCAGCACAAAAAGCGTAGTTACTCACCTGTAACAGGTGTTCTCCAGGAGCAGCAGGAATCAGTCCTCACTTATGGGTGACGTCGGCGCCGACGGAGCCCTCGCGGAGCAATTTTCCCCAGCTTTCAAAGAAAGCCTTTGGGAATTGCAGCGCGCATGCGCGGTCGTCTTCCCGCCCGAGGGTGCCATCTTAGCCAGTCAGATGACATAGCTAAAAAAGACAGCATAAAAATATGCAAAAAGAACATAAGCAGACGATTGCAACTCCAAGGGGAGGAGGGAGGGTAGTGAGGACTGATTCCTGCTGCTCCTGGAGAACACCTGTTACAGGTGAGTAACTACGCTTTCTCCAGGACCAAGCAGGAAGTCAGTCCTCACTTATGGGACTCCCAAGCTCAAGGCTACCGGAGACCCTAAGCACAAAAAAGAGCTCCCTCTAGCTCAGCAGCACAGAAGGATAGAATCTTCGCTGAATTATCACCCACCGGTAGCCCACATCCGGGATGGAGGGTAGGAGTTGCTCAGACCTCAAAGAGATTACGGAGGACTGCCTGTCCGAAAGCACTGTCCCTACGGGACTCCCTCTCGAGACAGTAATGGACCGCAAAAGTCTGGCTCGAAGACCAAGTAGCGGCCCGGCAGATGTCTGCCAGCGGAACAGAGCGGAGGTAAGCCACTGACGTGGCCTTTGCCCGAACGCAATGAGCCGTGACTCTACTTTCTAAGGAGAGTCCGGCTGCCCCATAAGCCCAAGAGATACAGTCCGCAACCCAGATGGACAGAGTACGCTTGGAGACCGGGAGCCCCAATCTATTGGGGTCAAAAGACACAAAAAGCTGAGCAGCTTTACGGTGCTCCCGCGTACGGTCAAGGTAGAAGTTCAGAGCCCTTCTACAGTCCAGGGTATGGAGGACCGTCTCAGCTCGGCTGGAGTGTGGTCTGGGAAAGAAGGTTGGAAGTACCACCTCCTGATTGATGTGAAAAGGGGAGACCACTTTAGGCAGAAATTTCAGATGAGTCCGTAGGACCACCCTATTCTTGTAGAACCTAGTGTAAGGGGGATCAGACACGAGGGCCTGCAATTCACTTACGCGTCTAGCGGAAGTGAGGGCTATCAAGAACAGTGTTTTCCAAGACAGAAAACGGAGAGAACAGGTAGCCATAGGTTCAAAAGGCGGACAGGTGATCCGCTGCAAAACCACATTCAGGTCCCAGTCAGGCGCTGGCGGGTGCAGAGGTGGTTTAAGTAGAAGGAGACCTCGGAGAAACCTCGCTACGAGAGGGTCATGGGAGAGAGGTCTGCCGTCCACCGGCACATGATGTGCTGAAAGAGCACTGAGGTGAACTTTGACGGAGTTGGACTTAAGTCCCAGATTAGAGAGGTGCAGCAAGTACTGCAAGATCACCGACACCGGGCAGGAGAAGGGATCCTGAGACTGTTGGGTACACCAGACTGCAAAGCGACGCCATTTAAGGGCGTAGCATTTGCGGGTAGAAGGCCGTCGCGAAGCCAAGACGACCTCCTCCACCTCCGCCGGCAGGAGAAGGGGAGCAAGGACTACCCTCTCAGCAGCCAGGCCATGAGGTTGAAAGACCTGAGGTTGGGGTGCAGGAGGGACCCCTGATCCTGAGTGAGGAGATCTGGTTGTACCCCCAGAGGGATTGGATCCTCCACCGCCAGTTGCAGCAGGAGCGGAAACCACGGCTGCCTGGGCCAGCGAGGGGCCACCAGGATCATGAAGGCTTTGTCTCGGAGAACCTTGAAAAGAGTCCGAGAGACTAGCGGGATGGGAGGGAAAGCGTACAGAAGGCTCCCCGACCACGAGATCAGAAAGGCGTCCGCCGCAACCCGAAGGGGGTGTGGCTGACGAGAGCAGAAGCGAGGAAGCTGCCGGTTGTGAGGACTGGCAAAGAGATCCACCGTGGGGAGACCCCACTTGAGAAAGAGCTTCTGAACTACCAAGGGATCCAGACGCCACTCGTGCGGCTGGAGGACCCTGCTGAGTTTGTCTGCAAGGCAATTTTCTTGGCCCGGGAGATAAACTGCCTTGAGGAGAATGCCGTGACTGACGGCCCAAGAGCAGAGCTTCTGTGCCTCCCGGCAGAGGAGGAAGGAGCCCGTGCCCCCCTGCTTGTTCACGTAGAACATGGCAACTTGATTGTCCGTCTGGACAAGGACGGACTGTTGGGAAGTCAGGTGGGAGAAGGCCTTGAGAGCTAGGCGGATCGCCCTGAGCTCCAGGAAGTTGATCTGCTGAGCCGACTCCCACGTGGTCCAGAGGCCCTGAGTACGTGCCTCTTGGCAATGTGCTCCCCAGCCCAGGAGGGATGCATCGGTGGTCAGCACCCGGGTCGGCTGAGGTGACTGGAAAGGCATTCCGAATATCAGGTTCGGCTGCCGGAGCCACCACCGGAGAGACGAGACCAGCGGCTCGGAAACGCGCACTAGGTCTGCTAGGCCGCCCGTGGCTTGTCGCCACTGCTGGCGGAGACACCATTGAGCAGACCGCATATTCAGGCGGGCATTGGGGGTCACATGGACGGTGGAAGCCATATGGCCGAGCAGTCTCAGGAAGCGCCTGGCGGAGACCAGGGGCTGGCTGCGAAAGCGGTCGGCTAGGTCCATGAGCCGTTGAGCCCTGTCGAGCGGTAGGTACGCTCGCGCCTGAGGAGTGTGCAGCCTTGCGCCGATGAACTCGAGATCCTGTGAGGGGAGCAAAGTGGACTTTGCGAAGTTTATAACAAAGCCCAAGTGCTGCAGCAGAGTCACCGTGCGGCACGTGGCATTGGTGACCTCCTGGGCGGACGCTGCTCTGATGAGCCAGTCGTCGAGGTACGGAAAGACATAGAGGCCGTGAAGCCGGAGATGGGCCGCCACGACCGCGAGACATTTTGTGAAGACTCGCGGTGCGGAGGACAGGCCAAAGGGCAGTACTCTGTACTGGTAATGATTTCCTGCCACCACAAACCTTAGGTATTGGCGGTGGCTTGGGTGGATGAGGATGTGCGTGTAGGCATCCTTTAGATCCAAGGAGCATAGCCAATCTCCCTGCTGGAGGTAGGGCAGAAGGATTCCAAGGGTAAGCATTTTGAACTTCTCCCGCACAAGGAACTTGTTGAGGTTGCGCAAGTCCAGGATGGGTCTGAGGCCCCCTGTTCTCTTTGGTATCAGAAAATACCTTGAATAAAAGCCTTGACCTCTCAGGTGGTGTGGCACCGGTTCCACCGCCTGTTCCTGCAGAAGACCTGCTAACTCCTGAAGGAGCAACTCCCTGTGCAGAGGGGTGCGCGGAGGTTCTCCCGGAAAATAGGAGGGAGGGACCTGATGGAAGTGGAGAAGGTAGCCTTCTCGCACGACCTGAAGCACCCAGGCATCTGCGGTGATGCTGGACCACCTGTGGGCGAAGTGAACCAGCCGGCCTCCGGTGCTGGGAGGAACCAGCGGGGGGGGAGAGGCTATGCTGAGCGAGTCAAAAGCCCCCACCCTGCTGAGCAGGGGCTGGTGGTGCAGGCTTGGGGGCTTGCTGCCTACGGGACCCGTTACCCCGTCCCTTGGCCTGCTGGCCCTGTTGGGGAGCTGCAGGGGCCTGATAATGGGGGTATTGTTTGTAGGCAGCCGCCTTCCTCGGGTAAAAGGACTTTTTCCCCGAGCCCTTCTTTTTCTGGGAAGGGGCGGAGGTCTTCCTAGAAAGCCTGGTCCTGGTGAGAGTCTCAGTCTCAATTTGTGCAGCCTTTTCCGCCATGGGCTTGCCAAAGAGGTTTTCGCCTCGGCAGGGGACATCGACCAACTTGTCCTGTACCCAGGGCTCAAGGTCTGACGACTGAAGCCAAGCCTGTCGGCGGGCACCGATGCCGGCTGCGGCCACTCGAGCCGAGGCTTCAAAGCCATCATAGGCTGCTCGGGACATGAACTTCGAGCATTCCCGAATGCCCGTGGACAAGGCTAGGAACCTCCGCAAGGGCTCCTCGGAGAGACCAGCGGAGAATCCGGCTAGCTCTTTAGCCAGATCCCGGAGATACATGCCCATGTATAGCTGGTAAGTCTGGACACGACATGCGAGCATAGAACCCTGGAAGCACTTCTTGCCAAGGCCATCCAGGTTACGGGCCTCCCTTCCAGGAGGCACCGAGGAGTGCATCTTCTGGCTCTTAAGACGATGCATGGCCGATTCCACTACCATGGAATGATGTGGCAGCTGTGCCTTTTGAAAGCCAGGGCTCTTGCGGACCCGATAGATAGAATCGACCAGCTTGCTCAGGACCGGCGAGGAGGCCGGACTCTCCCACATGCGGAAGAGTAGTCGTTCCAGCATAGGAGGAACCGGCACAGTAAAGTGTTCCCTCACGGGAGAGTCATACTGGAGGGCGTCGAGCTCTTCGGTTCGAGGCTCCTCCTCGGGATCCGCAGGGAAGGCCAAAGCCTTGGCCATATCCCTAATGAAGTCCGAGAACCGGGCATCCTCCGGGGGGGACTGCTTCCGAGGCTCGGACTCCGGTGAGTCCGATGGGACACACCGAGTCCGGAAAGAATCAGGTGACTCTTCCTCCTCAGACTCCCAGACCGACTCCGACGAGGACTCGGTGGGGTCGGCCCGGGCAGGGTGCGGCGCCAGCCGCCCCGACGCCGAGGGAGTCGGCGTCGGCGACCTCGGTCCCGAACGGGAGGCCGAGGGCGACCTCGACCGAGGATCGACTCGAGTTCTCATCGACTCGAGGATCGGCTCGGTCTCCGGGGTCGACTTGGATGTCGACGTCCCGGCGGTCGGGGCAGCGGCGCCAGCGAGGCCAGCGAGCAGTGCCCTCTGCTGGTCCATGAAGGCAGACAGTCTGCTCTCCAAGGCCGTCAACCTGAGTCCGAGCTCAGGTGACCCAGCAGTCCCCGACTCGGGCCCCGACGGCGTCGGGCCCGACGTCGGCTGTCGCGGAGGCGAGTCCAGAAGGACCACAGGACTTACCCGGGCAGGCATCTCTGACTCCAGGCGAGGTCGCTTCGGGATGTGTTCCTTCTCCAAGGACCCGGAGCGGCTGTCGGGGCTATGCGACCTGGCCCTCGCGGAACCAGGAGCGTCCACCGACGCCGCCCTCGCGGGTTTTTCCTTCCGACGATGGTCCCCGGAGGGAGAACCTTGGTCGGAGGAGCTCCGGCGACGGTCCGAGCTGGAGCCTTTCGACACGGAGGCCTCCGACGAGGTCCGGTTACGGCTGGGGTCAGCGAAGATTCTCTCACGCTGATGCCGCCGACTTCTCAACGCCTTTGAGGACAGTTTGCTGCAGGGCCCACAGATCAGTTCCTCATGATCTGGGCCCAGGCAGCGGAGGCAAAAGTCGTGTGTGTCGGTTAGTGACATATTTCGGTCACACCGACCACACCGCTTGAACCCACTGGCAGCCATCGGGGGAAAAAGGGCCCCTGCGAGGTCAAAGGACCGGGCTGCCAGGGAAACCGAAAACGAAAGCTGACCAAGTCAGAAAAACCGAAAAAAGTAAGAGGACTCGAGACCGGCGTCGCGAGTCCGGGCGGGAAAACGATCGGCGTCGAACCGAAAGAAAAAAGGATAAAATAAAGAAGAAAATCAACTTTTTCGCGGGGACAATACGGGGACGTCTGTAGGGCTCCGCGGAAAAAAGAAGACTGGCTAAGATGGCACCCTCGGGCGGGAAGACGACCGCGCATGCGCGCTGCAATTCCCAAAGGCTTTCTTTGAAAGCTGGGGAAAATTGCTCCGCGAGGGCTCCGTCGGCGCCGACGTCACCCATAAGTGAGGACTGACTTCCTGCTTGGTCCTGGAGAACTGGGCAGTTTCTTTGAAAATACCTGGCCAGTAAAAACGCATAAGTATTTGATCCAGCGTTCCTTGCATCCCTTTATGACCTCCCACTGGATGATCATGTGCTAGTCTAAGTACTAGCCCTTTGAAAGTTGTGGGTACCACCAATTGTTTACGTATGGTCCCATTTCTGGGATCCTGACTCTCTCTATATAATATTTCATTATCTAGTCTGAATCTGGGCAATTCCTCCCTGACCTCCTGAGCATACTTAAAAGCTCGGGTGAGAGCTTGATCAGCTCGCTGCTCTTGTGGAAAGTTAGGAAACTTTGCCACTAACTCAGCTGGCACCCAGGGTAAACTTTGACCAGCTAACATCTCAGCCCTACCCTGTGCTCTGCAAAGTCTCTCACGCCGCTTTTGTGCTTTCAACTTTCTTACTTTACTAGATAGCGTAGTTACTCACCTGTAACAGGTGTTCTCCAGGAGCAGCAGGAATCAGTCCTCACATATGGGTGACGTCGGCGCCGACGGAGCCCTCGCGGAGCAATTTTCCCCAGCTTTCAAAGAAAGCCTTTGGGAATTGCAGTGCGCATGCGCGGTCCTCTTCCCGCCCAAGGGTGCCATCTTGCTCAGTCAGATGACATAGCTAAAAGACAGCAAAAAATAAGCAAAAAAGAAAGCATAGAACTGCAACTCCAAGGGGAGGAGGGAGGGTTGTGAGGACTGATTCCTGCTGCTCCTGGAGAACACCTGTTACAGGTGAGTAACTACGCTTTCTCCAGGACCAAGCAGGAAGTCAGTCCTCACATATGGGACTCCCAAGCTTAAGGCTACCGGAGACCCTAAGCACAAAAAGGAGCTCCCTCAAGCTCAGTAGCACAGAAGGAAGGAATCTTCTCTGAATACGTCTCCAACCGGTAGCCCAACATCCGGGATGGAGGGTAGGAGTTGCCTATACCTCGAAGAGGTTACGGAGGACTGCCTGTCCGAAAGCACTGTCCCTGCGGGACTCCCTCTCCAGGCAGTAGTGGGCCGCAAAAGTCTGGCTTGAAGACCAAGTAGCGGCCCGGCAGATGTCTGCCAATGGAACAGAGCGGAGGTAAGCCACTGACGTAGCCTTCGCCCAAACACGATGGGCCGTGACTCGACTTTCCAACGAGAGGCCAGCTGCCTCGTAAGCCCAAGCGATACAGTCAGCAATCCAGATGGACAGAGTACGCTTGGAGACAGGGAGCCCCAACTTATTGGGGTCATAAGAGACGAAGAGCGGAACAGCCCTTCTGTGCTCCCGCGTACGGTCAAGGTAGAAGGTCAACGCCCTTCTACAGTCCAGGGTATGCAGGACCATTTCAGCTCGGCTGGAGTGTGGCCTGGGAAAGTAGGTCGGAAGCACCACCTCCTGGTTGATGTGAAAAGGGGAAACCACTTTGGGAAGAAACTTAGGGTGAGTCCGTAGGACTACCCGGTTCTTGTAGAACCTAGTGTACGGAGGATCAGACACCAGGGCCTGCAGCTCACTAACGCGTCTAGCAGAAGTGAGGGCCACCAAGAACAATGTTTTCCAAGAAAGAAAACGAAGAGGACAGGTAGCCATAGGTTCAAAAGGCGGACAGGTAATCCGCTGTAAAACCACATTGAGATCCCAGTCCGGGGCTGGTGGGCGCAAAAGTGGTTTAAGGAGAAGGAGGCCTCTGAGAAAACGAGCCACCAGAGGGTGGCTAGAAAGAGGTCTGCCCTCCACCGGCATGTGGTGCGCAGAAAGAGCACTGAGGTGGACCTTGACCGAGTTGGACTTAAGTCCAAGACTGGAGAGGGAAAGCAAGTACTGCAAGACCACTGATGCTGAACAGGAGAAGGGATCTTGAGACTGCTGAGCACACCAGACGGAGAACCGACACCACTTAAGAGCGTAGGACTTCCGGGTGGAGGGCCGCCTGGAGGCCAAAACGACCTCCTCCACATCTGGAGGCAGGCGGAGGGGAGCAAGGACTACCCTTTCAGCAGCCAGGCCATCAGATGAAGGGACCGGAGGTTGGGGTGCAGGAGAGTCCCCTGATCCTGTGACAGGAGGTCGGGCTGAAACCCCAGAGGAAGAGGGGTGTCCACCGCCAGCTGCATTAGAAGTGGGAACCAAGGTTGTCTCGGCCACCGGGGAGCCACTAGGATCATCGATGCTTTGTCTCTGAGAACTTTGAAGAGTGTCCGAGACACCAGCGGCATGGGAGGAAAGGCATATAAGAGGCCTGTGGACCATGGAATCAGAAAAGCATCCGCCGCTACTCTGAGAGGATGCGGTTGTCGAGAGCAGAATCTGGGAAGTTGCCGGTTCAGAGGACTGGCAAACAGATCCATGGTGGGGAGGCCCCACTTGAGAAAGATCCGCTGAACCACCATCGGATCCAGCCTCCACTCGTGCGGCTGGAGGATCCTGCTTAGCGTGTCGGCCAGGTAATTTTCTTGACCTGGGAGATAGACAGCTTTGAGGATGATGCCGTGGTGGACGGCCCAAGAGCATAGTTTTTGTGCCTCCTGACAGAGAAGGAAGGAGCCTGTTCCACCTTGTTTGTTCACGTAGAACATTGCAACCTGATTGTCTGTCTGTATCAGCACCGACTGGTGAGAAACCAGGTGAGAGAATGCTTTGAGCGCTAGGCGGATGGCTCTGAGCTCCAGGAAATTTATCTGCTGAGCAGACTCCCAAGGAGTCCAGAGACCTTGAGTACATGTCCCTTGGCAGTGTGCTCCCCAACCCAGGAGAGAAGCATCGGTCGTCAGGACCTGAGAATGCGGAGGGGGCTGAAAAGTCACTCCTAGTACTAGGTTGGGCAGATGAAGCCACCATTGTAGAGAAGAGACCAGCTGGTCGGAGATCTGTACGGAGTCCGCTAGGCTCCCAGTGGCCTGATGCCATTGTGTGCGAAGGCACCATTGAGCAGGTCGCATGTTCAGGCGGGCATTGCGGGTCACATGGACCGTGGAAGCCATATGGCCGAGCAGTCTCAGAAATTGCCTGGCCGAGACCAGGGCATTGCTGTGAAAGTGGCTGGCGAGATCCATGAGCCGCTTGGCCCTGTCCAGAGGGAGGAAGGCCCGCGCCTGAAGAGTGTCCAACCTGGCACCGATGAATTCGAGATTTTGAGAGGGGAGCAAAGTGGACTTTGCGAAGTTTATGACAAATCCCAAGTGCTGGAGTAGAGTCACAGTGCGATGAGTGGCCTGAGTGGCCTCTTGGGAAGACTGGGCTCTGATGAGCCATTCGTCCAGGTATGGGAACACAAAAAGGCCTTGAAGTCTTAGATAGGCCGCTACCACTGCCAGGCATTTGGTGAACACCCTGGGGGCGGAGGATAGGCCATAGGGCAGTACTCTGTACTGGTAATGATTTCCTCCCACAACAAATCTGAGATATTGTCTGTGGTCTGGATGAATAAGGATATGAGTATACGCATTATTTAGATCCAAGGAGCATAGCCTGTCGCCCTGCTGGAGGTAGGGCAGCAGGATTCCAAGGGTAAGCATCTTGAACTTTTCCTTTTCAAGGAACTTGTTGAGGTTTCGCAAGTCCAGGATGGGTCTGAGGCCTTCTGTTCTTTTTGGAATCAGGAAGTACCTGGAGTAAAACCCTTAACCCTTCAGGTGGTGGGGCACCGGTTCCACAGCCTGTTCCTGAAGGAGACTTGCTAACTCCTGAAGGAGTAAGTCCTTGTGCAGAGGGAGTCTCAGAGGCATCCCTGGAAAGTAGGAGGGAGGTACCTGGTGAAAGTGAAGAAGATAGCCCTTCCGAACTATGTGAAGTACCCAGGTATCTGTGGTAATGTTGGACCACCTTTGGGCAAAGTGGACCAGCCGGCCTCCTGTGCTGAGAGAAACCAGCTGAGGGGGAGAGGCTATGCTGATGAAGTCAAAAACCCCCACCCTGCTGAGCAGGGGCCGGTGGTGCAGGCTTGGGGGCTTGCTGCCTACGGGATCCCTTACCCCGTCCCTTGGCCTGCTTACCCTGTGGGGGGGTTGCTGAGGCCTGATATTGAGGGTAGTATTTATAGGCAGCCGCCTTCCTCGGGTAAAAGAGCTTTTTCCCCGAGCCCTTCTTCTTTTGAGAAGGGGCAGAGGTCTTCCTTGAGAGACGAGTCCTGGTGAGAGTCTCGGTCTCGATCTGTGCAGCCTTCTCATCCATGGGCTTGCCAAAGAGGTTTTCACCTCTGCAGGGGACATCGACCAACTTGTCCTGCACCCATGGCTCGAGGTCGGACGTCTGAAGCCAAGCCTGGCGGCGTCCACCGATGCCGGCTGTGGCTACTCGAGCCGATGCCTCAAAACCATCGTAGGCTGCTCGAGAGATAAACTTTGAGCACTCTCGAATACCAGTTGACAAGGTTTGGAACCTCTGCAAAGGTTCGTCGGAGAGACCAGCAGAGAACCCGGCTATTTCTTTAGCCAGGTCCCGGAGATACATGCCCATGTAGAGCTGGTAGGTCTGGATTCGACAAGCAAGCATAGAGCCCTGGAAACACTTCCTACCGAGGGCATCCAGGCTTCGGGCCTCCCTACCGGGGGGCACCGAGGAGTGCATTTTTTGACTCTTAAGTCTATGCATGGCCGATTCCACCACCATGGAATGGTGCGGTAGTTGTGCCTTTTGGAAGCCGGGGCTCTTGCGGACTCGATAAATGGAATCGACCCGCTTGCTTAACACCGGCGACGACGCCGGGCTCTCCCACATGCGGAAGAGAAGTCGTTCCAGCATCGGAGGAACCGGTACAATAAAGGCCTCCTTCGGGGGAGAGTCATATTGGAGGGCATCGAGTTCTTCGACTCGAGGCTCCTCCTCGGGATCCGCGGGGAAGGCCAAGGCATTGGCCATATCCCGCACGAAGTCCGAGAACCGGGTATCCTCCGGGGGGGGACCGTCTCCGAGGTTCGGACTCAGGGGAGTCCGAGGGGACACACCGAGTCCGAAAGGAACCAGGTGACTCTTCGTCCTCGGATTCCCAGGCCGATTCCTCGGAGGAGGAGTCGAGCGGCTCCGGTCGGGCATCGATGCCATCCGCCCCGACGCCGAGGGAGTCGGCGTCGACGACCTCGGTCCCGAACGGGAGGCCGAAGGAGACTGCGACCGAGGATCAACTCGAGCCCTCATGGACTCGAGGATCGGCTCGGTCTCCGGGGTCGACTTGGAGGTCGACGTCCCGGCGGTCAGGGCAGAAGCACCGGCGAGGCCAGCGATCAATGCCCGCTGCTGGTCCATGAAGGCAGTCAGACTGCTCTCCAAGGCCGTCAACCTGAGTCCGAGCTCAGGAGACCCAGCAGCCCCCGACTCGGGCCCCGACGGCGTCGGGCCCGACGTCGGCTCCTTCGGAGGCGAGTCTACGAGGACAACAGTACTCACGTGAGCGGGCAAGTCCATCTCGAGACGAGGATGTTTGGAAGGCCTCTCCACCTCCGAGGACCCGGGACGGGAATCGGGGCTATGCAACCTGGCCCTTGAGGAACCAGGAGCGTCCACCGATCCCGCCCTCGCGGGTTTCTTCTTCCGATGATGTTCCCGGGTAGGAGACCCCCTTTCAGAGGAACTTCGACGATGCTCAGGACCAGAGTCCCGAGACGTCGAAGCCTCTGACGAGGTCCGAGCCCGGCCGGAGTCAGAGAAGATACGTTCCCGCTGATGCTGCCGACTCCTCAACGCTTTTGAGGACATTTTGCCACACGGACCACAGATCATCGGGTCATGATCGGGTCCGAGGCAGCGGAGGCAGAAGTCGTGTGTGTCGGTAAGAGACATGAGTTTCTTACAGAGGTCACACTTTTTAAACCCGCTGGCAGGCATCGGGGGAAAAAGGGCCCCTGCGAGGTCAAAAGACCGGGCTGCCAGTGAAAAAGTAAAAAGGCGCGAAATCTGTCACGAAGGACAAAAAAACGAAAAATAAAGAACGGACTCGCAACCGGCGTCGCGGGTCCGGGCGGGAAAAGAACCGGCGTCGAAACCGAGAGAAAAAAGAGAAATAAAATCAACTTTTCTGCGGGGATTCACAAACAACGTCTGTAGGGCTCGACGGAAAAAAGAAGACTGAGCAAGATGGCACCCTTGGGCGGGAAGAGGACCGCGCATGCGCGCTGCAATTCCCAAAGGCTTTCTTTGAAAGCTGGGGAAAATTGCTCCGCGAGGGCTCCGTCGGCGCCGATGTCACCCATATGTGAGGACTGACTTCCTGCTTGGTCCTGGAGAAGATGGGGTTATTAAATCATCATGAGAGGGTAAGTCTCCTAATAACTCTGCCTGCTCCCCCTCCTCCTGCTGGCTCTCTACCTTAGCCTGCGAGCGGGTGGATACAAGGCCCCTCTTATTACCTATAGTTTGGCCTTCTGGAAGCTTAACCATCTTTTTAGCTAGGGACTGAGGACTTCCAAAGAAAGGCCCGGGAGCTATTTCCATTAAACCTTCTCCCTGCTTCTTTCCTAGTCCTTCCACTAGACCAGGGGTCTCAAACACGCGGCCCGCGAGAGACCTTTGTGCGGCCCGCGATGCCCAGGAAAAAAAAAAACCGGCTTCGGCCCGCGATGCCCAGGAAAAAAAAAAACCGGCTTCTGCTGCTGCTGCCGCCGCGGGAAAATTAAACTTTACAAAAAAGCTGGCTGCTGCCGCGGCGGTAGCAGCAATATCGCAAGTCCCGCCCCCATCCCTTCCTGCTTGCCTTGCTTGTGAGTTCTTCTCTGCTTCGCGACTCTGTTAAGCTCGCCGGGGCAGATGGGAAATTTCCCATCTGCCCCGGAGAGCTTAAAAGAGTCGCGAGGGAGAAGCTCTCCCTTCGCGGCTCTGAAAGCCGAAGCAGAGAAGAACTCACAAGCAAGGCAGGCAGGCAAGCAGGAAGGGATCTGCCGGGGGGAGGGAGGGAGGGAGGGAGTAGGACTTGATGTGGGCTGCTGGGGGGGGGAAGGACTGGATGTGGGGTGCTGGGGGGGGGGGAGCAGGACTTGATGTGGGCTGCTGGGGGGGGGGGAGCAGGACTTGATGTGGGCTGCTGGGGGGGAGCAGGACTTGATGTGGGCTGCTGGGGGGGGGGGAGCAGGACTTGATGTGGGCTGCTGGGGGGGGGGGAGCAGGAATTGATGTGGGCTGCTGGGGGGGGGAGCGGGACTTGATGTGGGCTGATGGGGGGGGTAGGACTGGAAATGGGGTGATGGGGGTTAGGACTGGAGGTGGTCTGATTGGGGGGCTAAGACTGAAAATGGTGTTATGGGGGGGCTAAGAATGAAGATGGGGCGATGGAAGGGTTAGGCCTGGAAGTGGGCTGTTGGGGGGCTTAGGACCGATAATGGGCTATGGGGGGGGGGCTAGAACTGGTAATGGACTGGGGGGGGTGCTATGACTGGAAATGGGCCGAGTAGAAGGGGGAGCTTGAACTGCAAATAGCTGATGGGGACAGGGTCTTGGAATGGTAATGGGCTGAGTGGAAGGGGGCTTGGAAAGGAAATGGGCTGGGAGGGGAGGGAGCTAGGACTGGAAATGGGCTGATGATGCGGGGACTAGAAGGGAGCGGATGCTGGGTGGGGCAGGAGCTAGAAGGGAGTTGATGTTGGGGGACGATTAGAATGGGATGAGGCTGGGAGAGTGAAATGGAGAGGGGAAATATATTTAGTGTGGGAGGGAAGAAAAATCTACAATTGGCCGGGTATTGGGAGAGTAAGTGGGGATTGAGGATGGAGGGGTAAAATTTGAGTGGATGAAATAGGAATGAGGAAAGAGCAAAAGGAGAATGATTAGTATGTTAAAGCAGATGTAGAGAGAATGGAAAAAAACTAGGAAAGAAGAAAGGACAAATGGACAGCAGACGATGGAGAGTTAGCAGAAGACACGAAGAAACCAGAAGAAAGTGGCTGGAACAATTGCAACTGAAAAAAAAATGCACAAAAGGTAGAAAAATATCTCTTTATTTTGAATTTATTAACTGAAATATGTCAGCTCTTGGAAATGTGCATCTTTAACGTCTGCACTTTATTTAATACAAGAGGAAATCAATGTATAGTTTTATTTCTACAGTGTTGTACATTCTAAGTTTGGCTTTTGGGGTTCCCAGTTTAATTGTCTTCCTGTTTCTAAATTGTGATTCCTTGTTTGGTGATGGTGTATGTTCTGCATGTGTAACTGAGCTGAGGTATTCTGTTTATGTAATTCCTATTTGACATTGCCACTTGTTCTCTTTCCCGAGTAGGTCATGTATTGTTATTCTCTGAAATGTGTTGATTTAATATTTGCAGTGTTGCCTTTTGATAGTTAGGGTATGGTGCTTTGTGAGTCCTGGTAGTGCTGTTAGGACACGGCAGGTTTGCTATGGGTTCTAAATGAGCAGTGTTTCTAGTAGTTCCTAATGTGCCTGGTGGTTGGCACTGGTTTATAGTAATGTAGAAATCTTTTAGTCTTTCTTTATCCATACACTCATTAAGAGGCATGTTTACTAAAAGTTAGTGTATGGTAACATTATGCAAATGTGCCCTTATGCAAATGATGCCCTTATGCAAATGAGGCCTGCGTCTTGTGCGGCCCCCGGGTTACTCTACAAGTCCTCATTTGGCCCTCAAAGCAATTTGAGTTTGAGACCCCTGCACTAGACCCTGCTTAAATCTTGGCCAGTCTCTTCCTAGAACCAAATCAAAGGGTAGTCTAGGCACCACTGCTAACAGGACTTCCTCTTGTTCCCCCAGGCACTTAACCTTTAGCCTATAGGTGGGATATGATGTTGCAGCACCATGAATGCATCTGATGTGAACTTGGCTTTCAGGGGTTCTAGGCACAAATCCTTCTTGGGCCTCTATCCTCTTCCAAAGCCTTTTTGACATCATACTCTGGTCTGCCCCAGAGTCTAACAAAGCATTTGTGGTAATTCCTTGCGCATCAACCATCAAAAGAAATCCTTCTTTGGGCTGTTTTAAATCCATACCCATTAAGCTAGTGTGTGTCTGGCATCCCTTTTCTAAATGTCCCCATTTTCCACACTTGAAACATTTCTTTCTACTCCACTGTGACATCTGGTTTGATACAGTACATTCATTTTCAGAAACATTTTTAATTATTTTCTTTTCTGATACAGCACATCTTGCCTCAGCACCAATCTTCAGAGGGTCACCCATTCTATGGCAAGCCTGCGTGGCTTCCAAGAATCTCACTGCTAGCATGGTTGCCTCTCCAAGATTTTGGCAATTTTGCTGTATAAGGAAAGTGTGCAAATCTTTAGGGACCGCAGACATAAATTGTTCAAGCATTATAATGTCTAATAACATTTCTACAGGCTCCAACCATTTTACAGCTAAACCTCTGATTCTCTGACTCAGAGCCCTGGGTGTTTCACCCACTCTTAATGTAGTAGCTCTAAACATTCGCCTATACTCTGAAATAGACAACCCTAGGCGATCTCTAATAGCAGCCTTTACATCCTTATAATTCAAAGCCTGGGCTGCTGGCATTGCTCTGTAAGCTGCAAGCGCCTCTCCAGTTAATGAGGCTGCCAGCCTTACTGCCCACTGGGTCTCTGGCCATGCTAAAGCTTGTGCCACTCTTTCAAAAGACTCTAGAAAATCATCAACATTATCATCTGGAGTTAGCTTCCCAAAACTAAATGCCCCAATTCCTTGATTGAGTCCCACACTGTCCACATGTGGTGTACCAGTATTTACTGCTGGTCTTGCATCTGGTCCACTTTGGTTCGGCAGTTGAACTAGTGCTTGCACCAGATCAAGCACTGGCCTCTGCTGTTCCATTAAGGCTTTCATAGCAGTGTCCTGAGCCTGCTGTGCTAGCTCCTGTTGCCTGCTAAACTGGGCTGCCATCCATTCAGCTAGTTCCCTTGGATCCATCTTGATCCTACCTTGTGTCAGTGATGAATCCAGCTCTGCACAGGTTCTTTTCCTCCTGGGACAGCTTCCTGGAACATCCACTTCTCCTCCAAAGTGCAGTTGAGGGAAAATCTTTTTTTCCAGCTTTAAACTTGAACTTTAGTTGTAATCCTCAGCAAGTAAATCCCTTTGTGCAAAAGCAATCCGAAAAACTACGCCATTTGTCAGACGGCTGCCTGGGTGAGAATCTTCACAGTCTTGGCAAGTGCATATATCTATATGATTTGCAAGGGATTGTGGGCAATGCAGTTCATTCATACCAGACACAGCTGCTCACAATAATTAGTTGTGCTTTTGGGTAAAGCCAATAAGATATTTATTTATGGGGTTATTTCTCCCAACACAGATATGCTTGGTAGCACATAAATCAGGTTACTTGCTTTCAGTGTTAAACTTGAAAAAACAAAATCAGGAAAACAACATTTTAACTTATCAGGCAATCAAAGCAAAAGAAATAAGACCTGGTTGGTAACAAACTGGTCTTTTCTGTAGGCTTTAGCTAATATTCTCTTAGCAATGTATCAAACAACAAACAAGATCCACAAAGAAAGAGAAAAACTGTTATTTTCAGGTTAACTTCTTATATCTTCCCACATAGATTCAGAAGGTAAGGTAAGGCTCAATTGCTAGCAGTTATCCAGCTGAAACCCCTTAGCTGGCTTGCTTTCTACTGCGTGGCTAAAAATCCTACTCAGGAGCTTTTCTGAGTAGATTAAAGAACAAGTTTGTATTTCTTTGTGATGGTTGCTGTACTTTGTAACAGAAAATCACCAAAGGAGTTTAGACAGAGAGCAGTCCATGTAAACAGATTCTTCATCTGCTATCACCCCCCTCTTCTTCAAAAAAGCATGGGTTCAATATCATGGATTGGCACAGATGAATCTCCCAATGGAGCACTTTCAGGAGAATACTTGTTTCCCTGCTGTCTTTCAAGGTTATAGCTAGGGCATAGATCAGTGTTCAACCTTATGTAGCAATATTTGTAAATAGTTTACAAGCTTATGTAGCAAGTTTTTGTAAATAGTTTACCCCTGTTATCTAAGTTACTTGCCCTGTTATCTGTAAACTCATACATGTTAACTGTACTGAGCGTTTCTGTTCCATGTAAACCGCGCTGATGCTGAATAGTGCGGTATATAAGAGAATGTAAATAAATAAATAAATAAATACCTGAGCTTCCATTGCTGTTAGAGTTCCTCTCTATATAGCCTGGCCAGTATGTAGTCCAGTTCTTATGTCCAGCCTTCCAATCCAGATCCCTGGACACTGGATCTCTCTTCACATACCTTCTGGCACAGGTCTTAGGGTCCCTTCCACGTGCAGCCGTCTCCCTCACAGGTACCGTCTGGAGATTCCTAGCCCTGCAGCACCATTCCTCTGGCTTTCCCCAGTCCAATGGTGTATGCTGGCCCTTGGAATGCCTCCCAGTATACGTACTGCTCTGGACTCTTCTAGACCTCTCAAAGGCTTTTCTCCTCTTTCTTCCAAAGGGTTTCTTTCCCTCTCTGTCCGTCCGGTTTGGCTTCTGCTTCTGATGATCCTCTTGATGATGAAGATGATCAAGCTCAAGCTGCTTCTCTGTAGAATAAACTCTACCTTTATTCTGCTTAGATGAGTGCTCCTCCCTAACACAGCGCAGCTGTGCTGAATCAGGCCCTGCCCTTTGAGATGAGTGCTTAGGGATTACCTCATAGCCCTCCTGATTGAACACACGTTTCCCCACTTCAGCTCCTCTAAGGGCTGTTGGAAACCTGGTGCATTCTGGGACTGGTAGTCTTTTATGGGAAAATTCTGTTTTCTTATTTCTACCAGAACTGACAGGTTGCTTGTTCAGAGTCACTTCACCTTTTCTATAGCTCCTTCCTGTGCTATGATAAGCTTCCTTATCACAAGTTCTGAAGGTGGCCTGCCTGGCCTCCTGATAAGTCTGACCCCGGATGAGCCAGTCGTCCAGATAGGGGAAGACAAAAACACAGAGTCCTCAAGTAGGCTGCCTCCACCGCAAGGCACTTTGTAAAGACTCGTGGGGCGGAGGTTAGGCCAAAAGGCAGCACTCTGTACTGGTAATGGTTTCCTCCCACAATGAACCTGAGGTACGTTCTGTGGTCTGGATGAATGAGGATGCAAGTGTACGCATCCTTTAGATCTAAGGAGCATAGCCAATCTCCCTGCTGGAGGTAGGGCAGAAGTGTTCCAAGAGTAAGCATCTTGAACTTTTCTTTCTCCAATAACTTGTTGAGGTTCCTGAGGTCTAGGATAGGCCTGAGGCCTCCGGTTTTCTTTGGCACCAGAAAGTACCTGGAGTAGAAACCGTGCCCCTGTAGGCGAGGAGGTACAGGCTCCACTGCCTTGTCCAGAAGCAGACCTTGAAGTTCTTGGAGGAGGTGGTTTGTGTGCAGGAGAGGCTGTAGAGGCTCTCCTGGAAAGTAGACAGGAGGTAACTGCTGGAAATGAAGTATATAGCCTTTGTGGACTATGCTTAATACCCAAGCATCTCCTGTAATGGGTGGTTACCTGTGGGCAAACAGGGCTAGGCGACCTCCTGTGCAAGAATGGGGCAGCAGAGGTGGAAAGGCTATGCTGTGGGAGTCAAAAACCCCCTCCCTGCTGGGTAGGAGCAGGAGCCGGAGGCTTGGGGGTCTTCTGCCTATGGGGCCCATGTCCCTGCCCCTTGGCCTGCTGCCCCTGTTGGGTAGCTGGGGAGGCCTGGTACTGAGGGAAAGGTTTGTAGGCAGCCGCCTTTCTCGGGTAAAAGGGCTTTTTACTCGAGCCCTTCTTTTTGTGAGAAGGGGCAGAAGTCTTTCTGGACAGCCTTGTCCTGGTCAGGTGCTCGGTTTCGAGCTCAGCCGCCTTCTCGGCCATGGGCTTGCCAAAAAGGTTTTCACCTCAGCAAGGGACATCAACCAACTTGTCCTGCACCCAGGGCTCGAGGTCAGATGACTGCAGCCATGCCTGGCGTCGGGCTCCAATGCCGGCTGCCGCCACACGAGCCGAAGCCTCGAAGCCATCGTAGGCCGCTCGGGACATAAACTTGGAACAGTCCCTGATTCCTGAGGACAAAGTCTGGAACCTCTGCAAAGGTTCCCCGGAGAGGCCAGCAGAGAACCCGCCAATCTCTTTCGTCAGGTCTCATAAGTACATGCCCATGTACAGCTGGTAGGACTGGACATGGCAAGCAAGCATCGAGCCCTGGAAGCACTTTCTGCCGAAAGCATACAGGTTCCGGGCCTCCCTGCCGGGGGGCACCGCAGAGTGCATCTTCTGGCTCTTCAGACGATGCATGGCCGATTCCACCACCATGGAATGGTGCGGCAGCTGCGCCTTCTGGAAGCCAGGGCTCTTACGGAGTCAACAGATGGAATCGACCTGCTTGCTCAAAACCGGCGCCGAGGCCGGTGCTTTCCACATCCGGAAGAGGAGCCGTTCCAGCATCAGAGGAACCGGCACAGTAAAGGCCTCCTTCGGAGGAGAGTCATACTGGAGGGCCTCAAGCTCCTCAGTTCGAGGCTCCTCCTTGGGGTCCGCGGGAATCGCCAATGCCTTGGCCATGTCCCGCACGAACTCTGAGAACCGGGTGTCCTCCGGGGGGACCTACTCCGGGGCTCGGACTGCGGTAAGTCCAAAGGGACGCACCGAGTCCGGAAGGTGTCGGGGGACTCCTCGTCCTCCGTCTCCCACGCTGACTCATCCGAAGAGGAGTCGAGGGGCTCCGACCACGTGGGTCTAGGTGGCACCCGCCCCGACGCCGAATGCACCGGCGTCGACGCCCTCAGTTCCGAGCGGGAGGTCGAGGGGGACCGTGACCGAGGACGACTTCGAGCCTTCATGGTCTCGAGTATCGGCTCGGTCTCCGGGGTCGATTTCGATGTCGATGTCCCGGTGGTCAGGGCAGATGCACCAGCGAGGCTAGCCATCAGTACCCGCTGCTGATCCATGAAGGCAGACAGTCTGCACTCCAAGGCTGTCTGCCTGAGTCCAAGCTCAGGAGACTCAGCAGCCACCGACTTGGGCCCCGGTAGTGCCGGGCCCGACGTCGGCTCCCTCGGAGGAGAGTCCACGAGGACTACAGGACTTACATGTCTGACGGTCTCCGGCTCCACACGAGGTACTTTGGACGGCTTCTCCTGTTCCAAAGGCCCGTGATGGCGGTCGGGGGTCTTAGACCTGGCCCTCGAGGAACCAGGGACCTCTTCCGACGCCGCCCTCACGAGCCGCTTCTTCCTCTTGCGTTCCCGGTCGGGGGACCCCCTTTCCGAGGAACCCTGGCGATGCTCGGGATCAGACTCCCGAGACGTCGAGGCCTCAGACGAGGTCCGGGCCCGGCCGGAGGCAGAATCTGAGAAAATCCTTTCTTTCTGGTGCTGACGGCTTTGAAGTGCCTTGGTGGACATTTTGCCACACGGGCCACAGATCATTGGGTCATGATCTGGGCCGAGGCACCAAAGGCAGCAGTCGTGTGTGTCAGTGAGAGACATGAGTTTCTTGCACCGATCACACTTCTTGAAACCACTGGAAGCCATCGGGGAAAAAAGGGCCCCCGCGAGGTCAAAGGACCGGCCTTCCAGGGAAAACAGAAAAAAGGGTGCGAACACCAGCCACGAAGGGCAAAAACCGAAAAATAGAAGACGGGCTCGATACCGGTGTACCGAACCCAGCGGAAAGGGGAACTGGCGTCGAACTCGGAGAAAAAGACCAAGTAATCGCTGAAAAAAAGTCAACTTTTCCGGGTGACTCGGACAGACGTCCAATGGGCTCCACGGAAAAAGAAAGACTGAGCAAGATGGCACCTTTAGGCAGGAAGGGGACTGCGCTTGCGTGCAGTATTCCCAAAGGCTTTCTTAGAAAGCTGGGGAAATGCTCCGCACGGGGGCTCCATCGGCGCCGATGTCACCCATAAGTGAGGACTGACTTCCTGCTTGGTCCTGGAGAATGCATTTTATTTATTTATTAGGATTTATTAATCAACTTTATGAAGAGATTCACCTAAGGCGATGTACAACAAATATACAGTAGCTTGACATAGACAGACAACTTACATACACTGTAGTAGAAGTATAACAATAGCAAAATGACATCAGCATAATGGACAATTAGAATAATGAAGTAAATTTATAGTGAGGCAAAATTACATCCTAGTAATAGCAATAATATGATACAGTGTCAGTAATGCATACCTTAATATAGCACAGTAAAATATTCATAAAAAAGAAATAAGATATGTCAGCATAGTAAAACATTCAAGTAACAGATGGGAAAGTCACAGTACCAGCATAGCACAAATGCTGCACCATAAAAGACAGCACTTTACAATATTCATATAAGATTGACAGGATACACACAAAGTTACTACTCCTACTACCATTGATCATTTATATAGCGCTAGAAGGCGTACGCAGCGCTGCACAAACACATAAAGAAGACTGTTCCTGCTCAAAGAGCTCACAATCCAGCCAAGATGGACAGTACAAGACAGAAGAAACAAGTGGTAAAAGGGAAGGAGACACAAGGAGAATAAGGGATTAGGAATCAAAAGCAGATTTGAAGAGGTAAGCCTTTAGCATGGATTTGAAGAAGGAGAGAGAAGAGACTTGACGTAAAGAAAGAGGAACTTTGTTTCAGGCATTAAGGAGCAGCAAGATGAAAAGATTGAATCCTGGAGTTGGCAGTAGAAGAAAAGGGCACCGATAGAAGGTGGTCAACAGAGGAGTGGAATCCACGAGGTGGGGAGTAGGGAGAAAGAAGAGAGGAATGGTAATGAGGGGCAATGGAGTGAAGGCATTTATGAGTTAGAAAAGTAGTTTCAATTGGATACAGAAATGGACGGGGAGCCAGTGAAGAGATTTTAGAAGAGGAGTAATATGAGTGTATCAGGGCTGGCGTAAAATTAGTCATGCAGCAGAGTACTGAATGGATAGAAGGGGAGAAAGTTAACATCGAGCAAGGAGGTTACAATAGTCCAGAAGGAGGTGACTAAAGAATGGACAAGAGCTTTAGTCGTGTGTTCAGAGAGAAAGGGGTGGATTTTGTTAATGTTGTAGAGGAAGAAGCGACAGGTTTTGGTTATCTGTTGTATATGAGTGGAGAAGGAAAAAGAGGAGTCAAAGATGACCCCGAGATTACAGGCTGAGGAAACAAGGAGATGAGTGTTGTCAACAGTGATAGAGAACAGAGGAAGAGGGGAGGAAGGTTTAGGGGAAAAATAAGGAGCTCAGCTTTAGTTGATGGTTCGACATCCATGCGGTGATGTCAGATAAGCAGGCAGAGATACAATCTTGGAGAGGAGGAGAGATGTCAGGCATGGATAGATAGATTTGAGAGTCGTCAGCATAAAAGTGATACTAAAAATCATGGGAAGAAATAAGAGCAACAAGGGACTGGGTATAGAGAGAGAAAAGGAGAGAGCTCAGAACAGACCCTTAGGGTACACCAAATGAGAGAGGGATGGCAGTAGAGGAGGAACCGGGATGGCAGTAGAGGAGGAACCACCAGAACAGACACTGAAAGAGCGACTGCAGAGATATGAAGAGAACCAAGACAGCACAGAGATCCTAAAACCAAGGGAGGAGAGGGTGTCAAGGAGGAGGAGATGGTCAACAGTATCAAAAGCAGCAGAAAGGTCCAGAAGAATGAGAACTGAATAAAGGCCTTTGGATTGGCAAGAAATAAGTCACTGGAGACTTTGGCAAGAGGTGTTTCAGTAGAATGAAAGGGATGAAAACCAGACTGAAGTAGATCAAGGAGGCATGAGAGGAGAGAAATTCGAGACAGTGGCAAAGAACCGCACGTTCAAGAAGTTTGGAGATGAATGGGTGAAGGGAGATGGGTCGATAATTAGAAGGGCAAGAAGGGTCAAGTGAGGGGTTTTTTTTTTTAGGAGAGGAGTGATTACAGCATGTTTGAAGGCTGTGGGGAAGGTTGCAGTGGAGAGCGAAAAGTTAAGCATATTATGGAAGGAGAGACTAGATAGGCCTTGTGGTCTTTTTCTGTCATCATGTTTCTATGTTTCTATAAGTGGACTGTTGTAGTTGTTGTTATGGAAGGACAGACTAGATAGGCCTTGTGGTCTTTTTCTGTCGTCATGTTTCTATGTTTCATATGTCAGATGGAAGGGATGATGGAGGAGGAAATGAAGTTGGGATCAGAAGAGCAGATGTAGGTTTGGTGGAGGAAAGGAGAAGAGAGGTTTGGTCATCGGAGATTTTAGAAAAGGATGAAAACTGAAAGAGATTGAGGGGGAAAGTTGGTATTGGAGAAGGGGAAGAGGAGGTGAAGAAGAATAAGAAGATTAGAACTATACAATGAAACATCCTAATAAGTAGCAGAGAACTCACATGAGACATGCTAGAGCAAAAACTCTTTGGCATGTACATTGGTTTCATTTTATCTTTTATCTATCATCTCAGGTTATTAGACCATGACTAAAGAGCATAAAACATCAAAAAATAAAAAATGAGGAAATATATACAGAACAGACAAGCCCCTGAGGGACATCTATAATCAATCATATAACATCTTACAAAATATCACAAGATCATGGGCTGAAATGTTAGCAGCTGAGCGCACTTGGCTCAAATCCCACACCCTTGCGGATTTTCTTCACTTCAAATTCATGTTTGCCTCTTTTTAATCAACCTTGACACTTGCCAAACAAGACTATTATGTCCTCCTGACTAATTCCCTGGTCTCTGACTCTCGCCGTCTCTTTGCAACTCTCAATCCTCTAGATATCTCCACCTCTGAACCCTCCTTCCCTCTCTGCCCAAACTTTGCAAGATTATTTCCATGACAAAGTCCACAAGACTATGCTCAAATTCCCCACAAGGTAAATGCCAACCCCTCTTCACTCCCAACTCTCCCCCCTCAACCTCTGCCACCCTTTCTTCCTTTTCTAAGATTTCTGAGGAGGAAATCACACATCATCTTTCCTCCCTCAAACTCACTACCAGCTCCTCTGATCCTATTCCCACCCGTCTCCTATGCTCCATTTCCCTCCACTATCATCTCTTCCATCTCTCATATTCTCATCCTCTCGCTCTTCACTGCAACTGTTCCTGCAGCCTTCAAGCATGCTGTGGTCACACCTCTCCTCAAGAAACCCTCACTTGACCCTACCTGTCCTAATTATCGACCCATCTCCTTCCTCCTCTTCATTTCTAAACAACTTGAACGTGCGGTTCACCGCCATTGCCTTGACTTTCTCTCCTCTCAAGCCCTTCTGGATCCACTGTAATCTGGCTTTCGTCTTTACCGAAACGGCTCTGCCAAAGTCTCCAGTGACTTGTTCCTGGAAAAATCCAAGGGCCTTTATTCGATCCTTTTTGACCTCTCTGCTGCTTTTGACACTGTTGATCACCACCTTCTCCTCAATACTTTGTCCTCGCTTGGTTTCAAGGGCTCTGTGCTATCCTGATTCTCTTATTTCTCCCATCTCACTTTCAGCGTCTGTGCTGGTGGATCATCCTCTACTGCAATCCTGTTCTCAGTTGGTGTACCCCAAGGATCTGTACTGGGCCCACTCCTTTTCTCTCTCTATACCCAGTCTCTTGCTGCACTCATCTCCTCCCATGATTTTCAGTACCATCTTTATATTGATGACTCTCAGATCTCCTCCCGACACCTGAAATCTCTCAGACAATCCAGGCATGGATCTCTGCCTACCTATCTGACATTGCCGCCTAGATGTCTCACCGCTGTTTGAAACTGAACATGGCCAAACCCAAGCTTCTTATCCTTCCCCCTAAACCTACCTCCCCCCTTCCTCTACCTCTGTGGATAACACTCTATTGCTCCCTGTTTCCCCGGCTTGCAACTTTAGGGTCATCTTTGACTCTTCCCTCTCCTTCTCTACACACATCCAGCCGATAACTAAAACCTGTCGCTTCTTTCTCTAAAACATCAGCAAAATTTGCTCCTTCCTTTCTGAACACACTACTAAGACACTTATCTATTCTTTAGTCACCTTCTTTCTAGACTATTGCAACCTCCTCCATGCTGACCTCCTTCTGAATCATCTCACTCCCCTTCAATCTGTTCAAAACTCATCTGCATAGCTAATCTTCCACTAGCCTTGATATGCTCATATAATCCCTCTTTTCAAGTTGCTTCATTGGCTCCCTATCCGTTTCCATATTCAGTTCAAACTTCTTCTACTGACCTATAAGTGCACTCATTCTGCTGCTCCTCACTATCTTTCTTCTCTTATCTCTCCCTACACCCCTCCGCGGGATCTCCACTCTTCTGGCAAATTACTTCTATCAGTGCCCTTCTCTTCTAGTGCCAACTCCAGACTTCAATCCTTTCACCATGCTGCTCCTTACACCTAGGACAAACTACCCGAGTTGGTACGGCAGGCTTCATCTCTGGCCCTTTTCAAATCTAAGCTGAAAACTCACCTCTTCGAGGCTGCTTTTGGATCCTGATCCACTTAGTCTCCAAAATGTTTCCTTACAATTCACCTAGTTGTATCCCTGTTCTCAACTGTTGTGCTGTTTGTCTTGATTAGATTGTAAGCTCTGATGAGTAGACACTGTCTCCTGCATGTGTCTATGTAGCACTGCGCATGTCTTGTAGCACTATACAAATGAACAGTAGTAGTAGTAATAGTAGCTGCCACAGAACAAAATACTTCAGTATTACTGTTAATAATGAATGTTTCTGCTGTATTTAAGAATTGAATACAGAAGGACCCCGACTTATGTAGCTCCGACATACAACGGTCCGGACCTACGTAGAAATTTCCAACATGCGCAAAAAATCTACAGAACTTATTGTAATGTAAAAATGCCATCAATTGCAAGAAAATGCTTTAAATTGCAGCACATGGCAACAATTCAAAGCTAATTCCCATTAACAATGGCCGATGGAAAGGGAGAGCCTCTTGGCAAGCATCATGTCATCGACTTGGAGATCAAAATGAAAATCATCTGCAAGCATGAAGGTGGCCAAACCATCACCTCCATTGCTCATGAACTTGACTATGCGCCATCTATAATCAACACCATTGTCAAAACTGCCACCCACATAAGAGAGCATGCTACAGGTGCTGCTATGATGAAGGCAATAATAATCTCTAAAAAACGCAAAGGAGCCATTAGTGAGATGGAAAAATTGTTGTCAATTTGCATGGAAGACCAGGCTCTAAAGTGTGTTCCCCTAAGCCTGAAGTTAGTTCAGGCCAAGGCCAAAAGCCTTGAAGACATCAAGGCCAAGTATCTGGAGCACTCAAACCTTTTTGGCCAGCAGGGGTCGGTTTCAGTATTTCAGGAATCGTGTAGGGTTTCACAATGTGAATGTTTCCAGAAAGGCTGCAAGTGGTAATGCAGAGGCTGCAAAACAATACCCCGAGTGGCTACAATAAAACATCAACGAAGGGCCCTATCTTCCGAAACAAATTTTCGACATTGACGGGACATGGACTTTTCTACCACAAAATTCCATCTAGGACATAGATTTCAGAGGAGGAAAAGACCATGCCCAGGCACAAAGCTTCCAAGTAGAGGGTCACACTCCTGTTGGGGAGTAATGCATCTGGAAAGTACAAGGTAAAGTCTCTACTCATCCACATTTCTGAGAACCCTCGTGCTCTCCCTGTGCATTTCCGATCAAACAAAAAGGCATGAGTAACCATACTCTTATTTGAGGATTGGTTTGCGAATTTGCTTTTTGCCCAAAGTGGGAAAGTACTGTCAGGAAAACAACCTCCTTTCAAAATTCTACTTATCTTAGACAACACACCTGGCCATCTTTATCTTTATTCACTCATTTGATATACCGCCCAGGCTGTACCATCAGGGTGGTTTACAATAATAATAATCTGTCCTGGGTGGCTGCCCATCTCATACACTCCTAGTTATGACCCTCTCTCCAAATGTGAAAGTGGTCTACCTCCTCCCCAATTCTACCTCCCCTACTGCAACCGATGGACCAGGGAACCATCTCCAACTTTAAGGTTTACTAAGTGAGATGAACATTCACTCAAGCAGTCGATGCACTCGACTCCAACCCTGAACGGACACTGCGAGAGTTCTGGCAAACGTTTAACATTTATGAGGCGATAAAAAATGACTCCAGTGTTGATTATTCCAAACAGTATTATTATTATGTTTTTTCTTGATTTTGAATAAAAATATGAACATTTATTATTTTGTTTCTTATTATTGTGTATACTATAACATGGTTCAAAGTTACATAAATACTGACTTATGCATAGGATTGCAGAATGTTCCATTTACACAAGTCAGGGACTTTCTATACACCTGAATGATTGCCAGACTGCTAAGATGAAGATTCATGGTACTATTTTATATTATGTACTTAGGATACTAAAAAAAAAAAAGAGGTGCTTGGAGATATGCATGAGGGTATAAATAAAAACCTGGGATGTAAGGTATACCAAACGATGGGACGATTAAGCAGTTTCTGAAAAAGATATTGATATACCGTGTTGCTGAGATTTTTTAATATTATTTCATCAAATCAAGACAAGCAATTTCTGGACACAAGCCGTTTACCAACACTAACCATATAATATACAGTAACATTATTCCATTGTAGTACTGTATATTATATGGTTAGTGTTGGCAAATGGTTTGTGTCTAGAAACTATTTGTTCTGATGTGATGAAATAAGTTAAAAAGATCTCAATCTATAGAGCCAAACACCACAGAGAGATCTAATAAGATCAGTAATCCTTTGTCCACATCCTTTTTCATCTATAGTTCGATGCATCTTTTCTATCAGAGCTATTAATACGGCTTCGGTACTGCATTCTGACCAGAAGCCTGATTAAGCATTGTCCAGCCCCTGTACTATAGATAAATAATCTCTCAATTATTCCACGATCCATGTTTTGATATCTTTGCAACTACCGATAAATTTGAAATAGGGTACCTTCATCGTCTAATTGCTCTTTCTTCAATGAGGGTATAATCCAAGTTCTCTTGGGTAAAACCACTGCTTTAGCAATTCCCCTATAATCCAAATTAACAAGGCTAACCCTCCCTTCAAAAGGTGTTTATAAAGTCAATCTGAGCATAGATCAAAAACATAAAGACACCTTGGCAAACTTGCCAATTAATCTTTACAGAACCTCAGCTACAGATGCGCAAAACTAATTTCAGCTCTATATTATTCGTGAATCTTTTCCTGCTACAAATACCAGAAGATCTAAGTCATTCTGAATCAGGTGATCAAGAATCTCTTGATATTGTTAATTTTTTTTTTACAACGTTCTCTTTATTTAGCAGATCAGCAGTCATACACCCTAAAGATGGAGCAACATAAAAAACATTTCAAATACTATAATACAAAACCCCTTGCGTGTCCTCCCCACCTAGTGGCAAAAATTCAAACTGAGAGCCCCCAAGCAAAATATCTGAAAGGGAGCCCTGAGCAGGGGGGAAATGCACATCAAAAGATATGAGGAACAGCTATAATGAGCCCCCTTTTTCTCTGGGCACCCCCAGACTGCAGGGGTGGCTTGGGTAGAATTTATGCCACTGTCCCACACCCCATGACAGTTACAAAAGCACTCGCATACAATAGTACATAAAAACCAGAAAGTAAAACCTATCCTTAGGGAACGGAGTAGCCTAGTGATTAGAGCACTAGCTTGGTAACTAAGACCAGGGTTTGATTCCCACTAGCACTCCTTGTGGCCTTGAGCAAGTCACTTAACCCTCCATTGCTTCAGAAGAAAGGCCTACTAATCTACTTCTGGTCACAATGCGCCGAAACCCAAGAGCTTCTGGGTCGCCAGGAGTCAGCAAGGACTCGAAGGCACACATTGCATTGCATTCCAAACCTACCCTTGCACATATGAAAGCTGTATCCTGTACCCCATGAGCCATGCTCAGATAGCAAAATGGCAAAAACAAAGAATAAGCATACAGAAAACATCAACTTTAGTAATACATACTTATACTTATTGAATCCAGAACTTCATAAACCCCACAGTAGAACAAAGAGAAAACCGCAGGTGGACGCTTCAGTTGCTCAGCCAAACTATGAATGCCAAACCAAATGCTGAAAGACCCAAAGATCCTGAATGACAGTAACTAGGGGGCTGAGAAAAATATTAAACATGGGGAAAACAATGGATCTTTGAGGGACCCTGCAAGAAAGCAGAAAAGAAGAGGACTCAGGTGAGAGGGTAATAACCAGTTAATACGGAAGCAAAACGCTGAAAGGCCTGGCCCCTCTAAACTGATAACTTTTGAGACAGAAAAGCAATAGGCTGTGACATACAACATCAAAGGAGGGGGCAAATTCTAAAGAGATTACCAATGCCATCCCTACCACTATTGAAAGAGCTATAGATTTCACTAGACGATGAGGTAAAAATGCCTAGGTGCTGTACCCAGGGCCTGAAGCCCAACTAATATGAGTGGAGAGCGTGGGAAGTCTCAATGTGAATTTGAAGTTGTTTGAATATGACCTCTACTATGAGTTTTGATAGGAAAGACAGCATCAGCCAATCCAACAGTCTTTTGAATTTACCCTCTGGCAAGAAAACTCTGCCCACTCGAGTGTCAAAGTATGTTCCCAGAAACTCCAGAGACTGGGAAGGCAACAGCTGGCTCTTTCCCCTACTGATCACCCAGCAGAGGATTTTAAAAAAGGACACTATTCAGAATGCCACCCGAGATGCTTCTGAAAGGGAATAGGCCCAGATGAGCCAATCGTCCAGATATATAGATGGACACAGATCCTTCTGCACCGCAGTGTTGCTGCTGCTGCTGCTGCCACCACCATGACCTTGAAGAGTGTCCCTGGGGCGGCGGATAGCCCAAAAGGGAGGCGGCAAACTGATACTAAGAGCCAAGCAAGGCAAAACGCAGATACCTTTGCTGATCCGTCCAGACCTGGCTATGAAAATAATCCTCGGTCAGAACCAAAGCAGCCAAAAACTCTCTTCGGGGCACTGCTTGCATCACGGAACGGAAGGTCACCATCCAGAAGCATAGGGCACACAACTGTTCGTTGACCCCCTTGATATCCAGAATGGGTCGTTACGGACCATCCTTTCTGGGCACCACAAAATAGATGGAGTATCTGCACTTGGCCTGCTTGTCAGGAGGATGGGTATCACTCCTTTTAGATTCAGCAGCTTGTCCAAGGTGGTCTGCACAAGGGCATTTTTGATTGCAGATCCACAAGAGGAGATGATAAAGACACCTGGAATCAGCTCTCTGCATTTCAAGACATAGATGAACACAGATAAACTGAATGGTGTCTAGCATCCAGCAATCCTTGGTAATCCAAGCCCATTCTGAAGCCAGCCTCTCACTGGAAGAACCAAGGAATGGGCCCCCAAACGTTCATTGTGTAGCTCGGGAGGGGCCTTCCTCTGGAGGGAAAAGAATCTCTGGGTCCACATGCTCCACGAAAGCACTGAGAACAAGCCCGAAGCCTGGAAGCAGAGGGGAAGAAAGGTTTTCTAGGTCAGTTACGACGAAAGTCCCGAAACCCTGGGGATCCAGTCAGTATGCCCTCAGTAGACTGGCAGAGGCTGATGAGAAAGGGGCACCAGCCCACTTCACAAGCCCTCTGGACCTGTCTTCTGGAAGGCAGTAAGATTTTGTCTCACCATGGTCCTTCACCAGCTTCTCCAAATTGGCTACAAAAAGAAACTTCCACTTAAAAGCCAGTTGGGCCAATCAGGCTTTGGAAGATAAGTCAACTGCCTGGTGCCGGAGCCAAATCCAACACAATTACATTGTCATCAGAACACCATCTTTGGCCGTCAAACTTTTAAAGTTCTGACGATTGCCTTTAAATACATTAATCAGATTGGTCCAATCAACTTGTCTTCCTTATTGAACTTGTACTGTCCACAGAGGTCATTATTTTCCCAATATGGTACTTTGTTGGTGGTTCCAAATTTTAAGGAAATTCACTATCAAGCATTATGGAATAGAATTTTTTCAATGTCTGTTCCACCTTTGTGGAATATACTACTAGAAGATTTAAATAAGTTTTCTGATTTGTCATCACTCAGATGACAGTCAAAAGCTTACTTTTTTAGGCAAGCATTTGCTACATTATGTTAAGAATTGTATAATTAGAACTACAATCTGATTGTTGCCTTTGTGTTTGTTTGGTATTATATTAATTATGTTTTTGTTAATTTTGAGGTTTTGTTTTATGCTACTTTGTAATTTAGATTTTAATATTGATTTTACTTCATATGATTTCGTATGTACTTCATGTAATCCACCACGTTAGTGAATGGAATACAAATTTTTAAATAAATAAAATAAATAAAATACATGGCATCATTAAGGAAGGCCGTAGCAGACTCAAAAAGAGGAGTAGTATCATCCGGTGGAAGAGACTGAATCCATTTGAGCACAGCTTGAGATGTCAGGCTGACACAGATCGCCAGCTGCAGAACATCAGCTGCCACAGCGAACTGGCTCTTCAGCACCGAATCCACCTTTGGTCCAGAAAATCTTTTAAGGCCGATACGCATTCCACAGGGATGGTGGTCCATCTGATAACCACTGTGACCTGTTCACCCACCTTGAGAATACCAAACCACTCAACGCACTTCTTTGGGAGAGCGTAGATCTTCTTACGCACCCGTAGCCCCTTAGACGGAGAGTCCCACTCTGACTAGATCATATCCTTGATCACATGTGGAAATAGGAAAACAGTAGTGGATTTTCACACTCCTTGAAGGAGCGGGTGTACCTTTTGCTTCTGCTCCGTACCAGAAGCATCCATCAAGTTCAAGGCAGAGGAGATGCTGGCAATCAACGCTGCCAGGTCCTCCTTCCGGAATAGGCGAATCATACAGGCCTCCTCACAATCTTCTGAAGGTGAGAGTTCTTCATTACACATCAGAGCCCAGTATCGAGCCATCTGAATCCAAGTCACAGTCAAAAACTCAGACAGCTCCCAGTTGTTCCCCCATCTCCAGGGGGTGCCCCACGCCAGGGCGCCTAGCCAAAGGCAATTGAACAAGGATTCCACTCTCTGCCTGCCCTACAATGGGGCACCCAGAGGCCGCAGGGTCTGAATTTGCATGCTAGGACCAGGCCTGCTGCAAAAAAAAGAAAAGATTCTGGGGAGGACAATCTGGAATCAGGAAGCTCTCCTCTTGGAAATGACTTCCCAACACCAGGGAGCACAGCCCCTGCAGACCCCCTAGAGGACAAGGAGTGGTTCACGCACGGTCTTCAGACCCTCAGACCCTCAGGCCAACTGCATATCCTTACCCATAGTACCATCCATCAACTTCTGCCCTGAGGCAGGCAAGGCCGGACTAACTGCATCCCTCACCTGAGAGAGGAGGACCAGGCACTCCAAGGACAATTTAGAAGCTGCCATGCAAAAAGAACAGAGTCCAGAATCCAGAGAAAAGGCACCTAGCTTGCCACAAGCCAAACAATGTTTCCTGGAAAAAGACAAAGTTGAGGCAAGTATCACAACTGTACATGCTAAGGCCACAGCGGTCCAAAGGCACGCATTCACTCTGCTTTTACTGTAGCATGCTTTAATGCAACACATGTAACCAGGTGCTAGGGTAGGAACATGCATTGGAACTGCTTTGGCAGAATGTGCGTACACACGCTCTACTTATATCTTTTAGATCGTGATATAATTTAATTTAAATCTTTAATCTTCATGCTATTCAATACATGTCCTAACCCTTTCACTATTCCTCAGCGCCTTCTCTGCGTTTCACTGTGTTAAGTTTCTTCAGGGTTTTTTTTCCTTTTAAATGCTCTGACACAGAAAATAGAAATTTTACTAACTAATCACGTCTGTACTTATTTTTTGTATCTACTGATGATTACTATCGATTTACCAAAACCGACATATACTCCTCGACTGTGTTACTTTGAATTACCTCCATTATACAAATGCTATACACGCTGTAAGCTTTTCATTCATCTGCTTTTCTCTGAGCCTCTCTTCTTCCCAGCTGTAAGGCGCTGAGGCATGGCGTTGGGGAAAGCACAGATAAGATAAGCACGGTTTCATGTTTTGAGAAACAGAAAAAAACATTTTGGATAAAGAAAAGAGATTTTTGGAAAAAATTGATCATATAAGGACAAAGGTCATTGATGCGAAATGACGCACAGCTATTAGATACGCTGTTAAGTCTGAAAGTAGGCGTCTTGATAAGTCTGAGACCTTTTGTCTATAATTAATTCAAATTCATTATCCTAATAGCGAAAGGGTTAGGACATGTATTGAATAGCATGAAGATTAAAGATTAAAATTAAATTATATCACAATCTAAAAGATATAAGTAGAGCGTGTGTCAATCAGAATTAGACAGTAACTTCTGCTCGGAAAACAGACCGTATAGCTGCAAGAATGTGCAAACAGACCGTGTGACCACCAGACACACAACAGGTAAAAATGCTATTAATGCATACAAAAAATGGCAGGAAAATCCCACACTGCGCCAATGGTCACCAGCAATCCACCCTGAATTGTGTCCCAGGAAGACAGAATTGGGAGCCCCCATCAAGGACAATGATGAGGTCAAGCCTTGGTACACCACCTTCTCCTTGAAACATTCTACTGTCCTGGTTTTCTTTTTATCTCTCCCATTGCTCTTTTAGTGTTTCTTCTGGTGGTTCCTCCTGTACTGCTATTTCTCTTTAAGTTGTCCCTGATGTACCCCAGGGATCTGTTCTAGGCCCTCTCCTTTTCTCTATTTACACCCAGTCCCTTAAGAAAATAAGATATGCCATACTGGGTCAGACTAAGGTCCATCAAGCCCAGTATCCTGTTTCCAACAGTGGCCAATCCAGGTCACAAGTTCCTTGCAGGTACCCAAAGTCCACAGCTTTCACAATGCTCATCCTGGGGTAAACAATGAATTTCCCGGATCCTCTTTAATAATGGTTTATGGAACTTTCCTCCAGGAACTTGTCCTAATCTTTTTTAAACCCAGCTACACTAACAGCTTTTACTACATCCTCCGATAACGAATTCCAGAGTTTGATTACGTGTTGAATGAAAAAATATTTTCTCTTATTAGTCTTAAATGGGTTATACTGTAGCTTCATTGATGGTGTAAACAATTGATCTATGTTAACCTGTTCCACTCCATTCATTAATTTATAGACCTCTATCACATCTCCCCCTCAGCCTTCTCTTTTCCAAGTTGAAGGTCCCTAACCTTTTAAATCTTTCCTCATAGGGGTATCCTTCCATTCCCTTTACCATTTTAGTGGCTCTTCTCTGCACCTTTTCTAATTCCGCTATATCCTTTTTAAGATATGGTGACCAGAATTGCAAACAATATTCAAGGTGCAGTCGAACCATGGAACGATACAGAGGCATTATAATGTCCTTGGTTTTATTCTCCATTCCTTTCCTTATGATTACAAGCATTCTATTAGCTTTCTTGGCTGCCATTGCACATTGGGCGGAGGGTTTCAACGTATTATCCATGATGAAGCCTAAATCTTTTTCCTGGGTTGTAGTTTCTAAGACAGTACCTTGCATCGCGTAACCAAAGTTTGGATTCCTCTTTCCTAGGTGCATAACTTTGCACTTGTCCACATTAAATTTCATTTGCCATCTGGACATCCAGTCTTCCAATTTTTCAAGGTCCTCTTGCAATTTTCACAATCCTCTTGGGTTTTAACAACTTTGAATAGTTTTGTACCATCTGCAAATTTGATCACCTCAATCATTATTCCCATTTCCAGGTCATTTATGAAAGCACAGTTACTTACCTGTAACAGGTGATCTCTAGGAACAGCAGGAATAAGTCTTCACATATGGGTACGTCGGTACCGACGGAGCCTGCACGGGAATGCTTCCCAGCATCCAATCAGAAAGCTTTTGGAAGCATCCCTCGCGCCTGCGCACTGACTTCCCGCCTTTTCCACTGTCTCTCCTCAGTTGAGTTTCATAGCTGAGACAAAAGGAGAGAAAGAGGAAAGGAAGATAGATAGATACAACTCCTAGGGGAGGTGGGTGGGTTGTGAAGACTTATTCCTTCTGTTCCCAGAGATCACCTGTTACAGGTAAGTAACTGTGCTATCTCCAGGAACAAGCAGGAATGAGTCTTCACATATGGGGACTCCCTAGCTAGAGATGCCAGGGGGAGATCCCATAAAATGCATGTTCCTGGATCAGGAGTGCATTTCCCACACAGGAATCTCCGGCATCCCATGAGGGAATGGAGGGTAGGAGTTGAGAATAGAAGAGCTGTAAGGAAAACAGCAAACCCAAGGACTACAGGAGAGGAGTCCATGGCATGTATGATAAGTACCATTAAAATTATTTAATGAACAGTTATAATATGGAGCTTACCTACTGGATTGTAAGAAGTAGAAAGCGTGATGGAGTCTACTGGATATGCAGTAGCGGAATCCTCAAGGTGACCTCACAGCAGTGAGGGTGAAGGTCCAGACCTGGAATTAGCAGGTGATCCAGGTGTCAACTGGGGTAGGATTAGAACGGCAGGTCTTCAATGGAAAGCTTTATGGGAAAAAGCTGAAAACTCTTTTAGGTACAGAGTCATTAACATTGAGGACTAAAAGAAGAAGACTGACCGATTTGGACAACTAGCCCAGTCTTGGAGGGAAGAAGGGGTATGGAAAAAAGCCCATATTCCCAAGGAGAACAATGTGTACTCAAAATAATGAAGATGTACACTGTCTTTCCTAGCTGATGAGAGATAGGAAAGAGATTGAAGCTTGAACCTGCAAGGATAGGGAGACCTAGAGCAAAGCGGAAGCTGTTATCACCACAGTAGTTGACGGACTGGAAAGGGGGGCTGTTACTTCTGGAGAGAAATCTGAAATTGTGAGTATATACTTCTGGGAATTTTTCTGAAAGGAATTGTTTTTCTTTTAAAGCTAATTAATCTGTGAACCCACTATTTTTTTTTGTTAAATCAGTCAGGGCCTAGTAGCAACAGTTTAAGATTCAATTTAAAAACACAGAAGAGAACTTTCTGGTTACCTTTCATACCCAGTAGACAGCTGTAGTTTAAATTTCATAGTCACTCAGGGCCTAGCATCAGCAAAGTACTTTTAGTTTCAAATTAAAACACAGAAGAGAGCTTTCTGGTTAAATTTAGAATCCAGCAGAGAGCTTGTAGTTTAAATTTCATAATAGGTTAGAGCCTAGTAGCAGCAAAGAGCTATAATTTAAATCAAATCAGAATATAGCTTAGCACAAGAGGCAAAACAAGGTCAATTCTCCTTGAGCAGCATATAAAGTCTTCTAGAGACCTTTACAAAGAGGCCTTCTACCTAGTGGGCAAGCAACCTGTGAAGCTTTTTCAATAGGTGTTAACACCAGCTGGCAGTTCAAAAGGCCATTTTGAAAGACTCCTTCTATCCAAGCAAGGACTGTTAATTACCCAGGAAGTAGGTCACTGCTTACATCATCAGCACAAGCATAAATAGCTCAACCAGAGCTCTGTGACCCTGTCTTGACGGACTGGAAAGGGGGGCTGTTACTTCTGGAGAGAAATCTGAAATTGTGAGTATATACTTCTGGGAATTTTTCTGAAAGGAATTGTTTTTCTTTTAAAGCTAATTAATCTGTGAACCCACTATTTTTTTTGTTAAATCAGTCAGGGCCTAGTAGCAACAGTTTAAGATTCAATTTAAAAACACAGAAGAGAACTTTCTGGTTACCTTTCATACCCAGTAGACAGCTGTAGTTTAAATTTCATAGTCACTCAGGGCCTAGCATCAGCAAAGTACTTTTAGTTTCAAATTAAAACACAGAAGAGAGCTTTCTGGTTAAATTTAGAATCCAGCAGAGAGCTTGTAGTTTAAATTTCATAATAGGTTAGAGCCTAGTAGCAGCAAAGAGCTATAATTTAAATCAAATCAGAATATAGTTTTCCTCAGCAGCACAGGACAAGGTACTGTGTAGCAGCCCTTTTTTAATAAGTGTTATATCCCTCCCTCCCTCCCCACACCCACCCTCCCCTGGGAATTTCACAGCTTTATAGGTACTTGCACAACTTAAAAGACAGGAGGTGCTCTCAGGTGAAGCTCATTACCCAAATCAGTCATACACCAAGGACCTGAGATTAATTAAGCTTCAGGTGAACAAGGTATATTAAACTTCTTAGGTACAGTTTTAGTGGTATAAATATCCATTGCACCCTTTAGTACATATAGAACTTAAAGATCTAAACACAAACTTAAAACTAAGATGCAGACAGCAGTCCAGCAGCGGGATGTGGGCTTTCCAGTCTTTTGCATTGAGTGTCACATGTATGATTTTCTCCCAGCTGGTGAGAGGTCTTACGTGTGCACTAGGTGCAAGGAGCTCTCTGCTCTCAGGGAACAAGTCCGTTCTCTAGAGGCTAGAGTAGCAGACTTGGAAAACATAAGACAGACAGAGAGGTACATAGACGAGACCTACAGGGATATAGTCCTGAAGTCCCACCTCCAGTCTGGCAGCATCCCTGTTGCCATGGAGGAGAGAGGTCACGTGACAGGAGAGCATCACCCTGGTGTGGCAGGAAGTGATCCTGTAACTAGGACCTGTCCTCCAGGTGATGTAAACCCCTCTCGCACCGAGGAGGTTTCTCCAGGGCCAAGTGCCCATGCGGGAAGGGTTAGGACAGCAGTTATAGTTGGTGATTCGATCATTAGGCATGTAGATAGCTGGGTGGCTGGTGGACGTGAGGATCGCCTGGTAACATGCCTGCCTGG
This sequence comes from Ichthyophis bannanicus, assembly GCA_033557465.1. Taxonomy (NCBI): domain Eukaryota; kingdom Metazoa; phylum Chordata; class Amphibia; order Gymnophiona; family Ichthyophiidae; genus Ichthyophis; species Ichthyophis bannanicus. The sequence goes on along the minus strand of CM066042.1, from coordinate 240,250,660 downwards.
TGCGAAGGTAGCGGACCTCACACGCCACCTAGATAAGGTCTTAGATAGTGCTGGGGAGGAGTCTGCTGTCTTGGTACATGTTGGTACCAATGACATAGGAAAATGTGGTAGGGAGGTTCTGGAAGCTAAATTTAGGCTTTTAGGTAGGAAGTTGAAATCCAGAACTTCCAGGGTAGCGTTCTCCGAAATGCTTCCCGTTCCACGCGCAGGACCCAATAGGCAGGCAGAGCTCCGGAGTCTCAATGCGTGGATGAGACAATGGTGCAGAGATGAGGGGTTCGGATTTGTTAGGAACTGGGGAACATTCTGGGGAAAGGAGGGGCTCTTCCGAAGGGATGGGCTTCACCTTAACCGGGATGGAACCAGGCTGCTGGCATTAACCTTTAAAAAGGAGATAGAGCAGCTTTTAAACTAGATAATAGGGGAAAGCCGACAGTCGCCCAAGAGCGCATGGTTCGGAAGAATGTATCCTTGAAGGATACTACAAAAAGCAGAGAGGTTCCAAAAAAGAGTAAAGTAGCCCAAATGCCCTCGAGTATGGAGCAGACAGAACTTAAAGATCCCAAATTACCCATGTCTACCAATAGCCAAATTAATATGAATAAAATACAGTCTCTAAAATGCTTGTATGCAAATGCTAGAAGTCTACAAAACAAGATGGGAGAGTTAGAATATATAGCACTAAACGAGAGGTTAGATATGATTGGAATATCAGAGACATGGTGGAAGGAGGACAACCAGTGGGACACTGTGATACCTGGGTACAAACTATATCGAAATGATAGAGCTGATCAAATTGGTGGAGGGGTTGCGCTCTATGTTAGAGAGGGCATTGAGTCAGAAAGGATTAAAGTTTTGCAAGAAACAAAATTTGCTGTAGAATCTCTATGGATTGAAATTCCATGTAAAAAGGGGAAGGCGATGGCAGTGGGGGTGTACTATCGTCCGCCTGGCCAGAATGAACAAATGGATGATGAAATGCTCAAAGAAATCAAGGAAGCTAGCAAAAGTTACAGTGCAGTAATAATAATGGGTGATTTCAATTACCCCGGCATCGACTGGGTCAGTGTCACAACAGGACATGCTAGGGAGATAAAGTTCCTAGATGAAATAAATGACTGCTTCTTGGAGCAGCTGGTTCATGAACCGACCAGAGGGGAAGCAATATTAGACCTAGTCCTTAGTGGAACACCAGATGTAGTGCAAGAGATAAGGGTGTTGGGGCCACTTGGCAATAGTGATCATAGCATGATCGCCTTTGATTTAATTAGTGGAGGAGGGATAGTAAGGAAATCCACAGTACTACCCTTTAACTTTCGAAAGGGAGACTATGATAGAATGAGGAAAACAGTTAAGAAAAAACTAAAAGGAGCAGTTGCAAAGGTTAAAGACGTACATCAAGCTTGGGTGTTGTTGAAAAATACTATCTTGGAAGCCCAGACCAGCTGTATTCCACGCTTTAAGAAAAGTGGAAGGAAGTCCAAAAAATTGCCAGCATGGTTTAAAGCTGAGGTCAGAGAGGCTGTTGTTGCCAAAAAAGCATCTTTCAAGAAATGGAAAAAAGAGCCAAATGATGAAACCTGGAAACAGCACAAGCACTGGCAAGTCAAATGCAAGGCATTGATAAGGCAGGCAAAGAGAGAATTTGAGAAGAAGCTTGCTGCGGAAGCAAAAACGCGAAATAAAGACCTTTTCAAGTACATTCGTAGCAAAAAACCCGTGAGAGAGTCAGTTGGTCCATTAGATGATAAAGGGGTTAAAGGAGCACTAAGAGGCGACAAGGCGATAGCGGAGAGACTGAATGAATTCTTTGCTTCGGTCTTTACTGAGGAAGATGTAGGGATGTTACCCACGACTGAAGTGGTATTTAAAGGTGTGGAAGAATTGAAGGAAATATCGATACATCGGGAAGATGTCCTACAACTATTAGATAAACTGAAGAGTAGCAAATCACCTGGGCCGGATGGTATACATCCAAGGGTGTTGAAAGAACTGAAATTTGAGATTGCAGACCTGCTATCAGTAATCTGTGAACTATCATTAAAATCATCTCTAATACCTGAGGATTGGAGGATCGCCAATGTAACACCAATTTTTAAAAAGGGTTCGAGGGGTGATCCGGGAAACTACAGACCGGTGAGCCTGACATCAGTACCGGGAAAAATGGTAGAAACCATCATAAAGAATAAAATTACTCAGCATATAGATAGTCATGACCTAATGGGAGACAGCCAACATGGCTTTAGACAAGGAAGATCTTGTCTTACTAATCTGTTATGTTTTTTTGAAGGAGTGAATAAACAGGTGGACAAAGGTGAGTCGGTTGATATTGTGTATCTGGACTTTCAGAAAGCCTTTGACAAGGTCCCTCATGAGAGACTTTTGGCAAAACTAAAGAGTCATGGGATAGGAGGCAGTGTACTACTGTGGATCAGGAACTGGTTAAAAGATAGAAAGCAGAGGGTAGGGCTAAATGGCCAATTTTCCCAATGGAGAAAGGTGAATAGTGGTGTACCCCAGGGATCTGTGCTGGGTCCGCTGCTTTTTGACATATTCATAAATGACCTGGAAAGTGGAATAACGAGTGAGGTTATCAAATTTGCTGATGACACAAAACTATTTAAAGTTGTTAAAACCCAGGAGGATTGTGGAAAATTGCAAGAGGATCTTGATAAATTGGAAGACTGGGCATCAAAATGGCAGATGAAATTTAATGTGGAGAAGTGCAAGGTTATGCACCTAGGGAAGAACAACCCAAACTATGGTTACACGATGCAAGGTTCCACATTAGGAACCACCACCCAAGAAAAAGATTTAGGCGTCCTTGTGGATACCATGTTAAAACCCTCGGCCCAGTGTGCAGCGGCGGCCAAGAGAGCAAATAGAATGCTAGGTATGATAAGGAAAGGAATGGAAAATAAAACAAAAGATATTATAATGCCTCTATATCGTTCCATGGTGAGACCGCACCTTGAATATTGTGTGCAATTCTGGTCGCCATATCTTAAAAAGGATATAGCAATTTTAGAAAAGGTTCAGAGAAGAGCCACCAAAATGGTAAAGGGGATGGAAGGCTACTCCTATGAAGAAAGGCTAAAAAGGTTGGGGCTCTTTAACCTGGAAAAGAGACGGCTGAGGGGAGATATGATAGAAGTCTATAAATTAATGAACGGAGTGGAACGGGTAAACGTAGATCGATTGTTTACCTTATCAGAATATAGAAAGACTAGGGGACATGCAATGAAGCTACAGGGTAAACTATTTAAGACTAATAAAAGAAAATATTTTTTCACTCAACGTGTAATCCAACTCTGGAATTTGTTACCGGAGGATGTAGTAAAGGCTGTTAGTGTAGCTGGGTTTAAAAAAGGTTTGGACAAGTTCCTGGAGGAAAGGTCCATAAACCATTATTAAGAAGGGACCCAGGATATCAATGCTTGAACCAATACAAGCATTGTGGAACCTGTGTCCCTTGGGGAAACTGCTAGGTACGTATGACCTAGATTGGCCACTGTTGGAAACAGAATACTGGGCTTGATGGACCTTGGTCTGACCCAGTATGGCATATCTTATGTTCATAACAGTCCCCACATACTAAGGAAGAGTATGAAAAAGGGAGCTCACTGTCTGTAACCTCTAAGAAGATACAAATTGCATAGACAGTGAGGAGATAGTATGTAATACATATCGATCTATAAAAAGTCTCCCAACAGATACATATATATATATATAGGGAGATATATATATACCTATATATATATGTATATCTAGATATGCAGAAATATGTATCAACATATATATATAGGTGGATATATATATATATATATATGGGGGCATAAAGTATGCACACACAGCTTACAGACATATGTATGTAGAGGCATATATAGAGATATTTACATACATGACAATAAGTCTGAAGATACACTAAGCCCCATAAGAACATTCACATGGGGAATGTGAAGGGGAAAGATTCATCCAATAACAAGAGGGTGAAACCCATTCGAAAGTTATATAGGGAATCTATTTCCGTGGGCTAAGAGGATGCAGGAATGCAATCCAGGAAAATAACCAGGATGGTTGCGTGAAAAACAGAGGATAAGATCAATCTGTAAAGAGCAAGTCGGGAGTCCTTTAGAACTCTGACATGGTAGATGGGTAGAAACGCATAGAGAAGATACCAGGAGGATCCACTGGAGGGACATAGGGGTATCATGCGTTACTAATAGCCCTGGATATTCACGCAGAAAAAGCTTATATTCTGAATTATAACAGGAGAAAAGAGGGTGTGGAGAACCCTCACAGTCATGAGAATGATTTATAAGCTTTTTTCTACTATATAGAATAGCCCTCAGAGACAAAGATCAATGCTCTGTAGCAAGGGCCCATAGTAGAAAGCTTCTCTGAAGATTGCAGAGAGCATTGTGCAGGAGACTTATGGGATAAACTGACTGAAGTCAGGCGTGTTGCCACATCCTAGGAAAAGGAGATGGCTAGAAAGAAGATAATGTGAGAAGCCTAAAGTGAGTAGGAATGTCCAAGATAGATGAGGATTAGCTTGGATCACTACTGAGGCTAGACAAAAATTGTGGAAGATGGACTGGCACTTGTGGAAAAGTACCAGTGGTTCAAACACTGGAACTCCTGCATGCACAGAAGCTGAAAAGACAGCAGAGAGGACCTTCCTGTGCAAAACAGAGAGGAACAGACAAAGGGAGAGGAGATATTCCTGCCCCTGTCTGATGAGTTATCTTGAGAATGTATTCAAGAAAACTAAAAAGATCTACACTGGAATGAAAGGCTAGAGAAGCTTTTCAGTATGGTACCACTCAGTCAGGGAAAATCCTGGATGAGAGGGTAGAGAAAACAGGTAATTGGAGGGTGACTTACCCATATGGCGAATCAGCTGAGGGAAAAAATATTCATGTTGGGCCAGAAACTATCATGGGATAGTTGTAACCTCCCTTCTTAATAGTAAGAAGAGGATAATTCTGTAACCCATGGACAAGAATATCCTGACAGCTTAGCATACTGAAAAAGGAAAAACCAGTGTAGCTTTAATAAAAAACAGTGAACCAACTTCTGTTAAAAAGAAGTTAACTGTAGATTGAAACCTTCAGAACCTATGGTTGCTGGGTATGTTGAGACTGGCTAGAGTTTGGAAACTTCAGACTAGGACGAGGTGTCCCTTGCTTGAGCACCTCTGGATGATGGGCAGGAGAAGAGTGAAACCTTCTTTTCTTAGGGAAAGAAGGCTTGGTAGGACATTTCCTACCTCCTGGGGAAGAAGGCGGCTTAGAATGGTCTCCAGAACCAGGGAAGTCAGTGGAGCAATGAGCAACCTGACGTAAAGCCTCCTTATTGAAGAGATTTTACCCAGTACAAGGAGAATTACCCAGTGTATGTTGTGCCCATCTGCTCAAGTCTGAAGCTTGGAGCCAGGCTCTACGACGTGCTCCAATGGCAATAGCAGAGGATCTGCTAACAGACTCAAAAGAGTCTAGAGAAGCACGAGAAAGAAACCAAGAGATATTCCGGCTATGACTAAGAAGCAAGGAATAGTCAGCAGCCTTAGGCTCTGACAAAAAAGGAGTCAAAAGAGATAATTTCTTTGTGACCTCCTGGAGTGTTAGACTCATATAAAATATATAAGAAATAATTCTTGATGCCAGCATAGATGTTTGGAAGGTTTGACGTCCAAAGGCATCAAGTGCTCTAGAAGCACGACCTGGCGGATAAGAATGCTTCTTCTTGCTTTTTACCTTCCTCATTGCTGATTCCACAACAATGGAATGATGGGGAAGTTGATTCTTTTGAAACCCTGGAGAGGGGGGCACCTGATACAGAACATTAGTTGCTGTAGAAGGTGAGGGAACCCTTAAAGGTGATTCCCATATTCTCAGAAGAAGATCCTGCAAAGAATGATGTAAAGGAAGCATTATATTTCCCTTTTCTGCAGGAGAACCTTGGTTAAGATTACAGCCAGGGATAGGAATAGCAAGAAAGGTTACCATGTCAAGGAGAAACTTCTGAAAAGAAGGATCTCCAATGGGAACCATCCCTGGAAAGGCTAAGGTTGAAGATGCAGCCTGAGCACCAGAGGATGCACTGGTCTGGTGCAGAAAAAGAACCTTACTAGATGGATAATGATACTGGCAGTCACGATTTGAGGCAGTTAGTACTGCATCGTCTATGCCAGGTATCGATTCCAAACTAGGCATAGAAAGGATCGATGGCACCGATGTAATTGCAGGAATCGATATCGATACCGATACCGGTAATGGCATCGAGGCCGTCATCGGAGGCTGCTCAAGCGGTACGAGGTAACCAGAGAGTCTTGGTGAGTATCCTCGGTACTGCGTATCCGGAAACGATAAGGGTCGGTTACAAGGCGCGTCGGTACACAGTCATCTAGACTAGATATCGATTCCAGACTCGGCATCGAAGGGAGCGAGTCTATCGATGCATGTCTAGAGTGCACCGACGTCGGTGGTGGTACCGGCGATGCTGGTACAGGGAAGTCACTCTGGGTCGTATCGATCGGTCCCGAAGGTACCGAGGACGCCAGATGACGATCCCTGGTGAAGAGTGGAACACTCGACACTGGTGCCGATGCCGGGGTATCGGTACCGCTCGAAGCGGATACCACCCCCGAGCATGGCTTAGATATAGGAAAGTCAATCTGGAACGTATCGATCGGTCCCGAAGGTACCGAGGATGCCAGATGACGATCCCTGGTGAAGAGTGGAACACTCGACACCAGTGCCGATGCCGGGGTATCGGTACCGCTCGAAGCGGATACCACCCCCGAGCATGGCTCAGGTATGTTCTGTGAGGGGTGAGCCCCAGGAACAACCTGAAACCCCTGAAATGCTTTGGAGCCCGAAGACTCCCGCCGGGGTTTTAATGCCAATGGGGTCTTGAGGGCAAGGCCAGAGCCGTCATCATGCGTGGCATGAGACCTACCACTCAAGGATTGGCAAGTCTTAACAGACTGTTTGTGGATTACCTGATCCTGTAGAGAAGAAGAACCCGGTGCCCTCACTGCAGGAGGGAAAACGGTATCGAGGGAAACTCGAAAGAGGGAAGGTCTTCTCTCAGTATTGCAGCCTGATAGTTCAGGGGAAAAAGGGGCAGGACCCAAACAGGTTAGACACCAGTGATTGGAGTCTAAAAAGAAAACTGTGTTTCCACAGTGAAGGCACTTCTTAGGAGAAGAAGGCTCCATAATGGAGAGGCCTTGTAGGCCCAAAAAAGTTAAGACAGAAACAGAGGGAAAAATCTCTCTGAGTTTAAGAAAAAGGAAAAGAAAATATCACCGGCAGTACCGGTGTCGGCGGGAAAAACAGCCGCGACCACAAGAAAACAAGAAATGAAGTATTTAAAGAAAAACGTTTCTGCGGTGACAGGAGGACGTCCTGCCGGCTCCGCGGAAAAACGAAAACTGAGGAGAGACAGTGGAAAAGGCGGGAAGTCAGTGCGCAGGCACGAGGGATGCTCCCAAAAGCTTTCTGATTGGATGCTGGGGAGCATTCCCGTGCAGGCTCCGTCGGTACCGACGTACCCATATGTGAAGACTCATTCCTGCTTGTTCCTGGAGATTATGTTAAAAAGCAACAGGTCCAGCACAGATCCCTGGGGTACTCCACTATTTACTTTTCTTCAATGAGAAAATTGGCCATTTAGCCCTACTCTCTGCCTTCTATCTTTTAGCCAGTTTCTGATCCCACAATATTACACTGACTCTAATCCCATGACTTTTTAATTTTGCAGAGTCTCTCATGAGGGATCTTGTCAGAGGCTTTCTGAAAATCCAGATACACTATATCAACCGGCTCACCTTTGTCTACCTGTTTATTCACACCGTCAAAAAAATATAACAGATTATTAAGACAAGACTTTCCTTGGCTAAATCCATGTTGGCTTTCTCCTATTAAACCATGACTATAAACATAAGTAATTTTATTCTTTATAATGGTTTTCTTCCATTTTTCCTGGTACTGATTTCAGACTCACAGGTCTGAAGTTTCCTGGATCACCCTGGAACCTTTTTTTTTCTTTATTAGGATTTTATAATAATACTCAATTAAGTGCAATAAATGAGATAAAGAAATACGGGATATACACATCTTATGCTTACATATAACCCACACAGAAGAAATAATTCATCCCTATAATTAGCCCACAAGAAGAATGAGGGGCTACAGGAAATATCAAACCCTAATTAGACCGTTTTACAGGACAATAACTAAGGTACAAACATAAGGAAAAAGAAAATATACATTCCAGCAGGCCAAGACTTAAGCGTCAGCCGTAATGGGCCCAACCTCCACCCTAATCTCTTCCCTCACACAAAGAAAATCTAAGAGCTGTTTTGGGTCAAAAAAATAGGAAGGTTTTCACCTGATAAGCAACATAACATCTAGAAGTGTATTTTAACATAAAAGAAGCACCCAATGAGGTGGTCCTGGATCGAAGAGCCAGGAAATCCTTCCTTTTTAATTGGGTAGCACGTGATAAGTCAGGAAATATACAAACTTTTGCTCCCAAAAACAACTCATTAATATTTTTTTTAAAAGATCGAAGGATTAAAGCTCTGTCAGCTTCCAGAGCCAGAGTTGCAAGCATGGTAGTCCTCTCTGTAACTACATCCAAAGAACTTTCCAGAAAACCTATTAAGTCCCCCAGTCCGCTCACACAGTCCTCAGCATTCTTCCTCTTAGCCTCCAAGATATTAACAGACAAATATTGTGCCCTCGTAATTGGAGGTAGATGTTCCATGGGAATTCTCAATACTTCCATCAAATATTTACGTACCATCTCCACTGGTGACATAAGAGGAGATCTCGGAAAGTTAAGCAGACGAAGATTATTCCGATGAGCGAGATTCTCCAGATATTCAGTTTTACGTGATAACACAGTCCTTTCTCTCATCAGAGCAGCATACTCCTCTTTAAGGCGATAAATCTCCTCATTAACTTGAACCAGAGAGGCAGTTTGTAATTCATGGCTTTTGGAGGCTTCCAATTTCACACTAGCCATTTCAGAACTAACAAAACCCACAACCATAGATAAGGAAGTTGTCAGGGCCGATATGGCATCCCACAGCGCATCCAAAGTAATTGCAGGGTTCTCCAGCACTAAATTTACTGGCTTTTGCATACCTCCAGGCTCCAGATGCCATCGAGAATCCGCCCCCACAGACAAAGCTGCTAACTGACTCTCAGGCAATCTCTCCCCTCCAGAGTCCACAGCCAGCCGCTGAACTGTTTGTCTCTCACCTTCGGGTAGTGGAGTACTCTCCCGACCTCCCGGCAGCTCCCGAGCACAAACTACAAACGGCGAGATGTCATTTCCGGGTTGAGCTGGAGGAGACAGCTGGGCAGGAAACAGACTAACTCCTGAAGCGCCCAGCACAGATTCCAAGTCTCCAACCCGTGCTGTCGAAGACGCTGCTTGAGACCCAACTGCTGCAAATCCACAATATTCAAAGGTCCGCTGAGTCGAAAAGGAAGCCTGCGGTGGAGAGACGGGGAGGGCAGCCTGCTTCCTTTTTCTCCGCCCCATGATGAACTAGGCAGAGATTCGGCAACAGTACAAAACACTCGAACAAACTCGGAGCACTCAGCCGGAGGTCAATTACTTGCCACCATCTTGCCCCCCCTGGAACCCTTTTTAAATTTTGGAATTACAATGGCCATTCTCCATTCTTCAGGTACAGCGTAGTTACTCACCTGTAACAGGTGATCTCCGGGAACAGCAGGAATTTAGTCCTCACCTATGGGTATCGTCGGTATCAACAGAGCCTGCGCGGGAACGCTCCCCAGCGTCCAATAGGAACGCTTATGGGAGCATCCCTCAGCACATGCGAGCTTGCCTTTCCGCCTTTCCAACTGTCCCTCTTCAGTTAAGTTTGTAGCTGAGTGAAAGGATAGAAGAGGGAGAGAGGAAAGAGACAAAGAGAGAGAGAGAGACAACTCCTAGGGGAGGTGGGTGGGTTGTGAGGACTACATTCCTGCTGTTCCCAGAGATCACCTGTTACAGGCGAGTAACTGCGCTATCTCCAGGAACAAGCAGAAATGTAGTCCTCACATATGGGGACTCCCTAGCTGAAGATGCCAAGGAGCTATTCCCAGGAAGGTGCCACCGTCGAAGGTGAGAATCCTTCCTCCCATGGATCTCCGGCATCCCACCAGGGTTGGTGGGTAGGAGTTGGTTTACGTTTGAAAGAGATTTTGAAGAACAGCTTGGCCAAAGAAGGCATCCCAATGGGAGGCTTTATCTAGGCAGTAGTGGGCTGTGAAGGTGTGTACCGAAGCCCAGGTGGCTGCTCGACAAATGTCATCGATAGACACAGAGTGGAGATTAGCCATAGAAGCTGCCATGGCTCTCACATTGTGAGCTGTGACATGGTCCTGAAGATGAAGACCCTTACTCTCATAAGTAAAGGATACGCATTGGGCAATCCATTTAGATAAAGTTCTTTTGGAGACTGGAAGTCCCAAATGACTAGGGTCAAAAGCTACAAAACGTTGCGAGGACTTTCTATGTTGCTGTGTTCTTTGAATGTAAAAGGTTAAGGCCCTTTTACAATCCAAAGTATGAAGGTTTCTTTCTGCATTAGAGGCGTGAGGCCTCGGAAAAAATACAGGAAGATAAAATTGGTTTAAATGAAAAGGCGAAACCACCTTTGGCATAAAGTGTGGGTGAGTTCAAAGAACAACCTTATCATGATGAAATCTAGTATAAGGAGGATCAGCCACTAAAGCTTGCAATTCACTAATGCGACGGGCAGAGGTGATTGCAATCAGGAAAATGACCTTCCAAGTCAAAAACATAAGGGCTGTAGTGGCTAAAGGTTCAAAAGGCGGACTCATGAGCTGCACGAGAACTAGATTTAGATCCCATGCTACCGGTGGTGGCTTGATAGGAGTGGATGAGAGAAACTTGGTTGTCCATTTAGAGGCTTATAAGAAGCTGCAATTGCACTAAGATGGACTCTTACCGAATTGGTCTTTAAGCCAGAATTCGATAAGTGAAGGAGATACTCTAGTATCGATTCCAGGGGGTTTAATCCCTTCTTGGAGCACCATTTAGTAAAGCATTTCCACTTGAAGATCTTCTTATGGAAAGTTTCCTAGAAGCCTAAAGGATATCTTTTACCTGTTGGGACAGGCTGAAATCCTGGAGGTCTAAGCCTTCAGCAACCAGGCCGTGAGGTGCACGGACTGGGGATTCGGGTGTCATAGCATCCCGTTCTCCTGGGAAAGGAGATCTGGAGCATGCCCTAACTCCAGAGGTGGCGCTTGAGAGAGATGCAGAAGCAGGGAATACCACGTTTGGCGTGGCCATCGTGGTGCTATGAGAATCATGTGACCCCTGTCCCTCTGAAGTTTGAAGAGTGTCTTGGGGATGAGGGGAATGGGTGGGAAGGCATAAAGGAAGTCATGTGTGCTGACAGCTGTGTGCCGGAATCCTGGAACAGAACTGGGGAAGTTTGGCATTCAGTGGACTTGCAAAGAGGTCTATGTCTGGAGTGCCCCAGAGATGAAATATCTTTGCCACCTGGTCTAGGTGGAGTGACCACTCGTGAGGTAGCAGTACTCGACTGAGTTTGTCTGCCCAAAGGTTTTGAATGCCTGGACGATATACCACTAGAAGGTGAATTTGATGCTCTCTGGCGAGGGCCCATAGTCGTAAACTTTGTTGCATAACGACAGAGAGCCTGTCCCGCCCTGCTTGTTCACATAGAACATGGCTACCTGATTGTCCGTCTGGACTAGGACTGTCTTGTAACTGAGCTGAGCGTGGAACACTCGAAGAGCTAAATAAATTGCTCTTAACTCCAGGACGTTTATGTGTAAACCAACTTCCTGTGGAGTCCAGGTGCCCTGGGTAGAGAGATGATTCAGGTGTGCTCCCCAACCCACCTGTGATGCATCTGTTGTTAGGGTGGCCTGAAAGAGGGGTTGATGGAAAGGAGACTCTACTGTCAGATTTTCTAATGATTGCCACCATTGGAGGGACAAAATTAGTCGCTGAGAGATTGTTATTTTCTCCGACAAATGACCCGTGGCCTGTGTCCACTGTGTGGAGAGGGTCCACTGAGCTGCTCGCATGTGGAGGCGATCATATGGGACTACATGAACTGTGGATGCCATGTGTCCCAGTAACTGCAGTAGCTCCCGAGCAGTGAGGGAGGATTTGCCTGCTGCTTGGGAAGCTAACTGCATTATGCGAAGACACCGGGCTTGTGGAAGGAAAGCCTTTGCCTGTCTGGTATCCAGACAGGCTCCTATGAATTCTAGGCATTGGGAAGGAACTAGTTGAGATTTGGGGAAGTTTATTACCAATCCCAAGTATTGGAGGATTCGCATTGTACGAGACAGTGCAGTGTTGGCCTCTGTTACTGTGGCGGCTCGGATGAGCCAGTCGTCTAAGTAAGGGAAGACAAAAATCCCCAGGGTTCATAGAAATGCAGCTACTACTGCCATGCATTTCGTGAATACCCTTGGTGCTTAAGCCAGACCAAAAGGAAGAACCCTGTATTGGAAATGCCTTCCCTTGAAAAGGAAACGTAAAATTTTCCTGTGATCTGGATGGATAAGAATGTGAGTGTATGCATCCTTTAAGTCTAGAGAGCAAAGCAAGTCCTGGCCTTGAAGGTATGGCAGAAGAGTTCCCAGAGAAATCATTTTGAATTTCTCTCGAAACAGATATTTGTTCAATTCTCTGAGGTCTAAAATGGGTCTGTGTCCTCCTGTCTTCTTTGGAATAAGAAAATAGGGGGAGTAGAACCCTGCACCCCATTGAAGAATGGGTACTTCTGCTATTGCCCCTTGGGCAAGAAGCGTGGAGACCTTGTGATCTAGCAGATTGTCTGCAGAGGTTTGTGAATTGAACTGCTTTAGAATTGTAGGAGGGGGTAAGCTGTGAAAATGAAGTTTGTACCCCTCCCCTACAATGGACAAAGTCCAATCTTCTGCTGTTATCTGATGCCATCTGTTGACAAAGTGGCATACCTGCCGGGGATATTGGGGGGTTGAGGACCCCTCAGAGGCAGGAAGGCAAAGCTCTCTAGGAAGGAGTCAAAGTCCTTGAGGGGGCTGAACCTGGAGAGCTGGTTGGGCTCTTGGGCCTTTTGGTTTCTTTTGTTGTCTAGTTTGTCCCTTTTGGGCAACCTGACCTGGAGCTTGAGTCTGATGGGTATAGGAAGGATAAAACTTCCTCTTTTTGCTAAAAGAGGGTTTTTTATACGGCTTTCTTTTGGCTGGAGTGGCTGTAGACTTTGGCTGTCCAACACAGGGCAAATTATCACGTGAAACAGGCACACAGTCCATAACGTGATAAGGTGGAAAAACACTTTATTTGAATTCTCAGACCTAGCAACCCGACACAGGCCGTGTTTCGGAGACCTTCGTCAGGGGTTGTCTAAATAGGTACTAGAAACATAAAAACAAACAATATTAAAAAATCAAATAATAGTGAAAGAACAAATAATCATGGACATACATTTTACTCTATTCACACAAAAATAGAAATAAATATATAATAATAAAGGGATAATAAATAATTTATAATAAATAATTAAAAAGTGAATAATAAATAATTAAAATAATAAAACTCAAATACTCAAAATGTGATACCCAAATATAGTTAAAAAGTAAAAATATATAATAAAACTAAAATAGACCACAACTAAATCCATGCAGACACAATAAAATCATTGCTGGAGGTGATAAACATCTTAATTACAATGTTACTACCTTATTTGTAGAGACGATGACATGCAAATTAATTGTAGAAGCGATGTCATACAATCCTCGCAAGGAGGCAAACAACTAAAATGAAGAAAAACATAAGATAAACCATATGTGTACCATTGGAGATAACTCTTGTCTATCCAGAATATGAATTGAAAATTATTATATTTAAATCAATAAACCACTGTGGACTGAAGACTAGAAACACAAAGGAGAAACGCAGCAGGCATTATTATGAGGAACGGAAGAGGAGACGAGTAATACACAAGTGCTGAATACCATCTATTGTAATTCAGAGATTGGTGGGAGAAATTGTATTACACCCCATTTGTTGTACGCTTCTTATCAAGAATAATCACAGAGAAACTATATTGTACTTATAAAAACCCTTAAAAAATATATATTTATTTAGAGTAGGACCAAAATTTCATCGCAGGGCCAGCTTACCAACACCATCTGCATCAAATCTGAATAATATGCATGCAGAAACTAAACCGTCAGAGTGCTTAGAAATTTTTAGAGACATTGAGGAGAGAGGAGGGGCTGAATTATCAAGAGAAAAAATGCTACACTAATTCCCCTTACCCATATTTAGCAGAGGATCGTAGCGATGTGTGAGTATCAAAAAAATAATTTAAAAGGAGGTGTGCAGATCGCTACACAATTACCCCTTCTTTTTATTTAGAGTAGGACCAAAATTTCATCGCAGTGCCAGCTTACCAACACCATCTGCATCAAGTCCGAATCGTATACATGCAGAAACTGAACCGTCAGAGTGCTTAGAAATTTTTAAAGACAATGGGGAGAGAGGAGAGGCTAGATTATCAAGGGAAGAATGCTGCACTAATACTCCTTAACCATATTCAACGGAGGCTCTTAGCGATGTTTGATTAACAAAGAAATATTTTAAAAGGAAGTGTGCAGATCGCTACACAATTACCCCTTGCCCATATTTAATCAAAGGCTCCTAGCGATGTGAGGACATTAAAATAACGCTGTCATGGAGATTATCTTACTTACTGATCCTTAGCCGCTGACCGGAGACGAAAATTTTTCAAACTGTCAGTGAACTGAAAAGTAGTCCTTCAGACTGTCAGCGTGAATTGCTATCGGAAGACGCCGACACATGCGCAGGCCTTGTAATGATCTCAAGAGCGGGAAACAGAGGGGGCGTGGCCAAACCCCCCAAAAACTTTATTTAGGAACCAATCATAGAACTATAATGCTAACGCTAAAATCGAGTGAAGACAAAAAGGAAATAGTAGACATTTCACATTTTCAATTGTTAAAAAAGGACCACCAGAGGCATCGGGTTGTTAGTAAAGCTCTAGTGTAGTTACTCCATGTAACAATTGATCCTATTATTCTGTTTTATCCTCGTGTCTTTCGTATCTCTCAAAAAAATTTTTTTATTAGGGACAGATAAAACTAAATAAAAAACCCCTCTACTACCTAGCCACATAGACCAAACAAAAGAATGGTAATAGAATCAAAAGGTGATAATCTAATAATATAAAAGTACCCCCAATAATTCTAAAATTAAATGATTAAAAACAAAAACATAATAAAATCAAAATTAATTAAATAATAAAATAATCAAATCAATTAAAATCAAAATTTGTTAAAGGATAAAAAAGCATAAATACATTTAAAATAAATAAAATCAAAGAAAATCAAAATTGTATTAAAGAATAAAAAAGCATAAATATATTTAAAATTATATTAATAAATATAAAAAAATAATATTAATGTAGTACTGATGGATAAAATCCAATCATAAATGAAACATTAATATGATATGTATAAATATATATAATAATAATTAATAGTAAACAAATATCAAATTAAAAAGTAAAAAGTAAAAAATCATATTAGATATTAAAAGTAATAGTTTAAAGTACATTTAACATCTAATATATAGTATAAGTCATTAAAAAACAAAAATAAAAATCAAAATAATAAATCCATAAATACATGTGGAATCACGTAATGAATAATTAAAATTAATATAATAGTAAATATATAATACAATAACAAAATATAAATAGAAAAACTATTTTAACTAAAAAAATATATATAAAAAAAAATATAAAAATAATAAAAATAAAAATAATTATAAATAATATTAGAATAAATTTAAAAATAAAATCAAATCAAACAAAATGATCACCCACTTCGAGGGCAAATGGGTTAAGGGACTGACTAGGTGGTAGAAAATTTTTTTAATATATCTAATATGTATCACATGGCTATGGGGAGTAAAAAGATGATCTGATTACAAAAAAACAGAGAAATCCTGATCTAAATTGAGACCATTCGGAGCAAGAGTATTTAGTAGAAAAATGTATCTCTGTTCGAGCTAAAGAATGGTCTTGTTCACATCTCCCCCTCGCCAATTGGTTTTAACTTGTTTTATCAGAAAGAATTTAAGATCAGTGACTTTGTGCTGTAATGTCTGCCAATGGGAGACCAAAGGTTTATCTTCTATGTTCCTCCTAATGCAGCTCTTGTGCTCCATAATCCTAATCTTGATCTTGCGGGTGGTTTTGCCTACGTAGAGCAATCTACAAGGGCATTGTATCACATAGATTACGTTATGTGACTCACAATTGGCAAAATCATTGATTGGAAACTTCTCGTGTGTAGTGGGATGGATAAAAAAATGCGGTAGATGTGCTGTCTGTTTGAATGTTTTACCTGTAAGAAATTTTTTTATCCATCCCACTACACACGAGAAGTTTCCAATCAATGATTTTGCCAATTGTGAGTCACATAACGTAATGTATGTGATACAATGCCCTTGTAGATTGCTCTACGTAGGCAAAACGGCGAGGGGGAGATGTGAACAAGACCATTCTTCAGCTCGAACAGAGATACATTTTTCTACTAAATACTCTTGCTCCGAATGGTCTCAATTTAGATCAGGATTTCTCTGTTTTTTTGTAATCAGATCATCTTTTATTTTTAAATTTATTTTTAAATTTATTCTAATATTATTTATAATTATTTTTATTTTTATTAATTTTATATTTTTTTTATATATATATTTTTAGTTAAAAAAAATTTCTATTTATATTTTGTTATTGTATTATATATTTACTATTATATTAATTTTAATTATTCATTACATGATTCCACATGCATTTATGGATTTATTATTTTGATTTTGATTTTTGTTTTTTAATGACTTATACTATATATTAGAAGTTAAATGTACTTTAAACTATTACTTTTAATATCTAATATGATTTTTTACTTTTTACTTTTTAATTTGATATTTGTTTACTATTAATTATTATTATATATATTTATACATATCATATTAATGTTTCATTTATGATTGGATTTTATCCATCAGTACTACATTAACATTATCATTTTTTTATATTTATTAATATACTTTTAAATATATTTATGCTTTTTTATTCTTTAATACAATTTTGATTTTCTTTGATTTTATTTATTTTAAATGTATTTATGCTTTTTTATCCTTTAACAAATTTTGATTTTAATTGATTTGATTATTTTATTATTTAATTAATTTTGATTTTATTATGTTTTTGTTTTTATCATTTAATTTTAGAATTATTGGGGGTACTTTTATATTATTAGATTATCACCTTTTGATTCTATTACCATTCTTTTGTTTGGTCTATGTGGCTAGGTAGTAGAGGGGTTTTTTATTTAGTTTTATCTGTCCCTAATAGAAAAATTTTCTTTTGAGAGATACGAAAGACACGAGGATAAAACAGAATAATAGGATCAATTGTTACATGGAGTAACTACACTAGAGCTTTACTAACAAACCGATGCCTCTGGTGGTCCTTTTTTAACAATTGAAAATGTGAAATGTCTACTATTTCCTTTTTGTCTTCACTCGATTTTAGCGTTAGCATTATAGTTCTATGATTGGTTCCTAAATAAAGTTTTTTGGGGGTTTGGCCACGCCCCCTCTGTTTCCCGCTCTTGAGATCATTACAAGGCCTGCGCATGTGTCGGCGTCTTCCGATAGCAATTCACGCTGACAGTCTGAAGGACTACTTTTCAGTTCACTGACAGTTTGAAAAATTTTCGTCTCCGGTCAGCGGCTAAGGATCAGTAAGTAAGATAATCTCCATGACAGCGTTATTTTAATGTCCTCACATCGCTAGGAGCCTTTGATTAAATATGGGCAAGGGGTAATTGTGTAGCGATCTGCACACTTCCTTTTAAAATATTTCTTTGATAATCAAACATCGCTAAGAGCCTCCGTTGAATATGGTTAAGGAGTATTAGTGCAGCGTTGTTCCCTTGATAATCTAGCCTCTCCTCTCTCCCCATTGTCTTTAAAAATTTCTAAGCACTCTGACGGTTCAGTTTCTGCATGTATACGATTCGGACTTGATGCAGATGGTGTTGGTAAGCTGGCACTGCGATGAAATTTTGGTCCTACTCTAAATAAAAAGAAGGGGTAATTGTGTAGCGATCTGCACACCTCCTTTTAAATTATTTTTTTGATACTCACACATCGCTACGATCCTCTGCTAAATATGGGTAAGGGGAATTAGTGTAGCATTTTTTTCTCTTGATAATTCAGCCCCTCCTCTCTCCTCAATGTCTCTAAAAATTTCTAAGCACTCTGACGGTTTAGTTTCTGCATGCATATTATTCAGATTTGATGCAGATGGTGTTGGTAAGCTGGCCCTGCGATGAAATTTTGGTCCTACTCTAAATAAATATATTTTTTTTGAGGGTTTTTATAAGTACAATATAGTTTCTCAGTGATTATTCTTGATAAGAAGCGTACAACAAATGGGGTGTAATACAATTTCTCCCACCAATCTCTGAATTACAATAGATGGTATTCAGCACTTGTGTATTACTCGTCTCCTCTTCCGTTCCTCATAATAATGCCTGCTGCGTTTCTCCTTTGTGTTTCTAGTCTTCAGTCCACAGTGGTTTTTTGATTTAAATATAATAATTTTCAATTCATATTCTGGATAGACAAGAGTTATCTCCAATGGTACACATATGCTTTATCTTATGTTTTTCTTCATTTTAGTTGTTTGCCTCCTTGCGAGGATTGTATGACATCGCTTCTACAATTAATTTGCATGTCATCGTCTCTACAAATAAGGTAGTAACATTGTAATTAAGATGTTTATCACCTCCAGCAAGGATTTTATTGTGTCTGCATGTATTTTATTGTGTCTGCATGGATTTAGTTGTGGTCTATTTTAGTTTTATTATATATTTTTACTTTTTTAACTATATTTGGGTATCGCATTTTGAGTATTTGAGTTTTATTATTTTAATTATTTATTATTCACTTTTTAATTATTTATTATAAATTATTTATTATCCCTTTATTATTATATATTTATTTCTATTTTTGTGTGAATAGAGTAAAATGTATGTCCATGATTATTTGTTCTTTCACTATTATTTGATTTTTTAATATTGTTTGTTTTTATGTTTCTAGTACCTATTTAGACAACCCCTGACGAAGGTCTCCGAAACACGGCCTGTGTCGGGTTGCTAGGTCTGAGAATTCAAATAAAGTGTTTTTCCACCTTATCACGTTTTGGACTGTGTGGCTGTAGACTTTGACAATCTATCTAAGGTAGAATTGTCAGCATCTAACTCGTTAGCCTTCTCCTGCCAGTTCTTGCCCAAGAGATTCTCTCTCGTGCAAGGAATGTTGCCTAACTTGTCCTATACCCAAGTCTCCAAGTCTGATGCCTGTAGCCAGGCAATCCATCGTGCGCCCATGGCAATAGCAGAAGTTCTGCTGATGCATTCGAAGCAGTCAAAGGCTGCACGATTGACAAACTTGGAAACATCCTGAGCATGCTTAACCAGAGTAAGAAAGTCTTGTCTCTTATCATCTGGGAGAAATGGGCTCATAAGTTCCAAGTCTCCTGTGATTTCTTTGAGGAACATTCCCATATATAGGATATATGAGCTGATCCTAGCTGAAAGCATGGAAGCTTGAAAAGTTCTGCATCCAAAAGCACCCAGAGTCCTGCATTCACAACCTGGAGGATTGGATGCATGTCTTTTAGCACTTTTCATCCTACGCATGGCTGACTCCACTACCATTGAATGGTGTGGCAGCTGAGTTTTCTGAAATCCAGGACATGGTTGGACTCGATATATAGTATCAAGTCTCCTACAGTGAGGAGAAGTAGTCAGAGGTGTCTCCCACATTCTGAGCATCAAGTTATGCAGAATTTCATGTATAGGCAAAGTAGCTGCCTCCTTAGGAGCTTTAGGATACTGGAGGATTTCCAATTCCTTTGCTCTGGGTTCCTCTTCAGGAGCTACTGTGATTGAAAGACCTTTAGCCATATCACAGATGAAATCCTGAAATGACATGTCCTCTGGGGGTGACATTCTGTGTTGGGGAGAAGAGGGATCTTCTAAGAGAAAAGCTCTAGTGCCAGCAGAATTGTCAGAGTCTTCGGAATCGGAGGAATCAAAGTATTCCTGACCCCGATGCTCCTGCAAAGCACGATCCCGGTACCGAGGTGACCCGGTACCACTTTATCCACTCCAGCCGGAGGTGGAATGGGAAGAGTTACCATCAGGGCCGGTACCGTTGGTACCGGCATCGTCGGTGTCGGTACAGGTGTCTGTACTGGTGTCGGTACCGGCATCGGTGTCGATGTCGGCACCGGTGCCCTTGGGACAACCGGTACCGCAGCTGGGAGAAGAGCTGCGATACTGCGTTCGATAGCAAGAAATCTCTGGTCTATCGATGCTGCCGATGCCTGAGTGTCAGTACCGGTAAGAACGGCCGGAACCCCTGAGCATGGCACAGGTAGTTCTTGCGAGGTTGAGGCCTCGAGAATATCCTGAAGCCCCATCGATGCTTTGGAAGCTGAAGCCTCCCGCCGGGGCTGTTTTGCCGGTGTGGTTCCCTCAAGGGCAATGTCAATGGCCTCTTGATGCTTAGCAGGAGAGCTACCCTTTGAGGATCGGCTTTTGTGTTTAGTTACCTGAGATCCATGGGAGGAAGAAGAGGCTCTTGACGATGTTGATGCAATAGATCTGGCATCTGAAGAAAAGAGGGTACCGAGCTTTGCGGCCCGTTTCTGTCTTCCTCTTTTAGTCATCCCAATGCAGGAGAGACGTTCAGTTGGAGAATGATCAGGTCCTAAACATTTTAGACACCAATCATGGGTGTCAGTGATGGAAATGGTACCGCCACAATGGTACCACCACACTTAGTACATTTTTTAAAACCACTAGTTGGCTTTTCCATGATTTTGGAAAAATGGGCCTAATGCCCAAAATGGCGCCTAGCACCAAAAACAGAAAAGAAACAGAGAAAGTCTAGTTTTTTTTTTTATGAAAAGAAAAGAACCGGCGGTACCAGTAGGTGTCGTGCGGTAGGCAAATGCGACCACAAAAAAGAATTTTAAAGACGGAATTTTCTGCGGTGACAGGGAATAGGTCCTGTTGGCTCCGCGGAAAACAAAGAACTGAAGAGAGACGGAAAGGCGGGAAGGCAGCGAGCATGTGCTGAGGGATGCTCCCAAAAGTGTTCCTATTGGATGCTGGGGAGCATTCCCGCGCAGGCTCCGTCGGTACCGACGATACCCATATGTGAGGACTACATTCCTGCTTGTTCCTGGAGATTACAGCTGATTTTAATGATAGTTAACAGATTACTAATAGTAGGTCTGCAATCTCATATTTCAGTTCTTTCAATACCTTTGGATGTATACCATCCAGTCCAAGTGATTTGGTACTCTTCAGTTTATCAAATATTTGTAATACATCTTCCCAGTTTATCGCTATTTCTTTTAATTCTTCCGATACATCACCTTTATATACCATTTCAGGCATGGGTAAATTCCCTACATCATCTTCAGTAAAGATCAAAGCAAAGAATTCATTCAGTCTCTCCGCTATGGCCTTGACTTTATTTAACACGTCTTTTACTCCTCTATCATCTGATGGTCCAACTGACTCTCTCACAGTTCTTTTGCTATGAATGTACTTGAAAAAGGTTTTATTATACATTTTTGCTTCCACGGCAAGCTTTTTTTAAAATTCTCTCTTTGCCTGCCTTATCAATGCCTTGTATCTAACTTGACAATACTTATGCTGTTTCCCATTTTCGTCATTTGGATCCTTTTTCCATTTCCTGAAAGATGCTTTTTTGCCCGCAGCAGCCTCTCTGACCTCGCCTTTAAACCAGGCTGACAGTTTTTTGGCCTTCCTTCCACTTTTCTTAAAGCGAGGAATACATCTGTTCTGGGCTTCCAAGATAGTATTTTTAAACAATGCTCATACTTTATGCAAATCTTTAGCCTTTGCAGCTGCTCCTTTTAGTCTTTATTTAAATATTTTCCTCATTTTATCATAGTCTCCTTTTTGAAAGTTACATGTGAGTTACTGTGGATTTCCTTGCCATCCTTCTTTCATTTATGAAGTCAAATGTGATCACGCTATCATCACTATTGCCAAGTGGCCCCAACACCTTTATCTCTTGCACCAGATCCTGCATGCTACTAAGGACTAGGTCCAATATAGCTTCCCCTCTTGTCGGTTCATTTACCAGCTGCTCCAAGAAGCAGTCATTTATTTCATCTAGAAACTTTATCTCCCTAGCATGTCCTGCTGTGATACTGACCCAGTCGATACCCGAGTAACTGAAATCACCCATTATTATACTGTGTTATAACTTTTGTTAGCTTCCCTGATTTCTTTGAGCATTTCATCATCTATATGTTCATTCTGGCCAGGCAGTCGGTAGTACAGCCCCACTGCCATTGCCTTCCCCTTTTTACATCAAACTTCTATCCACAGAGATTCTACAGCGTATTTTCTTTCCTACAAAACTTTAATCCTCTGTGACTCAATACCCCCTCTAATATAGAGCACAACTCCTCCACCAATTTGATCTACTCTATCATTGTAATATAGTTTGTACCCAGGTATCACAGTATCCCATTGGTTGTCCTCCTTCCACCAGATCTCTGAAATACCAATCATATCTAACCTCTCATTTAGAGCTATATAGTCTAACCCTCCCATCTTATTTTTTAGACTTCAAGCATTTTAGAGGTTGTATTTCAATCATATTAATCTGGTTATCACTTGATAGGGATAATTTGGAATCTTTCAGGTCTGTATTTAAGAGCGTCTGTGTAACTTTTATCTTTATTGGAACCTCTCCATTTGGATATCCTAACTTCCCCGTTTTGTTAGTCTTGAAGGACTACCAAAAGGGACTGCTACAGCTGGAACTAGATCTACACTTGTAAGTATAATCTTCTGGAATAAACTCTAAATCTTGGGGTAAAAGGGACTTCTTGGGGTTAAAGCTGATAAATCTGTGTATTTTAGAATTCAGTATTTTTGATGAGTCAGTCAGGTCTTAGTACTGTGATAGGGCTGAAGCCACTGAAAGCAAAAACGTAGAAAAAAACGCTGTTCCTTACAAAGCAGCTAACGTGCAGAAGATGCAGTTCCCTTGCAGAGCAGCTAGAGGGAGCAGGCATGAACCTACAGAGGCTGATCTAACACACCCGGGTACTGATTGTGCAGGAGCTAATCAGCTCCACCTGAGGGGTAGCCTGGGAAACTCAAAAGTAAAAGGCCTTTATAAGCAGAGGGCCAACTCAGAAGAAAGAAGAAAGAAGAAAGGAGAGAGGAAGGAACCTCGGAAGGGAGCTCAGAGGAAAGCTCAGAAAGAGAGAGTGAAAGGAGCAGACCCAAAAGAGCCGGAGTGAGAGAGAGACCTGGGAGAGACAGACCGGAAAGAGATCCGCTTGGAAGAAATCCCAAAGGCAGAGAGCTCAGAAGGAGAGAGCCCAGCCGGGAGAGAGGCCTCTGCTCACCAGGAGGGTCTGAAACAGGATTAAAAGGTACTGGGAGAAAACATCCTGACAGGAGATTGACTTATACTAAGAAGCCAAGAAGCCTGGACTCTTTACAGGGTCTTCCCAAGTTGCAGAGAGGACAGACAGTATCCAGGAGGCTTCCAGAGGGAGTCTGCAAAGGAGACCGTGGCCAGAAAGCGGTGCCTGAGAGGGCAAGTAAGAGACGCCCTAACTTCACGAAGCCAAGGTACGGTGACTATTTTTTCCCAAAGAAAGGCCCAACTGCTAGAACGTCTTTAAAACCAGATAACCAGTCTGAGAGAAAAGGAAGCGGGCAGGAGTTCTTTAAGCCATCATGTAGGGGCCTAGGGACAAACCCTGCTATTTACCTGAAAGCCCTAGAACAGCCTAGCTGGAAGCTAGGGAGAAGAAGTACTGACTTTCAAACCACAGCAGCCAGGGAAAGATCAAGTACAGAGGGAGGCACAAATGAACCAGAGCCCATGCAGGTAGAGCCTGTGGACTCAGTTACATTGTCCCAGGAAGAAGTAATGGACTGCTCGGTTTGTGTCGCAGGGAGTTTTGAGTCACTCCCCGAGCTGTAACTTATTTAGGCAAGCTCTAATATAGCACAGTTACTTACCTGTAACAGGTGATCTCTGGGAACAGCAGGAATAAGTCTTTACATATGGGTACGTCGGTACTGACGGAGTCTGCGCGGGAACGCTTCCCAGCTTCCAATCAGAAAGCTTTTGGAAGCATCCCACCACGCCTGCGTGCTGCCTTCCCGCCCTTCCCAACTGTCTCTCCTCAGTTAAGTTTTAAGCTGAGACAAAGAGAGAGAGAGAGAGAGGAAAGGAAAGATAGATAGAGAGATACAACTCCTAGGGGAGGTGGGTGGGTTGTGAAGACTTATTCCTGCTGTTCCCAGAGATCACCTGTTACAGGTAAGTAACTGTGCTATCTCCAGGAACAAGCAGGAATGAGTCTTCACATATGGGGACTCCCAAGCTAAGATGCCTGGAGCCCTAGCATGTTGGGATTTGAAAACATGCTACACCTCATATGGCCAGGCATCCTGAGGATGGAGGGTAGGAGTTGAAATAGAAAGGAGCTGTAGAGAACAGCTAACCTAAGATAGGACTACAGGCAAGGAGTCCTTGTATGTATGATAATTATCATGAATATATATTGAAATGAACAATTGCAATATGGACCTCACCTACTGGATTGCAGGAAGTAGAGAAGCTCATGGAATCTACTGGGGATCCAGTAGAGGAATCTTCAAGGTGACCTCACTGAAGTGAAGGTGAAGGTCAAAATCTAGAAGAGAAAGGTGACCCCAGGATTCAACTGGGGTAGTACAAAAACGGCAGGTCTTCAGTGGGAAGCTTCATGGAAAAAGCTGCAAACTCTTTTGGCTGCAGAGTTATTCACACTTAGGAGCAAAAGAGGAAGACTGACCGATATGGACAAACTGGCCTAGTCCCTGAGGGAAGAAGGGGTACGGAAAAAAACCCGTATTTCCAGGGAAAAGATAGGTGTCTGAGGATATGGAACCTCAGATGTACTGAAGATCCGCCATGTCTTTCCAAACTGGTGAGAGGTAGGAAAGATATTGGAGCATGGAGCTTCAGGAATACCTAACCCTTAGGGTTATGATAGGAGCTGTCAGTACCACAGGAGTGGTAGTGTGTGTAGCACCCCAAACATGCTGTGGAACAGCATGGACGTGGGTAAAGTCCACTGTTTGGAACATATAGGAGGGTAGAACCTATATGAGCATAGACAGTTAGATAGATAAGTATGTAAATACCTATCTACCTATAATAAAGTATCTCGGCAGATACACAGATATATATATATATATATATATGGATATATGTAAATATATATATATATCTATATGTATATACATATAGATATATAGATAGATATACAGGATATATATATCTATAGTGAGATCTAGAAGGGCATAACATATGCACACACAGCTGACAGACATATATATCTATAGACATATATATATATATATATATGAATATATAGGTCGAAAGATAAATGTCTGCAATTAAGCAGACAGAGATATGCCTATAAGTACATTCACATGAGGGATGTGAAGAGGAAAGATTCATCTGATAACAAGAAGGAAGAACCTACTTGAGAAGATATAAAGAGAATCTATTCCCCCTGGTTATGATGGGAATGCTATCCAGTGAAATAAGCAGGATGGTTACGTGAAAAAACAGTCAGTAAGCAGCAAGTCCTGAGTCTTGTAGAACTCTAGCATGGTAAAGGGACAGAGAACGCATAAGAATGAGATACCAGGTTGACCCACTTGAGGGACAAAAAGGGTATCATGCGTTCTTTAGTTAAATATGTGCTGTCCCTGAAGGATTAGGATACCATGAGGACAAGCTGCAAGGAAAAAAGAGCATATTCCCTGTAGGAATTGACCACTCTTTAGGCTTTCACGTAGAGAAGGCTTATATCCTTTGTTTTAAAAGGAAATAGTAGGGTATGAAGAACCCTCACAGTCATGGGGGACATGACTGAGGAAGCCTTTTTTTTTCAACCATGTAGGATAGTCATTAGAGAAAAACCCCATGCTCTCTAGCAAGGGCCCATAGTGGAAAGCTTCTCTGGAAAATTGCAGAGAGCATTATGCAGGAGAATTGGGAGATAGAACTGGCTGTTGGAAAAGCCAGCAGCCACGTCACCTATGCTGCCAAACCCAAAGGAATTGGAGATGGCGAGAATAGAAGATAGTGTGATAAGCCTGTAGTGATAAGGATTGTCCAAGAAAGATGTATGCACTGTCTTGGAATCACTACTAAGGCCAGACAGAAAGTGGTGGAGGACAACTGTGTATACTTGTGGAAAAGTACCAGTGGTCCAATCACTAAAGCTCCTGCATGGGCAGCTGCTGATAAGACAGCAGAGAGAATCTTTCTGTGTAAAACAGAAAGAACAGACAGAACAAGAGTAGAAATCTCTGTCCCTGTCTGCCCAAGCAAAAAGAAGGGAGTTTATTCGAGAGAAAAAACTCCACACTGGAATGAAAAGACTAGAAAGGCTGAAGAAGAAGCCCTCCAGTGCAAAGGTACCACTCTTACAGGGGAAAAACTGGATAAGAGGGTAGAGGAACAAGAGCTGAAAAGTGACTTACCATGTGGTAAGTCTGTAGAAGGAAAGAATTCATGTTGGTACAGAAAACTATCATGTGATAGTTGTTAAACCCCTCTTCTTAGCAGGAAGAAGAGGAGAAAGCTGTGACCCATAGACATGAATATCCTGACAGCTCAGTATATCTAGGAGAACTGGATGCCATGTGTAAAGTTTAGAATGAAAACAGTGAAAAACTTCTGCTGAGAAGAAGTCAACTGTAGGTTCTAAACTCCAAGAGGCAGAAAACAGATTAATCAGAACCCTATGGTTGCTGGGTTTGTTTAACCTGGCGAGAGTTTGGATTCTTCAGACCAGGGCGATGTTTCCCCTGCTTGGGAACATCTGTATGATGGGCAGGAGAAGAGTAAAACCTTCTCCTCTTAGGGAAAGAAGGTTTGGTAGGGCATTTCCTACCTACTGGGGAAGGAGAAGGCTTAGGATAGCCTTCAGAAACAGGGAAAGCATAGTTACTCACCTGTAACAGGTGTTCTCCAGGAGCAGCAGGAATCAGTCCTCACTTATGGGTGACGTCGGCGCCGACGGAGCCCTCGCGGAGCAATTTTCCCCAGCTTTCAAAGAAAGCCTTTGGGAATTGCAGCGCGCATGCGCGGTCGTCTTCCCGCCCGAAGGTGCCATCTTAGCCAGTCAGATGACATAGCTAAAAAAGACAGCATAAAAATTTGCAAAAAGAACATAAGCAGACGATTGCAACTCCAAGGGGAGGAGGGAGGGTAGTGAGGACTGATTCCTGCTGCTCCTGGAGAACACCTGTTACAGGTGAGTAACTACGCTTTCTCCAGGACCAAGCAGGAAGTCAGTCCTCACTTATGGGACTCCCAAGCTCAAGGCTACCGGAGACCCTAAGCACACAAATGAGCTCCCTTCTAGCTCAGCAGCACAGAAGGATAGAATCTTCGCTGAATTATCACCCACCGGTAGCCCACATCCGGGATGGAGGGTAGGAGTTGCTCAGACCTCAAAGAGATTACGGAGGACTGCCTGTCCGAAAGCACTGTCCCTACGGGACTCCCTCTCGAGACAGTAATGGACCGCAAAAGTCTGGCTCGAAGACCAAGTAGCGGCCCGGCAGATGTCTGCCAGCGGAACAGAGCGGAGGTAAGCCACTGACGTGGCCTTTGCCCGAACGCAATGAGCCGTGACTCGACTTTCTAAGGCGAGTCCGGCTGCCCCATAAGCCCAAGAGATACAGTCCGCAACCCAGATGGACAGAGTACGCTTGGAGACCGGGAGCCCCAATTTATTGGGGTCAAAAGACACAAAAAGCTGAGCAGCTTTACGGTGCTCCCGCGTACGGTCAAGGTAGACGTTCAATGCCCTTCTACAGTCCAGGGTATGGAGGACCGTCTCAGCTCGGCTGGAGTGTGGTCTGGGAAAGAAGGTTGGAAGTACCACCTCCTGATTCATGTGAAAAGGGGAGACCACTTTAGGCAGAAACTTTGGGTGAGTCCGTAGGACTACCCTATTCTTGTAGAATCGAGTGTAGGGGGGATCAGACACGAGGGCCTGCAATTCACTTACGCGCCTAGCGGAAGTGAGGGCTATCAAGAACAGTGTTTTCCAAGACAGAAAACGGAGAGAACAGGTAGCCATAGGTTCAAAAGGCGGACAGGTGATCCGCTGCAAAACCACATTCAGGTCCCAGTCCGGCGCCGGCAGGCGCAGAGGTGGTTTAAGTAGAAGGAGACCTCGGAGAAACCTTGCTACGAGAGGGTCGTTGGAGAGAGGTCTGCCGTCCACCGGCACATGATGTGCTGAAAGAGCACTGAGGTGAACTTTGACGGAGTTGGACTTAAGTCCCAGATTAGAGAGGTGTAGCAAGTATTGTAGGATCACCGACACCGGGCAGGAGAAGGGATCCTGAGACTGTTGGGAACACCAGATTGCAAAGCGACGCCATTTAAGGGCGTAGCATTTGCGGGTAGAAGGGCGTCGCGAAGCCAAGACGACCTCCTCCACCTCCGCCGGCAAGAGAAGAGGAGCAAGGACTACCCTTTCAGCAGCCAGGCCATGAGGCTGAGAGACCTGAGGTTGGGGTGCAGTAGGGACCCCTGATCCTGAGTGAGGAGATCCGGTTGTACCCCCAGAGGGATTGGATCCTCCACCGCCAGTTGCAGCAGGAGCGGAAACCACGGCTGCCTGGGCCAGCGAGGGGCCACCAGGATCATGAAGGCTTTGTCTCGGAGAACCTTGAAAAGAGTCCGAGAGACTAACGGAATGGGAGGGAAAGCGTACAGAAGGCTCCCCGACCATGAGATCAGAAAGGCGTCCGCCGCAACCCGAAGGGGGTGTGGCTGACGAGAGCAGAAGCGAGGAAGCTGCCGGTTGTGAGGACTGGCAAAGAGATCCACCGTGGGGAGGCCCCACCTGAGGAAGAGCTTCTGAACGATCAAGGGATCCAGACGCCACTCGTGCGGCTGGAGTACCCTGCTGAGTTTGTCCGCCAGGCAATTTTCTTGGCCCGGGAGATAAACTGCCTTGAGGAGAATGCCGTGACTGACGGCCCAAGAGCAGAGCTTCTGTGCCTCCCGGCAGAGGAGGAAGGAGCCCGTGCCCCCCTGCTTGTTCACGTAGAACATGGCAACTTGATTGTCCGTCTGGACAAGGACGGACTGTTGGGAGGTTAGGTGGGAGAAGGCCTTGAGAGCTAGGCGGATCGCCCTGAGCTCCAGGAAGTTGATCTGCTGCGCAGACTCCCACTTGGTCCAGAGGCCCTGAGTACGTGCCTCTTGGCAATGTGCTCCCCAGCCCAGGAGGGATGCATCGGTGGTCAGCACCCGGGTCGGCTGAGGTGACTGGAAAGGCATTCCTAATATCAGGTTCGGCTGCCGGAGCCACCACCGGATAGACGAGACCAGCGGCTCGGAGACGCGCACTAGGTCTGCTAGGCCGCCTGTGGCTTGTCGCCACTGCCGGCGGAGACACCATTGAGCAGACCGCATATTCAGGCGGGCATTGGGGGTCACATGGACGGTGGAAGCCATATGGCCGAGCAGTCTCAGGAAGCGCCTGGCGGAGACCAGGGGCTGGCTGCGAAAGCGGTCGGCTAGGTCCATGAGCCGCTGAGCCTTGTCGAGCGGTAGGTACGCTCGCGCCTGAGGAGTGCGCAGCCTTGCGCCGATGAACTCGAGATCCTGTGAGGGGAGCAAAGTGGACTTTGCGAAGTTTATGACAAAGCCCAAGTGCTGCAGCAGAGTCACCGTGCGGCACGTGGCGTTGGTGACCTCCTGAGCGGACGCTGCTCTGATGAGCCAGTCGTCGAGGTACGGAAAGACATAGAGGCCGTGAAGCCGGAGATGGGCCGCCACGACCGCGAGACATTTTGTGAAGACTCGCGGTGCGGAGGACAGGCCAAAGGGGAGTACTCTGTACTGGTAATGATTTCCTGCCACCACAAACCTGAGGTATTGGCGGTGGCTTGGGTGGATGAGGATGTGCGTGTAGGCATCCTTTAGATCCAAGGAGCATAGCCAATCTCCCTGCTGGAGGTAGGGCAGAAGGATTCCAAGGGTAAGCATTTTGAACTTCTCCCGCACAAGGAACTTGTTGAGGTTGCGCAAGTCCAGGATGGGTCTGAGGCCTCCTGTTCTCTTTGGTATCAGAAAATACCTTGAATAGAAGCCTTGACCTCTCAGGTGGTGGGGCACCGGTTCCACCGCCTGTTCCTGCAGGAGACCTGCTAACTCCTGAAGGAGCAACTCCCTGTGCAGAGGGGGGCGCGGAGGCTCTCCCGGAAAATAGGAGGGAGGGACCTGATGGAAGTGGAGAAGGTAGCCCTCTCGCACGACCTGAAGCACCCAGGCATCTGCGGTGATGCTGGACCACCTGTGGGCGAAGTGAACCAGCCGGCCTCCGGTGCTGGGGGGAATCAGCGGGGGGGGAGAGGCTATGCTGAGCGAGTCAAAAACCCCCACCCTGCTGAGCAGGGGCTGGTGGTGCAGGCTTGGGGGCTTGCTGCCTACGGGACCCGTTACCCCGTCCCTTGGCCTGCTGGCCCTGTTGGGGAGCTGCAGGGGCCTGATAATGGGGGTATTGTTTGTAGGCAGCTGCCTTCCTCGGGTAAAAGGACTTCTTTCCCGAGCCCTTCTTTTTCTGGGAAGGGGCGGAGGTCTTCCTAGAAAGCCTGGTCCTGGTGAGAGTCTCAGTCTCAATTTGTGCAGCCTTTTCCGCCATGGGCTTGCCAAAGAGGTTTTCACCTCGGCAGGGGACATCGACCAACTTGTCCTGTACCCAGGGCTCAAGGTCGGACGACTGAAGCCAAGCCTGTCGGCGGGCACCGATGCCGGCTGCGGCTACTCGAGCCGAGGCTTCAAAGCCATCATAGGCTGCTCGGGACATGAACTTTGAGCATTCCCGAATACCCGTGGACAAGGCAAGGAACCTCCGCAAGGGCTCCTCGGAGAGACCAGCGGAGAATCCGGCTAGCTCTTTAGCCAGATCCCTGAGATACATGCCCATGTATAGCTGGTAAGTCTGGACACGACAGGCGAGCATAGAGCCCTGGAAGCACTTCTTGCCAAGGCCATCCAGGTTACGGGCCTCCCTTCCAGGAGGCACCGAGGAGTGCATCTTCTGGCTCT
This sequence comes from Ichthyophis bannanicus, assembly GCA_033557465.1. Classification (NCBI taxonomy): domain Eukaryota; kingdom Metazoa; phylum Chordata; class Amphibia; order Gymnophiona; family Ichthyophiidae; genus Ichthyophis; species Ichthyophis bannanicus. The sequence goes on along the minus strand of CM066042.1, from coordinate 240,219,319 downwards.
TAAGACGATGCATGGCCGATTCCACTACCATGGAATGGTGTGGCAGCTGTGCCTTTTGAAAGCCAGGGCTCTTGCGGACTCGATAGATAGAATCGACCCGCTTGCTCAGGACCGGCGAGGAGGCCGGACTCTCCCACATGCGGAAGAGTAGTCGTTCCAGCATAGGAGGAACCGGCACAGTAAAGTGTTCCCTCGCGGGAGAGTCATACTGGAGGGCGTCGAGCTCTTCGGCTCGAGGCTCCTCCTCGGGATCCGCAGGGAAGGCCAAAGCCTTGGCCATATCCCTAACGAAGTCCGAGAACCGGGCATCCTCCGGGGGGGACTGCTTCCGAGGCTCGGACTCCGGAGAGTCCGATGGGACACACCGAGTCCGGAAAGAATCAGGTGACTCTTCCTCCTCAGACTCCCAGACCGACTCCGACGAGGACTCGGTGGGGTCGGCCCGGGCAGGGTGCGGCGCCAGCCGCCCCGACGCCGAGGGAGTCGGCGTCGGCGACCTCGGTCCCGAACGGGAGGCCGAGGGCGACCTCGACCGAGGATCGACTCGAGTTCTCATCGACTCGAGGATCGGCTCGGTCTCCGGGGTCGACTTGGACGTCGACGTCCCGGCGGTCGGGGCAGCGACGCCAGCGAAGCCAGCGAGCAGTGCCCGCTGCTGGTCCATGAAGGCAGACAGTCTGCTCTCCAAGGCCGTCAACCTGAGTCCGAGCTCAGGTGACCCAGCAGCCCCCGACTCGGGCCCCGACGGCGTCGGGCCCGACGTCGGCTGTCGCGGAGGCGAGTCCAGAAGGACTACAGGACTTACCCGGGCAGGCATCTCCGACTCCAGGCGAGGTCGCTTCGGGAGGTGTTCCTTCTCCAAGGACCCGGGGCGGCTGTCGGGGCTATGCGACCTGGCCCTCGCGGAGCCAGGAGCGTCCACCGACGCCGCCCTCGCGGGTTTTTCCTTCCGACGATGGTCCCCGGAGGGAGAACCCCGGTCCGAGGAGCTCCGGCGACGGTCCGAGCTGGAGCCTTTCGACACGGAGGCCTCCGACGAGGTCCGGGTACGGCTGGGGTCAGCGAAGATTCTCTCACGCTGATGCCGCCGACTTCTCAACGCCTTCGAGGACAGTTTGCTGCAGGGCCCACAGATCAGTTCCTCATGATCCGGGCCCAGGCAGCGGAGGCAAAAGTCGTGTGTGTCGGTTAGTGACATATTTCGGTCACACCGACCACACCGCTTAAAGCCACTGGCAGCCATCGGGGGAAAAAGGGCCCCTGCGAGGTCAAAGGACCGGGCTGCCAGGGAAAACGAAAACGAAAGCTGACTAAGTCAGAAAAACCGAAAAAAAGTAAGAGGACTCGAGACCGGCGTCGCGAGTCCGGGCGGGAAAACGATCGGCGTCGAACCGAAAGAAAAAAGTATAAAATAAAGAGGAAAATCAACTTTTTCGCGGGGACAAGACGGGGACGTCTGTAGGGCTCCGCGGAAAAAAGAAGACTGGCTAAGATGGCACCTTCGGGCGGGAAGACGACCGCGCATGCGCGCTGCAATTCCCAAAGGCTTTCTTTGAAAGCTGGGGAAAATTGCTCCGCGAGGGCTCCGTCGGCGCCGACGTCACCCATAAGTGAGGACTGACTTCCTGCTTGGTCCTGGAGAAGTCAGTGGACCACTGAGCAACCTGATGTAAAGACTCCTTATTAAAGAGATTTTCTCCAGTGCAAGGAGTATTACCCAGTCTTTGTTGTGCCCATTTGTTTAAGTCTGAAGCTTGGAGCCAGGCTCTACGTCGTGCCCCTATGGCTATAGCAGAAGTTCTGCTAACAGACTCAAAAGAGTCTAGGGAAGCACGAGTAAGAAACCAAGAGATACTTTGAATATGACTAAGTAGTAAGGAATAGTCTGCAGTCTTGGGCTCTGAAAGAAAAGGAGTCAAAAGATATAATTTCTTTGTGACCTCCTGAAGAGATAGACTCATATAAAAAATATATGAGAGAATCCTTGCTGACAGCATGGATGTCTGGAAAGTTTGACGTCCAAAGACATCTAGTGTCCTAGACTCACGACCTGGTAGGTAAGAAGAGTGCTTCTTCTTACTTTTCACCTTCCTCATTAATGATTCCACCACAATGGAATGATGGGGAAGTTGAGTCTTTTGAAACCCTGGAGAGGGGGGCACCTGATACAGAAGATCAGTTGCTCTAGAAGGTGAGGGTACCTTTAAAGGTGCTTCCCACATTCTTAGAAGAAGATCCTGCAAGGAATGATGCAAAGGAAGCATTATGTTTGCTTCAGTAGAAACAGAGCCTTGTGTAGGATCATGGCCAGGGATAGGAATGGCAAGAGATCTTGCCATATCCAGGAGGAAATTCTGAAAAGAAGGATCTCCAAAGAGAACCGTCCCTGGACAGGCTAGACCTGAAGAACTAGCCTGGGCACCGGAGGATCTACTTGAGTATATAGGAATATAAGATCCTGCACGGTGCAAAAAAGGATCCTTAAGGGATGGATGCTGGTACTGGAGGTCAGGACCTGTGACAGTCAGTACTGCATCGTCCATGCCAGGTATCGACTCCAAACTTGGTATAGAAAGGAGCGACCATGGTGAAAGAAGCACGGAAGGAGCTGGCCCCGATGCTACTGCGGATACCGGTGCGGATACCGATACCGGTAGCACTGTCGGAATTGAAGGCGACACCGACATCGGAGCAGTCATCGGTGGCAGCTCAATCAGTACCGAGGTAACCGAATGCCTTTGGTAATCACCCTTGGTACCGAGCATCCGGTACCGGTAAGTATCGGTACCAAGACGTGTCGGTACCCAGTCTTCCAGACTAGAGATCGATTCCAGACTCGGCATCGAAGGAAGCGAGTCTATCGATGCATGTCTAGAGTGTACCGACGTCGGTGGTAGTATCGGTGGTATGCCGATACTGGAAAGTCAATCTGGAGCGTATCCACTGGTCCCGAAGGTACCGAGAAAGCCAGATGACAATCCCTGGTGAGGAGTGTAACGTCCAACACCAATGCCGATGCCGGGGTATCGGTACCGCTTGAAGCGGATGCCACCACCGAGCATGACTCAGGTATGTTCTGTGAGGGGTGAGCCCCAGGAACAACCTGAAACCCCTCATAGGCTTTAGAGGCCGAAGACTCCCGCCGGGGTTTTGAAGCCAATGGACCCTCGAGGGCAAGGCCGGAGCCATCTTCATGCTGTGCATGAGACCTACCACTCGAGGGTTGGCTAGTCTTAACAGACTGTTTGTGGGTTACCTGATCCTGGGTAGAAGAAGAAACGGTCTGTGCCCTGACACTGGAAGGGAACCTGGTATCGAGGGAAACTCGATGTTGAAAATCTCTTCTCACAATACTGTGGCCCGAGGGCTCAGGAGGAAAACGGTCAGGACCCAAACAGGTTAGACACCAGTTTTTGGAGTCTAAAAATAAAGCTGTACCGTCGCAGCTTAAACATTTCTTAGAGAAAGAGGCTGGCGGTTCCATGAGGGACATGGACAGGCCTAGAAGGCCTAAAAAATTTAAGACAAAAAACTGAGGGAAAATATTCCCTGAATTTCAGAAAAAGAAAAAAGAAACACCGGCGGTACCGGTGGAGTCGAGGAGACAGACGCGACCACAAGAAAACAAAAGAATTAAAGAAGAATTTTCTGCAGTGACAGGAGGACGTCCTGCCGGCTCCGCGGAAAAACAAAAACTGAGGAGAGACAGTTGGGAAGGGCAGGAAGGCAGCATGCAGGCGTGGTGGGATGCTTCCAAAAGCTTTCTGATTGGAAGCTGGGAAGCGTTCCCACGCAGACTCCGTCGGTACCGACGTACCCATATGTGAAGACTCATTCCTGCTTGTTCCTGGAGATTGTTTTTGTTCATGTTGAGCGAAAGAGAAAAAGCTCACTAATTTTACTTTGCTCCGAAGTTTGGAAAATCCTGTGTTGTTTTTGCAAGAAGCTGTGAAGTATGTAACAGTTCACTTGTTTAACTATGCTTTGGTAAAAAACCCTGACAAAGAAGGAGAACACCTTATTTTCTGTTACCTAGCGAACCTCAGTGCTTGAAAGGGGAAATAAAAGCCTTATTTACCCTCCATTCTGGTCTACACAACTTATTCCTATAAGGAGGACGACTACAAAGACCAGGGTGCACCTGGCCTCCAAAAGTCTTTTACCTTCACAAATGATAAATATGCTCAACCTGCCCTTGCAGCCCCTGGCCAACGGGGGGGGGGGGGGGGGGGGGGGTTGATGACAGTATCACCAGTGGGCTTTGTATTTAAGTCAAAGCACAGAACATAAAATAAGAGTAAATAGATTTCAAAATAAATTTGTTTCTAGAGAGCTTTTTTACTTAAATCAAATCAGAATATAGCTTAGCATACAAGCAGAATAGTTTATGAGTAGAAAGAAAAATAAACTTGTTTCTAGTGACCTTTGCAAAGAGCCCTTCCAATTAGGAGGCAAAAGATCTGTGAAATTGCCTTAAATAGGTGTTAAAGGCAAGTGACAGATCTAAGGGGCAATTTAAAAGGCCCCTTCTATCAAACAAAGGGCTGTGTGAATCACCTCGGAAATTGGTAAGACTTTACCTTAGAAGCACAGGAAAGGCACTGTGTAGCAGCCAACTTTTAATAAGACTTCTTTCCATTCCTCCCTCCCCAATTTCCGCCCACCCCTGGGATAATCGTAGTTTTATAGGTGCTTAAACCTCTTAAAGGGAAGAAGGTGCCCATATTCATTGTCAGATGCAGCTGTTTATTCTCATCAGGCATACATTAAGGACCTGAAATTAATTAATCTTGAGGTAAGCAAAGTCCATTAAACGTATTAGGTATAGTTTTATTAGTATAAGTATCCCCAGTAGTCCAGCAGCGAGATGGGAGCTTTCCAGTCTTTTGCAGTGAGTGTCACATGTATGATTTTCTCTCATTTGGTGAGAGGTCTTATGTGTGCACTAGGTGCAAGGAGCTCTTTGCTCTCAGGGAATGAGTCCAATCTCTGGAGGCTAGAGTCGCAGACTTGGAGAACATAAGGAAGACAGAGGGGTACATAGACCAGACCTACAGGGATGTAGTATAAGAGCCCACTTCCAGTCTGGAAGCATCCCTGTTGCTATGGAGGAGAGTGTCACGTGACAGGAGAGCATCTCACTGGTGTGGCAGGAAGTTCTCCTGTAGCTAGGACCTGTCCTCAAGGTTATGTAAAACCCTTTTGCACCGAGATGGTTTCTCCAGGGCCATGTGCCCACAAGGGAAGGGTTAGAACAGCAGTTATAGTTCCTGATTCGATTTTTAGGCATGTAGATAGCTGGGTGACTGGTGGACGTGAGGATCACCAGGTAACATGCCTACCTGGTGTGAAGGTAGCGGACCTCACGCGCCACCTAGAGAAGGTCTTAGATAGTGTTGGGGAGGAGTCTACGGACTTGGTACATGTTGGTACCAATAACATAGGAAAGTGCGGTAGGGAGCTTCTGGAGGCCAAATTTAGGCTTGTAAGTAGGAAGTTGAAATACAGAACTTCCAGGGTAACATTCTCTGAAATGCTTCCCGTTCCATGTGCAGGACCCAAAAGGCAGGCAGAGCTCCGGAGTCTCAATGTGTGGATGAGACAATAGTGCAAGGAAGAGGCTTTTGGATTTGTTAGGAACTGGACAACATTTTGGGGAAAAGAGGGGCTTTTCCGAAGAGATGGGCTCCACCTTTACCAGGATGGAACCATGTGCTCCTGGGTGACAGACAGCTTTCCCCTACTATCTAGTTTAAAAATTGCTCTCTCCCCTTTTGAAAGGTTAATACCATACTGCCTGGCTCCATCCCGGTTAAGGTGGAGCCCATCCCTTCGGAAGAGCCCATCCCTTCGGAAGAGCCCCTCCCTTCCCCAGAAGGTTATCCAGTTCCTATCAAATCCATACCCTCCTTCTTTGCACCATCGTCTCATCCATGCATTGAGACTCTGGAGCTCTGCCTGCGTTTTTGTGCCTGCGCATGGCACGGTAAGCATTTCAGAGAATGCTACCTTGAAAGTTCTGGATTTCAACTTCCTACCTAAAAGCCTAAATTTGGCCTCCAGAACCTCCCTCCCAGATTTTCCGATGTCATTGGTATCAACATGTAACAAGTCAGCAGACTCCTCCCCAGTGCTATCTAAAATGTAGTTACTCACCTGTAACAGGTGAATCCTGGGAACAGAAGGAATTTAGTCTTCACATATGGGTGACATCGGCACTGACAGAGCCCACATGGGAACGCTCCCCAGCGTCCTATAAGAAAGCCTTTGGGAGTACTCCATTGTGCCTTCATGACTGCCTTCCCGCTCTTCTAACTCCCTCTCCTCAGTTGGGTTTGAAGCTGAGAAGGAAGAGTAAATATAACCCTACAACTCCATGGGGAGGAGGGTGGTATGTGAAGACTAAATTCCTGCTATTTCCGGAGACTACCTGCTATAGGTGAGTAACTACGCTATCTCCAGGAACAAGCAGGAATGTAGTCTTCACATATGGGACTCCCTAGCTCCCAGATCTACAAGAGAGTTGGAAACCAGGTCAGAGATGTCGGACTGAGTTCAACTGGACACAGAAATCCCTGCCATGTAGATCTGGATAACAGAGTTGGCGGGTGGGGGGGGGGGGATTTGTCGCTATGTTCCAAAGAGATGCTGGAGGATTGCCTGGCCGAAGGCCGAATCCCGGCATGAGTCCTTATCCAAGCAGTAGTGGGTGGCAAAAGCATGGATAGAGGACCAGGTTGCTGCCCGGCATATTTCGTTAATGGCTACTGATCGTAGGTTAGCTACAGTGGTCGCCATTGCTCGGACAGAGTGAGCTGTGACATGTCCTGTAAGGGAGAGTCCTGCTTTATCATTAGCGAAAGCAATGCAGTCTGCTATCCATCTGTAGAGCGTTTGTTTAGTTACCGGAAGCCCCAGATAAGTGGGGTCAAATGACACAAACAGTTGTGAGGATCTGCGGAGATCTTGAGTCCTCTGGAAGTAGAAGGTCAGGGCTTGTTTACAATTAAGCATGTGCAGGGTTGCCTCTGCACAGGAAGAATAAGGTCTTGGGAAGAAGACCGGAAGTATGATGATTGATTTATGTGGAATGGCGATACCACCTTTGGTAGGAAGTGGGGGATGTGTCCTGAGGACAACATTTTCATGATAGAAGTTAGTGTATGATGGATGAGCCACCAATGCCTGAAATTCACTAATGCACCTGGCCAAGATCAGGGCAATGAGGAATATGACCTTCCAAGACAAGTAGTACAGGTGGGTTGTTCCCAGGGGTTCAAACGGAGGTTTGAGAAGCTGACTCAAGACAACGTTGAGATCCCATGCCACTGGAGGAGGATGAATGGGTGGCTTAGAGAGGAGGCGGACTCTCATGAAACATGCCACTAAAGGGTGCATGGAGATGTGATGGCCATGGATTGGTTTATGGATAGCTGCAATGGCACGGAGGAGAACTCGAACCAAATTGGTTTTGAGTCCTGAAGAGGATAAGTGCAGTAGATACTGCAAGAGAGCAGATACTGGTGTGTCAAATGAATTAAGATTCTCTCTCAAGCACCATGATCCAAATTTGTGCCATTTACAGGAGTACGCCCTTTTGTTTGGATGGTTTCCTGGAAGCCAGGAGGATTTTCTTTACTTAGACAGGTTGAGATGCTGAAATGCTATGCCTTCAACAGCCACGCAGTCAGACGGAGAGATCTCAGATTTAGGATGGAGAACTGTTCCGTCTTCCTGGGATAGAAGATTCAGACTGCAGCACAGATGGATTGGATTCATCTGTTGTAGTGAAGAAGGGGAAACCACGGTTGCTGAGGCCAGATGGGGACTATGAGTATCATAGTGCCGCCATCCAGCTGGAGTTTGAAGAGGGTTTTCGGTATTAGAGGTACAGGGGAAATGCATAAAGCAGTCCCCGACCCCAATATAGATGAAAAGCATTGTTTGTTTGGCTGAGATTGGACAGAACTCTGGAGCAGAAGTGCAGAGGTTTGGTGTTTTGTGGGGTGGCGAAGAGGTCAATAACTGGTGTTCCCCAGGCCTTGAATATCTGAGCCACTCTGTTCAGATGTAGACTCCACTCGTGTGGATGAAGAATCCAACTGAGCTTGTCCGCAAGTTGATTCTGCTCTCCCATAATATATGCCGCATGAAGGTGTATGTGGTGAGAGCTGGCACAGTTCCACAGGCAACAGGCCTCCTCGCAAAGGGGAAGCAAACCTGTTCTGCCTTGCTTGTTCACATAGAACATTGCCATTAGGTTGTCTGTCCTTACAAGGACATGGGTGTTGGCGAGGTGATGGTGAAAACCCTGTAGGGCTTTCAAGAATGCACGAAGCTCCAACACATTGGTCTGAATGGATGACTCCTGGGTTGTCTATAGGCCCTGAGAGTGAAGAGTGACTCCAAGTGGGCTCCCCAACCAACCTTGGACGCATCCATCATAAGGGCGTGTTGAGGTTGAGGCATCCGAAAAGGTGATCCTTCGAGCAGGTTTACCGGTGTGCACCACCATAGAAGGGAGTGGACTATTGAGCAGGTGATTTGAATGATGTCCCTTAGGTGTCTCTTGGATTAGGCGCAAATGTAGTCGTGCATATGGTACTACATGCACTGTGTACACCATATGGCCTAGGAGACGAAGGAAGTCTCGAGCTATCGATGTTCTTTTTTGCCGCATGTGGGTGACTAGGTTGACAGTCAATCCATATGGTCTAGTGGTAGAAAGGGTCTGGATAGCTGAGTGTCGAGCACTGCTCCTATGAACTCCAACCTTTGAGTTGGGGTTAGTTGGGACTTTGGGAAGTTTATTACAAATCTTAGATTCTGTAGCAATACTAGGGTGGTCTGACGTGAAAGAGTAGTTACTCACCTGTAACAGGTGTTCTCCAGGAGCAGCAGGAATCAGTCCTCACATATAGGTGACGTTGGCGCCGACGGAGCACTCGTGCGGAACATTTCCCCAGCTTTCAAAGAAAGCCTTTGGGAATTGCAGCTCAGTCTGATGACATAGCTAAAAGACAGCAAGAAATTAGCAAAAACAAATCATATGACTGCAACTCCAAGGGGAGGAGGGAGGGTTGTGAGGACTGATTTCTGCTGCTCCTGGAGAACGCCTGTTACTGGTGAGTAACTACTCTTTCTTCAGGACCAAGCAGGAAGTCAGTCCTCACATATGGGACTCCCCAGCTTAAGGCTACCGGAGACCTCAAGCGGAAAAAATGAGCTCCCTCTAGCTCGTCAGCACGCAAGGAAGGAATCTTCTCTGAGAACGCCCCCGACCGGTAGCCCAACACCAGGGCCGGAGGGTAGGAGTTGCCTAAACCCCAAAGAGATTATGGAGTACTGCCTGTCTGAAAGCACTGTCCCTGCGGGACTCCCTCTCAAGGCAGTAATGAGCCGCAAAAGTCTGGCTTGAAGACCAAGTAGCGGCCCGGCAGATGTCTGCCAACGGAACAGAGTGGAGATGAGCCACTGACGCAGCCTTCGCCCTGACACGATGAGCCGTGACTCGACCCTCCAACGAGAGACCGGCTGCCCCATAAGCCCAGGCGATACAGTCAGCGACCCACATGGACAAAGTACGCTTGGAGACAGGTAGCCCCAACTTATTGGGGTCAAAAGAAACGAAGAGCTGAACAGCCCTCCGATGCTCCCGCGTACGGTCAAGGTAGAAGGACAACGCCCTCCTACAGTCCAGGGTATGCAAGACCATCTCAGACTGGTTGGCATGCGGCCTGGGAAAGAAGGTCAGAAGAACCACCTCCTGAATGAGGTGAAAAGGCGAGACAACCTTAGGAAGAAACTTAGGGTGAGTCCGTAAGACTGCCCTATTCCTGTAGAACCTAGTGTAAGGAGGATCAGACACTAGTGCCTGCAGTTCACTCACTCGCCTAGCAAAGGTAAGAGCTACCAGAAACAAGGTTTTCCAGGAGAGAAAACGGAGAGGGCAGGTAGCCATAGGTTCAAAAGGCGGACAAGTAATCTGCTGTAAGACCACATTCAGATCCCACTCAGGGGCCGGTGGACGCAAAGGAGGCTTAAGCAGAAGGAGGCCTCTGAGAAAACGAGCCACCAAAGGGTGGTTGGAAAGAGGCCTACCGTCCACCGGCGAGTGGTGCGCTGAGAGAGCACTAAGGTGAACTCTGACAGAGTTAGACTTAAGGCCCAGATTGGAGAGGTAAAGCAAATATTGCAATACTACCGCTACCAAGCACGAGAAGGGATTCTCGCTGTGCTGCGCACACCATACAGAGAATCTACGCCACTTAAGAGCGTAGGATTTCCTGGTGGATTGTTGCCTAGAGGCCAAGACCACATCTTCCACCTCTTGAGGCAGCAGTAGGGGAGCCAGGACTACCCTTTCAGCAGCCAGGCCATCAGATGAAGGGACTGGAGGTTGGGGTGCAAGAGAGTCCCCTGATCCTGAGAAAGGAGATCGTGTTGAAACCCCAGAGGAAGAGGGGTGTCCACCGCTAGCTGCAGCAGAAGCGGGAACCACGGTTGCCTCGGCCACCTGGGGGTTATCAGGATCAATGAAGCCCCGTCCTTGAGGACTTTGAACAGCGTTCTGGACACTAGTGGCGTGGGAGGAAACGCATACGGTAGGCATGTGGACCACGAGATCAGAAACGCATCCGCTGCTACTCTGAGGGGATGCGGTTGTCTGGAGCAGAATCTCGGGAGCTGCCGGTTCAGAGGACTGGCGAAAAGATCCATGGTAGGGAGGCCCCACTTGAGAAAGACCTGCTGAACTACCAACGGGTTCAACCTCCATTCGTGTGGTTGCAGGATCCTGCTCAGTCTGTCCGCCAGGTAATTTTCTTGACCTGGGAGGTAGACAGCTTTGAGGAAGATTCCGTGAGTGACGGCCCAAGAACACAGCCGTTGTGCCTCCTGACATAGAAGGAAGGAGCCTGTGCCTCCTTGCTTGTTCACGTAGAACATGGCAACTTGATTGTCCGTCTGGACCAGTACAGACTGGTGAGAGGCGAGGCGGGAGAAGGCTCTCAGAGCTAGGCGTATCGCCCGTAGCTCCAGGAAGTTTATCTGTTGAGCAGCCTCCCAAGGGGTCCAGAGACCCTGAGTACATGTCCCTTGGCAATGTGCTCCCCAACCGAGAAGAGAAGCATCTGTTGTCAGCACTTGAGAATGCGGTGGGGATTTAAAAACCTCTCCGAGCACCAGATTTGGAAGATGAAGCCACCATTGCAGAGAGGAGACTAGCAGTCCGATATTTTTACTGAGTCTGCTAGGCTCCCCGTGGCCTGATGCCACTGAGTGCGAAGGCTCCACTGAGCAGGCCGCATGTGCAGGCGGGCATTGGGGGTGACATGAACCGTGGAAGCCATATGGCCGAGTAGTCTCAGGAATTGCCTGGCAGAGACAGCGTAGTTACTCACCTGTAACAGGTGTTCTCCAGGAGCAGCAGGAATCAGTCCTCACATATGGGTGACGTCGGCGCCGACGGAGCCCTCGCGGAGCAATTTTCCCCAGCTTTCAAAGAAAGCCTTTGGAAATTGCAGCGCGCATGCGCGGTCCTCTTCCCGCCCAAGGGTGCCATCTTGCTCAGTCAGATGACATAGCTAAAAGACAGCAAAAATTAGCAAAAACTAAAGCATATAACTGCAACTCCAAGGGGAGGAGGGAGGGGTGTGAGCACTGATTCCTGCTGCTCCTGGAGAACACCTGTTACAGGTGAGTAACTACGCTTTCTCCAGGACCAAGCAGGAAGTCAGTCCTCACATATGGGACTCCCAAGCTTAAGGCTACCGGAGACCCTAAGCACAAAAATGAGCTCCCTCAAGGTCATTAGCACAGAAGGAAGGAATCTTCTCTGAATATGTCTCCAACCGGTAGCCCAACATCCGGGACGGAGGGTAGGAGTTGCCTATACCTCGAAGAGGTTTCGGAGGACTGCCTGTCCGAAAGCACTTTCCCTGCGGGACTCCCTCTCCAGGCAGTAATGGGCTGCAAAAGTCTGGCTTGAAGACCAAGTAGCGGCCCGGCAGATGTCTGCCAATGGAACAGAGCGGAGGTAAGCCACTGACGTAGCCTTCGCCCGAACACGATGAGCGGTGACCCTACCTTCCAGCACGAGGCCCGCAGCCTCGTAAGCCCAAGCGATGCAGTCCGCAATCCAGATGGACAGAGTACGCTTGGAGACAGGGAGCCCCAACTTGTTGGGGTCATAAGACACGAAGAGCTGAATAGCCTTTCGGTGCTCCCGCGTACGGTCAAGGTAGAAGTTCAGCGCCCTCCTACAGTCCAGGGTATGCAGGACCATTTCAGCTCGGCTGGAGTGTGGCCTGGGAAAGTAGGTCAGAAGTACCACCTCCTGGTTGATGTGAAAAGGGGAAACCACTTTAGGAAGAAACTTAGGGTGAGTCCGTAGGACTACCCGGTTCTTGTAGAACCTAGTGTAAGGAGGATCAGATACCAGGGCCTGCAGCTCACTAACGCATCTAGCAGAAGTGAGAGCCACCAAGAACAAGGTTTTCCAGGAAAGAAAACGAAGAGGACAGGTAGCCATAGGCCCAAAAGGCGGACAGGTAATCTGCTGTAAAACCACATTGAGATCCCAGTTCGGGGCTGGCGGGCGCAAAGGTGGTTTAAGGAGAAGGAGGCCTCTGAGAAAACGAGCCACCAGAGGGTGGCTGGAAAGAGGTCTACCATCCACCGGCATGTGATGCGCAGAAAGAGCACTGAGGTGGACCTTGACCGAGTTGGACTTAAGTCCAAGGTTAGAGAGAGAGAGCAAGTACTGCAAGACCACTGATGTTGAACAGGAGAAGGGGTCTTGAGACTGCTGAGTACACCAGATGGAGAACCGACGCCACTTAAGAGCGTAGGCCAAGACGACCTCTTCCACATCTGGAGGTAGCTGGAGAGGAGCAAGGACTACCCTTTCAGCAGCCAGGCCATCAGATGAAGGGACCGGAGGTTGGGGTGCAGGAGCGTCCCCTGATCCTGCGAGAGGAGGTCGGGCTGAACCCCCAGAAGAAGGGGGGTGTCCAACGCCAGCTGCATCAGAAGCGGGAACCAAGGTTGTCTCGGCCACCGGGGAGCCACTAGGATCATCGATGCCTTGTCTCTGAGAACTTTGAAGAGCGTCCGAGGCACCAGAGGCATGGGTGGAAAGGCATACAAGAGGCCTGTGGACCAAGGAATCAGAAAAGCATCCGCCGCTACCCGGAGAGGATGCGGCTGTCGAGAGCAGAATCTGGGAAGCTGCCGGTTCAGAGGACTGGCGAACAGATCCAGGGTGGGGAGGCCCCACCGGAGAAAGATCCGCTGAACCACAAGCGGATCCAATCTCCACTCGTGCGGTTGGAGGACCCTGCTCAGTTTGTCTGCCAGGTAGTTTTCTTGACCTGGGAGATAGACAGCTTTGAGGACGATGTTGCGATGGACGGCCCAAGAGCAGAGCTTCTGTGCTTCCTGACAAAGAAGGAAGGAGCCGGTTCCGCCTTGTTTGTTCACGTAGAACATGGCAACCTGATTGTCTGTCTGGACAAGTACTGACTGGTGAGAAATCAGGTGAGAGAAGGCTTTGAGCGCTAGGCGGATGGCTCTGAGCTCCAGGAAGTTGATCTGCTGAGCGGACTCCCAAGGAGTCCAGAGACCCTGAGTACAAGTCCCTTGGCAATGTGCTCCCCAACCCTGGAGAGAAGCATCGGTCGTCAGGACCTGAGAATGTGTAGGGGGCTGAAAAGTCACCCCTAGCACTAGGTTTGGCAGATGAAGCCACCATCGCAGAGAGGAGACCAGCTGGTCGGAGATCTGTACGGAGTCCGCTAAGCTCCCCGTGGCCTGATGCCATTGAGTGCGAAGGCACCACTGAGCAGGACGCATGTTCAGGCGGGCATTGGGGGTTACATGGACCGTGGAAGCCATATGGCCGAGAAGTCTCAGAAAGTGCCTGGCGGAGACCAGGGAATTGCTGTGAAAGCGGCTGGCGAGATCCATGAGCCGTTTGGCCCGGTCCAGAGGGAGGAAGGCCCTCGCCTGAAGCGTGTCCAATCTGGCGCCTATGAACTCGAGATTTTGAGAGGGGAGCAAAGTGGACTTTGCGAAGTTTATGACAAAACCCAAGTGCTGGAGCAGAGTCACAGTGCGATGAGTAGCCTGAGTGGCTTCTTGGGCAGACTGGGCCCTGATGAGCCAGTCGTCCAGGTATGGGAACACAAAGAGACCTTGAAGTCTCAGATAGGCCGCCACCACTGCTAGGCATTTGGTGAACACCCTGGGGGCGGAGGATAGGCCAAAGGGCAGTACTCTGTACTGGTAATGGTTTCCTCCCACAACAAACCTGAGATATTGTCTGTGGTCTGGATGAATAAGGATATGAGTATACGCATCCTTTAGATCTAAGGAGCATAGCCAGTCTCCCTGCTGGAGGTAGGGCAGCAGGATTCCAAGGGTAAGCATTTTGAACTTTTCCTTTGCAAGGAACTGGTTGAGGTTTCGCAAGTCTAGGATGGGTCTGAGGCCCCCTGTTCTTTTTGGAATCAGGAAGTACCTGGAATGAAACCCTTGACCCCTCAGGTGGTGGGGCACCGGTTCCACGGCTTGTTCCTGAACGAGACTTGCTAACTCCTGAAGGAGTAAGTCCCTGTGCAGAGGGAGTCTGGAAGGCTCCCCTGGAAAGTAGGAGGGAGGTACCTGGTGAAAATGAAGAAGATAGCCCTTTTGAACTATGTGAAGCACCCAGGTATCTGTGGTGATGTTGGACCACCTGTGGGCAAAGTGGACCAGCCGGCCTCCTGTGCTGAGAGAAACCAGCTGAGGGGGAGAGGCTATGCTGAGAAAGTCAAAAACCCCCACCCTGCTAAGCAGGGGCCGGTGGTGCAGGCTTGGGGGCTTGCTGCCTACGGAACCCATTACCCCGTCCCTTGGCCTGCTTTCCCTGTGGGGGAGCTGCTGAGGCCTGATACTGAGGGTAGTATTTATAGGCAGCACCTTTCCTTGGGTAAAAGGGCTTTTTCCCCCGAGGCCTTCTTCTTTTGAGAAGGGGCAGAGGTCTTCCTCGAGAGACGAGTCCTGGTGAGAGTCTCCGTCTCGATTTGTGCAGCCTTCTCATCCATGGGCTTGCCAAAGAGGTTATCACCTCGGCAGAGGACATCGACCAACTTGTCCTGTACCCAGGGCTCGAGGTCGGACGTCTGAAGCCAAGCCTGGCGGCGTCCACCGATGCCGGCCGCAGCTACTCGAGCCGAAGCCTCAAAACCATCATAGGCTGCTCGAGATATAAACTTGGAGCACTCTCGAATACCAGTAGACAAGGATTGGAACCTCTGCAAAGGTTCGTCGGAGAGACCAGCAGAGAACCCGGCTATTTCCTTAGCCAGGTCTCGGAGATACATGCCCATGTAGAGCTGGTATGTCTGGACTCGACAAGCAAGCATAGAGCCCTGGAAGCACTTCCTACCGAGGGCATCCAGGCTTCGGGCTTCCCTACCAGGGGGCACCGAGGAGTGCATTTTCTGACTCTAGTCTATGCATGGCCGATTCCACCACCATGGAATGGTGCGGTAGTTGTGCCTTTTGGAAGCCAGGGCTCTTGCGGACTCGATAAATGGAATCGACCCGCTTACTTAACACCGGCGACGACGCCGGGCTCTCCCACATGCGGAAGAGAAGTCGTTCCAGCATGGGAGGAACCGGTACAATAAAGGCCTCCTTCGGGGGAGAGTCATATTGGAGGGCATCGAGTTCTTCGACTCGAGGCTCCTCCTCGGCATCCACAGGGAAGGCCAAGGCCTTGGCCATATCCCTCACGAAGTCCGAGAACCGGGTATCCTCCGGGGGGGGGGACCGTCTCCGAGGTTCGGACTCGGGGGAGTCCGAAGGGACACACCGAGTCCGAAAGGAACCAGGTGACTCTTCATCCTCAGATTCCCAGGCCGACTCCTCGGAGGAGGAGTCGATCGGCTCCGGTCGGGCGGGCACTGATGCCATCCGCCCCGACGCCGAGGGAGTCGGCGTCGACGACCTCGGTCCCGAATGGGAGGCCGAAGGAGACCTCGACCGAGGATCGACTCGAGCCCTCATGGACTCGAGGATCGGCTCGGTCTCCGGGGTCGATTTGGAGGTCGACGTCCCGGCGGTCAGGGCAGAAGCACCGGCGAGGCCAGCGATCAATGCCCGCTGCTGGTCCAAGAAGGCAGACAGACTGCACTCCAAGGCCGTCAACCTGAGTCCGAGCTCAGGAGACCCAGCAGCCCCCGACTCGGGCCCCGACGGCGTCGGGCCCGACGTCGGGTCCTTCGGAGGCGAGTCCACGAGGACAACAGTACTTACGTGAGCGGGCAAGTCCACCTCAAGTCGAGGATGTTTCGACGGCCTCTCCGTCTCCAAGGACCCGGGACGGGAATCGGGGCTATGCGACCTGACCCTCGAGGAACCAGGAGCGTCCACCGATCCCGCCCTCGCGGGTTTCTTCTTCCGATGATGCTCCCGGGTAGGAGACCCCCTTTCAGAGGAACTCCGACGATGCTCAGGACCAGAGTCCCGAGACGTCGAAGCCTCTGACGAGGTCCGAGCCTGGCCGGAGTCAGAGAAGATACGCTCCCGCTGGTGCTGCCGACTCCTCAATGCTTTTGAGGACATTTTGCCGCAGGGCCCGCAGATCATGGGGTCATGATCTGGGCCGAGGCAGCGGAGGCAGAAGTCATGAGTGTC
The DNA here is from genome assembly GCA_033557465.1 of Ichthyophis bannanicus. NCBI lineage: Eukaryota > Metazoa > Chordata > Amphibia > Gymnophiona > Ichthyophiidae > Ichthyophis > Ichthyophis bannanicus. The sequence continues at coordinate 240,202,636 of CM066042.1, read as the reverse complement.
TGTAAGAGACATATGTTTCTTACAGAGGTCACACTTTTTAAAGCCACTGGCAGCCATCGGGGGAAAAAGGGCCCCTGCGAGGTCGAACGACCGGGCTGCCAGGGAAAAAGGAAAAAAGCGCAAAATCTGTCACGAAGGACAAAAAAACGAAAAATAAAGGACGGACTCGCAACCGGCGTCGCGAGTCCGGGCGGGAAAAGAACCGGCGTCGAACCGAAGAAAAAATAAAGAAAAATAGAGAAAAATCAACTTTTCTGCGGGGATTCACAGGCAACGTCGGGCTCCGCGGAAAAAAGAAGACTGAGCAAGATGGCACCCTTGGGCGGGAAGAGGACCGCGCATGCGCGCTGCAATTCCCAAAGGCTTCCTTTGAAAGCTGGGGAAAATTGCTCCGCGAGGGCTCCGTCGGCGCCGACGTCACCCATATGTGAGGACTGACTTCCTGCTTGGTCCTGGAGAACAGGGAATTGCTGCAAAACTGCCTGGCCAGATCCATCAGCCTGTGGGCTCTGTCCATAGGCAGAAAAGCCTTCGCTTGAAGAGTGTCTAGTCTGGCCCCTATGAATTCTAAGTTCTGGGACGGGAGCAAAGTGGACTTTGCGAAGTTTATGACAAACCCCAAGTGCTGAAGCAGAGCCATAGTGCGAAGGGTGGCTTGATTGGCCTCCTGGGAAGATTGGCCCCTTATGAGCCAGTCGTCCAGGTACGGAAACACAAAAAGACCTTGAAGCCTCAGGTAGGCCGCCGCCACTACCAGGCACTTGGTGAACACCCTGGGAGCGGAGGACAGGCCAAAGGGTAGTACTCTGTACTGATAGTGGTTTCCTCCCACAACAAATCTGAGATATTGTCTGTGGTCTGGATGAATAAGGATATGAGTATACGCATCCTTTAGATCCAAGGAGCATAGCCAGTCTCCCTGCTGGAGGTACGGTATCAGGATTCCAAGGGTAAGCATCTTGAACTTTTCCCTCTCCAGGAACTTAGTAAATGACGGCAGATAAAGACCAGCATGGTCCATCCAGTCCGCCCCGCAAGATGGCAAGAGTAGGCGCACCTGTCGCTCTGTGCAAGCCACCCCTCCCCATGTCTTTGTTTAGGGGTAACCCCACCACTCAATGTAGGACACTCCTATTTGTTGAGATGTTATATGGTTCAAAAGTTAGATGGTATCGTTTATTTTGTTTTTATCCTATTGCTGTAAAGGGATCCACTGTGTCTGTCCCATGCCCCCTTTAATTCCGTCACTGCGCTTGCCCCCACCACTTCCATCGGGAGGGCATTCCAAGCATCCACTACCCTTTCAGTGAAAAAATATTTCCTGATATTGCCTTTCAATTTACCACCTTGCAGCTTCATGTTATGCCCTCTAGTTTTACAGCTTCCCCGTCTTTGGAAGAGGTTTGTTTGTTCATCATTTCTCTTTAAGTATTTAAACGTCTGAATCATATCTCCCCTGTCCCTCCTCTCCTCCAATGTATACATATTTAGGTCTTCAAGTCTCTTTTCATAAGGCTTCTGATGCAGGCTCCAAATCATTTTGGTCGCTTTCCTCTGAAGAGTTTCCAGTCTTTTTACGTCTTTTGCAAGATACGGTCTCCAAAACTGAACACAGTATTCCAAGTGAGGCCTCACCAGTGACTTATACAGTGGCATAAGTACCTCTTCCTTTCTGCTGGTAATCCCTCTTTGTATGCAGCCCAACATCCGCCTGGCTTTTGCCACCGCCTTGTCGCACTGTTTTGCCACCTTGAGATCATCAGAGATAATCACACCAAGGTCTTTCTCCTGAACCGTGCATACCAACCTCTCGCCCCCTATCTCGTACATTTCCCTTGGATTTCTGCTACCCAAGTGCATGACACTGCACTTTTTCGCATTAAATCATAGTTGTCAAGCATTAGACCAGTCTTCCAGCTTTTGTAGATCTTTCCTCATGTTAACCACTCCCTCGGGGGAGTCCACTCAGTTGCAAATTTTTGTGTTGTCTGCAAAAAAGACAGACTTGTTGAGGTTGCGCAAGTCTAGGATGGGTCTAAGGCCTCCTGTTCTTTTTGGTACCAGAAAGTACCTGGAATAATAGCCGTGACCTCTCAGGTGGTGAGGCACTGGTTCCACAGCCTGATCCTTTAGCAGACTTGCTTAGTCCTGAAGGAGTAGGTCCCTGTGCAGAGGGAGTCTTGGAGGCTCCCCTGGAAAATAGGAGGGAGGTACCTGGTGAAAATGGAGAAGATAGCCCTTTTGGACTATATGAAGAACCCAGGTAATCTGATGTGACGGCTGACCACCTGTGGGCAAAGTGGGCCAGCCGGCCTCCTGTGCTGAGAGAAGCCAGCTGAGGAGAAGAGGCGATGCTTTCTGAGTCAAAAAACTCCACCCTGCTGAGCAGGGGCCGGTGCTGGTGGCTTGGGGGCCTTCTGCCTACGGGGCCCCTGACCCTGACCCTTGGCCTGCTGACCCTGTTGGGGAGCTGCAGAGGCCTGATAATGAGGGTACTGTTTATAGGCAGATGACTTCCTCGGGTAAAAGGTCTTTTTTCCCGAGCCCTTCTTTTTCTGAGAAGGGGCAGAGGTTTTTCTGGACAGCCTAGTCCTGGTGAGAGTCTCTGTCTCGAGCTCAGCAGCCTTTTCAGCCATGGGTTTGCCGAAAAGGTTTTCACCCCGGCAGGGGACATCAACCAACTTGTTCTGCACCCATGGCTCGAGGTCGGATGACTGTAGCCAAGCCTGTCGGCGGGCACCGATGCTGGCCCCGGTTACTTGGGCCGAAGCCTCGAAGTCATCGTAGGCTGCTCGAGAGATAAACTTCGAGCACTCCCGAATACCAGTGGACAAGGCCTGGAACCTCTGCAAAGGTTCCTCGGAGAGACAAGCAGAGAACCCGGCAATCTCCTTTGCCAGGTCTCGGAGGTACATGCCCATGTAGAGCTGGTATGTCTGGACACAGCAAGTAAGCATAGAGCCATGGAAGCACTTCTTACCGAGGGCATCCAGGTTCCGGGCCTCACGGCCGGGAGGCACCAAGGAGTGCATCTTCTGACTTTTCAGTCGATGCATGGCCGATTCCACAACCATGGAGTGGTGCGGTAATTGCGCCTTTTGGAACCCAGGGCTCTTGCGGACTCGATAGATTGAATTGACCCGCTTGCTTAACACCAGCGTCGAGGCCGGGGTCTCCCACATGCGGAAGAGCAGCCGCTCCAGCATCGGAGGAACCGGAACAGTAAAAGCCTCCTTCGAGGGAGAGTCATACTGGAGGGCCTCGAGCTCCTCGGCTCGAGGCTCCTCCTCGGGATCCGCGGGGAAGGCCAAAGCCTTGGCCATATCCCGCACGAAGTCCGAGAACCAGGCATTCTCCGGTGGGGATCGAGGTTCGGACTCGGGCGAGTCCGATGGGACACACCGAGTCCGATGAGTGTCGAGTGACTCTTCGTCCTCCGTCTCCCAGCCCGACTCTTCGGAGGAGGAATCGAGTGGCTCCGGTCAGGCGGGCACCGATGCCCTCCGCCCTGACGCCGAGGGTACCGGTGTCGACGACCTCGGCCCTGAACGGGAGGTCGAGGGAGACCGTGGCCGAGGATCGACTCGAGCCCGCATGGACTCGAGGATCGGCTCGGCCTCCGGGGTCGACTTGGACGTCGAGGTCCCGGTGGTCGGGGCTGATGCACCGGTGAGACCGGCGATCAATGCCCGCTGCTGTTCCATGAAGGCAGCGAAGCTGCTCTCCAAGGCCGTCAACCTGAGTCCGAGCTCAGGAGACCCAGCAGCCCCCGACTCGGGCCCCGACGGCATCGGGCCCGACGTCGGCTCCCTCGGAGGAGAGTCCACGAGGACAACAGGACTTACGTGTCCAGGAGACTCCATCTCGACACGAGGATGTTTGGCAGGCCTCTCCGACTCCGAAGACCCGGGATGGCTATCGGGGCTATGCGACCTGGCCCTCAAGGAACCAGGAGCGTCCACCGACGCCGCCCTCGCGGGTTTCTTCTTCCTGCGATGTTCCCGCGAAGGAGACCCCCGCTCAGAGGAACCCTGACGCTTCTCGGGGCCGGAGTCACGAGACGTCGAGGCCTCTGACGAGGTCCGGGCCCAGCCAGACGCGGAGTCAGAAAAAATCCTATCCTTTTGGTTCTGCCGACTCCTCAACGCCTTCGAGGACATTTTGCCACTCGGACCACAGATCATTGGGTCATGATCGGGTCTGAGGCAGCAGTCATGTGTGTCGGTAAGAGACATACGTTTCTTACACCGATCACATTTCTTAAACCCGCTGGTAGCCATCGTGGAAAAAGGGCCCCTGCTAGGTCTAAAGACCGGGCTGCCAGGGAAAAAAGAAAAAAGGCGCGAACGCCAGTCACAAAGGACAAAAAAAAGAAAAAGAGAGAAAGGACTCGATACCGGCGTATCGGTCCGAGCGGGAAAAGGATCCGGCGTCGAAACGGAGAAAAAAGAGAAAAAAACAGGGAAAATCAACTTTTTCCTTGGGGAAAAACAAACTACGTCCGTCGGGCTCCGCAGAAAAAAGAAGACTGAGCAAGATGGCACCCTTGGGCGGGAAGGGGACCGCGCATGCGCGCTGCAATTCCCAAAGGCTTTCTTTGAAAGCTGGGGAAATGCTCCGCACGAGGGCTCCGTTGGCGCCAACGTCACCCATATGTGAGGACTGACTTCCTGCTTGGTCCTGGAGAAAAGCAGAGTTCTCCTGGAAAGTCTGTCTTTATTAGCCAGTCGTCCAAGAAGGGGAAGACAAAAATACGCTTGCTTCGCAGATGGGCTGCTACAACTGACATGCATTTTGTGAAAACTCTGGGAGCCAATGCCAGGCCGAATGGGAGGACTCGGTACTGGTAGCAGGCCCCCTGAAAGGTGAAGCGGAGATATCTCCTGTGTCTTGGATGTATTAGGATATGAGTATATGCATCTTTTAGATCTGGGGAACATAGCCAGTCTTGCTCCTGCAGGTAGGGTAGTAGAGTTCCCAGGAAGATCATTCTGAACTTCTCCTTTACCAAACATTTGTTGAAATTTTGGAGGTCGAAAATAGGCCTGTATCCTCCTGACTTCTTGAGATGAGAAGTAAGGAGAGCAGAAGTCTTCGTGTAATTATTGTTGTGGAACCTCCTCTATGGCCCCTTGGGTGAGCAGGTTAGAAATATCCTCTTTGAGTAGGGCCCTGAGCATGGGCTGGAAGGGATATTTGCCTTTGAAGTGGGAAGCTGTAAAACTAGAGGGCATAACATGAAGCTGCATGGGGGTAAATTGAAAGGCAATGTCAGGAAATACTTTTTCACTAAATGGGTGGTGGATGCTTGGAATGCCCTCCCGATGGAAATGGTGGGGGCAAATACAGTGACAGAATTCAAAATGGCATGGGACAGACACAGTGGATCCCTTTACAGCAACAAGATAAAATCAAAATAAATTTAACTATCTAATTTCTCAACAAACAGGGGTGTCCTACACGGAGCGGTTGGTTCACCCCTAAAACAAACATGGGGAGGGGTGGCCTGCATGGAGCAGCAGGTGCACCTACTCTTGCCATCTTACTGGACAGACTAGATGGACCATACTGGTCTTTATCTGCCGTCATTTACTATGTTACTATGAAGTGAGGCAGAGGAAGCTGTTTGAAGTTTAACTGATAACCCTCCCCTATGAAGTTTAGGGTCCACTGATCTGAGGTGATGCCTTGCCAGTGATTGGCAAAGGAAAAAAGTTGACCTGCTATTCTTATTTGATTGGGGCCCTGCAGGGGCAGGATGACTATGTTCCCCAGGACGGAGTCAAAAACTGGGCGTAGCTTGTGACTGAGCTGGTGGCTGCTGTTTAGTAGTTCTGAGCTTCTTAGCCTGTTTAGTCTTCTGCTGCTTGCCCTGCTGCTGGTAAGGGGGTTGTGAATAAGAAGGGTAGAACCTTTTCTTTTTGGATAGAAAGGCTTTTTTGCTGCTGGCCTCTTCTTTGAGGATTCAGCGGTTTTCTTGGAGAACATCTTAAGGGTAGTATCATCAGCTTGAAACTCTCCAGCCTTTTCTCTCCAATTCTTACCGAACAGGTTTTCCCCAGTGCAGGGGATGTTGTCCAGTTTGTCCTGGACCTACTGTTCAAGATCTGAGGCCTGCAACCATGCCAGTCTTCTAGCATCGATGGCAATAGGAGATGCTCTGCTGGTAGATTCAAAGGCAATGAATGCTGCCCTGTGTGGTGCAGCAGAGGATACACAGCCCAGGGTAGTGCTGATAAAAGAAGAGCTTACCTTAGATTCAGCGTTGAAAAGAGGCACCAGGCATAGTGAAACAGTTGAGCAGGGAAAACTGTTACTACGTACCAAACAGAAAGCTCACCAGGAACACCTGATTGCAAATCCCCACGTCACGTGCAGGGCTGGGGATTACATAAGACAGGGTTCCAGTCAGTGGAGAGAGAGACAGGACACAACCCAGGAGGAGGGCAGAAGCCAGAGAGAGAGCAGGAAGAGGTGTGGCTACAGTCAGCTGAGCAGAAACCCCAGAGGAGTGCTGGGAGGAAAGTTTTCTGTCGGAGAACCAGGAAGTGAAGGTAGCTCCAGCACTCAGGAGAAGAGGTTGGAGGCAAGCTGCACTGGCAGAAGGCATGCCACCCGAGTTAGTCTTCAAGAGAAGCCAGGAGTGTCCTACCACACAGGAGACCGGTATGTGCCAGCACTAAGCACAGGTCAGTTCAGAAAGAGAGTGTTGGGGGATGGGAACTCCAAATACACGTGCACATTAAGAAATAGCTGCAAAGCTAATACTAACTTCACTACTGCACAACCAGCCTGGGAGGCTAGAGAGAAGAGATACAGGGAGCCAAGTGCCAAGACAATCCCTACGGATAAAAGGAGGCATCCATGTGCTTACAGAGAAAGGTTTAAAACATATAAGTGCCAAGGGCGCGGTCCTGAGCATATATACAGGAAGCAAGGAGATTCAGACCTTTTGTTCTGGGAGGAAAACCCAGAGAGAAGCTACTGCATGCCAGACAGGTATAAACCTGAAGAGAGAGGAACCTTCACTGAAAGCTATAGTGAGTTATCACAAGGAGACGTGCCTGAGTACTCCACACAGGAAGAGTGTGATACAGGGAGTTTGGGGAGTGCTGGAGAGAGTATGTTATGGGAAGATAGCAGCAGCCTTCCAGACCCCTCTCCCATGGACTGTAGCATTTGTTACAAGTGCAGCCCTGCTGTTTAATTGGATGACAAAAAGAACTTTGTGAATTTAAACAAAGGAATATAAGTTTGCTGATACTATTTTTGTTCTTTGCTTGTATCTGAAGTTTTTTTGATCTTGTTGATAGTCCGAGCGGGACGGGGAATAAAACCCATCTTATTTTCTCATTCACTTTTTGCTCTGAGAGACTCTATTATTTACCTAGCAAGAGCAGATTACTTGTTTTACAGACCCTAGGCAACCGCCTATATAGGGTTAAAGGGCTCTACCCACGGGCCCCATCACACCTGTTAAACTTGCAGACATTATGACTGTTTTGGAGGACAGTTTCAAAAGCTGGCTTTTTGTCATCTGGGATGAATGGTAGGAAGGCCTGCCAATCCTTATTAATCTCCTTCAGGAACATTCCTATATAAAGTGTAGAAGTTTATCCTACTAGCCAGCATGGAGCCCTGGAAAGACCATCGGGCAAAAGCATCAAGGTTCCTCGACTCTTCCGGGTGGTATTGATGCATGTGTCTTATCACTCTTAATGCGTCACACCGTTGATTCGACTACTATCAAGTGATGTGGTAGTTGCGGCTTTTGAAAACCTGGGGCTTCCAGTACACAATACATCGTATTGAGACGTAGGCTGATAGGTCTCCCACATGCGTAAGATGGTTGCTTCCTTTGGTGCTGTGGGGTACTGGAGAATCTCCAGCTCGTCCATTTGAGGCTCTGGTTCTGCCACGGCTGGTAACGACAGCCCTGCCACCATGTCGCGAATGAACTCTTGGAAGGACATATCCTCCGGTGGGGATTTACGGCGGGAGGTGGTGCCCGTCGGTGACAGCTCTGATACTGATGTGATATCCAGGAGGTCCTCCGAGTCAAGGGATAGATGGTCTGAATCAGATGCAACAGACGCTGCTCAGAGAATACTGTCGATTCCGATGACTGTGTGAATGGTGCTATCAGTAACGGTCATGCTCGATGTGCTCACCCTGCTGAGTAGTCAGCAGAATGAATTGTGGCCCTGCCGATGGAGCACCGGGCATCGGTCCTGGTAGAGGAGCAGCATAGCCTTGAAGAGGCAGTACTGGTATCGACACAGATGCCAGTGCCAATACTGTTTCCGATGTCGGTACGGATGTTGTACCGATCCCAGCGGTGCCGGAGTCAGGGGTGATCAGGGTACCAATGCTGCCAGGAGCACCGCTAAAGTTTTCTCAATGGATAGCATGCGCTGAATCAATGAGATTGCCAGTGTCTGGTCCAAGGACAGAACGGGACTTGTAGCCACCATACCAGAGCACGGCACTGGGGGCTCTGCTGGGGTCAATGTCTTCGAGGCCTCCTGGTCACCCACCGAGGCTTTGGAGGACGTCCTTCTACCAGGGGCGTATGGCCTGACGTTTAGCTTCAGAGGATGTCTTCGGGAAGTCTATGTGTTTAGAACAAGACCTGTCCCTCGATCCTCTCAGTGTCTCTCTGGATTCCTTTGATGAAGCTCGAAACTCCTGATGATCCCACAGTGATTTTGGTGGGAGATCTCGAAGTTTTCTTCTTTTTTTTTTTCATTCAAGTTCCAACTGTAATGTAATTCAGCTTGCATTTATGTGGGTTAAACAAATTTCCCTGACACAGCTTCATTAGCAGAATCGAGTGGCTCTGTGGCATACTGCAGGATGCACACACCTGAAGCTCCCTTTTTGGAAAGCTGCTCATGAGCAGCAGGTGTGGCACCAAGTTGCCTACTGATGCTTTATTAAATCTGATAAACTGCGTTCCTTCATACAGATTCATATAAAGTGGGCGTACATTGCTAATCCTCTTGACAGTATGTTATTTTTGCCAGCCAGTCAAAGACGTTTTAAACATGTTGTGAATAACACGTCTTGTTTTGCTCTCATTACAGACTGAGCGCAGCTTCACTGAAGAGGAAAAAAAACTGCAAACTGTGTTTTCTCTGGAGAAGCGTGATCTTCAGCTGCTCCTTGAGACAATTGCTTTTATTTTAGAGCAGGTACTGATGTTTTGCTACACAGTTGACATTCCTCAAAGCAGCATCTCACCCTTCCCCTTCTCCATCCTTTAAGAGTTCACAGGCCCTGCAATGGGAGAGAAACTGATCTTTCAGATCAGGTGCAGATAGGTCTTGATTCTATAAAATTCTGGGACTGTATTGATTACAGAAGCCTGTAGTCTGTGGTATTTAATTTTTATGCTACTTCTAAGGGAAATAGGGAGATGGTCCAGCTGTTTCCCCCCTTTTTGAATTCCTTTATATAATGCAGTGATCATCTTCCGGGAACTATGTTTCCCATACCATATAACCTCCATCTCGCCGAGTTCCTGCAGTCTAGATTTTTTCCCCTCTTCCACCCAGAGAAAGTGGCAGAACTGCTCGTAGGAAAATCAGTCCTTTTCTTGGAGCCCATAATCTCATTTTAACTCTCTAAAGCAGGGGTTCTCAATCCAGTCCTCAGGACCCACCTAGCCAGTCAGGTATTCAGGATAACCACAATAAATATGCATATGACAGATCTGCACACAATGGAAGCACTGCATGGAAATCTCTCTCATGCATATTTATTATGGTTAACCTGAAAACCTGACTGGCTAGGTGGGTCCCAAGGATTGGGTTGAGAACCCCTGCTCTAAAAGTTACCAGTTCTTCCTCATCTACCAACTGGTAGAAACAACTAACCCCCTTCTTTCTCCACCTTTCATACACTCCCCCACCCCCCATCCTGGTTGGAAATCCCACCACCCTCTTAAAGGTGTCAAAAAGGAAAACTGATTCCTGATCCCTTTATTCTCCTTCCTTCTTACCTGATCCTATACCCTTATTATGTGTTTCATACTGGGAGTACCAGCCCCCAGCCTCTATCTATCCCCTACCCTCATCCATGGCCAGGCCTCTATCTTCCCTCCCTGAATATAGCTTTTTCCCAGTTCTACATATTGATTAACTTCTCCCGTCTGCCTCCATTCCATCAAATGTCTAATTTGCGCTGCCTTATAATAATCTATGACATTCAGAACCCCCAATCCTCCTTCTCCCGTGACAGCATACAATACTGCCCTCGCCACCCTTGGTGGTCTGCTCTTCCAAATGTATCTAAATACTTTCCGCTGCAGTGTTTATGTTTATGTTTATTAAAATACTTTCTATACCGCCCCATACCAATAGCGTCTGGGCGGTTTACAAAACTAAAAGAATAATTACATTACAGGCTGTTAGAAAAGTTAAAAAGAACGTCAATTAAAATATTAAAAGCGACAGAAAAGAGGCAGAGGATAGAAAACATAGCAAAATAGAAAAACATCAACAAAAGGAGGAAGAGGGAGACAAAGACGGGGGAGGGAGATCAAACGCCAGACTAAACAAATGGGTTTTGAGTTGCTGTTTGAAGGCATGATATGATTGCTCTGCGCGGAGGGGGGGGGGGGAGTGAATTCCAAAGCCTAGGACCCAGAAAATAGAAAGCCGAAGAATGTGTGGACTCCAAGTGGGCTTGAGAGGGAGAAGGAAGGGACAGACGATTAACGTGGATAGAACGGAGCAGGCGATGGGGAGTGCGGAAATGAAGAAGATCTGCAAGATAAAGAGGGGTACCTGTGTGAGTCACCCTATGCACAAACGTGAGGACCTTATACTGTATACGAAATGAAACTGGTAACCAGTGATGGTGCAAAAGTAGGGGAGTGACGTGGTCGTAACGAGAAGCACAAGATAATAGACGGACAGCTGCATTCTGGACACGTTGTAAATGGGAGAGTTGAGATTGTGGTAGACCAGCTAGAGAAACATTACAGTAATCAAGTCGGGACATTACAAAAGAGAGAATAAGAGTAGCAAAAGCAAAAGGTGAAAGAAAAGGACGCACAGGCCGAAGTTGTTTTAGGGATAGAAAAGAACGTTGAACTATTGAAGTGATGTGTTCTTTGAATGAGAGAGAAGAGTCAAGAATAACACCAAGATACCTAAGAGATGAAACAAGAGGGATGGGCTGGGAAGAGAGGGAAGGAGCACAGGAGGGGGAAGGGCTCCCGAGGGTAAACCAGATGGCAAAAGACTTAGTAGGATTGACCTGGAGAAAGTTAGAGGTGAACCAGGAGGCAACAGCAGAAAGACAAAGATTAAGAGGAGAAATATCGGGTGTGTGTGAATCAGTGTGGTGCAGGAGAATGATATCGTCCGCGTAATAGTACGCGGAGATACCAAACTGCTGGATCAGGTACTGGTACTGCCAGGGCCTGGAACAAGTATAACAGTCTGGGGAGGATATTCATTTTAACTGCCACAATTCTACCTAGCCATGAAGTTTCAAACATCATCCACCCCTCCAGGTCAGTGCTTACCTTCACGAACAGGGGCAGGTAATTAACCCTATAAATTTCTTCATATCTATCGGGAATCTGAACCCCCAAATAGGTTATCAACTTAGCCACCCACTTTATAGGGAATTCCCTCTGCAAGGTTACCACCCTACCCGGTGGAATTGTTAAATTTAAGGCCTCTGTTTTTTCAAGGTTCATTTTAAATCCTGATACCCTACCATACCCCTGGATCTCGTCTATTACTGCTGGCACTGAATGTTGTGCATCTTGCAAATACAGCACTACATCATTGGCAAATAGCGTTATTTTGTGTTCTGTCCCCCCCCCCCTTCAACCCTTTTATCTGTGGTATTTCCTGCACTCTCTGAGCTAGAGGTTCTACTACGAAGGCAAACAGCAGAGGAGACAGTGGGCACCCCTGTAGAATACCCCTCTCTACCACAAATCCTTCCGAATACCTACCATTCACTTTCACTTGGGCTCTAGGGCTCTGAGATAAACCCCTCACTCAATCCTTGAAATAGGGTCCAAAGCACATCTTATCTAGAACCGCATGTAAGAACCGCCAATGGGCCCTATCGAATGCTTTCTCTGCATCTATGGATAGTAGTATCATGTCTTCTGACCCATGCTATGCTGCCCATACCACCGCCGCAGTTTGTTTAATATTATCCGCCGCCTGCCTTCCTTTAATGATCCCCATTTGATCTTTGTGGACAAGCCTCCCATCCATGGTGCCAGCTGCTCAGCCAGAACTTTTGCCAATATTTTGACATCCATATTTAAGAGTGAAATAGACCTATATGAACCACAACCGCTTGGATCCTTCCCAGGCTTCAGCAAGACTGTTATCCCAGCTGTTAGCATCTCTCCTAATACTACCCCCGCCCTCCCACCAGGCTATTAAATACTCATGTTAGGAGCCCTCCCATCTCTCCAATATATTTCTTATAAAACTCCCCGGCAGCCTGTCCAATCCCGGTGATTTTCCTACAGCTAATCCCTTCACCATCTTTCCTACTTCTTCCTCGGTTATTTCCCTCTTCCAAGATTTATCCGGCCTCCTCCAGCAAAGTTGGGAGCGCCACCTCCTGCAAAAATTGATTTATACACTCCTCTGTGATGTCCCTTTGCCTTTGATATAATTTTTGATAATACCAAACAAATTGTGTTCTGATATCTTGTTCTTTCCTTAGGATTTCCCCCTGGTCCCCCCTTATACTCATATTTGTGGTTACATTTCTTTTCTGCCGTAATTTCCTTGCAAGGTGCCTACTTGGGCGATCCCCAAATTCATAGAAGAACTGCTTCACTAGTTGCATCTGAAAAGCCACTGCTTCCAAGTATATTTTTTGCAATTCCATTCTTAAATCCCCTACTTTTTTCCAAGCCTTCTTCGCCCCTATTGCCCGGTATCTCTTCAATGCTTCCTTTATAGCTGTAAGTTTCCCCTCTCTTCGTAATCTCATATTCTTATACTTAGCTGCCCACATTATAAACCTGCCCCGTACAACTGCCTTTAAACCTTCCAAGACACTACATTCTCTCACCTCTCCCATATCATTCACCTTAATATATTCCTGGATGGTTTTCCTAATATCTGTAAGCACTTTTTGGTTTTTTTTAGTAAATTCTCATTTACTCGCCAAAATTGGATACCCCCCTTCCCCCTTGCCATATTTCCACCCAAACTAGGCCATGATCCGACCACGTAATGGGCTCTATCCCCCCTCCTGTATTTCAAGCATCCAAGCTTTCTCCACTAGGATCATATCAATTCTGCTGAAACAGTTATGAGGTGGAGAACAGAACGTGTACTCCCTTATTCGTCGGATACATTTCCCTCCAGGCATCCACTAAATTCAATCTCTGTAAAAATTTGTGCAGGCTCTTCCAGTTCCCCCTCCCCCGTCCTGTGCTCTGGCCTGCCTAACAAGTTGAGGATTTAATACCCGACTAAAATTCACTCCTACCATTAATTTCCCCTTAACCCATTTCCCCAAGAGTTGTTTAAACACCCCCTCAAAACTCCCCCTGGGCTCCATTAGGTGCATAGACTGACACTATATAGCCATCTCATCTCCCCCCATCTCTCCCCGCACCTCCACTACTCTCCCATCTTAGTCCCTAAAATTATCTTTCACCTGAAACTATCATACCGGATCAAAATGGTGACCCTCCCCCCAACACCCCCTGTCCTTGCACCCCAAATAGTATTGGTTGGGGAATTTTTTCATTGCGCATATAGGGTATCTCTCTATTTCTAAGGTGAGTCTCTTGTAACAAAACCATCTCCCAACGCCACCTCTCAGCTTCCTGATAGAGTTGCTGCCGTTTTAAGTGCGAGTTCAACCCCTTTACATTAGTAGTACCAACTCACACCAGACTCTCTTATTCTTCTTTTCCTCCCCTTGCCTCCTGCCAATATCCCACTTCCAGTTGCCTTGCGCTGCCCACTCCCACTACCCTTCTCCCTCCCCTCTAGTCTCCTGTGGTCTTCCTTTCCCTCTCCCAACCACAGATTCCGGTGTTACCAGAGCTCCCCCCTCCCCTATTCATTCCTCTCCCCCTTTCCCTCATTACCCCCTGCCCATTCCTACTACTCCCCTCTCCCTTCTCCCCGTCGCCCCCTCTTCCCTCCATCTGCAGACATGCGAGCCGCTTTCCTTGGTTGCTACTCTCTGCCATTGTGAGACCCTGTGTTGAGTTGGCTTATCTTTCACTCCTTCTCCCTCCTTTGTACTCGGTAGACATTCACATCCCATCTCTTGTAGCACTGTCCAAGATTCCTGAACTCCTTTCACCCTTCTGGCATTTCCATTCACTGTAATCAGTAGTCCAAATGGATATAACCATCTATAGCGCATCCCTTTAAGTCTCAGATATGCCGTCACCTCTCTAAGCGCTCTCCTTTTATCCAGTGTGCCTTTGGAAAAGTCATTATAAATCTCGATTTCACAGTTCTCCCAGGCAATCCATCTAAATTTCCTTGCTATATGAAGGTTCATTCTTTCTGAGGAAAGGAACTGAGGCAGACAATGTCCATGGGGGCTTTATCCCTTCTAAGCTCCAGGCTTTGATGTGCTCTTTCCAGCCCCACCTGGTCAGTGAGCTCACCCGTAATTTGCTCCATTGCCAATATGTGTTGGAACAGCCGTTTAGCTACAGTCCCAAAGTTCTCGGGTGCCTCTCCCTCCTTAACTCCTAGGATGCGGAGATTTAGAAACATAGAAATATGACAACAGAAAAAGACCATAAGGCCTATCTAGTCTGTCCTTCCATGTCAACCACTACAACAGTCCCCCTTTTACCTTTAGAGAGCCTCTGTGTTTGTCCCATGCTTCTTTGAATTCAGATACCGTCCTCATCTCTACCACGTCCACTGGGAGACTATTCCACGGATCCACCACTCTTTCCATAAAGAAATATTTCTGCATATCACTCCTGAACCTATCCCCTTTCACCCTCATCCCATGACCCCTCGTGACAGAGCTTGCTTTCAATCGAAAGAGGCTCTCCTCCTGTGCATTTATGCCACTGAGGTGTTTAAACGTCTCAATCATATCACCTCTATCCCGCCGCCTTTCGTCTAAGGTGTACATATTAAGATCCTTAAGTCTGTCCTCATATGCTTTATAATGAAGACCACTAACCATTTTAGTAGCTACCCTCTGCACCGACTCCATCCTGTTCACATCCTTTTCAAGGTGCGGTCTCCAGAATTGCACACTAAATGAGGTCACACCAAAGACTTATACAGAGGCACTATCACCTCCTTTCTTCTGCTGGTGATTCCTCTCCGTATGCACCCAAGCATCCTTCTAGTTTTTGCTGTCGCCTTTTCTACCTGTTTAGCTACTTTAAGATCATCAGACACAACCACGTCTAGGTCCCGCTCTTCTTTAGTGGACAAAAGTACTTCACCCCCTATACTATATCGTTCCCTTGGATTGCTGCAGCCCAAATGCATGACCTTGCATTTTCTAACATTAAATCTCAGCTGCCAAATTCTAGACCATTCTTCAAGCTTAGCTAGATCCCACCTCATGTTATCTACACCTTCCTGGGTGTCTGCTCTATTGCAGATTTTGGTATCATCCGCAAAGAGGCAAACCTTACCCGACAGCTCTGCTATATCACTAACAAAGATGTTAAAAAGAATCGGACCAAGGACAGATCCCTGGGGCACACCACTGGTAACTTCCTTCTCCTCAGAGTGAGCTCCATTTACCTGTACTCTTTGTCGCCTCCCACTCAACCAGTTTCTAACCCAAGCAGTAACTTTAGGGTCCATCCCTAGGGTGCTCAGTTTATTTATGTCGCCTCTGACGAACAGTGTCAAAGGCTTTATTGAAATCTAAGTACACCACATCAAGGGCTCTCCCTCAGTCCAACTCCCTGGTAACTCAGTCAAAGGAATCAATCAGATTTGTCTGACAAGACCTGCCTCTGGTGAATCCATGCTGCCTCAGATCCTGTAATCTGCTGGACTCCAGAAACCTCACTATTTTCTCTTTCAGCAGCGCTTCCAATAATTTACTCATAACCGAAGTTAAACTAACCGGCCTGTATTTTTCAACCACATCCTTACTTCCGCTTTTGTGTAAAGGCACCACATGAGCCTCTCTCCAGTCCTTTGGCACCACTCCCGACTCCAACGAGGCATTGAAAAGGTCAGTCAGTGGAGCTGCTAGAACGTCCCCAAGTTCACTCAGTATTCTAGGATGTATCCCATCCGGTCCCATCACTTTGTTTACTTTAAGTTTAGCTAGTTTCTCACAAACACAGTCTTATGAAAACTGTTCAAAATGCCCCTCGTTTCTGTTACTGTTTGTGGGTGTTTTCTGAGGTCCTGCTCATGGGGTTCTTCATCTGTGAACACAGAACAGAAATATTTGTTAAGCAATTCCGCTTGATCCTCATCAGCTTCTACATATTCCTCCCCTTCACCCTTGACTCTGACAATACTACTTTTGCCCTTCCTCTTCTCACTAACATATATGAAAAATGTCTCCCCCCCCCCCCCCCCCATTTTATTGCATGGGCTATTTCCTCCACTTTTTGAATCTTTGCTTTCCTGACTATTTTGCTAGCTTCTCTAAGTTTTTCAAACTATAGATGCCTTTCTTCCTCTCTCTGTGATCTCTTGTATTTCATGAAGGCCTCCCTCTTTTTCTTCACCTTTTCAGCTACTTCTTTCTAAAACCATAACGGTCTCCTATTCCTTTTACCTTTATTTACCATTTTAACAAAAAGGTTGGTCGCCAATCTCCTCCAATTCTTCCTGCATGAAGTCCTGCTATTTCTTCAAGCTCTCCAAGGCCTCAGTCATCTCCTGTAGGCCTGCCTCTTGCCTTTCAACAATATCTTCCACCTCCTCCACTCGGTGCATTTAACTCTTTTTGGAGAGAGAACAGCATATTCTTTATATCTACTGTCATGAGGCTGGTGCCAATAAAGTTCCAGAGTTGAAAAGAAACTCTGTTTTTCACAGAGCTCTAGGTGTGCAATTACTTAAAAGCACAGCTAGAGGGGGCAGGATTGACTCTACAGAAGCTAATGAGGCTAGGAGATCTAACCAGTTGCACCTGGAAATGAGCCCGGGAGATTCAAAGGGAAGATCCCTTTATAAATGGAAGTTTAATGCTAGCAAAGAGACACAGACACAGATAGAGACCCAGACACAGATTGAGAGACAGAGACAGAAGGAGACACAGACGCAGAAGGAGATGGAGCAGCAGGAAGAGAAGGAACAAGGATTACGGCTGAAGAAGGAAGGAGAGACCTGAAGGAAGGAATCCTCCTTGAGCAAGCCCAAAAGGACAGAATTCACAGAGGTAGAGTTCAGAGGGGCCAAGCTACGAGAACTGCTGTTCAGAGGGAGTCTGCTAAGGAAAGCAGTCAGGCTGGAGGGTATGCCACTCCCTGCTTAAGCAACGTTCCTGAGTCCAAAGCTGAAAGACATACACGGAGAGCCAGAGAGCCAGGCTTGGAGGAAAGTCTGCAGGCATTGGAGTATGCTGAACAAGTTTTACCAGGTACCCGAAGGGAAGGAGTTTCTAACAAAGCTACTGTGTCACTGAAGCATAGAGCTGGAGAATCCGCACCAGGTTTTATTAAGCTTTCAGGAAGTCCAGCACTGCCCAGAAGCTACCGACAGAAAACCTGTTGTCACAGGGACGTGCATGAGAGAGAAGGCTCCAGAGCTTCAAGCTACAGAAATTCAAGGTATGAAAGTTTTATTCCTGCTAATGAAAGCTTAACTCCTAAAAGCACTGCTAAAGCTAAAACTCACTTTATAAGAAGAGGAAAGAAACCAGAGTGGTTTGAAGAACTACCAAGTGTTAGGAAATAATAATAATGCTTATAATGCTTAGTTTAAGTGCATATACAGGAGGCCTGCACAAGGAAAATCAGAATCCTATATATGTGCCCTTTGTACATTCTGGTGTGGGTATGGAAAAGGAATGTGCTGTGCTAAGCTAAACTGATTGTTCTACTCAGAGATGACTTGTATTTGCATAGTTACTGATAAGCTATAGTGGGCCCCAGAAGATGGGTGGATGACGTATGAATATGTTTCTGATAATGTATAAAATACGGACAATCCCTCCACCCTTTGGAATAAACTTGCATACTTTTCCTTCTGTGTGGTCTGTGAGTTTTATTCCCCTGGATTCCAGACAGCCGGAGCAGCACACCGCAGATGAGGGTTCGGGACTTCCCTGGCCTGGAGTGACTAACAAGAAGCAGACCCTTTACATTTGGTGTCAGAAGTGGGATACTCCCGTTGGCCAGGGATCCCTGTGCTTTGGTAGCACGGTTTAAATTAGAACTGGTATTCTCCCTTTGGTTGGGAGTGTCCCTATTGCTTTGGTAGCATGGTTAAATGGTAATTAAGCATGGTTAAATGGTAACTAAGACTTTCCTGTTCCCTGGGTGGGAATCGGTGGGAAAGCTAAATTTCTTTTCTTTCTCATCTGCGGCTGCTGTGAGGGCTGTGTGCTTGTGTGTCTGTTTTGAGTCTGCTGTGTGCTTTGTGTGTCTGTTTTGAGTCTGGCTAGACGCCCCTGCCGTATTTTGAAGCGATATAGCGCTCGTGATAGATACTGTGCAGAAAGCAAGTGGCCAGACGTGCGTTTGTTGTGAATTCATTAGAGGATGGGGGGGTCCCAAGGTAAGGGGACCACTTCAGAATCCGCGGGCGTGCGTGTGCAGCTACATGTTGTGATATGGTTTAAAACTGCAGCTATCTTATCTTGATGGGGTTTCAGCAAGGGCAAGGAATGATATTTTAACAATTTAAATTGGCTAAGTTAGAATTACATAAGGGTTAGGTTAGAATTGGTTTAGTAGGGAGGATGGGGATTGGAAGGGGAAAGTGTAAAAGGGTGAAGGTGCAGGAAGGAGAAGGGGAAATTATAATGTATTAATTGACTTTTTTTAATGAATTATTACTGAGTGGGAGGGGGGATAAAGGTAAGGAATGGGAGGGAGTATGGGAGTATGGGATGGGGGTGGTGGTAAATGGGGGGGGAAGGGGATAAAGGTAAGGAATGGGAGGGAGTATGGGATGGGGGTGGTGGATAAAGGGGGGGGAAGGGGAGAAAAATAAAACATGTTTAACATTGCTAATATGTATGCTGTTTACATTGTTTCAATAAGTATGCTTTTTAAGTTATCTTAAAGTGTATATTGTCTAAAATGTTTCAATATGTTAACTTCTTACAATGGAATCAAAATGTATACTGTCTAATATGTAAACTATTTACAATAAATAAAAAGATTAAATACTAAAACTGCAGCTAAAAAAAGAAAAAAAAGCCATCCTACATAAATTGTCAGTGTGGGTTACAGGACATTTGCTAATTCTGCTGAAGAAGTCTGTTAGCAGCATGTTTACTGTGCTTAGTTTATCTCTGTGCCTATACGAACCCCCCCCCCCCCTCCCCGTCTCTAACAAAGGTAAAACTGATGACTCAGAGTCCTTGGAATGCAAGTGACAAGTGGTGTTTGTTTATTCTTCCAATGCTCCGCTCTTCCCTCCCCCTCCCTTCCTGTTCTTTGTTGTTCAAAGGCTACGGACAGGCAGACAACAGAAACCTGAAGTTACAACGTAAATTATTATTTATTTGCAGAGTGTCTATTTATTGCCATATTGTAAGACAAGCTAAATAGAAAATTTTTTTACTCTTGTACTTAACAACGGTATAACTGTCACTGAAATATGTAAAAGGGTGTGTCTGTATTTAGACACCCATTGCTATAGCAATGTACTGAATAATGAAATACTAAAAGAGCTCTTAATCTGCTTCACAATATCCCTCTCAGAGTCTCATTGGCCAGGTTGGCTAAAGGTGAATTGGCCACAGGTAAAAGTGTAAATAACAGCTGGGGCTCGCCGGGATTTTCCCACAGTGGAGTGACTCCTGCTGAGTGGAGGTGCGAAGACGCGTCCTGTTGATTTCAACAGTCTCACCTCCTCCTCTGCAGAGAGGTCTCTTTACTGGCTGGTAATGGTCCTGGGTGACTAGAGGTATTGTGAATCGGAGTGTGATAGACAGGCACTGCAGCAACCAAGTAAATTCTGTGCACAGACCGAGGTAAGGAAAAGTGGGACTTTGGTTTCTACCTTGGTGGTTTGTACATTCTATTGGGAACTGAGACTGATTGTGTGTGAGTGGGATGTCTACTGTAAATAGTGGAGAAATCCGGGGAGTGGGATGGGCTCCAAATACCCCGAGGGTCTAGTTCATTATGCAGGGCGACGTTTCTTAAGAAAGCACTTGTAAGCTTTGATTTGTCTCTTGTTTAAATAAGAACTGAAATAGAAGTTTCCCAAATAAGTAACTCCTTAGTGTCCTTCCCAACAAGCTAAAAAAAAAATATATATATATATATATATGTTTTGTTTACAGTAAATATTGTTTTTCTTTTATTTGCTGGTTGGTGCAGGATTTAAGGAATCTGAATAAGATTGTCCAGACCTAGCAACGGATACTTTCCTTTGAAAACCTTATTTCAAAAGAAACCCCTTGATTTGTATATTTATGCTTTTGGTTAAAAATATTTAGCTAAATTTTGCATGAACACAAATGGTTCAGTATTGTAGATTTGAGGTATATGTTTGAGCCTGCTCTCTAGGCACTATGTAGATGATCTTCAAAGTTTGGGGCAGGAGAAACCAGTTGTGATAGAAGCCATTCATAATCTGCTGCATTTCTTGGGAATGAAAGGATTTAGGGTGTCCTGGAAGAAAAAATTAGGTTGGGGCTATCTCTTCCCCTTACAGCATCAGAATCGAAACCAGAAACTTAACAAAGAGAACAAAGAAGAGAGAAGGAAAGGGGGGCAGCCCCTCCCGTGGGCTACAGAAGGCACAAATGATTTTGGATTATAGCACAGCCCTTCTCTGGCCATTTGTCAATGCATTTTGTAGCATGGCCATATTTACTAGCCAGGGCTGAATTCCTTTCATCTTGAGGTGACTGCCACATTATAAGTGAAGGAAAGTGAAACTAAAAATAAATCCGGAGAGAATAAAGGGTATTGTGGAGTTACCTTTGCCTAAACTAAGAGAGCTGATATCCGTTTGGCTGGGTGTAAAAGGGCTGTAATTCTGTCAGAAAGGTCTGGTGGAAACTGTTCTGTTTTTCTTTAACCTTCAAAGTAGGGGTTGGGAACCCTGTCAGGACAATGGGGCATCCTGAGCCAGTAATTAAAAGACTGCAACTTGAAAAAATGATTTGAATCCTGAGTGAATAAGAAGGTTATGTTATGTGTCTGGTCTTTGTTTGTGTATGCTATTGAGTAAACTTAAAGAGTTTAAAAACAATGATTTTTATATTTTGTGGCAAGCACCTCAGAGGTCATAATTATTGTTCATATATTATAACACCACATAGAGTTGTAACTATAGGAATTTAATAGCAATCACAATTAGTGACAATTCTCAAGCAACTTTTTCTTTTTAAACTCTTAGTATTTAGGACTCTTCTCTCTCTTGTTCAGCTATCTGCATTTGCCTGAAGGAATTTGGACTCAAGACAGACCTGCTGTTTACTTTGCTATTTGTGTTTGAGATAACATCAAGGTTGAACTGTTACTCTAAGTAGATTGCTTTAACATAATTTCATTGTTTCAGATCAGTTTGATACCAGTCTCAAGTATTATGTATAAGGTTTTAATTTAAATGTGACAAAGCATGATTTTGAATTCACCTCTTTGCAGTTTCATGTTATTTGAATGTCTGTTTCCTGAACTGTAAGATTTTAAGTTAATTACTTTGCATTGTTAAGCTCGGTGCTGATGACTGACGAACAGGACAGTAACACCATGGGTGCTGGCTATATTGATCTTTCTGATTTGACTTATTACAATATTCGATTTTAGGATAAATTCATCTGTTTTCCTGTATTTGAATTTTATGTGTTGGGGTCCAGAGAGAAAAAGCTTTTAACATTTCAGTTTTAGGAATACAGTATATTGTAGCACTATGACATACAAGTTTTCTTTAGTTTACACACTTGCACTTTATGTTACCAAAATACTTGTTGTAGCAGTACATTATGTAGAGGTTCAGTACACATAGAAATTATAGAATTTTGGAAAGAGGCTGATCTGCAATTGCTTTGTTCCCAAGCACATAGATCACATTTAGTGGAAAGATGGAGCTTAGTTACCAGGAAATATGAGAATATTTGTAAAGTTAGTAGACAAAATAATAATATTAACTTGAGATGATTGGATAAACTAAATTTTACTTGTTAGCAATGATCTAGGAGAGGTTTTAAAAAATAAAATTAATAATAATAAAAGAGAGAGAGACAGAAGGTGAGGCTACAGCCTTGGGAAAGGCAATAAACGTGCTGCTCCGAGTGTGATGATCTGGGCCACCGGAATTCTAACTGCTCTAAGACTCCTCGAGGACCCACAAGGCCTGAAGAACATGAACCTTGCATATTTATGCCTCTGAAGAGACATGACTAGGCAGTGGGAAATAGGCCGAGAAGAACCCGAGGATCGTCATGAGGCCCCGCCACAAATGCCTTGCAGGCCAAGAAGAACCTGAAGACGTATCGCCATGAGGCCCAACCACAAATGCCTTGAATCTTCTTAGGCCTCTCATCTCAAAAGGATCTCTTAAACACCATGATTAGTGAGTAACTTCCACAGATCCTTGTGGGCACTGCAATTATAAGATCAGTCCTCAAATATTTTTAAGTTTCCAAAGCACTCTCACTGGGAACCGGGTATAAGATAGACTTTAGTCACACCTGAGAGATTATGTGGCTGTTCTGTTAGACGCCATACTCTTTCCTATTGGGATTGATGTTATAAAATGCCATGAAGCACTAGTCTATATTGTAAGAACTTTACCTATATTTTGTTTAGGCAGTTGCTAATTAGAATGAGCATTGTTTACTCATATTGTTATGCTTATTGAAAAGGATCTACATTTATATTTTATATATACCTTTTGTTTACAAAAATACTAAGTTTCTAACAATTGTTTGATGTTCTTAGCAGCCTTGCCAAATAAGGATACACTAGTATGGTATAAAAAGGACAGAAGGACCTATGCATGTAGTTTGATGAATGATGTAAGTAAAAAAAAAAGAGTGGTGTTGAGAGGAGTGTGATGGAATATTCATGTTGGAAAGGAGAACTCAGATTAACATTATAAAATGGTGAGGGTAAATTGAAATGTGAAATGATGTATCCGATGTATCCACCTAGAAAGAAAACTGACAATGAATACTCTACAATATTTGATTATGCCATCCCCATTAACTCCAATTTTGAAAGTCATCTAGCCCAGAGATATATCCAATAATTGGAAATAGACACTTGGAGATAGGCTGAGTGCACTTTTCATCCTAATGAGCTTTGGGGAGACACACACTGGCCATGTGGTGCTTTTCAGATGCTTTTATCCCTTTTTGCCTCTATGTGTCCTGGCCCGACACATGAAGGTAAAGGAGGAAAGTTACCTACACAAATTTTTACAAATTGGTAAAATTCTAAAATTGTGAAAAATTTGAGGAAGTGTGGGCATCTTGTCAAAATGTATTAGCTAAATTGAGAAATTAAACTGTCTTGCCTTTGACTCTGTTCAAAAAAAAAAAATTGCCCTAAGGGAGTAGACTGAACTTTTTCTCCCTCTGAACTGTTATATGGAAGACTACTTATTTTTTAAACTCCTGAGCCTCACATTTGATCTCTTGTATTTCCTAGCAGCAGAGGCAACTCTCTTCCCTCCACAGGTATGCTCAGCAGGTCCAGTCCTTTCTGCTGGATGACTCAGCTCTTTTCTTTCAATCCGGAGACTGGATTTTGGTAAAGACATACCACCAGCACATAGTACAAGCCCCTTTTCCAGTATGGGACCGTTCCAAGTTCTTCTGATAACACCGATTACAGTGAAGGTGGCGGCTAAAAGATCCTGAAGCCATTGCCCTCGCTGGAAACATTCTCCATATACAGATCAGGCTTCAGGACCAGGATGAGAAGTAGCTGACGCCAGGGCAGCCAAGGCCCTAGCAATGGGAGAGGAGAGGAGAAGACTCCTGAAGAAAAGCAGCTTTCGGCCTAGAGGTACCGAACCAACATATCCCTTCAAGGTTGGTGACAGGTCAGAGCACCTCACAAGCATAGTACCCTAGACCTGCTCTACAGACCTCCAAACTACAGTGATCGCCATCACATAGACAGCCATCCTGTGTGACTCCTCCCCTTCGTGGAACCATGCGTCAAGAATCAAGCGTGTATCGTCTCCACTGACATCTTTGGTTCCAGCCTCCTGACCATCACGCACAAGACTGTGTTGACTCCTCCTATCACTCATATAGTGCCTCCTTCAGCCCATTACGGGAACTGTTAATACGGCAATACTACTTGCCCAGACTGCCTTACCTTTTGTGTGCGCAGCTCGCTACACACTGGAGCTTTTCTCTCAACATGTCTCATTACTGTATCTTCTAATCTGTGTGAAATGCAGAAGTTTACTGTACTGGATAATTTAAACTGCACCCAGCCCCATGTTTCTTTTTTTTACTTTTTTGTATAACATTGGTGTTACTCGCCTCTCTTTGGGATATGACTAGGTTCCTTGCTCATTGTAAACTGTCTCTAGTTCTAATGCTACGGATTGTTTTATTGTTTTTGCTTTTAGCCTGTCTATGTATCTTTCTTTGGGGTGGTCTCAAAGGGCTGCTTATTGCCCTATTGAACGGTTTTATAATTCTTGATCTTTTTTTGTTGTATATTTTCATTTGTTCTTGGCTGTTGTTGAAAGACCCTACAAAGCTCTACCACCTTTATGTATTCCTATACTCCTGCTTTTATGGTGGCTGATGTACCTGAGCTGCCGCATACAGATGTTCCATTAATAATGTCTGTTTAGTTATTTTGTAGTAAATTGTTAGGCTGTTCTTATAGTGGGCCTATGCAGGCCCAAAGGGGGATTGTTAGGAAATAATAATAATGCTTATAATGCTTAGTTTAAGTGCATATACAGGAGGCCTGCACAAGGAAAATCAGAATCCTATATATGTGCCCTTTGTACATTCTGGTGTGGGTATGGAAAAGGAATGTGCTGTGCTAAGCTAAACTGATTGTTCTACTCAGAGATGACTTGTATTTGCATAGTTACTGATAAGCTATAGTGGGCCCCAGAAGATGGGTGGATGACGTATGAATATGTTTCTGATAATGTATAAAATACAGACAATCCCTCCACCCTTTGGAATAAACTTGCATACTTTTCCTTCTGTGTGGTCTGTGAGTTTTATTCCCCTGGATTCCAGACAGCCGGAGCAGCACACCGCAGATGAGGGTTCGGGACTTCCCTGGCCTGGAGTGACTAACAAGAAGCAGACCCTTTACACCAAGAGACTTTAAAGCACAGTCTTATTGGAGGCAAGATACCAGAGACAGTCCATATAAAGCTGTAACTGCCAGGGACAGCGTGTGCTCTGAGGGGGAAAGTAGTGAGGCAGAATTTATGGAAATAGAAAATGCAAACACTATTCCCATTCCTCAAGAAGAAGCTATGGATTGTAGTTTCTGTATGGCTACTAGCCTGGAATCCATAGCGACACTGTAAATAAGAAAGAGCCTTGGCCTTAAATATCCCACGCTCCTTAAAAAAAATAAGTGTGATGTGTAGCGTGCCCTTACCGCCATTGGCCCCAGGGGCGCCACCATGACACTACTCTCATGGCCCCCAAATCGGCCTTTAGTTCTTTTTTAAATTGTTGGAGCCAACCTGGCGCTTCCCTACCTTGTTTTGCCGTGCACATGTCCAGCCCCTCCCTCCTCCGAACTTTTAAGGCTGCTCTTTTCCAGTTGCGCGTCTGCACTTCTCACCTCATCCAGCTCTCTGTGATCATATTTTGACTGAAACGCTTCCAGCTTTTTCCTGACCGACATTTCCCCGCTCCACTCGTTCCTGGTGTCCCGGTACCAGCGCCGTTTAGAGGTAACCTGCACTTAATTGGAGAGATTGAGCCAGAGCTCTTTAAAGCCGTAGCCATTACGCTCCGCGTCACCACCGGAAGTCGAAGTTCTCTTCTTTTTGAAGTCTGAGCTGTGCTTAGAAGCCGACAATCAGGAGGATGTTGATGCCAGTGAAAAGGAGCTCAATGGAAAAAGTTCCGACAATTTTCTGTCATAGTTTCCTAAATCTCTCTTAGTCATCAGTTTACAGAGAGCACAGAGTCTGGGTCGTGGTCGGGACTGAAGCACTTTAGGCAACAGTCATGGGTGTCCGTGACAGAAATAGTGCGGGAACACTTGGTGCATTTTTTAAACCCGGGAAGGGTGTTTCTTCATGATGGAGAGAATAGGCCTGAGGCCTATGCGGGGCACTAGGCCCTCGATGAAGCAACTGAAAAGATAAAGTAAAAATTAGAAAAAATATGGTACTGGAATCGGGGGCGATGCCGGTAAAGAGATAGGAAACAGAAAAGCGATTCCAAAAAAAAAGATTTCTGTGGTGACAGGAAAAGTGGGATACTAATCCTGCTTTCTCCGCGGAAAAAGAAGATCTGAGGAGTCAGAAGAGCGGGAAGGCAGTCACGCAGGTGCAGTGGAGTACTCCCAAGGGCTTTTCTATAAGACACTGGGGAGCATTCCCGTGTGGGATCCATCGGTGCCGACGTCATCCATATGTGAAGACTACATTCCTGCTTGTTTCTGGAGATAACCTTGTCTATGTGGCAATGAAGTCTGCTACCTTTGCACTAGGCAAGCATGTTACCAGGAGATCCTCATGTCCACCAGCCACCCAGCTATCTACAAGCCTAATGATTGAATCACCCACCATAATAGCTGTCCTAACCTTTCCCTCATGGGCATACGGCCCTGGAGAAACCTCCTTGGTGAAAGAGGGTGTTACATCTCCTGGTAGTCAGATCCTAGCTACAGGATCACTTCCTGCCTCACCAAGGTGATGCTCTCCTTTCACGAGACCTCTCTCCTCCATGGCAGCTGAGAGGCTACCAAACTGGAGGTGGGGCTTCAATACTACTTACCTGTAAGTCTCTTCAGAGAGGAGAAAATCCATCCGCCATCTGCTGGAGACAAAAAAATACTTTAGAGCCCTTTGGTGACTGAGACGAATAGAGCCTCAGGCACCAGAGGCTCTATTCATGAATAGGAGTGATGTCATTGAAACCTGGGTTATTCATTGGTCCTTTGTCACCACAAATCTGCTGGTAGGGAAACACAATCCCATGTGTCTGGACTGGTCTAACAGGACAATATGGAATGCTTTTTTCAAAGCAGACGAATGATGGATTGCTTCCAAAGAATGGGAAACACACCCAAGTACAGGTTGTGATTAACAATTTAAGTGTACATTAAGGTAAAGGCCCAATGTCTGGTTCCTTGATGCATTTTGATGGTATGGGATCCAGAGCACAAGAGGTGGGCCTAATACACCTGATGGTATTTTCCAGGGACCGTCCGAGAGACCTCATTAAAGGAGGACCAGATTGAGACGCCTGCTGCAAATGCAGTTAATGCAGGACAAGTAATGAAGGCAGAGGAAATAGCAGTTCTTAAACCCAAAAAGCCTTGATGGACAGTGAATGTTTTGATACTTTTTTCTTCAGTTTTGGATTGAAAATCATAGTCTTTTGTTTTTTTAATAATCTATATATACTGTATATGTGTCTTGATAATGTAATATGGTGTAGTATTCTGTATATATGTTTTATTCTGAATACATGTTTTATGTATTCATTATTTTTATTAAAAATTATGACTGATCAAGTTATACAAAAAGTCTGGTTATACAAAAATAATCATTATAATCATTAAGAAGTATGCTTTTACCAATAATTCTAATTTACCGGGAATTATAAAGCTTTTCTGTAAATGTTTGTTTCATTTTAATTTTATATTTTTTATGGTTATTATTTATGTTTTTAGAATTTTTACCCCTGGCACAGACATATTGCCAAAACACAGCCATGTAGAGGAGTTGTTGCTAAGAAACTGGATGCTGTTACCCCTTGTGTATTTTTCTCCACTTTCATTTAGTAACTGGAATATAAAAAAGTACAAACATCATGAGACCCAACCCTTTATCTAAAATCAAATGCATAAAACCCTCATGCAGTTTTGATGGACAACCAAATCAAATTCCTCGCCAAAAATAACCACAATCCTTCCCCTCTCCTCTTCTGTCACAAATATTATAAAACCATGGGAGGGGGTCATACAAATGTTAATAGTCACCTTTATTTACCTTTAACCATATTTCCCATAAGAACATATTTAAGTAATACTCCTCCATCAACTCTCTTAGTAACAGAGCTTTCTTCGGGACAGGTCTAATATTAGTATGAATATTAAGCGTAGTTACTCACCTGTAATAGTTGATCTCCGGGAACAGCAGGAATGGTGACATTGGCAAGGGAGCTCGGCAAGGGAACACTCCCCAGCATCCAACAGTAATGCTTTAAGGAGCGTTCCTCCATGCATGCATGGCTGCCTTCCCGCATTCGCTCCTGGTCTACTCAGGTGCACAGCAGAGACAAATTGAGATTAAAAGGAAAAATTGAGACAACTTGAAGGGGAGGTGGGTGGGTTGTGCTGCTGTTCCCGAAGCCCACCTGCTTCAGGTGAGTAACTAAGCTATCTCCAGAAACAAGCAGGAAGTCAGACTTCACATATGGGACTACCTAGCCACAGACTGCCGAGCGAGAGAAGAGTCCTGGCGCAACCAGAGGTTGCAGTAAGGATCGAACAGAATCAGCTCATTTGGAGCACTCCTCACAAGGTAATTCAGTGGGTGGAGGGCAAGTTGTCTAACTTTGAAAAATAATTTCATAGAACAGATTGTCCGAATTGAGCATAACTTCTGGAGTCCTTGTCCAGGCAGTAGTCCGCTTAAAGGTATGAAGACCAGGTAGTTGCTTGGCAGATTTCCAAAATAGGAACGGAACAGAGGTTAGCTGCAGTTGTAGCCATGGCCAGACATTATGGGCAGTGACATGGTGCTGAAGAGATAGACCAGCTTGCGAGTAAGTAAAAGATATGCAGTCTGCAAGCCAGTTAGAAAATGTTCTTTTGGAAACTGGTAGCCCCAGGTGACTTTGGTCAAAGGAGACCAATAAGTGAGAAGATTGACAATGAACCTTAGTACGGTCCAAGTAGGAGGACAAAGCGTAGTTGCTCACCTGTAACAGGAAAGAAAGCCTTTGGGAGATGCACCACGCATGCATGGTCCACTTCCCGTCCAAGGATGCCATCTTGCCTCAGTCCAATGACATAGCTAAGACGGCCAAAATAAAAGATGGTAAAGAAGCAACTCCATGAGGAGGAGGGAGGGTTGTGAGGACTGATTACTGCTGTCGCCAGAGAACACCTGTTACAGGTGAGTAACTATGATTGCTCTGGGGACAAGCAGGAAGTTAGTCTTCACATTTGGGACTCCCCAGCTACAGGCTACTGAGAACCTGTACAAAAATGTCACAGTGACCTTCAAGGTGAGCTGTGATCAGCAGCAGTTGAATCCTTAAGAGAGACTCTCTCAAGACCCAGATCACAGAAGGGTCAGAGGGCAGGAATGGCCTACAGCCCGAAAAGATTACAGAGAATGGCCTGGCCAAATGTGCTCTCCCGTTGGGACTCCCTCTCCAGGCTGTAGTGAGCTGCGAAGGTATAGACCAAAGACCAGGTGGGGGCCCAGAATGCAGATTGGCAACAGAAGTAGCCATGACCCTGAAGCAGTGCACCATGACTCTCTGGTCCAGTGCGATCCCTGCTTGCTCGTAAGCAAGAGTAATGCAGTCCGCCACCTAAGTGGATGGAGTTCGCTTAGTCACTGGGAGCCCCAGCAAGCTGGGGTCATAGGATATGAAAAGCTGTTGAGCTTTGCGGTGACCCTGAGTCCGTTGCAGGTAGAAGGACAGGGATCTCTTGCAATCCAGAGTATGGAGAACAATCTCCGCCCTGCTGACTTGAGGCCTGGGAAAGAAGGTGGGGAGTACCACCTCTTCATTGAGGTGGAATGGGACACCACTTTCGGCAGAAACATATGGTGTGCATGGAGCACCACCAAGTTCGTGTAGAACCTGGTATAGGGAAGTTCTGCCATCAGAGTCTTGAGCTTGCAGACTCTGTGAGCTGATGTGAGTGCTACCAGGAAGGCGACCTTCCATGAGAGGTACTGCAGGTAGCAGGTACTGTAGCTAAAGGCTCAAACGGAGGCTTAGTGAGTTGCGAGAGCACCACAATAAGGTCTCATTCTGCTGCCGGAGGGAGGACGGGGGGGGGGGGGGAGGTTTGGATAACATTAGGTCCCATAGGAACTGAGGCATGAGGGGTTGAGCCAAGAGGGGCTTCCCCTCAACAGAGTGGTGATGCACCACAAAGGCGCTCAGGTGTACCCTGACTGAGTTGGACTTCAGTCCCGCCTCAGATAGGTGGAGCAAGTATTGGAGTACCATATGCACTCACCAGAACAGGTTTGTCCGCTTTTCTGTGCACCACAGTGAGAAATATCGCCACCTGGAGGCATACGGCCCTTCTTGTGGAGGCCTTCCGAGAGGCCAGGAGGATGTCTTCCACATCCCATGGAAGGCTTAAGAGAGCTAGAACTACCCTCTCAGCAGCCAAGCCATAAGTGAGAGGGACCCCAGGCTGGCGTATAGGAGCGAGCCCTGCTCCTGTAAGAGTAGTCCTAGGGCTTAGCCCAGGAGAATCAGCGGTACCACCGAAAGGGAGAAGAGCAGTGAGAAGCAGAGCTGTCTGGGCCACTGAGGGGCTATTAGCAGTAGCAACGCTCTGTCGCGTTGAGCATTGAACAGGGTCTTGGCTATCAGTGGTTTTGGGGGGAAGGCATACAGAAGGCCTTCCTACCATGAGATGAGGAATGCATCAGACGCTACCCGAGATGGGTGCAGTTGGTGAGAGCAGAAACTGGGCAACTGCGCATTGTCTGGGCTGGCAAACAGGTCCATCACTGGGACGCCCCACAGCCGAAACAGCCTTGAGGCTACTGTTGGGTCCAGGCACCACTTGTGTGGCTGGAGTACCCTGCTCAGCTTGTTCGCCAAGACATTGTCCTGGCCCAGGAGGTAGATAGCCCTCAGGAGCATCCCTCTATGTGTGGCATAAGAGCAGAAAGCTACCGCCTCCTTGCAGAGGGGGAACGACCCCATTTCCCCCTGTTCGCTCATGAAGAATATCGCAACCTGTTTTTTGGTTTGGAACAGCAGCACGTGGTGCTGCAGCTGGTGGCTGAAGGTTTTGAGGCAGGTGGAAAATCTTTTTATTGGGCCCCAACGCGTTTCGGCTAGAAAGCCTTCTTCAGGGGATCTTTAAAAGAGAACACACCTCAAGAGATAATAACAACAATGTAAACATTTAAAAAGTGTAAGTTAATTAATTGACACAAATCAATTTAAAAAAATAAGTACATGAAAATCATAAATTTAATAGAAACATTAATCATAAATATTAAAAAACAAATATAAAACATATAGAAGATGTAAATCCTTTAAACGAAATACAAAAGGTGAACATCACCAAAGAATCATAAAAAATGATAAAAATGGAATACAAAT
Source organism: Ichthyophis bannanicus (assembly GCA_033557465.1). Lineage (NCBI taxonomy): Eukaryota > Metazoa > Chordata > Amphibia > Gymnophiona > Ichthyophiidae > Ichthyophis > Ichthyophis bannanicus. Next base: position 240,171,040 of record CM066042.1, on the reverse strand, counting down.
TAAAAAAATAAGAATATTAATATTAATACGACTAAAAGACAAAATCATATAGTCAAATAAAATTATAAGAAAGTGAAAGTAGCCGAAACGCGTTGGGGCCCAATAAAAAGATTTTCCACCTGAATTGAATTGTCGCCAGTCTTTGTGTACCTACCTGGTTGGTTCTCTGTCTAGTGTGCAGGTACCTGTTGCTCTTTTTGGTACCTGAAGGTTTTGAGGGCCAGAAATATGGCCCCGATTTCCAGCTGATTGATATTCATTTTGGATTCCCTCTGGGACCAGCAGCCATGTGTCCGGAGGATCTTGCCACAGCCCATTAGAGAGGCATCTGTGGTGAGGACTTTCTGGGGGGGTGGGTGCTTGGAAGAGCATTCCGGTCCGAAGGTGATCTGGATTCCAACACTATCTGAGGGAGTCCGCCAGCTGACGGATCACATGCAATCTGTCCCAGAGCCTGCCTGTTGCTTGGGTACACTGACAGCGGAGGCACCACTGAGCTGCTCTCATGTGTAGGCGAGCATCTGGGGTCCCGTGGACCATGGAGCTAATGTGTCCTAGCAGGCAAAGGAGAAACTCGGCAGGCATTGTCCTGTGCCGTTGCGGCTAATTCCCCGAGGTGTTCTGACCTGCGGGAGGAAATCTTTTTCCTGAAGGGTATTCAGCTGCATCCCTATGAACTCTAGGCTCTGAACTGGAGTGAGGTCGGACTTGGGGTAGTTTATGACAGACCGCAGGTGCTACAAGGCATTTATGGTTCATCTAGTGATGCACTAAGCCTCTGCAGCTGTGTCCCCCTTTATGAGCCAGTCATCCAAGTAGGGGAATATGAACGCCCCTTGAAGTCTGAGGTGGGCTGTGACCACCACAAGGCATTTCGTGAAGACCCCTGGAGATGAGGCCAGTCTGAAAGGTAGTACCCTGTATTGGTAGTGCTGTCCCCCCAACACGAACCTGAGAAATTTTCTATGGCTGGGGTGGATTAGGATGAGAGTGTATGCAACCTTTAGGCAAAAAAGACCATATGGCCTATCTAGTCTGCCCTTCTATATCACCCACTACAAGAGTCCCCCCTTTTTTCCTTTAGACAGCCTCTGTGTTTGTCCCATGCTTTTTTGAATTTAGATACTCTCCTCATCTCTACCACCTCCACTGGGAGACTATTCCATGCCTCTACCACTCTTTCCGTAAAGAAATATTTCCACATATTACTCATGAGCTTATCCCCTTTCACCCTCATCCTATGTCCCCTTGTAGCAGAGCTTGCTTTCAATCGAAAGAGGTTCTCCTCCATGCATTTATGCCAGGGAGCTATTTAAACGTCTCAATAATATCACCTCTGACCCGCCTTTCCTCTAAAGTATTCATATTAAAGTCCTTAAGTCTGTCCTCATATGCTTTATAATGAAGACCATTAACCATTTTAGTGCCACCCTTTGCACTGACTCCAACCTGTTTATATCCTTTTGAAGGTGCGGTCTTCAGAATTCCACACAATATTCCAAATGAGGTCGCACCAAAGACTTATATAGAGGCACTATCACCTCCTTTTCTCTGCTGGCGATTCCTCTCCCTATACATCCAAGCATCCTTCTAACTTTCGCAGTCACCTTTTCTACCTATTTAGCTCCTTTGAGATCATCACACACAATCCTGCCTAGGTTCCGTTCGTCTTTCGTGGATAAAGTGTAGTTACTCACCTGTAACAGATGATCTCCGGGAACAGCAGAACTTTTGTCTTCACATATGGCTATCATCGGTACCGACGGAGCCTGCGTGTGAACGCTCCCCAGCGTCCAATAAGAATGCTTTTGGGAGCATCCCTCAGCACATGCGTGCTGCCTTCCCGCCTTTCCAACTGTCCCTCTTCAGTTAAGTTTGTAGCTGAGTGAAAAGGATAGAGGGAGAGAGGAAAGAGACAAAAAGATAGAGAGACAACTCCTAGGGGAGGTGGGTGGGTTGTGAAGACTAAATTCCTGCTGTTCCTGGAGATCACCTGTTACAGGTGAGTAACTACGCTATCTCCAGGAACAAGGAGGAATGTAGTCTTCACATATGGGGACTCCCTAGCTGAAGATGCCAGGGAGATAGCCCCAGGAAGGTGCTACCCTGGAAAGGTGGAAAATCATTTCTCCCATGGATCTCTGGCATTCCACCAGGGTTGGTGGGTAGGAGTTTTATTTATTTATTTATTTAATAGTATTTCTATACCGCCTTAGCCTACAATCAAGGCGGTGTCACAGCAATACAATCAAAAGTAGTGGAAGGGTATTTCATGCAGTGAAAAAATGTCATGAGTTGCGTGTAAGAGGTTTAGTGTATTAGATTAGGTTGAACTATGTACATTGTGAGCTATGGTACAGCGTGAGCTATAATACATTGTTCTATACAATTGGGGTTTAAGATATATCATGTGCCGTTGTACAGTTTCTGGTCAGGGTTTGTAGAGGTAAGTTGGTGGTTCCCGTTGGTACGATTAAGTGACATGTCCGTAGTGTTCAATGAACAGCGTTGTCTTCAGCTGTTTGCGAAAGTCTTTGAGATCCGTTGTCGATCGCAGTTCGTCTGGGAGGGAGTTCCATACTGTTGGGGCAGCCAGGGAGAGGGCTCTCTCTGTGGTGTCCTTGCGTGTTTTTCTGTAGTCATTCGGGGTGTTGACTCTGTTGGAGGTTCCTTTTCTTCTTGGGCAAGTGCTGGTGTCTGGTTGGATGAGGGTGTGCAGGCTGTTGGCTGATGTGTGGTGTTTGATCTTGAATATGTTTATGATTGTTTTGTATTTGATGCGTGAACTGATTGGGAGCCAGTGTAGGTCTTTCAGTACTGGAGTAATGTGTTCGTGTCTTGTTGAACCAGATATTATGCGGGCTGCAGTGTTTTGTGCTCGTTGTAGTGGTCTGAGTGTTTGTTTTGCTAGCCCAAGGTAAATGGGGTTGTAGAAGCCCAGTAGGGGAGTAATTAGAGCTTGGCATACGGTACGGAAGTGTTTGGTGGCGAGGAAGGGTTTAAGTCTTCTGATGATTCTCATCCTGTGGTAGGCATTTTTGATTGTTTTGCTTACGTGTGTCTTGAGATTCAGTTCATTGTCCAGGGTCACTCCGAGGTATTTGACTTCCGATTTTATTGGTATGGTTGTGCTTTGTACTCTGATGTCCGGTGGGTGGATGAAGTCTGGGTTGCGAGTGATTATTAGTGCCTCCGTCTTGCTGTAGTTGATAGCGAGGTTGTTGTCTTTACACCATCTTGTCATTTGTGTTAGGCAATCTGTTATTTTAGAGTAGTCTGGGTTGTCAATTGAGATAGGCGTGTATATCATAATGTCGTCTGTATAGATTGTGTATTGGATGCTGTTTGCTTTCAGGATGTCGCATATTGGCTGGATGTATATGTTGAACAGAAGCGTCGAGAGGGCAGACCCTTGAGGCACTCCTTGGAGGACTTTTATGGGTTGAGAGGTGTTGTGGCCTACCTTGACCTGTATCTGCCTGTCGGTTAGGTATGAATTGAACCATTTTAATGTGGTACCGTGAAGCCCAATTTTCTTTAGTCTTTCCAGGAGAGTTTGGTGGTCTACTGTGTCGAATGCTGAAGAGATGTCAATGAAGATCATTAGGATACCATTTTTGGTGTTGTCTATGGTTCGGAGGATGTTGTCGAAGAGGTAGATCAGTAGTGTTTCGACTCCATGGTTGGGGCGAAAGCCGTGTTGGCTGTCATCTAGAGGGGCGTGGTTGTCGATGTGCTCCTGTAGTTGTACTGATTTTTCTATGATTTTTGCTAGAAAGGGTATGCTGGATATTGGTCGGTATGCTGCTGAGTTGCTTTTGTCGAGGGTTGTTTTCTTTGGTATTGGTCGTACTGTGGCTAGCTTTAGTTGATCTGGCATGAGTCCTTGGTTGAGTGAGTTGTGCACCAGGTTGTGTATGAAGTGGATGAAGCTTGATTTGGTGGCTTTGATCCATGGCACTGGGCAAGGGTCCGTAGGAGCGGTGCTTGTTTTGATTGCTGAGATGATGTGGGAGAGCTGTTCTGCTGAGGGTGAGCAGAATGTGTCCCAGGTCTTAGGGTGTGAGTCGGGCTGAGTTGATGTGTTTGGCGTTGTTGGTTCTGCGGAGTGAAATTTTTCCTGATATGATCGGCAAATTCTTGTGGGTCTATTTGTACTTCCTCCTCTGTCCTTTGCTCCTTTGTGAGGATTTTCACTATTTTGAATAGCTCTCTGGATTTGTTTATGGAGGTATTTATCATTTTTGTATGGTATTCTTTCTTTGATTGGTTGATGGTTGTGGAATACCAAGGCTTGTGTTGTCTCTTGTTGTGACGGTGTTTCTTTGGTCTGGCAACTGTTGCTGTGGCGGCGTTGGATAAGGTGTTGTTCCAGTTGGTGATTTGAGTTTCCAGGTCGTCTGTTTCTGTGGTCAGTTGTTGTATCGTGTCCTGTAGGAAAGCGTCTCTGTCGAAGTTCTTGAATCGCCTTTGTGTGGGTGTGTTGTCCGTTTGTTCGTTGAGATTGTCCTTTTGTAGTTGCAACTTTATCTTGATTATGTAGTGGTCTGACCATGGAACTGGGGTGATGGTAGGTGTTGATATTAGACCTCTTGATGTTAGGTAGCTGGTTGCGAAGATGAGGTCTGGGGTAGAGCCGTGTCTGTGCATTGGGGCGTCGATGATTTGGGTGAATTGAAGTGAAGTCATTGCTTGGAGGAAAGCTTCTGCATCTTTGTTGTTGGTGGACTTGAGGTTGAAGTCTCCAAGCAGTAGCGTGGGCTTGTTAGTTGCGGTGATGGCGCATACTGCTTCCAGTGTTGAGGCTAGTTCATCGGGTGAGGCCCTGGGTGCTCTGTAGGTTAGGCAGAGTGCCACGTGTTTGTTCATGATGCTGAGTGTGTTACCTTGAGGTGTGTCAGTGGAGCTCTGAGTTTTGAACTTTAGGTTCTTCTTTGCAATTATTAAGACTCCTCCTCCACGTTTGTGGGTGCGAGGGCAGTTGAATGCTGTGTATGTGTCTGGTACCAATTGATTGAGTAGAACATTGTCGGCTGGATTGAGCCAGGTCTCTGTTATGCAAAGTATGTCTGGCTGGTGGTCTTCTATGTGGTCTGCTATTGTGTGTATCTTGTTGCATATGGACCTTGCGTTTATGAGCTCTATGGTTGTATGCTTTGTGGGCTTTGTTATTTCGTGTGTTTCCTTTGAGCGTGGTGTGTGGGAGTGTGATTTGTGTGTATTTTTTCTTTTTGTCATTGATGTGTTGTGTGTGGCAGACTGAGTGCACTGAGGTTCTATGTATGACCAGGTGGTTGGTGGGTGCCATGGTGAGTTAGGGTGTGTGTAGTGGAAGTGAGAGTTTGGTGGTAGGAAATGTGTGAGGAGTAGGCTGATTGGTAGAAACAATGTTGTGATCATGTTGGTTTGATGTGATGTTCTGTGAAAGGTCTACTTGCGGTTCTGACGTCCTTCGCCTCGGTCTGCTCCTTGTTGGGTTCTGCTGTGAAGCTGTCGGCGCTGCTGTTTCCTTTGGTTGTTTCCTTCTGCTCACCTTCATGCCTCGCCTAAGGGCCACGCCAAAGGGCCCTCTGGCGAGGCCCTCAGGCGCGGGAGCACCCTGCAGGGATGCCGCTTTTAACTGCTGCGGCTGCTGCTTTCAGCGGGCTCCCACTGCCCCGATTGGGCAGGAGCTGAAGAGGGAGGTGGTGTGTCCGGGAAGCGGCGTCTCTGCAAGCAGGGACGCCGCTTTTAACTGCTGCTGGCTGCTGCTTTCAGCGGGCTTCCACTGCCCCGATTGGGCAGGAGCTGAAGAGGGAGGTGGTGTGTCCGGGAAGCGGCGTCTCTGCAAGCAGGGATGCCGCTTTTAACTGCTGCCGGCTGCTGCTTTCAGCGGGCTCCCATTAGGGCTCCCATTAGGTCCCAATTAGGTCTGAAAGAGATTTTGAAGAACAGCTTGGCCAAAGAAGGCATCCCGACGGAAGGCTTTATCCAGGCAGTAGTGGGCTGTGAAGGTGTGTATCAAAGCCCAGGTGGCTGCTCGACAAATGTCATCGATAGAGACAGAGTGGAGATTAGCCATGAAAGATGCCATGGCTCTCACATTATGAGCTGTCACATGGTCCTGAAGAGGAAGACCCTTACTCTCATAAGCAAAGGATATGCATTGGGCAATCCATTTAGATAAAGTTCTTTTGAAGACTGGTCGTCCCAAATGACTAGGGTCAAAAGCTATAAAAAGTTGCGAGGACTTTCTATGCTGCTGTGTTCTCTGTAGGTAAAAGGCTAAGGCCCTTTTACAATCCATAGTATGAAGGTTTCTTTCTGCATTAGAGGCGTGAGGCCTCAGAAAAAATACAGGAAGTTAAATTGAATGATTTAAATGAAAAGGCGAAACCACCTTTGGCATAAAGTGTGGATGAGTTCTAAGAACAACCTTATCATGGTGAAACCTAGTATAAGGAGGATTAGCCACTAAAGCTTGCAGTTCACTAATGCGACATGCAGAGGTGATTGCAGTTAGGAAGATGACCTTCCAGGTCAAAAGGGTTGTAGTGGCTAAAGGCTCAAAAGGTGGCTTCATGAGCTGCCCGAGAACTAGATTTAGATCCCATGCCACCAGTGGTGGCTTAATGGGAGGTTTGGTTAATAGACGACCTCTGATAAATCTGGATATGAGTGGATGAGAGGAAATTGGTTGTCCATTCAGAGGCTTATAAGAAGCTGCAATTGCACTAAGATGGACTCTTACCGAAGTGGTCTTTAGACCAGAATTCGATAAATGAAGGAGATACTCTAGTATCGATTCTAAGGGGGTTTAATCCCTTCTTGGAGCAACATATGGTAAAACGTTTCCACTTGAAGGCATAAGATCTTCTTGTTGAAAATTTCCTAGAAACATGAAAGATATCCTATACCTGTTGGGACAGGTTGAAATCCTGGAGGTCTAAGCCTTCAGCAATCAGGCCGTGAGATGCAGGGACTGGGGATTCGGATGCTATAGCATCCCGTTCTCTTGGGAAAGGAGATCTGGAGCATGCCCTAACTCCAGAGGTGCAGCTTGAGAGAGATGAAGAAGCAGGGGATACCACGGTTGGCGTTGCCATTGTGGCGCTATGAGAATCATGCGACCCCTGTCTCTCTGAAGCTTGAAGAGTGTTTTGGGGATGAGGAGAATGGGTGGGAAAGCATAAAGGAAGCCTTGACCCCAGTGAAGGAGGAAGGCATCCCTTGTCTGACAATTGTGAGCAGGAATCCTGGAACAGAACCGGGGAAGTTTGGCGTTCAGTGGACTTGCGAAGAGGTCTATTGTCTGGAGTGCCCCAGAGATGAAATATCTTTGCCACCTGGTCCAGGTGGAGGGACCACTCGTGAGGCAGCAGTACTCGACTGAGTTTGTCTGCCCAAAGGTTTTGAATGCCTGGAAGATATACCACTAGAAGGTGAATTTGATACTCTATGGCGAGGGCCCACAGTCGTAAAGCTTCGTCGCATAACGATAGAGAGCCTGTCCCGCCCTGCTTGTTCACATAGAACATTGCTACTTGATTGTCCGTCTGTACTAGGACTGTCTTGTAGCTGGAGTTGGGCGTGGAATACTCGAAGAGCTAAATAGATTGCTCTTAATTCCAGGAGGTTTATTTGCAGATCAGCCTCCTGTGGAGTCCAGGTTCCCTGGGTAGAGAGATGATTCAGGTGTGCTCCCAACCCAACTGCGATGCATCTGTTGTTAGGTTGGCCTGAAAAAGGGGTTGATGAAAAGGAGACCCCAGTGTCAGATTTTCTAGGGATTGCCACAATTGGAGGGACAAAATTAGTCGGTGAGGGTTTATTATTTTGTCCAATAAATGACCTGTGGCATGGGACTATATGAACTGTGGATGCCATATGTTCCAGCAACTGTAGTAGCTCTCAAGCAGTTAGGGAGGATTTCCCTGCTGCTTGAGAAGCTACTTGCATTATGCGAAGACACCAGGCCTGTGGAAGGAAAGCCTTTGCCTGTCTGGTATCTAGACAGGCTCCTATGAATTCCAGGCATTGGGAAGGAACAAGTTGGGATTTTGGGAAGCTTATTACCAACTCCAAGTATTGGAGGATTCGCATTGTGCGAGACAGTGCAGTGCTGGCCTCTGCAACTGTAGGAGCTCGAATGAGCCAGTCGTCTAAGTAAGGGAAGACGAATATCCCCAGGGTTCGTAGAAATGCAGCTACTACTGCCATGCATTTCATGAATACCCTTGATGCTGAAGCTAGACCAAAGGGAAGAACCCTGTACTGGAAATGCTTTCCTCTGAAAAGGAATCATAAGAATTTCCTGTGATCTGGATGGATCAGAATGTGAGTGTATGCATCCTTTAAGTCTAGAGAGCAAAGCCAATCCTGGCTTTGAAGGTATGGCAGAAGAGTTCCTAGAGAAATCATTTTGAACTTCTCTCGAAACAGGTATTTGTTCAATTCTCTGAGGTCTAAAATGGGTCTGTGTCCTCCTGTTTTCTTTGGAATAAGAAAATAGGGGGAGTAGAACCCTGCACCCCGTTGAAGAATGGGTACCTCCTCTATTGCTCCTTGGGCAAGAAGTGTTGAGACCTCGTGATCTAACAGATTGCTGAAGCCTCCCGCCGGGGCTGTTTTGCCGGTGTGGTCCCTCAAGGGCAATGCCAACGGCCTCTCGATGCTTAGCAGGAGAGCTACCCTTTGAGGACTGGCTTTTATGTTTAGTTACCTGAGATCCATAGGAGGAAGAGGAGGCCCTTGAAGACGTCGATGCAATGGATCTGGCATCTGAAGAAAAGAGGGTACCGGAGCTTTGCGGCCCGGTTCTGTCTTCCTCTTTTAGTCATCCCCATACAGGAGAGACATTCAGATGGAGAATGTTCAGGTCCTAAACATTTAAGACACCAATCATGGGTGCCAGTGACAGAAATAGTACTGGCACACTTAGTACATTTTTTAAAACCACTAGTTGGTTTTTCCATGTTTTAGGAATATGCGGCCTAGTGCCCAAAATGGCGCCTAGCACCAAAAAGAAAAGTTTCTGAAGAGAAACAGCTCAAAGTATAAGTTTGGGGTTTTTTTGGAAAAGAAAAGAAAAGAACCGGCGGTACCGGTAAGCGTCGTGCGGCAGACAAACGCGACCACAAGAAAACAATTTTCAAGACGGAATTTTCTACGGTGACAGGGTATGGATCCTGTCGGCTCCACGGAAAACGAAGAACTGAAGAGGGACAGTTGGAAAGGCGGGAAGGCAGCGCGCATGTGCTGAGGGATGCTCCCAAAAGCATTCTTATTGGACGCTGGGGATCTTTTCCGCGCAGGCTCCATCGGTATCAACGATGCCCATATGTGAAGACTACATTCCTGCTTGTTCCTGGAGATAACTACGTCACCTCCTTTACTGTACTGCTCCCTTGGATTGTTGCAGCCCAATGCATGACTACATTTTTTAGCATTAAATCTTAGTTGTCAAATTCTAGACCATTCCTCAAGCTTAGTTAGTTCCCTCCTCATCTTATCTACACCTTACTGAGTGTCCACTCTGCTGCAGATTTTGGTATCATCCAAAGAGGCAAACCTTACCTAATGCTCTATACTGTCTCAACTAGATTATAAGATACTGTCTCAACTAGATTGTAAGCTCGGACGAGCACGACTCCAATGAGCAGGGACTACCTCTTGCACATATACCTGTACAGTGCTGCGTGTGTGGCGTTATATAAGTGCTAAACAGTAGTAGTAGTAGTGACAGCCCTTCCGCAATATCACTAACAAAGATGTTAAAAAGAATCGGACTAAGGACAGATCCCTGCGGCACTCCACTGGTAACCTCCTTCTCCTTAGAGTGAACTCTTTTACCTATACCCTTTGTCGCCTCCCCGTCAACCAATTTCTAACCCAAGCAGTAACTTTAGGGTCCACCGAAAAGAAGATTAGTTTCTTTATAAGTTGCCTATGCAGAACAGTGTCCAATGCTTTTATGAAATCTAAATACACCACATCTAGGGCTCTCCATCAGTCCACCTCCCTAGTCACCCAGTCAAAAAAAGCAATCAGATTTGTCTGACAAGACCTGCCTCTGGTGAATCCATGCTGCCTCGAAACCTGCAATCCATTAGACTCCGAAAACCTAACTGTTTTCTCTTTCAGCAGCGTTTCCAATAATTTACTCACCAGTGAGGTTAAACTAACCGGCCTGTAGTTTTCAAACACATCCTTACTTCTGCTTTTGTGTAAAGGGATCATATGTGCCTCTCTCCAGTCCTCTGGCACCACCCCCCGACTCCAAAGAGGTATTGAAAAGGTCAGTCAGTGGAGCTGCTAGAACATCCCCAAATTCCTTCAGTATTCTTAGATGTATCCCATCTGTTCCCATTGCTTTGTCCATTTTTAGTTTAGCTAGTTCCTCACGAATACAGTCCTCTGAAAATCGTTTGAGACGCCCCTCACTTTTGTTCCTTTTTGTGGGTGCTGTCTGAGGTCCTGCTCCCGGCCCTTCATCTGTGAACATAGAACAGAAATATTTGTTAAGCAATTCCACTTTATCCTCATCAGCTTCTACATATTCCTCCCCTTCACCCTTGAGTCCTCACATATGGGTGACATCGATGCTGATGGAGCCCTGCGCAGAGCATCTCCTCAGCTTTCAAAGAAAGCTTTTGGGAGATGCCACCACACATGCATGGTCCCCTTTCCGCCCAAGGGTGCCATCTTGCTCAATGAGATGCCATATCTAGAGCCCAACCAAGAAGATGGCCAAAAATGAACAGCAACTCCAAGGGGAGGAGGGAGAGTTGTAAGGACTGATTCCTGCTGTCCCTGGAGAACACTTGTTACAGGTGAGTAACTACGCATTCTCCAGGAACAAGCAGGAAGTCAGTCCTCACATATGGGACTCCCTAGCTCCAGACTACTGAGGACCGGCATAAAACAGGAGCACGGCCTTGCTGTGGGCAGCCGCAGGCAAATCCTGATGACACTCGAGGGACCCCAGTGTCCAGGAAGAATCATGGCTCTGATAGCCTGAACAAGAAGGGTCGGAGGGCAGGAGCTGCCTAAACCCCAAAGAGGTTACAGAGTATGGCCTGGCCGAAGGCGCTGTCCCGTCAGGACTCCCTCTCCAGGCAGTAGTGGGCTGCGAAAGTGTGAACGGAAGACAAGGTGGCGGCCAGGCAGATGTAAATTGAGAATAGCGAGCGAGATAGTCATCGCCTGGACATTGTGCAACGTGATTTTTTTTTTCCTTTTTTTTTAAAAATATTTTTATTTTCAATTTTCCTGAATACAACGTTATTTTACAAAGAAACAATCCAAAGCATCATACAATAAGATTCCAGAAATAAGTTGCTACAGAATTTATACACATCAAGAGAGAAAACTGGCCCTATTTGTAACAATAAGCAAAATTTGAAGAAAAAAGGAGTAAAAAAACTCCACATACGGGAGCACAAAATTAAACATCCACCGACTTATCCCTCAACAATTCCTTATCCGACAGGTATTTCTGCAAGTGAGTTACATCATTATAAACAAAAGTACGTCCCTCGGAAGTTACAATACATCGACAAGGAAATTTTAAGAAAAAAGTAGCCACCAAAGCCTCGACCCGAGGTTTTAATTCCAAAAATTGCTTCCGACGAAGCTGAGTAAGCACAGTTACTTACCTGTAACAGGTGATCTCCGGAACAGCAGGAATTAGTCTTCACACGTGGGAGACGTCGCCGACGGAGCCCGCACAGGAATGCTCCCCAGCATCCAATCAGAAACCCTTTGGGAGCATCCCCCGCGCCTGCGCGGTGGCTTCCCGCCCTTCCTTCCTATCTTGGAAGCCCAGACCAGCTGTATTCCACGCTTTAAGAAAAGTGGAAGGAAGTCCAAAAAACTGCCAGCATGGTTTAAAGGTGAGGTCAGAGAGGCTGTTGCTGACAAAAAAGCATCTTTCAGGAAATGGAAAAAAAGAGCCAAACGACGAAACCTGGAAACAACACAAGCACTGGCAAGTCAAATGCAAGGCATTGATAAGGCAGGCAAAGGGAGAATTTGAGAAGAAGCTTGCTGCGGAAGCAAAAACGCGAAGTAAAGACCTTTTCAAGTACATTTGTAGCAAAAAACCTGTGAGAGAGTCAGTTGGTCCATTAGATGATAAAGGGGGTAAAGGAGCACTAAGAGGCGACAAGGCGATAGTGGAGAGACTGAATGAATTCTTTGCTTCAGTCTTTACTGAGGAAGATGTAGGGATGTTACCCATGACTGAAGTGGTATTTAAAAGTGCGGAAGAAATGAAGGAAATATCGATACATCGGGAAGATGTATTACAACTATTAGATAAACTGAAGAGTAGCAAATCACCTGGGCCGGATGGTATACATCCAAGGGTGTTGAAAGAACTGAAATATGAGATTGCAAACCTGCTATTAGTAATCTGTGAACTATCATTAAAATCATCTCTAATACCTGAAGATTGGAGGATCGCCAATGTAACACCAATTTTTAAAAAGGGTTCCAGGGGTGATCCGGGAAACTACAGACCGGTGAGCCTGACATCAGTACCGGGAAAAATTGTAGAAACCATCATAAAGAATAAAATTACTCAGCATTTAGATAGTCATGACCTAATGGGAGACAGCCAACATGGCTTTAGACAAGGAAGATCTTGTCTTACTAATCTGTTATGTTTTTTTGAAGGAGTGTATAATCAGGTGGACAAAGGTGAGTCAGTTGATATTGTGTATCTGGACTTTCAGAAAGCTTTTGACAAGGTCCCTCATCAGAGACTTTTGGCAAAACTAAAGAGTCATGAGATAGGAGGCAGTGTACTATTGTGGATCAGGAACTGGTTAAAAGATAGAAAGCAGAGGGTAGGGCTAAATGGCCAATTTTCCCAATGGAGAAAGGTGAATAGTGGTGTACCCCAGGGATCTGTGCTGGGTCCGCTGCTTTTTGACATATTCATAAATGACCTGGAAAGTGGAATAACGAGTGAGGTTATCAAATTTGCAGATGACACAAAACTATTTAAAGTTGTTAAAACCCAAGAGGATTGTGGAAAACTGCAAGAGGATCTTGATAAATTGGAAGACTGGGCATCAAAATGGCAGATGAAATTTAATGTGGACAAGTGCAAGGTTATGCACCTAGGGAAGAACAACCCAAACTATGGTTACACGATGCAAGGTTCCACATTAGGAACCACCACCCAGGAAAAAGATTTAGGCGTCATTGTGGATACCATGTTAAAACCCTCGGCCCAGTGTGCAGCGGCGGCCAAGAGAGCAAATAGAATGCTAGGTATGATAAGGAAAGGAATGGAACCTTACATTTTTTATGTGATTTTTACCTAACCTTGTTCCGTGCAAATATCTCATGTATATAGTTAACCCCTGTTATCCAAGTTTGCACTCCTGTTCGATGTAAAACCAGACAGCTTGTTGTTATGGTCGTTGTGTTATGATGTAAACCGCGCTGATACCGAATAGCGCGGTATATAAGAAATTGTAATAAATAAAAAAATAAATAAATAAAATAAAACAAAAGATATTATAATGCCTCTGTATCGTTCCATGGTGAGACCGCACCTTGAATATTGTGTGCAATTCTGGTCGCCGTATCTTAAAAAGGATATAGCGATTTTAGAAAAGGTTCAGAGAAGAGCCACCAAAATGGTAAAGGGGATGGAAGGATACTCCTATGAAGAAAGGCTTAAAAGGTTAGGGCTCTTTAACCTGGAAGAGAGACGGCTGAGGGGAGATATCATAGAAGTCTATAAATTAATGAACGGAGTGGAACGGGTAAACGTAGATCGATTGTTTACCTTATCAGAATATAGAAAGACTAGGGGATATGCAATGAAGCTACAGGGTAAACTATTTAAGACTAATAAAAGAAAATATTTTTTCACTCAACGTGTAATCAAATTCTGGAATTTGTTACCGGAGGATGTAGTAAAGGCTGTTAGTGTAGCTGGGTTTAAAAAAGGTTTGGACAAGTTCCTGGAGGAAAGGTCCATAAGCCATTATTAAGAAGGGACCCAGGATATCAATGCTTGAACCAATACAAGCATTGTGGAACCTGTGTCCCTTGGGGAAACTGCTAGGTACATATGACCTAGATTGGCCACTGTTGGAAACAGAATACTGGGCTTGATGGACCTTGGTCTGACCCAGTATGGCATATCTTATGTTCTTATGTTATGTAATGGGGAAAACCTCTTTGGACAGCGCTGGAGACAGAAAGCAAGGGAAATAAAGACTGATGACCTCACAATGAAGCAGCTCTCAAAACCCCCCCAGCAGATCCTTCAAAAATGAAATCTGCACCTAAAAAGCCCTTCTATCTAAAGAAAAACCAACATTATTAATATCGAGTCTTGCTCTTCAGCACCTCGGTTCTTCACAAAGTGTCAGGCTGTCATCGCAGCCCACTTCTGGACCTTGGGAATCTTTCTCTTCCCTTACTTAGATGACTGGCTGATAAAGGCAGATACCACCCAATCAGTAACAGTTGCCCTTTAGCAAACCATCCACACCCTATAAGACGTAGGATTTGTTATCAATTATCCAAAGTCACACCTAGTTCCATTTCAAAACCTAGAGTTCATAGGAGCTCGACTGGATACCATTCAAGCTCGACCTTTTCTCCCAGAGGACAGACATATCAGACTACTTACCCTAGCTTCTCAGATCCAGCAGCAGTCAGCCGTGAGAGCCAGGACATGCCTACGCTTATTAGGCCTTATGGCCTCAACAGTGCATGTTGTACCCCATGCCCGTTTCAACTTGTGAGAGAGTCAATGGAACCTCTCACAGCAGTGGAAACAATCCTGAGATCACCTCTCCAATCTCATCACCATCACTCCCCGGATAAAAGCCTCCCTTCTCTGGTGAACCATACCAGAGAACCTCAACATAGGGTTACCTTTTCAAAAGCCTTTATCACACTGTACTCTGACAACAGATGCATCAAAGCATGGTTGGGGGCTCATCTCCATGGTCTGCCACCCAGAGCCTCCTCCAGAGACCCGCCTGCATATCAATCTACTCAAGCTCAGAGCCATATTCAATTACATTCAGCTGTTCTCTCACCACCTGCTGCGCAAGGAAGTACTTATACAGACTGACAATTAGATGGCCATGTTTTATATAAACAAAGAGGAACAGGCTTTTGCCAATTATGCAGAGAGGCATTAGCAATATGGACCTAAGCAATAGCCCACAAAATTCATCTACATGTAGTATATATCGCCAGGGGAGGAGAACAAACTAGCAGACAGACTGAGTCGCTTTCTCTACCCACATGAGTGGAGGTTAAACACAGTAGTAGTGCAACAATTATTCCACCTCTGGGGGTTCCACAACTCGATCTCTTCGCTTCTCCAGACAACACCCAGTTGCCCCAATATTGTTCCAGAATTCCATCTCCTTACAGCGAGAGCTCAGATGCTTTTCTCCTACATCAGGGACAAGGCCTTCTTTATGCCTTTCCCCCCTTACTTCTCATTGGAAAGATGCTTTTCAAGCTCCGGTGTGCCTCACTGGCTGAGACAACCGTGGTTTCCTCTTCTCCTTCAGCTAGCTCAATATCCTCCATGCCACTTGGGGTGTTCTCCCGATCTCCTGACTCAGGAACAGGGAACCCTCTTACATCCCAACCTCCAGTCCCTCCATCTGACAGCCCGGCGGCTGAGCGCATTGTCCTCTCACATCTAGGACTTCAAGAAGATGTGCTACAAAGTTCTACTATCTTCCAGAAAAGATTCCACCAGGCATTCTTATGCCTTCAAGTGGAGAAGATTTTCGCTCTGGTGCTCACAAAGGGCCCTAGATCTTTTTACTTGTCCAGTTCCAGAACTTTTTAAAAATTTTATATTTATACAATTTAAACAAATATCCAAGATTTAATCTTGTACAGAAAATGAGTGTACCATATATATATATATATACATATATATATACATATACAAGAAAACTGTGAAAATACAAAAGTTCCCATTCGCTAACAGAAGTAATGCTCACAAGCCCTCAATTCGGAGGGGGGAGGAAGAACACAAAGCTAATAAACTCCAAAACAAAACATAGAAGAAAATTACCAAGTTTTAACAACAGGCTGCCCAAAGTTACTCGCTTAACACTGGGGAGTCAATAGAGGCTTCCAAACAATGGGCATTCACGAAGGCTAACAGCTGAGAGGGCTCATAAAAATATAGGAAATAGACTGGTAGTTGATCAGACATTTGCAAGAATGCTTTAGAAAAAAAAACCCAGACGGAGGGCACATCTATTTTGAGCCCGCTGGGAGAGCAGTCAACAACAGGTTTGCCTGCTTTGGGTTGAGAGGGTCAGACACAGAGTAAGATGGAGGAGGGGTTATCTGTAGGGGTGGACTGGTCAGGATTTACCCCAGTTCATCCGGAGACATTCACAGTGGAGACTATTTGGGCAACTACCGTCTCCCTGGGCAAAGCTTTGCTACCTCAGATGTCTATTTTGGCTGTTAAAGTATCTTCTCATGATAATGCGATTGATGCCTTAAATGCTCAGGTTACAAATGTTAAGATTTTCTTTGCTGATATTAAATGTAGAGTGGACGCTTTGGAGAATCAAGTTCAAGCTAATATTAAGAGTTCCTCTGTTATTCAAGCAAAGATTGAGCTTCTTGAAAATCAGGCTCATGCTGCAAACTTTAGGATTATTAACTTTCCCAGGATGGCTATGTTTTCTGCACGTGAAATGTTTAAAAAGTATTTGACTGAAGCTTTAGCAATCCCGGTGGAATCACATCCGCTGGTGGTAAAATTTCTCTATCTCCTGATGGGTAAAAAGAAATCCTCGTCAGAGGAAACAGGGGTACAACAAACTGATGTTCTAAACGTTTCAGAATTGTTGGAATCATCTGGATTAGAGGTGGTAACTTCATCTACTCTATTGGTGACTTTTGCATTAGTCTCAGATAAGGAATTGCTGTTGAAGTTATTTTTTTAAGAAAAGGAATGGGATTTATCCTTATCTCTCTAGGGAGACACAAAAGAGACGAAGTGAATTTTTACTCCTCCAGAACTTCTACAATACCTACTCCACTAGTCAGCATCAGGTCTTAAAACTAAGTACAAGTTTATTTATCTGCCATATCGGCATCTCACTATACTCTAGAAAACCACCAGTGTCCATGCATCCGTTGGTCTCAAGATTCATGAGAGGTCTTCTCTTGACTTAACCATCCCTTCGCCCACCGGCCACAGCGTGGGATCTAAATGTTGTCTTGGCACAACTAATGCAAACTCCTTTTGAGCCTTTAGTGTCAACTACTTTAAAGTTCTTAATATGGAAAGTACTTTTTCTAGTATCCTTGACGTCAGTTTGAAGAGTGAGTGAACTTCCGTCTTTGGGGAAGTACGCTCCATATACTAGGTTTCACCATGACAAGGTTGTCTTACGGACACATCCTAAGTTCTTACCGAAAGTTGTTACTCCTTTTCATTTGAACCAGTCCATTTCACTACCAACTTTCTTTTCCAGATCTCACAGCTCCCCTGCTGAGGCGAAGCTGTAAACTCTTGATTGTAAAAGAGCACTTGCCTCCTATATCGACTGCACCAAGGATCATCTTCAATCCTCTCAGCTGTTTGTCTCTTTTAACCAGAGTCATCTGGGGTTACCAGTCTTCAAGAGAACTCTCTCTAACTGGATTGCAGACTGCATATCCTTTGCGTACTCGCAAGCGGATCTCTCTCTACAAAACCATGTCACAGCACAAAATGTCCGTGCCATGGCTGCTACCGTAGCCAACCTCCTATCTGTGTCAATTTCAGACATCTGCCAAGCAGCCACCTGGCTGCTTTTGCAGCTCACTACTGCCTGGATGAGGACTCCAGAAGTGATGCTCAATTTGGTCAATCTGTACTACGTAACATGTTTCAAATTTAGACAACTTCCCAACCGTCCATTCGACCACCTTCCGAGGAGTGTTCCGAACGAGCTGAGACTGTTGGATCCCTGCTGCAACCTCTGTGGCATCAGAATCCTTTCCCCTCGTAGGGTGGTCATGTGCTAGAGAGTCCTATATGTGAAGACTGACTTCTGCTTGTTCCTGGAGATAGCATAGTTACTCACCTGTAACAGGTGAACTCCGGGAACAGCAGGAATCAGTCTTCACAACCCACCCACATCCTCTCAAGATGTCTATCCATATTTTTTTTCTAGGGTTTCTTTTTGTCTCCTTTTCTCTGCTATTCACCTGACTGAGGAAACTTGAAGGGACAGTGGGAAGGCAGCCACACATGCATGGAGGAACGCTCCCCAAAGCATTCCTATTGCCCGTGCTGATGTCACCCCCATATGTGAAGATTGACTTTCCGCTTGTTCCTGGTGATAATAAATATCAGCTTGCATGATGCTAACTATAAACAGCAAATGATAGTTGATAGGTAAGAATGCTTACAACAGGAGGAATTTCAACCAACATGCAATACAAAGTCTTTCCCTCCCACCAACACTCCTCTTTCTTTTGTTTCTTCCAAAAAATATCAACCATAGTGGAGTCCATAGACAAAAACCCCATGAATAGCAAAAAATAACTGGTTAATTTTAGAGGGATATCTTTAAGCAAATTCTCAGCTGAACTAGTCAGGCTAGGTTTCAGCTGAAAATAGATCTAAATTTAGTTGTTTAAATCTGACTGGCCAGATAATGTGTGGGTGGGCTCTCTCCCTCCCTAAATTTAGCTGATAAGCTAGGTCAGCGCAACCACTAGGTGAATTAGGCAACCACCTAGAGCAGGCTTTAACAAATTTTGTGCCGATATAGGAGCTAGGCTAAAATCTTAGGAGCCAGTGATCGTGCCCTCCCTCCCCCCGGTTCTCTCATGCTGGTCTCATATTCTTAAGTCTCATGAGACCAGTGCCAGAATGCCTACACCATGCATCATCTTTAGATAACAACTACAGTTTCAGATTGCAAGTGTCTGAGTGTGTGTTTGGTGCGCGCCAGTCTGTGAGTGGGATGTGGTGGTGGGTGCCTTTGTGTAGATGCTGTGCAGGGCTGTGATGCATGTGTGTGCGCGCTGCAGAGTTGTGGAGCTTCAGTATTTGCGGTGCAGAGGTGAGGTGCCTATGTATATATGTGTGTATGTAGTATGGTGCTAGGGTGTGTGTGTATTATGGAGGTGGGTGTCTGTGCGTGCCTGTGTGTGCTCTTAGGGGAGGGGAATGCACCTTTAGGCATTGTGTCCTTTAGTCCCCATGCATTCATCCCTTTAACCTTTCACTATTCCTTCCCTGCCTCCAACCTCTCCCCACTAGACTCTCTTTTTTTCTTACCATTCTCTTTCCCTCTTTTTTTTTTTTTTTGTTAACTGCAAGCCTCGAATGGCTCTCCTGCCCGTGGGAGATGGGATGCCCTGTGGGCAGCCCACTTCCCCTCCTGTTCTGCCGGCATAAAAGAGAAGGGGCATGCCACCATCGCAGCCCAGAAGCAAGCTGTTTGTCCATGGGGATCCCATGTCCCGTGGCTGGACGGCTTGACTTTGTGCCACATATTGTAGTTATTGCTTTCTGCTTGCAGAAGATCGGATTCCCACGGGCAGCCAGAGGTGGTCCCTGCCATGATCGCAGCCTTAGGGAGCACTTCCGCCCATAGGGTTGGGATCCCCCCGCGGGCAGCCAGAACCAATCACAATCTTTATGCTGCTTTACAAATGTTGCGAGCCGCAGACGGCAGGTCTGATTTTTTGGTCACCATAGCAATCTGGTGCCTGGGGTTTGTCGAGCCCTGGCCTAAAGTACCAATGGTCAGAGGGCACCCATTTCTGCCGCCCCTCTCCAGGATGTGCAGCAGCGGCAATATATTTTAAAAGGTACTCAGTGCCAGAATTACCTTCTCTTCTGGACTGTGTTGCCATTCACATTCCTTCCCCACCCTTCCCACAAATTCATTTCCTGTTGAAGGAAGTTGAATCGGAATGTGAACAGTACTGCACCCTAGAAGAGACGGTAATTCTGGTGCCATGGTGCCTTTTTAAATCTAATGCCGCCACTGCACATCCTGGAGAGGGGTGGCAGTGGCAGCAATGGGCCCGGGGCAGCTCTGGGAATAAGGTTCACCTAGGGTGCTTCATATCCTTGCACCAACCATGCTGATAAGTGCAGAATATCAGTCAACAATATAAAACAGTGATGCCCTCCTGGCTCTGGTCCCTTTCTTTCTCTCCGTTGAGAGTACAGAAGTAGCCTAGCGACTATAGTGGCAGGCTGAAAACCAGGACATTCAGGATTCAAATCCCACTGACATTCCTTGTGACCTTGAGCAAACTGCCTAACCCTCCACTGACTCAAGTACAAACTTAGATTGTAAGCTCTCCAGGGACAGGGAAATATCTACTGTACCTGAATGTAACTACCTTGACATAAGCAAAAGCCAAAATAAATTACATTTTTGAAAGGTATCAATGTGCAATGGTAATCCTTCCCATATTCCCTTCCCTCCACCCTTTAAATTTCAGAAAATGTCCCTGTGTGATGGCACCCCCCCCCCTCTCCTTCCTATAGTAAAACACCAAAAAATTATCCCCCGACTCCCAGTTTCCCTCCCTTCAATGTAGAAAAAATGCTCTAGATGTGCAGCCCCTCTTAAAGCCCCCCCACTCTTCACTACTCCTCTGCAAAATGGCCCCAGCAACAGGAATATACTTCCTTCTGAAAAAGGACAGGAACAGAAGATGATCCTCATTCTTCCTGCCCTTCTTTTCGAAGGAATTTCCTCCTGTCACTGTCTTTTTTCGGAAGCAGGTATATTTTTGCTGCTGGGGTCATCTTTGCAAAGGAGTAGTAAAGGACAGGGGAACAAGAGAAGAGGACCAGCGCATCTGGGACTTTTTTTCTAAGTTTGAAGAGAGGGAAGTTGCTATTTCTGAAGCCTAACTTAAAGGATCGTAACCAGAGAATAGCTGAATTTTTCTGCTCTTTGGCTATCTTCTTGTCCAGCCCCTGGCCTGCCCCTAACCCCATCCCTCAGTCTATGCATACAATGTGCACTGGTGTATTCAACATACTAAAATATACAGATAGTCCAAGAGGGGAGGGAGGGGGTCTCTAGATAATGGTGCTGGATAGCGATGCTGAATATCTCTACAGACCATCCCAGCACTATCCGGTTAGTGCTTGGGCTGTTGTGGATAAAGCTAGGGCAATACAGCCGGTAACTGGATAAATGCCAGCTTTACCGGGATACTGGCGATTTTCAGTTGGCACTTATCCAGATAGCAGTGATTTTTAGTCGGCACTTATCCAGATAGCAGTGATTTTTAGTCGGCCCTTATCTGGATAACAATATAGGCCTGCTTTTCATGCTATCTGAATAAGGTCAGCACTTATCCAGATAGCAACTGATCGTTACGGATATTCAGTGGCAACCATTATCCAGATGCTGCCACTGAATATCCAGATTATATATAAGTGCCACGACTGACAGCTGTAAAATGTAAATATTGGCCAGTTTGATAATCTGCTCATATGTGTATAACCAGGGCATATTTTAAAAAAAATGATTTTGCAGTCAGCATTGGAACAGACTACGTAAATCTTTTTGAATATCAGGTCTAGTATTTTCAGCTGAGTAAGGCCAAACCAGAATGCTTTTCCCCGCCAGATGGTGCCATTGTAGCACTGGGCTGAATATCACAGATCATTGAAAATGGGAAACCACAAGTCTTGTGTAAAAGGTAAAGGAAATAGATTTTAAGAGAATTATATTGTGCTTCCTGGTACAGGAAACATGTCCTTCTGAAAGACAAGACAGACAAAACATTCTCAGACCTAACAGGCTTCTGCTTTTATTTGATCCTGAGATTATACAAGATGCAAATATGTGTATGTGAAAACGGCATACTGTGCAGCAAATACTTAACACAAATTCTTGATCTATTAAAAATTTTACCATCATTTATAAAGCAACAGCCAAATGTTGGTGCTGCCTTCAGCAAGTTGGAAAAGAGAAGATGAAAGGATATAGGACATGTCACAGACCACTGTCACCATTGCTTAATTTTAGTTCCACGGTTTCATTTTTAATCTTACTGATCTAGACCAGGTAAAATGTCTGATTTCCATCCTTAACAAATCTAACTTCTGCTGCTGGGTTAAATACAAGAAAACAAAGATTTTACTGATACCTTGATTTTTAACTTCTGCAAATTCCTTGTTGTACTCCTCTAGAGTTTCCCGCAGTTTCTGGTTTTCTGTTTCAATGTCATGCATGCACTGGACCTTGAACTGAAATTGCTGCCCCAAATCCAAGGCTGGAACTGGATCTAAAAATAAATCAATAGTACTTTGGTCAATTCAATAGGTCACAGCCTTGACATATTTTTGTTGAGAACCTTTGTGCATCAACTTTTGTTATAACAGATTTAGAGGGGAATTTTCAAAGCGATTAACTGATCAGACCCATTAAATAGTTAAACCGCAGTCAGTGGGATATTCAGCAGCACTATATTGTTTAATGCCTCTGAATATCATCTGATAACCGGTCAGCACGCCCAATGCTAGCCAGTTAGTGTCGGGGCGTTCCAGGGGCAGCACTAAATTTAACCAGTCAGCGGCAATATTTAGCTGCTGGCTTGTTAACTTAACTAGCTAAAGTTAGGCAGAAAAAAGGCTGGCCTAACTTTAGCCAGTTGAGCTATCTAGCATCAGCTGAATATTGACACTGACCGGTTAGCTAAAACACAAAGAGGCCGATTCAAGCACCCTGTATGTCCAGACATCCAGAAAACGGATAGGCCATATTTGTACCCAGTTCTGCAATTGCGGGAGCTGTACGTTCCCGCAGTTGCAGAATCAGAGCACTTACAGTAGATGGCCCGGCGTGCCCCTTATGCTGATGCATATAAAATTTAATGAATACACATCAAAATATTTGAATCCGAAGAAATCAACCTTATTTGCATTATCTGAAGGTCTTATGTGCGTAAAGACAATTTACTATGCATTCTTTACACAAAGTTTTCCAAACTGGAATCGGAATGTAAGTCCTAATCTGTACCATCAAAAGGGCCGATCCAAAATGACAGGGCTGATGTGGCCTTCATAATTGTATGTATCAACAATGGATTACACCGAAGAGGGATACATGTCTATAGGGGCCGAGTTGCTCGCATAGCTACTGCACTGTCCCACACCACTGCCCACTAGACCCTTGACACCCTGTTAATTGCTGCTGTCTGCTGGGGCCATATCACCTTCATTTCTCACATCGCTATCTGCCTCACTACCAGAGGCTGTGTGAGCGCTGTCTATTGCAGTAGGACTTCAAATCAGACTAATGTACAATTGCCTTTTAAATCCAGGGTATGATTCTTATAGGACATAATCTTGATCCTTGTCCAGACTATCTTGACTATAATCTCACCCAGAGTGTTTTTTCTGTGACTGCTTTCACATTCACACTTTCAAGCCCCTCTCTCTCTATACTGTATCTAGATAGATAGCGATACGGAACTTTGATCTGTCTATCACCAGTGCATGATGGAAATGAAAGTGAAAGACAAGCAACAGTACTTCTCCACACACCTTCTCTATCCCTTCCCCCTTGCCATATAACTGGACCTAAGGAGGATACCAGCATGGGCAGACAAAAGCCAGGTCCTGCCTCAGCACTCTCCTACCTCTGTACTCAAATCACTGACCTTTCTTGGGAAAACAAGACAGGGAGCTCCCCAGGCAGGGGCGGCCCAAGGGGGGTGCGGGGCCATGTGCAGAGACTTGGTGCGGGGCCTAATTTGCATAAGTGGCCTTATTTGCATAAATATTTGCATAATGTTACCATACACTAACTTTTAGTAAACATGTCTCTTAATGAGTGTATGGATAAAGAAAGACTAAAAGATTTCTACATTACTATAATCCAGTGCCAACCGCCAGGCACATTAGGAACTACTACAAACGCTGCCCATTTAGAACCCATAGCAAACCCGCCGTACCCTGACAGCATTACCAGGACTCACAAAGCACCATACCCTAACTATCAAAAGGCAACACTGCAAATATTAAACCAATACATTTCAGAGAATACTGGGGAAAGAGAACAAGTGGCAATGTCAAATAGGAATTACATAAACAGAATACCTCAGCTCAGTTACACATGCAGAACATAGACCATCACCAAACAAGGAATCACAATTTAGAAACAGGAAGACAATAATTAAACTGGGAACCCCAAAAGCCAAACTTGGAATGTACAACACCACTGTAGAAATAAAACTATAAATTAATTTCCTCTTGTACCAAACAAAGCGCAGACGTTAATGATGCACATTTCCCAGAGCTTTCATATTCCAGTTAATAAATTCAAAATAAAGAGATATCTTCCTACCTTTTGTGCATTTTTTTCAGTTGCAATTGCTCCAGCCACTTTCTTCTGGTTTCTTCATGTTTTCTGCTAACTGTCCATCGTCTGCTGTCCATTTGTTCTTTCTTCTCTCTTCTAGTTTTTTTTCCATTCTCTCTCTCTACATCTGCTTTAACATACTAATCTTTCTCCTTTTGCTCTTTCCTCATTCCTATTTCATCCACTCAAATTTTACCCCTCCATCCTCAATCCCCACTTACTCTCCCAATACCCGGCCAATTGTAGATTTTTCATCCCTCCCACACAAAATATTTTTCCCCTCTCCATTTTACTCTCCCAGCCCCATCCCATTCTAATCCTCCCCCCACATCAGCTCCCTTCTAGTTCTAGTCTCACCCAGCATCCATTTCCTTCTAGTCCCTGCATCAGCCCATTTCCAGTCCTAGCCCCCCATCAACCCATTTCCAGTCCTAGCCCCCCCATCAACCCATTTCCAGTCCTAGCCCCCCATCAACCCATTTCCAGTCCTAGCTCCCCCATCCATTTTCAGTCTGAGTCCCTCCATCAGCTCATTTCCAATCCTAGCCCCCATCAGCCCATTTCTAGTCATTTCCTAGCCCCACCATCAGCCCATGTCAAATCCTAGCTCCCCTCCACTCAGCCCAATTCCAGTCCAAGCCCCCCATGAGCCTACCTCCAGTTCTAGCCCCTCCATGAGTCCATTTCAATTCAAACCCCCACCACAGCCCATTTCCAATCTTACCTCCCCCCAACAGCCCATTTCCAGTCCTATCCTAGCTGCTCCATCCGCCCATTTTCAGTCCTAGCTCCCTTCCCTCACAGCCCATTTCCATTCCAAGCTCCCTCCCCATCAGCTATTTGCAGTTCAAGCCTCCCTTCCACTCAGCCCATTTCCAGTCATAGCAACCCCCCAACCCATTACCAGTCCTAGCCCCCCATCAACCCACTTCCAGTCCTAACCCCCATCACTCCATTTTCAGTTTAAACCCCCCTATAACCCATTACCAGTCCTAACCCCCCCATAATCCCACTTCCAGTCTTAACCCCATCAGCCCATTTCCAGTCAGCCACCCATAGCTCATTGCCAGTCCTAACCCCCCATCAGCCCACAGCCCATTACCAGTCCTAACCACATCAGCCCACCTCAAGTCCTGTCCCCTCCCCAGCAGCCCATTTCCTGTCCTAGCCCCCCATAGCCCATTATCAGTCCTAACCCCCCATAGCTCATTACCAGTCCTAACACCATCGCCCCATTTCCAGACAGCCCCCAGCCCCTTGCCAGTCTTAACCCCCCCCAGCCCATAGCCAGTCTTAACCCCCCCCAGCCCATAGCCAGTCTTAACCCCCCATCCCCATCCCCCTTGCCAGTCTTAACCCTCCATCCCCATCCCCCTTGCCGGTCTTAACCCCCCCATCCCCATCCCCCTTGCCAGTCTTAACCCCCCTTGCCAGTCTTAACCCCCCCATCCCCATCCCCCTTGCCAGTCTTAACCCCCCCTTGCCAGTCTTAACCCCCCCTTGCCAGTCTTAACCCCCCATCCCCATCCCCCTTGCCAGTCTTAACCCCCCCTTGCCAGTCTTAACCCCCCACCCCCATCCCCACCCCCGTTCCAGGTCTTACCCCCCCCTTGCCAGTCTTAACCCCCCAGCCCATTGCCAGTCTTAAACCCCCCCCATCCCCATCCCCATCCCCCTTGCCAGTCTTAACCCCCCCTTGCCAGTCTTAACCCCCCCATCCCCATCCATCCCCCTTGCCAGTCTTAACCCCCCCTTGCCAGTCATAACACCCCCAGCCCCATCCCCCTCCCCCTTGCCAGTCTTAACCCCCCCTTGCCAGTCTTAACCCCCCATCCCCATCCCCCTTGCCAGTCTTAACCCCCCCCTTGCCAGTCTTAACCCCCCCATCCCCATCCCCCTTGCCAGTCTTAACCCCCCCTTTCCAGTCTTAACCCCCCCATCCCCATCCCCATTGCCAGTCTTAACCCCCCCTTGCCAGTCTTAACCCCCCATCCCCATCCCCCTTGCCAGTCTTAACCCCCCCTTGCCAGTCTTAACCCCCCATCCCCATCCCCCCCCTTGCCAGTCTTAACCCCCCCCTTGCCAGTCTTAAACCCCCCCAACCCCATTGCCTGTCTTAACAACCCCCCCCTTGCCAGTCTTAAAAACCCCCCCCTTGCCAGTCTTAACCCACACCCCCCCCCCCCCCCGGGCTTATGGCAAAATTAAAAAAACAAACTGGCTCTGGCTGCTGCCGCTGCCGCTACCACCGCGGCAACGGCAGAATGGAGTGTCCCGCGGGGCCTCCTCTTCTCGTTCAGCCCCTCTGTAAAGGCTTTGAGATTCGCGATGGGAGAGCGTCTCCCTCGCGTCTCTGTTAAGCCCGCAGGGGCTAATGGGAAATTTCCCATCAGCCCCTCGCGTCTAAAGGGGCAGGTGGGAAATTTCCCATTAGCCCCTGCGGGCTTAACAGAGACGCGAGGGAGACTTTCTCCCTTCGCGAATCTCAAAGCCTTTGCAGAGGGGCTGAACGAGAAGGGGAGGCCCCGCGGGACACTCCATTCTGCCGCTGCCGCGGTGGTAGCGGCAGCGGCAGCAGCCAGAGCCAGGTTTTTTTTTAAAGTCATTTTTAAAAAAGCAGAATGTTCTTTGCGCGGGGCCCCCTGAAACGCGGGGCCCTGTGCAAAAAACATTCTTGCTCAATGGACGGGCCGGCCCTGTCCCCAGGAAAGACTGTGTGCACCATCAGGGCCAGCTCAAGGGTTTCTGCTGCCCAGACAGGAGCCCCCACCATACCGTGCCTGTCCTGGACTTTAATGAAGTTCAGAACAAAACACAGAAAGCGCTATTTCTTCAATGACATAGAAAGATCTGACTACCTCTGATAAGAACTTTTAGTTAACAGGTTTTTTATACCGCTTTATCATTTCAGTCAATGTGGTTTATTTTATTTATTTAACAAACATTTTTATACCGTGCTTTCCCAAGGATCAAGCGCGGTTTACAAGGAACAAAGATATGAAAGGTACAAAACAAGTACTTATTTACATTGTAACTTAAACTTGGTAATGTACATTAAACAGGGACATTGATAATTTGGATTTTTCTGAGGAAATGGAGGGTTAGGTGACTTGCACAAGGCCACAAGGAGTGCTAGTGGGAATCAAACTCTGATCTCTTGGTTCCCAAGCCAGTGCTCTAACCAAAAGGCTACTCCTCCATTGTTGTGACAAGTGTATGGCTCATATGTGACCAAAGGAAGGGAAGAAATTTTGGATTTAACTCATGCCTTTTTCAGGAGTAGCTCATGGCAAGTTATTTTCAAGTACAGTAGTAGATATTTTTGGATGTCTAGAAGCTTACAATGTAAATCTGCACTTGTCAAAGATCACAGAGAGCATCAGTGGGATTTGAACCTTGGTTTTCCTAATTGTTAGCCCACTGCTCTAACAACTAATTTTATGTATCAAGGACTTTCAAGGAAATCAATGTACCCACTGCAACTTGTCCAGAACACAGCTGCATACCTAATAACTGGAACTACAAAACAGAGCCATATAACACCTGCACTATGTCAGCATCACTGGCTTCCTGTTCACATTCGCTCCAAGTTTAAATCACTTTTAATCATCTTTAAAATAATACATGATCTGTCACCAGCAATCCTTTAACCTTTGACCTAATAATAGGCAAACCTTTGACCTAATAATAGGCAAAGAAGATCTGTAAGCAGAAATTTATTATCCATACCAAAACAATGCACGAGAGCAAGGCAAACAACTTCTAACCGAGCCATATCCTTGTATGCTCCATCACTTTGGAACTCTATGCCAGAGAATATAAGATCCACCTCAGATATCAAGAATTTTAGAGGAGCTCTAAAAATGCAGCTCTTCAAAGAACACTTTGGATCAGAAACTTCAACCTAACCTCCCTTTGCACCTATATTTTACTACTTTGTACCCTATGTAATCATCCAAGATTCCCTGTTCAGTGTGTATTTCTTGTTTGTGTTTTATGGAAACCATATTGAATTCAAGATAATGTGGTACAGAAAACCTGCTAAATAAATAAAACAAACAGCTAGGCTACTCCTCCAAAATTTGAAGTTCGCTTATTCTTCTATCCAAATAACCTCTACTAAAAAGGACTCAAACAGGTAAAATGCTTGGGTGAAGTGGGCTCCATTGCTCAAAAGGTGGTTTCATGAGAGATAAAAGGAAAGGACAACACTGACAGCAAAGGCAAAGAGGCTTCTAAATTGCTAGCCTGACATGAAGAAGCCTCTTCCTGAATCGAGAAATGATTGGAAATTCTGAAGGTGGAAGCCTATCTAAAGGGATATGAGAAGATGAGATTATGCTGAGACAGAGGATGCCTGCAGTCCTAATCAATAGGGATCATACAGATAATGAACAGGCCATACTGGACTTAGTGCTCACCAATGGGGGAAAGTGTTTCTGATATCACAGTGGGAGATCATCTAGCATCCAGTGATCACCAGATGGTGTGATTCAGTATTAGGACTGGAGCTGATAAAATCCATTCATAAGCGAGGGTCTTAGACTTTAGGAAAACTAACTTTGCAAAGACGGGACAATACCTCAGAGTCGTTAGTGGGATGGGAACAGATGGGGGATGTAAAAAAACAGTGGGCAAAACTGAAAGGGGATATTTTAAGGGGCAACAAACCTTTTTGTTAGAACGATAAATAAATGTAAAAGGAAAAGGAGGTCACTATGATTCTCAAAAGAAGTAGCTGAAAAGGTAAAGAAAGAGAGGGTGGTCTTCGTAAAATCAAAAAGAGAGGAAGACAAGCATCTATATTTGGAAAAAGCTAGCAAAGTAGTCAGAAAAGCAAAGATACAAAAAAAAAAGAAATAGCCAATGTAATAAAACAGGGGGATAAGACTTTTTCAGATATATTAGTGAGAGGAGGAAGGGCAAAAGTGGTATTGTCAGACTCAAGGGTGAAGGGGAGGAATGTGTAGAAGCTGATGAGGATAAAGCGGAATTGCTTAACAAATATATCTCCAGGAACAAGCAGGAGTGTAGTCTTCACCAATGGGGTATCATCGGTATCGACTGAGCCTGCGTGGGAACGCTCCCAGTATCCAATAGGAAAGCCTTTGGGAGCACTCCATTGTGCCTGCGCATCTGTCTTCCTGCCTTCCCAACTCCTCTCCTCAGTTCTTCATTTTCCACAGAGCCAGCAGGAAGCTCTTTCCTGTCACTACTGAAAAACCTTTTATATTTTAGTTTAATTCTGTGCTCTGCCTTTCTGTCGACTCAGATATCTTTCCTGATACCGGCCCCAATATTCTTTTTCTTTCAGTTTTTTCTTTCTGATGGTTCACCACCACCTTAGGCCTCGGCCTAAACTTTCACGTTTGTCACCATGGACAAACACATCAGTGGCTTTAAAAAATGTTTCAAGTGTTCTGGCACAATGTCAGTCACTGATTCCCATGATTGGGGTCTGAAATGTTTGGGCCCAGACCATATAGACTAGACAATGGTTCTTTGTGCAAACAAATGACCAAGCAAAGCCTAAAGAATAGGGCCAAGCAGTATGACTCACTGTTTGCTCTGGACTCGATTTCAGCAGCCTCTGCTTTGTCGAGGAAGTCAGCCTCCTCAGCTTCTTCCCAGGTCTCCAAAAAGTCCAAACACAGACTAAAGCCTAAGTCCTGGCATCGAAATGTGATACCAAGCATCGAGGTAAGTCTCATAATCCATAAGATGCACCGGCCTGCCAAACAGCACTGTCAGGAGGACTAGCCCTCCAAAGTCACACAGGGGCTCCAGAATGCTCCCGAGGCATTGACCTCTGGAAAACTCCTGGTACTGTGCTCTGGGACGGTGGCATACAGCCCTGTATTCAAATACACCCAGGCATCGGTGTTGTTGGTCGATCAGCACTTCTTAGTTATCAAGTGGACCTTGGCAGCAGTCCTGGCTGCTATGGTACCAAAGGTATCAACAGCCCAGGTGAGTCCGGCACTGCCTTGAAGCTCGGCGCAAGTACCTCTGGGTCTGATAGCAGCCCTTGAACCGGTATCGACGGGACCCTCCCTCCCTCCGATTCCTCTGCTGGAACTGGTATCGGTAGGGCTTCTCCCTCCGATTCCTCCTCTGGAACCAGTAAACATCGTTGGTACCCAACTGGTTCCCAGTTTGAATACCACATGGGCTGAACATCAGCAACAGCATCGATTTTCTTTCCAAATCAGAGTCTTCTTCTTCTGACACTGTAGAGACATCGGAGGATTCCAGGGCCACCCGGGATATCCCCTCCAATCCTTCTCCTTCCTCATTGGAGGCATCGATCCCCACCAGAGGACTTGTCCTTTCAGGACTTCATTCAGGACATGGCAGTGATCTCCAAATCACAGTAACATCGGAAATGGAACCGAGGGATGAAGAACAGGAAATCCTCCAATACCCCTCGACGCCCAAAGAGGCAGCAATGTTACTGGTGCATTGGATCCTACAGGACCTAATCCTACATATGTGCAAGGCCCACTAATGGTTCTGCATATTAGTAAATGCCTCGATGCCATGTACAGAGTTCCACCATGCCTGAGGTTTCAAAAGCCTGAACTATCACACCATTCTATGGTAGTGGAATCAGCGATGTGATGCATCAAGAGTTCTAAAACTCATTCATCGGTGCAGCCTGGCAAAGATGTCAGGGCTCTCAATACCTTTGGACATCGCTGCTTCCAGGCATGTTTGCTTGCTTCTAGGATTACATCCTACACTCTCTACATGGGCATGTACCTCAAGGACATCTTAAGGGATCTAGGAGATTTTGCTCCTATTCTCCCAGATGCAAAGTGATGCATATCTGACTATGATCATGCAGGCTCAGAACACTTCCAAGTTCCTGACCAGGGCAGTCTTCGATACCTTTGAGTCTAGTAAGAAGGGATGCTGAAGTTTGCATATAGTCTCGTAGGATGGCCTGGCTTCAGGCATTGGACCTCAAGCAGTGGGTTAAAATTAGCCAATATTCGTTGCTCACCCATGAGGGAGAAAACCTATTTGGTAAAGGTTGGAGAGAGAAGGCAGGAAAGCTTGAGGTGGATGATCTCACACTCAAGCGCCTCTCAAGAAAGACTTCAGATCGCTCTAGGAAGAAGGCTGCTACAAAGAAGTCTTTCTACACCAAAGAGATATTTTTCTTCTTACCAACCCTCTGCTGGTTTTCAACCTCAGCAACAGCAACAAAGGCAACAGGTTCCCCGTCAGCTTAAGAAGGTCAAGACTCCCAAACCCCATACCAGCTGCTTCGCCACAGTCAGCACCTGTTTTTTGACTCCTTCCTAGACAGCATAGCTACTCTGGCTCTGCAGGGTCCCCAGCCCCTTCACATAGCAGGAAGATTTTGTGCTTATGCCCACATGTAGAATCTCATCACATCAGAGAAACGGACTCCAAGGAAGCTATCTGTTTCACTTTCAAAGCTTACCCCCAACCACCTCCGCAAGAGATTATCCTGCAAGCCTTTTGCAGGCCAAGCTCCTGTCCACTGAGGTGGCTACCCTATTAACTCAGGGAGCTGTCAAGAGTCCCTCCCACCCAAGAAGGCAAAGGTTTCTACTCTACTTACTTTCTTATCACAAAGAAAACAGTATTAGGACTAGGGCTGATAAAATCAATCCAAAAGCAAGGGTCTTAGACTTTAGGAAAACTAACTTTGCCAAGAAGGGCCAATACCTCAAGGAATCGTTAGTGGGATGGGAACAGTTGGGGATGTAGAAAAACAGTGGGCAAAATTGAAAGGGGATATTTGAAGGGCAACCAAACTTTTTATTAGAATGGTAAATAAAGGTAAAAGGAAAAGTAGGCACTATGATTCTCAAAAGAAGTAGCTGAAAAGGTGAAGAAAAAGGAGGTTTTCATGAAATACAAGAGATCATAGAGAGAGGTAGACAGGCATCTATATTTGGAAAATCTTAGAGAGGCTGGCAAAGTAGTCAGGAAAGCAAAGATTCAAAAAGAGGAGGAAATAGCTAATGCAATAAAATGGGGGAAAAAGACATTTTTCAGATATATTAGTGAGAGGAGGAAGGGCAAAGGTGAAGGGGTCAAGGGGAGGAATATGTAGAAGCTGATGAGGATATGGTGTAGTTACTCATCTGTAACAGGTGATCTCCATGAATTTAGTCTTCACATATTGGTGACATCAGTACCGACAGAACCCGCACGGGAACGCTCCCCAGCGTCTAATTGGAAAGCTTTGGGGAGCACTCCACTGAGCCTGCGCGACAGCCTTCCTGCATCCCCAACTCCCTCTCTTCAGCCGAGTTTGTACTGAGAAAAGAGAATAAATGAAATCCTATAACTCCTAGGGGAGGAGGGCGGGTTGTGAGGACTAAATTCCTGCTGTTCCCAGAGAACACTTATTACAGGTGTGTAACTACGCTATCTCCAGGAACAATCAGGAATGTAGTCTCCACATATGGGACTCCCCAGCTCCCAGATGAAGTGACCTCAGAACCGGTGAAGGTTCGCCTTGAAATAGGCATCATGAGGTCAGGGATCCCATATGGATTTCTGTTATCTTTAAAGACTGGGATGGAGGGTAGGAATTGCATCTAAGTCTGAAAGAGGTGCTGGAGTACAGCCTGGCCAAGCACGGCATCCCAACGGGAGTCCTTGTCTAGACAATAATGGGCAACAAAGATACGGACAGAAGACCAAGTAGCTGCTTTACAGATTTTGTCGATGGCTACTGAGAATAGGTTTGTCATCGAGGTGGCCATGGCACAAACGTTGTGAGCAGTGACATGTCTCTCCAGGGAGAGTGCTGCTTTGTCACAGGCAAATGTGATGCTATCCACCTGGAGAGTGTACACTTAGAGGCAGGTAATCCCAGGTGACTGGCATCAAATGAAATGAACAACTACGAGGTTTTACGATGAGCCTGAGTCCTTTGGAGGTAAAAAGCCAACGCATGCTTGCAGTAAAGAGTGTGCAAAGTTACTTCCACTCTAGAAACATGTTACTTAGGAAGAAAACTGGAAGATAAATTGACTGGTTTAGACAGAAGGGAGATACCACCTTTGCATAAAGTGTAGATGAGTCCGAAGGACTACTTTATCATGGTGGAAGCAGGTATAAGGAGGATCCACCACCAAAGCCTGAAGATCACTAATACGCCTAGCTGAAGTGAGGGCAATTAGGAAGATCACTTTCCACAAGAGAAATTTAAGTCAGGTGGTGGCTAATGGTTCAGAGGGCTTGAGGTGCTTCACTAGAATGACATTGAGGTGCCAAGCTACTGGAGGCGGCTTAATGGGAGGTTTGGACAGCAGGAGACCTCGCATAAAATGCACTACTAGTGGTTGTAAAATGGGCTGTCCATCCAGCAGATCATGACAGGCTGCAATGACACTAAGGTAAACTCTCACTGAATTTGTCTTTAGACCTGTCAAGGACAGGTGGAAGAGATACTGGAGGAGTGACTCCACTGGAGCAGAAAAGGGATTGAGATCCTTCTGGGAACACCATACAGATAATTTACGCCACTTAAAAGTGTATAAATATCTGGTGGAGGGCTTTCTAGAAGCCAAAAGGATCTCCTTAACCTCTTGACTAAGGTCAAAGCCCTGTAAAGCTATGCACTCAGCAGTCAAGCTGTAAGGTGGAGAGACTGTGGATTGGGATGGAGAAGTGAGCCATTGTCCTGGGAAAGGAGATCCAGCGCAGCACAGAGGATGAGTGAGTCAGATGTAGTAGCAGCGGAAACCAAGGTTGCAGCAGCCAGTGACGGGCTATGAGAATCATGGAGCCCATATTGAACTGAAGCTTGAAAAGCGTCTTGAGAATAAGGAGTATGGGAGGAAATGCATAAAGCAGACCCTGACCCCAGTGTAGATGGAAGGCACCCTCGTGGTTGGTGGATATCGTTCTGGTGCAGAAGCAAGGAAACTTGGCATTCTGTGGAGTTGCGAACAGATCTATATCTGCTGTTCCCCAGGTCTGGAAGATGTAGGACGTCGAGTCCGAATGCAGAGACCATTCGTGGGGAAGAAGGATGCGACTCAGTGTCTGCCAAGAAATTGGATTCCCCAGGGAGATGCACTGCTTGGAGGTGTATCTGATGAGCAATGGCAAAGGACCAGAGATGTATAGTTTCCTCGCAGACGGCCCAAGAGTCTTTCCCTCCCAGCTTGTTCACATAGAACATGGCAACCTGGATTGTCTGTCCTGACTAGGACCTGTTGTGCACTGAGATGTTGTTGGTACACCTGGAGGGCACTGGAGATAGCACGAAGTTCCAGGAGACTGATCTGGAGTCAGGTTGCCCAGATGGGATTCCCAACCCAGTTTGGAGGCATCTGTCAACAGGGTGCATTGACATGGTGACATCTGAAAAGGTGACCCTACGAGCAGCTTTTCTGGAGAACACCATCACTGAAGGGATGTGGTTAGACAGCCAGTAACTTGTATCCTGTCCCGTAAATGGCCCAAGACCTGTTTCCACTGGGAGGCAGGAGACCACTAGGCTGTTCGCATATGTTGTCAGGCATGTGGAACAACATGTACTGTACAGGCCATGTGCCCAAGGAGCTGCAGCATCTCTCAGGCAGTCAGATGGTCTCGTAGAAGCATCTGGGACGCTAGTTCGACTAGACTGGCACAATGGAGCTGGGTCTCCAATAAACTCTAGTCTTTGAGTTGGAACGAGCTGGGATTTTGGGAAGTTTATGACAAATTCCAAGTGTTGTAGTACTGTGATGGTACGATGCAAGGAAAGAAGTACCTTTTGGACGATATCTGCCTTTATTAGCCAGTCGTCTAAGTAAGGGAAGACGAAAATCCCCAGAGTTATTAGATATGCGACCACATCCGCTATGCACTTTGTGAAGACTCTTGGGGCAGAAGAGAGTCCGAAAGGAAAGACTCTGCATTGATAATGTTTTCCCTGAAAGGTGAAGTGTAGATATTTCCTGTGTCCTGGATGGATGAGAATATGTGTGTATGCTTCTTTTAGATCTAGAGAACAGAGCCAGTCCTGACTCTGGAGTAATCTTGAACTTTTCGTGGACTAGAAACTTGTTGAGATTTCTGAGGTCCAGAACGGCAACCTCTGGTTTTCTTTGGAATGAGAAAGTAGGGAGAGTAGAAGCCCACTTCTTGTTGGGACATCATCTATGGCACCCTGAGACAGAATAGAGAACACCTCTTCTTGTAACGAGAGCAGTGAGTGGGGGTTGCATTTGATATCCCCCCTGAATGTGGAGGGGGAAGAATTTGCAGATGAAGGCTGTACCCTTCTTCAACTATGATGAGTGTCCACTGCACTGAGGTGATGAGGTGCCATCTGTGGGCATAACAACAAAATCTGCCTGCTTTATGGAGGAAGTGGGGCCCTTCAGAGGAAGGGTGGCAATGTTCTCTAGAAAAGAGTCAAAAACCGTGCGCAGGCTGTGGCTGCGGAGCTGGTTGAGATTTAGCCGCCTGTGGCTTCTTTTGTTTAGGAGGCTGCTGCTTCTTCTGTGGGGCCTGAACCTGATACTGAGAAGCAGAAGGATAGGAAGCGAAGAATCTCTTCTTTTTTATTGTAGAAATATTTCTTTGCAGGAGTCTTTTTCCTAGCACGGTCAGCTGTTACTCTGGACAGTAGGGTGGTCCACTGCCATAGGGGAAAAAACAAAAGTAGGAATTTCTTTGCTCCCTGGCCTGAATCTGGTTCCATATATGTAGAAAACAATGTGTGCAAAGTTTGAAGCCTATCAAATAATATTTAGGGGTGGCTCAAGGTCCCTATCTATCAGGCCCCTGGATCCCCCCCAGGGTTCGTCAGACCACTGGGTATTATCCGCTCATAGACGGGGGTATCATGCTTGCCAAGCACTCAATGTGGTCCAGATGCTAGTAAGGACTTCGACGATGTGGGGAACATCTTACGGTGTTGCGAGACAACACCCAGAAGGAACTGAAGTTGCTCTTCTTTTGTGGTGTGTCGGCCGTTGAACTCCTCAATGAGTTTGACCCCTCGCTCAGCCACATCGTTGATCACTGGAAGATTTTTTACTTTCTTCAGACCATCTCTGAATGATGCATTCTCTTCCCAGTCTTCTGGGTCTGCATTAAGAAAATCACTGTTGATGTCGAGGTGTTTCAGGAAACGGATTGACTTGCGAGTTGCAAAAGATTCAAGTGGTGGAATCATGGAACGTTTCAATTCGATCCGCTTTGGGGGATCTTCGTCTTCGTCATCATCCTCATCGCTTTCATCTGATTCTGCCGGGATCATGGCCAACACTATGGCCCGCTTTGTCGGTGCTGAAACAGCTTCATCGAACAGTGACAGTGCCACAAGCTCCTCTGACACATACCACAGATGCTGTTGCAGTTTGTCTCTGGCCGCTCTTCCAACATGGTCATTGTGGTAAGAGTGTAGTTTCTTCAGCATCTCCAAAGCTGTTCGAGGAGCAACTGCGGCATCAGGGGCAGAAAACCAGGCTTCCACATGAATCAGAGTGGAGAAAATGCTCACATCACGAACACAGGACTCCTCCCGTTGGGTAAGATCTTTGAGTTGTCCTCAGAACATCCAAATCTTGAGACAGTACAAGACTTTTGCCATCCATCTGGCATGATGGAAAGCTCGGGTTTCTTGAAATTGAAACTAGGAAGATTCCCTCCAAGGCAGACAATCGTTAACTCCAAGAATTCCAGGTAATCATCTCGGTGATTGCCCTGTGTCAACTTGGATTCCGCAAACTTCATGATGCGATCCCTGTCAGGTTGCAGCACCTCCAAGTCTTTTCCAGTTTGATAGTTGGACTTGTCAAGGGAGCCCCAATTCTTTTGGAACCGGAGAAAGAGTTGGACATCGGGACCCGATGAAGCTCCAGAGCATGTAGAGAATACTGCACCAAGAATTATTTCGTAAATGTGATGGCGGCATGCCAAATGAAGGACTGTGCGACGGAGTCTCTGTTCTAGAAGAATGCACGCTCCTGATCGACGTCCCGTGTTCGATGCAGTTGTATCAAAGCAGAAGCCTGCAACCTTTTCATCCAAACACCATTCCTGTAACAGTTCATTAACTGCTGCAGCTTGATTCTCGCCCGTTCCTGATGTCAGTTTTGGTACACCAAGAAGTTGTGTTTCTCCAGTGGAGACAGCCGTTATCAAAACTGGAAGGCGGTCAACGGATGTGGTTGAACAGAGGAGAGATGGCAATAACTTGCTATCCCAATGCACAATGCATGTTTTGCCTTCGGCTTTGAATGCGTTGTGCAGGTCCGTCCATTGTTGCTGACGGTGCTTTTCTCTATGGCGCTTGACGCTGGAGCGGCTGATATTGAGCTCCCCAGGATAATGTCCCAGACTTCTGGCGGTTTCAGCTACCACAAACAGAGCATTGCGATCCGTTGTCCCTGTCCGATCCAGGGCTGCTGTAAGCTCTGGGGTCCAGACATTGTTAGGTCGAAACTGCTTCGTTTGTGGAGTTGCTTTCTTCTGTCCGTTATCTGGATCCGCAGATGTCGACGAGTCTTCACCTGACTCTGCTGAGGAAGGAGATCCTTCCAGCTGAACTTGGCTTGTAGTTGCCTCGGCTTCGGCAACATGTTTTTGTCTGCGCCTTTTCAGTTCTTCTTCTCACTGTTGCGATCTTGCTTCCATGTTGGCCAGTTTCTTGTCCATCGCGCACATTGAGCCGCGGCACCCTGGTTCTCGTTGCGCTATTAAGAATTCTTTGTCTTCTTGAATATGAATTAAAGACATTGCATTGGCATGCGCCACATCAAATAGGTTTTTCATTGCAACCTGGAATTCTTTTTCATTTGCCTCTTGTTTCCCTCCTCTCCCTTTGTTTTTCTTCAAATGTTTCCACTGATTGAACAATTTCTTTACTTTTTCTTGAATTTTGTCATTTCTTTGAACAGGAAGCCTGGCCTTTTCCCAGTAAGCTTCTACTTCACTTGTTACAATAGATGCACTTTCACTAACGCCTTTGTTTAATGTCATATGGTGATGTAAAAATACACTTAACACTTGCTCCTTGCTGGGGAGCTTGGCCCCCAGAATTGTGGTGGACATTTCTTCAATGAGATAAAAACCACGTTTTTTCGCCATCTGAAAAGAATAAAGATACAAAGATAATAGTACAATGTCTTTGCCGCCTCTCAGAGACGAGATTAGTTCAAATATGACGCAATCAAATGTAATCAGCGTGGAACTGAGTGGATGATACAAGATGATGCAACATTTCGTCATCTGCTCCCAGGGGGAAATCTCAAGACTTGTTGAGCCACCCCTAAATATTATTTGATTGGCTTCAATCTTTGTACACAGTGTTTTCTACCTAAATGGAACCAGAATCAGGCCAGGGAGCAAAGGAATTCAGGAATTCATTTTTATGGACCACCCTACTGGACAGTCTCTTTAGAATAGTATTTTCTGACTCTAATTGAGAGGCCTTATCTTGCCAGTCTTTGCCAAAGGGGTATTCCCTTGTGCAAGGAATGTTGCCTAGCTTATCTTGAACCCAAGATCTGAGGCCTGCAGCCATACAATGCGACATGCACCGATGCAAATTGCTGAGGTCCTGCTCGTTCACTCAAAATCACTGAAGGTAGCTGTATTGACAAATGGTCATTACATTTTGGCTATACTTAACTAGGGTGAGATAATCTGCCCATTTGTCATCAGGAAGGAGAGGGGCAAAGGCCTCGAGATCCCTGGAAATCTCCTTCAGGAACATTCCCATATAGAGTATATAGGAATTAATCCTAGCTGACAGCACTGATGCCTGGAAATATAGACATCCAAAGGCATCGAGGGTTCTCAATTCCCTAACTGGAGGGTTTTAGAGGAGTGTGTCTTTTATTTCGGCACAGAGCCGATTCCACCACCATAGCGTGGTGGGGAAACTGTGGCTTTTGGAAGCCGGGGCACTCTGGTATATGATACATGGTGTCGAGACGTCTACTTTGGGCTATGACCGTGAGAGGTGCTCCCACATACAGAGCATAAGGTCATGAGGGATGCGGTGCACTGGTAAGGTGGCTGCTTCCTTTGGTGCTGTTGGGTATTGGAGGATCTCCATTTCCTCCGCTCCTGGCTCCTTCTCTGATGTCACTGTGATAGAGAGACCTTTGGCCAATCACAAATGAATTCCTGGAAGGACATGTCCCCCGGCAGTGATATGCGGCCCTGTTGAGGCAGGAAGGGTCCGAAGGAAGGTCTCGGTGCCCCCGTGAATCGAGTGACTCCACAGTCGAATCAGGGGAATCGTAATCAAAGGACTCAAAATATCATCGGTTACGATGCTTGCCAAAAGCTAGATGCTGGTACCAATGTTCTGATGCATCAGCCTTGGTGAGGTGCATGGCCTGGCACCAGTACCGGTAAGATTTTCCAGGGAAGGCATGGGTGGGAGCGATGTTGATGACATCTGTAGCAGCCCCAATATTGTACCAGGAACCGGTGTCGGTACTGGAATCGGTATTGACATGGCGGTACCTGTAACCAAGCGTTTTATGGGTACTGAGGCTGCAATAAAGGCTGCCAAACTGCACTCGATAGACAGTATGCGCTGGTCTATTGAGGCTGCCGATGCTTGGGTATCGGTGACGGGTATTTGTGCTACTGTTCCAGAGCATGGCACCAGTAGCTCTCCGGAGATCGAGGCCTCGGGAGCATCCTGGAGCCCCTCAATGGCTTTGGAGGACAGGGCCTCCAGCAAGGGCTGTCTAGCTGGCCAATCCGCTTCTGAGGCAATCCGCGAGGGATCTCAGTGCTTTCAAGCAACATCTTTCCTGGAGGTGCTCACAGACTTCGATGCAGTCTTGTGCTTGGACTTCGAGAATTCCTGAGATCCATGAGAGGAGGATGACGCCCTTGATGAGGTGGATGCAAACGATTCCGCTTCCGACACGAAGAGTGCTCCTAATTTAGAAGCCCGGTTCTGTAGGCCTCTCCGTGTCATTTTCTGACAAAGAGAATAGTCCTTTGGCTGGTGGTCTGGGCCGAGGCATTTTAGACACCATTTGTGTGTGTCAGTCGCCAAGATGGTGCTGGCACACGGTGCATTCTTTTAAACCACTAGTTGGTTTCTACATACCTTCTATGTATGAAGAGTATGGTAGGCTTAAAGCCTAAAAGGGCATCAACGCCCAAGAAGGGTTTTTTTTTTTGTTTTTGTTTTTTTAGAGAAAATAAATAAAGAAGATAAAGAAAAGAAAAGGAAAACTGCGATGCCCTAGACGGTGCCGGTGTTGACGAAAAAGCAGAGGTGCTATCCACAAAAAGAGATTTTCTGTAGTGACAAGATTTGCTTCCTGCTGGCTCTGCGGAAAATGAAGTGGGAGTTGGGAGGTGGGAAGGCAGTCGTGGAGGCGCAGTGGAGTGCTCCCAAAAGCTTTCCATTTGGATGCTGGGGAGCGTTCCCACATGGGCTCCGTTGGTACTGATGCAACCCATATGTGAAGACCACATTCCTGCTTATTCCTGAAGATAGCGGAATTGCTTAACAAATATTTCTGTTCTGTGTTCACAGGATGAAGGACCAGGAGCAGGACCTCAGAAGACATCCAGAAACAGGAACAGAAGAGAGGGGCATTCCAAACCATTTTCAGAAGACTGTGTTCATAAGGAAATAGCTAAACTAAAGGTAGACAAAGCGATGGGACCGGATAGGATACATCCGAGAACACTGAATACTTGGGGACGTTCTAGCAGTTCCACTGATTGACTTTTCAATGCCTCTCTGGAGTCGGGAGTGGTGCCAAAGGACTGGAGAGAGGCACATGTGGTCCCTTTACACAAAAGTGGAAGTAAGGATGCGGTTGAAAACTACAGGCCGGTTAGTTTAACCTCAGTGGTGGGTAAATTATTAGAAGCCCTGCTGAAACAGAAAATAGTGAAGTTTCTGCAATCCAATGGATTACCAGATCCGAGACAGCATGGATTCACCAGGGACAGGTCTGATTTCTTTGACTGGGTGACCAGGAAGTTGGACCGAGGAGAGCC
This sequence comes from Ichthyophis bannanicus, assembly GCA_033557465.1. NCBI lineage: Eukaryota > Metazoa > Chordata > Amphibia > Gymnophiona > Ichthyophiidae > Ichthyophis > Ichthyophis bannanicus. Next base: position 240,129,713 of record CM066042.1, on the reverse strand, counting down.
CTAGATAGCGTAGTTACTCACCTGTAACAGGTGTTCTCCAGGAGCAGCAGGAATCAGTCCTCACTTATGGGTGACGTCGGCGCCGACGGAGCCCTCGCGGAGCAATTTTCCCCAGCTTTCAAAGAAAGCCTTTGGGAATTGCAGCGCGCATGCGCGGTCCCCTTCCCGCCCAAGGGTGCCATCTTAGCCAGTCAGATGACACAGCTAAAAAAGACAGCAGAAAAATTTGCAAAAAAACTAAAGCAGATGATTGCAACTCCAAGGGGAGGAGGGAGGGTTGTGAGGACTGATTCCTGCTGCTCCTGGAGAACACCTGTTACAGGTGAGTAACTACGCTTTCTCCAGGACCAAGCAGGAAGTCAGTCCCCACTTATGGGACTCCCAAGCTCAAGGCTACCGGAGACCCTAAGCACAAAAATGAGCTCCCTCTAGCTCAGCAGCACAGAAGGAAAGAATCTTCGCTGAATTATTACCCACCGGTAGCCCACATCCGGGATGGAGGGTAGGAGTTGCTCAGACCTCGAAGAGATTACGGAGGACTGCCTGTCCGAAAGCACTGTCCCTGCGGGACTCCCTCTTGAGACAGTAATGGACCGCAAAAGTCTGGCTCGAAGACCAAGTAGCGGCCCGGCAGATGTCTGCCAGCGGAACAGAGCGGAGGTAAGCCACTGATGTAGCCTTTGCCCGAACGCAGTGAGCCGTGACTCGACCTTCCAAGGAGAGTCCGGCTGCCCCATAAGCCCAAGAGATACAGTCCGCAACCCAGATGGACAGAGTACGCTTGGAGACCGGGAGCCCCAATTTATTGGGGTCAAAAGACACAAAAAGCTGAGCAGGTTTACGGTGCTCCCGCGTACGGTCAAGGTAGAAGTTCAAAGCCCTTCTACAGTCCAGGGTATGGAGGACCGTTTCAGCTCGGCTGGAGTGTGGTCTGGGAAAGAAGGTTGGAAGTACCACCTCCTGATTGATGTGAAAAGGGGAGACCACTTTTGGAAGAAATTTTGGGTGAGTCCGTAGGACTACCCTATTTTTGTAGAACCGAGTGTAAGGGGGATCAGACACGAGGGCCTGCAATTCACTTACGCGTCTAGCGGAAGTGAGGGCTATCAAGAACAGTGTTTTCCAAGAAAGAAAACGGAGAGAACAGGTAGCCATAGGTTCAAAAGGCGGACAGGTGATCTGCTGTAAAACCACATTCAGATCCCAGTCAGGCGCTGGCGGGCGCAGAGGTGGTTTAAGTAGAAGGAGACCTCGGAGAAACCTCGCTACAAGAGGGTCGCTGGAAAGAGGTCTGCCGTCCACCGGCACATGATGTGCTGAAAGAGCACTGAGGTGAACTTTGACGGAGTTGGACTTAAGTCCCAGATTAGAGAGGTATAGCAAGTACTGCAGGATCACCGACACCGGGCAGGAGAAGGGATCCTGAGACTGTTGGCTACACCAAACGGAAAAGCGACGCCATTTAAGGGCATAGCATTTGCGGGTAGAAGGTCGCCGAGAAGCTAGGACGACCTCTTCTACCTCTGCCGGCAGGAGAAGGGGAGCAAGGACTACCCTCTCAGCAGCCAGGCCATTAGATTGAGAGACCTGAGGTTGGGGTGTAGCAGAGACCCCTGATCCTGAGTGAGGAGATCCGGTTGAAACCCCAGAGGGAACGGATCCTCCACCGCTAATTGCAGCAGGAGTGGAAACCACGGCTGTCTGGGCCAGCGAGGAGCCACCAGGATCATGAAGGCTTTGTCTCGGAGAACCTTGAAGAGAGTCCGAGAGACTAGCGGATGGGAGGGAAAGCATACAGAAGGCTCCCCGACCATGAGAGTAGAAAAGCGTCCGCCGCAACCCGAAGGGGGTGTGGCTGACGAGAGCAGAAGCGAGGAAGTTGCCGGTTGTGAGGACTGGCAAAGAGATCCACCGTGGGGAGGCCCCACTTTTGAAAGAGCTTCTGAACTACCAAGGGATCCAGACGCCACTCGTGCGGCTGGAGGATCCTGCTGAGTTTGTCCGCCAGGCAATTCTCTTGGCCTGGGAGATAAACTGCCTTGAGGAGAACGCCGTGACTGACGGCCCAAGAGCAGAGCTTCTGTGCCTCCCGACAGAGGAGGAAGGAGCCCGTGCCCCCCTGCTTGTTCACGTAGAACATGGCAACTTGATTGTCCGTCTGGACAAGGACGGACTGGTGAGAAGTCAGATGGGAGAAGGCCTTGAGAGCCAGGCGGATCGCCCTGAGCTCCAAGAAGTTGATCTGCTGAGCAGACTCCCACGTGGTCCAGAGGCCCTGAGTACGTGCCCCTTGGCAATGCGCTCCCCAGCCCAGGAGGGATGCATCTGTTGTCAGCACCCGGGCCGGCTGAGGTGACTGGAAAGGCATGCCGAATATCAGGTTCGGCCGCTGAAGCCACCACCGGAGAGACGAGAGCAGCGGCTCGGAGACGCGCACTAGGTCTGCTAGGCCGCCTGTGGCTTGTCGCCACTGCCGGCGGAGATACCATTGAGCAGGCCGCATATTCAGGCGGGCATTGGGGGTCACATGGACAGTGGAAGCCATATGGCCGAGTAGTCTCAGGAAGCGCCTGGCGGAGACCAGGGGCTGGCTGCGAAAACGGTCGGCTAGGTCCATGAGCCGTTGAGCCCTGTCGAGCGGTAGGTACGCTCGCGCCTGAGGAGTGTGCAGCCTTGCGCCGATGAACTCGAGATTCTGTGAGGGGAGCAAAGTGGACTTTGCGAAGTTTATAACAAAGCCCAAGTACTGCAGAAGAGTCACCGTGCGGCGCGTGGCGTTGGTGACCTCCAGAGCGGACGCTGCTCTGATGAGCCAGTCGTCGAGGTACGGAAAGACATAGAGGCCGTGAAGCCGGAGATGGGCCGCCACCACCGCGAGACATTTTGTGAAGACTCGCGGTGCGGAGGACAGGCCAAAGGGCAGTACTCTGTACTGGTAATGATTTCCTGCCACCACAAACCTTAGGTATTGGCGGTGGCTTGGGTGGATGAGGATGTGCGTGTAGGCATCCTTTAGATCCAAGGAGCATAGCCAATCTCCCTGCTGGAGGTAGGGCAGAAGGATTCCAAGGGTAAGCATCTTGAACTTCTCCCGCACGAGGAACTTGTTGAGGTTGCGCAAGTCCAGGATGGGTCTGAGGCCTCCTGTTCTTTTTGGTATCAGAAAATAACGGGAATAAAAGCCTTGACCTTGCAGGTGGTGGGGCACCGGTTCCACCGCCTGATCCTGTAGAAGACCTGCTAACTCCTGAAGGAGTAATTCCCTGTGCAGAGGGGGTCGTGGAGGTTCTCCCGGAAAATAGGAGGGAGGGACCTGGTGGAAGTGGAGAAGATAGCCTTCTCGCACGACTTGAAGCACCCAGGCATCTGAGGTGATGCTGGACCACCTGTGGGCGAAGTGAACCAGCCGGCCTCCAGTGCTGGGAGGAACCAGCGGGGGGGGAGAGGCTATGCTTAAGGAGTCAAAAACCCCCACCCTGCGGAGCAGGGGCTGGTGGTGCAGGCTTGGGGGCTTGCTGCCTACGGGACCCGTTACCCCGTCCCTTGGCCTGCTGGCCCTGTTGGGGAGCTGCAGGGGCCTGATAGTGGGGGTATTGTTTGTAGGCAGCCGCCTTCCTCGGGTAAAAGGACTTCTTTCCCGAGCCCTTCTTTTTCTGGGAAGGGGCGGAGGTCTTCCTAGAAAGCCTAGTCCTGGTGAGAGTCTCTGTCTCAATTTGTGCAGCCTTATCAGCCATGGGCTTGCCAAAGAGGTTTTCGCCTCGGCAAGGGACATCGACCAACTTGTCCTGCACCCAGGGCTCAAGGTCAGACGACTGAAGCCAAGCCTGTCGGCGGGCACCGATGCCGGCTGCGGCCACTCGAGCCGTTGCTTCAAAGCCATCATAGGCTGCTCGGGACATGAATTTTGAGCATTCCCGAATGCCAGTGGACAAGGCCAGGAACCTCCGCAAGGGTTCCTCGGACAAACCAGCGGAGAAGCCGGCTAGCTCTTTAGCCAGGTCTCGGAGATACATGCCCATGTATAGCTGGTAGGTCTGGACACGACAGGCGTGCATAGAGCCCTGGAAACACTTCTTACCAAGGCCATCCAGGTTACGGGCCTCCCTGCCAGGAGGCACCGAGGAGTGCATCTTCTGGCTCTTAAGACGATGCATGGCCGATTCCACTACCATGGAATGGTGTGGTAGCTGTGCTTTCTGGAAGCCAGGGCTCTTGCGGACTCGATAGATAGAATCGACCCGCTTGCTCAGGACCGGCGAGGTGGCCGGACTCTCCCACATGCGGAAGAGTAGTCGTTCCAGCATGGGAGGAACCGGTACAGTAAAGTGTTCCCTGGCGGGAGAGTCATACTGGAGGGCGTCGAGCTCTTCGGCTCGAGGCTCCTCCTCGGGGTCCGCAGGGAAGGCCAAAGCCTTGGCCATATCCCTGACGAAGTCCGAGAACCGGGCATCCTCCGGGGGGGACTGCTTCCGAGGTTCGGACTCAGGTGAGTCCGAGGGGACACACCGAGTCCGAAAAGAATCAGGCGACTCTTCCTCTTCAGACTCCCAGACCGACTCCGACGAGGACTCGGTGGGGTCGGCCCGGGCAGGGCGCGGCGCCTGCCGCCCCGACGCCGAGGGAGTCGGCGTCGGCGACCTCGGTCCCGAACGGGAGGCCGAGGGCGACCTCGACCGAGGATCGACTCGAGTTCGCATCGGAGGATCGGCTCGGTCTCCGGGGTCGACTTAGACGTCCCGGCGGTCGGGGCAGCGGCGCCAGCGAAGCCAGCGAGCAGTGCCCGCTGCTGGTCCATGAAGGCAGACAGTCTGCTCTCCAAGGCCGTCAACCTGAGTCCGAGCTCAGGTGACCCAGCAGCCCCCGACTCGGGCCCCGACGGCGTCGGGCCCGACGTCGGCTGTCGTGGAGGCGAGTCCAGAAGGACCACAGGACTTACCCGAGCAGGCAGCTCCGACTCCAGGCGAGGTCGCTTCATGAGGTGCTCCTTCTCCAAGGACCCGGGGCGGCTATCGGGGCTATGCGACCTGGCCCTCGCGGAGCCAGGAGCGTCCACCGACGCCGCCCTCGCGGGTTTCACCTTCCTTCGATGGTCCCCGGAGGGAGAACCCCTGTCGGAGGAACTCCGGCGACGGTCCGAGCTGGAACCCCTGGACGCGGAGGCCTCCGACGAGGTCCGGGTACGGCTGGGGTCAGCGAAGATTCTATCCCGCTGATGCCGCCGACTTCTCAACGCTTTGGAGGATAGTTTGCCACAAGGCCCACAGATCATTTCTTCATGATCCGGGCCCAGGCAGCGGAGGCAATTGTCGTGTGTGTCAGTTAGTGACATATTTCGGTCACACTGACCACACCGCTTGAAACCACTGGCAGCCATCGGGGGAAAAAGGGCCCCGGCGAGGTCAAAGGACCGGGCTGCCAGGGAAAAACCGAAACGAAAACTGACTAAGTCAGAAAAACCGAAAAATAAGAAGAGGACTCGTGACCGGCGTCGCGAGTCCGGCGGGAAAAAGACCGGCGTCGAACCGAATTGAAAAACAGAGTAATTCTAAAGAAAATCAACTTTTTCGCGGGGACACGACGGGTACGTCTGTAGGGCTCCGCGGAAAAAAGAAGACTGGCTAAGATGGCACCCTTGGGCGGGAAGGGGACCGCGCATGCGCGCTGCAATTCCCAAAGGCTTTCTTTGAAAGCTGGGGAAAATTGCTCCGCGAGGGCTCCGTTGGCGCCGACGTCACCCATAAGTGAGGACTGACTTCCTGCTTGGTCCTGGAGAAGTAGTGTATTTAGATTTCAGTAAAGCCTTCAACACTGTTCCGCATAGGTGACTTATAAACAAACTGAGCACCCTAAAAATGGATCCTAAAGTGACCAACGGAGTTAGAAATTGGTTGAGTGGGAAGCGAGGCGACAAAGGGTACAGGTAAATGGAGCTCAATCTGAGGAGGAGATTAATAGTGGTGTGCCACAGGGATCTGTCCTTGGTCCCATTCTTTTTTTTTTTTTTCAATTTTTTTATTAATAACTGCAATTACACAGAGCCAAAACATATAACCAAAGCGTTCCAATAATACATCCAACATGGCCCCCACAAGTCCCTTTCATATTTTATCCCACCAGACCCCATACCTTAGACCCCATCAACCCCGTTCAACCGCCCTTCGGGTTCAAGCCTAGACAGTTGCTATATTGTAAACCCCTTTGCATTAAGGCCCCAGACCTACCCCCCACCTAACTACCCCCCCCCCCCAGCTAAGCAACCAGAACCCTACCCATGCCCTCCAAGCCAAACTCCCCCCTCCCCCCCCAGCCTTCCCCCCACCCCCAACCCCACTCTATCCCAACTCCAGGACATGACACAGCTTTCCCCACACCTTATTGAAACTCTCCCCCTTCTGCCTTCTGATAGCCGTAAGCTTTTCCATAAGGACAATTGCCTTCAGTCTGGTCTCAAACTGTTCTGAACCCGGTAGCTCCTTTTGCTTCCATGCCCGAGCCACCCCCCCCCCCCCCCGTGCTACACAAACAGGCCAGTACCATTTTACCCCCGCGCCCTTCCCTTCCTTCCCCCCACCAGGACAGTAAGCAGATAGTCGGAGCTAGATCCACCTCCATCCCTAGCTTCTCCTTGATCCACCCCAACACCATTCTCCAATAGGATTGAGCTTTGCTGCAACTCCACCATATATGCCAGAATGTCCCCCTCTCCCCACACTCCCTCCAACACATAGAAGAGGCCCCAGGGTACATCCGACTCAATCGGTCCGGAGTATAATACCACCTCATCAGCACTTTGTAGCAGTTCTCTTTGATTCGGCTCGCACTGGGACCTCTCCTAATTTGATCCCAAATCCCTTTCCACTCCTCTTCCCTCAGGGGCTGTCCCAGGTCCCTTTCCCATTCAACCATATACCTATGTTTCCCGGCTCCCCCTCCTCGGACCCCTTTATAGAGGCCAGAAATCAACCCCCGTGTACCCCTCTTGCCCAACCACACCGCCTCCATTCTAGACACCTCCCCTCCCAAACCTTCTTTCCTCAGCTCTTTTAAAAGGAAGGATCGCACCTGGACATAAGCAAACCTGTCCCCTTCCCCCAGCCCAAAATCATTACTCACCTCCTCAAAGCTCTTGAGCTCCCCCTCCTCAAGAAGTTGCAAACTGCATTCCAGCCCCTTCTCCTGCCAATTACCGAACCGTCCTCCCTCCCACCCAGGGCAGAAGGCACGCCACCCCCTCCACGGGGTCATCACCGAAAACCCCGTGCCCCTAGCAGAGATCTCCGGCTCCCTCACTTTATCCCAGATCTTCACTGCCTGTCGCATTGCGGGAGTCCCGTCCCCAAGCTCCCCCCTCATTCCCTTCGACGCCCACGCCCATGCATCCAGCCTCCCTCCCCTAACTTGGAGTTTCTCCAGTCTAACCCACGGCTTCTCCTCCCCACTATCCCTCCAACCCAACACGTGTGTCAATTGGGCCGCTCGGTAGTAATCCCTTATATTGGGAACCCCCAACCCTCCCTCCTCTTTGGCAGCATACATCACCGCTCTTGCGATGCGTGGGGGCCTTCTTTTCCAAATATAGCTAAACAGTTTCCTTTGCAAATTCCTTAGAGTATTCTCTGGGACCTCCACCGGTAATACTTGAAACAAATAGAGCAAACGAGGAACGATATTCATTTTCAAGACCGCTATTCTGCCCACCCAAGAGGTTTCCAAGCGCATCCAGCCCTCTAAATCTTTACAAATCTGCCCTATTATCCGCGGGTAATTGGCCTGAAACAACTCCTCATAGCGCTCAGTTAATCTCACCCCTAGGTATTCTATCGAGTGACGGACCCACTTCAGGGGGAACAGCCTCCTCAACTTCTCCTCCCTCTCACGGCTCAGCCGTACCTTCAGCACTTCAGTTTTATCTATGTTCATTTTAAAGCCAGAGACGGCCCCGTATCTTCCCACTTCGCCCATCACCTCTGGTAGGGTCTCCCCCGGGTTACTTAAATACAGAAGTATATCATCAGCATATAAAGAAATTTTATGATGCTGATCCTCCCTCACCAGACCAGTTATCTTACCATTCGCTCGAATTTTTTCTGCAAACGGCTCCACTACAAGTGCAAAAAGTAACGGTGATAGGGGGCATCCCTGATGGGTCCCGCGCCCCAGCTCAAAATCTCTCGAGTACCTGTCATTAATTTTAATTCGTGCTCTGGGACCTGCATACAAGCTTTGTACCCACCTCAGGAAGTTAGACCCACACCCCACCTTCTCCAGCACTTTCATCAGGAACCCCCAATGCACCCTGTCGAAGGCCTTTTCTGCGTCTATGGACATCACCAAAAAATCCCCAGGGTCCTGTCGGGCCTCCCCGATCACCTCGATCGCCCTTTTAATATTATCCCCCGCCTGTCTCCCCATAATGAATCCCGCTTGGTCCACTCCAACTATCCCCGGCATCCACCTCGCCAACCGCTCCGCTAGGATCTTAGCCAGGATATTCACAGCCACATTAAGGAGCGAAATAGGCCTATATGAACTACAACTTGAGGGGTCCTTCCCTGGTTTCAGTAGAATCGTAATCCCGGCCGTCAACATTTCCCGAGATAGTGCCCCCCCTGGACATAGAATCCCATTAAAAACCCTTACTAAAAGATCCCCCACTTCTTCCATAAAGACTTTATAGAACGGTCCCGACAGACCATCTAATCCTGGGGCCTTCCCACCCACCAACCCCTTAACTACCCTCTCCAATTCTATTCTGGTGATCGGAGCTTCCAAGTCCCCCTGAGCCTCCTGCGGGAGACGGCGCAATTCCACCCCCTCCAAGTACCCCATAATATCCTCCTCCCCAACCCCCTCCTCCCCTTTATACAGCAACCTGTAAAACTCCGTAAATTGGTCCCTGATTTCTTCCTCCCCCCCGGTCCATGGTACCCCCCCTCCCCTTAATTTGATAAATTACGGCTGCCCCTTTTTGCTGCTTTAACCGCCGAGCTAGCAATCTTCCCGCCTTATCCCCATGCTCATACAGCGTCTGGCGGGCCCTCTGTAATGCAAATTCTACCTTCGCCATCTGCAAAGCGTAGAGCTCTTCCCTCACTTTCCCCATCGCTTCCCTATCCTTCCGTGTCCCCGATTCCCGGAAGGTGGCCTCTGCTACCCTCAACGCTCCCTCCAACTCCTCCTCCCTCCTCGCCCGCTCCTTCTTTCTCCTAGCCCCCCACATCACCAACCGCCCTCTTACCACTGCTTTCAGCCCCTCCCAAGCCGATATCTCCGCCACCTCTCCTGTATCATTAAAGCTCAAATATTCCTGTATAACATTTTTGACATCTTCTACAATCCGCACATCCTTAAGAAGGCTCTCATTCAACCTCCAAAACACCGTGCCACTCTTCCCCTGTCTACGGCAGCGTATCTCTACTGCACTGTGATCCGTCCATCCTACCACCTTGATATCTCCCTCTTCCACCTCCAGCATCCATTCCTTATCCATCAGAATCATATCGATCCTACTCCAGCTGCCATGAGGGTGCGAGAAGAATGTGAATGCCCTCTCCTTAAGGTGGAGCGCTCTCCACGCATCCACCAAATTGAATTGTTTCATCAATAATCTCAAACCTTGCCTATTCCTACTCTCCCCACCATCCCCCTTGGGTGCCCTATCCACTCCCGGGTCCAGAACCACGTTAAAATTCCCCCCCACCACCACCAGCCTCCCCCCCCCCCTGCCCTTTCAATCAACCGTCCAACCTCCCTCCAAAAACCCTTCTGGCTCCCGTTCGGGCCATACACCGCCACCAGCACCACATCTTCTCCCCCCAATTTCCCTCTTATCCCCACCACCCGCCCTTCTTCATCTTTAAAGCTACTCTCAAACTGAATCCCACTGCCATTCCTCACCCAGATGGCCCCCCCCCCCCGCTACAAGAATAATACTGATCCGGGTAGTGCCGGTTTTTCAGCCTCCCCACATCTCGGTTGCGCAAGTGAGTCTCTTGCAGCATCACCACATCCCATTGGGACCTCCCCACCTCCCTCGCCAACATACTGCGTTTCGCCGGGGAGTTCAGGCCCTTAACATTAACAGTACCTACACGCAGCATTAGTCATGTTCTCCCCCCCACTCCAATCCCCCAAGTGTGTCAGCAGTCCTATCCCCCTCTCCTTCCTTACCCCCCACCTCCCTCCCCCCCCGTTTCCCCCCATCCCCCTCCTCCCCCATTCCCCTCTCCCCCCCTTCCCCTCCCCCCCCCACTTTCCCCAACTTTGCCCTTCCAGACATCTTGTCCTATCCCGGCTCCCCGTACCCCCATATATACCAATCACCCCATTAATGGCCCCGTTATAGCCACACACACACACACAATACAAACCCCCTCCCCCAGCATCTCCCTTATACCCCTCCCGGTCCCCAGTCTCTCACTCGGGTGTAAAGAGTTGCCTCACTCCGCCACCCGCTTCTCACTGCCAGTCCAAACTCTCCACTCGCGCTCTTCAGGTAGCTGGAGCAGGCATTGCTCCTTGTCGCTCTCTAGACAGCCGCTGTAACCCCTTTCCTTTTTCTCCTGCCCGCTGCCACTGCGAACTCAGGGGTGGTTTCCCCAGTGTAGAGCCTCCTGGCTTCTGGGTAACAGTCCCCGCTGCCGTTGGAAGGCCTTCACACCCCAGCTCCCGCAGCAGTTTCCAAGCATCTTCTGCCGTCTTAGTCCATCTGGTCACCCCGTTCGCCGACACCAACAGTCCGAAGGGGAATAGCCATCTATATCGGAGTCCTTTCCCCCGCAAGTAAGTCGTGACCTCCTTCATTGCCCTCCATCTCTCAAGAGTGCCTTTGGAGAGGTCATTAAAAACCTCCACCTCTCCTCCTTCCCAGGCGATCCGCCCGAACCTTCTGGCCACCGTTAAGATCTGTTCCTTAAGGGGGAAGCTGCTCATGCAGGCAATTATATCTCGCGCTTGCCGTTCTCTACGGGGTCCCAGGCTCCTATGGGCCCTCTCCACTGCAATCGAGATATCCTTTATGCCTGGAACCTCCCCCAGCTGTAGAATATGTCTGCACAGCTTCTGCACAACTACCACACAGTCTTTATGGGCGTTCTCCTCCGGCACCCCTCGTATGCGCAGGTTATTCCTTCGCGCTCTATCCTCGAGCTCCTCCAACTTTTCTTGCATCTCCGCGTGCAGCTCCTGTAGCTGGCCGTGCTGCACTGTGACCTCACGCACCTCCGCCACATAGGCCTCCACATGGCTCTCGAGGTCCTCCACTCTCTGGCCCAGACACCCGACTTCTTTTTGAATCACCATCAGCGTCTCTTTCACCTCCGCATAGCTTTAATTTCGCCCTGCATCTCGCTTTTAAAGGCGTTCAGCCATTTCTTTAGCGACAGGTCTCCACCGTCCTCCATTTCCTCCTCCTCCGAACTCCCATTATCGGCCTCCTCTCCGGAGCCGACCGACTCTCCGGCATCTTTCCGCACATATGGGGATTGGAAGTTGGCCAGCTTTTTCTTCGCTGCCATCGCCATGATGTTTGCCCTCTGGCCTTCCACTTTTTTCTTCTGGGGGTACTGCTTTTTCACCTTAATCTCGGGATTTGGATGGAGCTAGGCTTCTATGCTGCCATCAGCTCCGTGACGTCACCGGAAGTCGGTCCGATTCTTTTTAACATCTTTGTTAGCGATATTGCGGAAGGGTTGTTGGGTAATGTTTGCTTTTTTGTGGATGATACCAAAATCTGCAATAGACTAGACACACAGGAAGGAATAGATAAAATGAGGAGGGATCTAGCTAAGCTTGAGGAATGGTCGAGAATTTGGCAGCTGAGATTTAATGCTAAAAAATGCAGGGTCATGCATTTGGACTGCAATAATCCAAGACAGCGGTACAGTGTAGGGGGTGAAGTACTTCTGTCCACAAAAGAAGAGTGGAACCTGGGTGTGATTGTGTCTGACACTCTCAAAGTAGTTAAACAGATAGAAAAGGCGACAGCAAAAGCTAGACGGATGCTTGGGTGCACAGGGAGAGGAATGGCTAGCCAAAAAAAGGAGGTGATAGTGCCTCTGTATAAGTCTTTGGTGCGACCTCATTTGGAGTATTGTGTGCAATTCTAGAGACCAAACCTTCAAAAGGATATAAAAAGGTTGGAGTCTGTGCAGAGGGTGGCTACTAAAATGGTTAGTAGTCTTCGTTATCAAGCATATGAGGATAGATTAAGGATCTTAATATCTATTCGTTAGAGGAAAGGCAGGATAGAGGAGATATGATAGAGATGTTTAAATACCTCCATGGTATAAATGAACAGGAGAACCTCTTTCAATTGAAAGCAAGCTCTGCTACGAGGGGACATAGGATGAGGGTAAAAGGGTATAGAAAGGGGATAGACTCAGGAGTAATATGCAGAAATATTTCTTTACGGAAAGAGTGGTAGATGCATGGCATAGTCTCCCAGTGGAGGTGGTAGAGATGAGGACAGTATCTGAATTCAAAAAAGCATGGGACAAACAGAGTATCTCAAAAGGAAAAAAGGTGACTATTATAGTAGTTGATATGGAAGGGCAGATTAGACAGGCCATATGGTCTTTTTCTGCCATCATGTTACTATGTCTCCTGTAACTATCATAGTATGCCTTGGATCTTTTAGTGGAGAATTCCTTCTTCCAACAGAGAATCCACATCTAGGTCTTGCTTGGAACCCTCGAAGCAGAGGCCTTGATCTCTTAGCTACTATGTATACCCAAGAAGATGCTACATATGTAACATGCATTGTTGAAATTCAAACATTCTACCTTCTTTAGATTTTTAAAATTTGACAAAATATGTTTGCATTTCCCTAATTATGTTTTTTCAATTAAGCAAGGATAATATAGAAAAAGAGATAAATGAAAAATACTATTCTATTGCCTATTTTGTACTACAATGATATTTTATTGATATGAATACTATTCTATAAGCCTATTTCAACAAAATTCAAATACCAAACTCAGGACAAGCATTGATTTCAAGATCTCTTGGTTTTAGGAATTAGAGCAATTTCAATACCCATTCTTCTTCTAAGAAGGAAATTATAATCCACCTGCCATGTCCTTAATGAATAAAGGATTCTAAGGATACACGGATACATGTGGGAGTAAGAAACATGTTGGCATCAAATAGCTTTATAAAAGATTATTGAGTATGCTGCTGCTGCTGCTGTGGGTGCCAGTTTTCCTTATGAAATGACTGCAAAGATTTAGTCTCATGTAGAGGAATGTTAAACACCAAACTCAGTGGATCAACAATAGTATATAATAGAGAGTTCACTGATTTTCAAAACACCAGTGTCATTAATTTTTGGACCACCCAGAGGCTGTGAAAACACATAAGACTATTATGTTTTCTAACAGACCAATGCAGTAACAAGATAATTCAGTAACAGGTGCCCTGGACAGCCTGACAAAAATGCTGACCTCCTGTCTTCAGGGAATATTTAAGACAGCAGCTTGATAAGTAGAAGACTAACAACTGTAATAGTATTTATAATGTAAAGATGAGTTTATCCACTACATACCATCCCCATTCTCCTATTATGTTTTTCCAGAGCATAAATTCCAAAGCAAAGCTGGAATATGTAAAATATTCCATTGTCTCCACTTATGCTTTTTGTACATTGCATTATTTTGACCATTGTACTGAGCCCTAAACCATAGTGTATTATAACAAATTACATACAGGTAGAATAAGTTTGTGGCCGAGATGGAAAGTGGGTACCTCGTATCACTTGTAGCAATGACTCAGCTCTCAAAAAACAGTTACATTCTAGGATTACATTCTTTTAATTTTAAGATTTAAGGCAGGGCTTCGCAAATTTGTCTTAGAGATCCTACAGCTAGTCAGACATTCAGAATACCCACACAGATATACATGAGATAAACCAGGGTAACTGAAATCACCCATTACAACTATGTTGTAACTTTTGTTAGCTTCCCTGATTTTTTAAAACATTTCATTATCCATCTGTTCATTCTGGCCAGCGGTCAGTAGTACACACCCACTGCCATTGCCTTCCCCCTTTCACATGGAATTTCTATCCACAGAGATTCCACAGTGTATTTTCTTTCCTGCAAAACTTTAATCCTGTGTGACTCAATGCCCTCTCTAACCTAGAGCGCAAGCCCTCCACCAAATTGATCTACCAAATCATTGTGATATAGTTCAAACCTAGGTATTCACAGTGTCCATTCTCCTTTCAGCCGGTCTCTGAGATGCCAATTATATCTAACATTTCATTTAGTGCTTATATATTCTAACTCTCCCAGCTTATCTTTTAGACTTCTAGCATTTCAATACAGGCATTTTAGAGATTGGATTTTATTCATGTTGATCTGGTTATCAGTTGATAGGGGTAATTTGGAATCTTTCAGCTCTGTCTGCTCTGTACTTAAGGGCATATGGGTTATTTTTATCTTTATTAGAACCTCTCTATCAGGATGCCCTAACTTCCCTCTTTTGCTAGAATCTTTCAAGGATACATCCTTCTGAACCATGCTTTCTTGGGCGACTGTCGGCTTTCTCCTATTATCTAGTTTAAAAGCTGCTCTATCTCCTTTTTAAAGGTTAATGCCAGCAGCCTGGTTCCATCCCGGTTAATGTGGAGCCCATCCTTTCGAAAAGCCCCTCCTTCCTTCCCCAGAATGTTGCCCAGTTCCTAACAAATCCAAAATCCTCTTCCTTGCACCATCGTCTCATCCACACATTAAGACACTGGAGTTCTGCCTGCCTTTTAGGTCCTGCGCATGGAATGAGAAGCATTTCAGAGAATGCTACCTTGGAAGTTCTGGATTTCAACTTCGTATCTAAAAGCCTAAATAAGGCCTCCAGAATCTCCCTCCCACACTTTCCCATGTCATTGGTACCAACATGTACCAAGACAGCAAACTCCCCCCAGCATTATCTAAAACCTTCTCTAGGTGGCATGTGAGGTCCACTACCTTTGTATCAGGCAGACATGTTACCAGATGATACTCACATCCACCAGCCACTCAGCTATCTACATGCCTAATGATCGAATTGCCAACTATAGTGGCCACCCTAACCCTTCCCTCATGGGCACATGACCCTAGAAAAAACTCTGTGTGAGGGTTTTAAATCACCTGCAGGTAGTTCCTAGCTACAGGATCACTTCCTGCCACACCAAGGTGATGCTCTCCTTTCACGTGACCTCTCTCCTCCATGGCAACAGAGAGGTTGCCAGACTGGAGGTGGGACTTCAGTACTACGTCCCTGGAGGTCTTGTCTATATACCTCTCTGTCTTCCTTAGCTCGTTGAAGTCTGCTTCTCTAGCCTACAGAGATTGGACTCATTCCCTAAGAGCAAAGAGCTCCTTGCACCTAGTGCACATGTAAGACCCCTCACCAAGTGGGAGAAAACTGTACATGTAACACTCAATGCAAAAGACTGGATAGCTCCCCAACTGGACTGCTGTGTGCTGGACTGCTGGACTGCTGTGTGCATCTTAGTTTTAAGATTTTGTTAAGATATTTTCCTAAGACACATTTGTTATCACCAAATATTTTGTTAAGAAAATATTTTAAGGAAGTTTTGTTGTTACCTAATGCTGATGAGATTGTGATTTCTAGGTTGTATTATGTTTCTGATAAGATAGTGCGGATGTCTTCGGGGCAGGAGGGGAAGGGAATTCTGGAGAATAAACCAGAGTTCAGTCTCCGCCTTTCTTGAAGACTCGCAAGATATTATACATACTAGAGCTACTTTGGTGGTTTCCTTTATGAATGATGATGATAAAGCACAGTTACATACCTGTAACTGGTGATCTCTGGGAACAGCAGGAATTAGTACGGGTACGTCGGAACCGACAGAGCCTGCGCGGGAAAGCTCCCCAGCTTCCCAGAAAGGAAGCTTTTGGGGCCTCCCACAGCGCATGCGCGCTGCCTTCCCGCCTTCCTGACCAACTCTCTTCAGTTCGATTTTAAAGCTGAGACAATAGAGAGAGGAAAGGAAAGAGAAAGAGAGAGAGAGATACAACTCCTAGGGGAGGTAGGTGGGTTGTGAGGACTAATTCCTGCTGTTCACAGAAATCACCTGCTACAGGTAAGTAACTGTGCTATCTCCAGGAACAAGCAGGAATGAGTCCTCACATATGGGGACTCCCTAGCTAAGATGCCGGGGAGATCCCCCCCCCAAGGGTTTCTCATCTTCCTATGGATCTCAGGCATCCATTCAGAGAAGGTGGGCAGGAGTTGTTTAAGAATGGAACAGGTGTCTGAGGACAGCCTGACCAAACAAGGCATCCCGGCGGGAGTCCTTGTCCAAGCAGTAATGGGCTGTGAAGGTATGAACCGAGGCCCAGGTGGCTGCTCGACAGATCTGATCAATGGATATAGAATGAAGATGAGCCATAGATGTGGCCATGGCTCTCACATTGTGAGCTGTGACATGGCCTTCCAGAGAAAGGTTCTTACTCTGATAAGCAAAACTAATACACTGAGCAATCCAATTGGACAGTGCTCTTTTTGAGACTGGAAGTCCTAAATGAGAAGGATCAAAAGCAACAAAAAGTTGAGAAGACTTTCGATGTTGCTGTGTCCTGTGGAGGTAAAAGGCAAGAGCTCTTTTACAGTCTAGAGTATGAAGGTTCCTCTCTGCATTTGATGCACGAGGAGCTGGAAAAAAGACATGTAAATATACCTCTTGATTAAGATGAAAAGGTGAGACCACTTTAGGCATAAAGTGGGGATTTGTCCTAAGGACTACCTTATCATGATGGAACCTTGTATAAGGTGGATTAGCCACTAAAGCCTGCAGTTCACTGATGCGGCTAGCAGAAGTGATTGCAATAAGGAAAATGACTTTCCAGGAAAGGAATTTTAAGGAGGTAGTGGCTAAGGGTTCAAAGGGTGGCTTCATAAGCTGACCAAGAACTACGTTTAAGTCCCATGCCACCGGAGGAGGCCGAATGGGAGGTTTAGTTAAAGTTAGACCTCTCATGAATCTTGCAATAAGAGCACTGTTCCCTCTAAGCTGTGCGCATGTGCGCGCGCACACACCTCGCAGAGTGAGCGCACATACCTTACAGCAGAGCGCACAAAAATTACGGTTCTGATTCTGATAGAAAACAACATAGATGTCTTAAAATTTAAAAGTTGTTGTGTATTTACGGTTTTTACAAGTTCTGCAATATTTTCTAGTGCAATCAATGTGGTGTACATACTGTATTCTGACGTGTAGTCTAATTTTAAAGTATATAACTTCGAGTGTCGTTATGTAGTGCACAAAAATTTAACCTTCCTTCAAAAGCTGCACAGCTGATATTTTATGCGCACACAGCCTACAGAAAATTAGAGGGAACATTGAATAAGAGGATAAGAGGAAACAGATTGTCCATTGATAGGCTGAAGAGATGCTGCAATAGCACTCAAATGGACCCTTACAGAATTGGTTTTAAGTCCTGCATTGGAAAGATGCAGGAGATATTCGAGTAAAGAATTCAAAGATAGTGCTAGAGGGTTAAGACCTTTGTCTGCACACCAAATTGAAAATATTTTCCATTTAAAAGCATAAGCATGCCAGGTGGAAGGTTTCCTCGATGCATGGAGGACATCCTTCACCTGTTGAGAAAGATTCAAGTCTTGAAGGTCTAGGCCTTCAGTAACCAAGCTCTGAGGTGAAGGGACTTGGGGTTTGGGTGCCACAAAGTCCCCTCCTCTTGAGACAGAAGGTCTGGAGCAGCTCCCAGATCCAGGGAGGGTGTCTGGGAGAGATGCAGAAGTAGAGGGTACCACACTTGGCGTGGCCCGCGTGGAGCTATGAGGATCATGGATCCTTGATCCCTCTGAAGTTTGAATAGAGTCTTGGGAATCAAGGGAATGGGTGGAAAGGCATATAGCAAGGCTTGACCCCAATGAAGGAGGAAGGCATCCCTGGCCTGAGCTCCCTGACACGGAATCCTGGAACAGAACCGGGGAAGTTTGGCATTGTACGGACTTGCAAAGAGGTCTATATCCGGGGTCCCCCATTCTTGAAAGATTCTGAGTACCTGATTCATGTGCAGGGACCATTCGTGTGGAAGCAGAACTCGACTGAGTCTGTCTGCCCAAGAGCTTTGGATTCCTGGGAGGTACACTGCCAGGAGATGGATCCGATGCTCTCTGGCGAAGGCTCACAGTTTTAGAGCTTCGTTGCAAAGCAACAGAGAGCCATTCCCTCCTTGTTTGTTTATGTAGAACATGGCTACTTGATTGTCGGTATGAACAAGGACTGTCATGTTGATGAGGAGGGTATGAAAGACCTTGAGAGCAAGGAAAATTGCTCGCAGCTCCAAAAGGTTGATATGAAGGGTGGTCTTCTGTGGAGACCAAGTGCCCTGAGTGGAGAGGTCTTGGAGATGAGCTCCCCAACCTGTTTAGGAGGCATCTGTAGTGAGAGTTGCTTGGGGTAACAAAGGTTGGAAGGGGGCCCCCAAAAACAGATTTTGAGTGGATATCCACCATTGGAGAGACCAAAAAAGACGTTTTGAGGTTGCTATTTGGTCTGAGAGAGCTCCTGATGCTTGGGTCCACTGAGTGGACAAAGTCCATTGAGCTGCTCTCATATGTAGGCGAGCATAAGGCACCACAAGAACTGTGGATGCCATGTGGCCTAGCAGTTGTAGCATCTCCCTGGCAGTCAAGTGGCTTCTGGACTGAATTTGAGAGGCCAAGTGCACTAGAAGGTGGCAACGGGCCTGAGGAAGATAGGCCCTTGCAGTGGTGGTATCTAGCCAGGCCCCTATGAATTCTAGGGACTGAGTAGGGGTGAGTTGAGACTTTGGCAGATTGATGACAAGTCCCAGATACTGCAGTATGCGTCTGGTGTGGTCCAGGGAAGTCTGAGCCTCGGACTGAGATGGAGCTCGGATGAGCCAGTCGTCCAGGTATGGGAAGACAAAGATTCCCAGAGTGCGTAGAAATGCAGCTACTATTGCCATGCATTTGGTAAATACCCTTGGAGCAGAGGCTAGACCGAAGGGAAGTACTCTGTATTGGAAATGTTTTCCCTGGAACAGAAACCGTAGGAATTTTCTGTGGGATGGATGGATGAGTATATGTGTGTACGCATCCTTGAGATCTAGAGAACAAAGCCAGTCCTGACTCTGTAGGTATGGAAGGAGAGTACCTAGAGAAAGCATTTTGAATTTCTCTTTGTATAGGAATTTGTTCAATTCTCTGAGATCCAGAATGGGTCTGTACCCCCTGTTTTCTTGGGAATGAGAAAATAAGGGGAGTAGAAACCTGACCCTTGTTGAGGAAGAGGAACCTCTTCTATTGCGTTTTGGGCGAGAAGAGTGGTCACCTCCTGGCCCAACAGGTACAGGAGAGATGGGGGAGAACTGAATTGTCTCACCATGGTATGGGGAGGAAGGCTGGAGAAATGTAGTTTGTAGCCCTCTCTGATGATAGAGAGGGTCCACAGTTCTGATGTGATTTGTTCCCATCTGGGAGCAAAATGAGCTAACCTTCCTGGAATGGTGAGAGGTTCTGGCTGTTGCAGAGCCAGAAAGGTTAAGTTCTCTAGAATCAAGTCAAAAACCCTGAGGAGGTTGGGACTGCTGGATTGTAGCAGCCCCTGTAGACTTTGTTCTGGCCTGTTTAGTTTGCTGACGCTTAGGAGCAAAGCGAACTTGGGAAGATTGCTGGCCAGTATTTGTGGAAAATCTGGTCTTTTTATAGAAAGTTTTCTTAAAAGGTTTTTTCTTGGCAGGGGTAGAGGTAGACTTAGAAAGTCTATCTAAAGCAGCATTCTCTGCATCCATTTGAGTGGCTTTGATTTGCCACTCTTTGCCAAACAGATTTTCACCTGTACAGGGCAGATTGCCCAAGCCCTCTTGTACCCAGGGTTCCAAATCAGAGGCCTGGAGCCAAGCAAGTCTGCGAGCAGCTATGGCAATGCCAGAGGCTCTGCTTGCCCCCTCAAAAGAGTCAAAGGCTGCTCTGTTGGAGAACTTTGAAACATCTTGAGTGTGCTTTAGCAAAAGAAGGAATTCCTCTTGTTTATCCTCTGGGATAAAGGGGAGAAACTGACGTATCTTTAATGCAATCTCTTTCAAAATATGCCCATATAGAGGCTGTATGAATTGATTCTGGCAATAAGCATGCTAGCTTGGAAGATTTTTCTCCCAAAAGCATCCAGAGTCCTACATTCTCTTCCTGGAGGGGTAGAAGAGTGTCTTTTGGTACTCTTTATCTTTTTCATAGCAGACTTCACCACAATAGAGTGGTGAGGAAGCTGAGTTTTTTGAAAACCAGGAGAAGAAGGAACCCGATACATGGTGTCCAAACGTCGAGAATGTGGAGATAGGGTGAGAGGAGCCTCCCACAAATCCATCATGTGTTCTTGAAGAATTTCATGTATGGGTAAGGTGGCTGCCTCTTTGGGAACCTTAGAGTATCCTAAAATATCTAATTTTTTTGCTCTAGGTTCCTTTTCAGAGGGATACAGATATGGAGAGTCCTTTAGCTACTTCAATAATGAAGTCTTGAAAGGACAAATCCTCTGGAGAAGACATTCTCCTTTTTGGAGAAGAGGGCTCCTCAGGAAGAGTAAAAGAGACGTCAGCAGAATCATCTGATGTATCAGAATCTTCAGAGGATTCAAAGTATCGTCTATTTGCTTCCAGAGATCGATACGCGTACCGATCGGTACCGACATCGGGTGTACCGGGAATCGGAGCGGTATCGAAGAAAGCCCCGGAACCGGAACCGGCATGCTACTGGAAGTAGATGCTCTGGGTACCAGTATCGGTTGCGGTACCGGAATCGGAGTCGGAACCTATTGTCGCGGTACCGATGGCGGTGCAGCATTAATGAAAGTCAGTAAGGCCTGCTGCATGGATTGTACCGTAGTACCCATAGCCGCCACAACTGCTTGGAAGTCGGTACCGATGTTAGCCGGTACCCCAGAGCAGTCTAACAGGAGATCGGTCGAGGCCGTGCCATCGATGTCTACCTGTAACCCCATAGGAGGAGCTTTGGAAGCCGGAGCTTCCTGCCAGGGTTGTTTGGCTGGGGCAGGGTCCTCAGGGTCAATTGCAAGGGCCTTTCGCTGCTTAGAGGGAGATTTGCCTTTTGAGGACTTGCCCGAAGAATGTCTGGTTACCTGAGATCCATCAGGAGAAGACGACCTGGAGGATGTTGATGCTGGAGTATCGGTAGAAAACAGCATATGAAATTTAGCTGCTCTGTTCTGTAAGCCCCTTTTGGACATCAGAGAGCAGGATGGACAATCCGGAATGGAATGGTCAGGCCCCAAACATTTAAGACACCACTCATGGGTGTCTGTAACTGAAATAGTACCGGTACACTTAGTGCATTTTTTAAAACCAGAAGCTGGTTTTTCCATGAGGGAGACCTGAGAAGGCCTAGAGGCCTCACAGAAAAAATACACCAAGTGTAGAAAAAGTAATTATATATATACATTTTTTTTTTTTTAAAAACGAAAAAAAGGACCGGCGGTACCGGTCTGGAATCGGGGAAGGCAGACACGCGGTCAAAGAAACAAATTAAAATAACAATTTCTTCAGCGGTGACAGGAACACGACCTGCTGGCTCCACGGAAAAAGAAAAACTGAAGAGAGTTGGTCAGGAAGGCGGGAAGGCAGCGCGCATGCGCTGTGGGAGGCCCCAAAAGCTTCCTTTCTGGGAAGCTGGGGAGCTTTCCCGCGCAGGCTCCATCGGTTCTGACGTACCCATATGTGAGGACTCATTCCTGCTTGTTCCTGGAGATAGCTTTAATCTTGAGAAGTTACTTTAGACATAAAGATGTTGCCTTTTGTGGGGGGGAAACCTCTGGTGTTTCCATATGTTTCCACAGCTACCCAAATGAGGAGGAAAACCTTTTTGTTACTTAAATTCCATGTGCTGGGTTTATCCGGCACTTTTTTATTCAAGATTCCCCCGTAAGTGTTTAATTACATTGCTGGGGGTGAAATATGTGTTCCTTGATCCTTCTCACTTGGAGAAACCCTTGGTTAGCAAGGAAGTGACTGTACCTATGGTTGAGGAGTGTTGAGGGTTTATGGCGATCATGTAAGCTACATGGTCTTCATTTAGGAGTTAAAACCTTTCTCCGCAGCTTATTGGGAGGTTAAATTGCCTCTTTCTTTCCTTTTTCTTGTTGTTTTCAATCTCTTTTTGCTCCCTTGATGTGGGCTATTATCCATGTTTTCTGGTGTTAGTTAATATTACTGGACATGTTAATCCTGTATTTATGGAGATTTTACTTTTGTTTATGTTTTTTGATGTATATTGTGTAAAAATCAATAAAGCGTAGTTACTCACCTGTAACAGGTGATCTCCGGGAACAGCAGGAATTTAGTCTTCACATATGGGTATCGTCGGTACCGATGGAGCCTGCGTGGGAACGCTCCCCAGCGTCCAATAGGAATGCTTTTGGGAGCATCCCTCAGCACATGCGCGCAGCCTTCCCGCCTTTCCAACTGTCCCTCTTCAGTTAAGTTTGTAGCTGAGTGAAAGGATAGAGGGAAAGAGGAAAGAGACAAAGAGATAGAGAGACAACTCCTGGGGGGGGGGGTGGATTGTGAAGACTAAATTCCTGCTGTTCCCGGAAATCACCTGTTACAGGTGAGTAACTACGCTATCTCCAGGAACAAGCAGGAATGCAGTCTTCACATATGGGGACTCCCTAGCTGAAGATGCCAGGGAGATAGCCCCAGGAAGGTGCCACCCTAGAAAGGTAGGCATCTTTCTTCCCATGGATCTCTGGCATTCCACCAGGGTTGGTGGGCAGGAATTTAATTAGGTCTGAAAGAGATTTTGAAGAACAGCTTGGCCAAAGAAGGCATCCCAACGGGAGGCTTTATCCAGGCAGTAGTGGGCTGTGAAGGTGTGTACCGAAGCCCAGGTGGCTGCTCGACAAATGTCATCGATAGACACGGAGTGGAGATTAATCATGGAAGCTGCCATGGCTCTCACGTTATGAGCTGTGACATGGCCCTGAAGAGGAAGACCCTTACTATCATAAGCAAAGGATATGCATTGGGAAATCCATTTAGATAAAGTTCTTTTGGAAACTGGAAGTCCCAAATGACTAGAGTCAAAAGCTATAAAAAGTTGCGAGGACTTTCTATGTTGTAGGTAAAAGGCTAAGGCTCTTTTATAATCAAAAGTATGAAGGTTTCTTTCTGCATTACAGGCGTGAGGCCTCGGGAAAAATACAGGAAGATAAATTGATTGATTCACATGAAAAGGCGAAACCACCTTTGGCATAAAGTGTGGATGAGTTCTAAGAACAACCTTATCATGATGAAACCTAGTATAAGGAGGATCAGCCACTAAAGCTTGCAGTTCACTAATGCGACGTGCAGAGGTGATTGCAATTAGGAAGATGACCTTCCAGGTCAAAAACGTAAGGGTTGTAGTGGCTAAAGGCTCAAAAGGCGGCTTCATGAGCTGCCTGAGAACTAGATTTAGATCCCATGCCACCGGTGGTGGCTTAAAGGGAGGTTTGGTTAACAGAAGACCTCTCATAAGTCTGGATATGAGTGGATGAGAGGAAATTGGTTGTCCATTCAGAGGCTTATAAGAAGCTGCAATTGCACTAAGATGGACTCTTATCGAATTGGTCTTTAGACCAGAATTCGATAAGTGAAGGAGATACTCTAGTATCGATTCTAAAGGTATGACAAGGGGGTTTAATCCCTTCTTGGAGCACCATATTGTAAAATGTTTCCACTTGAAGGCATAAGATCTTCTTGTGGAAAGTTTTCTAGAAGCCTGAAGGATATCCTTTACCTGTTGGGACAGGTTGAAATCCTGGAGGTCTAAGCCTTCAGCAACCAGGCCGTGAGATGCAGTGACTGGGGGCTCGGGTGCCATAGCATCCCGTCCTCTTGGGAAAGGAGATCTGGAGCATGCCCTAACTCCAGAGATGTAGCTTGAGAGAGATATAGAAGCAGGGGATACCACGCTTGGCGTGGCCATCATGGTGCTATGTGAATCATACGACCCCTGTCTCTCTGAAGCTTGAAGAATGTTTTGGGGATGAGGAGAATGGGTGGGAAGGCATAAAGGAAGTCCTGACCCCAGTGAAGGAGGAAGGCATCCCTTACCTGACAACTGTGAGCCGGAATCCTGAAACAGAACCGGGGAAGTTTGGCATTCAATGGACTTGCAAAGAGGTCTATGCCTGGAGTGCCCCAGAGATGAAATATCTTTGCCACCTGGTCCAGGTGGAGGGACCACTCGTGAGGCAGCAGTACTGGACTGAGTTTGTCTGCCCAAAGGTTTTGAATACCTGGAAGATATACCACTAGAAGGTGAATTTGATACTCTCTGGCAAGGACCCACAGTCGTAAAGCTTCGTTGCATAACGGCAGAGCCTGTCCCGCCCTGCTTGTTCACATAGAACATGGCTACTTGATTGTCCATCTGAACTAGGACTGTCTTGTAGCTGAGCTGGGCATGGAATACTCGAAGAGCTAAATAGATTGCTCAATTTCAGGAGGTTTATGTGTAGACCAGCCTCCTGTGGAGTCCAGGTGCCCTGGTAGAGAGATGATTCTTCCTTGTGGTCACTGATTCTGCAACTTTGACTTTGTTTACAGTCAATGGCTTGGATGTTGCTATGCTTTACCCTATAATAGTTTCATAGGTATGAGTCTCATGAAAATATAGAATATTGCATGCCCTAAATCAGACAGCCATTTAGAAAATCTGCAATTTAAGACAGTACTTCTCAACCTTTTTTTAAAAACTTTTGTGGCATACCTTTGAGTTCATCTAATCTTCATGGCACGCAAAACCAAATTATGTATAATCCTAACCCTACTCCTTCCTACCAGTAGGGCAACAGCATGTTTTACCTGTATGCCTCATTCTGCTGCCTTCAATCTGCTGCTTGAACATATCAGGCCAGTGGGCCATGCAAGATTACTGGACCCCATGCTATAATGTCAGTTTGAAAGAAGGAGAAGATACACACATGTTGAAAGTTCTGTGTTTTTTAAAGGCACACAGGGCACTGTTTTAGCAAGCCAGCTTTTTACATCAATCAAACTCTTAAGACTCAGTCAGAGCACTGTGGAAAGTCATAGCTTTACGATGATAGTTGATAAGAGTAAATATTTTTTGAGTATACAGAGATAAATTATTTTCTAGCGTGGTTGGAGAAGCAGTTGGAGGTGAGTTTAAAGCCTGTTTCTCCACAGCTGCGAGAACTTGGGGTTTTGGCGGGAAACATGGTTGTGGACACTGCAGTACACTTAAGAGGTGAGAGAGCACCCTGGTGGCCAGAAAAGAGCTTTGCCCCCTCCCCTAGGGACAAGCGCATGGGCTTAGACGACCCCAGGAAGCTTAAAGAGAACTCAGGGGCCTCGTTCTCTCTGGAATTTATACCTTTGTTACGCAAGGCCTACTACTTGAAGCAGGTACTGAGGCATCCATTTGCTGATCAGACTTGATGTCTCAGGAGATGTGCTGTCTGCCAGGTGCCAAAATCCAAAATGTTACAGAGAGTTTGTTGGAACTCATCAAGCCTACTGACTATTATCTGATGCTGCCACCAGGGTGCTCTCTCACCTCTAAGTGTACTGCAGTGTCCACAACCATGTTTCCCGCCAAACCCCAAGTTCTCACAGCTGTGGAGAAATAGGCTCTAAACTCACCTCCAACCGCTTCTCCAACCACGCTTCCACTTCCGGAGCACAGCCCCTCAGAAGAGCCTTTGCTGTGCACCCTTCAGCTTCACAGATGCTGGAAAAACCATCACTGATAAAAGACTCTGCCGACACCCCCCCCCCTCCCCCCCCCCCATGCCACTCTGTTGGCCAGGCCTGAAATCACAGCTCAAAACTTGGGCCCTCTCACATTTATGTGCTCACTGCAATGATGTTCTGCGCTCACCCAGCCCCCAGCCTAGCTTACCACACTGGCTGGTTCCTTCGGCTTACCGCCTGGATGACTGCAGAGCTGATCAGCCTCCTCTCTCACTCTCCGTTGTGTGCTTTCTTTTTTTTTTAATTTGGCTCTAAAGAAAATCCCTGGGCCTCCTACCAAATGTTGGGGAGAAAGAATGGAGGATCAAAAGCCCCGAGGCAACCGGGCCTGAGAGGTTGTGTCTAACTAGGGTGGGGGGGGGAGGGATTTGGAACACCGAGTCTGCACCCCAGAGAACCCAAACTGACTAAACAGCTCTGGGTGCAATGCAGAGCCAACACAATTCCTGAAGGTGAAATTAGACTTACCTGCTAATTGCTGTTCCTTGAGGAACTCCAGTCCAGTCCCGGAACCTCTGGGTTTAACACCTCCTCCAGCAGCTTTGGAGACTGAGCACGTCATCACTTTGATGACACTGGTATAAGTAGCCCAGGACCGCCTCTCCGCCCCAGTTCCTATTGACAAAGCAGAGTCACCAGAGCAACAAATAAGTAGTTAGTATAATCAAACTAACATTTTAACTGTGTATAACTAAAGTAAGCTTAAACTGAAGCCTTAAACTAAGACTTAAACCTAAGCTTCCCTGGAAGGAAAGCTATCCAGTATACTGCTGCATAGGTGTGCTCCCGTCCCCCCTCATGAGGACAGCGAATTTACTGGTATCTCCAACACTGGCAAACTGCACTGCCCTCCTAAGAACTACTTGCCCCAAAAGCGGAACCTTTATCTTAATCTTAGAGTCACCTCGCTTCAGGCTGCAGTCCAAAATTGAAATCAAGGGGGGGATCCAGGACTGGACTGGAGTTCCTCAAGGAACAACAATTAGCAGATAAGTCTAATTTCATCTTCCTTATCTCTCCAGTCCAGTCCTGGAAACTCTGGGGATGTAACAGAGCAGTAAATATCAACAGGAGGGACCTGCCAGATCAGCCTGAAGCACCGCTGATCCAAAACGGGCATCCCCCGCTGCCTGAACATCCAGACGGTAATACTTGACAAAAGAACTTAAAGATGACCAAGTCGCCGCCTTACAAATTTCCACGCCAGGTACCAAACTATATTCCGCCCAGGAAGCAGCTTGTGCCCTGGTCGAATGCGCCCTTAGGCCTTCCGGAACAGCCTCTCCCTTCAAAATATAAGCTGACGCTATGGCCTCCTTGAGCCATCTGGAAATAGAAGACTTAGTTGCCGCTTCTCCTTTCCTAGGTTCTCCAAATAATACAAACAACCTGTCTGACTTTCGGAAGGACGCTGTACCATGGAGATACTTCCTAAGTGTCCGGCGAACATCCAGGAGACGCAACTTCCCACTAGTTGCCTCTTTCTCCCCTCCATCGAACACTGGTAACGAAACCACCTGATTGACATGAAAGATGGAATCCACCTTGGGCAGAAAGGAGGGAACCGGCCACAAAACCACCTTCTGCTCCGAAAACAACAGAAAAGGCTCCCTACAAGACAAAGCCTGCAACTCAGAATTTCTACGAGCAGAACAAATGGCTACCAAAAACACCGCTTTCAGAGTAAGATCCTTCAACGAGGCCTTACCCAAAGGCTCAAAAGGCTCTCGCACTAACGTCTCCAGGACCAGATTAAGATCCCACGTTGGAACCGTCATCCTGCACGACGGCCGTGAGAGAGACACCGCCCTTAGAAACCTTTTAACATCCGCGTGTGCACCCAGCGCTTCCCCTTGAATCTTTCTCCGATAACAGGTAAGCGCTGCTAATTGCACTCTCAAAGAACTGGCGGCCAGACCCTTTTCAAAACCATCCTGCAGGAACGAAAGAATCTGAAATTGAAGCCCTTGATGGCCGAAACTGCCTGTTCGCACACGACGCTTCAAAAATGCGCCAAACGCATATATACACCAACGAGGTAGACCTCTGTCTGGCCTTCAACAAGGTGGAAATCACCACTGCAGAGTATCCTCTGACTCTCATCCGTGCCTATCCAAGAGCCAAGCCGTAAGAGAGACCCGATCCACCTGCGGCATGCACAGCGGCCCCTGAAGTAACAGATCTTCCAGCATCGGCAGACACCATGGACTGTCCACCAGAAGCCGAATCAGATCTGCATACCACGGTCTCCTTGGCCAATCTGGCGCAATCAGAATCACTAGGCTCTGAAGCAGTTGTAACACCCGGATCGTGGCTGATTCGCTCTCGCTCCTCGACTTCGCTCGAATCAGCCAGTCGTCCAAATAGGGATGAACCAGCACCCCTTCCTTGCGCAAAGCTGCCGCCACCATCACCATCACTTTGGTGAAGGTCTGTGGAGCTGTAGCCAGACCAAACGGTAAAGCCCAGAACTGAAAATGTCCCATGGGTACCGCAAATCGGAGGAACTGTTGATGCTCCCGCCGAATTTGGATGTGAAGATAAGCCTCCGCCAGGTCCAGCGAAGTAAGAAACTCTCCTTCTCTGATCGCTACTATGACTGACCGAAGGGTTTCCATATGAAAATGTGACACTCAGAGACAACAATTTACCCTTTTGAGATCTAAGATGGGTCGAAACGCTGCGTCTTTCTTTGGAACCACGAAATATATGGAGTACTGACCGCACCCGTACTGCTCTGGCGGAACCGGCACCACTGCCTTGAGCAGTAGCAGTCTGTCTAAGGTTTCCTGTACTGCTACCCACTTTGACCGCGCTTTGCAGGGGGACTGAACACAAGAACTGACCACTGGACGCTGGAATTCCAGAGCATATCCCTCTCGAATAACTTCCAACACCCATTGGTCCGAAGTGATTTGGACCCAGGCAGGATAAAACTCCCGTAGCCGTCCTCCTACAGGCTCCAATCCTACCTGAGCCCCCCCTCATCTCATTGTGGCTTCCTAAGATTCAAGGACGAGGACGCCGCAAATCCTCTGCCTGCTCCCCGAAAACCTTGA
This sequence comes from Ichthyophis bannanicus, assembly GCA_033557465.1. NCBI lineage: Eukaryota > Metazoa > Chordata > Amphibia > Gymnophiona > Ichthyophiidae > Ichthyophis > Ichthyophis bannanicus. The sequence continues at coordinate 240,100,891 of CM066042.1, read as the reverse complement.
AATCCCTGGTTCCGAGCAGGAAACCTGCCCCGCTGAAACTGACCGAATCGAGGTGAACGGAAACGGCAAAATTCTGTCTGCAACCCCTTGGGGACCAAAGCGGGCCGACTTTGTTTTGGCTTATCTTCAGGCAGGCGTCCCCCCTTGGACTCCCCAAGGTCCTTTACCAGCTTGTCCAAATCCTCTCCAAACAGAAGCTTCCCTCTAAAAGGAAGCTTACGCAGTCGAGCCTTCGAGGAACTGTCAGCCGACCAGTTACACAACCACAAATATCGCCGAGCCACTACCACCGAAGCCATACTCTTCGATAGGCCTCGGATCATATCATAATGAATGTCCGCAAGATACGCCGCCCCGGACTCCAACCGAGCTACTTCATCGATCTGCTCTCCCATCTGGTCTACTTGTAGCCATTGCGACCAACGAAGACAGGCTCTAGCTACCTAAGCTCCCAAAATAGAAGCCTGCATTGACAGGGCGCTGATGTCAAAAACCTGTTTCAACAACATGTCCAACTTTCTATCCTGAACATCCTTGAGAGCGACACTGCCTTCGACTGGAATCGTTGTCTTCTTGGTAACTGTCGACACCGCTGCATCCACCTTTGGAGAGCGAAAAATATCCCGATCCTGATCCGACAAGGGATAGAGACGGGCCATTGCTCTCTAGACCCTTTAAGACCCGCCTCGGGCATATTCCACTCCTCCTGAATAATGTCCCGCACAACTCTGTGTACCAGAAACACCCTCTGAGTTGTACGAACGGCCTGCAACAACGGGTCTTCTAATGTGTCATCTCCTGCCGGAATACTAGAAGGCATATTTAGAGCTTTAAATGTTTCCGCAATGAGTGCCGGAAATTCCTCCCACCTAAACACTCGAACTACTCTAGCTTGCTCCTCTGTCTCAGCGAGCTCACCTTCCTCTAAATCCTCTTCCGTATCCACATCCGGATCGTCCTCTGTAGATTTTAATCTATCTAAAGCTGCCGGCCTCTCTAGCCCCTCTCCCAAGCCCCTTAGCTTCTTAGAGGGGACACCTCCAGTCCCCAAACCAACCGGGGCTCCTGGACATTTCTCTCCCTGCTACCCCGAGGAACAGGCTATAGGCCCCACTCTGTCGTAAACAGAACGCTTGATGAAGTAACAGAAAGAATTCAGTGGGGAACATAGAAGGCATAACCCCCTGACTTAGCACTTGCTGAGGCGGCGCAGAGGGCCCAGCTATTGGTTCCGGGGACTTTCTCCTTCTCTACCTTCCTCCCTCTCTTGCAGTCCCCCAGTGGGAGGCTGCCTTACAGGCCATCTCTGATCTTGTGCTACATTTCCCCAACCTTATCTTGCTGGGCGATTTCAACGTCCATCTCGATAACCCCACCAGATCAAAGGATCAGGTCTTTGCTAACCTCCTGAAGGATGTTTCTTTATGTCAGCACGTGGTTGGTCTTACCCATATGGCTGGTCACACCCTGGATTTAATCCTATCTCCTTCGTCACTACAGCCTGCAATCTCACCACCCTTCACTCTAAGTGTCCCTTGGTCAGATCATTTTTGTGTTTTTTCTTCACTTTCCTTCCCCCAGCCAGAACGCTGCCCTCTGGCCCCCCCCCCCCCATTCCCCTCCTTCGTCGCAACTTGTCCCAGGAAACACTTCAGGCATTCCCCTCAGCCTCCACGGTCTTCCCCACTGATTTCGCCAACCGCCCCACTGATGACCAGGCTCTTCTTTGGGATTCTCTCCTATCTGCCTCCCTTGATGACCTAGCGCCCCTTCGTCCTATTTCCCAGTCTGCTAGGGTACCTCCCTCGCCCTGGTATCATCCTACCCTTCGCACTCTTCGCTCTCAGATGCGTCAAGCCCAGCGTCATTGGACCCGTCGTCCCTCACCAGAGCTCCGTCTTCGTTTCCAGCTCCTGTCTTCTGAATATCGCTCGGCCACACAATCTGCAAGACTCACCTTCTATTCCGCTCAAATTTCAGCGGCTGCTAGCTCTTCGCGGCAGCTGTTTACTATCCTGCAGAAGCTGTCGTCCACTAATGTTAAGAACTCACCTGCCACTTCTACCCCGGACCCTCAGTCCCTCGCCACTTTTTTCTCCCATAAGGTGTTGACCTTACGATCTTCTTTCTCCTCTCCACCCCCTCCCCCTCTCTCCCCATCCCCTCCTTCCTATAATTCAACCCCTCTCCCCCTGGTTTCTTCCCCTGCTCGCTCTTCACCTACTTCTGTCACTAGTAATTCTGTCATCACTCATACTTGGTCATTTTTTCGCCCTGTCCTTTCTGCGGAGGTACTGTTGTTCTTGTCCAAATCTAGGAAAACCACCTGTATCCTCGATCCCATCCCCTCCCGGTGGCTCTCTGAACCCTCTCTCCAATTAGTCCCGGTCATTACCACTATCATTAATTCCAGTTTTTCTTCTGGCCAATTTCCGACACCTTGGAAGTCTGCTATTCTTCACCCCATACTGAAACAGCCTTCCCTTGATCCATCTGTCCTTTCACATTGGCGCCCCGTATCCAACCTCCCATTTCTCGCTAAACTCCTAGAACGCTGCGCTTTTGACCAATTCCCACGTTGAATCTACCAATTCCCTCCATCCACGTCAGGCTGGGTTCCGTCAAGGTCACAGCACCGAAACCATCCTCCTTGCTCTATTGAATGAACTGCATGTCGCGCACGACCGTGGTAATATTACTCTCCTTGTATCACTGGATCTGTCTGCGGCATTTGATCTCATTGACCATCATACACTTCTGTCCCGACTCTCTGACATTGGTCTCCGTGGCACCGTGTGGCACTGGTTTCGCTCTTTTCTTTCCTCCCGTTCCTTCTCTGTACATGTCAATGGCCAGGCCTCCCCGTCCTGCCCCTCACTTGTGGTGTTCCACAGGGCTCTGTGCTTTCCCCCATACTGTTCAACATCTTTCTCGCCCCACTACCCTTGATAATTCAACAATACTCGGTCTCGTCTTACATTTATGCAGACGATATTGTTCTCTTGTTTCATACCTCACCGTTATCCCCTGATGTCACTCAGTTGAACCTTTGCCTTTCACATATCGCTTCTTGGCTGTCAGAAAATTTTCTTCATCTCAATCCAACAAAGTCCTCTGCAATGTGGGTTTCCTTAGGTGGCCCATGTCCCACTCTGGCTCCCTCCATTGGCTCAACCAGCATTCCTCTCACATCCTCCTTTCGCTACCTGGGCGTTCTTCTGGATCCTTCTCTGTCCTTCCAGGAACACATCTCCATGGTTTCCCGTTGTTCTTTCACTGCCTTACGGCGCATTAGGGCCGTCCGATCCATATTGCCCGCCGGTTCCCTTATCACTCTTGTCATTGCTCTCGTTACTAGCAGATTGGATTACTGCAACGTTTATTTAGCCAACCTTCCTAAATACAGCCTTCAAAGGCTGCAGCGAATACAGAATACTGCAGCTCGCCTCATCACCTTTTCCAGTAAATTCGATCACATTACGCCTATCCTTATCCGTTTACATTGGCTTCCCCTCCATTATCGCTTTCGTTACAAATTTCTGATTCTACTCCATCGTGCCGTTTACACCAATTCTCCTCTCTATCTGGCTGATTGCATCTCTCTACATTCTCCCCATCGACAACTTTGTTCTTTCAACACCAATCGTCTGTCTCTTCCCTCGCCCTCCCGAGCCCGCTTGGAACAGACACGACACTCTGCCTGGTTCTTTCTCGGACCTATGCTATGGAATGCACTACCCACTGATCTTCGGTTAGAGCCATCATACTCCCAGTTCAAGTCTCTGCTTAAGACATATCTATTCCAGAAAGCCTTTGACCTCCTTCCTGAAGACCCCTCCTGCCTGTCCTATGTCTCTGTCTGATGTGTTATAGATTGTCTTTGTCTGTCGCCCTCTCTGTCTTTATGGTTTATTATGAGTTGGTATCACTGTATGACTTGTTTGCCCTTTCTCTACCTCCTTTCCTATCTGAACTTTGGCGTTCTATTTCCTGGTGTGCAGTGTCTAATCAAATTTTTATTGTACACCGCTAAATGCTTTTGCCCTAGCGGTATATCAAATGTAAATAAAGATAAAGATAAAGATGACACAGAAGGAGCTAGGGTCTCTGACAGACCCTGGGAGACACCCTTCTGCCCCTCAGGCGACACGGAGGGCCCAGCTACTGGTTCCAGGGATGACACCGAAGGGGCTAGGGTCTCCGACAGACCCTGGGAGACACCCTTCTGCCCCTCCGCCCCTTCTTCCAGGGCATGCTCCATCGAGGCCGCCTCCTGAATGCACCCTCTGCACACCCGTGTCTGACACTGCCCCTCGTCGTGTGCCACAAACTAAACACTGAGGCCTGGAAGGCATCCTGGCCCACCAGCTATGCCCCCCAGAAAAAAACACACCAAAAACAAACCAAGACAGAAATTCAATTAAACTCCTAACCTGCTCACTATCCAGCTCAGGCATCCACTGACAAAATTCCTTTTTTTTTTTATAACCAAAACCACTGCCCGACCTTAAATCAGAAGACACCCCGACACCCCCCCCCCCCCCCCGCCGAATCGGGGCTGCTAAACCCTAGGACAGCAGCTAAAACACAGCTGAAACCAAAGGCAGAGTTAAACTGAACAAACTACTGCTGGCAGCGCTTTCCGCGCGAAAGCCTTGCGGACGGGCTTCCACACAGCGATCCTGCGATCACGAAGCCCTGCTTTGCCCGAAATTGCCTGCTGACAAGAGAAACTGCCCTGATCTTACCTCCGGCACCATCACCTTTTCAGCCCTCGGTTTCTCCTGCCTCAATCCTCCTCCCGTGCTCAGCCTTACTCACGGCTTCGGCACCAGGAGAGGAGAGACGCACACTGCAGCTCTGACAGAGACGCCGACTCCAGTCACGAGCAGCTACACCGCCCGCTGAGCCTTCTACCTGCTCCTCACCCGTGAATGTGGGATCGGGAGCCAGGAGGCTAACCCCTCAGACCCTCACTGCCGATGCCAAAGTGGGAGGGGAGGAGAAGAGAAAGAAAAAAGAAAGGGGTAGGAAGGAGGAGGCAAAACCCGTCCTCTGCAGCTCCTCAAGCTTAAATCCCCCTCTCACCCCTTATGATCCACTTCTCTTTTACCTAATTTGTCGCTAAACTACCCAGACTAAACTCCACTCTCCTTAGTTGTTGCCAAGTGAGTCCTAACCTACAGGCTCACCACCTCTCCAGCTACTTGGAGACTGAGACTACTGGAGCGGAGAGGCGGTCCTGGGCTACTTATACCAGTGTCATCAAAGTGATGACATGCTCAGTCTCCAAAGCTGCTAGAGGAGGTGCTAAACCCAGAGGTTCCGGGACTGGACTGGAGGGACGATAAAGAAAGTAAGTTGTTGTTTTTTTTATTTCTAGCTATTCATCTACAGTGGAGTCCAATCTGCACATCCACTCATCACTGTCTGCTGGAGATTGAGAAAATATTGGAGTGATCAGTGATACACAGGTTCTTGGTGTAGTGACATCATCAGATCTTTGTTCTCAGTCTCCATCTGCTGGTGATAGGGTATAAACTCATGTGTTTGAACTGGTCTTGAGGGACAATATGGAACAAGTTTTATCCACAGAGAAGACCTCTTTGAAAATGTTCACCAGCCCTCTGTGGGTAAAAGCAGGGCACTGCTGGCATACACTTCCCAAGGGAGGAAGGGGATGGAACTAAGGAACGGGCTGGAGAAAGCAAGCACAGGGACTTTAAAAATGCACTCGCAGGCTCACGGGTACACATGTACTCGACAAGTACCATAGACTGACTGAAAATAATCTTCATTGTAAAGAGGCCTATTGGAGATATCCCCAGTCCTGTTTAAAGAATAAGAACCCGACACACCTTAAAGGAAGTAGTCAGGGAACTGGGGAGACAGAAGGGCTCTAGTAAAAAATTTAAAACCCCAGATCCTGAGTGAGAAGAGGGGGCCCAGACTGGAGGTCAAAGGAATATGCTAAGAATTTCAAACCTGTGATGCTGGTTTAGCCTTCCAGGTAAGTCAGGCATATTTCTATTGTTATAAATAAGCGTTTTTCTTTTATTCTATACCTGCGTTTGGCTGGCTTGATTTCCCCCAAGTCTCTTAGCAGGTCCACAATATTTGACCGCTCATGCCTATACTATTACACTCATGGGGGGGGGGGGGGTAATTTTAAAATGTCATTTTAACATATATATGGCAACATACACATGTAAAATGGTTCTTATAAAACCGAGAGAGCTTGTTAGATGTAATTTCAACAAGGGTCTCTTCTTGTGCCTTTTTCGCGATAAGGATAAAATGGTGATATTGTAGGCTTACTTTTAAAAAAAATTTTGTTTTGTGGACAGAAGTTATAAATTTTCCCAGATGTAGTTTGTAACACTCAAACTCTTTTCTTGCCGTGAAATCCCAGGAACCCTTTTTTCTGAGGTTCACCTTAAGTACCTGGTTATTTAAGGAAATAGTTTTGTTTTCTTGGATCCAACTCCTGTGGAGAAATTAATTTCTTAGCCAAGGTAGTTCTGAGATTGGTTTAGGGGTGGGATGGAGTGTTAAAAGAACCCCATGGAATCTCACTGTTTAATGTGAGGACTCTTATTATCATCTTTGTATTCCATATGTTTTTCTTTACTTTCTCTCTCTTCCCACAGGACATGGAGCTACTAGCTATTAGATTTTATTTATTTATTTATTTTATTTATTTAACAAATTTTTAATATACCGCAACCTTCCGAGGATCAGGTGCGGTTTACATCTAACAGTTAAGGAAACAGAGAGACATTTCTATTTTTTACATTGAACGATAACATGAACTATGTGCAATTAACATTTGAACTTTTAACTTACAACTTTTTGGAAATATGTACAATTAACCATGTACAGTTATAGAAGGAGAAGTTCAACAGTATAAGCTTAATAGACAGTATTGAGGTCAAAATAACTATAGGCCTTGCGGTGTTAATCTACTTGTGTTGTAAAGTTATCCCTTTTCATATTGAAGTTGAGAGTTTGCTAATGTGCCGTAGTAGGAGGTAAAAAGGTGAGTTTTTACGTTTTTGCGTAGATCCTTAAAGTTGGTTAGGGCTCTGATTTCATCAGGTAGCGAGTTCCAGAGCGTAGGGGCTGCATGGGAGAATGCCTTTTTATTTGTTGTTTTTTTGAACTTTGTGAATTCTTTTGGAATTCTTAGTTTATTGGCGTTGCCTCTTCTATGTGCACTATGGGGCGTGTCTTTAATGATTAGTTTATTTAGGGTTTCTGGGGCAGTATTATTTAGTGCTTTAAAAGTAGTTATTATTAATTTATAGTTTATTCTACATTGAATGGAGAGCCAGTGTAGTTTGGCTAGGTAGGGTGATATGTGCTCGAACGGGTGAACCTTCATTATAGTTCTGGCAGCTGCATTTTGAGCCAGTTGGAGTCTTCTGATGTTTTGGTTTATTGTACCTAGTAGAGAGAGGTTGGCAAAGTCAAAATGTGGGGTGATAATAGCTTGAATGATGCTTAGGAAATCTTGCAGGTGGACTAGGGGGCGTAGTTGTTTTAGTACTTTGAGTTTAAAGTAAATTTTCTTTGTAGTGTTTCTTATGTGCGTATTCATACTGAGTTGTGTGTCTAGTAACACCCCTAGGTATTTTATTTCGCTTTTTATGTGGATGTCGTGATTCTGAAGTGTAATGTGGGTGGGGGGGGGGGTAAAGGATTTGTTCTTTGTTACAATTAGTATGTCGGTTTTGGAATGGCTGATAAAGAGATTGTGGTCTTCTAACCAAGTTGCTAATTCGTTGAAGCAGTTTGTTAATAGTTGGAGTGGAATCGTAGGTATAATGAATGGGATGTACAGCATAATGTCGTCCGCATATATGTGATAATGGATTTTGAATTTTTTAAAGATATTGCAGATTGGTTGTATATATATGTTAAATAGTAGAGCAGATAGCGCAGAGCCTTGGGGGAGTCCTATTTCCTGTTTATATGTGTTGGAGATTTGATTGTTGATCCTGACAGTTTGGGATCTGTTGGATAGATATGATGTAAACCATTTAAGGACTGTTGAGTTGGCACCGATTTGTGTGAGCCTATTGAGCATTAGTGTGTGGTGAACACTGTCAAAAGCCGCAGATATGTCTAGAAAAAGAAGTAGGAATGCGTTTTTAGGGCTGTCTATTCCTCTTACTAGTGTGTCTAGGAGGACTGTTAAGAGAGTGTCAACCCCATGACCAGGGCGGAAACCATATTGTTGGTCATCAAGGGGAGATGTGTCGATGTAATCTTGTGTTTGAGTTTGAACTACTTTTTCTATGAGTTTAGCCATGAATGGTATACTGGAGATGGGTCTATAGGATTTTGGTGAGGTTTTGTCCAATGTATTGTTTTTTAGTATGGGTCTAATTTGTGCATGCTTTAGAGTAGGCGGGAGATAGCCTTGTTTTAGAGATAGATTAATTAGTGGTATTATGAAAGGGGATAAAGTTGGAAGGGTGTTCTTTATCCAATTTACTGGGCAGGGATCAAGGTGAGAAGTTGTGGTATTTAGGTGCATCATTATATTCTTAAGGGTCTCTTTTGTTATGGGATTGAAATTGTTTATATATGTTTTTTTCTTTTTCCTGTTGATGTATTTTTATATTTTTGGCAATTTCTTTTATCTGTTTGGAAATATTTATTCAAAACTATAAATAAATAGAAATATTGTGGCAGGCATAAAAATTCACTTCATGGCATGAACATGTGAACTATTACTGTAGGCACTGCTGGGGGCATGTACTTACATTCTTTACACACAGAAATTTACACCTGCTGTTGTCTTAAATTGAGTGGAGTAGTAGCCTAGTGGTTGGGGCAAGGTACTTCAGGCCGGAAGATCGGGGGTTCAAATCCCACTAGAGGACAGCAACCTTGGGCCGGAAGGACTGGGGTTTCTAGTCCCACAGATGCTCCTTGTGGTCTTGGGCAAGCCACTTAACCCTCCATAGCCCCATGTTCCCTGTAAAATAGTTATCTCCAAGTTATAATGCCCTGTTCAATGTAATTTCAGTTTGTTCAATGTAAACCGCACTGTTGCAGAATAGCACGGTATATAAGAGACTATAAATAAATTCAGGCATGGCTGCTCCAGGATTTGCACTAGTATTTCAGAACCCATAGTGGCCTATGTACCTTTATAAAATAGGCGCTGTCACTCTCTTTACCTGGGTGTCCAGATATAAAATTGCTCTCATAGTAAGAGGACAAGGGAGCACAATCTTTTACATTTCTCAAGTTTCCTCTGTTTTCTAACTCCTAACTTTTATTTTGTGAAAATGTTCATTTATGTTTTCCATGCAAAAAAAACAATAAACTCAAAATGCCTCTCAATAATGTGTTTAATGACGACTTCTAACCACAACATTCACTTCAAAAAATCAATTCCAAAGCAACTACTGCAACTAAACAGCATAAGCGAACAGCTGAAAGAGAAGAGCTCTGGTTTAAGAGAAACCCCTGATGCAGTTGGAAAGCCCAACAAAACTCAAGTTGGTTATCAGAGCACCAAGCGGCTAGCAAAATAGGTGTTCCAATACATTGGATTTCTATCTGCATATAAAAACATAGAATAAAGTAATGGCAATATTTTACTGTTTAATTGGAGATTTAGATCCAACGATTAGAATGAGAAGGGTTTTTGCAAGATAATAATATTGCTTCTCCCTTCCACTGAGGTTCCATTTTAATGAAATTAATACCCAGTAGTTGTAGATAGCAGCTTTTATGCTTCCCAACATTATATGAAAGGGACTGATATCTGTCCTTCCGAAGCCAGAATAACTCTCAAGAAAGGATAGAAGTTCACTAAATGTAGCACACAGGAAGAAAATGTGAGTATCTAGAACCCACCCGTCATTCTGCTTTCTACTTCCTTGGCTCTTTTCTTTGGAACAATCTCCCTCCACCCCTACGATTGGAACCTTCATTAACCCAAATTCAAATCACAGCTCGAGACTCATTTTTACCATGTTGCTTTCAACTTCCACCTGACTCTACTTGATCCATACCCGATTGTGCCTTCCTTTTTATCCTCCTCTCCTTCCCTCCATATTGTTGTCATGTCTCGTTTTTTTAGTTTCCTGTTTACCATTGGTGTCTCTTTCTTATTTTTATTTTTAGAGAATTTTATTGTAAACCTCTCTGTTGTCCCCACTAAGGACAGTATATCAAGTTTTAATAAATGAAATGAGTTCAAAAACTAGAAACTTTGGGACAGTATTTTCACTGAATCCAAACTCCAAAATCCCCCCATTGATTTCTACAGGAAACTATTAGAAGCTGTTACAACTGTTGGAATGCTTATCACACTCCATTCTACAGTAAAAGCCCTTCAGCACCACCCCACCCTTCCAAAGGTTTGTCACACAGCCATACAAACAGGGATAGGGAAAAATAACTAAAGCAGTTGGCAATGGAGAGCACAAGTGATTTCAAAGCCATCTCTCCTACACTTCAAAAGTCACAAATATATTACATCTGAAACATCACCCCAACATATATTCCAACACCCATCCTCCCATGCAAACCTACAATCCACACACTCTTATACACGCACTCACACACATGGTCACACATCCATCTCTGTACCCCATCTATCTCCACTCAGCTGCCACATACAGTGGTGTGCAAAAGTCTGGAATCACTTGTAAATTTGATGTTTTTTTCAACTTCGTGACCTTATATCTTAATTTATTTTTCCTCCCTGTGGCTTTTTCTGTGTATCTCATGATAAGTGATAGATTTGGCTATTAGGGCCAACTTTTAGTATTGGCTTGGCCCGTATTTTCTGAGTTTGTTCCCCATAATTGTCCTGTTGATAGATTTTCTGTGAAAATCACGTAATGTACATCGTTGGCCAACGATATATTATTGTAAGTATGCTTTAAAATATTATGGACGCATGCCAGGTTTCCTTAAAATTAATGTATGTGGCCTTGAAAAAGGCCGTTTTTATGTGTCAGTGATGGCTCAGTATTTGATGGGCCACCCTTTGTTCTTGATCACCTGACTGCACCTTGTCGGCATTGAATGAACCAGTTTGACAAGGTGATCATTGGTGACAACGCGGTTCCAAGCTGCAATGAGTGACTCAATCAGCTCACGCTTTGATGTTGGATGCCTCTTGGATATTTCCAAGGCCACCTTGTGCCACAGGTTCTCGACTGGATTCAGATCTGGAGACTGGGCAGGCCAGTCCATTGACTTGATGTTGTTCCGCTGCTTCCAGCTGATCACCTGTCTGGAGCGATGGCAGGGTGCATTGTCATCTTGGAACAGGAACTAGCCAGGAAACAGCTGGTGTGCTGATGACACCATGCACTTTTGCAGTATGGTGATGTACTTGGCCCTGTTGACCATTCCATCGATGATGTGAAGATGTCCAATGCCACTGGCAGTCATGCAGCCCCAGACCATGACCTTCAAAGGATGCTTCACAGTGAGGTTGAGACAGGCTTGAATTTCTCTTCAGGAAATCTCCTCACATAGGTGTGGGCCTGGTTACCAAACAGGCAGAAGGTGCTTTCATCGCTGAATAGCAACTTTACCCACATTTCAGTCAACTAGGTTGAGTGCTTTCTCGCCCACACGATCCGGTTGCGCCTTTGTATGTCAGTCATCAGTGGCTTATTCCGTACTTTGCAGCCCCAGAGACCAAACTGCAGGCACCGACGACGAACTGTTGATGAGCTGATACTGACCACTCTCGAAGTAGCTGAGGAGAAGTCAACTTGCGATTAGTTAGTGAAATGCATCGTAGTGCGCGGTCCTGGCGTGATGTTGATGCACGTGGACAACCTGAACGAGGCTTGTCCACCACTGAACCCGTTTCTTTCTTCTTCTGTACAATCTTAACAGCAGCGCTCTGACTGCAGCCAACTTTCCAGGCTATCTGATGTCTTGAAAATCCTTCCTCGCTCATAAAGGACACACGAATATGCTCCTCCAACATCAAGGTCCGAGTCATCTTCATGGTCGATCCAGAAAGCACATTAAATTCAAAAATTCTGCGCATTTTTATAGCTGCACTGTTGGCTAGATATCTGCATTGTGATTGGTTAGTGAAACCAGCCTCCTGATTAGTCAGAAATAACGTGTGCATATTGGATAATCTCGATTCAGTTTTGACGCAGGATCCACAAAAATCACAGTAACTATCTCCCAGTGTCTGTAAAGTATTTAAATTGGAAGAAAGGAATGCAAAAAAGTCAACTCTAATAGCCAAATGTATCCCTTTTAATGTGGTAGAAAGATGAATATGCTGGGCTAACGCAAAATTTAAAAAAAAAAGTTAGAAAGTACGAAAAACGCAAAATTCACAAGTGATTCCAGACTTTTGCACACCACTGTATACAAACAGTGAGCCAATAAGATAATAGGCACAAAGATCACCAGAAATACAAGACACAGTTAAGAGTGTCTATTATAAACATGATCCTGCAGTACTGTGTGCACTTTTTAAACCCACTGGCTAGTTTTTGAGGCATTCTGCTCAAAAGAATTGCTGCAGCAAAATCATACAACTCTATTTCTGAAAAATTAACCTGGCCAGTGCATGTGAGGCCTAAATGAGGTTTACAGCAGTGATGTAATTTTTAAAAAAAACGACAACTTAAAAACATCCGGAAAAACCTACTTAACGGCACTAATGGTAAAATGAACATGTGGCAATGGAGGTAGTGAGAGAAAAAGAGAGACGTACAACACTAAATGAATTTAAGGATAACACAGCTCATGGACCAAAAGGAAAGATATCCAAGACTTCGTGGACAAAAGGCGACTCAGGAAGCAAAGAGATACAGTGGCAGCAGGTGAGAACTTGCACACATGAGTGGTAGAACAACTCTAAAAATTTCTTGGAGGAGCTGGGAAACGTTCCTGCACAGGACTCAGTCAATATCACCCATATGTAAGCACTTATCTACTACTACTACTACTACTTAGTGTAGCACTATACGGTACATGCAGCACTGCACAGACACATGCAAAAACTAGTCCCTGCTAATCAGAGCTTACAGTCCAGTCAAGACTTCTCCACATAGAAAGTTTTAAGTACCACAATTTTAACTAGTAATTCCACATATGTTTTACACAGGGATACCCATGCATATTAAAATCTGGAATGCACCTAAATATAGTGTAACCAACACTTATTCCTGTACAGCATGTGGCAGGTGAACTTTCACAATATCTGAAGGGGGGTATTTTAACTCATTTTAGTGTACATGTGGAAATATCTGCATGTAAAATGAATCCCATAAAACTGAGAGGTGTACAAATATCTAAAATGCATACATGCACATACTTTTACAAAGGCACTGCCAGAGGCGCAGTATAGGCAGAGTGAAGATGGAGTTGCAAAGTATTATGAACTTCCTTAATGTATGCAATGTACTTCCATAATGTAGGTGCAGGCATTTACACCTTCACTTTAACAGACGTAATTTCCATGTCTGGAATGTAGTCACAATTTGTGCAGGATTTGTGCTAGCATTTTATATAGACACATAACACCTACTTGTCTTCATAAAATAGGATTAAAATATGAGCCTGCCAACCCACTTAACCTAGGTCTCCTCTTATAAAATTATCCCTATTATTTCTATAAAAAAAATGTTGACAAGAAAATATTCAAAGCAAAAAAGGCAGCAGCACATTGGAACATAACTAAATTTAAGTGGAAATGGCAAAATCTCATGTAGCTATCTAAAAATAAACAAAGCATTCCATGCATGATTCACTAGTTCATGGTATATATTTCTTCATTATAACGGCTTTTAGTATAATAAAAAGATGCAATATCACCCAATAAAAAAGTGAGTGATACTTAGGAATGTAGCCTAGTGATTAGAGGAGAGGGCTGAGAAACAGAAAAGTTGGTATTCAAATCCCAGAGAGGATCCTTGGGCAAGTCACTTAATCCTCCACTGCCTCAGGTACAAACCTAGATTATAAACTCTCTGGGGACAATGAAATACTTAAAGACAGTTGAATGCAACAACCTTGAGCTACTACTGAAAAGACGTAAGCTAGACCCAAAATGCCTATAGGTAGTTTTACACCTGATGTAGACAACTAGCTTATGTTGGATCCTTTGGGTTTATTATTTTATTTGTCATTGTGTCTTTGTGCTTTGATACTCATACCAGCTGTTGAATATGAAGAATGGCATGTAGGCTGTAGATGAGCTAAAATCTCATCCCTGGTTTTGACTGAGTAGCTTTAAGCTTCTACTTTCACCACTGTGAGATCTAAAGCCCTGTTGGTACCTGGAAATCTTTTATGCACTAGATAAAATACTTCCCGGGATAATTACTCCTGTACCTCCTGAAAGAGGCAGCCAGTTTAGAGATAGTAGAAAAGAGAGTCTGAAGTGTAACATGGTGGCACTTCAGAAAATCCAGTCACTGGCCCAGTGGCAAATGGCATGCACTATCATGCAGAAATTCTCTGGTACAATCCCTCAAATTTGGTCTTCTACTCTCCGGGTTCGGCTGTGGATGGAGATGCTGAAGAATAGAGAAGGGAGGTCATGGTCAAAACTCAAGTATAGCACCTGGTATTTGAATTCTGGGCCCATGATGCTGGGCTCTGATCCGAGCTCTGATGCATGGCCTTTAACTCAAGACCTTTACTGCATTAATCAAAGTACGTGTGCTGGAGGTGGTGGCAACAAATAGGGCGAAAATACCCAAGTAGTTGTGAATGAGGGATCAGGGTACTAAATTCCAGTCCTAGCTACGGACTCAGCTAGAAGTAAAACTGGGTGATAGAGGAAGCTGAAAAAAGAACATACAGTTTATTTCACCTCATCTCCAAACAGACTCCTCTTTGTACATGGCACATCAGTGAGAACAGAGGTATAGGCTGGAGAGTCTGCATGCATCTACAGTCATAGCAGGGACACACAATGCTATATGAAAATCATCATGAAGATAATTTCATAACAGATTTCCTATGTGCAAAGACTTAACATATCTTTATAAACTGTTAGCATAAATTCAGTAGAAACAGCATCTAGATTGAAGCTGAAAACATTTACACCTCATCCAGAAACAGGTATAAAACTTAAGAGCATAAAATGCGTACACAATTCATGACCCCACTACTCTTCACCCAAACTCCACCCCTAAACACGTCTACTCTAAAGTCGCATAGAGGTACACACTTAATTGCACTGCACATAACTTTACACATGAAGTAATTTTATAATAGGCTTTTTACACATGTATTGGCATATACATGCAAAAAAACATTTATAAAATTACCTCTAATATGCTGAAAATATAAGAATGTTTTTTACACTCCTCAACTTGAGTCAACAGTGAACTGCATATAACTTGATACTCTTGGGAGAGTAGTAGATGAATTCTTGTGCTCTTTTCAAGATGTGTGGAAGTGACAGACGTTACAGGTCTGGTAGGTTAGAAACATAGAAACATGAGAGCAGAAAAAGATCATATGGCCTATCCAGTCTTCCCTTCCATGGCAACTACTGTAGTCCCTTTTTACCCTTTATAGATCTGTGTGGATCCATCCTTTACTGAATTCAGATACTGTCCTGGTCTCTACTACCTCTACTGGGAGAATGTTCCATGCATGAAAGAAATATTGATAAACCGTGACGATGTAAAACATCTAAAGAGTAGCAAATCACCTGGACCAAATGGTATACATCAGAAGGTGTTAAAAGAACTGAAATACGTGAACTATCATTAAATCATCTGTAATACATGAAGATTTGCGAATAACCAATGTAATGTCAATTTTTCAGAAGGGTTCCAGGGGCGATCCGGGAAACTACAAACTCATGAGCCTGACATCAGTACTGGACAAAATGGCAGAAACTATTATAAAGAGCAAAATTACTGAACATGTAGATAGTCTTGCTTAATGGGGGAAAGCCAACATGTCTTTAGCCAAGGAAGGACTTTTCTTACTAATATGTTATATTTTTTTGAAGGTGTGAATAAAAAGGTAGACAAAGGTCAACCAGTCGATATAGTCTTCCTCGATTTTCAGAAAACCTTTGACAAGGTCCCTCATGAGAGACTCCTGGAGAAATTAAAAGTCATGGGATTGGAGGACGTGTATTATTGTGGATCAGGAACTGGTTAAAAGATAGAAAGCAGAGGGTAGGGCTAAATAGCCAATCTTCCCAATTGAAAAAGGTGAATAGTGGAGTACCCCAGGGATCTGTGCTGGGTATGCTGTTTAACATATTCATAAATGACCTGGAAATGGGAATAACAAAGTAATCAAATTTGCAGATGAAACAAAATTATTCAAGGTTGTTAAAACCCAAGAGGACTGTAAAAAATTGCAAGAGGATCTTGATAAATTGGAAGACTGGATGTTCAAATGGCAGATGAAATTTAATGTGGACAAGTGCAAAGTTATGCACCTAGGGAAGAACAACCCAAACTATGGTTACATGATGCAAGGTTCCACATTAGAAACCACCACTTGGGAAAAAAAATGTAGGTGTCATCGTGGATAACATATTAAAACCCTCCGCCCAGTGTGCAGCGGCGGCCAAGAGAGCAAATAGAATGCTAGGTATCATAAGGAAAGGAAGGAATGGAAAATAAAACAAAGGATATTATAATGCCTCTGTATCGTTCCATGGTGCGACTGCACCTTGAGTATTGTGTGCAATTCTGGTCACCATATCTTAAAAAGGATATAGCGTTATTAGAAAAGGTACAAAGAAGAGCCACCAAAATGGTAGAGGGGATGGAAGGATACCCCTATGAGGAGAGGCTTAAAAGGTTAGGGCTCTTCAACCTGGAAAAGAGACGGCTGAGGGGAGATATGATAGAAGTCTATAAATTAATGAATGGAGCGGAACGGGTAAACATAGATCGATTGTTTACGCCATCAAAATGTAGAAAGACTAGGGGACAAGCAATGAAGCTACAGTGTAACCCGTTTAAGACTAATAAGAGAAAATATTTTTTCACTCAATGTGTAATCAAACTCTGGAATTCGTTACCAGAGGATGTAGTAAAAGCTGTTAGTGTAGCCAGTTTTAAAAAAGATTTGGACAAGTTCCTGGAGGAAAGGTTCATAAACCATTATTAAAGAGCATCCGGGAAATCCACTGCTTGCTCCAATACAAGCAGTGTGGAACCTGTATGTATTTTTGGGAACCTGCTAGGTATTTGTGACCTGGATTGGCCACTGCTGGAAAAAGGATACTGGGTTTGATGGACTTTGATCTGATCCAGTATGACATATCTTTTGTTCTAAATTACCACTCTTAATGTAAAGAAATATTGCTGCATATTTCTTCTTAGTCTATCCTCTTTAACCTTCATTTATGCCCCCTCATTGCAGAGCTTTTTTTCATTTGAAAGAGGCCCTACTCCTATGCATTTATGCCACGGAGTTATTTAAACATCTCTATCGTATTTCCTCTATCCCGCCTTTCTTCAAAAGTATACATTTTGAGATCTTCAAATATGTCCCCATAAGTACACAGATCATTTTGGTAGTCATCCTCTGCACAGACCTTATCCTGTTTATATCCTTTTGAAGAGATGATCTCCAGAATTGTACGCAATACACCAAATGAAGTCTCACCAAAGCCTTCTATAGAGGCATTTTTGAATTTTTACATCCCAAATGCAAAACCCTGCATTTTGTTTAGCATTAAATCTCAGCCGACAAATTCTTGACCATTCCTCGTGTTTTGCTAGAACCCTCCTCATGTTATATCCTTCCTGGGTATGCACTCTATTGCAGTTTTTGGTATCATCCACAAAGAAGCAAACCTTACTCTACAGCCCTTCCGCAATATCACTAAGAAGTTAAAAAGAATCGAGCCAAGGATAGACCCTTGCAGCATACCACTGATAACATCCTTCTCCTCAGAATGAGCTTCATTTACCTGTACCCTTTGTTGACTTCCACTCAAACAATTCCTAACCCAATCAGTCACTTTAGGATCCATCCCTAGGGTACTCAATTTCTTTATAAGTCACCTGTGCGGAACAATGTCAAAGCTTTACTAAAATCTAAGTACACCACATCTAGGGCTTTCCCTCGGTACAACTCCCTGGGTCACCCAGTCAAAGAGATCAATCAGATTTATCTGACAAGACCTGCTTCTGGTAAACCCATGTTGCTTCGGATCTTGCAATCCACTGGATTCCAGAAACCTCACTATTCTCTCTTTTAGCCGTGTTTCAAATAATTTACTCACCACAGAGGTTAGACTAACAAGCCTGTAGTTTTCAACATCATCCTTACTCCCAGTTTTGTGTAAAGGGACCACATGTGCATTTCTCCAGTCCTCTGGGACCACTCACAACTCTAAAGAAGCACTGAAAATGTCAGTCAGTGGAGCTGCTAAAATGATCTCAAGTCCCTTCAATATTCTCTGTTGTATCCCATCTGGTCCCATCACTTTCTCTACTTTGAGTTTAGCTAGATCCTCACGAACACAGTCTTCTGAAAATTGTTCAAGATCCTCGTCACTTCTGTTCCTATTTGTGGGTGTTTTCTGAGGTCCTGTTCCTGGCCCTTCATCTGTGATCACAGAATAGAAATATTTGTTAAGCAAATCCTCTCTATCCTCATCAGCTTCTACATATTTCTCCCCTTCACCCTTGAGTCTGATAATACTACTTTTGCCCTTCTTCTTCTCACTAACATATCTGAAAAATGTGTTATCCTCCCATTTTATTGCACTGGCTATTTCTTCTTATTTTTTTATCTTTGCTTTCCTCACTACTTTGCAAGCTTCTGTAAGTTTTTCCAAATATAGATGCTTGTCTTCCTCTCTCTGTGATCTCTTGTATTTTATGGGAGGCCTCCTTTACCTTTTACATGTATTAACCTTTCTAACAAGAAGGTTTGTTGCCCTTAAAATATCCCCTCTCAGTTTTGCCCATTGCTTTTCTACATCACCCAGCTGTTCCCATCGTGCTAACTCCTTGAGCTAATGTCCTATCTCAGCAAAGTCTTTTCTAGTCTAAGATCCTCGCTTTTCAATGGATTTCATCAGTCCTAGTCCTAATACTGAACCACACCATCTGGTGATCACTGGATGTGAGATGATCTCCCACCATTTATTTAGCAGGGTTTATACATCGCTTTTCTCAGGGTCAAAGCGGTTTACATTGAACAAAGAACAACAGGTTACACTGAACATAGCGTTAACTTATGCACAATGAGCGAGGTGGTAATAACCCCACAGACAACCCCTGCAGCAATGAGCAGTCTATAAAAGGAGATCCAGCGTCACAGCAGAGTGTGCCACTCAACTAAGCGTTTAAACCCCGAGGGGAGACAGTCTTCAAACGGAATATCCAGCGCTGCTCCAAGCGCTGCAATTTAGCTACTCGGTTTCCCCAACTACTAATGCTTGCAACGTTTTGATTGCTTATTGGCTGATGTTCTCCAGATTCTACATTTTACGTCACACGCTGTGCTTTTAAACCTGACCGTTTGGGTTGTCTTCACATACAGAAGCCATTACTTTGGGAATTCGTCTTCTCCACCTGATGCAGGGCCATAGGATTTTTGCTGGCCCGAAACGTGGCACGTTGTGCTTGTTCCATGAATTCTGCAATGGCTGACTTGAGTTAAGGTTTTGATTGATTTTTTCAAGCATTTAAATGATTGAACCGGAGTGACCACGGCGAGGGGCGGGCTGGAGTTCCTTCCCCTTTTGTATGGTCACTCCAACAAAAAAGAAAGTAGAAAAAGTTAAGGTTTTTCATATGCATGTTTATTTAATTTAGCCTGAATGTACGGAGGTTAATGCCAGGGTTCTTTATTTAGAAGTATTTACAGGAGACATATAAGAGGGTATGTGGTTTCTGGTGGGTGAGAGGGAGGAGGATGTCGAGGGAGACTGTCAAATGGGGAGGGTTATGACGAGGGGCCAAAGTGTTCAATGAAGAAATATGTCTGAAGCTGCTTCTGAAAGGTGAGGTGGTCGATCGTGGATCTGATTTTGGTTGGAAGTATATTCCATATTGATGGTGCGTAGAGTTTGAAAGAGCGGGCGCAGGCTTGGTGGTTGTTCTTTGTTCTTGGAAGGGGGATGACTAGTGTGTTGTTTGTGGCTTGTCTTGTAGTTCTGCTGGACTTGAATTCTTGTAGGAGTGATGTATCCTGATGGTGGATAGTTTTGTGTGCGAGGAGGAGGGTCTTGTACTTGATGCGGCTTTCTAGAGGAAGTCAGTGGAGCTGTTTTAGGATGGGTGTAATATGGTCATATTTGGCAGCTTTCTGTATAATGCATGCTGTTGTTTGCAGGGCTGTGTGCAGGGGGAGGAGAGAGGGATGGGGTAGTCCTTGGTATATATAGCATTGCAGTAGTCGAGGTGGGGGAGGGTCATGGTTTGTAGTACTGAGTGGAAGTTTGGTGATCAAGGAGGAGGCAAAAACGTTTAAGGGTTCTGGCATTGTAGTATATTGCTTTTGTAGTTTTCGCTATTTGCTGTTTTGAGGAAGAGGGTTGGTCTAGGATGATGCCCAGGTATTTTATTTGTTGTACTTTTATTTGGGTGGTATTCAGCATGAGATGGGTTGGTGGAATGAAGGGGTTGTCCTTTGTTATGAAAAATGCTTCAGTTTTTTTGTAGTTGATGATGAGGTGGTTGTCCTTGAGCCATTTGGAGACATCATCAAAGCACTGCAGGAGTTGTGGGTTGGTAGGATGTTTGGTGGTGACTGGTCCATAGAGCATGATATTGTCCGCATATATGTCAAAGCTGAAGCTGTGAAATTTTATAATTGAGCAGAGTGGTTGCAGGTAAATGTTGAAGAGAAGGGCTGATAACACGGAGCCTTGTGGTACTCTATGGGTTTGGCAGTAGAGGACGGAGATATTGGTTCCAGTTTTTATTTGTTGATGTCTGTTCATCAGGTATGTCTTGAACCATTTTAGTACTGTGCCTTGGATTCCAGTTGCTTGAAGATGATGGAGGAGGATGTTGTGGGATACTGTCAAATGCAGTGGTGATGTCTAGAAAGATTAGAATGTATCCATTTTGTTTGTTTTGAATCCCTTTAATCAGGGTGCTTATGAGGGAGATAAGGGTTTCTACTCCGTGGAGAGGTTAGAAGCCATGTTGTTTCAGATCCAGGAGGATGTTTCTGTTGATGTGTTCTTGAATGTTTTTTTTCTATGATCTTTACTGCAAATAGTAGGCTTGTGATGGGCTGGCAGGAAGCAGGATCCAGGGGGTCAAGGTCAGATTTCTTTAGGGTGGGGCAGAGGATAGAGATTGAGGCAATCAGGCATCAGGCCTTGTTGTAGGGAAGCTTGGGTGAAACTGGTAGGTAGAGGGCTGAGGTCTTGTTTGGCTGCTTTGACCCAGCTAACTGGGCACAGATCAAGGGGTGAGGTGGTTGTGTTGAGTGAGGCCATAATAGATTTGATCTTATTCTTGCCGATTGTGTCAAAGGAGGACCATGATTTGGTGGGGGGAGGGTGTTTGAGGTGTATGGGAAGTTAGGATGGGGGTGCAGTAGTTTGTAGTGGTGCTTACCAATGGGGAAAGTGTTTCCATAGAAATACTTTCCCCACTGGTAAATACCAAGTCCAGTATGGCCCCTTCACATATGGATTTTGTTACAAGTTGCCGGAATAATTCTCCCTGTAGAGAATCTAGGATTTCCTTACTTCTAGATGACACCGCAGCAGGGATGTGCCAATCAACATCCGGCATATTGAAATCATCTATCAGTAGCACTTCTCCTTTCATGCATATGTCTTCTATTAAATTTCCGTCCTTCTTCCTTTGAGGGAGATCTGTATATCACACCAATGCAAATGGATTCCCTTTCCCTCTTTCTAGTTTAATCCACAGTATTTCCTCTCTCCCTTTTAAGCCCTGCAATTCTATAGCTTTAATATTCACTTTACAAACAGTGCCATTCCTCCTCCCCTTCTTCCTACCCTGTCCTTTCTGAATAAAGTATAGCCTGGAATAATTACATCCGAGTCATGGTTGTCCGTGAACCATGTCTCCGTAACCGCCACTAAATCCAAGTCAGCCTCTTCCATTAAAGCCTCAACATCTAGGATCTTATTTCCCATGCTACAGGCATTTATACAAACCACTTTCCAGATGTTGCCCCCTTTTACCCATTTCTACAGAGGCATTTACTGTTTCACTTACCTGGGGTCTTTCTTCACCCATCCCTAATTAAACTAATTTAAAGCCCTCCTCAGTAGGTTAGCCAGTCTGCTGCAAAAGACACTTCGATCCTTCCTGGGCAGATGGATGCAATTGCTGCTCTGCAGCCCTTGAAAAATTATCCCATGGTCCAGGAAACCAAAATGCTCTTGATGACACCATCCATGCAGCCATGCATTCCTCTCCAGGATGCAAACTTTTCTGCCTCAGCCTTTACCCTGAACATGGAGTATGGAAGAGAACACCACCTGCACACCTATATGTTTCACCCTCTATCCCAGAGCCATGAAGTCACTTTTATTTATTTATGTGATTTTATATACCGCTTTTCATAAATCAAAGCGGTATATAATATACTCAGAGGGATACCTAGCATTATCATTTGTGCCGACATGGATGAGCAACATCAGATAATAGTCAGTAGGCTTGATGAGTCTTGGCAAACTCTCCATAACATTTTGGATTTTGACACCTGGCAGACAGCACACCTCTCTGGAAATTGAATCTGGTTGGCAGATGGACACCTCAGTACGCCTCAGAAGAGAGTCACCAACCACCACTACCCTTCGCTTCCTTGTGGTCACTGATTCTGCAACTTTGGGGTGCTTGAGCTCTGGTTCTTCCCATTCCTGGCATGCTTTCACCTCCTCCACTTCCAGGATTGCATACTGATTCTTCAATTCAAGGGATGGAGGAGTTGGATTGTTGATTCTGCAGGGTCTTGTAACACATGTTCAACTCTCTTCATTCTATAGCCTCCCTTCTTCAAATCTGTTGGAGAGCTTGGATGTTTCAAGAAGCATCTCATCAATGTACGTCTCGCTGTCTCAAATGCTTCTCAACCTCACTATCTCTTCTCTAAGCGCCTTCTATGACAGAAGTGATCCTGCAGCAGTGGGTAAACTTTTTAAACCCATTGGCAAATGTCAGGAACATAATGGATGGAAATATAGCCAAACCAAAATCAAATGTCTTTATTTTGAAGAGAAAAAAATATAAACCCAGTTGGGTGGACCTCAGACCTAATTGCAGCTTTAAAAGCACCGAAGAAAAAGAAAGGAAACTTAGAAAATGGCCGAAAAAGCTAACTAAAGAATGTTAACAGGTAGAAGCAATAATGCAGTAGCAAGCAGATAAAACAGAAGAAAAAACGTACCACATAAAAAACAAAAATGAGAAAACCTCTGACGACGGTGATGCACTTTGACCAGAAAGCATAGTTACCTGGAGCAGGTGCTATCCATGGATAGCAAGAAAAATTCTCAGATATGGGTAACATCATTTGATGGAATCCCATGAGGGAGCCTTCTCAACTCCTTCTAAAGCTTTTAGAATCTCGACCACATATGTGCATGCCTTTCCGCCTGCCTCACATATAAGAATCCCTAGCTACAGGCTGCCTTCAACAAAAAAAAAGGGAATGGTAGATAAGCCTAACTGAGGCCGATAAGGAATATTTTTGATGGCAAAAAGCCTTTTAGAATTTACGTATTTTTTATTTTATTACAATTTATTTTAAAACAGCCTGAACAGAAAGAAATGGGCCTAGGGGAGTGGAGTTGTAATCTACTCCTTGACAAGATTATGCAGTACTGTTTCATGAAATCTACTACCATGTCGGGCTCAAGCCCCCATCCAAACAGCAGTGAAAGGGTGAACCAAGTCCACATTGCAGCTTTTCATATCTCCTTCTAGGAGACTGAGCAACAGTGGGTTACCTATGCAGCTATGGCCCTAACATTACAAGCTGTGACATTACCCTCAAGGTTTAGGCCTGAATGTGCATAAATAAAAGAGTTAGTCTTAAAACTGATAAAGAACATTTGGAGATGGCAGCCCTTAGCTTTCTGGAGTCAAAAGAAACACCGCTCCAATTAGAAAGCTAAAAGTCTTTTACAGTCCAACATGTTCAGCTCAGCTTCACCTCTGTGAGAATGAGGTTTTGGGAAAAATGTTACAAGAACTACTAACTGGTTAAAATGAAAATCTTTAACCATCTTTGGAAGGAATCTTGGATAAATATAAAGAACCACTTTGCTGTGAAAGAATCTTGTATAAGGTGGATGAACCACTAGAGTCTGAAGATCTCTGCGCTGACATAACCACCATCAGAAATACAAGGTGCAATCAGAAAGTATCGAGACTTGTACAATAACAAGTATAATAAGAAGTATAACACTGACAGTTCTTCAGTCTCCTTGAACGTAGTCCCCTTCCAATAAAACACAGTTCTTACAGCGTTCCTGCCACTGCTGGAAATAATTTTGAAAAGCCTCTTTCGTTATGCTGTGAAGCTGCTGTGTTGAATTTTGCTTAATGGTCTCCAACTCATCGAATCTCCTTCCTTTCAGTAGTAATTTCAGTTTTGGAAACAAGAAAAAGTCGCAGGGTGCGAGATCTGATGAGTACGGAGGCTGATGAACTTGCTCGATTTGGTGTTTGGCCAAGAACTGCTGGACAAGATGTGATGCGTGAGCTGGGGCGTTATTGTGATGAAGCAATCATTCACCATTCCTGTGCAACTCTGGCTTCTTATGACGAACTGCATCTCTCAAATGAGTCAGAACTTGGATGTAGTACTCCTTATTGATGGTTTGCCTTTTGGAGCTTACTCATGATGAACAATACTTGGTAATGAAAGAAAACTGTGATCATAACCTTGATACCTCACCGAGCGAGCGCACATACTTTACAACAGAGCGCACAAAAATTACGGTTCTGATTCTGATAGAAAACAACACAGATGTCTTAAAATTTAAAAGTTGTTATGTATTTACGGTTTTCACAAGTTCTACAATGTTTTCTAGTGCAATCAATGTGGTGTACAT
This sequence comes from Ichthyophis bannanicus, assembly GCA_033557465.1. Lineage (NCBI taxonomy): Eukaryota > Metazoa > Chordata > Amphibia > Gymnophiona > Ichthyophiidae > Ichthyophis > Ichthyophis bannanicus. The sequence goes on along the minus strand of CM066042.1, from coordinate 240,075,879 downwards.
ACTGTATTCTGATGTGTAGTCAAATTTTAAAGTATGTAACTCCGAGTGTCGTTATGTGGCGCACAAAAATTTAACCTTCCTTCAAAAGTTGCACAGCTGATATTTTATGCGCACACAGCCTACAGAAAATTAGAGGGAACATTGTACACAAGTCTCGATACTTTTGGATTGCATCTTGTAAGATCTTCCAAGTCAAGAATTTCAGAGGAAAGGAATTAAGTGGCTTGAAAAGAACTTTCATTAATTGCATGAGGACCACACTGAGGTCTCAAGACACTGCAGGTGAATAATAGAGGAGGGAAGGTTTGAAAATAAGCAAGCCCAGCATGAAGTAAACTAAGGGCTGTACAGAGAAGACTTTACCTTCCATATTGCAATGGTAAGCTCCAGTTGCACTAAGGGGAAACTTACAGAGTTGGACTCCAGTCCAGACCCAGACAGGTATAGAAAGTATTCAAGCAGTGTTTGTGTGAGACAAAAGGATCAAACCACTTCCACTTAAAAGCCTAAAACCTTCTCAGCAGGTGTTCTTCGTGGACAGCAGGGGTCCTCACATATGGTGATGTCATTTGATGAAGCCCATGCGGGAACACTCCCCAGCTACTAAAGGAAACTTTTGGGAGGTTCCACTGTGCCTGTGCGCCATTTTCCTGCCTGCCATTGTGGTGTCATCTTGTCTTATCCTGATACTATAGCTATAGCAGGATACAACTCCCAGAGAAGGTGAATGGTTGCAAGGACTTATTCCTGCTGCCCACATAGAATACCTGCTACAGGTGAGTAACTACCTTTTCTCCATGGACAAGGAGGAATGAAGTCCTCACATACGGGACTTCCTAGCTACAGGCTATCGAAAGCCCATGGTAGCCTGAACAGAATAGAATGGGCCTGGGAAGATGGAGTTGGATTCTAATCTCCAGATTCTGTAGTACAGATTGGCAAAAGTTGCTGTCACATCAGGAATCCCCTTCTAGACCATAGTGAAATGTGAATGTGTGGACAGAAGACCAAGTTGTAGCTCTGCAGATCTCTTTCATGTAGACTGAGCACAAGTTGGTCACCGATGCTGCCATGGCTCTTACACTGTGAGCTGTGACATGACCATGAAGGCTCAAGCCTGTCAGGGCATAAGCAAAAGAGATGCGGTCTACTAGCCAAATTGAAAGAGAGGATTTGGAAACGGCAGCCCCTAAACTTGTTGGAGTCAAAAGAGACAAAAAGCTGGACAGACTTTCTATGGGCTTTTTTCCGCTCCAAGCAGAAGTCTAAGGCTCATTCGCAGTCCAACATGTGCGACGCGGCTTCCCCTTTGTGGGCATGGCGTCTTGGGAAAAATGTTGGTGGAACTACTAACTGATTAAGATGGAAATCAGATATTTTTGGAAGGAATTTAAAATGACTATAGAGGACCACTCTATTATGATGGAATGTGGTTTAAGGTGGATGAACTATGAGAGCCTGAAATTCGCTCACTCTGCGTGCTGACGTGACTGCCACGAAACACAAAACCTTTCAGGTTAAGAACTTCAGAGGGCAGGAATTGAGTGGCTCATAAAGAGCTTTCATGAACTGCGCAAGAACTACACTGACATCCCAAGACATTGAAGGTGGTTCGTAGGGAGGCTTCAAGAGAAACAACACCCACATAAAGCAAACAACTAAAGGCTGTACCGTGATGGACTTTTCTTCTACACCGCAATGATAAGCTCCAGTTGCACCGAGGTGGACCCTGACAGAGTTGAATTCAAGTCCAGACTCGGAGAGGTGTAGAAGATACTCCAGCAGTTTTTGTGGGGAACAGGCGAAAGGATCTAGGGCCTGGCTCTCACACCAGACAGCAAACCTTCTCCATTTACAGGAATAAGACTTCCTCGTTGAGGCACTCCTGGAGGCCAAAAGGACATCGGTTACACTGATGTACAGGTTGAGCTCAGACAACACTAGCCTCTCAATATCCACACCATGAGGGCCAAAGACTAGATGTTAGAGTGTAATATCATCCCGTCTTCCTGAAATATCAGGTCCAGCACATGGCCCAGCCAGAGTGGCTCCTGACTGAACTGCTGTAGCAGGAGAGGAAACCAAGGTTGTCAGGGCCAGCAGGGAGTGAAGAGAATTATCGTACCTCCGTCTGTTTTGAGCTTTAGGAGGGTATTGCAATGAGAGGGATTGGAGGATATGCATACAGAAGACCCTTCCCCCAGTGTAGGAGGAAAGCATCCAAAGCTAGTCTGCTGTGTGATCTTACCCTGGAACAAAAATGATCCACCTGGGCATTGGCCATGTCTCTAACAAAATCTTGGAAGGTCTTGTTCTCAAGAGGGAACATGCATCACTCATGAGGTGGAGAGCTGTCCTCCAACAAGTTCTTGGACTCTACATCAATTACTTGACTTTTGAATCAGACAGAGAGAAAGTCAAAATACTTCAGTGTGTCTGAATGGATCTCTCTCCTGACCTGTGGGAATCGAGAGCTCCTTTAGGAGTGATGATGCACTGATGTTCGTCTGGATTTTGAGGGTGCATCGACCCTGAAATGATAGAGAGTGAAATCGGCCAGGCAGGCACCAGTGTCGGGACACTTCGATGTCCCAATGCTGATGCCTCTCCCACAGGCACAGTTTGTAAATTGAAGATTGGTTGTATGGCTGCAGATGTTGATGCAGCAGACATCAAAGCCCTGGCCTGGTGCATGGCCAAGAGCACAGCAATCTGCTCCTCGAGAGCCTGCAGAATGCATTTCTCCATGGCTGCCGATTCCAAAGGCTGCGGGGCCTCAGAAACATTGATGATGTACCTGGGATCTAAACAGAGTTATTGGTGGCTTGGTCTCGGCTCTTGGTAGTCCACTGCTGCCCTTCCGATGTTCTGGAGAATGAGCTCTCTTCCCTTCAGGGCAGCTTAGAGGGACGCTGTTATAGACCCTCATCACTCTCAACACCATGCCTCAATGGGCTCTGACACCAGTGCACCAAGGAACATAAGAACATAAGAAATGCCATACTGGGTCAGGCCAAGGTCTATCAAGCCCAGTATCCTGTTTCCAACAGTGACCAATCTAGGTCACAAGCATCTGGCAGATACCCGAAGTCCACAGCTTCCACAATGCTCTTCCTGGGATAAGCACTGGATTTCCCAAGTCCTCTTTAATAATGGTTTATAGACCTTTCCTCCAAGAACTTCTCCAAACTTTTTATAAACCCAGCTACACTAACAGCTTTTACTACATCCTACAGTAACGAATTCCAGAGTTTGATTACGCGTTGAGTGAAAAAATATTTTCTCTTATTAGTCTTAAACATGTTACACTGTAGCTTCATTTCATGTCCTCTAGTCTTTCTACTTTTTGATGGTGTAAACAACCGATATACATTAACCCAACATATGGAAAGCGGCGTGTATAAATGCCCATAGCATGGGAAATAAAATCCCAGATGTTAAAGTTTTAATGGGAGAGAATGACTTGGATTTAGTGGCAGTTACAGAAACATGGTTCACAGAAAACCATGACTGGGATGCAACTATACCAGGCTATTCAGAAAGGACAGGGTAGAAAGAAGGGAAGGAGGAGTAGCACTATATGTAAAAAATATAAAAGTTCTGGAACTACAGATCTTAAAAGGGAGAGAGGAGGCACTGTGGGTTAAACTAGAAAGAGGGAAAGAGAAATCTATTTGCATTGGCGTGATATACAGACCTCCCCCTCAAAGGAGGACGAGGTGAACGGAGAGTTAATTGAAGACATACGCAACATTGTTAGAAAAGGGGAAGTGCTACTGATAGGGGATTTTCAATATGCCAGATGTTGATTGGCACATTCCTGCTGCAGTTTTATCTAGAAGTAAGGAGATCCTGGATTCTCTACAGGGATTCAGGCAACTGGTAATAGAACACAAACGTGAAGGGGCCATACTGGACTGGGTGCTTACAAATGGTGAAAGTGTTTTTGATGTTACAGTATGAGATCATTTTGCATCCAGTGATCACCAGATAGTGTGGTTGAGTATTGGGACTAGGGCTGCTAAACCCATTCAAAAGCGAGGGTCTTAGACTTTAAGAAAACTAACTTTGCCAAGATGGGCCAATACGTCATGGAGTCGTTAGCTGGGTGGGAAGAGCTGAGAGATGTAGAAAAACAATGGGCAAAACTGAAAGGGGATATTTTAAGGGCAACCAACCTTTTTGTTAAAATGGTAAATAAAAGCTAAAAGGAAAAGGAGACCATTATGGTTTTCGAAAGAAGTTACTGAGAAAGTGAAGAAAAAGAGGGAGGTCTTCATAAAATACAAGAGAAAGACAGGCATCTATATTTGGAAAAAATGAGAAACTAGCAAAGTAGTCAGGAAAAGCGTACTTACTCACCTGTAACAGGTGTTCTCCAGGGAAAGCATGAATCAGTCTTCACTTATGGGTGACATCGGCACCGACGGAGCCCACGTGGAGCAATTCCCAACTTTCAAAGAAAGCCTTTGGGATTGCTGCCACGCATCCGTGGTCCTCTTCCTGCCCAAAGGTGCCATCTTGCTCAGTCAGGTCCCTGGCTAGAGCCCTACAAAGCAGATGGCAAGGGAAGGACAAAAATAGCAACTCTTCAGGGGAGGTGAGAGGGAGGTGAGAGGGTAGTGAGGACTGATTCCTGCTGTCCCTGGAGAACACCTGTTACAGGTGAGTATACGCTTTTTCCAGGAACAAGCAGGAAGTCAGTCCTCAATCATGGGTCTCCCCAGCTACAGGCTACCGAACCTGTAACCCAAAAATGCCTCCACAAGGCCGTGAGCAGAAGTCGATACCCGAAGGAGCCCGAGTCTTCGGGTCCCCGGAGTGAAGCTCTCGGTAGCCATCGAGAAGGGTTGGAGGGCAGGAATTGCTTATACCCCGAACAGATTACGGAGTACAGCATGGCCAAAGGCACTATCCTGGCGAGACTCCCTCTTCAGGAAGTAGTGCACAGCAAAAGTGTTCGCTGCAGATCAGGTCGCAGCCCGGCACTGGCCCGAATGCTGTGTGCGGTGACTCTCCGATCCAACGGGGCGCCCGCCTTTACCTGGGCGAAGGTGATGCAGTCTGCTACCCAGATAGAGAGGGTGCGTTTTGGTGACTGCCTGCCCCAAGCAATTGGGATTGTAGGCAACAAAGAGCCGACCAGACTTATGATGAGTCTGGGTGCGCTGGAGGTAGAAGGCAAGAGCCCTCTTGCAGTCAAGTGTATGTAACACTGCCGAGGCCTGGTCGGCATGAGGTCTCGGGAAGAAGGTTGGAAGGACTATCTCCTGATTTAGATGGAAATCAGAGACCGCCTTCGGCAGGAACATCAGGTGGGTGCAGAGGACCACCCTGTTCCCATAGAACCTGGTGTAGGCAGCCTCAGCCATGAGGGCCTGAAGTTCGCTGGCTCAGCGAGCCGAAGTCAAAGCCACCAGGAAGACCACCTTCCAGGAGAGATGCTGAAGCAAGCACGTCGCCATTGGCTCGAAGGGTGACTGTGTAAGTTGCATGAGCACCACATTGAGGTCCCACTCCGCCGGGAGAGGCCAGATGGGAGGCTTGGAAAGTAAGAGGCCTCACATGAAGCGGGAGACCAAGGGCTGACCCGAGAGGGTTTTCCCCTCGACAGGGAGGTGGTTCGCCAAAATGGCGCTCAGGTGTACCCTGACTGAATTGGATTTCAACCTTGCTTTCGAGAGGTTGAGGAGATACTGAAGAATCCACCAGATAGAGCAGGAGAACAGATCGATCTGCAGCTTGGACCACCAGACCGAGAAGCGTCGCCACTTAAAGGCATATGCCCGTCTCGTTGAGTCCTTCCTTGACATGAGGAGAACCTCCTCTGGAAGGTGCAGCGGAGCTAAGGAGACCCGTTCAGCCGTCAGGCTGTAAGGGACAGAGAGGACAGGTTTGGGTGGAGCACCAGACACTCCTCCTGAGTTAACAGGTCCGGTGCTCAGCCCAGGGGGACGGGGGACTGGAGGCTTGGATGAGAGACGGAGCAGAAGCGGGAACCAAGGCTGTCGAGGCCACGATGGAGCCACGAGGATCATTGAAGCTCAGTCCCGCTGAACCTTGTGGAAGGTCCTCACAATGAGAGGAGTGGGAGGGAAAGCATAAAGAAGCCCGGAGGTCCAGCTTAAGAGGAACGCATCAGGGGCCACTCTTCTCGGATGAGGAACCGGGCTGCAGAAGCAGGGAAGCTGCGTGATCACCAGGCTGGCGAACAGATCCCTGGATGGGGTCCCCCACCAATGGAACAAGAGATTGGAGACCTCCGGATTGAGGCGCCACTCGTGTGGGTGGAGGATCCTGCTGAGTTTTCCGCAAGGACGTTCTCCAGGCCTGGGAGGTAGACCGCTTGTAGGGTCATCCCCTGGCAAAACGCAAAGGAGTAAAGGAGGATCTCCTCGTGGCAGAGGAGGCGGGATCCTGTTGAACATGGCTACCCAGTTGTCAGTCTGCATGAGCACAGACTTCCCCCTCAGGCAGCCCTCAAAGGCCCTCAGGGCCCAACGGACCACCCAAAGCTTGAGCAGGATGATCTATTGCTGAGACTCCTTGGGCCTTGGGCGACCACTGCCCCTGGGTGCACAATGCACCGCAGTAGGCTCCCCAACCCAGCAGGGAAGCGTCTGTCGTCAGCACGAGATCGTGCTGTGGGATCTGGAAGGACATTCCCCAAAGGAGGCTTCGGGAGTCCCGCCACCAACCCAGGGAGTTGTGGAGACTGCTGGAGACCCGAATCGGGTCTCTGAGGGGGCTGGAGGCCTGGCTCCATTGCGCCCTGAGACACTACTGAGCTGTTCGCACATGCATGCGGGCATGGGGAACTACATGGACGGTGGAGGCCATCTGTCCTAGGAGGCGCAGCATGGCCCATTACGGCATGGACCATGCTGCACCTCCTAGGACAGATGACCCATGCCGTAATCCAGGCCCTGATCTAGACCTGGGCGGCCATGGCCCGGAGGCGTTCTGCCCGGTCCGCGGGCAGGAAAGCGGTTGCTCACTCCATGTCGAGGCATGCACCAATGAACTCCAAGGTCTGCACCGGTTCGAGGTGGGACTTGGGGTTGTTGACCAAGAAGCCGAGGCATTCGAGGAGAAGGATTGTGCGTGATGCCGCCAGGCGCACTTCGCCGGCCGAGGTCCCCATGACAAGCCAGTCGTTGAGGTACGGGAAGACGGGTATGCCCTGCCGCCTGAGGGAGGCGGTGGCCGCGGAGAGACACTGTGAAAATCCACAGTACAGTCGCGAGCGCGAAGGGGAGCACCCTGTATTGGTAGTGTTCCCCCTGCACCCTGAAGTGCAGGTATAGACTGCCTGTGTTGGGGGTCGACTAGGATGTGGCGTAAGCATCCCTGAGATCCAAGGAGCATAGCCAATCGCACTGCTGAAGGAAGGGCAGCAGGACACCAAGCGATAACATTTTAAACTTCTCTCGCACCAGAAATTTGTTTAGGTTCCGGAGGTCAAGGATGGGGCATAGGCCCCCTGTCATTTTCGGAATGAGGAAGTAGCGGGAGTAGAACCCACGGCCTCGAAAATGCAATGGTACCATCTCGACCGCCCGATGGGCGAGGAGGTTGAATAACTCCTGCTGCAAGTAAGCCTGGTGCGAGGGGAGCAGAGTAGGCTCCGCTGGGGAAAAGGGAGAAGGGAGCCTATCCAGGTGAAGACGATATCCATTTCGGACCACCCGGAGGACCTAGGAGTCCAATGTGATAGATGCCCACTGCAGGGCGAAAAAGGACAGGCGTCACCCCACCGGTGGAGGTGCTGCCGGGGGTGAGAGACTATGCCGTCAGTGTCAAAAGCCCTCAGAGGGCTAGGGTTTCACCGGTGGTTGGGCCTTGGAACTTTTAGGCTTGCGGTTGCCATGTGCTCCTGCCTTACCCTGCATGCCGGAAGTCGGCACAGGTGTGGGCGGGAAGGGCAAGTATCCCCAGTAGGGGAGCACCTTTCTTTAAAAGAACAGCTTCTTGGTGGGCTGCTTCTTACGAGAGAGAGAAGAGGTGTTACGTGAGAGGCAGGTCCGAGTCACAAACTCCATTTCTATCTCAGCGGCCTTATCCTCTATGGGCTTAACAAACAGCTGTTCGCCGAGGCAGGGGACGCCCAGGAGCTTCTCCCGGACCCCCAGCTCCAGGTCCGAGGGACTGGAGCCATGCCAGGCATCGGGCCCCGATGCCGGCTGCCGCCACTCAGGAGCAGGACTCAAATCCATCATACACGGCACGGGAGAGTTACTTCAAGCACTCTGCTGGCGACCTCAGTAGGGTTTGGAATCTGAGAAGGGATTCACTCCTGAGACCTGCAGAGAACCCGCCGAGCTCCTTGGCGAGGTCATGCAGGAATATGCCCATATATAATTGGTATGCCTGGATGCGGCATGTGAGCATGGACCCCTGATAGGCTTTGCACCCAAGGGCGTCGAGGGCTCTAGACTCCCTGCCCTAGGGGACCGAAGAGTGTGACTTCGGGCTCTTTTGCTTCCGCATCGCCGATTCCACTACCATGGAGGTGTGTGGAAGCTAGATCTTCCGGAAACCTGAGCCGCGCTGGACCCTGTACATGGCATCGAGGCGTTTGCTCACAATGAGGACCGAAGCAGGTGTCTCCCAGATGAGGAGGAGCAGCCTGGACAAAATGGGAGGAACTGGGACAGTAAGAGACTCCCGAGGCGGAGACTCATACTGTAAGATGTCGAGCTCCTCAGCTCGCGGCTCCTTTTCAGGCTGCATAGCCAGGCTGAGAGCACTGCCATGTCCCGCACAAACACCAGAAAGGATGTGTCCTCGGGCAGTGAACGCCTCAGGGACAGGAGGGGACAGGTCCAAAGGTAGGTCCCTGTGGGCACGGGTCTCCGTGGAGGAATCCCCATCCGGCTCCCAACCCGAGAGGTCCGAGAAGGAGTCCGACTCGGGCTGGTCGCCCCATCCAGAGGCAGAAGCCTGCTAGGAGCCTGAGGCCTTGGAGGATCTTGCCACCGAGGAACAGGAAGGCAAGCGAGATAGACACTGAGGACCTTCACGAGGCCCACAGCTCTCGGGGGTTTCCAGGGCGGGTTTGGGTATCCCTCTCAAAGTGGGGGGCGACCAGCGGAGGGGCGACCAAGGGAGCCGCCAGGAATTCCGGGATTACCTTCTGGAAAATGTCATCAGACTTTTGCTTACAACTTAGCAGGGCTTTGGAGGACATTTTTTTGCAAAGAGAGCAGAGTTCCGGGTCATGGTCGGTCCCAAGACACCGAAGACAGCAGTAATGGGTGTCCTTGAGCGACATGTTTTTGGAGTATCTGTCGCATTTTTTTAAAAACCGGTGGCCACTGGGGCAAAAAGGGCCCCAGCTAGGTTGAAGAAATTTGCGGCCAGTGGTTGAGGGGAAAAAAGGGCGCGAAACCCGCAAAAAGGAAAATTCACACAAAAGGACGTCCCCTCACTTAAGGGAAACGAAGAGCATGGGGAGGACGGGTAGAGGACCGGTGCTACCAGAAAAAACACAGGCCAGAAGCCGAAAACAAAACACTTTTTCTGAGGGACGAGGACATGCATCCAACGGCTCTGCGGAAAAAGGGAGACTGAGCAAGCAGGCATTTTTAGGTGGGAAAAGGACCACGCATACATGGCAACAATCCCAAAGACTTTCTTTGAAAGCTGGGGAATTGCTCCGCACGGGCTCCGTCGGTACCGACGTCACCCATAAGTGAGGACGAACTTCCTGCTTGATCCTGGAGAAGCAAAAGATTCAAAAAGAGGAGGAAATAGCCAATGCAGTAAAATGGGGGATAAGGCATTTTTCAGATATGTTAGTGAGAACAGGAAGGGCAAAAGTGGCATTGTCGGACTCAAGAGTGAAAAGGAGGAATATGTAGAAGCTGATGAGGATAAAGCGGAATTGCTTAACAAATATTTCTGTTCTGTGTTCACAGATGAAGAACCAGGAGCAGGACCTCAGAAAACACTCACAAAAAGGAACAAAAGCGTGTGGCATCTTGAACAATTTTCAGAAGAATATGTTCATGAGAAACTAGCTAAACTTAAAGTAGACAAAGCGATGGGTCCAGAATGGGATACATCCTAGAATACTGAGGGAACTTGGGGATATTCTAGCAGCTCCACTAACAGACCTTTTTAATGCCTCGGAGTCTGGAGTGGTGCCAAAGGACTGGAGAAAGGCACATGTGGTCCCTTTAAACAAAAATGGAGATAAGGATGTGGTTGAAAACTACAGGCCAGTTAGTTTAACTTCAGTGCTGAGTAAATTATTGGAAGCGCTGCTGAAAGAGAAAATAGTGAGGTTTCTGGAGTCCAGCGGATTACAGGATCTGAGGAGGCATGGATTCACCAGAGGCAGGTCTTGTCAGACAAATCTGAATGATTTCTTTGACTGGGTGACCAGGGAGCTGGACCGAAGGAGAGCACTAAATGTGGTGTATTTAGATTTCAGTAAAGTCTTTGACACCGTTCCTCACAGGTGATTTATAAACAAACTGAGCACCCTAGGGATGGACCCTAAAGTTACTGCTTGGGTTAGAAATTGGTTGAGTGGGAGGCGACAAAGGGTTCAGGTAAATGAAGCTTACTCTAAGGAAAAAATGTTACCAGTGGTGTGCCCAAGGGATCTGTCCTTGATCCGATTCTTTAACATCTTTGTTAGTGATATAGCGGAAGGGCTGTCGGGTAAGGTTTGCTTCTTAGCGGATGATATCAAAATCTGCAATAGAGTAGACACCCAGGAAGGTGTAGATAACATGAGGAAGGATCTAGCTAAGCTTGAAGAATGGTCTAGAATTTGGCAGCTGAAATTTAATGTTAAAAAATGTAAGGTTATGTATTTGGGCTGCAGCAATCCAAGGGAGCGTTATGGTATAGGGGGTGAAGTACTTTTGTCCACTAAAGAAGAGCAGGACATAGGCATGATTGTTCTAATGATTTTAAAGTAGCTAAGCAGGTAGAAAAGGTGATGGCAAAAGCTAGAAGGATGCCTGAGTGCATATGGAGAGGAATAGCCAACAGAAGAAAGGAGGTGATAGTGCCTCTGAATAAGTCTGGTGCGACCTCATTTGGAGTATTGTGTGCAGTTCTGGAGACCGCACCTGCAAAAGGACATAAACAGGCTGGAATCTGTACAGCGGGCGGCTACTAAAATGGTTAGTGGTCTTCATTATAAAGCATATAAGGACAGACTTAAGGATCTTAATATGTACACCTTAGAGGAAAGGCGGGAAAGAGGTGATATGATTGAGACGTTTAAATACCTCCATGGCATAAATGCACAGGAGGAGAGCCTCTTTTAACTGAAAGCAAGCTCTGCTACGAGGGAACATGGGATGAGAGTAAAAGGGGATAGATTAAGGAGTGAAATGCGGAAAAACATAGTTACTCACCTGTAACAGGTGTTCTCCGGGGACAGCAGAAATCAGTCCTCACATATGGGTGACATTAGCACCGACGGAGCCCTCGCAGAAGCATCCCCCCAGCTTTCAAATGAAGCCTTAGGGAGATGCCGCCACGCATGCATGGTCCCCTTCCCGCCCAAGGGTACCATCTTGCTCAGTCAGATGACATAGCTAAAAGATGGCAAAAATAAAAGATGGTAAAAGAGCAACTCCAAGGGGAGGAGGGAGGGTTGTGAGGACTGATTCCTGTTGTCCCCGGAGAACACCTGTTACAGGTGAGTAACTACGCTTTCTCTGGGAAAAAGCAGAAAGTTAGTCCAGGCATATGGGACTCCCCAGCTACAGGCTACCGAAAGTCCAAAGCAAAAACAGGGCTCCCTCAGGAGGAGCTGCAAGCAGCAGCAAATGAGTCCGTGTCCACAGACTGCAGTAGGACCCCTGTGCCGAGGAACCAGCACTCCAGTAGCCTGAACACAGAAGGGTCAGAGGGTAGGAGTTGCCCAGACCCAGAAAAGATTACGGAGCATAGCCTGGCCAAAGGCACTGTCCCATTGGGACTCTCTTTCCAGGCAGTAATGGGCTGCAAAGGTATGGACTGAAGACCAGGTGGCAGCCCGGCAGATGTCCACCATCGGGACAGAGCACACGTTTGCCACTGAAGTCGCCATGGCCCTGACATGGTGCACCGTGATGTGGCCTTCCAGCTGGAGCCTCGCCCTCTCATAAGCGAGGGCGATACAGTCCGCCACCCAGGTGGACAGAATACGCTTGGTCACCGCTTCCTCCAGCCCACTGGGGTCATAGGTGATAAAAAGCTGAGAAGCTTTGCAGTGGCCCTGAGTGCGTTGTATATAGAAGGACAAAGCATTCTTACAGTCCAAGGTGTGAAGGACCGTCTCCGCCCGACTGGAGTGAGGTATTGGGAAGAAGGTAGGAAGCACCACTTCCTGATTAAGATGGAAGGGCGACACTCCTTTCGGCAGGAATTTGGGGTGCGTGCGAAGCACCACTCTGTTCTTGTAGAACCTGGTAAAGGACGCCTCTGCCACAAGGGCCTGAAGCTCGCTAACTCTGCAAGCAGAGGTGAGCGCAACCAGGAAAACCACCTTCCAAGAGAGGTAGCAAAGGTGGCAGGAAGCCAGAGGATCAAAGGGTAGGTGAGTGAGCTGACCCAACACTACATTGAGGTTCCATTCAGCTGAAGAAGTGCAAACCAGAGGTTTCGATAAGAGCAGGCCCCGAAGGAAATGGTTCACCAACGGATGGACCGAGAGAGGCTTACCATCCATTGGATGATGGTACACCGCCAGGGCACTAAGGTGCACCCGGACGGAGTTAGACTTGAGCCCGGACTGAGAAAGGTGGAGTAAGTACTGTAACACATGAGCGACTGGGCAGGAGAAACGATCAGCCCCCTGTTGGGCGCACCGAGCAGAGAACCTGCCCCATTTGAAGGCGTAAGCCTTCCTAGTAGAGGCCATGCGAAAGACAAGCAGAATGTGTTCCACATCAGCTGGAAAGTTGAGAAGGGCTAGAGTCACCCTCTCAGAAGCAACGCTGTCAGCGAGATGGACCTGAGGTTGGGTGTAGGAGAGAGCACCCCCCTTCCTGAGATAGGAGACCAGGGGCAGTCTCCAGGGGGATGGGGACCTCCATCGCCAACCTCAGAAGCAGCAGGAACCATGGCTGCCTGGGCCACTGAGGAGCTTTCAGGATTATTGAGGCCCTGTCTCGGGGGGGATCCTAACCAGAGTCTTGGCGATCAGCGGCGTCAGAGGGAAGGCGTATATGAGGCCTTCCGACCAGGAACGTGTCCGTTGCTACCTTGGAGGGTTGGGCCTGCCAAGAGCAGAAGCGGGGCAACTGAAAGTTGTCCGGACTGGCGAACAGGTCCATCACCGGTCCCCCCAGAGTCGGAAAAGTCGACTGGCTACTCTGGGATCCAGCTGCCACTCGTGCAGCTGGAGAACTCTGCTGAGTCTGTCGGCCAGCAGGTTGCCCTGGCCTGGCAGGTACACTGCCCACATCAAGATACCCTGATGGATTGCATACAAGCAGAGGAACAGTGCCTCCTGACAAAGGGCACAAGACCCCATCCCCCCTGTTTCTTCACGTAGAACATCGCTACCTGGTTGTCTGTCTGGACCAGCACCAGCTGGTGATGTAGGTGGTGACAGAAGACCCTCGGAGCAAGGTGTATGGCCCAGAGCGCCAGGAGGTTTAACTTCTTATATACAAAGGCACTATCACCTCCATTTTTTGGGCCATTCCCCTCCCTATGCACTCAAGCATCCTTCTGGCTTTCAATGTTGCCTTTTCTATCTGTTCAGCCACTTTAAGATGATAAAAAAACAATCACGCCCAGGTCCTGCTCGTCTTTCATTAGCAGAAATACTTCACCCCTTATACAGTACCATTCCCTTGGATTTTTGCAGCCCATATGCATGACCCTGCATCCTTTACCTTTTGTGATAGAAGACCAACTTAAACGTGCACTTGGAAAGCATTCAAAGCTTTATTTATATCTCCAGGAACAAGCAGGAATGTAGTCTTCACATATGGGTATCGTCTGTACCGACGGAGCCTGCGCGGGAACGCTCCCCAGCGCTCAATTAGAAAGCTTTTGGGAGCATCCCACAGTGCCTGCGTGCTGCCTTCTCGTATTTCCCATCTGCCTCTCTCCAGTTCTTCGTTTTCCGCGGAGCCAGCAGGTCATCGTTCCTGTCACCGCAGAAAATGTTTTCCTTATTCCTTCTTTTTGGTGGTTACGTCTGCCTTCCTCGATGCTATACCGGTACCGCCAGTTCTTTCTTTCTTTCTTTTTGAAAAAATAAAAATATATATACTATTTTTTCCAAACTTTTCTTTTCCAGGTACACGCGCCATTTTGGGCCTTAGGCCCAAAATCTCCTCCACTATGGAAAAACCCGTTTCCGGTTTCAAAAAGTGCACCAAGTATGGCGGTACCATCTCTGTCACCGACACCCATGAGTGGTGTCTTAAATGTTTAGGTCCTGACCACCCCATCGCCGAGTGTATGGCTTGTGCCATGATGTCCAAGAGGGGTCAACAAAACCAAGCTGCTAAGCTCAGCGCCCTTTTTCCCTCCGATGCAGCTTCTGTGGCATCGACGTCTTCCAGGGCTTCGTCTTCCTCCCATGGATCTCAGGTAACTAAACATAAGTCTAGCCAGTCCTCAAAGGGTAGATCTCCTTCCAAGCATCGAGATGCCTCTGGCGTTGCCCTTGAGGGTTCTGTACCGTCAAAATTGCCCCGGCGGGAGGCTTCGGCTTCCAAAGCATTATCGGGGCTCCAGGATGTTTTCGAGGCCTCGACCTCGGCAGAACTACTGGTGCCATTCTCTGGGGTACCGGCTGCTTCCGGTACTGATACCCAGGCATCAGCAGCGTCGATAGACCAGAGGTTCCTGGCTATTGAACGCAGTCTGGCAGCTCTCCTTGTGGCATCGACACCCTCTGAACCGCGTCAGACAGTTCAACCGGTACCGGTACCGATAGCATCAGCATCGACATCGGTGTCGGCTTTGCCTGCACCCAGTCATGCGATGCCTTCCGGTGCCGATACACCGGTACCGATTCCCCACGGTACTGACTTTGGTCGGTACAAGTATCGGGCTCTTCAATAGCATCCAGACAGAAGGTACTTCGAATCCTCGGAGGACTCCGAGGATTCCGACAGCTCTGCCGGTACCGGTATACTTCTCCCAGAGGAGCCTTCCTCTCCTAAACGAAGGATGTCTCCTGCAGAAGATATCTCCTTTCAGGATTTTATCAGGGAGGTGGCTCGAGGTCTGTCCATTACTGTGGCTCCTGAAACAGAGCCCAGGGCTAAGGAGTTGGAGATTTTACAATATCCCAAAGCTCCTAAGGAGGCAGCTACTCTGCCTATCCATGAGATTTTACATGATTTCATGTTGAGAATGTGGGTGACACCTCTTACCACCACTCCTCACTCTCAAAGACTAGATACCATGTATCGAGTCCCTCCTTGTCCTGGTTTCCAGAAAACTCAGCTTCCTCACCACTCTATTGTAGTGGAATCAGCTATGAGAAGGATCAGGAGTGAGTGTAGAACGTTGGATGCCTTTGGACGTCATACTTTCCAGGCTTCCATGCTTTCTGCCAGGATCAGTTCCTATATTTTATATATGGGAATGTTCCTTAAAGAAGTCACAGGAGACTTGGAGATTTTAAGTATTTTCTCACACTGGTTAAACATGCCCAGGATGTTTCTAAGTTTGTCAATCGTGCAGTTTTGACTGTTTTGAGTGCATAAGCAGAACCTCTGCCATTGTCATAGGTGCACGTAGAATTGCCTGGCTCCAGGCATACGATTTGGAGCTCTGGGTGCAGGACAAACTGGGAAATATCCTTGTACAGGTGAGAACCTATTCGGCAAAAATTGGCAAGAAAAAGCCAATGAGTTGGATGCTCAAACTCCACTTTGGATAGGTTATCCAAAGCCACAGCTGATCCTGCAAGAAAGAAAGAAATCTTTCAAGAAACCTTTCTTCTCAAAAAAGAAGAGGTTTTATCCCTCTTATTCCCAGCAGGGACGTTCTGCAGGTCAGCCTTCCCGGAAAGGTCAGCAACCACCTAAACAAAGGAAAGCAAAGACTGCTAAGCCTCAACCATCTCAGCAGTCTCAGCCTCCACAAGGCCTTTGACTTTCATCAAGAGAACTTAGCCTTCCTGGCTCTCAATGGACCAGAGCCTTCCACCATTCCAGGAAGGCTGTGTCACTTTGCCCCCAGATGGGGGCAAATAACAGCAGAACATTGGACACTCTCCATTATAAAAGAGGGGTACAAGCTTCACTTTCTGTGCATGCCCCCTCCCACAATGGTAAGACAGTTCAATTCTCAGACCTCTCTCATCAACCTGTTAGATCAAGAGGTCACTATGCTTCTTGCCCAAGGGGCAATAGAAGAAGTACCCATTCAACAACAGGGTACGGGGTTTTACTCCCCCTATTTCCTTATCCCAAAGAAAACAGGGGGGACACAGACCTATTTTAGACCTCAGAGAATTGAACAAATTCCTGTTCAAAGAGAAATTCAAGATGATTTCCCTGGGAACTCTGCTGCCATACCTTCGGAGTCAGGATTGGCTTTGTTCTCTAGATCTCAAGGATGCGTACACTCATGTTCTCATCCATCCAACTCACAGAAAGTTCCTACGGTTCCTTTGTCAAGGAAAGCACTACCAATACAGGGTGCTTCCTTTTGGCCTGGCCTTAGCACCAAGAGTGTTCATGAAATGCATGGCTGTGGTAGCAGCATTTCTCCGCACTCTAGGGATATTCGTCTTCCCCTACTTAGACGACTGGCTCATTTGAGCCCCATCAGAGTCAGAGGCCAGGACTTCCCTATCTTGCACAATGCGTATTCTTCAGTATTTGGGTCTGGTCATAAACATCCCAAAATCCAGTCTAACTCCCACTCAGTCTCTAGAGTTCATAGGAGCTTTGCTGGATACCAGAAAAGCGAGGGCCTATCTTCCCCAGGCCCATTGCCTTCACATGGTGCAGTTAGCTTCTCAAGCAGTGCTAAAACCTTATCTCACTGCCCAAGAAATGTTACAACTACTAGGCCACATGGCATCTACCGTGCATGTGGTTCCTTATGCTCGCCTCCATATGAGAGCAGCCCAGTGGACTTTATCCACTCAATGAACCCAGGCATCAGGGTGCCTGTCAGACAAAATAGCAAACACAAATCGTCTTATTTTGTCACTCCAATGGTGGCAGTCCACTCAGAACCTGTTGCTGTGGTCCCCATTTCAACAGCCTTTACCCCAGGCAACTCTCAAAACAGATGCTTCACCAATGGGTTGGGGAGCTCATCTGCAGCTCCTCTCCATCCAAGGCACTTGGACTCCCCAGGAGACTCATCTACATATCAATCTCTTGGAGCTCAGAGCAATCTTCCTTGCTCTTCGAGTGTTCCACACCCTGCTCAGCTGCAAGACAGTCCTCGTTCATATGGACAATCAAGTAGCCATGTTCTACGTGAACAAGCAGGGGGAAACAGGCTCTCTGTCGCTTTGAAACGAAGCTTTGCGACTATGGGCCCTCGCCAGAGAGCATCAGATTCATCACCTGGCAGTGTATCTTCCAGGCATACAAAACTCTTGGGCAGACAGAATCACTCGAGTTCTGCTTCCACACGAATGGTCTCTACATGTAGACCAGATGGACAAGATTTTTCAAATTTGGGGAACCCCTGACATAGACCTCTTTGCAAGTCCGTTGAATGCCAAACTTCCCCGGTTCTGTTACAGAATTCCGGCTCAGGGTTCTCAGGCCAGGGATGCTTTCCTCCTTCACTGGGGTCAAGACTTCCTTTATGCCTTACCACCCATTCCCCTAATTCCCAAAACCCTGTTCAAGCTTCAGAGAGACAGAGGGCGTATGATTCTCATAGCTCCACATTGGCCACGGCAATGTGGTCATGGCTCCACATTGGCCTCTGCTTCTACATCTCTCTCAAGCACCCTCCCTGGAGTTAGGATCTGGCTCCAGATCTCCTGTCACAGGAGGACGGAATGTTATGGCATCCCAATCCCCAGTCTCTGCATCTCAGAGCTTGGTTGCTGAAGGCCTAGATCTTCATGATCTTAACCTCCCTCAGCAAGTAAAGGATGTCCTTTTATGCTTCCAGGAAGCCTTCCACAAGACGCTCTTATGCTTTTAAGTGGAAGAGGTTTACCATATGGTGTTCGCAGAAGGGTCTTAACCCTCTTGCGATACCTCTGGAATCATTACTGGAGTATCTCCTTCATTTATCCAATGCAGGACTTAAAACTAACTCAGTAAGAGTCCATTTGAGTGCTATTGTAGCTTCTTTCAAGCCTCTAAATGGACAACCTATTTCCTCCCATCCTCTTATAGCAAGATTTATGAGAGGCCTTCTTCTAACTAAGCCTTCCATTAGGTCACCACCGGTGGCATGGGACTTAAACCTGGTTCTTGGTCAGCTCATGAAGCCACCTTTCAAACTCTTAGCTACTACCTCATTGAAATTCCTTTCTTGGAAAGTTATCTTTCTCATTGCAATCACATCAGCACGTTGCATCAGTGAGTTGCAGGCACTAGTGGCTGATCCACCTTATACAAGGTTCCATCATGACAAGGTAGTCCTTAGGACTCATCCACACTTTATGCCAAAGTTGGTCTCGCCTTTTCATCTTAACCAAGGAGTCTACCTGCCTGTGTTCGTTCCAAGACCTCATGCATCAAATGCAGAAAGGAATCTTCATACTTTGGACTGTAAAAGAGCTTTAGCCTTTTACTTGCAAAGAACACAGCAACATAGAAAGTCCTCTCAACTCTTTGTTGCTTTTGATCCTTCTCATTTGGGACTTCCAGTCTCCAAGAGAACACTGTCCAGCTCGATTGCACAGTGTATTTCCTTTGCTTATCAGAGTAAGAATCTTCCTCTGGAGGGCCATGTCACAGCTCACAATGTGAGAGCCATGGCAGCTTCAAAGGCTCATCTACACTCTGTGTCTATCGACGACATCTGCTGAGCAGCCACTTGGGCCTCGCTTCATACCTTCACAGCCCATTACTGCTTGGACAAGGACTCCCGCCGGGATGCCTTGTTTGGTCAGGCTGTTCAACAACACCTGTTCCATACCTAATCAACTCCTACCCACCATTCCTGGTTGGATGCCAGAGATCCATGGGGGGAAGTGGAGTCCTTTCACAGGGACACACAACATCTGGGGTCTCTCCCTGGCATCTAAAGCTAGGGAGTCCCCATATGTGAAGACTACATTCCTGCTTGTTCCTGGTGTCGCAACCCCAGCCCCTGAGCCACGTGCTTAAAGGGTCAGGGTGGACATTATTGTTTTCATCCAAGGGTGAAACTTTTCTTAGCCCAGATGCATGCTGGCACTAGTAGTCCCTTTCTTGAAATAATTAGTTGTGAAAGCCATGTGTAAGGTAAAGGGTAAGGTTTATTCCCATAATGCACAAACAAAGGTTCAACAAAGGAAAACAGGATTCTCTCCTCATTCAGGATTTTCAAAAATGTATTTACAGAATTCAAAAGTTAGACGTGCTTCACAGTCTTATTAGCTATGCAGGTGTTAGAACAAACCAGTTCATGCAAACAAAAGCAAGCTTCTTCTTTTAGCTTATCAAAACTGTATTTTAACATATACCCTGCGAGCTATACTTCTGCCAAGTATTCCAAACTCCCGGCTAGACAAAGTGTACAATCCATGAGACAGTCAGGTAGCAATGAATCGGGTTCAGCAGGGTCTATTTGCATCTCCTCCTGTTCTGACGATATATCTGCTGGCCCTGAGCTTTCCTCATATAATTCTGGCTTCACTTCAGAGTTTCTTTCTAAAACTCTCCAGCCTTGCTCTACCTGGTCTGGAAAACAGGTAACAGGACTTTTAGTTAGCACTTTTTGTACAGGTTCCCAAACCTCTCTCCAGCTGTGTTTACTGCACCTACGGCTCTCTGGCTTCCATGCCTTTCTAGGACTTGGCCACAGTTCCTGGTTCAGTGTTGCGTTTCTCGGACTCCTGGGCTGAGTCTTGTG
This sequence comes from Ichthyophis bannanicus, assembly GCA_033557465.1. Lineage (NCBI taxonomy): Eukaryota > Metazoa > Chordata > Amphibia > Gymnophiona > Ichthyophiidae > Ichthyophis > Ichthyophis bannanicus. The sequence continues at coordinate 240,055,911 of CM066042.1, read as the reverse complement.
CACCCACCTCTGAACACCTTGTAGCTCACGGTCAGGAAAGGAAGTATGCAGGTACCTCTGCTCTCTGAGCTGTGCTTCTCTGGTACTTTCTTTTCCAGGCACTTTCCAGGTCCCTCTCCTTTCTCCGTCTTCCTTGAAGACTTCTCCCTGGAACTTTTCAGCATGGAACTGTTTCTTTTGGAACGTGTTCCTTCTCTGTAAGGACCGCAAATCCAACTGCCTCTCCATCCCTCCTCGGAGCCGTCTCCTTCCTCTCTCTTCTGCGTCTGCTGCTGCTGCTTCTGTCCTGTCTAAGCCATGCTTATAAAGCTGTTTCTCAGTTAGGGTTTCTCTCACCCTGACCAGGTGTGTCTGATTATCCCTTGAGTTAGTCATTGCATCATCCAAGCTTGGGTGTGTCAGCCTACCCTCTGATTCTTCGTGCTTGCTCCCTCTGGCTGCGCTTTGCAGTAACTGCACTTTAGGTCTGTCACTTTCTTTAAAGGGATCAGTGATTTTTCCTATCTCCATAGGTTCACTGGCCTCTGCTTCATCACACTGGAGATAGCATAGTTACTCACCTTTAACAGGTGATCTCCGGGAACAGCAGGAATTTAGTCTTCACAACCCACCCACCTCCCCTAGGAGTTGTATCTCTCTATCTATCTCTTTCTCTTTCCCTCTCTCTCTCTTTGTCTCAGCTTTAAACTCAACTGGAGAGAGGCAGTTGGGAAAGGTGGGAAGGCAGCACGCAGGCACTGTGGGATGCTCCCAAAAGCCTTTTAATTTGACGCTGGGGAGCGTTCCCGCACAGGCTCCGTCGGTACCGACGATGCCCATATGTGAAGACTAAATTCCTGCTGTTCCCGGAGATCACCTGTTACAGGTGAGTAACTCTACTTTATTTTATTTAGCAATGCTTATATATCACTTTTCACCAGGTCAAAGCAGTGTACATACTGTATATATTTCCCTTGTCCCCGAAGGGCTCATAATCTACATTTTGTACCTGAGGCAATGGAGGGTTAAGTGGCTTGCCTAAGGCCACAAAGAGTGCCTGTGGGACTAGAAACCCCAGTCCCTCCATCCTGAGGTTGCTGTCCTCCAGTAGGATTTGAGCCCTCTGACCCAAGGGAACATGACCTAACCACTATGCCATTGCTTCTCAATGAGATTGGCAACTTCCTCAACTTTATCTATGATTAGACTGTCTCTGCGCCATGGCATGTGTCACCAGTAACCTCCCCAGAGCCAGGGCATGTAGGGTAGGTCAGCCTGGGATATCCCAACTTAGGAAGCAGTGCAGTACACTTGGTCATGCACTGCCTTCTGGGAGTTGTATTTCCTCTTACATCTAAGCCAGGAATAATTGTAGTCGAGTGGTTTCAGGCAAAACAATGACAAGGTTTCATTTCCCCTTCCGGGTGGATTAATTGCAAGTGAAACTTAGGACAAAATGGCCATACTTCTGGCATAAAGAAAACATCTCAGGAACTCATAATACAAAACAGCTTCTTTGGCTTTCAGCTTCAAACATACAGTGCTCAGAACAAACTTAAAGGTAACAGTCCCTTTTTCATACAAAGGCAACACTTTGCTTCTTCCACTGCTGTTCAAACAGCCTTGTTAACAGCTAGCTCAGCAAAGTGATACGACGTGATTAGCTAGTGATAGCGTGCAGTCCATTTGCTCATCTGATATCTCTTCGGTAACAGACCCTGTCTGCATTTCCTCACAACCACTCTCAGCTGGGTAAGTTTGTGCACAGGTATACGGTGTTTTAAAATACAGTCCCTCTCTATTTCCCTGAGGCCTCTCTTCACAGCACTCTAAAGGGCAGGGTTGAGCATTACCGTATATATGGGATTTAGCATAGGGAGAGTCCAGCAAATCTTGGCAATCACAAGGAAAACTTTTAAACCTAGTTTCCTCTCTATACGGTTTATACAGCCTACCTTTTGGCTTTTTCAAGGAAGGACTTCTTAGCACGGCTGGGTCAGCAAGGATTCCAAACACTGGCTGTGTTTTCCTGCCTTTTAGCTTCTTCTTTTCCTCAGACATACAAATATCATCTGGCCAGCACCTCTCTCTCTCAGGAGTTTCTGAGTGCTCCCAAACCAGCCTCTCAGGCAGTCTCTCCCTCCAGCTGCCTTCACGATAGGTCTCCTGTCGTGGGCTGCTCCCACCTGGCTTTTGGGCACGGGCTCTGTGAAACTTTGTTGCTCTGGCTTCCTGAGCTGAGTCTCCCGTTTCTCTCTCAGCTGCTGCTGCTTTCTCCCAGCTGCTTGTTCCTGTCCTCGTCTCTCTTGCCTTTCTTGCTTCTCCACCACCTCCTCTACCTCTTCCTTCTCTTCTTCTGAATCTGAAGCTATCACTCAATTCTAATGAGTACTTTTTATATCCCTGCTTCTGAGGGCTTAACTGCGCCCCTCCCCCAACCAGGTGTTTCTCCTTAATCCCTGAGCTCGGGGCTACGTTGCAGCTTGGGCGTGTTTGCTCCCCTCGTGACTCACTCTGTTTATGTTTCCCTTGGCAACCCTGGGCCATGTGCTCTGCCTGCCTGTCAGTTTCTGAAGCAAACTCTTCTGCTTCAGCCAGTTCCATAGCCTCAGAAGGATCTTCTACATGACACATGTTGGTGAGCTTGTCCTCCACAGTTGTTTGCAAGTCTGAAATCCAGGGCCATGAGAGTCTCCGGGAGCCAATACTGATGGCATAAGCTCTGGATACTGTATCAAAAATATCATAGGTTGCCTGGACCATTTATTTTAAACAGTCCTTGCCGTAGCTCTCCAGGGAACGATAGTGTTCGAGCTCTTCTGGAAGAAGAAACACGGACATATCATTTAGGCTGCACATGATGTCCCATAAGAATATGCCCATGAAAAGCTGATAAGAGGCTATGTGGGAAGAAAGCATGGCATGCTGAAAAATCTTCCAAAAGAATCCAGAGTCCGAGCCTCACTCATAGGGGATACTGAGAAGTGAGATTTGGAGATTCTGGACTCTTTTGAGGGCAGATTAGATTACTTGAGAGTTGTGTGGAAGCTGGAGCTTCTCAAATCCAGAAGCCTTTTGAACTCTATACACAGAATTTATCTTTCTATTCACCAGAGACACAAAGAGAGGGGGGTCTCCCACAAGCGCATTTGTAGCCTCTGCAGGATGTAGTGCAGAGGCACCATCACTGCTTCCTTGGGCACTGAGACATATAGCGTAGTTACTCACCTGTAACAGGCAATCTCTGGGAACAGCAGGAATTTAGTCTTCACATATGAGTGATGTCGGTACCAACGGAGCCCGCACGGGAATGCTCCCCAGCATCCAATAGGAAAGCTTTAGGGAGCATCCCACTGCGCCTGCGTAGCTGCCTTCCTGCCTTTCCAGTTCTCCCTCCTCAGTTGAGTTTGTAGCTGAGATAAAAGGAGAGAAGGAGAAAAAGAGGAAAAGTACAACTCCTAGGGGAGGAGGGTGGGTTGTTAAGACTAAATTCCTGCTATTCCCAGAGATCACCTGTTACAGGTGAGTAACTACACTATCTCCAGGAACAAGCAGGAATATAGTCTTCACATATGGGACTCCCTAACTTGGAGATGTTAGAGAGATGACCTCAGACCGAGCTGTGGAACACAGGTCTAAGTGGCAGGTCATATATCCTCCAAGGATGTCTGGTATCGAAACACGGGACGGGGGATAGTAGTTGATCTAAGTCTGAAAGAGATGCTGGAGAACAGCTTGGCCAAACGAGGCATCCCGGCGGGTGTCCTTGTCCAGGCAATAGTGAGCAGCAAAAGTATGGACAGAGGACCAAGTTGCTGCCTTGCATATGTCATCAATCACTACAGAGCGTAGATTTGCCATGGAGGTAGCCATTGCCCGAACATTATGTGCAGTGACATGATCCTCAAGAGAGAGTCCTGCACTCTGGTAAGCAAAGAAGATACAATCTGCTAGCCATCTGGAAAGAGTTCGCTTGGATACTGGTAGTCCTAGGTGACTCGGGCCAAAAGCGATGAAAAATTGGGAAGCCTTTCTGTGCTCCCGAGTTCTCTGGAGATAAAAGGCCAAAGCATGTTTGCAATCCAGATTGTGAAGGGTTACCTCTGCCCTAGAGGAATGAGGTCTAGGGAAAAAACAGGAAGGTAAACCGACTGGTTTAAGTGGAAGGGCGAGACCACCTTTGGCATAAAGTGAGGATGACTCCTAAGGACTACCTTATCATGGTGGAATCATGCATAAGGAGGATCAGCCAGCCTGAAGCTCACTAATGCATCTTGCTGAAGTGAGGGTAATAAGGAAGGTAACATTCCAGGTGAGAAACTTCAGAGAAGTAGTGGCTAGAGGTTCAAAGGGCGGCTTCATAAGCTGTCCTAGAACAACATTGAGATCCCATGCCACTGGGGATGGCTTAATGGGGAGCTTATTTAATAAAAGACCTCTCATAAAGCGTGCTACAAGTGGCCAAGAAGAGATGGGTTGACCACCCAAGGGCATGTGAGAAGATGCAATGGCAGGTGAACTCTTACCAAATTGGTTTTGAGTCCAGAACAAGAGAGGTGTAGACGTAATAAATCAGAAGTTACACTGAAACAATACCAGGAGATGCAAAAAGAATACAATAATATAATAAATAAACAATACCATACAAATCTTGTTCTAAAAGCCTGTAACAAACCCAAGGAACTCTTCAATATAGTTCGCACCCTCACAAACAACCCAACCACGAAAAATGAAAATAAGATGCACCCTCAAACCTTTGCTATCTAATATCAAAAAACAGTCACACCGGGGACGGGCAGAGAGAAAACGCCGGAGAACTTGGAGCAGAACAGCAGCTCCTGGACTGCCGTGGCTGGAGTGAGCCGGAGGATCGGGCAGGCGGCCCCGGGACACCCTTGCACCTGGCGGGGACTTGTTCCCCTTTAAAAGATCTTCTCTCTGCAATTGAGATCGGGACGGGCAGAGAGAAAACGCCGGAGAACTTGGAGCAGAACAGCAGCTCCTGGACTGCCGTGGCTGGAGTCAGCCGGAGGATCGGGCAGGCGGCCCCGGGACACCCTTGCACCTGGCGGGGACTTGTTCCCCTTTAAAAGATCTTCTCTCTGCAATTGAGATCGGGACGGGCAGAGAGAAAACGCCGGAGAACTTGGAGCAGAACAGCAGCTCCTGGACTGCCGTGGCTGGAGTCAGCCGGAGGATCGGGCAGGCGGCCCCGGGACACCCTTGCACCTCCTTGGGTCCTATTGGTCTACGTATATATTGTGTACTACCTTTTGACCGCGGAGCGTGGCTCGAAGAGGCGTGGTCAAAGGGGCAGACATGCCCCTTTGGCGACACAGCGGCGCCTGTTTGCCTTTCCGCTTATGTGGTTTCCTCTTATTTGCCTTAGTTAGTTAGAATGGGTAAGCGGAAGGCGAAGGGCGCTCCTAAGGTGTCTGAAACTGCTACTGGGGACAAACTGAGTGGTCCTTTAGATAGGCATTTTTTGCCTGTTCCTGTTGCGCAGTCCTCTCCAGATGGGGTCTCCCTAAATTCTAGTGGGAGATCCCCTCCCCCCTTGCCTGTGCCTTTGCATCTGTCTGGGATACCCGTGGAGTCTCCGGAAACAGCAAGTATAAAACTTCCTATTGTTTTTCCTACGCCTGTTCAATCTGTTTCCCTTAATAGTTTAACTGACGCTTCGCCAGGACCCCCCGGTGCTGAGATTACTCTAAGAGATATCTGGTCTGCTTTGCTGGTTATCGACAAGAAAATGTCTTCTACTTTAAATGCTCTTTGTACATTCTCCCAGGAGGCTGTTGTTTCTTTCCAACAGCTAGATGAGAGAGTTAGTTCTGTCGATAAGGCTGTAGCTAAAATAAGCTCTCAGGTACCATCGCTTGTTGTGGCTCATACAGCCAGGGTTAAGGATTCCTTGGTATTATACTCTCGGTTGGAGGCCTTAGAGAATTTGTCACGTTCCTGTAATCTCAGATTTCTGAATTTTCCGCAAACCCCTTTGTTGTCACCTAGAATATTACTTGAGAAATACTTTAAGGAAATATTGGAGATATCGGACCCTATTGTAGTATCGCAAACTTATTACCTTTTTTCTAGTGTTAAAAAGGTCAGTCCCATTGAGGGTGCCCTTGACGAAATTGTCCCTACTATTGCAAATTTAACTGCTTTTTTGGAAGACTCTACGGATAATATCCCTTCTCGCTCTACTCTACTGGTCACACTTGCCTCTCTCGAAGCTAAGCAGCGTATTTTGCGGGCTTTTTTCAAAGTGAAGTCTGCCATGTTTTGTGGTCAGACTATCAATATATTTCCTGATGTCTCTCGCGAGACTCAGCTTCGGCGGAGGCAATTTCTGGTATTGAAACCCAAGGTTTTGGCAATTGGAGCCACTTTCTTTTTACGCTTCCCATGCAAGTGTGTTGTCAACTTTGAGGGCGCTACATACGTTTTCATGGATGTAACCCAGTTAGAGAAATTTGTTCTTGATCGCTCAGGCACAGTCGATGGGGATAATTCTGGTTCTTAGATAGCTATTTCTCCGTTATTGTAGGCTCTAGGGCCTTGTTTACTAATCTGTATGTTTTTCTTATTTCCTTGTTATTTTCTGGCCATACTCCATAATGTGGACTATATCATTTTCATTTTTTCATGATGTTATATTCTTATTACATATTGTACTGTGATTTTCTTTCGCTAATTTGGTGTAAGTTTTCATCAAAATCAAATTTAAAAAAAAAACAAAACTGTCACACCACAACCCATACGAACATCTCCCTCATGGAAACACAATCTAAAGATGATCGCTCCACAACTACCAATCAATGGAAAAACTTTTGCATTCCATCAACTAAACAAATAGAACAATCACTGCTCTAAACACCACCACATCGCCAATGGACCCATGCCCAGTGAACTGGATCAAATCCACCAAAGAAGATTTCAACTCATACATCCAAAAGATAGTAAGTACCTCTCTCTCTCAGGGCTACATGCCAAAAGCACTTAAACAATCTACTATCCGCCCCATTCTTAAAACCACAGCAACTAACAGCACCGACCCTTCAGCCTACCGCCCAATATCCAGCCTACCATTCCTGGCAAAAATAACCGAAAAAATTGTTCAGAGACAGCTCCAAGACTATATTGATGAATATGCACCACTAGATCCCCACCAACATGGATTCCGTCCTAACCACAGTGTTGAGACACTTCTCATACACCTATTCGATAACATAATCAAAGGAATAGACAAGATAAAGAAGGGTTTCCTACTAATCTTTATCGACATATCTTCCGCCTTCGACACAGTCTCCCATCACATCCTATTGAAGCGCCTTACGGAGATTGGCATCCAAGACAATACCTTCAAATGGTTCCAATCATACTTCGAAAACAGACAGCAAAGAGTAACATTCGGTAACCTCACCTCGGCACCCTTCTATTCAAATCAAGGAGTTCCACAAGGCTCATCACTTTCCGCTCTTTTCAACATCTATATTCAGCCCATATGCAAAATATTCAACAAATACAAGATACAATATGCTATATATGCCCAAATCCACCTAGACGCCCCAGACTATACTACTGTATCAACCTGCATTCATGAAATAACGACCTGGCTTACTAACCACAACCTAGACATCAACATAAAAAAATCCAAAGCAATTATTACAAGGGACTCCACATTCACTCCTCCTACATCCATCAACATCTCAAATACTCCGATCCCAATAAGAGATGAAGTTCGTTATCTTGGAGTGATTCTAGACAAACAACTCACCCTCCAACCCCATACCAACAAGGTCTCTAAATCAGCATTCTTCAAACTAGCAATGCTCCGGAGACTAAAACCTCTCCTCAATAATGAACACTTCCGCACAGTATGCCAAGCCATCATTACACCTGTGCTGGACTACTGCAATCTCTTCTTCCAAGGTTTACCAAAACAATCCACTCGTCCCCTTCAAATACGCTGCCCGTTTTATTGCTGGCGCTTCAATACATGAACATATAACGCCTATACTACATGATCTACACTGGCTACCAATCTCTTCAAAGGCAAAATATAAATCAGCACTCACCATCTTCAAAATTAAAAACAACATGTCAGCAGGAATTCTACAAGAACTTATTGGAACTAAAGCAAGCACAAGACTAGACAGAAACAGCACCAAAAACACCATACCAACCCCCAGTCTATTCATAAGAACAAATAATCCACTTCCATGTGAGCCTTCTCTCTTGCTGCACCAGCTATCTGGAATGTCCTTCTAGAACATATAAGATCAAGAACCGATTTAAAAGACTTCCGGAAGTTGCTCAAAACCACCCTATTCATAGAAAAATTCAACGAAGACCCACAACCACACTAACCACCCATAAGATATGCCATCTATACCTATCACCCCTCCCATGACAATTTATCAAGATGTTTTATAAGTTTAACTGATGTTACAAGATACTGTTTAAATGTGAAGTTATGTTGTTACTGTTTAATTTATTTTGCAAGTTGTTACTGTTTGATTTATTTTGCAAATTCTATGCAAAAGTTAAAAGTTAAAGTTTGAAAAAAACGCCTTGATTAAAAGAAAAGGCGGGATAGAAAAACTGTTAAATAAATAAATAATGCATCCACTAGAGCAGAGAAGGGGTTAAGACCCCTTTTGGAACACCAGAGAGAGAATCTACGCCACTTGAAGTCATAGGAGAGCCTTGTGGAAGGTTTCCTAGAAGCTAAAAGGATAGCTTTCACCTGTTGAGAGAGGCTGATGCCCTGGAAGGCTATGCCTTCAGCAGCCATGCTGTAAGATGTAGGGTCTGCGGATTGGGATGGAGATCTGGGGCAGACCCCTAATTTACTGGTTGAACCTGAGAGAGGCATAGAAGCAGAGGCTACCACGGTTGTCATGGCCAACGTGGGGCTATAAGAATCATGTAGCCCCTGTCTCTCTGGAGTTTGAAAAGAGTTTTGGGAATGAGGGGAATGGGAGGAAACTTATATAGGAAGCCTGACCCCAGTGAAAGTGAAAGGTATCTACCCATTGGTTGTTCTGAGAAGGCGTTCTGAGGACTTGCGAAGAGGTCTATGTCTGGGATTCCCCAAATTTGAAAAATGTGAGCAACCTTGTCCGAATGGAGAGACCACTCGTGGGGTAGCAGGACTCGACTGAGTTTGTCCGCCAAGAGATTCTGATTGCCTGGAAGATACACTGCAAGTAGGTGAATCTGATGCCGTATGGCGAAGGACCACAGGTGTAGGACTTCGTCACAAAGCGTCGAAGAGCCTGTTCCGCCCTGCTTGTTCAGGTAGAACATGGCTACCTGATTGTCCGTCTGGACTAGAACTGTGCAGAAGTAAAGGTGGTCCTAGAACACCCTGAGAGCATTGTGAATAGCTCTGAGTTCCAGTAGATTTATGTGGAGCTGTGACTCCTGATGAGACAAAAGACCCTGAGTGGAGAGATTGTCCAGATGAGCTCCCCAGCCCAATTTGGACGCATCCTTCGTCAGGGTACGTTGATGTGGAGGCATCTGAAAAGGTGACCCTATGAGAAGGTTTTCTGGGGATTGCCACCACTGGAGAGACGATGAGATGTGTAGAGAGCATTATTCTGTCTCCCAGGCTACTGGATGCCTGAGACCACTGGGAAGCCAGGGTCCATTGAGCTGCATGCATATGCAGACGAGCATATGGAACAACATGTACAGTAGATGCCATATGGCCCAGGATTTGCAGCATTTCTCGAGCAGTGAGAAAGGTTTTGAGGCTTGCTTGAGATGCAAGCTGAATGAGATGAGCACAGCGGGCCTGCGGCAGAAAAGCCCTTGATTGTCGAGTGTCTAGGAGAGCTCCTATGAACTCTAGAGATTGAGAGGGAACAAGCTGGGACTTTGGAAGATTTATTACAAATCCCAAGTGTTGCAGAACCTGCATGGTGCACGACAGTGAAAGATTGGCTTCTCGAGATGTGCTTGCTCGAATGAACCAGTCGTCTAAGTAGGGAAAAACAAATATCCCTAGAGTCCTTAGGAATGCAGCTACCACTGCCATGCACTTTGTAAAGACTCTTGGGGCAGAGATGAGGCCGAAAGGCAGGACACTGAATTGATAATGTCTCCCCTGGAACAGGAAATGCAGGAACCTTCTGTGTTCTGCATGAATAAGAATGTGAGTATATGCGTCCTTTAGATCTAGAGAACAGAGCCAATCCTGACTCAGGAGATAGGGGAGAAGAGTACCTAGGGAGATCATCTTGAATTTCTCCCGTAGATACTTCTTCAGTTCTCTTGAGGTCCAGAATGGGTCTGTATCCTCCTGTCTTCTTTGGGATGAGGAAGTAAGGAGAATAGAAGCCCAGACCTTGCTGGGAAAGTGGCACCTCTTCTATTGCACCCTGTGAGAAAAGGGAGTTGACCTCCTGCAACAACAGAGTGTTGAGAAGGTATTGAACACAGAACTCTCTTGAAGGAGACGGGTGTGTAGACTTCGGAAATGAAGTTTGTACCCTTCCTGTACTATGGAGAGAGTCCAGTGCTCTGATGTTACGAGATGCCACCTGTGGGCAAAGTGACATAGTCTGCCAGGAATGCAGATGGGATCTGGAATCTCCAGAGGTAGGACAGTGATGTTCTCCAGAAAGAAGTCAAAGACTCTGAGGAGGTTGGGTCTGTTGGGGAGTCTGAGCCTTTCTCTGCTGCTTTGGTTGTTGCTGCCCCTTCTGGGCAGCATAGATGGGACAGTGCACTGCAGGGGCATAAGATGAGTACTACTTCTTTTTCTTATTGAAAAAGGGTTTCTTTGATGTCTTTTTCTTGGCTGGGTTGGCAGTAGATCTAGAAAATCTATTAAGAGTGGTGTTCTCAAATTCTAGCTGAGAAGCTTTATCCTGCCAGTCCTTGCCAAAAAGGTTTTCACCTATGCAAGGTATATTACCCAGCTTATCTTGAACCCACTGTTCAAGATCAGATGCTTGGAGCCAAGCAATCCTGTATGCACCAATGCATATAGCAGAAGTTCTGCTGATGCATTCAAACAATCAAATGTTGCCCTGTTAACAAATTTTGAAACATTTTGGGCATGCTTTACAAGGTTGAGATAATAAGCTCTCTTGTCATCAGAGAGAAGAGGAGCCATCAACTCCAAATCCTTAGCTACCTCCCTAAGGAACATACCCATATAGAGTATGTAAGAACTGATTCTGGCTGATAACATGGAGGCCTAAAAACATCGACGACCAAAGGCATCAAGGGTTCTCGATTCCCTGCCTGGAGGGTTCGAGGAATGTGTCTTAGCACTTTTTATTCGATGTATTGCCGATTCCACCACCATGGAATGGTATAGTAATTGGGTCTTCTGGAAGCCGGGACACTCCAGTACCTGGTACATTGTATCGCGTTTTCAAGTATGTGGAGAGATGGTTAGGAGTGTCTCCCATATACGAAGCATAAGGTTGTGAAGTATTCGATGAATAAGGAGAGTAGCAGCTTCCTTTGGGGCTGCAGGGTATTGAAGGATTTCAAGCTCTTCAGCCCTCGGTTCTTTCTCCGAAGTCACCGTTATGGAAAGACCCCGAGCAACATCGCAAATAAAGTCATGGAAAGACATGCCCTCCGGAAGGGACATGTGGCGTTGTGGGGATGTAAATGTGTCTTCCAGGAGAGTTCTCATTTCCCGGGTAACAGCCGATTCATCATCCAATGAATCAGAGTCAGAAGACTCAAAGTATCAACGGGCAGGTGCTTGCGCTCTGCACATACTCGGTATTGGTCGAAGTCAGTAGCTGAAGGTTGCAGTGCCGGAAACGGATTCAAGGGCCGGTATGGGCGGTAGAATAGTAAGCAGTAAAAAAGTTGATGCAGGTTCTTTCGGTACTGTAGCCGGTACCGATGTCTGAGGAATCAACTGTAAAGGCTTTACCGGTACAGAGGCTGCCAGTAAGGCCGCAAAGCTCCACTCGATGGCCAGGATACATTGATCCATGGAGGTTGCTGATGCTTGGGTATCGGTACCGGAGTTGCGGGCCACGATCCCTGAGCATGGCACCAGGAGCTCTCCAGAGGTGGAGGCCTTGGAAGCATCTTGGGACCCCAATAAGGCTTTGGAGGCAAGGACCTCCCGCCGGAGTTGTTTGGCCGATGTGTCCCCCTCCAGGGCAATGCCCAAGGCATCTTGATGCTTAGAAGGAGATCTACCCTAAGAGGGCTGGCTAGTCTTCAATGAAGACCTAGGTTTCAATACCCGAGATCCTTGAGAGGAAGATGAAGCTCTCGATGACGTCGATGCTACAGACATTGCATTAGTGGCAAAGAGGGTGCCCAGTTTCACAGCTCTGTTCTTCAGGCCTCTCTTTGTCATCTTCCTACAGAGAGGACATTCTGATGGCTGGTGATCTGGTCCCAAACACTTTAAACACCAGTCATGGGTGTCCATGGCTGAAATTGTATTGCCGCATTTGGAATACTTCTTAAAATCACTGGCTGGTTTTTCCATTTTGGGAAAAAGGAAAGGCCTAAGTCTAAAATGGCGTTGATGCGCCTGAAAGAAGAAAGTTTTCTTTCCTCACTAAAATTTTTTATTTTTTTTTGTAAAGAAAGAAAGAAAGAAAGAAGCACCAACAGGGTTGGGGTACCAGCGTCGATGGAAAGGCAGATACAACCACAAAAAAATAAGAAAAAAAACAAATTTTCTGTGGTGACTGGAATTGCTTCTTGTCAGCTCCGTGGAAAAAGAAGAACTGAGGAGGGAGAGCTGGAAAGGCGGGAAGGCAGCTACGCAGGCACAGTGGGATGCTCCCAGGGTTCTTCCTCCATCTCCCAAGAAAATGGTACGGCCTTAGCCCTAACTCTCACAAAATTATCTAAAGTCATATCCTCAGGAGGGGATTGACGCATCTCATGATGTAGAGAGGGGGATCGAGTGGAACTCTGGAGACCTGTCCAACAGGATTTCAGTCTCCTCATATGTGATCCAGCCTTCTGAGTCAGACACAGAAGTATTTCTGAGCCTCTGCCTGGTCACTCTCCTTCACTTCAGCTATCCGTAGCTCCTCTGGAAGTGTTGATACACCAATGACGTTTTAGGCATCAGGAGTGCATTGGTCCCTGAAGCGCTGGAGTGTGATATTGACCAGTCAGAGATTGGTGTCGGTGTCTTTCGATGTTCCAATGTTGATGTCTCTACCATAGACAAATTGTGTCTGTCGAGGATAGGCTCAATACTTGACTGCATCATGGGTCTAGCCATCAAGACTTTGACCCATTCCATGGCGAAGAAGATCAGAATTCTTTCTTCAATAACCCTCAGAAGGTATTCTACAAGCCTGCCATCTCCAAAGGCACAGGGGGCACAGTAGAAATGGCCAATTGTTCTCTGAATCTGATGGGGGGGAGGCATCAGCTAGCTGGTCTCAGCTACCAGAAGGCTGTCGCTGCCCCTCCGAATGTAGTAAGGTTATTCCTTCCACTCTTCAAGGCAGCTTGGAGGGCACTCCTGAGAATTCTCGATGATCTTAGCATCACACCTTGGGGAGCTCCAACGCTGATACACCCAGGCCTCGTCTGATGTTTGACATTCTTACTCTTCGATGCAGATGAAAACATAGCTGAATCCTTCCTCATCCTTGGGGAACATTGATGTATGATCAATGTACACGATGTCTACAGATGCTCCTAATACCAATGCAGTTGGGAAGCCATGGAGAACAATGACGCAGATGGATCAGACATCAAAGAGACAAAAATCCTTTTGCACTATTTCTCTCGATACTTAAGCCCTCATGTTGTCATCTGGAGACACAAATTACATGAAGAGGGCTTATGGTTAGGTCCCAAGCACCAGAAGCACCATTTATGAGTTATGGACATGGACTGTGAGCACCTGGGACACTTCTCAAAACCCAATGGCAATGTTTTGGGATGTGTCGCCTGGAAAAATAGCCCAGTGAAATCAAATGGCTGGATTTTTACAAAAAATAACACAGCTGGAATACCAGGTGCCTAAGAGGACTGAGGCATCACAGAAAAAGCGTAGTTACTCACCTGTAACAGGTGTTCTCCAGGGATAGCAGGAATCAGTCCTCACATATAAGTGACGTCGACGCCGACGGAACCCTCGTGTGTAGCAATTCCCCAGCTTTCAAAGAAAGCCTTCGGGATTGCATTGCGCATGCGCGGTCCCCTTCCCGCCCAAGGGTGCCATCTTGCTCAGTCAGATGACATAGCTAAAAAGACCATAGCAGAATATGAATCCGGTCATTCAAAGTAACCGATATAACAAAACAAATAAATTTTTTTGTCGGAGAGGCCAACAAAGTGAAGGGAAAACCTCCTCTGATGGCTGATTTTTCACCGGACAGCGGTTTGACCTGAAGCAGGGGGATTAATGTCTAGACACCCGAAACGTGACACATTGTCTGAAAAAATTGCTGTTTGCAGTATTGTTTGGGTGGCCTACAGGAAATCACACACAGCTAAGTAAAAACGCTGCTTTGCACAACAAGAGATTTTTTAATTAAAATGGACTGGCAACGGCGGTGAGAGGAGGTTTTCCCTTCACTTTGTTGGCCTCTCCGACAAAAAAATTTATTTGTTTTGTTATATCGGTTACTTTGAATGACCGGGTTCATATTCTGCTATGGTTATGTTTTGACCTGGTTTTAGGTATTTTGTGTTGTATAGCTAAAAAGACGGCAAAATAAGAAAAAATTAATCAAAGAACTGCAACTCCAGGGGAGGAGGGAGGGTCGTGAGGACTGATTCCTTCTGTCCCTGGAGAACACCTGTTACAGGTGAGTAACTACGCTTTCTCCAGGAACAAGCAGGAAGTCAGTCCTCACATATGGGACTTCCTAGCTATAGGCTACCGAGAACCCATAGCTGAAAATGGCTCCCTCTAGAAGAGCCGCAGCAGCAGTGATAGGATTTTTTTCCGAGAACACAACCCCCATGGTAGCCTGACACCAAAGGGTCGGAGGGTAAGAGTTGCCTAAACCTCGAATAGGTTACGGAGTACCGCCTGACTGAAAACACTGTCCCGTCGGGACTCTCTATCCAGGAAGTAGTGGGCTGCAAAAAATCTGGCTTGAAGACCAAGTTGCGGGCCCGGCAGATGTCTGCCAACGGAACAGAGCGGTGGTTAGCCACTGATATGGCCTTAGCCCTGACAGAGTGGGCCGTGATTCGGCCCTGCAGCTGGAGGTCAGCTGCCCTGTACACCCAGGCGATGCAGTCTGCCACCCAGGTGGATAACGTGCACTTGGAGACAGGTAGACCCAGTTTACTAGGGTCATAAGAGACGAAGAGCTGGGAAGCTCTCCGATGTCCCTGTGTACGCTCCAGGTAGAAGGCAAGCGCCCTCTTACAGTCCAGGGTATGTAGAACCACTTCTGCCCTGCTGGTGTGTGGACTGGGGAAGGTGGTTGGAAGGACCACCTCTTCGTTGAGGTGAAATGAGGAAAACACTTTTGGAAGGAACTTCGGGTGAGTACGTAGGACCACCCTGTTTTTATAAAACCGTGTATACAGCCTATCCGATACGAAAGCCTGCAGCTCACTCACTCGTTGAGCAGACACGAGTGCCACCAGAAAGAGTACTTTCCAGGAAAGGAAACGTAGGTGACAGGTGGCCATTGGTTCAAAAGGTGGGCAAGTAAGCCACTGCAAGACCACATTTAAGTCCCACTCGGTAGCCTGTGGGAAAATTGGAGGCTTCAAGAGGAGGAGGCCTCTGAGGAATTGGGATACCAAAGGATGAGATGAAAGAGGTTGTCCGTCCACTGGAGAGTGGTGAGCTGATAGCACACTCAGGTGGACCCTGACAGAGTTAGACTTGAGGCCTAACTCTGAGAGGTGGAGTAAGTACTGCAATACCTGAGGTGCTTGATAAGTGAACGGGTTCTCCGTATGTTGGAAACACCACCCTTCAAATCTACGCCACTTGAACGCGTAGGATTTTCTAGTGGATTGCCTCCTAGAGGCCAGCAACACCTCCTCCACCTCCTTAGGGAGGAGTAGAGGAGCAAGAACTACCCTCTCAGCAGCCAAGCCATTAAGTTGAGGGATCTGAGATTGGGGTGTAGCAAGGAACCCTGTTCCTGGGTCAAGAGGTCGGGCTGCACCCCCAGCAGGAGTGGAGTTTCGACCGCCAGCTGAAGGAGAAGAGGGAACCAAGGCTGTCTGGGCCACCTGGGGGCCACCAGGATGACATAGGCCTTGTCCCGAAGAATCTTGAACAGAGTGTGTGCCACCAGGGGCGTGGGTGGGAACGCATAGAGAAGACCCTGTGCCCACGAGATCAGGAAAGCATCTGCCACCACACTCAGCGGATGCAGCTGCCTCGAGCAGAACCGGGGCAACTGATGGTTTTGCGGACTGGCAAAGAGATCCATGGATGGGAGACCCCAGCGGTTGAAGATCAGCTGGGCTACATCCCGATTTAGTTGCCATTCGTGAGGGTGAAGAATCCTGCTCAACTTGTCGGCCAGGAGATTCTCCTGACCTGGCAGATAAACTGCCTTTAGGGACATGTGCCACTGCAAAAGAGCAAAGATCCAGTCTCCTGGCATAGGATGCGAGATCCTGTGCCCCGTTTGTTGATGTAGAACATCGCCACCTGATTGTCCGTCTGTATCAGCACTGACTGATGTGCCAGAAGATGACAGAAGGCTTGAAGAGCTAGGCGAATGGCTCGAAGCTCTAGAAGATTGATCTGAAGCGTGGCCTCACGCGAGGACCATAGACCCTGAGTGCATGAACCCTGACAATGGGCTCCCCAGCCCAGCAAGGAGGCGTCTGTCGTCAGCACTTTGGTGTGAGAGGGAGGTTGAAATGGTACTCCCTGAAGCAAGTTGGGGGGGGTGAAGCCACCATTGCAAGGCTGTCACCAGTAACTTGGAGACTGCTACTCTGTCTCTGAGGCGGCCAGTGGCTTGTGTCCACTGGTCTCTGAGGCTCCATTGAGCTGTGAGCATGTGGAATCGAGCGTATGGAGTCACATGCACCGTGGAGACCATGTGGCCCAGGAGGCGTAGGAAGACCCTTGCGGAGACCTGAGGCCTGCGCTGGACCTGCTAAACCAAGTCCAGAAACCACCTTGCCCTGTCCAGGGGTAGGTAAGCCTTTGCCTTAAGTGTGTCCAGTCTTGCTCCTATGAACTCCAAGTGCTGAGTGGGGAGTAAAATGGACTTTCTTTGATTTATAACAAACCCTAGGTGCTGGAGCAGGGAGACTGTGCGAGCAGTGCCCTGCTGAGCCTCCTGTGCCGATTGGCCTCTGATGAGCCAGTCGTCCAGGTATGGAAAGACGAAGACACCCTGGCTTTTGAGGAAGGCCGCCACCACTGCTAGGCATTTGGTAAATACTCTGGGAGCGGTGGGTAGGCCAAAGGGTAGCACCTTGTACTGGAAGTGGTTTCCTCCGACCACAAACCTGAGGTATTGTCTGTGGTCTGGGTGTATAAGGATGTGAGTATAAGCATCCTTTAAATCTAAGGAGCATAGCCAGTCTCCCTGGTGGAGGTAAGTCAGCAGGATCCCAAGGGAAAGCATCTTGAACTTTTCCCTCACCAGGAACTTGTTCAGATTTCGCAAGTCTAGGATGGGGCGAAGGCCTCCCTTTCTTTTTGGTATGAGGAAATACCTGGAGTAGAAGACTTGCCCCTGCAGGTGGTGGGGCACCGGTTCCACCTCCTGATCCTTTAACAGACCTGTCAACTCCTGCAGGAGGAGGCTCCTGTGAAGTGGGGGCCTCAGAGGCTCTCCTGGGAAAAAGGAGGTGGGCACCTGGTGGAAGTGGAGTAAGTAGCCCTGCTGGACTACTTGCAGAACCCAGGCGTCGGTAGTAATGGCTGGCCACCTGTGAGCATAGTGGGCCAGCTTTCCTCCTGTGCAGGGCCAAACCACTGTTGGGAGAGGAGCTATGCACCAGGAGTCAAAAAACCCCTCCCGCTGAGTAGGAGCCGGAGCTGGAGGCTTGGGAGTCTTCGGCTTACGTGGGCCATGCCCCTGTTCCCTGGTCTGCTGCCCCTATTGGGGAGCTGGGGCGGCCTGGTAAGTGGGGTAGTTTCTGTAAGCCGTACCCTTCCTCGGGAAAAGGGGCATTTTCTCCGAGGCCTTCTTCTTGTGAGAAGGTGCAGATGTCTTCTTCGACAACCTTGTCCGGGTCAAGTACTCGGACTCGAGTTCTGCAGCTTTCTCAATCATGCGTTTGCCGAAGAGGTTGTCTCCTCGGCACGGGACATCGACCAACTTGTCCTGAACCCATGGCTCTAGGTTTGACGACATCAGCCAGGCCTGACGATGTGCACCAATGTCGGCTGCGGCTAATTGGGTCGAAGCCTTGAAGCCGTCATAAGCTGCTTGAGACATGAACTTCGAGCACTCTCTGATCCCCGTGGACAAGGCCTTGAAGCGCTGCAAGGGTTCCTCGGACAGGCCAGCCGAGAACCCGGCAATCTCCTTTGCCAGGTCCCGCAAGTACATGCCCATGTACAGCTGGTAAGTTTGGACACAGCATGACAGCATCGAGTCCTGGTAGCACTTTCTGCTGAGGGGGTCCAGGTTCCAGGCCTCCTGGCTGGGAGGCACCGAGGAGTGCGTTTTTTGGCTTTTCAGCCGGTGTATGGCCGATTCCACAACCATGGAGTTGTGCGGCAGCTGCGCTTTCTGGAACCCAGGACTCTTGCGGACTCGATAGATGGAATCAACCCGCTTGCTGATTACCGGCATCGAGGCCGGGGACTCCCACATTCGGAGCATCAGCCGTTCCAACATCGGAGGCACTGGTGCAGTAAGGGCCTCCTTCGGGGGAGAGTCATACTGGAGGGCTTCGAGCTCTTCGGCTCGAGGCTCCTCCTCGGCATCCGCAGGGAATGCCAAAGCCTTGGCCATGTGCCTGACGGTCCGAGAACCGAGTGTCCTCCGGAGGGGACCTAGTCCGAGGCTCCGAACCCGGCGAGTCCGATGGGGTACACCGGGTCCGGAAGGTGTCTGGGGAGTCTTCCTCCTCCGTCTCCCACGCCAAGTCCTCCGAGGAGGATTCGATGGGCTCTGGCCTCGAGGGCTTCGGGCCCGGCCGCCCCGACGCCGAGGGCACCGGCGTCAACGACCTCGGTCCCGAAAGGGATGTCGAGAAGGACCTTGGCCGAGGATCAACTCGAGACCTGATCAACTCGAGGATCGGTTCGGCCTCCGGCGTCGACTTAGACGTCAACGTCCTGGTGGTCAGGGTGGATGGACCGGCGAGACCGGCCATCAGTGCCTGCTGCTGCTCCATGAAGGCAGCCATGCTGCTCTCCAGGGCCGTCAACCTGAGACTGAGCTCAGAAGGCTCCGCAGCTCCCGGCTTGGGTCCGACAATGCCGGCTCTCCCGGAGGAGAGTCCACGAGGACAACAGAAGTTACCTTGCCCGACGCCTCCGGCTCCCTGCAAGGTTGTTTAGCCGGCTGCTCCGACTCCGAGGACCCGGGGCGGCGGTCCGAACTCTGCGGCCTGGAACCCGAGGGCCCAAGCCGATCAGAGGCGTCCAGCAACACCACCCTCACGAGTTTCTTCTTCCTCCGGTGTTCCCTGGAGGGAGACCCCCCACTCAGAAGACCCACAATGGTGCTCGGGCTCCAATTCCTGAGATGTCGAGGCTTCTGACGAGGTCCAGGCCCGGCCGGAGCGGACTCGGAAAAAATTCTGTCACACTGCTGCTGCCTGCTCCTCAAAGACTTTGAAGACATCTTATCACACGGACCACAGACCACCGGGTCATGGTCGGGGCCGAGACAACGGAGGCAGCAGTCATGTGTGTCAGTGAGAGACATCAACTTCTTACACCGATCACATTTTTTAAACCCGTTGGCAGCCATTGGGGGAAAAAGGGCCCCTGCGAGGTCAAACAACCTGGCTGCCAGTGAAAACTAAAAAGAGCGCGAACGCTAGTCACGAAGGACAAAAACGAAAAATAGGACCGGACTCAATACCGGTGTACCAAGCCGAGGGTGGGAAGGGGAACCGTTGTCGAACCGGGAAGCTGAAAAATATATATAAACTTTTCTACTTTTTCCACGGTGGAAAAAGGACCACGTCTGTTGGGCTCCGCGGAAAAAAGAAGACTGAGCAAGATGACAACCTTGGGCGGGAAGGGGAAAACGCATGCGCGATGCAATCCCAAAGGCTTTCTTTGAAAGCTGGGGAATTGCTCCGCACGAGGGCTCCGTTGGCGCCAACGTCACCCATATGTGAGGCCTGACTTCCTGCTTGTTCCTGAAGAATAAAGGAAACTTAAAACCGTTCAAAAACCCTGTGCTAAGGAAAATACAGGAAAAGCACAGAAAATGGTAACAGCAAACAGGAAAAAAAATATGCGAATACACACCAAAGAGAGGCTACTCACACAGTGAATGCTAGCATGTCCGTGGGACTCCGCTGAAAGAAAAACTGAGAATAAGATGGCGCCATGGCTGCAGGTGGGAAGGCATGCACATGCATGGGGTCAAGCTTCCAAAAGCTTCTCAAAAGAGCTGGGCGGGTTCTCTGTGGGCTCCATCAGATGACATCACCCATATGAGACCATTTTCCTGCTTGTCTACAGAGAAATGTCTGATCGCCTCTGCAGAAAAGATGAGAATAAGGTCCTCACGAGTTGTGGTGGCTGATAGAAACCTGCATCCATATATTGAGAGTATTTGTAGGCTTTGAAATTATTGTCACTCATACGTGAGGACTTATCCTGCTGGTCCATAGAAAAAACAAAGATATCTAAGTTTGGACCATTTTACTAAATGTTAGTATAAGCTATCTGCTGCAGGGCCCATTTTATTCCTATGGATATGGTAGAAGATAGCACGTGCTAATGTTTCGAAAACATGGCCCTTTATTTTTTTTAAATATGAAAGTCATATATGTTTTTGGTAGACATGCAATGGCAAGCTTGATTATCAATGATTTTGCTCTTTAAAAGTTAGATGTGTTTGCCTTATAGCTATTTATTCATCATTCATAATCTCTATTAGAGCCAAAAAATACAGCACCAGGTATATAAAATAAATGTTGAAGTGATTACAATTAGAATTTAACAACACATGTTAAGAGCTAAAATTGCCTTTTGTTTCATCTTTTTCCCCTAGTAACACAGTCAGAGTATATCAATTTTGCTTTGAACACACTCATCTAGAACTACTTTATCAAAGCAAAATATACAGAAAATTACAGCACAGAGACAAATTCTTCAGAAGAAACTAACAATTCTCCTTACCTGGTACATCTATTAATCTCTTATAGACATTCAAGAAAGCTGCCTCTGCTTCTTTGCTTCTTTTACTCAATGCATCAATCTAAACAAGAAAATAAAATCTCAGGGAAGCATTTTTGAAACCATAAACCATGCATTACAGATAAAAGGCAAATTTTCCAGGAAAAGATAACATGAAATGGAGTTCAGCATTTGAAAAGTGTACATCATTTAAAAAAAAGATAATTACATTAATTTTGCTTCAAAACACAAGTTTGCAATAGCTATACAGCGAAATAAGTAGTCTGACATGCAAAAGGTTACTTGTCCCTTCTGAAAATTTTCAGTAAAATATTTACTATTTTCAAATTTGCCAAATGCTAAAGCCAAACTATTAAGCACTTTAATTTATCATAACGTGGAGGGGAATTTTAGAAGATCCATCCAAGTACAATCTGGGACATCAAAGCCAGGTGGTCGGGAAAAAAAAGCAGAAACGTTCAATAGGGACATCTGCAGGGGCGTCTATTTAGACATCACCAGAACCATATTTCAGAACCCAGACATCTAGGATAGTATGGGTTAGGAACAGGGCAGCCAGAGTTCAAACTCCGCTACTGCTGTAGTTAAAATTCTGCCGAGTACTGGGGATCATAGAGTGCTTTCTTCTCTATGCCCTCTAGATGTTTTTCAGCTAAAACAAGCACGTTCCAGATGCCTGTTCATAGCTATATGTGCTTCGGAGAAGGTGCCAGACATCCATAATGTTTCTATGACCGGGTAAGAACGTCCAGGACCCTGAAAATGACCTAACCACGCCTCCAGTTTCCGGGAATGCCCCCTCCATGCCTTCATTCCGATTCAGACATCCTCACACTGGGGATGCCCCCACAGTCAGCTTCTAAAATGACTCTGGAGACAGTCTCTGTGCTTTGGACATCTATATGCCTGTTTTTGGATCACCAAAGAAATAATAGGGTTTCTAGAATGACCCCCATATATTCTTTTCAAAATATACTCTCCTCTAAATATAATTGACACCAGATTCTATCGTCAGCAGGGTCAAATTTGCTGCCACTGCACCATCAAGTGGGGAATAGGTGCTACTAAACTGCCAAAGTTCACTTTTTCCTGCCAAGCAAGACAGCAAGCCTTCTGCCAGGGACCTCCCCCTATGCAGAACTGTGACTTCTCCTGCTTAGTACTACTACTACAGTCAAACCTCGGTTTTCATGATTAATCCGTTCAAAAAAGTCTGACTAAAACCGAAACGGACTAAAACCGAAGCAAGATTTCCCATAAGAAATAATGTAAATTCAATTAATCCGTTCCAGACACCCAAAAATATTGACAAAAAATACATTTTATAGAGAGTCAATCCCACTTCTGGCCACAAGATGGTGCTCCAGAGGTATTTTTGGCAGACAAATTGTTTAAACTGCTGAGAAGGGAGAAAGATTAACAGCACAGTCAAGATGCAAATCTTCAACAAAAAAACATCCAGAAATTTTTAAAGAAAACAGAAAAAAAAAAGAAGGATCCACAAAAAAAAAAGGCACCAGCCACAGCCACCGGAAACACCACTCTCCCGCTCAGCACAGCAAACACACAGATAACCTAGGACACTAATCTGATCGCTGACTCCGTCTCAACAGCGTACCCCGCAAGAGAAAGAACTGCCTGCCACATTCATTCAACATCTCCTGCTTACCCATTCAATATCTCCTGCTACCCTGCTACCTCCGAGCCTGAGGGGGCGCTCCAGAGAACAGGCAGGCGGTGGAGAGATCGGGGCCTTCCTCTCTGCAATCCTTGCATCTCTGGCTCGAGGATGTTGCTCCATTTCAACACGCGATCGGTGAGTCGGGGGGGGGGTAGTGCTGCCGGGACTGGGCAGGCAAGCGTGTACTGTATTGCAGTACGAAAACCGAGGCGATGGACGAAAACCGAGACAAGATCGCCGTCTGAAAACACGTCGAAAACCGAAACCGACGAAAACCGGGGCAACCGAAAACCGAGGTTTGACTGTACTACTAATCATTTGTATAGCATAACAAGGCGTACGCAGCGCTGTACATATAGATGTAAGACACAGTCTTTACTCATCAGAGCTCACAATCTAATCAAGACAAAATACATAGCGAAACCAGGGACTAGTGTATAGTAAGATACACATAAGTAGTGGACAAGAGAATGAAGGGCATCAGGATACAAAAGCAGCCTCAAAGAAGTAGGTCTTCAGCCAGAGAAGGAGGTAGTCTGTTCCAGGCATACGAGGCAGCAAGGTGGAATGAAATCTGGAGTTGGCAGTGGCAGAGAAGGGCACAGACAAAAGGGATCTGTCAGAGAAGCAGAGTTCCCAAGGAGGCATGTAGAGTGAGATAAGAACATAACATAAGATATGCCATACTGGGTCAGACCAAGGTCCATCAAGCCCACTATCCTGTTTCCAATAGTGGCCAATCTAGGTCACAAATAACAATTTCCCCAAAAGACACAGGTTCTATAATACTTGTATTGGGGCAAGCAGTGGATGTTCCATGTCTCCTTAATAATGATTTAAGGACCTCTTCTGCAGATAAGAGAGGAAAGGTAGTGAGGAGCCGCAGAATGAATGCACTTGTAGGTAAGTAGAAGTTTGAACTGGATGCGGAAACAGATAGGGAATTAGTGAAGTGACTTGAGAAGAGGGGTTACATGAGCATAGCACCTCTGTGCAATGCCTTTATTCCAGACAGAAGAGAAAATTAAGGCATCCTGCAGAGCATTTGTTACTTCAGGCAGAGGTGGGTACTCTCAACCGTCTATTCTCCCTCTCTCATACTGAATTCATTATTTACTCTCACACATACTATAACAAATCTTGATAATACACTGCTAAAGAATACTAGAAAAAAAATGTGTCGGACTATTAGCTTTAAGCTAGCTCAGATATAGTTTGTCACCACTTTTTTTTCACGCAATACAAATTTCTTCCCCCAAAAAACCCCAAAACACCGTTCACTTAATTACTCTTCCCAACACAATGCTGTTTCGAATTCAAGTCGCAGTACTCATCTGCAAAGTTTTCTTGTAATCATAGTCCCATTTGCAATTATAAAAGGCACATAACTCTTTAACCAGCGATCTTCAATTTCATACTGGCTCTGGTTCAAAATGGTTCCAGCATTCATTTAAACACTGATCCAATTTCATTCCCAATGATGTCAGAGTGAGAAAATCTGAAGGTATACACTTCATATCCCTCACTTGGTTTGCAGCTTGTCATGCTGTGAGGGCTTGTGTGCATCAATGATGCTTAGAGCTAAGCTATCAGTAGCTTAGCTACTGGAAGAGTCTCCCAAGATAGACAGGTCTC
The DNA here is from genome assembly GCA_033557465.1 of Ichthyophis bannanicus. Classification (NCBI taxonomy): domain Eukaryota; kingdom Metazoa; phylum Chordata; class Amphibia; order Gymnophiona; family Ichthyophiidae; genus Ichthyophis; species Ichthyophis bannanicus. The sequence goes on along the minus strand of CM066042.1, from coordinate 240,031,360 downwards.
AGCTGAGGTGCCAGACTAAGACAAACCACCCATCTGGGCAGCATCAGAATGGGATGGTGTTGTAAGCGAAGGGTCATATTTCTTTGACAAATGCAACAACATCGGAATTAACTGTGTGAAAGAAAGGCTTAGCAAATCTACTTCTGTATCTTGCCACGAAAACCCAATGGATAGTCACAAAATAAATTGCACTGTAGTGCTGAAAGTTGAAACACCCAGGTTGGAAGGCACTCAAACGGATACTGGGGATAATTTGAAGACTGCTCAGAATAAAGCCAGCATTTATGATGTGGTTGGATCTGCTGATGTAGCTGTGCATGAAGAGAGAGTCAGAAGTTGTACAGATGTCTTCCATATTGGGTCATGGAATTTACAAAGCATGAACCAAGGGAAATTGGAGGTGGACAAGAATGAAATCGAATGTGTCCAACTCCATCTGTTGGGTGTCAGTGAACTGAAATGGACTGGCTTTGGGCACTTTGCATCTGATGATCATATGGTCTACTATGCTGGAAATGAAAGACGAAGAAGAAATGGTGTTGCCTTTATAATTAAGAAGAAATTTGCGAGAACTAATTAAATACAATGCAGTCAGCGAACGCTTAATTTCTACTCATCTACGAGAAAAGCCCTTAAACACAACTATAATACAGGTATATACCCCAACAACAGCTGCAGAAGAGGAAGATGTTGACGAGTTCTATGAACAAGTACAAGCTGAAAATGAGAGAACATGCAAACAGGATATCCTGATAGTCATGGGTGACTGGAACGCAAAAGCTGGTGATAAAGAAAAAGGCAAAGTGGTTGGAAAATATAGACTTGGCAACAGAAACGAAGCTGGAGAAAGATTGATAGAATTTATCTCAAACACCTTTTTCCAGCAACACAAGTGCTGCAAAGCGGTCTATGTCCGGGGTTCCCCAAATTTGAAAAATCTTGGCCACCTGGTCTGCATGTACAGACCATTCGTGTGGAAGCAGAACTCGACTGAGTCTGTCTGCCCAAGAGTTTTGTATGCCTGGAAGATACACTGCCAGGAGATGAAACTGATGCTCTCTGGCGAGGGCCCATAGTCGCAAAGCTTTATTGCAAAGTGACAGAGAGCCTCTTCCCCCCTGTTTGTTCACGGGGAACATGGCTACTTGATTGTACGTGTGAATGAGGACCGTCTTGTAGCTGAGCAGAGTGTGGAGCACTCGAAGAGCAAGGAAGATTGCTCTGAGCTCCAAGAGATTGATATGTAGATGAGTCTCCTCTGGAGTCCAGGTGCCTTGGGTGGAGAGGTCTTGCAGATGAGCTCCCCAACCCATTGGTGAAGCATCTGTTCTGAGAGTTGCCTGGGGTAAGGGTTGTTGAAATGGGGACCCCAGCAACAGGTTCTGAGTGGACTGCCACCATTGGAGGGACAAAATAAGGCGATTTGTGTTTGCTATTTTGTCTGACAGGCACCCTGATGCCTGGGTCCACTGAGTGGATAAAGTCACCATGGGCTGCTCTCATATGGAGGCAAGCATAAGGAACCACATGCACGGTAGATGCCATGTGGCCTAGTAGTTGTAGCATTTCTCAGGCAGTGCCAAAACCTCAACTGCACCATGCGAAGGCAACGGGCCTAGGGAAGATAGGCCCTTGCTTTTCTGGTATCCAGCAAAGCTCCTATGAACTCTAGGACTGAGTGGGAGTTAGGCTGGATTTTGGGATGTTTATGACCAGACCCAAATACTGAAGGATACGCATTGTGCAAGATAGAGAAGTCCTGGCCCCTGACTCTGATGGGGCTCGAATGAGCCAGTTGTCTAAGTAGGGGAAGACGAATATCTCTAGAGTGCGGAGAAAGAGTAGTTACTCACCTGTAACAGGTGTTCTCCAGGAGCAGCAGGAATCAGTCCTCACATATGGGTGACGTCGGCGCCGATGGAGCCCTCGCGGAGCAATTTCCCCAGCTTTCAAAGAAAGCCTTTGGGAATTGCAGCGCGCATGCGCGGTCCCCTTCCCGCCCAAGGGTGCCATCTTGCTCAGTCTGATGACATAGCTAAAAGACAGCAAAAAAATTAGCAAAAACGAAATGATAGGACTGCAACTCCAAGGGGAGGAGGGAGGGTTGTGAGGACTGATTCCTGCTGCTCCTGGAGAACACCTGTTACAGGTGAGTAACTACTCTTTCTCCAGGACCAAGCAGGAAGTCAGTCCTCACATATGGGACTCCCAAGCTTAAGGCTACCGGAGATCTCAAGCACAAAAATGAGCTCCCTCTAGCTCAGCAGCATAGAAGGAAGGAATCTTCTCTGAAAACGTCCCCGACCGGTAGCCCAACACCAGGGCCGGAGGGTAGGAGTTGCCTAAACCTCAAAGAGATTATGGAGGACTGCCTGACCGAAAGCACTGTCCCTGCGGGACTCCCTCTCCAGGCAGTAATGGGCCACAAAAGTCTGGCTTGAAGACCAAGTAGCGGCCCGGCAGATGTCTGCCAACGGAACAGAGCGGAGGTGAGCCACTGACGCAGCCTTCGCCCTAACACGATGAGCCGTGACTCGACCCTCCAACGAGAGGCCGGCTGCCCCATAAGCCCAGGCGATACAGTCAGCTACCCAAATGGACAAGGTACGCTTGGAGACAGGTAGCCCCAAGTTATTGGGGTCAAAAGAAACGAAGAGCTGAACAGCCCTTCTATGCTCCCGCGTACGGTCAAGGTAGAAGGACAAGCCCTCCTACAGTCCAGGGTATGCAGGACCGTTTCAGCCCGGCTGGAGTGAGGCCTGGGAAAGAAGGTCGGAAGAACCACCTCCTGGTTGAGATGAAAAGGAGAAACCACTTTTGGAAGAAACTTAGGGTGAGTCCGTAAGACCACCCTATTCCTGTAGAACCTAGTGTAAGGAGGATCAGACACTAGGGCCTGCAGTTCACTAACATGCCTAGCAGAGGTAAGGGCTACCAAGAACAAGGTTTTCCAAGAAAGAAAACGAAGAGGGCAGGTAGCCATAGGTTCAAAGGGCGGACAGGTAATCCGCTGCAAGACCACATTCAGATCCCATTCAGGGGCTGGTGGACGCAAAGGAGGCTTAAGCAGAAGGAGGCCTCGGAGAAAACGAGCCACCAAAGGGTGGTTGGAAAGAGGCCTGCCAGCTAACGGTGCGTGATGTGCAGAGAGAGCACTGAGGTGGACTCTGACAGAGTTGGACTTAAGGCCCAGATTGGAGAGGTAAAGCAAATATTACAAGACCACTGCCACCAAGCAGGAGAAGGGATTCTCAGACTGCTGAGCACACCACACGGAGAAGCGACGCCACTTAAAAGCATAGGACTTCCGGGTGGAGGGCCTCCTGGAGGTCAAGACGACCTCTTCCACCTCCCGAGGCAGCAGGAGGGGAGCAAGGACTACCCTTTCAGCAGCCAGGCCATCTGATGAAGGGACCGGAGGTTGGGGTGTAGGAGAGACCCGTGGTCCTGTGTCAGGAGATCGGGTTGAAACCCCAGAGGAAGAGGAGTGTCCACCGCCAGCTGCATTAGAAGCGGGAACCAAGGTTGCCTCGGCCACCGGGGAGCCACTAGGATCATCGAGGCTTTGTCTCGGAGAACTTTGAAGAGCGTTTGAGACACCAGCGGCATGGGAGGAAAGGCATACAAGAGGCCTGTGGACCATGGAATCAGAAAAGCATCCGGCGCTACTCTGAGAGGATGCGGTTGCCGAGAGCAGAATCTGGGTAGTTGCCGGTTCAGAGGACTGGCAAACAGATCCATGGTGGGGAGTCCCCACTTGAGAAAGATCTGCTGAAGCACTAATGGATCCAATCTCCACTCGTGTGGTTGGAGGATCCTGCTTAGTTTGTCTGCCAGGTAATTTTCCTGACCTGTGAGATAGACCGCTTTGAGGAGTATGCCGTGGCCCACTGCCCAAGAGCACAGCCGTCGTGCCTCCTGACAGAGAAGGAAGGAGCCTGTGCCTCCTTGTTTGTTCACGTAGAACATTGCTACTTGATTGTCCGTCTGGACCAGTACAGACTGGTGAGAAGTGAAGTGGGAGAAGGCTCTCAGAGCTAGGCGGATGGCTCTGAGCTCCAGGAAGTTTATCTGCTGCGCAGACTCCCAAGGAGTCCAGAGGCCTTGAGTACATGTCCCTTGGCAATGTGCTCCCCATCCCAGGAGAGAAGCATCGGTTGTTAGTACCTGAGAAGGAGGAGGAGATTGAAAATCCACTCCCAGTACTAGGTTTGGCAGATGAAGCCACCACCGCAGAGAAGAGACCAGCAGGTCCGAGACTTGTACGGAGTCCATCAGGCTCCCCGTGGCCTGATGCCATTGCGTGCGAAGGCACCACTGGGCAGGTCGCATGTTCAGGCGGGCATTGGGGGTCACATGGACCGTGGAAGCCATATGGCCGAGCAGTCTCAGAAATTGCCTGGCAGAGACCAGGGAATTGCTGCGAAAGTGGCTGGCGAGATTCATGAGCCTGTGGGCCCTGTCCAGAGGCAGGAAGGCCCACGCCTGAAGTGTGCTTAACCTTGCGCTGATGAATTCGAGATCTTGAGAGGGGAGCAAAGTGGACTTTGCAAAGTTTATGACAAAGCCCAAGTGCTGGAGCAGAGACACAGTGCGATGAGTGGCTTGAGTGGCCTCTTGGGAAGACTGGGCCCGGATGAGCCAGTCGTCCAGGTATGGAAACACAAAAAGGCCTTGAAGTCTGAGATAGGCCGCCACCATTGACAGGCATTTGGTGAAAACCCTGGGGGCGGAGGATAGGCCAAAGGGCAGGACCCTGTACTGGTAATGATTTCCTCCCACAACAAATCTGAGATATTGTCTGTGGTCTGGATGAATAAGGATGTGAGTATAGGCATCCTTCAGATCTAAGGAGCATAGCCAGTCTCCCTGCTGGAGGTAGGGCAGCAGGATTCCAAGGGAATGCATCTTGAACTTTTCCCTTGCCAGGAACTTGTTGAGGTTTCGCAAGTCCAGGATGGGTCTGAGGCCTCCTGTTCTCTTTGGTATCAGAAAGTACCTGGAATAAAAGCCGTGACCTCTCAGGTGGTGGGGCACCGGTTCCACAGCCTGTTCCTGAAGAAGACTTGCCAACTCCTGAGGAGTAAGTCCCTGTGCAGAGGGAGTCTTGGAGGCTCCCCTGGAAAGTAGGAGGGAGGTACCTGGTGAAAGTGTAGAAGATAGCCTTTCTGAACTATATGAAGTACCCAGGTATCTGATGTGATGGCTGACCACCTGTGGGCAAAGTGGACCAGCCGGCCTCCTGTGCTGAGAGAAACCAGCTGAGGGGAAGAGGCTATGCTGATGGAGTCAAAAACCCCCACCCTGCTGAGCAGGGGCCGGCGTAGTGGGCTTGGGGGCCTGCTGCCTACGGGACCCATTACCCCGTCCCTTGGCCTGCTGACCCTTTTGGGGAGCTGCTGAGGCCTGATACTGAGGGTACTATTTATAGGCAACCGCCTTCCTCGGGTAAAAGGGCTTTTTCCCCGAGCCCTTCTTCTTCTGAGAAGGGGCAGAGGTTTTTCTGGACAGCCTAGTTCTGGTCAGAGTCTCGGTCTCGATTTGTGCAGCCTTTTCAGCCATGGGTTTGTCAAAGAGGTTTTCACCTCTGCAGGGGACATCGACCAACTTGTCCTGGACCCATGGCTCGAGGTCGGATGACTGAAGCCAAGCCTATCGGCGGGCACCGATGCCGGCTGCGGCTACTCGAGCCGATGCTTCGAAGCCATCGTAGGCTGCTCGAGAGATAAACTTCGAGCACTCTCGAATCCCAGTGGACAAGGCTTGGAACCTCTGCAAAGGTTCCTCGGAGAGACCAGCAGAGAACCCGGCAATTTCCTTTGCCAGATCTCGGAGATACATGCCCATATAGAGCTGGTAGGTCTGGACTCGACAAGCAAGCATAGAGCCCTGGAAACACTTTCTACCAAGGGCATCCAGGCTCCGGGCCTCCCGGCCGGGAGGCACTGAGGAGTGCATCTTTTGACTCTTGAGTCTATGCATGGCCGATTCCACCACCATGGAATGGTGCGGTAGTTGTGCCTTTTGGAACCCGGAGCTCTTGCGGACTCGATAAATGGAATCGACCCGCTTGCTTAACACCGGCGCCGACGCCGGGTTCTCCCACATGCGGAAGAGAAGTCGTTCCAGCATCGGAGGAACCGGTACAGTAAAGGCCTCCTTCGGGGGAGAATCATACTGGAGGGCATCGAGCTCCTCGGCTCGAGGCTCCTCCTCGGGATCCGCGGGGAATGCCAAGGCCTTGGCCATATCCCGCACGAAGTCCGAGAACCGGGTGTCCTCCGGGGGGGGACCGTCTCCGAAGTTCGGACTCGCGCGAGTCCGATGGGACACACGGAGTCCGAAAACTACCAGGGGACTCTTCGTCCTCCGATTCCCAATCGGACTCCTCGGAGGAGGATTCGAGTGGCTCCGGTCGGGCGGGCACCAATGTCCTCCGCCCCGACGCCGAAGGTGTCGGCGTCGACGACCTCGGTCCCGAACGGGAGGCCGAGGGAGACCACGACCGAGGATCGACTCGAGCTCGGATAGACTCAAGGATCGGCTCGGTCTCCGGGGTCGACTTGGACGTCGACGTCCCGGTGGCCGGGGCAGACGCATTGGCAAGGCCAGCGATCAATGCCCGCTGCTGGTCCATGAAGGCAGCCAAACTGCTCTCCAAGGCCGTCAACCTGAGTCCAAGCTCAGAAGACCCAGCAGCCCCTGACTCGGGCCCCGACGGCGTCGGGCCCGACGTCAGCTCCTTCGGAGGCGAGTCCACGAGGACCACAGTACTCACGTGTCCAGGCGACTCCATTTCGAGACGAGGATGTTTCGAAGGCCTCTCCGACTCCGAGGACCAGGGACGGCTATCGGGGCTATGCGACCTAGCCCTCGAGGAACCAGGAGTGTCCACCGACGCCGTCCTCGCGGGTTTTTTCTTCCGATGATGTTCCCGGGTAGGAGACCCCCGCTCAGAGGAACCCCGACGATGCTCAGGACCGGAGTCCCGGGACATCGAAGCCTCTGACGAGGTCCGGGCCCGGCCGGACGCAGAGTCAGAGAAGATTCGTTCTCGTTGATGCTGCCGACTCCTCAACGCTTTTGAGGACATCTTGCCACATGGACCACAGATCATCGGGTCATGATCGGGTCCGAGGCAGCGGAGGCAGCAGTCGTGTGTGTCGGTAAGAGACATGAGTTTCTTACAGCGATCACACTTCTTAAACCCGCTGGCAGCCATCGAGGGAAAAAGGGCCCCTGCGAGGTCAAAAGACAGGGCTGCCAGTGAAAAGGAAAAAAATGGCGCGAACGCTTGTCACGAAGGACAAAAAACCGAAAAATAAAGAAACGGACCCGATACCGGCGTAGCGGGTCCAGGCGGGAAAAAGGATCCGGCGTCAAACCGAAAAAGAATAAAAAATAAGAGAGAAAATCAACTTTTTCAGCGGTGATCACAAACAGCGTCTGTAGGGCTCCGCGGAAAAAAGACTGAGCAAGATGGCACGCTTGGGCGGGAAGGGGACCGCGCATGTGCGCTGCAATTCCAAAAGGCTTTCTTTGAAAGCTGGGGAAATTGCTCTGCGAGGGCTCCGTAGGCGCTGACGTCACTCATATGTGAGGACTGACTTCCTGCTTGGTCCTGGAGAAATGCTGCTACCACAGCCATGCATTTCGTGAATACTCTTGGTGCTGAGGCCAGGCCAAAAGGAAGCACCCTGTATTTATTTATTTTTATTTATTTCTTCTATACCGCCCCTTCCAGAGATCAAGGGCGGTTTACATGGAACAAGTTAACAAATTATGTATACTTCGATATTGGTATTGCTTTCCTTGAAAAAGGAACCAAAGGAACTTTCTGTGAGTTGGATGGATGAGAACATGGGTGTACGCATCCTTGAGATCTAGAGAACAAAGCCAATCCTGACTCTGAAGGTATGGCAGCAGAGTTCCTAGAGAAATCATCTTGAATTTCTCCTTGAACAGGAATTTGTTCAATTCTCTGAGGTACAAAATAGCTTTGTATCCCCCTGTTTTCTTTGGGATAAGGAAATTGGGGGAGTAAAACCCTGTACCCTGTTGATGAATGGGTACTTCTTCTATTGCCCCTTGGGCAAGAAGCATAGTGACCTCTTGACCTAACAGGTTGATGAGAGAGGTCTGAGAATTGAACCATTGCAGGAGGGAGCATGCACAGAAAGTGCAGCTTGTACCCCTCTCTTATAATGGAGTGTGTCCAATGCTCTGCTGTTATCTGCTCCCACCTGGGGGCAAAGTGACATAACCTTCCTGGAATGGTGGAAGGCTCTGGTCCATTGAGGGCCAGGAAGGCTAAGTTCTCTAGATGAAAGTCAAAGGCCTTATGGAGGCTGAGACTGCTGAGACGACTGAGGCTTAGCAGTCTTTGCTTTCCTTTGTTTAGGTGGTTGCTGACCCTTCCGGGCAGGCTGACCTGCAGAACGTCCCTGCTGGGAATAAGAGGGATAAAACCTCTTCTTTTTTTAGAAGAAAGTCTTCTTGAAAGATTTCTTCCTCGCAGGATCAGCTGTGGCTTTGGATAGCCTATCCAAAGTGGAGTTGTCAGCATCTAATTCATTGGCTTTTTCTTGCCAATTTTTGCCAAACAGATTTTCACCTGGGCAAGGGATATTGCCCAGTTTGTCCTGCACCCAGAGCTCCAAATCGGATGCCTGGAGCCAGGCAATTCTACGTGCACCTATGGCAATGGCAGAGGTTCTGCTTATGCACTCAAAACAGTCAAAAGCTGCATGGTTGACAAACTTAGAAACATCCTGGGCATGTTTGACCAGTGTGAGAAAATCCTGCCTTCTATCCTCAGGAAGAAGAGGGTTCAAAACCTCTAAATCACCTGTGACTTCTTTAAGGAGCATTCCCATATATAAAATATAGGAACTGATCCTGGCAGAAAGCATGGAAGCCTGGAAAGTACGACGTCCAAAGGCATCCAAAGTTCTACACTCACGTCCTGGAGGATTAGAGGCATGCCTCTTTGCACTCCTGATCCTTCTCATAGCTGATTCCACTACAATAGAGTGGTGAGGAAGCTGAGTTTTCTGGAATCCAGGACAAGGAGGGACTCGATACATGGTATCCAGTCTGCGAGAGTGAGGAGAGGTGGTGAGAGGTGTCTCCCAGGTGTCTCCCACATTCTCAACATGAAATCATGTAAAATCTCATGGATAGGCAAGGTAGCTGCCTCCTTAGGAGCTTTGGGATATTGTAAAATCTCCAACTCCTTAGCTCTGGGCTCTGTTTCAGGAGTCACAGTAATGGACAAACCACGAGCCACCTCCCTGATAAAGTCCTGAAAGGAGATATCCTCTGGAGGAGACATCCTACGCTTAGGAGAGGAAGGCTCCTCTGGGAGAAGTATTCCGGTACCGACAGAGCTGTCAGAATCCTCAGAGTCCTCTGAGGATTCGAAGTACCTTCTGTCCGGATGCTCTTGAAGAGCCCGATACCCGTACAGACCAAAGTCGGTACCGGGGGGTATCGGTACTGGGGTATCGGTACCGGAAAGCATTGCATGACTGGGTGTCGGCAAAGCCAATACCAATGTCGATGCTATCGGTACCGATGCCGGTACCACTTAAGCCACCAGAGGTTCCTCAGTATTCTTCCCAAAGCATATAGGAGAAAACATGGCAAGCCTCACACAATCGTAGGCAACAAGGAGTAATCAACAGTCAAGAACTATGTACAGGAAGCATAAACAGAAGGCTGTCGGTAGAAGATGAACCTGCAGAGTCAAAATTTAAAATAATAGCAGACCCAAGAGTACCATAGCAGAAGAACAGAGCAATACAGTTTCAGGGGCAGGCCCTGGACTAGTCAAGCAGGACAAGGAAAGGACATCATCTGGCAAGTAAAATGTCACCTTCCATATCATCCTGCTAGACCAGTCCAGACAAGTGGGATGTACTAAAGCTTCAATACTACTGGGCAGAAAAAAGACACAGCAGATTGCAAAACTCTTGAGCTGAAGGCCACATCCGCCTATGCGTGGACATCCAAGTGGTAATGCTTGACAAAAGTGGAAAGTAATGTCCACGTTGCTGCCCAAAAAATGTCTGCAGGGGCCACCGAGCTCTGCTCCGCCTATGAGGACGCTTGTGCACAGGTACAGCGGGCGTGCAACCTACCGGAACCAGCCAGTTCCATAACAGATACACAGAGGCAATAACCTCCTTAATCCAGCATTGCAAGGTTGACCTGACCATCGCTTCACCCTTGTGCGGGCCAACAAATAGCACAAAAAGATAGTCTGACTTACGAAAGGAATTTGTAACCTCCATGTACCAGAGAAGCACTCTCCGGACATCCACAAGACAAAGATCCTTATTCTTCCCCCGACACTGCTCCTTAGAGAAGAGCAGGCAAACCACCTGGTTCATGTCAAAGGGCGACAGCACTTTAGGAAAGAAGGCAGGCATAGGCTGAATGAAAACGGCTTCAGTTGAAAAGGACAGATAAGGATCTCGGCCAGACAGAGCCTGAAGCTTGGAGATCTGCCTTGCAGAACAAATCACGACCAAGACGACAGTCTTGAGTGTAAAATCCTTCAAGATAGTGCGTTTCAATGGCTCAAAGGGGGTCGCCATCAGGGCTCTGAGCACCAGACACAGATCCCAGGAAGGGATCACAGACCAAAGGGGAGGACGCAGATGTCAAACCCCTTGGAGAAAACGGGAGACGTCCAGGTGCAAGGCCAAGGACTTGCTTGCCACTAGACCATGGAAACAGGCCAAAGCTGTCACTTGAACCTTCAGGAAATTAAGAGAGAGGCCCCTTCCCTAGTCCATTCTGCAGAAAGGCCAACAAAGAGGACAACATGGTCGCCACAGAAGCCAAGTGCTACAACCACACCAGCGTTCAAATAGGTACCATATCTGTATGCATGCAAGCTTGGTAGACCTCCTCCGGGAACCAAATATAGTAGAGATTACAGCTGGAGAGTAGCTTTTACGCACTAGCAGTCTCCTTTCAAGAGCCATGACATAAGCGAGAAGGGAGCCAGGTCCTCAAGGACAACTGGTCCCTGCCACAAAAGCCCCCAAGATGGAAGCAGCCAAAGGGAAGGTGCTTGAAGGAGTCGCATCAGATCTCCAAAACACACTCTCCACGGCCAATCCAACACCACCAAAACAATCCTGCTCAGGTAGTGCTCTATACACTGAATTAGATGCCCCATCAGGGACCATGGAGGAAACATGTGCCCTCGAACCCTATCACACTGTGGTAACTGAAGCAGCAGCATACTTTGGCATTGGAACTGTCACCATCAGATCCATTTTGGAATGATCCCAATGGCGCAGAATCAACTAAAATGCTTCTTGACTCAGCTCTCAATCACTGAGATTCAGGGAGTGCTGGTTGAGAAAGTCCACGTCCACAATGTCCACTACGACAATGTGCTGAGACGACAGGGCTAAGAGGCTGTTCTCTGCCTAGGCAAACAGGAGATCCATCTCCAGGGCCATTCTGGTGCTTCTTGTGTCAGCCTGCTGATTGACGTAAGCCACTGCAGTGGCATTGTCTGAGAACTCTTGAACTGTCCAGCCCATGACCAAAGGCCAGAAATGCAGAGGAGCCAACCTGATGATCCTTGCCTCGAGGTGAATGATGGATAACACCGCTTCCCTGCGGTTCCAAAGGCCCTGGACTGTATGGTCTCGCCAATCTGTCTCCCAGCCGGAGAAAGCGTAGTTACTCACCTGTAACAGGTGATCACCGGGAACAGCAGGAATTTAGTTTTTCACATATGGGTGACGTTGGTACTGACAGACCGCGCGGGAATGCTCCCTAGCATCCAATAGGAAAGCTTTTGGGAGCATCCCACTGTACCTGCGTAGCTGCCTTCCTAGCTCTCCCTCCTCAATTGAGTTTGTAGCTGAGATAAAAGGAGAAAAAGAAAACCTACAACTCCTAGGGGAGACTAAATTCCTGCTGTTCCCGGAGATCATCTGTTACTGGTGAGTAACTACGCTATCTCCAGGAACAAGCAGGAATGTAATCTTCACATATGGGACTCCCTAGCTAGAAGATGCCAGAGAGATTACCTCAGAATCAGCTGTGAATTTTCACAGGTATGCCTAAAGAGATCATGTATCTTGCATGGATGTCTGGTATCAAAACCCGGGATGGAGGGTAGGAGTTGCTCTAAGTCTGCAAGAGAAGCTGGAGAACAGCTTGGCCAAACATGGCATCCCAGTGGGAGTCCTTGTCCAGACAGCAGTGAGCAGCAAAAGTATGGAAGGAAGACCAAGTTGCTGCTTTGCAGATCTCGTCAATAGCTACAGAGTGTAGATTTTCCATAGAGGTCGCCATGGCTCAAACATTATGGGCAGGGGCATGACCCACGAGGGAGAGTCCTGCCTTCTCATAAGCAAAGGTGATGCAGTCAGCTATCCACTTGAAGAGAGTATGTTTGGAGACTGGCAACCCGAGGTGATTAGAGTCAAAGGAGATAAACAGCTGAGAAGCTTTCCGGTGCTCTAGAGTCCTCTGGAGATAAAAAGCTAAAGGCACATTTACAATCCAGAGTATGGAGGGTAGCTTCTGCCCTAGGCATACGGTCTAGGGAAAAACACAGGAAGGTTGACTGACCAGTTCAAATGGAAGGGCGAGACCACCTTCAGCATGAAATGAGGGTGAGTTCTTAGGACTACCTTATCATGGTGGAACCGTGTGTAAGGAGGGTCAGCCACCAACGCCTGGAGCCCACTAATGCGCCTTGCTGAAGTGAGGGCAATGAGGAAGATGACTTTCCATGTGAGAAACTTAAGCAAAGTAGTGGCTAGAGGTTCAAAGGGTGGCTTGAGAAGCTGCCCTAGAACAACACTGAGGTCCCATGCCACTGGAGGTGGCTTAATGGGAGGCTTGGTTAATAGGAGACCCCTCATGAAGCGTGCTACGAGCAGCTGAGAAAAGATGGGTTGGCCATCTAAGAAAAGATGGGTTGGCCGAATTGGTTTTGAGTCCAGAAGAAGATAGGTGGAGGAGATACTCAAGGAGCGCCTCCACCGGAGCTGAGAAGGGATTAAGATTCTTCTGAGAATACCAGAAAGAAAATCGATGCCACTTGAAAATGTAGGACCGCCTGGTGGATGGCTTCCTAGAAGCTAAGAGGATGTCCTTAACCTCCTGGGGAAGGCTAATGCCTTGGAAGGCTATGCCTTCAGCAACCATGCTGTGAGATGGAGAGACTTAGGATTGGGATGGAGCAGTGTCCCCTCCTCCTGAGAGAGGAGATCTGGAGCAGACCCCAGATCTATAGGTTGAGCCTGAGACAGACGTAGAAGGCGAGGGTACCATGGTTGACATGGCCAGCATGGGGCTATGAGTATCATGAAGCCCCTGTCCCTCTGGAGTTTGAAAAGAGTCTTGGGAATCAGGGGAATGGGAGGGAAGGCATACAGGAAGCCCTGACCGCAGTGGAGGTGAAAAGCATCCACTTGTTGGCTGTCTGGCACAGAAGTCCTGGTAGAGAAGTGAGGGAGCTTGGCATTCTGAGGACTTGCGAACAGGTCTATCTCTGGAGTCCCCCAGATTTGAAAAATGTGAGAGACTTTGTCTACATGAAGAGACCGCTCATGGGGGAGAAGGATTCGATTTAGTCTGTCCGCTAAGACATTGTGCTTGCCCAGGAGATACACCGCATGGAGGTGAATGCGATGATGTAGAGCCTCGCTGCAGCGGATACAAGAACTTGTTCCGCCTTGCTTGTTCACATAGAACATGGCTACTTGATTGTCGGTTTGGACTAGGACTCTGCAGCCACAAAGATGGTTCTGGAGGACTTTGAGAGCATTGGGAATGGCTCTAAGCTCCAGCAGATTTATATGGAGTTGGGGCTCCTGCTGAGACCAGAGTCCTTGAGTGGAGAGAGATCTGAGATGGGCTTCCCAGCCCAGTCTGGATGCATCCGTCATCAGGGTACATTGATTTGCAGGCATCTGAAAAGGTGACCCTACAAGGAGATTTTCTGGGGATTGCCATCACTGGAGAGACGAGATCAGAAGGGTAGAGACTGTTATCCTGTCCCCAGGCGACCTGATGCTTGAGACCACTGGGATGCCAGTGTCCACTGGGCTGTGCACATGTGTAGACGGGGATATGGAACTACATGCACCGTTGATGCCATAGGATCCAGAAGTTGTAGCATTTCTCGAGCAGTAAGATAGCATCTCAAGCATGCCTCAAGAACTAACTGATAGAGTCGAGCACAGCGGAGCTGGGGCAGAAATGTCCTTAACTGCTGAGTATTTAAGAGGGTCCCTATGAACTCTAGAGCTTGAGAGGGGATGAGTTGGGATTTTGAAAGATTTATGACAAACCCCAAATGTTGTAACACCTGCATGATGCATGAGAGGGACAGACTGGCCTCCTGAGAGGTGCTTGCTCTTATAAGCCAGTCGTCTAAGTAAGGGAAGACAAATATCCCTAGAGCAGTGGTTCTTAACCAGTCCTCCTTGAACCCCTAGGCCAGTCGGGTGTTCAGGATAGCCCTAATGAATATGCATATGCATTAGAGATATCCTGCCAACCTGACTGGTTTGTGGCCCTCTAGGGCTGGATTCGGAGACCCCTGCCTTACATCTCTGTCATTTAAGAATGTGAGTGGGCAAGGTGCAGATCTCCAAGACATCAAAAAGGTTAGATATAATTTGTCACATGCCTCTTTGCTTCTCACCAGCACCAAAATATTGTCTATTAGACAACATTTTGGTGGTGGTGAGAATTGAGGAGGCATGTGACACATTCTATCTACCCTTTTGATGTCTAGGACATCTGCACCTTGCCCACTCACAATCTTAAATGACAGAGGTGTAAGGCAGGGGTCTCCAAATCCAGCCCTAGAGGGCCACAAACCAGTCAGGTTGGCAGGATATCTCTAATGCATATATATCTCATGCATATTCATTAGGGCTATCTTGAACACCCGAATGGCCTAGGGGTTCAAGGAGGACTGGTTAAGAACCACTGCCCTAGAGTCCTTAGGAATGTGGCTACTGCCGCCATGCATTTTGTGAAGATTCTTGGAGCAGAGGTGAGGCTGAAAGGCAGGACTCTGTATTGATAGTGTCTTCCCTGAAACATGAAGCGTAGGAATTTTCTGTGCTCTGGATGGATAAAAATATGAAGCGCAGGAATTCTATAGCTGGGGGTATATACTAGCTTGACGCCTGATACTACTCCCTCTTGGAATTGGCTGCATCCTTCCTATTTGATGACACACATTTATTTATTTATTTGAAACGCTTCTCTATATCGCCCCTTTCATAGATATGGGGTGCTCTACATTGAAACTAACAGTTTACATTGAACAGAGTAAGTAACTGGTTATAAATTTAACTAGTTACATAGAACTAATAACATGTATACACATCCTTATGGAATGATAAATAAAATACTTATTAAGATATCGGTAAAGGAGAGGAATTGTGAAGGGTGGGGATGTTTATTGTGTGCTGACTACTACTGCAAATATGCTTATTATAGTGCTCGATAAAGAGCAGTGTAACTCTTTTCTGAAGGTTTGGAGGTCTGATTAATCTGAGCAAGTCAGGTAGGTATGTTTGGTGGCCAAGGATGGTGCCCTGACAACTGTGTCATGGCATTGGATTTGGCTCCAGCACTGGGTGGTGGACTCATCTTCCAAAGCCCAGTTGACTGTATTGACCTTAAGGGGAAACTCCTGTTTTGGTGGAGGGGGAACCCCTTTCTTCCCCTCTGCTTCAGGGCCTCGAGCTTGTTCTCAGTCCTGTTCTCAGTCCTTTCATGGAGATCATGGAACCAGGGACTCTGTCCCCTCCAGAGGAGGACCCTCTCAGACTATGCAATTAAGGTTTAGGGGCTACTTCCCTCATACCAGAGACAGCTGTGTGCTAGACACTATTCAGTTCAGCTATGTCCTGGAATGCCAAGAGCCGATTCCCAATGCCTTCATCATTTGCCCTTGCGGGTCTGCGTTCAAAGGTGCCGCATTGCGAACCACCTTGGACAAGTTGCTTCGCCTAAAGGCAGTGGTGCCCATTTCTCCAGATGAACAGAGCAAGGGCAGATACTCTATCTACTTCGTGGTGCCAAAAAGGACAGTTCCTTCTAGCCCATTCTGGACCTCAAAGTGATCAATGAACACTTGCGCATCCTGCTCTTTTGGATGGAAACCTTGTGCTCTGTAATTGAAGCAGTGCATCTAGACAATTGCAACCTCCTCCTTGCTGGTATCCTTCTGAATCATCTTTCTCCCCTTCATATGTTCAAAACTAAAATGTGCAGCTAATCTTCCGCCAGCCTCGATAAGTGCACTCATTCTGCTGCCTCTCACTATCTTTCCTCTCTTGTCTCTTCCATGGGAACTCCCCTCTTCTGGCAGATCCCTTCTATCTGTGCCCATGTCTTCTACTACCAACTCCAGACTTCGATACTTCCACCTTGCTGCTCCTAATGCCTGAAACAAACTACCTGAGTCTGTTCATCAGGCTTCATCTCTGGCCCTTTTCTAATCTGGCTGAAAACTCACCTCTTCGAGGCTGCTTTGGGATCCTGATCCGCTTAGTCTCCTATGTTTTCCTTACCATTCTCCTAGATATGTCCTTGCCCTCAGTTGTTGTGTTGTCTGTCTTGAATAGATTATAAAGCTCTGATGAGCAGGGACCGTCCTTTACATGTGTCTGTACAGCGCTGCGCATTCCTTGAAATGCTATACAAATAAGTAGTAGTAGTAGCGCCGAGGGGAATTCTTGGCTTTGCTAAATATTGCTGAGGTGTATTTTCATATCCCGATCCGGGTGGATCAGCAGATGTATCTGCATTTTGCCAGGCTTGGCTCTCACTATCAGTTCACCACCATTCCTTTCGGGCTCTCAACCGCCCCAAGGATGTTCTCTAAGGTCATGGTGATTGTGACTGTGGTGCTGCAGCATAAGAACATAAGAT
Organism: Ichthyophis bannanicus; assembly: GCA_033557465.1. Classification (NCBI taxonomy): domain Eukaryota; kingdom Metazoa; phylum Chordata; class Amphibia; order Gymnophiona; family Ichthyophiidae; genus Ichthyophis; species Ichthyophis bannanicus. The sequence goes on along the minus strand of CM066042.1, from coordinate 240,014,419 downwards.
ATGCCATACTGGGTCAGACCAAGGTCCATCAAGCCCAGTATTCTGTTTCCAACAGTGGCCAATCTAGGTCATATGTACCTAGCAGTTTCCCCAAGGGACACAGGTTCCACATTGCTTGTATTGGTTCAAGCATTGATATCCTGGGTCCCTTCTTAATAATTATGGACCTTTCCTCCAGGAACTTGTCCAAACCTTTTTTAAAACCAGCTACACTAACAGCCTTTACTACATCCTCCGGTAACAAATTCCAGAGTTTGATTACACGTTGAGTGAAAAAATATTTTCTTTTATTAGTCTTAAATAGTTTACCCTGTAGCTTCATTGCATGTCCCCTAGTCTTTCTATATTCTGATAAGGTAAACAATCGATCTACGTTTACCCGTTCCACTCCGTTCATTAATTTATAGACTTCTATCATATCTCCCCTCAGCCGTCTCTTTTCCAGGTTAAAGAGCCCTAACCTTTTTAGCCTTTCTTCATAGGAGTATCCTTCCATCCCCTTTACCATTTTGGTGGCTCTTCTCTGAACCTTTTCTAAAATCGCTATATCCTTTTTAAGATCGGCGACCAGAATTGCACACTATATTCAAGGTGCGGTCTCACCATGGAACGATATAGAGGCATTATAATATCTTTTGTTTTATTTTCCATTCCTTTCCTTATCATACCTAACATTCTATTTGCTCTCTTGGCCGCTGCTGCACACTGGGCCGAGGGTTTTAACATGGTATCCACAATGACGCCTAAATCTTTTTTCTGGGTGGTAGTTCCTAATGTGGAACCTTGCATCGTGTAACCATAGTTTGGGTTGTTCTTCCCTAGGTGCCTAACCTTGCACTTGTCCACAATTAAATTTCATCTGCCATTTTGATGCCCAGTCTTCCAATTTATCAAGATCCTCTTGCAATTTTCCACAATCCTCTTGGGTTTTAACAACTTTAAATAGTTTTGTGTCATCTGCAAACTTGATAACCTCACTCGTTATTCCACTTTCCAGGTCATTTATGAATATGTCAAAAAGCAGCGGACCCAGCACAAATCCCTGGGGTACACCACTATTCACCTTTCTCCATTGGGAAAATTGGCCATTTAGCCCTACCCTCTGCTTTCTATCTTTTAACCAGTTCCTGATCCACAATAGTACACTGCTTCCTATCCCATGACTCTTTAGTTTTGCCAAAAGTCTCTCATGAGGGACCTTGTCAAAGGCTTTCTGAAAGTCCAGATACACAATATCAACTGACTCACCTTTGTCCACCTGATTATTCACTCCTTCAAAAAAACATAACAGATTAGTAAGACAAGATCTTCCTTGTCTAAAGCCATGTTGGCTGTTCCCATTAGGTCATGACTATCTACATGCTGAGTAATTTTATTCTTTATGATGGTTTCTACCATTTTTCCCGGTACTGACGTCAGGCTCACCGGTCTGTAGTTTCCGGGATCACCCCTGGAACCCTTTTTAAAAATTGGTGTTACATTGGCGATCCTCCAATCTTCAGGTATTAGAGATGATTTTAATGATAGTTCACAGATTACTAATAGCAGGTCTGCAATCTCATATTTCAGTTCTTTCAACACCCTTGGATGTATACCATCCGGCCCAGGTGATTTGCTACTCTTCAGTTTATCTAATAGTTGTAATACATCTTCCCGATGTATCGATATTTCCTTCAATTCTTCCGCACCTTTAAATACCACTTCAGTCATGGGTAACATCCCTACATCTTCCTCAGTAAAAACCGAAGCAAAGAATTCATTCAGTCTCTCCGCTATCGCCTTGTCGCCTCTTAGTGCTCCTTTAACCCCTTTATCATCTAATGGACCAACTGACTCTCACACAGGTTTTTTGCTACGAATGTACTTGAAAAGGTCTTTACTTCGCGTCTTTGCTTCCGCAGCAAGCTTCTTCTCAAATTCTCCCTTTGCCTGCCTTATCAATGCCTTGCATTTGACTTGCCAGTGCTTGTGCTGTTTCCAGGTTTCGTCATTTGGCTCTTTTTTCCATTTCCTGAAAGATGCTTTTTTGGCAACAACAGCCTCTCTGACCTCTCCTTTAAACCATGCTGGCAGATTTTGGACTTCCTTCCACTTTTCTTAAAGCGTGGAATACAGCTGGTCTGGGCTTCCAAGATAGTATTTTTCAACAACAGCCAAGCCTGATGTACATCTTTAAGCTTAGCAACTGCTCCTTTTAGTTTTTTCTTAACTGTTTTCCTCATTTTATCATAGTCTCCCTTTCGAAAGTTAAAAGGTAGTACTGTGGATTTCCTTACTATCCCTCCTCCACTAATTAAATCAAAGGCAATCATGCTATGATCACTATTGCCAAGTGGCCCCAACACCCTTATCTCTTGCACTAGATCTGGTGTTCCACTAAGGACTAGGTCTAATGTGGCTTCCCCTCTGGTCGGTTCATGAACCAGCTGCTCCAAGAAGCAGTCATTTATTTCATCTAGAAACTTTATCTCCCTAGCATGTCCTGACGTGACACTGACCCAGTCGATACCGGGGTAGTTGAAATCACCCATTATTATTACTGCGCTGTAACTTTTGTTAGCTTCCTTGATTTCTTTGAACATTTCATCATCCATTTGGTCATTCTGGCCAGGCGGTCGATAGTACACCCCCACTGCCATAGCCTTCCCCCTTTTACATGGAATTTCAATCCATATAGATTCTACAGCAGATTTTGTTTCCTGCAAAACTTTAATCCTTTCTGACTCAATGTCCTCTCTAACATAGAGAGCAACCCCTCCACCAATTTGATCAGCTCTATCATTACGATATAGTTTGTACCCAAGTATCACAGTGTCCCACTGGTTGTCCTCCTTCCACCATGTCTCTGATATTCCAATCATATCTAACCTTTCATTTAGTGCTATATATTCTAACTCTCCCATCTTATTTTTTAGACTTCTAGCATTTGCATACAAGCATTTTAGAGAATGTATTTTATTCATATTAATTTGGCTATTGTTAGACATGGGTAATTTGGGATCTTTAAGCTCTGTCTGCTCCATACTTGAGGGCATTTGGGCTAGTTTACTCTTTTGTGGAACCTCTCTGCTTTTGGTAGTATCCTTCAAAGATACATTCTTCCGAACCATCCGCTCTTGGGCGACTGTTGGCTTTCCCCTAATATCTAGTTTAAAAGCTGCTCTATCTCCTTTTTAAAGGTTAATGTCAGCAGCCTGGTTCCATCCCGGTTAAGGTGAAGCCCATCCCTTTGGAAGAGCCCCTCCTTTCCCCAGAATGTTCCCCAGTTCCTAACAAATCCAAAACCCTCTTCTCTGCACCATCGTCTCATCCACGCATTGAGACTCCGGAGCTCTGCCTGCCTTTTGGGTCCTGCGCGTGGAACAGGAAGCATTTCGGAGAACGCTACCCTGGAAGTTCTGGATTTCAACTTCCTACCTAAAAGCCTAAATTTAGCCTCCAGAACCTCCCTACCACATTTTCCTATGTCATTGGTACCGACATGTACCAAGACAGCAGACTCCTCCCCAGCACTATCTAAGACCTTATCTAGGTGGCGCGTGAGGTCCGCTACCTTCGCACCAGGTAGGCATGTTACCAGGCGATCCTCACGTCCACCAGTCACCCAGCTATCTACATGCCTAATGATCGAATCACCAACTATAACGGCTGTCCTAACCCTTCTCTCATGGGCACATGGCCCTGGAGAAACTTCCTCGGTGCAAGAGGGTTTTACATCACCTGGAGGACAGGTCCTAGTTACAGGATCACTTCCTGCCACACCAGGGTGATGCTCTCCTGTCACGTGACCTCTCTCCTCCATGGCAACAGGGATGCTGCCAGACTGGAGGTGGGACTTCAGGACTATATCCCTGTAGGTCTCGTCTATGTACCTCTCTGTCTGTCTTATGCTTTCCAAGTCTGCTACTTTAGCCTCTAGAGAACGGACTCGTTCCCTGAGAGCAAAGAGCTCCTTGCACCTAGTGCACACGTAAGACCTCTCGCCAACTGGGAGAAAATCGTACATGTGACACTCAATGCAAAAGACTGGAAAGCCCCCATCCCGCTGCTGGACTGCTGTCTGCATCTTAGTTTTAAGTTTGTGTTTAGATCTAAGTTCTTTACTTACTAAGGATTGCTATGGATATTTATACTAATAAAACTGTACCTAATACGTGTAATATACCCTTGTTCACCTGAAGCTTAACTAATCTCAGGTCCTTAGTGTATGATTGATTTGGGTAACGAGTTTCACCTGAGAGCACCTCCTGCCTTTTAAGATGTGTAAGTACCTATAAAGCTACGATTATCCCAGGGGAGGGAGGGAGGGAAATAACACTTATTAAAAGAGGGCTGCTACACAGTACCCTGTCTTGTGCTGCTGAGGTAAGCTATATTCTGATTTGATTTAAATTATAGCTCTTAGCTGCTGCTAGGCTCTAACTTCTTATGAAATTTAAACTACAAGCTCTCTGCTGGGTTCTAAATTTAACCAGAAAGCTCTCTTCTGTGTTTTAAATTTAAGCTAAAAGTACTTTGCTGATGCTAGGCCCTGAGTGACTATTAAATTTAAACTACAAGCTCTCTGCTGGGTATGAAATGTAACCAGAACGTTCTCCTCTGTGTTTTAAATTTAAACTTAAACTGCTGCTACTAGGCCCTGACTGATTTAACAAAAAATAGTAGGTTCACAGATTAATTAGCTTTAATACAAAGAATTCCTTTTAGAAAATTACCAGAAGTATATACTCACAGTTGCAGATCTCTCTCCAGAAGTAACAGTCCCTTTTTCTAGTCCTTGAAGTCTATGGACAGCTAGCTCATCTGAGCCCGTTCCCTGTCAGAAGCATCTCGACTGACATCCGAAGTGGTATCCTTTTTGGAAAGCCTCAGCTGGGTGATCAATCAAGAAAAGAGCCAGTTTTTTGCCTTCCCAGTCCTTGGAGTTGCTGGGAGCATGTTTCAGTATTTGAGTGGGCAGAGTTTTCCTGCCAGAGGAGAAACTCAGAAGACTGTTGAATTGGCTAGCAATGTTCTGTGCAAAGTAGTCCCCCAGAGTCTGGGACTATCTTCAGCTCCTCGGATTGATGCCATTGACCATAGAGATGGTGCCATGGGCACGTGCTCACATGCGACTGCTCTAGCTGTCTTGTTAACTTGATGGCCCCCGAATCCTCAGATGTTCCTGCGGTGGTGGTGGCAGCCATATCATCTGAGGAAAGGTGTTCTGCTGGACAATTTCTCCTGGATTCTGCTGACAATGAATGCCTGTATCTCCAGGAACAAGCAGGAATGTAGTCTTCACATATGGGTGACGTCAGTACCGACGGAGCCCACACGAGAAAGCTCCCCAGCATCCAATAGAAAAGCTTTTAGGAGAATCCCACTGCACCTGTGTAGCTGCCTTCCCGCCTTTTCCAGCTCTCCCTCCTCAGTTCTTCGTTTTCCATGGAGCCGACAGGGAGCAATTCCTGTCACCACAGAAAATTCCTGTTTTTTCATATTTTTGTGGTTCGCGTCTGCCTTCCTGTCGACGCTGGTACTGACCTTAATCAGTACTTTCTTTCTTTCTTCTTTCTCTTAAAAAATAAAATCTGTGAAGAAAAGAATGTCTTCTTTTCTCCAGATGCACTGATGCCATCTTAGGCATAGGCCTTCCATTTTGTCACAGACACAATGGAAAAACCATCTAGTGGTTTTAAGAAGTGTTCTAAGTGTGGCTGTACCATCTCGGCCACAGACACCCATGACTGATGTCTAAAATGCTTAGGGCCTGATCATCAGCCATCACAATGTACTCTCTATAGAAAGATAATGAAGAGAGGCCTACAGAATCGAACTGAAAATCCAGGCACCCTCTTTGCCTCCGACGCCATCTCACTAGCATAGACATCATCAAGAGCTTCATCTTCCTCACAAGGATCTCAGGTATCGAAACCTGGCCACGCCCCCAAGAGTAGATCTCCTTCTAAGCATCGAGATGTCTCGGGCGTTGCCCTGGAGGGGACACACTGGTGAAACGACCCCAGCAGGAGGACCTTCCCTCCAAAGCCTTAGTGGAGTCACAGGATGCTCCCAAGACCTCCACCTCCGGAAGCTCCTGGTGCCATGCTCAGGGATCACGGCCCACAATTCAGGTACCGATGCCCATAGCAAGCTCCATGGATCAACGTATCCTTGCCATCGAGCGGAGCTTAGCAACCTTACTGGCGGCCTCTGTTCCAGTAAAACCCTTACAGTTGGCTCCACAGGTGTCTGTACCAGCTTCAGTACAGATACAACCTGCATTGACTTTTTAGCCACTTTCCAACCTAACACCGATGTAGGCCCTCGAATCCGTTTCCAGCACCGAGGTTCCGACCATATAGATTCCAGGTACCAGCTTTGACCGTTGCTGAGTTCGTACAGAGCAGGAACACCCTGCCCAATGATACTTCGAGTCTTTGGATTCCGATTCATTGGATGATAAATCAGCTGATACTCAAGACATGCAAACTTTTCTGGAGGACCCATCTCCGTCCCCACAATACCGCATGTCCCCACCAGAGGACATGTCTTTTCAAGACTTTATTCACAATGTGGCTAGGGGCCTGTCACTAACAATGACATCGGAGAAAGAGCCTAGGGCCGAAGAATTGGAAATTCAATACCCGACAGCTCTAAAAGAGGCGGCTGCACTCCCTATCCATCAGATACTTCATGACCTCATTCTTCATATGTGGGAGACACCTCTATTTCTCCCCATACCAGATGGCTTGATACCATGTACCGGGTACCAGTGTCCTGGTTTTCAAAAGACACAATTGCCACACCATTCCATGGTAGTGGAACTGGCAATGAGTCGGATCAAGAGCGCGAAAACACATTCCTAAAACCCTCCAGGTAGGGAATTGAGAACCCTCGATGTGTGCTTGCTCTGATTGCCTTTCTGTCCTTTGAGAAGAGCAGTGCTCTCCTAGAAAGGTGAATTTGCTGAATTGCTGCTTTGCTGTAAGTTCTGTCTGTTTGTCTTCACATAGTTATTTATTTATTTGTCATTATTCATGTGCTCCCTTACCTCACTGCTCCCTTTAATTTGCACTTTTGTTCAGCTCTTCTCAGCTGAATAACTTCACTCCCAACTCTCCCCCCCCCCCCCTACCTCTGCTACCCTCTCTTCCTTTCCTGTGATCCCTGAAGAGGAAACTGCACACCTTCTTTCTTCCTCCAAACTCACCACCTGCTCCTCTGATCCTATCCCCACCCGTCTCCTAAGCCCCATCTCCTCCACTGTTGTCCCTTCCATCTCTCATATTCTCAACCTATCGCTCTCCATTGCAACAGTCCCTGCAGACTTCAAGTATGCTGTGGTCACATCTCTCCACAAGAAACCCTCACTTGATCCCACCTGTCCTTCTAATTAATCGACCCATCTTTCTCCTTCCCTTCATTTCTAAACGACTTGAACGTGCGGTTCACCACCGCTGCCTCAACTTCCTCTCCTCTCATGCCCTCCTGGATCCCTTACAGTCTGGCTTTCGTCCTTTACACTCTACTGAAACGGCTCTTGCCAAAGTATCCAGTGACTTGTTCCTGGCAAAATCCAAAGGCCTTTACTCTGTCCGCATCCTTCTTAACCTCTCTGCTGCTTTTGACACTGTTGACCACAACCTTCTCCTCGATACCCTATCCTTGCTTGGTTTTAGGGGCTCTGTACTATCCTGGTTCTCCTCCTATCTCTCCCATCGCTCTTTCAGTTTGTGTTCTGGTGGCTCCTCCTCCTCTGCTACCCCACTCCCAGTTGGTGTACCCCAAGGATCTGTCTTGGGTCCGCTCCTTTTCTCTCTCTATATCCAGTCCCTTGGTGCGCTTATCTCTTTCCATGGCTTTAAATACCATCTGTATGCTGAAGACTCCCAGATCTACCTCTCTACGCCTGAAATCTCTCTGGCAATCCAGACCCAGATTTCTGCCTGCCTTTCTAACATTGCTGCATGGATGTCTCACCGCCGCTTGAAACGGAAAATGGCCAAGACTGAACTTCTTATCTTTCCCCCTAAAACTTCCCCTCCTCTTCCTTCTTTCTCAATATCTGTGGATAATTTTGTACTTCTTCCTGTTTCCTCAGCCTGCAATCTGGGGGTTGTCTTTGACTCCTCTCTTTCTTTCTCCATACATATCCATCTGATAGCTAAGACCTGCCGTTTATTTCTCTATATCAGCAGCAAAATCTGCCCTTTCCTTTCTGAACACACTACTAAAACGCTTATCCAATCCTTAATCACCTCCCGTCTTGACTACTGTAACCTACTCCTTGCTAGTCTCCCTTTGAATCATCTCTCTCCCCTTCAATCTGTTCAACACTCTGTTGTGCGGCTAATCTTCCGCCAGCCTCGTCATGCCCATATTACTCCTCTTCTCAAGTCACTTCATTGGCTCCCTATCCGTTTCAGCATCCAGTTCAAACTTCTCCTGCCAACCTATAAATGCATTCACTCTGCGGCTCCTCACTACCTTTCTTCTCTTATCTTTCCTTACAACTCCCCTCGGGAACTCCGCTCTTCTAGCAAACTGCTTCTATCTGTGCCCTTCTCTTCTACTGCTAACTCCAGACTTTGCTCCTTTCACCTTGCTGCGCCTTACACCTGGAATAAACTACCTGTGTCTGTATGCCAAACACCTTCTCTAACCCTCTTCAAATCCAGGCTGAAAACTCACCTCTTCGATGCTGCTTTTGGATCTTGACTCACTTGATCTCCTTTTTCCTTCCCCTTGCTTTATCCCTGCCTATCCCTACCTACACCTTCTGTGTTTGTCTTGACTAGATTGTAAGCTCCGATGAGCAGGGACTCTTTTACATGTCTGTGCAGCACGGCGTACGACTTGTAGAGCTATACAAATGCTATGGTGTAACTATGGTTACACGATGCAAGGTTCTGCATTAGGAACCACCACCCAGGAAAAAGATTTAGGCGTCATTGTGGATAACATGTTAAAACCCTCGGCCCAGTGTGCAGTGGCGGCCAAGAGAGCAAATAGAATGCTAGGTATCACAAGGAAAGGAATGGAAAATAAAGCACAGTTACCTACCTGTAACAGGTGATCTCTGGGAACAGCAGGAATAAGTCTTCACATATGGGTACGTCGGTACCGACGGAGCCTGCGCGGGAACGCTCCCCAGTGTCCAATCAGAAAGCTTTTGGGAGCATCCCACAGCACCTGCGTGCTGCCTTCCCGCCTTTCCAACTGTCTCTCCTCAGTTGAGTTTTATAGCTGAGACAAAGAGGGAGAGAGAGGGAAAGGAAAGAGAGATAGAGAGAGAGACAACTCCTAGGGGAGGTGGGTGCGTTGTGAAGACTTATTCCTGCTGTTCCCAGAGATCACCTGTTACAGGTAAGTAACTGTGCTATCTCCAGGAACAAGCAGGAATGAGTCTTCACATATGGGGACTCCCTAACTTTAGATGCCAGGGAGAGAGCCAATAAGTTGTGTGTCCCTGGGACAGGGCTGCACTTCCCCACCTGGATCTCTGGCATCCCGTGAGGGATGGTGGGTAGGAGTTGATTAAGTATGGAACAGGTGTTTGAGAACAGCCTGACCAAACAAGGCATCCCGGCGGGAGTCCTTGTCCAAGCAGTAATGGGCTGTGAAGGTATGAACCGAGGCCTAAGTGGCTGCTCGACAGATGTGGTCGATAGACACAGAGTTCAGATGAGCCATTGAGGCTTCCATGGCTGTGAGCTGTGACATGGCCCTCCAGAGAAATGTTCTTGCTCTGATAGGCAAAAGAAATACATTGGGCAATCTAGTCAGAAAGTGTTCTCTTGGAGACTGGTTGTCCCAAATGAGAAGGATCAAAGGCAACAAAGAGTTGGGAAGACTTTCTATGTTGCTGTGTCCTCTGTTAAGTAAAAAGCTAGAGCTCTTACACAGTCCAGGGTATGAAGATTCCTCTCTGCACTTGATGCATGAGGTCCTTGACAAAAGACAGGTAGGTAGACCTCTTGGTTGAGGTGAAAAGGCGAGACCACCTTAGGCATAAAGTGTGGATTAGTCCTAAGCACCACCTTGTCATGATGGAACCTTGTATAAGGTGGATTAGCTACTAGTGCTTGCAATTCACTGATGCAGCGTGCTGATGTGATTGCAATGAGAAAGATAACCTTCCAAGAAAGGTATTTCAAGGAGGTGGTAGCTAAAGGTTCAAAAGGCGGCTTCATAAGCTGACCAAGAACCAAATTTAAGTCCCATGCCACCGGTGGTGGTCTAATGGGAGGCTTTGTTAAAAGGAGGCCTCTCATGAACCTTGCTACAAGAGGATGAGAAGAAACAGGTTGTCCATTTAGAGGCTTGAGGGAAGCTGCAATAGCACTCAAATGGACTCTTACTGAATTTGTCTTAAGGCCTGCATTAGACAGATGAAGGATATACTCCAGCAATGATTCCAGAGGTATATCAAGGGGGTTAAAACCCTTCTCAGAACACCAGATGGTAAACCTCTTCCACTTAAAAGCATAAGAATGTCTAGTGGAAGGTTTTCTGGAAGCATAAAGAACATCTTTTACTTGTTGAGAAAGATGAAGATCTAGGCCTTCAGCAACCAAGCCTTGAGATGCAGAGACTGGGGATTGGGATGCCACAACTTTCCATCCTCCTGAGAGAGGAGGTCTGGAGAAGACCCTAACTCTAGGGAGGGAGCTTGAGAGAGATGTAGAAGCAGAGGGTACCACACTTGCCGTGGCCAATGTGGAGCTATGAGAATCATGTGGCCTCTGTCTCTCTGAAGCTTGAATAGGGTTTTGGGAATTAGGGGAATGGGTGGGAAGGCATACAGGAAGTCTTGACCCCAATGAAGGAGGAAAGCATCCCTTACCTGAGCTCCCTGAGCCGGAGTTCTGGAACAGAACCGGGGAAGTTTGGCATTCCACGGACTTGCAAAGAGGTCTATGTCCGGGGTTCCCCAAATTTGAAAGATATGTAGTGACCACTCGTGTGGAAGCAGAACTCGACTGAGTCTGTCTGCCCAAGAGTATTGAACACCTGGAAGATAAACTGCCAGAAGGTGAATGTGATGTTCTCTGGCGAGAGCCCACAGTCGCAGAGCTTCGTTGCAAAGCGACAGAGAGCCAGTTCCTCCCTGCTTGTTTATATAGAACATGGCTACCTGATTATCCGTGTGGATAAGGACTGTCTTGTGGCTGAGTAGGGTGTGGAAAACTCGCAGAGCAAGGAAGATTGCTCTGAGTTCCAAGAGATTGATATGTAGACAAGTCTCCTGTGGGGACCAGATGCCCTGGGTGGAGAGGTCCTGAAGATGAGTTCTCCAGCCCATTGGAGAAGTATCTGTTGTTAGAGTTGCTTGGGGTAGAGGCTGTTGAAAGGGGGACCCCAGCAACAGGTTTTGAGGGGACTTCCACCATTGGAGGGACAAAATGAGGTGACTTGTGTTTGCTATTTTGTCTGATAGGCATCCAAATGCCTGGGTCCATTGGGTGGATAAAGTCCACTGAGCTGTCCTCATGTGAAGGCGAGCATATGGTACCACATGAATGGTGGATGCCATGTGACCTAGCAACTGTAACATTTCTCGAGCAGTTAGTAGGGGTTTTAACTCTGCTTGAGAAGCTAACTGCATCAAGCGAAGGCAACGGGCCTGGGGAAGATAGGCCCTTGCACTTGTGGTATCCAGCAACGCCCCTATAAACTCCAGGGACTGAGTAGGGATCAAATTGGATTTTGGGATGTTTATTACCAGCCCTAAATATTGAAGGATATGCATTGTGCAGGTTAGAGAATTCTTGGCCTCTGATTGAGTGTGAGCTCGAATGAGCCAGTCGTCCAGGTAAGGGAAGACAAATATTCCCAGGGTGCGCAGAAAAGCAGCAACCACTGCCATGCATTTCGTGAACACACTTGGTGCAGAGGCCAGGCCAAAAGGGAGCACTCTGTATTGATAGTGCTTCTTCTGGAAAAGGAACCGAAGGAACCTTCTGTGAGTTGGATGGATGAGAACATGAGTGTACGCATCCTTGAGATCTAGAGAACAAAGCCAATCCTGACTCTGAAGGTATGGCAGCAGAGTTCCTAGAGAAACCATCTTGAATTTTTCTTTGACTAGGAATCTGTTCAACTCTCTGAGATCTAAGATGGGTCTGAAGCCCCCTGTTTTCTTTGGAATAAGAAAATAGGGGGAGTAGAACCCTGGGCCCTGTTGCTGAGAAGGCACTTCCTCTATTGCCCCCTGGGCTAGAAGAGTGGCAACCTCCTGCTCCAACAGACTGAGGAGGGAGGTTGGAGAAATGAACTGGTGCACTCTTGTGAGAGGGGGCAAGCTGGAAAAATGAAGTTTGTACCCCTCTCTTATGATGGAGAGTGTCCAATGCTCTGCTGTGATTTGCCCCCACCTGGGAGCAAAGTGACATAACCTTCCTGGAATGGTGGAGGGCTCTGGTCCTTCTAGAGCCAGGATGGCTAAGTTCTCTAGCAGAAAGTCAAAGGCCCTGAGGGGGCTGAGATTGCTGGGCTGGAGCAGGCCTCGCAGCCCTTGCCTTGCTCTGTTTGGAGGATTGCTGACGTTTGGAAGGGAACCGAGCTGCAGACGATGCCCGCTGACTATAAGCAGGATAGAATCTTCCCTTTTTAGAAAAAGGTGTTTTCTTGAACAACCCTTTCTTAGCAGGAGCAGCTGTGGATTTGGATAGTCTATCCAAAGTAGAATTTTCAGCATCCATCTGATTGGCTTTTGCTTGCCAATCCTTACCAAACAGATTCTCACCTGTACAAGGGATATTTCCCAATTCATCTTGGACCCAGATCTCCAAATCAGATGCTTGAAGCCAAGCAATCCTACGTGCACCTATAGCTATAGCTGAGGCTCTGCTTACGCATTCAAAGGAGTCGAAAGCTGCACAGTTGGAGAATTTGGAGATATCCTGGGCATGTTTGAGCCCAGTGAGAAATTCTTCCTTTTATCATCAGGTATAAAAGGACTTAAAGTCTGCAAATGGTCAGTGACTTCTTTTAAGAACATTCCCATGTAGAGACTATAAGAATTAATTCTCGCAGCAAGCATGGAAGCTTGGAAGATTCTTCTTCCAAAAGCATCCAGGGTTCTACATTCACGTCCTGGAGGATTAGAGGCATGTCTTTTGGCTCTCCTAATCTTTCTCATTGCAGACTCAACCACAATAGAGTGGTGAGGAAGTTGAGTTTTATGGAAACCAGGACAAGGAGGGACACGATACATGGTGTCCAACCTGCGAGAATGAGGAGAGGTGGTTAGAGGTGCTTCCCACATCCTTAACATGAGATCATACAGAATCTCATGAATAGGTAAGGTAGCTGCCTCTTGAGGAGTTTTAGGATATTGCAAAATATCTAACTCCTTGGCTCTGGGCTCTGACTCTGGGGCCACTGTGATAGAGAGGCCCCGAGCCACCTCTCTGATAAAGTCTTGAAAAGACAAGTCCTCTGGAGGAGACATCCTTCACTTAGGAGAGGACTCCTCCTGTGGAAGAAGCATCACTGCATCGACAGACTCTTCAGAATCCTCAGAGTCCTCAGAGGAATCAAAGTATCGTCTGTCCGGATGCTCTTGCAACGCCCGATACCCGTACTGACCGGGATCGGTATCGGGAATAACCGGTACCGGGGTATCGGTACCGTAGGGCTTCAGAGGACAGAGTACCGGCATAGCGAACACCGATGCCGATGTCGATGCCACCGGTACCGGGATCGGTACCGATGGCGATGCTGGTGCCGGTACCGGCGGAGTAGTCTGTTGCGGTACCACGGGCATCGATGCCACAAGGAAAGCCGCCAGACTGCGTTCTATGGACAAAATCCTCTGATCCATCGACGCCACCAATGCCTGGAAGTCAGTACCGGCGGAAGCCACCGGTACCCCAGAGCCTGGCACCAAGAGATCTGTCGAGGCCACGCCATCAAGATCATCCTGGAACCCCGATGATGATGCTTTAGAGGCCGAAGCCTCCCGCCAGGGTAATTTTGCCGGTGCAGAATCCTCGAGGGCAAGGCCAGAGGCATCTCGATGCTTAGAAGGAGATCTACCCTTGGAGGACCAGCTGGATTCATGTTTAGTTACCTGAGATCCATGTGAGGAAGAAGCAGCCCTGGAAGACGTCGATGCCACCGAAGCCACATCAGAGGGAAACAGGGTACTGAGCTTGGCAGCTCGGTTCTGTCGACCTCTCTTAGACATCATGGAACAGGACACACAATCTGTTATGGAATGGTCAGGACCTAAACATTTTAGACACCAGTCATGGGTGTCGGTGACGGAGATAGTACTGCCACATTTTGTGCACTTTTTAAATCCTGAAGCAGGCTTTTCCATAGTTAAAGGAAAAATGTTCTGGGCCTAAGGCCCAAAACTCAAGTGCACCTGAAGAAAAATAAATGGAAAAAAGGTTTTTTTTGTTTTGTTTTGTTTTTAAGAAGAAAAGAACAACGACTGGGAGTACCGGTACAGCGTCGAAGAAGGCAGACGCGACAGAAAAGAAATAAAGAAAAAATAAGGAAATTCTTCTGCGGTGACAGGAACACGACCTGCTGGCTCCGCGGAAAAAGAACAACTGAGGAGAGACAGTTGGAAAGGCAGCACACAGGCGCTGTGGGATGCTCCCAAAAGCTTTCTGATTGGACGCTGGGGAGCGTTCCCGCACAAGTTCCGTCGGTACCGACGTACCCATATGTGAAGACTCATTCCTGCTTGTTCCTGGAGATAACAAAATATATTATAATGCCTCTATATCGCTCCATGGTGAGACCGCACTTTGAATATTGTGTGCAATTGTGGTCACCGTATCTTAAAAAGGATATAGCGTTATGAGAAAAGGTTCAGAGAAGAGCCACCAAAATGGTAAAGGGGATGGAAGGATACTCCTATGAATAAAGGCTAAAAAGGTTAGGGCTCTTTAACCTGGAAAAGAGACGGCTGAGGGGAGATATGATAGAAGTCTATAAATTAATGAACGGAGTGGAAAGGGTAAACGTAGATCGATTGTTTACGTTATCAGAATATAGAAAGACTAGGGGACATGCAATGAAGCTACAGGGTAAACTTATTTAAGACTAATAAAAGAAAATATTTTTTCACTCAACGTGTAATCAAACTCTGGAATTTGTTACCGGAGGATGTAGTAAAGGCTGTTAGTGTAGCTAGGTTTAAAAAAGGTTTGGACAAGTTCCTGGAGGAAAGGTCCATAAACCATTATTAAGAAGGGACCCAGGATATCAATGCTTGAGCCTTACAAGCATTGTGGAACCTGTGTCTTTTGGGGAAACTGCTAGGTACGTATGACCTAGATTGGCCACTGTTGGAAACAGGATACTGGGCTTGATGGACCTTGGTCTGACCTAGTATGGCATATCTTATGCTCAGTAGCAGTAGTAGTAGTAATGTTGTTTTCAGGCCTCCATGCTATCGGCCAGAATTAGTTTTTACATACCCATATAGAGTATGTTCCTTAGAGAGGTGGCTAAGGATTTGGAATTAATGGCTCCTCTTCTCTCCGATGACAAGAGGGTGGATTATCTCACCCTTGTGAAGCATGCCCAGAATGTTTCTAAGTTTGTTAACAGAGCAACTTTTGATTGTTTTGAGTGCATCAGCAGGACTTCAACCATCTGCATTGGTGCACGCAGGATTGCTTGCCACCACCCTGGCACACTGGCTCTTCAGCAAGGAATTGACCTTGCAGTCCAGAATATCCTTAAGACCGATCCGCCTTGCATAACAATGATGGTCCGTCTGGTAACAGCCATGACTTGTGCATCCACTTTGGAAATGTCAAACCACTCAACGCGGTCCTCCTCGGGAAGAGTGTAGATCTTCTTATAGAACCTTAACTCGTTAGGCAGGTAGTCGGGTGAGTCCCTCTCGGATCGGATCATATCTTTGATCACCTCCGGGAATGGGAAGACAGTAGTGGATTTCCACACCCCTAGAAGAGGCGGGTGTACCTTTGGTTCCTGCTCCGTGCCGGAAGCATCTGCCAAGTTCAAGGCAGATGTGACCCTGGGAAAAAAAATGCTGCCAGCACCTCCTTCAAGAACAGGTGGATCACGCCAGCCTCTGCATAGTCTTCTGAAAGTGAGTGTACGTCCTCATCTACATCAGAGCCCAATACCTATTAATTTGGGTCTGAGGAATAGTCAACATCTCAGATAGTGCCCAACTGTTCCTCATCTTCAGGGAGTATTCCACGCCAGGGATGCTTAGCCAAGGTAATTAAACAGGGCTTCTACTCAGCTCATCCGGCACAAGACTGCATCCGGGGGCACCAAGAAAGCGCAGGGTCAATTTCCATGCCAGAAAGACCAAGCCTGTTGCAAAAAGGAAAAGAATTCCAGGGAAGACAATCCAGATTCCAGAAGCACTCCTCTCAGAAAAGGCTCCCCAACACCCAGGGGCATATCCGCCACAAACCCCCTCAAGGACGAAGAGTGTCTCACAACATGGTCGCCGGAGCCTCTGGCCAACTGAACATCCTTACCCATAGCATCTCCTGCCCTGAAGCAGG
The DNA here is from genome assembly GCA_033557465.1 of Ichthyophis bannanicus. Taxonomy (NCBI): domain Eukaryota; kingdom Metazoa; phylum Chordata; class Amphibia; order Gymnophiona; family Ichthyophiidae; genus Ichthyophis; species Ichthyophis bannanicus. Next base: position 239,997,917 of record CM066042.1, on the reverse strand, counting down.
TAAGGGTGGACTAACTGTGTCCCCCAATTGAGACGCAGGAAGGCAGAGTCCAGAATCCACGGATGAGGCTCCTCGCTTGCCACAGGTTAAAACAACATCTCCTGGAAGAAGACACAGAGAGATAGGATAAATATCACAAGAGTGTGTGCTCAGGCGGCGTCGGCCCACAAGCTTGTGTGAACTGTGCTTTTATATAATGCGTGTTAAGGCTCTAGGGAAGAAGCGCGCATTGGAGCCACTTGGGCAGAATGCACATTAGGACCACGCGACCCGCAGACGCACGATATGCAAAAACGTTACTAACGCATGCAGAAAATGGCAGGAAACCCCACACAGTAACAAGCAGAAGTCCATTTTGAATTGCGCCCCTCAGAGATGGAATCAGGAACCCCCAAAAAGGACAATGACAAGTTCAAGCCTTGGTACTCACCCCGAGAGCCCCAGGCACAGGACTTGTGCCGGGCTCAGCTCTACTCCACTGAAACTACTTCAATGGCTGGGTTTATTTTAATAGCACTGTGTGAAAGGTGGCTGGCAGGCAGATTCCTCTGAGAGCCTTCTGCAATCTTCAGGAAAAGCAGGGGGAAAAGGAGGAGGGAGAGGGCGCTGAGGTTGTGTGAGACTACTGTTCTCTTACAGATTCTAGAACAGCACAGGGAGGACACGGCCACACCCGCTTTAAAACAAAGAAACCTTTTCTTTCGCTAAACCTTCAAAGGTACAGACCCAACTTGGCCAAGTTTCGGCAGTCAGTCAATTAACATTCAATTGCATATATATCCCAATGGCAGTCAGGACACTAACAAGAGCAAGTAGTTGAAAGCTCAAAAAGCGCTTCTCAGGTATGCCTTTGGCATCTACTGAAAAAGTGAAAGTCTGGTAGAGGAACACAACCCATTTGTCTGGACAGCATCGTTACTCACCTGTAACAGGTGATCTCTGGGAACAGCAGGATTTTTAGTCTTCACATATGGGTATCGTCGGTACCAACGGAGCCCGCACGGGAACACTCCCCAGCGTCCAATTAGAAAGCTTTTGGGAGCATCCCACAGCACCTGCATGCTGCCTTCCCGCCTTTCCCAACTGCCTCTCTCCAGTTGAGTTTAAAGCTGAGACAAAGAGAGAGAGAGGGAAAGAGAAAGAGATAGAGAGATACAACACCTAGGGGAGGTGGGTGGGTTGTGAAGACTAAATTCCTGCTGTTCCCGGAGATCATCTGTTACAGGTGAGTAACTATGCTATCTCCAGGAACAAGCAGGAATGTAGCCTTCACATATGGGGACTCCCTAGATTTAGATGCCAGGGAGAGACCCCAGAAGTGTGTGTCCCTGTGAAAGGGCTCCACTTCCCCCCATGGATCTCTGGCATCCAACCAGGGATGGTGGGTAGGAGTTGATTAGGTATGGAACAGGTGTTAGAGAACAGCCTGACCAAAAAAGGCATCCCGGTGGGCGTCCTTGTCCAAGCAGTAATGGGCTGTGAAGGTATGAACCGAGGTCCAAGTGGCTGCTTGACAGATGTTGTCGATAGACACAGAGTGTAGATGAGCCATTGAAGCTGCCAGGGCTCTCACATTGTGAGCTGTGACATGGCCCTCCAGAGGAAGGTTCTTACTCTGATAGGCAAAGGAGATACACTGTGCAATCAAGTTCGACAGTGTTCTCTTGGAGACTGGAAGTCCCAAATGAGAAGGATCAAAAGCAACAAAGACTTGAGAGAACTTTCTATGTTGCTGTGTTCTTTGTAAGTAAAAGGCTAAAGCTCTTTTACAGTCCAAAGTATGAAGATTCCTTTCCGCATTTGATGCATGAGGCCTTGGAAAAAACACAGGCAGGTAGACCGCTTGGTTAAGATGAAAAAGCGAGACCACCTTTGGCATAAAGTGTGGATGAGTCCTAAGGACTACCTTGTCATGATGGAACCTTGTATAAGGTGGATCAGCCACTAGTGCTTGCAACTCACTGATGCGACATGATGTGATTGCAATGAGAAAGATAACTTTCCAAGAAAGGAATTTCAAGGAGGTAGTAGCTAAGGGTTCAAAAGGTGGCTTCATGAGCTGGCCAAGAACCAGATTTAAGTCCCATGCCACCGGTGGTGGCTTAATGGGAGGCTTAGTTAGAAGGCGGCCTCTCATAAATCTTGCTATGAGAGGATGGGAGGAAATAGGTTGTCCATTTAAAGGCTTGAAAGAAGCTGCAATAGCACTTAAATGGACTCTTACTGAGTTAGTTTTGAGTCCTGCATTGGATAAATGAAGGAGATACTCCAGTAAGGATTCCAGAGGGCGTCTTGTGGAAGGTTTTCTAGAAGCATAAAGGATATCCTTTACTTGCTGAAGAAGGTTAAGATCCTGAAGATCTAGGCCTTCAGCAACCAAGCCCTGAGATGCAGAGACTGGGGATTGGGATGCCATAACATTCCGTCCTCCTGAGACAGGAGATCTGGAGCAGAGCCTAACTCCAGAGAGGGAGCTTGAGAGAGATGTAGATGCAGAGGGTACCACACTTGTCATGGCCAATGTGGAGCTATGAGAATCATACGGCCTCTGTTTCTCTGAAGCCTGAACAGGGTTTTGGAAATCAGGGGAATGGGTGGAAAGGCATACAGGAAGTCTTGACCCCAATGAAGGAGGCAAGCATCCCTGGTATGAAATCCCTGAGCCAGAATTCTGGAACAAAACCGGGGAAGTTTGGCATTCAACAGACTTGCAAAGAGGTCTATGTCCGGGGTTCCCCAAATTTGAAAAATCTTGGCCACCTGGTCCGCATGTACAGACCATTCGTGTGGAAGCAGAACTCGACTGAGTCTCTCTGCCCAAGAGTTTTGGATATCTGGAATATACACTGCCAGGAGATGAATCTGATGCTCTCTGGCGAAGGCCCATAGTCGCAAAGCTTCGTTGCAAAGCGACAGAGAGCCTGTTCCTCCCTGCTTGTTCACGTAGAACATGGCTACTTGATTGTCCGTCTGAATGAGGACTGTCTTGTAGCTGAGCAGGGTGTGGAACACTCACAGAGCAAGGAAGATTGCTCTGAGCTCCAAGAGATTGATGTGTAGATAAGTCTCCTGTCGAGTCCAAGTGCCTTGGGTGGAGAGGTCTTGCAGATGAGCTCTCCAACCCACTGGAGAAGCATCTGTTGTGAGAGTTGCCTGGGGTAAAGGTTGTTGAAATGGGGACCCCAGCAACAGGTTTTGAGTGGACTGCCACCATTGGAGGGACAAAATAAGGCGATTTGTGTTTGCTATTTTTTCTGACAGGCACCCTGATGCCTGGGTCCATTGAGTGGATAAAGTCCCCTGGGCTGCTCTCATATGGAAGCGAGCATAAGGACCACATGCACGGTAGATGCCATGTGGCCTAGTAGTTGTAACATTTCTCGAGCAGTGAGATGAGGCTTTAGCACTGCTTGAGAAGCTAAATGCACAATGCGAAGGCAACGGGCCTGGAGAAGATAGGCTCTTGCTTTTCTGGTATCCAGCAAAGCTCCTATGAACGCTAGAGACTGAGTGGGAGTTAGACTGGATTTTGGGATGTTTATGACCAGACCTAAATACTGAAGGATACGCATTGAGCAAGATAGAGAAATCCTGGCCTCTGACTCTGATGGGGCTCGAATGAGCCAGTCGTCTAAGTAGGGGAAGATGAATATTCCTAGAGTGCGAAGAAATGCTGCTACCACAGCCATGCATTTCGTGAACACCCTTGGTGCTAAGGCCAGGCCAAAAGGAAGCACCCTGTATTGGTAGTGCTTTCCTTGGACAAGGAACCGAAGGAACTTTCTGTGAGTTGGATGGATGAGAACATGAGTGTACGCATCCTTGAGATCTAGAGAACAAAGCCAATCCTGACTCTGAAGGTATGGCAGCAGAGTTCCCAGAGAAATCATCTTGAATTTCTCTTTGAACAGGAATTTGTTCAATTCTCTGAGGTCTAAAATAGATCTGTGTCCCCCTGTTTTCTTTGGGATAAGGAAATAGGGGGAGTAAAACCTGTACCCTGTTGAGGAATGGGTACCTCTTCCATTGCCCCTTGGGCAAGAAGCATAGTGACAGATTGATGAGAGAGGTTTGAGAATTGAACTGTCTTACCATTGCGGGAGGGGGAATGCAAATAAAATGAAGCTTGTACCCCTCCTTTATAATGGAGAGAGTCCAATGTTCTGCTGTTATCTGCCCCCATCTGGGGGCAAAGTGACACAATCTTCCTGGAATGGTGGAAGGCTCTGGTCCATTGAGAGCCTAGAAGGCTAAGTTCTCTAGATGAAAGTCAAAGGCCTTGTGGAGGCTGAGACTGCTGTGACGGTTGAGGCTTAGCAGTCTTTGCTTTCCTTTGTTTAGATGGTTGCTGACTCTTCCGAGCAGGCTGACCTGCGTAACGTCCCTGCTGGGAATAGGAAGGGTAAAACCTCTTCTTTATTGAGAAGGATGGTTTCTTGATAGATTTCTTCCTTGCAGGATCAGCTGTGGCTTTGGATAACCTATCCAAAGTGGAGTTGTCAGCATCCAACTCATTGGCTTTCTCTTGCCAATTTTTGCCGAATATATTCTCAACTGTACAAGGGATATTGCCCAGTTTGTCCTGCACCCAGAGCTCCAAATCGGATGCCTGGAGCCAGGCAATTCTACGTGCACCTATGGCAATGGTAGAGGTTCTGCTTATGCACTCAAAACAGTCAAAAGCTGCACGATTGACAAATTTGGAAACATCCTGGGCATGTTTAACCAGAGTGAGAAAATCCTGCCTCTTATCTTCAGGAAGAAGCGGGCTCAGAACCTCTAAATCTCCTGTGACTTCTTTAAGGAACATTCCCATATATAAAATATAGGAACTGATCCTGGCAGAAAGCATGGAAGCCTGGAAAGTACGACGTCCAAAGGCATCCAAGGTTCTACACTCACGTTCTGGAGGATTAGAGGCATGCCTCTTTGCACTTCTGATCCTTCTCATGGCTGATTTCACTACAATAGAGTGGTGAGGAAGCTGAGTTTTCTGGAAGCCAGGACAAGGAGGGACTCGATACATAGTATCCAGTCTATGAGAGTGAGGGGAGGTGGTAAGAGGTGTTTCCCACATTCTTAGCATGAGATCATGTAAGATCTCATGGATAGGCAAAGTAGCTGCCTCCTTAGGAACTTTGGGATATTGAAGAATCTCCAACTCCTTTGCTCTGGGCTCTGTTTCGGGAGCCACAGTAATGGAAAGACCTCCAGCCACCTCCCGATAAAATCCTGAAAGAGATATCTTCTGGAGGAGACATCCTACGTTTAGGAGAGGAAGGCTCCTCTGGGAGAAGTATTCCGGTACCGATAGAATCGTCAGAATCCTCAGACTCCTCCGAGGATTCAAAGTACCTTCTGTCCGGATGCTCTTGTAGAGCATGATACCCGTACCCGGTGTATCGGTACCGGAAGGCATAGCATGACTGGGTGCCAGCAAAGCAGACACCGATGTTGATGCCGATGCTGTCGGTACCGATACCGGTACCAGAGTCGAGGCCGGTACCGGTTGAACTGTCTGACGCGGTTCCAAGGGTGTTGATGCCGCAAGGAGAGCCGCCAGACTGCGTTCAATAGCCAGGAACCTCTGACTATCGATGCTGCCGATGCCTGGGTGTCGGTACCGGAGAAAGCAGCCAGTACCCCAGAGCATGGCACCAGTAGTTCTGCCGAGGTTGAGGCCTCGAGAACATCCTGTAGCCCCGATAATGCTTTGGAAGCCGAAGCCTCCCGCCGGGGCAATTTTTCCGGTACAGAACCCTCAAGGGCAATGCCAGAGGCATCTCGATGCTTAGAAAGAAATCTACCCTTTGAGGACCGGCTAGACTTATGTTTAGTTACCTGAGATCCATGGGAAGACGAAACCATGGAAGAAGTCGATGCCACAGAAGCTGCATCGGAGGGAAAAAGGGTGCTGAGCTTAGCAGCTCAGTTTTGTCGACCCCTCTTGGACATCATGGCACAAGCCATACACTCTGAGATGGAGTGGTCAGGACCTAAACATTTAAGACACCACTCATGGGTGTCGGTGACGGAGATGGTACCGCCACACTTGGTGCACTTTTTGAAACCCGAAGCGGGTTTTTCCATGGTAAAGGAAATGGCATGTGCACCTGGAAAAGAAAAGTTTGGAAAAAAATACTAAATTTTTTTTTTTTTTAAGAAAGAAAGAAAGAACCACCGGTGGTACCGGTATAGCGCTGAGGAAGGCAGACACGACCACAAAAAAGGAGAAGGAGGAAAACATTTTCTGCGGTGACAGGAACGATGACCTGCTGGCTCCGCAGAAAACGAAGAACTGGAGAGAGGCAGTTGGGAAAGGTGGGAAGGCAGCACACAGGCGCTGTGGGATGCTCCCAAAAGCTTTCTAACTGGACACTGGGGAGCGTTCCCACGTGGGCTCCGTCGGTACCGACGATACCCATATGTGAAGACTACATTCCTGCTTGTTCCTGGAGATTGGTCTAATAGGACGATATGGAACTTTGTTTTGTTCTTCCCACATATAGCTTCAGAAAAGGACATTGAATCACATATTCATTTGTATAGGTCACAGAAGATCCAAATTTAAAAATACACCAGAGACAGGATTCTTCCACACATCTCCTTGCAATGTTTTTTTCACATAAATCACACTGATTATTTATTTATTTTATATACCACTTTATCAAGATAATCAAGGTGGTTTACATGGAACGGTTTCAAATACTGCTCAGGGCAGTTTACCGTAAAGAGTTTACAAGTAACAGTTCCAACTTTCTTATATATGTGCAAGAAACAATTTAACTAGAACTATATACAGCATAGAGTAGTAAAAGGGCAGTGTTAGATCATAAGTTGGTGTTCAGTGGGATGTTTGATGTTGAATGTTGAATGTTTATGTGGTCAATGGTGGGTTGCTCATGTTGGAAGTAGCCTGTACTGTAAATAGGAATGTCTTGAGGTGCTTTCTGAACAGTGTTAAGTCTTTTATTTCTCTTAGAAAGTTGGGCAGCTTATTCCATAGGGCTGGGGCGAAGAATGAGAATGCCCTGTTAGGTGTAGTTTGGTTTGGTTTTCTGACTCTCATCGGTGTGATTAGAATGTTCTTCAGGTTATCTCTTCTTATTCTTGTACATGCATAATGTCCTTTCCTCTCTTTATTCAACTGTGTCAAGTCCTGCCAAGTTATAGCATGCAAAATGCTGTCCAAGATATTTTTACCTCTCGAGAATGCTATTGCAGAACATTTTTCAAAACAGTCGTACGCTGACAACACATCCCAGTATTTATGAAAACTAATAACCACTTGAGAGGCTCTGGTGGAATACGGGAATACACACATCAGAAATTCAGACTGTTTATCTATTTGATAAGAAATTAGCAATTCACGCTGGGCATAAAGCGCCCTCAAAAAAACTTTCCTTAGTACCCCAGTTAAACATCCTGTGATTAAAACATATAAACATATTCTTAGATGTGACGTTTAAAATCCTCTAAATCTGAACAAATTCTCCTTAATCTTAGCAACTGACAGGACAGCTTTTTTTTTTTTTAATGAGACTGGATGACAACTTTGATATTTCAATCAATTATTCCTTTCAACTGACTTCTAATATAACCAATCACTATTTACTCCACATCCATAAAACTTCTTTAGACAGCAGAATCTTTGCGGCTTTTCTACTCCTTCCTCTTTTACAGAATTTTGCAAATGTCCCACACTCTTGTAAAAACAAATCACATGCTTGACCAAAAATTTTTTTGATTCATATAACTCATCCAACTTTCGTTAGGATGCTGAACATTCATAGGTCAATATTCAGCGGCAGCAGCGAGCATTGTTTTTTTTTTTAAAGGCCACCCACAATGTTAAAAAAATAGTAATTACACTTACCTGGTAATTGTAGTTCCTTGAGAGACGACAGCTTAGTCCTCTACGTATGGGTAGTGCACCTCCTCCTGCAGCATGAAGACTGGACCAATCAGATTTCAACCTCCCTGGATCCATCACCCCAGCAACTCTGGAACTCCAGTGAACTACTGTCAAAGCAAACTCAAACACGTAGCTAACCTTTGAGAAGATCCGAATACAGAATATGCATTTTTTTTTTTTTTAAAAGGTTTTTTTTTTTTTTAATATATGGTAGCCAAAAGCCACCTGTCCTAGGGACGGAAAGTCCCGCCCCTGCCACTGCCGAAACAGAGAATGAGCACGAAAGAAAACAAGAAACAGCGGAGAAAAATAAGAAAAAGGGAACGCACTCACCTGGGAATATGCACCTCTGAACCCAAGGCGTGCCGCGCTAAAAGAAATGAAGTAGGGAGAGGCAGGAGGACTAAGCTGTCGTCTCTCAAGGAACTACAATTACCAGGTAAGTGTAATTACTATTTCCTTATCGTTCCTCCAGCTTAGTCCTCTACGTATGGGATGTATCAAAGCAGCCTAATGGGCGGGATTTTGCCAGCCGGCACGCAGAACCGCGGAACCGAAACCGGCATCGCTCGCCGCCAAGACATCAAGCCGATAATGTTTACTGAAAGTATGCAAAGAAGACCACGTGGCCGCCTTACAGATATCCACTGGTGAAACTAATCCGAACTCCGCCCAAGACGCCGCTTGCGCTCGCGTAGAATGAGCACGCAACCCAACAGGCGCAACTCGACCGTGTAAGAGATAAGCCGAGCCAATGGCTTCTTTAATCCACCGAGCAATAGAGGCCTTTGCCGCCGCTTCACCTTTGCGGGAACCTCCAAACAGCACAAATAAGCGGTCCGATTTACGAAAAATCACTGGTAACCTTCAAATAACGGCGTAAGACCCTCTTGAGGTCCAACCGACTGAGACCGCGATCCGAAGCCCGCCCCTCCGACTCCGAAAACACCGGAAGGGAAACGACCTGATTCAAGTGGAAAGGAGAAGTCACCTTAGGCAAAAAGGAAGGCACAGGTCGCAGAACCACTTTGTGAGCTGAGAAGGACAGAAAAGGCTCTCTGCATGAAAGAGCCTGGAGCTCAGAAATACGGCGTGCCGAACAAATCGCCACAAGAAAAACCGTTTTGAGAGTCAAATCCTTTACCGAACTGCGAGAAAGAGGCTCAAAAGGCGCTGCCGAGAGGGCCCTCAACACCAAATTAAGATCCCATGAGGGCACTGAGACTCTGCGAGCCGGACGCAACCGAGATACAGCTCGCAAGAAACGAACTACATCTGCATGAGCTCCTAACGACACACCTTGAACCTTTCCACGATAACAGGATAGTGCCGCCAATTGGACACGCAAAGAACTGGCGGCCAGACCTTTAGCAAAACCGTCTTGTAAGAAATCCAGGATCACCGGAAGAGAGGCTGTAGCCGCTCGTAGCTGATGTCGAGAGCACCAGTCCTCAAAAATACGCCAAACACGAACATAGGCCAGCGAGGTGGAACGCTTGCGCGCTTGTAACAGGGTCGCCACGACAGACCGGGAATAACCCCGTTTTCTTAGCCGAGACCTTTCAATAGCCAGGCCGTAAGAGAGAATCTCCCCACTTGAGGCATGCGAAGCGGACCCTGACACAAGAGATCCTGAACCAAGGGAAGCCTCCACGGGGAATCGTCCACCAACCGCATCAGATCGGCATACCAAGGACGACGAGGCCAATCCGGCGCTATCAACAGCACTCGACCCCGGTGAGCCTCGATACGCTGAATCACTCTTCCCAGCAGGGGCCACGGAGGAAACACGTAGAGAAGATCCGCGGAGGGCCAAACCTGCAAGAGAGCATCCAACCCCTCGTACATCGGCTCTCGCCGTCGACTGAAGAATCGAGCCGCCTTTGCGGAGCGGAACGTGGCCATCAAGTCCATGACCGGTTGTCCCCAATGCCGAACCAGCTGTGCGAACACTCTGGGATGGAGTTCCCACTCGCCGGGATCCACCTGAACCCTGCTGAGAAAGTCCGCCGTTACATTGTCCTTTCCGGCGATGTGCGCTGCGGAGAGGGCCGTCAGTCGGGGCTCCACCCACTCGAACAACGTTTGAGTCTCCGCCTCCAGCCCGACGCTTCCGGTACCACCCTGCCGGTTGATGTAGGCCACCGTCGCCGCATTGTCGGAGAGGACCCGAACCGCCCGAGACAATATCCGGGTCTCGAAGTGTTGCAATGCCAATCGAACTGCCCGAAGTTCCAAGCGATTGATTGACCAAGTGCTCTCCTCCGGAGACCAGAGCCCCTGAGCGAACTGACCCTCGCAGTGAGCGCCCCAGCCCGTCAGGCAGGCATCCGTCAAGAGCGGAATCCACTGAGGCTGCTCCAAGGGCATCCCCACGCAAAGCGTTACCGGACTCAACCACCAACGGAGGTCCCTGCGAACCGTCATCGGGCAAGGAAGGCGTTTGCTCAGCGAGTCGGACTGGTTGGACCAGCGGCGGAGCAAGGCCCGCTGTAGCGAACGCATGTGAAAGCGTGCCCAAGGCACCACCTCCAGAGAAGCCGCCATTGTCCCCAGCAACTGTAGATAATGCCACGCCGACGGAGCTGGAGACTTTCGGAACTTCCACACTAGGGACTGAAGAGCCAAGATCCGACGGTCGGGAAGAGAAACCAATCCCCCACATGTCTCAAACTGCACCCCCAAATATTCCAGAAGCTGCGTTGGAACCAAACGGCTTTTGTGGGGGTTGACCACCCAGCCGAGCGACTGTAAGAGCGCCACTACCTTTGCCGTCGCCGCCAAGCTTTCCGCGCGAGACTTTCCACGAATCAACCAGTCGTCCAGATAGGGATGCACTAGAACGCCGTCCTTGCGCAAGGCTGCTGCCACCACCACCATGATTTTGGTGAAGACTCGTGGAGCGGTCGCCAGCCCGAAGGGCAGAGCCTGAAACTGGAAGTGACCCCAGGGCAGTGCGAAGCGAAGATACCTCTGCTGATCCTCTCGAATTGGGATATGGAGATAAGCTTCCGTGAGGTCGAGAGATGTGAGAAACTCGCCCTGGCGAACAGCTACTATGACGGACCTCAGGGTTTCCATTCGAAAGTGGGGAATCCGCAGACAACGATTCACTCCTTTGAGATCTAAAATGGGCCGAAGATCTCCACCCTTCTTTGGCACCACGAAATAGATGGAGTACCGTCCCAGACCATATTCCGCTGGTGGTACAGGAATAACCGCCCCCAGCTGAAGAAGACGATCTAGCGTTTGTCGGACCTGAAGAGTCTTTCGGACCCCCCGGCAGGGGGACGCTACAAAGGAATCGAGCACGGGACGGGCCAAATCGAGAACATACCCGTCCCGAATGATGTCCAAAACCCAATGATCGGAAGTAATTTGGGTCCAAGCGGAGAGGAACGACCGAAGACGTCCGCCGATCAATGGCAGCTCCACTTGGACCCGCCGCCCTTCATTGGGGCTTACGATTGGTCGGGGAAGCAGTCGCCGAGAATCCACAGCTGGCTCCTCGAAAGACGCGAAACCCCGACACTCTAGAGCTAAATCTGCCTCGTTGGAAGCCGGCATAACGGGGCGAACGGAACCTACGAAAATCCCGAAACTGTCCCCGAGCCACCGGAATCGACCTGCCCCGTTTGGGCCTATCTTCCGGTAGTTGACCGCCTTTGGACTCTCCTAGGTCTTTGACCAATTTATCCAAATCCTCACCGAAGAGGAGCTTACCCTTGAAAGGTAATTTTCCCAACCGTGACTTGGAAGAGCCATCGGCCGCCCAATTTTTTAACCAAAGGGCTCTGCGGGACGCCACCACGGATGCCATGCTATTAGAAAGAGCGCGGATGAGATCATACTGGACATCCGCTAAATACGCCGCACCAGATTCCAAGCGGTGAATTTCCGTTAACATTTCGGCCTCCAAGGAAGGAGTCTGCTGAAACCGCTGTACCCAGCGCAAACAGGCACGGGCAACCCAAGCTCCACAAACGGAGGCCTGTAAGGCAATCGCGTCCGCCTCAAAAGCTTGTTTCAACAGTCCGTCCATTTTCCGATCCTGCGGCTCCCGTAAGGCCGCACTCCCTTCCACCGTAATGGTGGTTTTCTTAGTCACCGCCGACACGGCCGCGTCGACTTTAGGAGACCGAAAACGTTCTAGATCTGCGTCCGATAAAGGATAGAGACGACGCATAATTTTAACCCCCTTGAGACCCGATTCAGGCGAATCCCACTCCGCCTGAATCATCTGGTCAATAACTTTGTGAATGGGGAACACCACATTAGTCTGGCGAACAGCTTGAATGATGGGATCAGCTCCGTCAGCCTCCGCCACCGGAGCCGCAGGGGCCAACCCCAAAGTCTGAAGCGCTTCCGAAACCAGAGCGGGCAGCTCTTCACGGCGGAAAACGCGAATAATCTTTGCCTGATCCTCCGGCTCAGGAAGCTCGCCCTCTTCCAAAGCATCGGCATCCACTTCCTGGTCGAACTCAGTGTCATCACCTTCAGGCCAATCAGCCTCTGACTGAAAAGAGTCATGCACCCGCTGCCGCTTAGTGGCTCTGCTGTCGGGCAACGGGGACTCACCTGCAGAGGACTGAGCCGACAGTCCCTGTGCTGGAGATGGTACAGCTCCCATAACCTGGCGCCTACGGCAGAACGCCTGGTGCAGAAGTAAAACAAAATCGGGGGAAAAATCCTCCAAGGGCAAAGCCCCCCCGAGGCTCGATTGCCCCATAGATGGTAAGCAAGAGGCAGAAGGAATCCCCGAGGGTCCTTCCAAAGGCGACTCCAAGTCTCCTGCTGTGGCAGCAGTTTGAGCCGTCGCAGTACTCTCAAGACGCTGCTCCATACTGCGGGACAGCGAGGGCACACTCCTGTCTCCGCGTCAGCACCCCGCCGAGACCCACAGATGAGACAAAGGGATCCTCCTGGCATGGGAATCTTTGCGCTGGGAAATCTTGCAGCGCACTACTGAAAGATGAAGAACCGGCTGAGGAACCAGAGGAGCTCAGCGGAAATGGAACAGCAGCCAGCAAAAGAAAAATCTGTACAGATGGAAGCAGGGAAACTTTCCCCCTTGCTCAGCTAGCAGCAGAGGTGAGTCTCAAAAGGAGTTGGGCCGTTTCTGTCCCCCCCCTCCCCCCCCCCCCCCGCAAAGCCTTTCCTTTTATTTTTTTATTTATTTATTTATTTATTTTTATTTTAGACCACCCAAGGACCCCCCAGGGCAGACCAAACGCGGACCCCACAACTGCCTTGCCAAGAGGAGGAAAGCCCACACCGAAGCACTTCCCCCCCCCCTAGGCGCCGCGAAAACGTTGTAACCGAAGGACAAAGAGCCGCACCACACTTTAATCAACTAAAAGAAATAAAGAAAAAAACAAGACAACTGAATGAAGCCAGGTAAAATCTGGATAAAATGGAAAGAAAACAAAAATATCTCCCGTGGGAAGCCCGCAGGAAAAAACCGCGATGCAGAAAAAAATGGCCGCGGCCGTCAGGAAAATTGGCGCGCTTTTTCCTTCCCCGCCGAGAGAAACAACGGCGCGAGAAAAACCAACCCGGGTGAAAAGTCCGTGCTCCTCCCGAATACCGCGACCCCGAGAGTCCCCCGTTCAAACAGGCTTTGCTTAAAGGATACGAAGAACAGCTGAGGGGATAACAGAATGGAGCTCTGAAGCAGTTCTGATCTCCCCCAGCTGACAGCACTCACCGGCACCAAAGAAGTAAGTTTAGCAAACCTCGGGAGAGGAATTGCAGTGCAGCCTCCGCCGGAGCTCTGCCCCGAAGATCCCTGGGGCAGAGATCCGTGTATTCAAAGGGGTACTGACTTGCAGATCAACGCGGTAAAGGCTGAGCAGGAGAGGGACTTTCCTGAGGCCCCCCCCCCACGGAGTGCGGAGATATGTAGAAAAAATTTAAAGAAACAGTAACCTAACAACTATAAAAGAAAATAAGTCCAGATAGGGACCAAACTAAAGACTCTAAAAGGTTAGCTAGGTAAAAATGACAAAGAACTACACAACAAGTGAGCCCAGCTAGGCTCACTAACGTCTTCCTGCTGCATGAAGACTGGACACACTGGAGTTCCAGAGTTGCTGGGGTGATGGATCCAGGGAGGTTGAAATCTGATTGGTCCAGTCTTCATGCTGCAGGAGGAGGTGCACTACCCATACGTAGAGGACTAAGCTGGAGGAATATAATATAACCAATCACTATTTACTCCACATCCATAAAACTTCTTTAGACAGCAGAATCTTTGCGGCTTTTCTACTCCTTCCTCTTTTACAGAATTTTGCAAATGTCCCACACTCTTGTAAAAACAAATCACATGCTTGACCAAAAATTTTTTTGATTCATATAACTCATCCAACTTTCGTTAGGATGCTGAACATTCATAGGTCAATATTCAGCGGCAGCAGCGAGCATTGTTTTTTTTTTTAAAGGCCACCCACAATGTTAAAAAATTTATATTCAACAGTGCTAAATAAATGTAGAAAGCATTCACCGGCACCCACTATACAAATAGTGGTGATATTTAGCCACTATACAGATAACTAAACAGTCTGAGTTAAGACAGTATTTTTTCTGTCTTAAAAAACTGCTTAAGTATACAGACAGCCCTGGAATTATATGGATAACACCAGAGCAGCACTATCTAAACAGTGGCACTAAAAATGCACAGATAGGGGTTTTACATGTTTAAGTCCCTTTTAATATCCTGCCCTCAGTTTTCTTTAGACCCAAGTCAGGCATAGGGAACAGCATTGGAGGGGGGGCAGAGGGAATAGAAAATTCTAGAACCTTAATTTTAAGAAAGTAACACAATATTCATGACCTATCAGTGTGTGCCTAAGAAAACCACTTAACCATGGTATGTACATCAGCTAGCAGAAGAACTTTGAAAAGAATAGTGATATAGCGGAAGGGCTGTCAGGTAAGGTTTGCCTCTTTGCAGATGATACCAAAATCTGCAATAGAGTAGACACCCAGAAAGGTGTAGATAACATGAGGAGGGATCTAGCTAAGCTTGAAGAATGGTCTAGAATTTGGCAGCTGGTATTTGTTAAAAAATGTAAGGTCATGCATTTGGGCTGCAGCAATCCAAGGGAGCAATACAGTATAGGAGGTGAAGTACTTTTGTCCACTAAAGAAGAGCGGGACCTAGGCGTGGTTGTGTCTGATGATCTTAAAGTAGCTAAACAGGTAGAAAAGGCGAAGGCAAAAGCTAGAAAGATGCTTGGGTGCATACGGAGAGGAATGGCTAGCAGAAAAAAGGAGGTGATAATGCCTCTGTATAAGTCTTTGGTGCGACCTCATTTGGAGCATAGTGTGCAATTCTGGAGACCGCACCTTCAAAAGGATGTGAACAGGATGGAGTCCGTGCAGAGGGTGGCTACTAAAATGATTAGTGGGCTTCATTATAAAGCATATGAGGACAGACTTAAGGATCTTAATATGTACACCTTAGAGGAAAGGCGGGATAGAGGTGATATGATTGAGATGTTTAAATACCTCCGTGGCATAAATGTTCAGGGAGAGAGCCTCTTTCAATTGAAAGCAAGTTCTGCTACGAGGGGACATGGGATGAGGGTGAAGGGAGATAGATTCAGGAGTGATATGCGGAAATATTTCTTTACGGAAAGAGTAGTGGATCCATGGAATAGTCTCCCAGCGGAGGTGGTGGAGATGAGGACAGTAACTGAATTCAAAAAAGCATGGGACCAACACAGAGGATCTCTAAAGGTAAAAAGTGGACTGTTGTAGTTGTTGATATGGAAGGGCAGACTAGATAGGCCATGTGGTCTTTTTCTGTCATCATGTTTCTATGTTTCTAATATGAAAAATAAGAACTACTGAAATATGAAATATTGAAAATGATTATTTACTTTTGATTTTAACACATGGTATAAGGAAAAATTAAAAATAGGATGCAAGTGCTGAATTTTGATACATGCTGTGAAGTTCACAACATAGAGCAATGTGTAATAGCTGTTTTCAAAGATCCAGCTATATAATAATTTATTTCTGACCACAAAATTACATTTATTCAGAAACAAGCAGTGGAGGGTCTTTAAAAGATTAACTTCCAAAGTGTCTGGCTGCTTTCCAGCCCTGTACAAGAATCAGTGATAATGCAAAAGCACACAACAGCATCAAGGATGGCAATGATTAATAAATAGACTACTGAATACGCTCCTTTCCACATACATACACTTTTCATTCTCCCTGCTTCCATAGATCATGGACGTATCCTCAAAATATCTGACCGAAAATGAATTTGACTTTCCTCTCAACTGTTCATTTCCTATATTACGCAAGGTTATATCCTTTTCTGCATGAACAAAACCAAACCAGCTGCGGCTTTGGAGAAAATGTGTTTTCAATCACAAAGCTGGCCTTAATATTGAATCACAGTTCTGCTAGCCCTCTAATAGAGCTATCACTGAATGAACTTGTAATATGAAAACCTATTAATTAGGCACTCAGCATTAACAAAGAACTTTTGCTCAAGCAAACCAACTGGTTGATATATAATCTTTATACATGGAGAAGCAAATATGACAAACATCTTTGCTTGAGAATGTAATGTCTCTAAACAAATTCTATGTACGGAGGGGCGAGTACAACCCTAAACAAGGGCATAGAGGGAGGTGTCCTTCACAGAGCGGCAGCTACAACTACGCTGGCCACTTTACTGGGCAGACTAGATGGGCCATAGGTGTCTTTATCTGCCATCATATACTATGTTACTATGTATAGTAAGACGCTCCAGTGAATTCTAACATTATATTGCTATCGAGAATAAACATACTGACTCCATTAAATTCTATGGAATGCTTCTAATGAGAGTATTGTAAAGTATATCAATCAAACTTATTTCATGGCAAAAGAAAGCGTACTCACCTGTAATAGGTGTTCTCCAGGGACAGCAGGAATCAGTCCTCATATATGGGCGACGTCGACGCCAACGGAACCCTCGGGGAAGCATCTCACCAGCTTTCAAAGAAAGCCTTTGGGAGATGCCACCACGCATGCATGGTCCCCTTCCCGCCCAAGGATGCCATCTTACTCAGTCAGATAACAAAGCTAGAGTCGACAAAAGAAGATGGCCAAAATTGTACAGCAAATCCAAGGGGAGGAGGGAGGGTTGTGAGAACTGATTCCTGCTGTCCCTGGAGAACACCTGTTACAGGTGAGTAACTTTGCTTTCTCCAGGAACAAGCAGGAAGCCAGTCCTCACATATAGGACTCCCTAGCTACAGGCTACCAAGTACCTGTAGAAAACACACAGCCCAGCCATGAGCAGCTGCAAGTGAATCTGAGGACAGACTCCGAGTACCCCAGTGTCCTGGGAGAACCATGGCTCCGGTAGCCTGAACAAGAAGTGTTGGAGGGCAGGAGTTGCCTAAATCCCGAACAGATTACGGAGTACGGCTTTGCCAAAGGCACTGCCCAATCAGGACTCCCTCTCCAGGTAGCAGTGAGCTACAAAGGTGTGGACTGAGGACCAGGTGGAGGCCCAGCAGATGTCTGCCATGGGGACAGAGCGTAGGCTCACCACTGAGGTTGCCTTAGCCCTGACGGTGTGCGCTGTGACCAGTTTCTCCAGCAAAAGCTCAGCCTGATCGTGGGCGAATGTGATGCAGTCTGCCACCCAGGTGGACGGGGTCCGATTGGTTACAGCCTCCCCCAGTCGACTAGAGTCGTAGGAAACGAAAAGATGTGAGGCACTGCAGTGGCCCCGAATACACTGCAGGTAGAAGGATAGGGCCCGCGTGAAGTCCAGAGTATGGAAAATGGCCACCGCCTTGTCGGCCTGTGGCTGTGGGAAGAAGGTAGGGAGCACCACCACTTGGTTGAGGTGGAAGATGGATACCACCTTCGAAAGGAATTTAGGTGTGCGTGAAGAATGACCCTGTTCTTGTAGAACCTGTGTAGGATGGCTCGGCCACCAAAGCCTGAAACTCGCTGACTCTGCAGGCAGAGGTAAGTGCCACCAGGAAGATCACCTTCCAAGATAGGTAACGCAAATGGCAAGTCGCCAAGGGTTCAAAGGGTGGCTTGGTAAGCTGCATCAGAACCATGTTATGCACCTAGGAAAGAGCAACCCACACTATGGTTACACGATGCAAGGTTCCACATTGGGAACCACCACCAACCAGGAAAAAGATTTAGGCGTCATTGTGGATAACATGTTAAAACCCTACGCCCTGTGTGCAGCGGCGGCCAAGAAAGCAAAATAGAATTCTAGGTATCATAAGGAAAGGAATGGAAAATAAAACAAAGGATATTATAATGCCTGTGTATCATTCCATGGTACGACCACACCTTGAATATTGTGTGCAATTCTGGTCGCCGTATCTTAAAAAGGATATAGCGTTGGGGAGCGTTTCACCTGCAGTCCGGTTTCCTTCGAGGGGGAGAAAGCCGGTTCCAAGGCTGGCGCGGGCAGCCCAGCTGACGTCACCTCGAGGGCTCTATTAAAGATCTTGCCGCTGCTGCTCTTTTGGGAGCGTTTCACCTGCAGTCCGGTTTCCTTCGAGGGGGAGAAAGCCGGTTCCAAGGCTGGCGCTGGAGCGGGCAGCCCAGCTGACGTCACCTCGAGGGCTCTATTAAAGATCTTGCCGCTGCTGCTCTTTTGGGAGCGTTTCACCTGCAGTCCGGTTTCCTTCGAGGGGGAGAAAGCCGGTTCCAAGGTTGGCGCTGGAGCGGGCAGCCCAGCTGACGTCATCTCGAGGGTCCTGCTATAGTTGCTGTCTCTACGGCGCTTAGCCGTCGGCGTGTTTTCTAAGGGGTGTTTTTTAAAGGGGCTTGTCCTGCCCCTTGTGAGCCCCTTAGGAGCCTACGTGGAGGTGGAGTGGCCACGTTGCGCCGAATATGCCAGCCGGCAAACGCAAGAAGAAGCAGCCTGTAGAGGACTCTCAAGCTGGAACGATAGAAAAACATGTGGTTTCCACACCGCGAATCTCCAACACAGGTACTGTGCCTTGTGACCCTTTACTCGAGGGACCGAGTTTAAGCTCTGTTGAGCGCACTCCACCGCTTCCTCCAGGTTTCCTTGAATTATCTGGGGATGTGTCTCCTGAGGTTGCTTATTCGAACTTGCTTCCTAAAGATGTTTCTTGGAGACCTCCGCCTTTGCTTTCAACTGAATCCTCTGTGTCCACAGTTTCTCTCTCGGATGTTTGGCGAGTGGTTTCGTGTACTGAAAAAATGCTTGAAGAAACGGTTCCTAAACTTTGTCAATTTACAAAGGAATCTGTACAAAAATTTCAGTTTCTGGATTCTCAAGTAGGGGCTTTTAGCTCAGCTCTGGTGAAAGTGGAATCGCAGATGAAATTGTTTTCTGATTTTTCGGTTACTCATGCTAAAGATAGTTTCATTTTACACCAGAAGCTTGAGAATCTAGAAAACTTACACCGTTGTAAGAACTTACGGCTTTTGAATTTTCCCAGCTGTTCTTTGTTATCCCCTGAGGTATTATTTAGGAAGTACCTGAAGGATGTCCTTCTCTATCCACTAGCCGACTCTTGTGTGCTTCTTAAATGTTATTATTTGCCTTCTAGGAAAATGGTTGGCTTAGTGGATAAGGAGGAGGATCCTCCTTTGGATACTGGGGACTTTAATTTAACCGCCTTCTTGGAAGAATCTCACGATATGATAGCTACTAGGGCTACTCTATTGGTGACTCTTTCCTCGGAGGATGCTAAAGTCGCCATTCTTAAAAGTTATTTTCATAGGAAGGAGTTTCAATTTTGTGGGGACAGAGTGGCTATCTTTCCGGATGTCTCTCGGTCTACGCAATTGCGCAGGAAAGATTTCTTGCTATTGAAACCTAGAGTGCTAGCCTTAGGGGCTACGTACTTTTTGAAGTACCCTTGTAAATGTTGTATATCTTTACGATAAATATGTTTTTCTTTCCTCATCTGAGTTAGAAAAGTGGATTGTGGAACAGGAAAAAGCGCATAAAACTGCATGATAATCGTGGTTAGGTAGCGGGTGGTCTCTACCGGCTGCATTGGTAGGCTACGGTTT
Source organism: Ichthyophis bannanicus (assembly GCA_033557465.1). Taxonomy (NCBI): domain Eukaryota; kingdom Metazoa; phylum Chordata; class Amphibia; order Gymnophiona; family Ichthyophiidae; genus Ichthyophis; species Ichthyophis bannanicus. The sequence continues at coordinate 239,977,969 of CM066042.1, read as the reverse complement.
TCCCCCTTCTTGTTTTCAGTTAGGGGGATCCTATGCCTTGTTTTCTTCCTTTTTTTTTTTTATTTCCTTATTATTGATAAGTCTCCCCGAGATATGGGCTAATAATGTGTTATATTTTTCATGTATTTTGTTTATTTCCTCTGATATTTCTATGTTTCTTTGAATGTAATAGTTCATTGTATAATTCTGTAAAATCAAATTAAAAAAAAAAAAAAAAAAAAGGGATATGGCGTTATTAGAAAAGGTACAGAGAAGAGCCACCAAAATGGTAAAGGGGATGGAAGGCTACTCCTATGAAGAGAGGCTACAAAGGTTAGGGCTCTTCAACCTGGAAAAGAGACGGCTGAGGGGAGATATGATAGAGGTCTATAAATTAATGAATGGAGTGGAACAGGTAAACATAGCTCAATTGTTTACGCTATCAGAATATAGAAAGACTAGGGGACATGTAATAAAGCTACAGGGTAAACTATTTAAGACAAATAAGAGAAAATATTTTTTCACTCAACGTGTAATCAAACTCTGGAATTTGTTACCGGAGGATGTAGTAAAGGCTGTTAGTGTAACTGGGTTTAAAAAAGGTTTGGACAAGTTCCTGGAGGAAAGGTCCATAAACCATTATTAAAAAGGGACCTAGGATATCAATGCTTGACCCAATACAAATATTGTGAAACCTGTGTCTTTTGGGGATACTGCTAGGTACGTATGACCTAGATTGGCTACTGTTGGAAACAGGATACTGGGCCTGATGGACCTTGGTCTGACCCAGTATGGCATATCTTATGTTCTTATGAGATCCAATTCCGCAAGAGGAGGCCAGATGGGAAATTTAGAGAGCAGCAAGCCCCGCATGAATCGGGTGGAGAGGGGCTGCACAGAAAGAGGCTTGCCTTCTATGGAGTGGTGGTTCGCAGACAGCATGCTCTATCAGGTGTACGCTGATGGAGTTGGACTTAAATTCAGTCTGTGAGAGGTGGAGCAAGTATTGCAGACCGTATGCACCAGGCAGGAGAACAGATCTAACTGTTGCTCTGTACATCATACTGAGAATCTGTGCCACTTAAAGGCATAGGCTTGTCTTATGGAGTTCTTAGGAGAGGCCAGGAGGACTTCTTCCACCTCTCTCAAGAGGTTGAGGGCTGCTAGAGCGACCCATTCAGCAGCCGTGCTGCTAGCGACAGGGACCCCAGGTTGGAGTGGAGAAGCGAGCCCTCCTCCTGAGTCAGTAGTCCTGGGGAACTCCCCAGAGGGGCTGGGAGTGCCATCAAGAGGTGCAGTAACAGGAGAAACCAAGGCTGTCTGGGTCACTGTAGGGCCAGCAGGATCATGGAAGCCTTGTCCCGCTGGATCTTGAAGAGGGTCTGTGCGATTAGTGGTGTGGGAGGGAAGGCATACAGGAGGATATCCGACCACAAGATGAGGAAGGTGTCTGCCACTAACTGGGACAGATGCAGTTGGGGACAGCAGAAGTGGGGCAGCTGAGCGTTGGCCGGGCTGGCGGGGTTCCTCATAGTCGAAATAGCCACTGTACCACCCTGGGGTCTAGGCACCACTCATGCGGCTGGAGGACCCTGCTCAGTCTGTCTGCTATGGCATTGTCTTGAACCAGAAGGTATACCGCCCTGAGGAACATTCTCTGACTGATTGCATATAAGCAGAAGGCTACTGCCTCTGGCAGAGGCGGTGAGGCCCTGCGCACCCCCCCCCCCCCCCTGGTTTGTTCAGGTAGAACATTGCGACCTGGTTGTCCATTTGGACCAACACCGAGTGATGCTGCAGGCAGTGTTCAAAGGTCCTGATTGCCAGAAAAGCAGCTCTGAGCTCCAGCAGGTTGATCTGCTGTTGGCTCGCTTCAAGAGACCAGTTGCCCTGTGTGTACAGTTCCTCGCAATGCAGCCCAGTAGGGAGGCATCTGTGGTGAGGACCCTCTGGGGGTTCAGTAGTTGAAAGGGCAGGTGCTGTGCATTCTGCCACCAAATGAGTGACTCTGCCAGTTGATGGGACACTGAGACCCTGTCCCAGAACCTGCCCATGGTCTGAGTCCATTGCGAGTGGAGACACCACTGGTCTGCCCACATGTGGAGGTGGACAACATTGGGGACCACATGGACGGTAGAAGCCATGTGGCCGAGCAGGAGAAGCATGGACTGCGCTGACACGGCATGATGGTATTGCACCTCAGTCGCCAGGGCCCTGAGGCGATCCACCCTGTCCAGAGCGAGAAAGGCTCTGGCTTAGAGGGTGTCCAAGCGAGCCCCTATGAACTCCAGGTCCTGCATTGGAGTGAGGTGGGATTTGGGGTGGTTTATCACAATTCCCAGATGTTGTATGACCTTGATGGTGTGGTCCATGGCCTGTTGCTCCTCTGAGGCTGTTTCTCTTTTTACTAGCCAGTCGCCTAGGTATGGGAAGACAAAGGCCTCTTGGAGACGGAGATAGACGGCCACCACTGCTAGGCATTTGGTGAAGACTCTTGCTGCGGAGGCTAGGCCAAAGGGTAGTAGCCTGTAGTGGTAGTGGTTGCTCCCAACCATGAACCTTAGGTATTGCCTGTGAATGAGATGAATAAGGATATGGGTATAAGCATCCTTTGGATCCAAGAAGCATAGCCAATCTCCCTGCTGGAAGTAGGGCAGCAATATTCCAAGGGAGAGCATTCTGAACTTCTCCTGCACCAGGAATTTGTTCAAGTTTCTCAAGTCCAGGATGGGCCTTAGGCCTCCTGTTCTTTTTGGGACCAGAAAGTACCTGGAGTAGAACCCCTTTCCTTTGAGGTGGTGTGGTACAGGCTCCACAGCCCTGTCCCTGAGAAAGCCTGCAAGTTCCTGCAGCAGCAGGGCCTGATGCAGGGGAGTCTGAGAGCGCTCTCCTGGAAAGAAATGGGGAGGCTTCTGATCCAGATGAAGGAGGCAACCTTCCCTGACCATCTGAAGTGCCCAAGAGTCGGTAGTGATGCAAGTCCACCAGTGGGCAAAATGAATCAGGCACCCCGGGCTTGACCTCAACCGGTATAACAGACCGATTGCAAACAAAAAAAGGCAGGTTCTGGATTAGCCTGGAGGGACTCAAGAAAAGACAATTAGCAGGTAAGACCTAATTGCACCTTCCACATCATCCCTCCAGTCCAGTCCAGATGCATGAGATGTAACAGGGCCATATCTAACGGGTGGACCCGAGAGCCAGCCTGCAAAACCACTGCCGCAAAACCATTGCCACAAAACCAGCATATGCCCTCACCTGGACATCCAGGTGGTAATGCCGTGTGAAAGAGTGCAGTGAGGACCACACCACCACAACAGATATCCTGAGGAACCGAACCAAACCAAACTCTGCCCATGAACAGGACTGAGCTCTAGTCGAATGGGCCTTAAGTCCCCGAGGAATTGGTCTCTCTGCAAAGAAGATAAGCCAACACAATACACTCCTTGAACCACCGCGCTATGGACACTTTGGATGCCGCTTCTCCCTTCCGTGGGCCTCTAAAGAGCATGAATAGATGATCTGACCACCAAAACGGCTCAATAGTCCGTAGGTAATGGCGCAATGTATGGCGCACATCTAGCTTATGCAAAACATGGTCTTCCAGAAAGCCGTCACCTCTGGCGAACACTGGCAGGTTCACATGGAAAGCAGAGATTACCTTGGGCAAAAAGGATGGAACCTGCTGAAGAACCACCTTTTCCTTAGAGATGATCAAAAAGGGTTCCAGAGAGGACAAAACCTGCAACTGCAAAATCCGACATGCCAAACAGATGGTCACCAAAAACACCATCTTCAAGGTAAGATCTTTCAGAGTAGCCTGCGCCAACAGTATGTGGGGGATAATGGGTTTTTTAAGATGTGTGAAGATTAGGCTACAAAAATAGAGATAGAGAGAAGAGAATGACTGATGGAGAGGATGGCACCTCAGTGTAGGGGGGCAAGGGGGGGGCATGGGGGGGAAGGCAAAAAGGGTGGGAAAAAGGGGTTACCAAGAGAAGGATAGGGGAAGCAAGGACTGGGGAGGGAGGGAAAGAGGGAGGGAAGGGAAAATCTTTAGCCAAATACTGCCCTTTGGCCAAGGTAGGATCCCAAAGCGGAAAATTGAAAGGCAAAACCAGAAGCAGTGCTAAAATCGCACAAGGGTTGAGGCTGGGCAACCCAGGGCTGGAAGTATCTATAAGGTCGACTACACAAACCACACTGACATTTTAGATGCTAAATAAAACTCGCATGGTAACTTGGAATGTGGGGGGGGGGGGATAAGCACGCCTATTAAACGAGCAATAATACTGCAGGTTCTGAAGAGGGAGGGAGCACAAATTGCTCTCCTCCAAGAGGCACACATAAACAAGCTGGAACATACCATACTGAAGAATGACTGGGTAACCCAGGTCTTTGGGGCCTCCTCAGATACTCGTAAATGCAGAGTCGCCATTTTAATAAGAAGTGGTCTGCCCCTTGAGGTTCTTTCTAGAGAAATGGACCCACAAGGCCATTTCATATTTTTGCATGTCAAATTGCACCAGAAGGAACTCTTACTTGGGATTATATATGCTCCCAATATCTATGTTCATAAGTTCTTTAAAGACAGAATTCAACGTTTAGCGCGCAACCCCCAAATCCCGGCAGTGATAGCAGATTTTAACTGTCCGCATGATCCAGAGCAAGATAAATCGGGCCCACCCAACAGAGGAGGATGGAAAAATAAAGGAGTGGGATATCTGTGTAGCACAGGGGGCCTGGTAGATGTATGGAGGACCCTGAACCCAGGAGTGAAGGACTACATACACTTATCAAGAGCGCACCAGGTCCCGTATTGACTATATCTTGGTGTCGAAGGGTAGCTTTTGGCATGCTCTAGAGGTAAAAACAAAGCCGACAGCAATTTCCAACAATGGCATGGCCTGGATGGATCGGAGGGGAAAAGGACCTACCTCAAGAACTTGGTCATTCCCCAGGCAGCTGTGGGAGAATGAAGACTTTCGATCCTATCTCCAACAGCAGTGGGTAGAATATGAAAAGCTGAATGAGGCACATATAAATACTCCAGTTCTTTTCTGGGAGGCAGGCAAAGCTGTGATGAGGGGGACCATCATCGCCTATATGGCTAAACGTCGCAAACAAATAGACCGAAGCATCTTACAACTTGAACAGACCCTTCAGGAGCAGAAATGGGCGGCCCTGAGACACCCAGGCCCGGCAACTACGAAAGTATATGTTGAAACCCAGGCCACTATCAACACCCTATTGCACAACACAGCAGTGTCCAATATGCAATATTATAGACATCAATTTTTTCGCTATGGAGACAGGACTGGGAAGTTACTGGCCCGGGTGGTGAGGGATTGGGGAAGCTCCCAGTTTGTAGCGAACCGCTGGAATATGACACAATGATCCTAAACAAATAGCGGGAGTGTTTCGGCAATTCTACCAATTGCTGCACACTCCAGAGCCAGGTGGTCTTTTTAGACGCGGCCATGCTCCTGACCCTTATAGAAACCGAGTTAATCGAGCTCAACAAACCGATATCGGGGGAGAAATCCAGAAAGTGATCAAGGCTGGGACCCTGCACAAGAGCCCAGGGCCAGATGGGTACAGGGTAGAATACTACAAGACCTTGTCCCTCCAGTTGACTCCGGCATTAACCGTGCTGTACACAGCAGTGCTGATGGAAGGAAAATACCCCAAAGACATGCGGCGAGCAACAATAACGGTCCTCCATAAGCCAGGCAAGGACCTAGAAGACCTTGCCTCTTATAGATCTATTTCCTTAATCAATTATAACATGAAGATCTTGGCTGGCCAATCGCCTCCAAGCTGTCCTCCCTAGACTAGTAGGGCCCCACCAGTCAGGATTTGTGAAAGGTAGAGAGGCCTCCCTAAATATTAGCAAAGTGTTATTGGGAATGGAGCACTGCCTACAACACCGAGAGCCCCTGCTGCTGGTGAACTTCGATGCTGAGAATGCATTTGATCGGGTTTCCTGGACTTACCTGTTTGAAGTAATGCGCCGTTTCGGCTTCAAGGGTGCATCCCTGAAATGGGTTCAAGCATTTTATGTAGACCCCCTGGCCTCCATATTGGTAGGAGGCACACAGTCCCCACATTCGCCCTGGGAAGGGGAATGAGACAGGGGTGCCCTCTTTCCCTCCTATTATTCGTGCTCTCATTGGAAACACTCTTTCTCTCCTTGATCAAGGAGGATACATGGAATTACTTGGGGAGCTAGGGAAATTAAGCTCAGTGCGTTTGCAGATGACTTACTCCTGTGCCTTCAGACCCCAGACCAGTTGTTACCAATAGCGTTACAACACATTGAACAATTTGGATGTTTTTCTGGTTTGAAAATTAATCGTACCAAATCAATGGCCTTAGATGTGTGGGGGGGGGGGGGTAGTGAGGGAAAAATGGCAGGGAAGTTTCCCTTTGGTGTGGGGGGACTCCGGGGCTACAACAAGGCATCCCCAGGAAGTAGAAACAGAGAGGAGTAGTGTGTGGGGGGGGATCTTAAGATGCCAAAGGGAGTCGAAATAGAATCCTTTCAAGGATTGCAGAAAAGATATCAGCTACCCGCAAGGGAGTTTTACTACTATTTACAAATTAGACACTACATACACTCCCATACAAAAAGTACCACCTGCATTGTTACAACCTGGGGGAATGGTTAACCTAATAATTTCACTAGAGGGGCACTTAACTATGAAGAAATTATGGGAGGATCTGCATCCTTCTCTGGATCTGTCTAGCCTAGAGCTGTTGGTCCAACGTTGGCACAAAGATGGCATTCTAGAAGTCACTACCGAGCTATTAAGAGGGGCATTTGTGCACTATACAGCAATTTCTGAATATACTTACCTACAAGAACTTCAGTACAAATTTCTATGGAGGGCGTATACTCATGATGCTTGGGCTTTGAAGGTGGGTTTGGCCACCATAGATGCCTGCCATATCTGCCATAAAGGAAGTGATACCCTTACACATCGCTTCTGGACATGTTCAGGCATCCAAACATTTTGGAGTGATGTTTGCACACATTTAAGACATTGGCTGCATTGCTCCATGGCTCCCTGCCTGTGCCTATGTTTAATGGGCAGCTTTGAGGTAGATGGGTGTTTTCTGAGTCAGCAAAGAAGATTATGCGAAAAAGGCTTTGTTATAGCAAAAAAAAAAAAAAAAGTTATTTTACAACAATGAATATCAGGGAAGGACCCGGAAGTGCTCTCCTGGGAAGCTGCCATGATAGAATTAAATGACATGGAGTGAAGAACAGCCCAACTGTCAGGGATCCCGAAGCTAGATGACTTTACTAGGGTGTGGGACCCAGTTATTAACTCATTCCCTTCACGAACACAAAGCACCATCCTAAATAATTAACAAGGCCAAAGGGGACAGAGAGTCAATGGGGACAAGAGCAGACTAGAGAAGTTGGGAGGGAAGGGGGGAGGGGAAAGATTGGGAGATGGGGGGGAAGCAATCTATCCTTTAACAGCCAATAGTCAGTATCAAGTCCGAAACATCCCACTCAAATCAATAAATTAGTGGTGACACAAATGTACAAGAGGGAGGGGGTTGACAAATGGGAATATTTGTATGTAGTTCAATCTACAGAGTTTAGTTTCATTTAAGTTAATCTAGTTCAGTGCTGATCATGGTGCCAGAAAGAATGCAGGCTGCATCACCTAGAAGAATTAATTAAAATACTAAGGATTGTATTTTGTTTGAATGGAAACTCAGCCTATTTGCTCACCCTGAACCTCAACTGTACCTTAACGCATTTAGTCATATTTGTATCCAGGAAAATGCTCATGTGCTGTTATCTTTGTTTGCGCTCCTTGTTACTGTATGTTAATGTATTATGGTTGCGGAGTGTATTACATTATGGCGATTTGTGACAGGATGACAAAAGGACAATAAAAATGTGTTCCAATAAACCAGCAGTAAAAAAACAAAAACATCTTGGAAAAAGCAATATGATACAATATTCATCTATACTCAGATGGCAAATGATTGAATATATCTCAGAGTAATAAAATAGTTTGTGTTAAAAAATATGCAAAAGGAAGCTAAGAACTAGAATATATTAGAAAACATGAGAAAATATATGCTATAAGATTAAAAATTCAATGGTATATCTAAAAATAAACATAAGAGCAAATAAAGGTGTACCCAGTACATGCCATCGAGGCGCCTGCTAACAACTGGTACCAATGCCGGTGTTTCCCACATCTGGAGGAGGCAGCGGTCGAGGATCGGGGGCACTGGGATCATAAGGGTTTCCTTTGGGAGTGCCTTATATTGGAGTATCTCCAACTCCTTGGTTCACGGATCCTCCTCGGCCTCGGTCGCGAGAGCCTTGGCCATATCCCTCACAAAATTGAGGAACGCAACGTCCTCCTGTGGGGAGCAGCGTAGGGTCACCAGGGGAATGGGTCCGAGGGCACGTCACAGTGTTGCCTCATGTCTGGGGACTCTTCATCCTCGGTCTCCCATTCGGACTCTATCAGAGTAAGAGTCCAATGCCGCACGATCACCTCAGTCGAGGACCGCACTCCATGGTGCAGGACCCCTGGAAGATCATTAGTCCGAGCCGCAGGCGCTCACTGGGGAGGACCGATGTCCCGAAGAACGGGACCAGCACCTCAACCGGGGACTCTCTCAAGGCCAATAGTGCTCCAGGACCGGCTCAATGTCCAAGGAAGCCTTCGATGTCAAGGGTCCCATCGTCGGGGCGGATGAAACAGATGAGCCAGACAAATGCCTGCTGAACGGCCACGAGGACAGATATACAGCTCTCTAGGGCTGCCATTCTGGTCTCCATGCCAGTTGGCTCTGCAGCCTTCGACACGGGCACAGAGGACTTCGGATCTGGCATCGGTACAGTTGAGGGGGAGTCCTCGATGAGGATAGCCTCCAAGGCCCAAGGCCGGTCAGCGGGAGCAGACGATTCCTTGCGGGGCAATTTGGAGGACCGCTCCTGCCCTGACTCATGCCTGGGGCTGCGGGACCTGGGGTGAGATTTCACCTTCTTCCCTGATCTGTCCTCCGAGGAGGTTTTCGAGGATTTCTTCTTATGTTCCACCTCTGTGGACTTCTGCTCAGAGGAGGCCCTAGCTTTGCGGGGCACCGAGGTATCGGAGGGGGCCCTGGAGCATGGTGTTAACGGAGACTCCAGGGCAGGGTCGGACATATGAAAACATTTTTCCTGCTGCTGATGGCGACTCTTTAAGGCCTTTGGTGTCATTGTTCTGCAGAGTTTGCAGTTGGAGTCGTAGTGCTCTAGGGCCAAGGCACTGGAGGTAGCAGTCGTGTGGTTCGGTAAATGACATAACTTTGCTACACTGGACACATTTTTTGAAGACACTTGAGACCACCGGAAGAAGGTGGTCCCTGCCTCCAGGAAGGGGTCCGAGGCCTTCAGCTGGAAAAGGGTGTGAATGCCAGACAAGGCGGGCCTTGATGAAAAAAGTGGAAAATGGATAGACGAACCTAAGGAGAGCTGGCTTGGGAGCAGGAAAGCGTAGTTACTCACCTGTAACAGGTGATCTCCGGGAACAGCAGGAATTTAGTCCTCACATATGGGTATCGTCGGTACCGACGGAGCATGCATGGGAACGCTCCCCAGCGTCCAATAGGAACGCTTTTGGGAGCATCCCTCAGCACATGCGCGCTGCCTTCCCGCCTTTCCAACTGTCCCTCTTCAGTTAAGTTTGTAGCTGAGTGAAAGGATAGAGGGAGAGAGGAAAGAGACAGAGAGAGAGAGAGAGAACTCCTAGGGGAGGTGGGTGGGTTGTGAGGACTAAATTCCTGCTGTTCTCGGAGATCACCTGCTACAGGTGAGTAACTACGCTATCTCCAGGAACAAGCAGGAATGTAGTCCTCACATATGGGGACTCCTTAGCTGAAGATGCCAGGGAGATATCCCCAGGAAGGTGCCACCGTCGAAGGTGAGAATCCTTCCTCCCATGGATCTCTGGCATCCCACCAGGGTTGGTGGGTAGGAGTTGGTTTAGGTTTGAAAGAGATTTTGAAGAACATCTTGGCCAAAAAAGGCATCCTGACGGGAGGCTTTATCTAGGCAGTAGTGGGATGTGAAGGTGTGTACTGAAGCCCAGGTGGCTGCTCGACAAATGTCATCGATAGACACAGAGTGGAGATTAGCCATAGAAGCTACCATGGCTCTCACATTGTGAGTTGTGACATGGTCCTGAAGAGGAAGACCCTTACTCTCATAAGTAAAGGATATGCATTAGGCAATCCATTTAGATAAAGTTCTTTTGGAGACTGGAAGTCCCAAATGACTAGGGTCAAAAGCTACAAAAAGTTGCAAGGACATTCTATGTTGCTGTGTTCTTTGAATGTAAAAGGCTAAGGTCCTTTTACAATCCAAAGTATGACGGTTTCTTTCTGCATTAGAGGCGTGAGGCCTCGGAAAAAATACAGGAAGATAAATTAATTGGTTTAAACGAAAAGGCGAAACCACCTTTGGCATAAAGTGTGGGTGAGTTCAAAGAACAACCTTATCATGATGAAATCTGTATAAGGAGGATCAGCCACTAAAGCTTGCAATTCACTAATGCGACGGGCAGAGGTGATTGCAATCAGGAAGATGACCTTCCAAGTCAAAAACTTAAGGGCTGTAGTGGCTAAAGGTTCAAAAGGCAGCTTCATGAGCTGCCCGAGAACTAGATTTAGATCCCATGCTACCGGTGGTGGCTTGATGGGAGGTTTAGTTAATAAAAGGCCTCTCATAAATCTTGATAGGAGTGGATGAGAGGAAATTGGTTGTCCATTTAGAGGCTTATAAGAAGCTGCAATTGCACTAAGATGGACTCTTACCGAATTGGTCTTTAACCCAGAATTCGATAAGTGAAGGAGATACTTTAGTATCGATTCTAAGGGTAGGACCAGGGGGTTTAATCCCTTCTTGGAGCACCATATAGTAAAACGTTTCCACTTGAAGGCATAAGATCTTCTTGTGGAAAGTTTCCTAGAAGCCTGAAGGATATCTTTTACCTGCTGGGACAGGTTGAAATCCTGGAGGTCTAAGCCTTCAACAACTAGGCCGTGAGGTGCAGGGAATGGCAGGGAATGCGAGGAAAAGAAGCAGTGCTGTGGACTGTGTTGGAAAGAGGAGATGGCACTATCATCTGTAGTCTACAGGCCTCCAATTCAAACTAAAGAAATGGAGAGACACTTGATAATTGATATTGAAAAGATAGCAATGAAGGGGGAAGTGATCATATTGGGTGACTTTAATCTACCCGATGTGGACTGGAACATTCCTTCTGCAAATCTGGAAAGAAGTAAAAATATTTGTGGATGCCTTCCAAGATGTATTGCTTAGACAAATGTTGATGGAACCAACCAGGGAAAGTTTGATGCTGGATTTAGTACTCACCAACGGAGAAAGTGTGTCGATCATCCAGATGGGTGCCCATGTGAGCAGCAGCGATCATCACATGGTGTGGTTTGAGATAAATGCTAAGGCAGAGTACCCTCACAGCAAGCTCAAAGTCCTAGACTTCAAAAACTCTTACTTCAGGAAGATGGCCAATTGCCTGAAAGAGGAGTTGGCAGGGTGGCAGGAGGTAAGGGAGGTGGAAATGCAGTGGACTAAACTAAAGGTGGCAATAAAAGGGGCAACAGATACATAAGTAAGGAAAGTAAACAAGAGGAAAAGGAGACATATTTGATTTTCAAAAGGAGTGGCTGCACAAAATAAAGGCAAACAACATAGCTTTCACAAAATTCAGACGTTCGCAAACAGAGGAACAACAAAAAGAATACAGAATAAAGCTAAAAGAGACAAAAAGAAATAAGGATAGCAAAATCAAAGGCAGAATAAAAAATAGCTAAAGATCTAAAGCATGGTGGTAAAACGTTTTTCAGGTATATTCGGGAGAAGAGGAAGATCAGAGGTGAAATTGCAAGACTCAAAAGTGCTGAGACAGATTCGTGGAAAGCGATGTTGAAAAAGCGAAAATACTAAACAAAAAGCAGGAAGTCAATCCTCACATATGGGACTCCTCAGCTACAAGCTACCGAAAGCCCATAGTTAAAAATAGGGACTCCCTCACGGGGAGCTGCAAGCAACAGCTATTTTTTAGTCCATGCACACAGACTACAATAGGACCCCTGTGTCCAATGAACCCAGCACTCCAGTATCCTGAACACAGAAGGGTCGGAGGGTAGAAGTTGCCTAAACCCCAAAAAGGTTATGGAGCACAGCCTAGCCGAAGACACTGCCCTGTCGGGGACTCTCTTTCCAGGCAATAATGGGCAGCAAAGGTATGGACTGACAACCAGGTGGCGGCCCGGCAGATGTCCACCATCGGGACAGAGCACAAGTTTGCCATCAAAGCCGCCATAGCTCTGACACGGTATGCCATGACGCGGCCTTCCAGCGGGAGACTTGCCTGCTCATAAGCAAGGACAATACAGTCCGCCACCCATGTGGACAGTGTACGCTTGGTCACCGTCTCCCCCAGCCCGCTGGGGTCATAGGAAATGAAAAGCTGAGAAGCTTTGCGGTGGCCCTGAGTGAATTGGATATAGAAGGACAGAGCCTTCTTACAGTCCAAGGTGTGAAAGAACGTCTCCGCCCGACTGGAGTGAGATCTTGGGAAGAAGGTAGGAACCAATACTTCCTGGTTGAGATGGAAGGGCGACACTATCTTTGGCAGGAATTTGGGGTGCATGCAAAGCACCACTCTGTTCTTATAAAACCTGGTATAAGGTACCTCCGCCACAATGGCTTGGAGCTCGCTAACTCTGCGAGCGGAGGTGAGCGCAACCAGGAAAACCACTTTACAAGAGAGGTAACGAAGGTGGTAGGTAGCAAGAGGAGCGCTCGAAGGGCAGGCGAGTGACCTGCCCCAACACAATGTTGAGGTCCCATTCGGTTGCCAGAGGACGAACCAGGGGTTTCGATAAGAGCAGGTGCCGAAGAAAACGGGTCACCAAAGGTTGGACCGAGAGGGGCTTACCATCAGGTGCACTCGGACGGAATTAGACTTGAGCCCGGACTGAGAGAGGTAGAGAAGGTACTGTAACACCAGAATCACCGGGCAGTAGAAAGGATCAGCCCCGTGTTTGGCGCTCCAAGCAGAGAACCTGTGCCATTTGAGGGCGTAAGCCTTCCTAGTAGAGGCCATGCGAGAGGCCAGCAGCCACTTTGTCAGCGAGAGGGACCCCAGGTTTGGGTGCAGGAGAGAGCACTCCCTCCTGACATAGGAGTCTCGGGGCGGTCCCCAAAGGGATGGGGACATCCACCGTCAACTGCAAAAGCAGCAGGAATCATGGCTGCCTGAGCCACCGAGGAGCTATCAGGATGAGCAAGGCCCTGTTGCAGAGGGTCCTGAATAAGGTCTTGACAATCAACGGGATCGGAGGGAAGGCGTACATAAGGCCTTCCGACCATGAGACTAGGAACGTGTCTGCTGCAACCCTGAAGGGATGAGGCTGCTGGAAGCAGAAGCGAGGCAACTGAAAGTTATCCGGACTGGCGAACAGGTCCATCAAGGGTACCCCCCAGAGCCAGAAAAGCAAACTGGCTACCCTATGGTCCAGCTGCCACTAGTGCAGCTGGAGAACTCTGCTTTCAGCCAGCAGGTTGTCCTGGCCTGGCAGGTACACTGCCCGCAAGAGGATACCCTGCTGGATTGCATACGAGCAGAGGACCAGTGCGTCCTGACAAAGGGTGCAAGACTCCGTGCCCCCTTGTTTGTTTACGTAGAACATCGCCACCTGGTTGTCCGTCAGGACCAGCACCAGCTGGTGATGCAGGTGGTGACAGAAGACCCACAGAGCAAGGTGTATGGATCAGAGCTCCAGGAGGTTGACCTGCTGGGTGATTCATCGGTCAACCAGTTACCCTGAGTGTGCAGATCTCTGCAGTGGGCTCCTCAGCCGAGCAGGGAGGCGTCCGTGGTGAGGAACCTTGAGAGCTTGGGGTCTGAAAAGGCATGCCCGCTTCGAGATGCTGGGGCCACTGCCACCAGGCCAGGGAGACTGCCAACTGGCGGGTCACCGAAACTCTGTCTCAAAGGCGTCCTGTGGCCTGAGACCACTGGTCCCAGAGACATCACTGTGCCGTCCTCATGTGGAGACGAGTATCTGGGGTGACGTGGACCATGGAGGCCATGTGCCCGAGGAGACGCAGAAGAAGCCGGGCAGGCACTGAGGGATGGTGCAGTATGTCCCAAGCCAGAGATCTGAGAAAATCGGCTCGGTCCTTGGGCAAGAAGGCCTTCGAATGGAGTGTGTCGATCCTTGTCCCGATGAACTCCAGGCACTGGGTTAAACTAGAAAGAGGGAAAGAGAAATCTGTTTGCATTGGCGTGATATACAGACCTCCCTCACAAGAGGAAAAGGTGGACAGAGAGTTAATTGAAGACATACGCAGCATTGCTAGGAAAGGGGAAGTGCTACTGATAGGGGATTTCAATATGCCAGCTGTTCATTGGCACATTCCTGCTGCAGTATCATCTATAAGTAAAGAGATCCTGGATTCTCTACAGCAGCGGTTCTCAACCTGTGGGTCGCGACACCCATGGGGGTCGCCACAGGATTTAGCGGGGGTCGTCTCACTCCGCCATTAAAAAAAAAAGCGCACAAGTTGCTGCCGCTGCCAAGTCCACTTCTCGGCAGCGGCAAACTCACCGCTTCCCTTCTAAAGCAGCCACGGCTCCCTGCCTCTTAGGGAACCACGGCTGTGCCTGCGAAACCGTTGCTGAGCCGTCCCGCCTCTCGATGGGCTCCGTGCAGCATTGTCCCGCCTCCAAAGGAAGTGGTTTACTGGAGGGGTAGGACTGGTATTGGCCTGATTAGGGGAGGCTAGCACTGGTAATGGGGTTGAGGGGGGGACTAGCACTGGAAGCGAGCTGATTGGGGGGCTTCGACTGGGAATGAGCCTATTATGGGGAGGAGAGGATATTGCTGCTGGCCCTGGAAGAAAACTGAGGGCTAAGGCTACAAATGGGCTGATACGAGGGGATGGGAAAATGGAAATGGAAGGGAGTGGATCTGAAAGGGGCTGCCATGGTATTTGTACTAGAAGGGACTGGTCAGTGGGGAAGGAGGGGGACTGGAAGGGAATGTACACCAGTGGCAGTCATGGGAATGCAAGTTGACATTGGAAGGTACTGAGAGTGAGGACTGGAAAGGGGCTAATCCTTGGGGAGGGTTACTAGGACTGGAAATAGGCTGATGGAAAGAAGTGAAGAAAATGAAAGAAGAGATAAGAAATGGCAGATGGACCATAGACCACAGAAAGAGAGCTAAGAGAAGACAGGAAAGCAGAAGCCTCAGATCGGGACCAGCATGATCAGAGAATAAATTGGTCAGACAACAAACGTAGAAAAAATAATTTTATTTCATATTAGTGATTTGACTACAAAATCATCATAGTTTTGAAATCAAATATTGTTACTTGTTATTGTGATTAATTATTGTGGTTTAAATAAGTAAATTTTATAAATAAAAACATATTGCAAAAGCTTATATTAATAATTCAACAAATGATTACAGCAACAATGCGTTAACGGTAAAGGAAGAGAGACGCATGTGATTTTATCATTGGGGGTCACCACAAGTTGACCAATGGTAAAAGGGGTCAAGGTACAAAAAAGATTGAGAACCACTGCTCAACAGGGAGAACATAACATAAGAACATAAGATATGCCATACTGGGTCAGACCAAGGTCCATCAAGCCCAGTATCCTGTTTCGAACAGTAGCCAATCTAGGTCATACGTACCTAGCAGTATCCCCAAGAGACACAGGTTCCACAATGCTTGTATTGAGTCAAGCATTGATATCCTGGGTCCCTTTTTAATAATGGTTTATGGACCTTTCCTCCAGGAACTTGTCCAAACCTTTTTTAAACCCAGCTACACTAACAGCTCTTACTACATCCTCCGATTCAGGCAATTGGTAACAGACCCCACACGTGAAGGGGCCAAACTGGACTTGGTGCTTACCAATGGTGAAAGTGTTTCTGATGTTATAGTGGGAGATCATTTTGCATCCAGTGATCACCAGATGGTGTGGTTCAGTATTAGGACTAGGGCTGTTAGAATCCATTCAAAGGTGAGGGTCTTAGACTTTAGGAAGACTAACTTTGCCAAGATGGGCCAATACATCAGGGAGTCGTTAGTGGGATGGGAACAGCTGGGGGATCTAGAAAAACAGTGGGCAAAACTGAAAAGGGATATTTTAAGGGCAACCAACCTTTTTGTTAAAATGGTACATAAAGGTAAAAGGAAAAGGAAACCCCTATGGCTTTCGAAAGAAGTAGCTGAAAAGGTGAAGAAAAAGAGGGAGGGCTTCACGAAATACAAGAGATCACAGAGAGAAAAAGACAGGCATCTATATTTGGAAAAAAACTTAAAGAAGCTAGCAAAGTAGTCAGGAAAGCAAAGATTCAAAAAGAGGTGGAAATAGCCAATGCAATAAAATGGGGGGATAAGACATTTTTCAGATATGTTAGCGAGAAGAGGAAGGGCAAAAGTGGTATTCTCAGACTCAAGGATGAAGGGAAGGAATATGTAGAAGCTGATGAGAATAAAGCAGAATTACTTAACAAATATTTCTGTTCTGTGTTCACAGATGAAGAACCAGGAGCAGGACCTCAGAAAACACCCACAAACAGGAACAGAAGAGAGGGACATCTTGAACAATTTTCACAAGACTGTGTTCATGAGAAACCAGCTCAACTTAAAGTAGACAAAGCAATGGGACCGGATGGGATACACCCTAGAATACTGAGCCAACTTGGGACGTTCTAGCAGTTCCACTGACTGACCTTTTCAATGCCTCGGAGTCAGGAGTGGTACCAAAGGACTGGAGAGAGGCTCATGTGGTGCCTTTACACAAAAGCGGAAGTAAGGATGTGATTAAAAACTACAGGCCAGTTAGTTTAACTTCAGTAGTGAGTAAATTATGGGAAACACTGCTGAAAGTGAAAATAGTGAGGTTTCTGGAGTCCAGCGGATTACAGGATCCGAGGCAGCATGGATTTACCAGAGGCAGGTTTTGTCAGACAAATCTGATTGATTTCTTTGACTGGGTGACCAGGGAGTTTTTTATTTATTTATTTATTTATTACAGGCTCTTATATACCGCTCTATTCAGCATCAGCGCGGTTTACAATATAACAACATACCATAATGAACAAACTGTTTGGTTTTACAGAGAACAAGGTCAGAGAACTTGGATAAAACATGGGAAGTCATTACTGCAACTATTTACAAGAGTATTTACAAGTATACATGACAGGATTTGTTCTTAGTTTGGGTAGTGATCAAGATTGGTTAGTTGGTTAAGTAATAATGGGGGAAGAGGTGGGATTTGAGTGCCTTTCTAAAAAGGGATAGATCAGTGATAGCACGAATTTCTGGGGGTAGAGCGTTCCAGCATTTAGGGGCATAGAATCTGAAAGCCCTGTTGGATGTCACTGATAGGCATTTTGTCGCTGCTTTAGGGATGATTAGAATATTTGTTGATATCGTTCTCCTGGATCTGTTGGGTGGAGCGGCCTGAATGAGGTCTATTAGAGAGGAGGAGGTGATGCTTTTAGTGGCCTTAAAGGTTAGTAATAATGTTTTGAACAATATTCTGCCATGTATGGGGAGCCAGTGGAGTTGCTCTAGGATGGGTGTTACATGGTCTCTTCTTGATGCTCCGTAGAGGACTCTAGCAGCGGTGTTCATGGCGAGTTGCAGAGGGTTTAATGTGGAGTGTGGGAGGCCTTGAAGAATGGCATTGGCATAGTCAAGGTGTGGTAAGGTTAAGGCTTGAAATATAGTTCTGAAGTCATCAGGATCAAGCAGGGGGCGAAGATGTCGAAGAGTCCGGATCTTGAGGTAGATTGCCCTGACTACGTTGGATATGTGTAGTTTCAGATCCATGCGTTGGTCAAAAGTGACTCCAAGGTAACGAATGGAAGGTTTTGATTGGAGCTCGGCTTCTTTCACCTTTATATGGGATGGGGGGGAGAAAAGTGGGTCCCTGGTGATGAAGAGAACCTCGGTCTTTTTATGTTGAATTCGGAGGTTCTGGGATTGCAGCCATTCGGATACTGCATCAAAACATTTAGCTAGCGGGGAAAGGTCCATGTGAACTGTGGAGAAAGGCATGTATAGGAGGATGTCATCTGCGTATATCAAGCATTCAACCTTGAAGGACTTGATGATATTGCAAACCGGTTGTATGTATATATTGAAAAAGAGTGAGGATAGGGATGATCCTTGCGGTACGCCTTGCTTTTGGTGGTAAGGTGTAGATGTTGCGGTCCCTGAGGTAACGTACTGCCATCTCTGATCGAGGTATGACTTGCACCACTCTAGGGCAGTGTTATTGATTGCCTTTTTCTTTTAGTCGCGCTATTAACAGATCGTGATGTACAGAGTCAAAAGCCGCAGCAATGTCTAAGAAGATAAGAGCAAAGCCTTGGCGGATGTTATCAATGCCTGTGATGATGTTGTTGCAGAGAGTGGTAAGGAGGGTTTCAACACCGTGGAACTCTCTGAAGCCATGTTGGCAGTGGTCCAGAGGGGAGACGGTGTCAATGTGGTCCTGTAACTGTCTTTGAGCTTCCTTTTCAATTATTTTCGCTAGTAGGGGTATGCTAGCTATGGGTCTATAAGATTCAACCTTTTGTGGGTCGAGTTTATGGTTTTTCAAGAGTGGTCTTATGGATGTTCTCTTGAGGGCTGGTGGGAAGGAGCCGGTTGTAAAGGATAAATTCATCATTTTAGTGATGATGGGGCTGAGATCTTGGCGTAGTTCCTTTATCCAGTGGGCTGGGCAAGGGTCAGTTTGTGCAGTAGTCGTGTTAAGAGCAGCGATGGTGTCCTCAACATGTTTTCTGGATGGTGTGGAGAACATGGATAGGTTTGATATGCATATGGTGACTTGAGAAGAGATAGTTGCAATGTTGTTGGTTTGAAGCAATTTGGATTGCAGGAAATCGGCGAAAGCTTGGGGATGAATGGGTTCAGGATGTTTTGGTGAAGGTTCTTTAGATAAGGTTTTGACTAAGTTGAAAAGATCGCGTGGTTTATTTAGTGATCTTTTCAGCGTATCGGTATGGAATTGTTTCATCTTGGCCATGACTGACTCTCTGTGCACAGATAGATGTGCTTTGTAGGCTGCTTGGTCTTCTGAAGAGTGTGAGCGACGCCATCGTTTCTCCAGTCTTCTTAGGTGTGTGAGGGAGGCTCGTAGGTCAGGGGAGAACCAAGAAGAAGATTTTCTTTTCTTTGGGTTGTTACCCTGGACTGGTTGCAGTGCAATGGTACTGATAGTGCTGTTCCAGGATGTGATCAGATTTTCCAGATTGAGAGAGGTGTCATGTAGGAGAGGGAGGGTTTCTGTAACTATGTGTTCTTTGTTGAAGGTTTTGAATTTCCGAGATGTTACTCTTGTCGAGTCAATGGAGTTTTTGTTTCTGTGTGGTGACTGTTTGCCATTGATGAGGATGGAGAAGGTGATTAAATTATGGTCTGACCAAGGTACTGGGGTTACAGAGTTGTCAAGTTTATTGTTGGAGTCAAGAGCTGTGAGAGGGGCAAAGATCATGTCCAGGATGTTTCCTCTCTCGTGCGTGGGGGTGTCGACAATTTGCTTGTATCCCAGCTCGTTGATTGCTTCAAGGAGGGCTGAGGAGTGTCTGGGATGTAGTGTTGGGAGATTGAGGTCTCCTAATATCCAGTTGGGAATGTTGGGCTTGCGTGAGTTAGTTGCTAGGTCCAGAATGTAAGGCAGGTCGTCCGTGGAGGGTGAGGGTGCTCTGTAAATCAGATTGATGAGGCATTGTTCATTTGTGATAGTTAAGACGTCCATGCTGTTTGAGCTTGTGGAGTCCACGGTGTGGAAATTTAGGTCATTCTTGGTAAGTATGAGAATGCCTCCTCCTCTCTTGCTCTCTCTATGTTGGGAATGGGCAGAGAAGTTGGGGGGTATGACTTGGTTAAGGATTACATTATCCGCGTCAGATAACCAGGTTTCGGTTATCATGAGGACATCTAGATTATGAGAAGAAATTGTGTCAGTGATGACTGGCCATTTCTTGCGGATAGACCGTGCATTTATGAGAGCACAGTTTAAGTAAGAGGGTTGAGGGGGTTCCTCTTGTTTATTTTTCTTTGGTTGTTGAAGGGCTATATGTATTAGGTGCGAGTGGCGTGTGGGGGTCCATATTCTTGAGTTGGGATAGGGAGATTCTGCCCTTCTTTTTCCATGACTTAGAAGTATTGGAATTTGGTGAGATGTGTGATATAAGGCAAGGGCTTCGTTGAGACAGCTTATAAGCAGGAAGAGGCAGATAGCCAGGGTATTTAATGGTAGAGCCATTGGGGTTTTTGTTGAGGTGGATGAGGTACTTTCTTTGAGGAATTCTGTGATTCTGGTGGTTCTGTGATTCTGGTACTTTCTGTGAGGCTACCGACCACAGTAGTAATTGAAAGCAACAGTGATAATTGAATGGTACTGGCAATAGTAAAACTGATGCAACAATGATATTTGAATGGTACTGGCGACAGTAACAATAACTGCAACACTGATAAATGGATCCTACTGGCAACAGTAATAATTGGAGGTAATGGATCCTACTGGCAACAGTAATAATTGGAGGTAACAGTGATAATTGAATGGTACAGGCAATGGTAAAATTGAATGCAACAATGATAAATGGATACTATTGGTAACAGTATAAGTGAAAGCAATAGTAAAAATATAATGTAATAATTATTATGGTATGTTACTGACAACAGTACTAGTATCTTCCTATATAGTGTAGCCGTTGGTATTGGTGAGCCTATTCAACATTACAAGATTGAGCAGGAGATAGAAAAAAAACAAAACTTATGCTGTATAGTATTATCAATCAGTGTCTGGGAGAAAAAAGTCAGTTGAGACAGATATGCAGCATGTATACTTGCTGTGGTTGAGGTTATGTGGTTGAGGTTTGGCGGCTGGTCTCCAGGCGAGTGATTTCCAGGTGGCTGGTCTCCAGGAAGGTTGTTAGGAAAGGTGTTCTGACTCCTCGGTGCCCTGCTTGCTGGAATTCAGGGCTTTAAGGACTCAGGATCTTAGTGAGGCAGGACCGGATGGTGGCGGTGTTTTATTCGTCCTTGTTCCTAGGAGGTTGAGGGCTGTTATACCAATTGTTCCTAGGCTTCACTTGGGCCACCGCCTAAGGGCCCTCTGGCGAGGCCCTCAGGCGCGGGCCCGCAGAGGCGCGGGCGCGCCCGATGGCGCGAACTTTAAACAGTTCTTGCTGCGCCCTGATAGGGCGGAAGATCGCCGGTGTCTGCTCCCCTGCCGGAGGCTCTATCCCCGTGCTGGGGAGAGCTGTAGATGGTGGTGGGAGCAGGGAGGTGCACGCGCCCGATGGCGCGAACTTTAAACAGTTCTTGCTGCGCCCTGATAGGGCGGAAGATCGCCGGTGTCTGCTCCCCTGCCGGAGGCTCTATCCCCGTGCTGGGGAGAGCTGTAGATGGTGGTGGGAGCAGGGAGGTGCACGCGCCCGATGGCGCGAACTTTAAACAGTTCTTGCTGCGCCCTGATAGGGCGGAAGATCGCCGGTGTCTGCTCCCCTGCCGGAGGCTCTATCCCCGTGCTGGGGAGAGCTGTAGATGGTGGTGGGAGCAGGGAGGTGCACGCGCCCGATGGCGCGAACTTTAAACAGTTCTTGCTGCGCCCTGATAGGGCGGAAGATCGCCGGTGTCTGCTCCCCTGCCGGAGGCTCTATCCCCGTGCTGGGGAGAGCTGTAGATGGTGGTGGGAGCAGGGAGGTGCACGCGCCCGATGGCGCGAACTTTAAAGGAGTTGGACCGAGGGAGAGCCCTAGATGTGGTGTATTTAGATTTCAGTAAAGCCTTTGACACTGTTCCTCACAGGCGACTTATAAACAAACTGAGCACCCTAAGGATGGACCCTAAAGTTACTGCTTGGGTTAGAAATTGGTTGGGTGGGAGGCGACAAAGAATACAGGTAAATGGAGCTCACTCTGAGGAGACGGATGTTACCAGTGGTTGTGCCCCAGGGATCTGTCCTTGGTCCAATTCTTTTTAATATCTTTGTTAGTGATATAGCGGAAGGGCTGTTGGGTAAGGTTTGCCTCTTTGCGGATGATACCAAAATCTGTAATAGAGTAGACACCCAGGAAGGTATAGATAACATGAGGAGGGATCTAGCTAAGCTTGAAGAATGGTCTAGAATTTGGCAGCTGGGATTTAATGTTAAAAAATGTAAGGTCATGCATTTGGGCTGCAGCAATCCAAGGGAGCAATGGTATCGGGGGTGAAGTACTTTTGTCCACTAAAGAAGAGCGGGACCTAGGCATGGTTGTGTCTGATGATCTTAAAGTAGCTAAACAGGTAGAAAAGGCAATGGCAAAAGCTAGAAGGATGCTAGGGTGCATACGGAGAGGAATGGCTAGCAGAAAAAAGGAGGAGATGGTGCCTCTGTATAAGTCTTTCGTGCAACCTCATTTGGAGTATAGCGTGCAATTCTGGAGACCGCACCTTCAAAAGGATTTAAACAGAATGGAGTCGGTACAGAGGGTGGCTACTAAAATGGTTAGTGGTCTTCATTATAAAGCATATGAGGACAGACTTAAGGATCTTAATATGTACACCTTAGAGGAAAGGCGGGATAGAGGTGATATGATTGAGATGTTTAAATACCTCCATGACATAAATGCAGAGTGGGAGAGCCTCTTTCAATTGAAAGCAAGTTCTGCTATGAGGGGACATGGGATGAGGGTGAAGGGGGATAGATTCAGGAGTGATATGCGGAAATATTTATTTACGGAAAGAGTGGTGGATCCGTGGAATAGTCTCCTAGTGGAGGTGGTAGAGATGAGGACAGTACTCAAAAAAGCATGGGAAAAACGCAGAGGATCTCTAAAGGAAAAAAGGGGACTGTTGTAGTTGTTGATATGGAAGGACAGACTAGATAGGCCAGGTCGTCTTTTTCTGTCGTCATATTTCTATGTTTCACTGTGTCAGGAGGAGGTGAGACTTGTAGTAGTTTATAACAAAGCCCAAATGTTGCAGAACCTGGATGGCGCGAGCGATGGCCTGCTGCACCTCTGAGGCGGTGCCTCACTTTATGAGTCAGTCGTCCAGGTAGGGAAAAACGAAGACCCCCTGGAGCTGGAGGAAGGCAGCCATGACTGCCAGGCATTTTGTGAAGACCCTTGGGGCAGAGGCTAGGCTGAAGGGGGGCAGAGGCTAGGCCGAAGGGGAGCACCCTCAGTATTGAAAGTGCCTGTCCCCTAATATGAACAGCAGGTACTGCCTGTGGTTGGGGTGGATGAGGATGTGCCCTGTTATCCAAGTTTTATTACCTGTTCAATGTAAAACCAGACACCTTGTCACCATGGTAGTTATGTTATGATGTAAACCGCGCTGATGCCGAATAGCGCGGTATATAAGAAACTGTAATAAATAAAAATAAATAAATAAATAAATAAATAAGCATCCTTGAGGTCTAAGGAACATAGTCTCCTTGCTGGAGATATGGCAGCAATGTTCCAAGGGAGAGCATCTTGAACTTCTACCTCACTAGGAATTTGTTGAGGATGTGCAGGTTGAGGATGGGCCTTAGGCCCCCCATCCTCTTTGGGACGAGGAAGTATCTGGAGTAGAACCCCTTGCCCCTGAGGTGGTGGTGCACCGGTTCACTGCCTTGTCCTTTAGAAGACCTGTCAACTGCTTCAGAAGAAGGTCCTGGTGAAGAGGAGACCTGAGGGGCTCTCCTGGGAAATAAGGGGGAGGTGTCTGAGTCAGGTGGAGGAGATAACCCTCCCTAACTACCCTTAGTGCCCAGGAATCGGTGGTGATGGCCACCCACCTTTGGGCATAGAGGGCCAGATGTCCCCCCCTGTGGGCTGCTGATCTCCTTGGGTTAGAGAGGCTATGCTCAAGGAGTCAAAAGCTCCCCCCTGGCTGGGCCGGGGCTGGTGCTTGGGGATTTGGAGCCTTCTGCTTATGTGGGCCATGCTCATGTCCCTTGGCCTGCTGACCCTGTTGGGGGAGCTGGGGAGGCCTGATAGGGTGGGTAGTTTCGGTAAGCAATCCCCTTCGTTGAGTAAAAGCGCTTTTTATCCGAGCCCTGCCATTGGGGAACGGCAGTGGTCTTCTTAGAGAGCCTGGTCATTATGAACTTGGTCTCCTGCTCAGCAGCTTTGTCGGTCATGGGTCTGTCAAAGAGATTCTCTCCTTGGCATGGGACATCGACCAATTTGTCCTGAACCCACTGCTCGAGGTTGGACGACTGAAGCCAAGCTTGGCAGCATACACCAATGCCCGCCATGGCTACCTGGGCCACCAACTCAAACTGTCATAGGCCGCTCGAGACACAAATTAGGAGCACTCACGGATGGCCTTGGCCAGGCTCTTGAACCGCTGCAAAGTTTCCTCGGCAAGACCAGCCGAGAACCTGGCGAGTTCCTTCATCCGGTCTCTCAAGTACATGCCCATGTACAGCTGGTAGGCCTGGAAGAGGTAGATGAGCATCGAGCCCTGGTAGCACTTTCTGCCGAGGGCATGCAGGGTGTGAGCCTCCCTGCCAGGGGGCACAGAGGAGTGCATCTTCTGGCTTTTCAACCGACACATGGCTCTCTCCACCACCACTGAGTTATGCGGCAATTTTAACTTCTGGAAGCCTGGGCTCCGGCGGACCAGATACATTGAGTCGAGCCATCTGCTCATCACCGGCACAGATGCCGGTGTCTCCCACATGCGGAGCATGAGCCGTTCCAGGATGGGAGGGACAGGCACTGTGAGCGATTCCTGCAGAGGGGCCTCGTACTGGAGGATCTCCAACTCATCCGCCCGAGGATCCTCCTCCGACTCGGTCGGGAATGCCAGGGCCTTAGACATGTCTTTGACAAAGTCCAGGAAGCCCATGTCCTCAGGCAGGGACAGCCACCGAGGTTCCGAGATGGGAGAATCCAAAGGGACATCGCGGTGGCGATGGCTATTGGGGGACTCCTCGTCCTCTGTCTCCCACTCAGAGTAGTCCGTGGAGGACTCGTAGGAGGGCTGCTCTGCGGGCCTCGATGCCCTACGGTCGGTGCCCGGTAAACTTGCCGTGGATGACTGCGGTCCCGTCGAGCGGGTCGCAGAGCACAACCTCGGCAGAGGATTGACTCGAGGCTGAAGGACCTTGAGGATCGGCTCGGCCTCCGGGGACGTCTTGGATGTCTCGGGCCCGGTGGTCGGGCAGATTAACCAGCCAGGCCGAACGAATCAGTCGGGCCAGACAACAGCACCTGCTGCGGGTGCATGAAGGCAGACAAACTGCGCTTCAGGGCCACTAATCTGGACTCCAGGCCAGAAGGCTCTACAGCCTTTGTTGCGGGCACCGAGGAACTCAGGCCCAATGCTGGTCCCCCGAAGGGGAATCCTCAACGAGGATGTCTGGAGATCAAGACCGGTCCACAGTCGGATCCTAAAGGGGGACCTTTGCAGGTCAGACCTTCTCAGACGCCTCGGGCGAGTGTCTCAGACAGCAGGACCAGGCCCGAGGAGCTCCCAGCCAGTCGGAACCATCCAAGGACGCTGCCTTCGAGGGTTTCTTCTTCTTCCTGGATTCCCTCAAGGGAGACCCCCTTTCTGAGGACCCACGGCGAGTCTCGGGTTCGGAGAGTTCCGCCCGAGATGTCAGGGCCTCAGATGAGGCCCTGGCTTTCGGAGGCATTGGGGACTCGGGGAAAAACTTATCATGCTGCTGCTGGCGGCTCTTTAGGACCTTGCTGGACATCCTCTTGCAGAGACCACAGGCTGCCGGGTCGTGGTCTGGCCCAAGGCAGCGAAGACAGCAGTCGTGTGTGTCAATCACTCACACTTTTTAAAGCCACTGGTAGCCATGGGGGGGAAAAAGTACCCCTGCGAGGTCGAAGACCCTCCAGGCTGCCAGCAGGAGAAAAAAGGAGAGAAGGTGCCAGAAAAAGAAAATAACAAAAGACTACAAAAATTAAACCTTGGGCAAGCCACTTAACCCTCCATAGCCCATGTTCCCTGTAAAATAGTTATCACCAAGTTATAATGCCCTGTTCAATGTAATTTCAGTTTGTTCAATGTAAACCGCACTGATGCAGAATAGCGCAGTATATAAGAGAATGTAAATAAATAAATAAACCAAACCCAACGCCGAGGAACCGAGGGCAGTAGGCGGGAAGAGTACCGGTGCAATACTGGAGGCAAGTTGGAAACTTGGGAAACAAAAAAAATCAACTTTTTCCAGGGACAAGCCAGACGATGTCTGAAGGGCTCAGCGGAAAAAAGGAGACTGAGCAAGATGGCACCCATGGACAGGAAGGGGACCACTCATGCCTGGTGGCATCTCCCAAAGGCTTTCTTTGAAAGCTGGGGGGATGCTTCCACGAGGGCTCCGTCGGTGCCATCGTTACCCATATGTGGCACCCTTGGGCAGGAAGGGGACCACGCATGCGTGGTGGCATCTCCCAAAGGCTTTCTTTAAAAGCTGGTGGATGCTTCCGCAAGGGCTCCGTCATTGCCAACATTACCCATATGTGAGGACTGACTTCCTGCTTGTTCCCAAAGAAAACAACAATACAAGGGTGGATGCTACTAAACACAGGGCTAACAGTGATCATGTCATGAAGGAAGTACCACTTAGCAAGGTCGCCCCCTGGAATTGCCCAATGAGCATGTCCTGCTCCTCAGGTGCACATCCTTGATTCAAAACACTGCTCAAGAATACCTTTTATCCCTCTCCTCAATGTCACCTTCAGCATTGGTTTGAGTGGGCGCAGCAGCAGCCCAAGGGGGGGTTTGGGTCCATGTGCGGAGTCACATTGCGGGCCTCATTTACATAAATATTTGCATAACATTAACGTGCACTAACTTTTAATAAACATGCCTCTTAATGAGTGTATGGATAAAGAACGACTACCAGATTTCTACATTACTATACTCCAGTGCCAACCGCCAGGCATATTAGGAAGTACTACAAACACTGCCCATTTAGAACCCATAGCAAACCTGCTGTAGCATAACACTACCAGGACTCACAAAGCACCATACCCTACCTATCAAAAGGCAACATTGCAAATATTAAACCAATACTTGGGAAAGAGAACAAGTGGCACTGTCAAATAGAAACTACATAAATAGAATACCTCAGCTCAGTTACACATGCAGAACATAGACCGTCACCAAACAAAGAACAAGGGATCACAATTTAGAAATAGGAAGATAATAATTAAACTGGGAACCGCAAAAGCCAATCTTGGAATGTACAACACTGCAGAAATAAAACTATAAATTAATTTCCTCTTGTACTAAATAAAATGCAGATGTTAATGATGCACATTTCCCAGAGCTGACATATTCCAGTTAACAAATTCAAAATAAAGAGATATTTTTCTACCTTTTGTTTGGGCATTTTATTTTTCAGTTGCAATTGCTTCAGTCACTTTCTTCGGGTTTCTTCGTGTCTTCTGCTAACTCTCCAATGTCTGATGTCCATTTGTCCTTTCTTCTCTCCTCTAATTTTTTTCCATTCTCTCTCTACATCTGCTTTAACATACTGATCTTTCCCTTTTTGCTGTTTCCTCCATTTCTTTCTTTATTCCTTTTTTATCCACTCAAATTTTACCCCTCCATCCTCAATCCCCATTTACTCTTCCAATACTCAGCCAACTGTAGATTTTTCTTCCCTCCCAAACTATTTTTCGGCTCTCCATCCTCACTGCCCCAGCCCCATTTCCATCCCCATCCCATTCTAGTCCTACCCCAACATCAGTTCCCTTCTAGTTCCAGCCCCACCCAGCATCCGCTCCCATTCTCCTATCCCCCCACATCAGCCCATTTCCAATGCTAACCCCCCATTAGAACTTTCCAGTCCTATCCTAGTCCCCCATCAGCCCATTTCCAGTCCTAGCTCCCCCAGTCATTTCCAGTCCTATCCTAGCTCCTCCATCAGCCCAGTCCAAGCCCCCCCCCCCACTCAGCCCATTTCCAGTCCAAGCCTCCCCCACTTAGCCTATTTCCAGTCCTAGCTCCCCCCCCCACTCAGTCCATTTCCAGTCCAAGCCCTCCTCATTCAGCCTATTTCTAGTCTAAGCCCCTCCCCACTTAACCCATTTCCAGTCCTAGCTCCCCCCCACTCAGCCAATTTCCAGTCCAAGCCCCCCATCCCCATCAGTTATTTCCAGTCTTAGCCTCTCCCCCTACCTGCCGAAGAGCCCCGTGGCTGTCTAAAAGGCTTTAGAGGGAGCTGGAAAGGCCCCGGCTCACCTCTGACAGCCGCCGAAGTGAAGAGCGCCTTTTTTCTTTACTTTGGCAGCAGTATTGTAGTTTAGGATGCTGGTGCACTGAAGTCAAAGGGGAATTCCTGTTTCCTGGAACTCAGCACGCCAGCGTTCTAAACTACAGTACAGCTGCTGAAGTGAAGAAAAAAGACACTCTTCACTTCAGCGGCTGTCAGAGGTGAGCCAGGGCCCCTCCAGCTTCTTCTAAAGCCACTATGCCTGCCGGTGCTGAATGCGGAATGTTGTTGGCGCAGGGCCCCCTGAAGCGTGAGGCCCTGTGCCAACAACATTCTTGCACAGTGGACGGGCCGGCCCTGAGTGGGCAGGACTTCAGCTCGAGGCTGCCATTCATGGCTTACAACTTCCCAATGCCTGAAACGACAAGGGATAGAGGTATAGAGTAAAGCAGTAAACAGGACAGTGATAATAAAAGTAAAACTAATACAGATGAAACGTCACTCAAGAATGCCTTTTATCCCTCTCCCCAATGGAGAGATTCCGGGTGATATCCCTGCTCTACTGCCTCTGTCTGCCTGACAAACCTGTCTGTATGCCAGGCACCTTCTGACACTTTTCAAATTCAGGCTGAAAACTCACCTCGTGTCTGCTGCTTTTGGTTCTTGACTCATCTGATCTCTTTGTTTCTTTACCACCCCCCCCCCTTGTTTTATCCCTGTCTGCACCTTCTGTGTTGTCTGTCTTGGCTAGATTGTAAGCTCTGATGAGCAGGGACTGTCTCTTACATGTCTGTGCAGCGCTGTGTTTGACTTGTAGCGCTATACAAATGCTCAGTAGTAGTAGTAGTTGCTTGTCAACTTTATTCTCAATACAGAGACAGCCCAGCTATGAAAAGCTCAAAGGAGAATGAAAAAAGAGGGGGAGTAAAAATGGGGGGCCTTGACTACAACCCTCACTAAGAAGAGACCTGCAGGCCAAAGTCTTGAGGCGACATTAAGAGATCATTGATGCAAAAGGATGCACTGTGATTAGGCTTTAGCCATGATAAGACCTATTGCATAGCCCCACTTTAGTCTGAGACCTTGTTGCCCATACATATATTGTACTCTCTGAGTTTAGTGTTGGGGCACTTTCTGTAAGTTGTTGACATTTTATTTGCTCTAATAAGGGACCAAAACAACAGGTTTTTGTCTTTTACATTGAGCAGTGGCAAAGAAGCATCAATATCTGTCCAAGTCTACTGTCAAGAGCTCAGAGATACTGGAAGCCACCATATCTTTCAAGAGCCCATGGAAAGAAGACCATTCATCCTCTTTGATGTCAGAAGGGGTGCAACAGCCTCAGAGGACCCAGAACCATTCCATCTATAGGCTTCAAATGATCAGGAGGATGCGCCTTCTTTGACCTTGGCATAAGCATTCTTCAAGGATTAGATAGATAAGAAGATCAATGAGAAACTTGCTCTGTACCTTAGGATTTTATGTAATTGATTTTAATACAAAATGTCATACAGTCAATACTTCAGCCCCATGCCTTGCTTGGAGGTGGTTTACCAACAGTGGGGCCTCAATGGGCCTCAGAGTCTATGTTGGCACCCTGATGTTGATTTCAAATATGTCAGGGGAGGAAGCTTCACTGAGGCATCAAATAATATTGTGGTCTAGATGCCCATGATCAAGAGCTATCCTCACTGAGGCCTTGACTGCTAGCCAGGCACAAACCCATACTTCTTTGGAGCACCCCTCTGGGTTAGCATCAAAGCATCCCTGCAGTTCAGTTATGAATCAGTAAGAATCAGCATGTATTTCTTCAAGCCACGTGGGCATTTTTCTGAGCCATTTCTCCAAAAAATAGCTATGGTGAAATCAAACTACTCAATATTAATGTAAAATAAACAGGCCCAGCTGATTTGAAAGCATCAAAACAGAGTGACTGAAGACAAATGCGGAAAAAGAGGAAAACTTACAAAATCCATTGCAAACATAAGAGCACTAGATGGAGACCTGATGCATGACAAAACAAAGAGCATATATAAGAGAAAAACCTTCTCTGAAGTGCAGTAGGAAGGCATCTTGATTCATAAATGAATATTGAGGATGACAGCACAGAAAGTTTCTAGAAGTTGTTCTAAACTATGAAGCTTTTTCCCACACCGGAGCTCCGTTGGATAACTCATCCACCCAGAAAGATTTGTAATTCTGCTCGTCCTTGAAGACGCATGCATTTTTTATGTAATTCAAACAAAAGAATAATTATTGCTAAATTTCTTTGTGTACTACACAGTAATCAAGAACAAATTCACATTTTCCAACTACTGGATATCATTCATCATACACCGCAAAACTTATCCTCTTACCTCCGATTGAAAACTCTTCAGTAATGGAGCTACCTGTTTGCGCAGATCCTGGGAACCATGATAAAAGATCCCATCATTAATCAGCAGGATAGGAAAAAACAATAAAAAAGGAAAGAAAAGGTTAGACTAGCCTGATAGTAGAAATCATTAAATTACATTTCCAAAGTAACATTACAAAACAAAACTATTAATGTTATTTCTTTATTTTTCATTACCTAACATATGCAGAGGGTAATTTTAAAAAAGTTGCACCTAGTTAGCAGTTATTTAACTGGAATCACCACAATATAGCAACAAAGGTGGTTTCTATTTTTAGCAAATATATTTAAACAGTGATTTTGTATCATCACACACATGCGCAGCATGCACATTTAGAGGACAATTTATTAGAAAGTATTTCTGTGAATAAAGCAGTGCTTATGCACTGAAACAGGTGCTTATAAGATTATACATTTGATATATGCATAAAGTTCTGAATGTACAGCCTGTACACATGTAATTTTATCAAAACTGAGCAGCGATGTTCCCAGGGGATGAACTGGGGGTGGATTTGTTCCTATGTACATATTTTTGAAAATGTGTGCTTATATAGGTAAAATAACTCAAAGTTTGTTTGTGAGAGAGCTGAAATAAATATAAACACATAAATTCCCTGGAATAATTTATGAAATGGAAGTATGCACATACTTTTGATTTGAAAATTCACCAGTATCCATGCAGAGAAAAGTATACCCATAGAATTTACATGTGCACTCGGTTATAAAATTATCACCCTGAGAACATTTCCAAGACTATATACCCACTAATACTGCAGTAATACACAAGTGTAGAAAAACGTTCTAAAACCTGGGTGCCAGGTCTTTGCACTACTCAGGGTAGTTTCTCCAAATAAGTTAGTTTTGCGCATACTATAGCAGTCATGAACCTCACTTCTAAGCCAAGGTATGTGTAGTATGATCTTAGTCTCTCAAATTCACTGCTAATGCTCAGCGTAATACTTGCATTGGGCCAAAAAGAGTTTCCTGTTGGAGTTCATAAGCTGTAACATGTATGGGTAGTTTGTCAAGATGTGCATGGAAATTCTTCTTTAATCAAGTCTGTGGCTTCCAGTACAATGGGAAATATTTCCATATCTTTCTGCCACATTTTCTTGATCCCTGACCGCATTTCTTGGTACTTCATGGTTCTTCTGCCTCTCCACGCGATTCACAGAATAATCACTCAGTACAGACACTTCTATTAACAATGCTGTTCTGGTACTCTTCTCCTTTACCACTATGTCAAGTTTCCTGGTATCCAGTTTCTTTTCTGTCGGAATGGGAATGTCCCAGGTGATCATAACCTCTTCATTCTATGCTATTCTCTTAAAGTCATGATCCCAGTGCTTTTCAGGGACAGTGATGTTGTAGTGTTTATAGTTTCCAGTGGAGGAGGCGTGCTACTTTGTTGTGCCTTTCTATATAGAAATTTTACACCATCAAAACTTCACAGCCTACTATAAGGTGAGTTACTGTTTCCAGCTCTTTCTTAAAGAATCGGCATGTGTCTCTGGTGCCAGTTTTTTTCAATACTCGCCGTAAACCATCTTGTCCGCAATCTGCTGTCCTGGGCTGCAAATATCAATCTTTCATCCTTTGGTTTCCGTTCACCTCTCCTCAACCATTCATGTGTCCGTTTCTTGATCGACAAAAGGTTCTTGGAGTAGCATTCTGTATTTTCCACTATATTTGTGCATTTGCCACTTGTTTTCCCTCGCCTGCTGATCTAATTCTTTGAAGAGTTTTTTCTCTTGTTTTGCAAATTCTGTTACTTCCTTTCCCGTGCACGCCTGTGGATTCTCACTCATTCCTTCTAATTGTCAGAATACTTGTCCAAGTTTGATGATAGAGACAGATTCTGGATGTCTACTTTCATATTTCAGCACTTTTTACATATTTGGATCCAAAGATGCTGTCAGATAGGCTTGGAGGCCTACAATAGTCGCTCTGTAGGTGTAGTCAATCTTTATAAGTCCTAGCCCTCCTTCACCTCTAGGAATGTACAATCTTGGCATACACTAATTCTTATAAGTTACTTCATGAGTATGGAGGAGTTTTCTTGTTTGTACATCCAGTTTTTCAAGATCTTTATGAGGCCAATCCACAATCCCAAAACTGTATGAGAGTAAGGAATTGCCAGCTGATTGATAGCTTGTATCTTATTTTGTGATGTTAAAGCTCTTTTCAATAACAGTTTTAATCTCCTCTAATATTCTTTACTGATCTTCTCTCTCAGTTTCTGCTTGAGTGTCATTCCTTCCTCTTTTCAGAGATAGCATAGTTACTCACCTGTAACAGGTATTCTCCAGGGACAGCAGGGATCAGTCCTCACTTATGTGTGACGTTGGCACTGATGGAGCCTGCATGAAGCATTTCCCCAGCTTTCAAAGAATGCCACCACGCATGCATGGTCCTCTTCCTGCCCAAAGGTGCCATCTTACTCAATCAGGTGCTATAGCTTTAGCTCCTTCAAGAAGATGGCAAAAATATACACAAGTCCAAAGGGAGGAGGGAGAGTTGTGAGAACTGATTCCTGCTATCCCTGGAGAACACTTGTTACAGGAACAAGCAGGAAGTCCTCAAATATGGGACTCCCTAGCTACAGGTTTCCAAGAACCTGTAGGAAAAAGCACAGCAGCGCCATAAGAAGTCGCCAGTGAAAGCCGAAGGCAGTCTGAGGACCCTGGTCCATGGATGGCCATGATCCCGGTAGCCGGAACAAGAAGGGCCGGAGGGCAGGAGTTGCTTAAACCCCAAACAGATTACGGAGTACAGCCTGGCCAAAGACGGCGTCCCAATGGGACTCCCTCTCCAGGCAGTAATGCACCGGGAAGGTGTGAGTGGAGGACCAGGTGGCGGCCCGGCAGATGTCTGACAGTTGCACCGAGCACAGGCTAGCAACCCATGTCGCCATCGCTCAGACATTGTGAGCCGTAACTCGGCCGTCCAGGGGAAACCCAGCCTGGGCAAAGGCGATGCAGTCCGCCACTCAGATGGACAAGGTACGCTTGGTGACTGCCAGTCCCAGACAGCTGGGATTAAAGGAGATGAAGAGCTGTCCGGATCTGTGGTGGTCCCGAGTCCGCTGCAGGTAGAAAGAGAGAGCCCTCTTACAATCCAGGGTGTGGATAATCGTCAATGCCCGGTTGGCATGGGGCTTCGGGAAGAAGTTGGGCAGCATTATCTCTTGAATGAGATGAAAATCTGAGACAACCTTCGGGAGGAACTTGGGGTGAGTCTGCAGGATCACCCTGTTCCTATAAAACCTTGTATACAGTGCCTCGACCATCAGCGCCTGGAGTTCGCTGACCCTCCGGGCAGAGGTGAGTCACCGGGAAGGCCACCTTCCACGACAGATGCCGCAGCAGGCAGGTAGCCATGAGCTCAAAGGGCAGGTTGGTCAGCTGCGTGAGGACCGTACTGAGATCCCATTCCACTGGAGGAGGGTGGGTAGTGGGCCTGGAAAGAAGCAGGGCTCGCATGAAACGAAAGACAAGCTGTTGCCCCGAAAGAGGTTTGCCCTTGATGGGATGGTGGTTCACTGAGATGGCACTCAGATGAACCCTGAACAAGTTAGACTTTAGTCCAAACTCCGAGAGGTGGAGCAGGTACTGCAAGACCAAACTGGTAGGGCATAAAAATGGGTTCGCTCGGAGCTCCAAGCACCACACCGAGAACCGTCGCCACTGAAGGCATAAGCCTGTTTGGTTAAGTCTTCTCGAAAGGCCAAATGAATGTCCTCGATCTTCACGGGAACATGGAAGGAGGCTAGAGCGACCTGCTCAGCTGCCAAGCTGTGAGTGATAGGGACCTCAGATTGGGGTGGAGAAGCAGAGCCTCCTCCTACATCAGCAGCTCCGATGAGAACCCAAGCGGGACTGGGGGCTCCATCAAGAGACGGAGCAGCAGGGGAAACCAAGGCTCCCTGGGCCACCTCGGGGCTATGAGATTCACCGAGGCCCTGTCCTGCTGGACCTTGAGAAGGGTTCAGGCAATAAGGGGTGTGGGAGGGAAGGCATATAGTAGGCCTGTTTCTCATGAGATAAGGAAGGCATCCGGGGCCACCCTGCCTGGGTGCGGGAGGCGACCGCAGAATCGGGTGAGCTGCGAATTTGTCTGGAGTCCCCCAATGCTGGAAGAGCTGCTGCACTGTTAGGGGACACAGGCGCCACTTGTGCGGCCAGAGGACTCTGCTGAGCCGGTCCACTAATGTATTGTCTTGACCCGGGAGGTAAGTGGCCCGGATGGTCATGCCCTGGCTCACTGCAAAGGAGCATAGGGCTGTCACCTCTGAACAGAGGCTGTAGGAGCCTTCCAAGGGAGAGAAGAGGTCTTACGTGAGAGGCGGGTCCGAGTCACGAACTCAGTTTCTATCTCAGTGGCCTTATCCTCTATGGGCTTACCAAACAGTTGTTCACCGAGGAAAATCAAAGCGATGTACATGGAACTGCCTTTGATATGCTGTACAAAAGTAACAACTCAACTTACAATAAATTAATGTATACAAACTTTATAGTGGGTGTAAGATTTACACAGTCTTGTTGAATGATAAGGAAAAGTAATAATGTTCGGCTTCTGCAACTCTTTATGCAATTCTTGTACCATTTCTCAAATAACATTGTCACCATAGCAGATAAAACGAGTCTGAATTTAAAAGGTAAATTGATGCCATCAGCTTTATCTATGACAACAAAGGCAAATATAATGAAGTCGCTTTAAATGTGGAAAATGTTCTGTATGCAAAATCTGTTCGACAGTGAGGGGATATTTTACACACTTAAGCACTCAATATAAATATTTTTTTAGACATCTTCTTAAATTTTAACACGAAAAACACAATTTATGTTACTGTATAGCCCTGTGAGCTTTTATATGCAGGGAAAACTAGAAGAAGCATAAAGATCAGGATTATTGAACATAAGAGCTGATTGAAAAGAGGTTTAGATGACAAATTATTAGATCAAGACTGGAAGACATTGAGACATAGAACTGAGGATCTTCAGTTCTTTGTACTCAAAGTTGTTAACAAAACCTGAATGGATGGTGATGTTGACAAAAATCTGTTACAGTGGAAACAATGGTTTATTTTCCATATGGACACCATCACTGAATGGACTACAGAGTTTTTCTGTGATCCTCGTTTGTATTTTGTTTCACATACATCTGTATATATTTTTTAAAAATTTGTATTCTCATTTTTACTTTTTATGTATGTGATTATTTTTGATCCGTTTACACTTTTAGAATTAAGATATTTAATTCATTAACATTGTTTTAGTTTTTTCATTTATGATCATATTTATTCATATTTCCAAATATAACACAGGTACACAAAAAAAATTTTTTTTTAAACTGCCTCTAATGTTTCGATTGATTTTTACGTTTTTTGGTGCGCTGAATCCAAATCTGGTAACCAATTTGCTCCATCACGTACAGATTTTTTGCTACATTGGGTTAGCAGCTTGAGGTGAACGTTTCAGATTGAGTGCGATCGAGATAAAAGTTTCTTGGATGAATTCTTTATACTAATTGTTTAGTAGTTATTCAAATAAGAATAAAGAAAATTGTAACAAGGCAGCACATAAGAATAGAGTAATGTCAACAAAACACACTGTGATGGTAGCAAAATTGCACTTAAAACAGCCACATACATGTGCACAAACATTGAGCATATAAGAGTGAGGTTAGACACAAAGCAAAGCAAAGAAATGTGCAAAAAATGTTGTACAGGTATGTATGTAAGAATAGAAAATGCAAACCGCACCATTGCAATACATGAAGACAAACACCCGATGGTGTGAAAATAAAATTCTAATAAATGAGATCCGACACTGTGGTAATAACTAGCAAATTTTTATTTCAAAG
This sequence comes from Ichthyophis bannanicus, assembly GCA_033557465.1. Taxonomy (NCBI): domain Eukaryota; kingdom Metazoa; phylum Chordata; class Amphibia; order Gymnophiona; family Ichthyophiidae; genus Ichthyophis; species Ichthyophis bannanicus. The sequence goes on along the minus strand of CM066042.1, from coordinate 239,941,480 downwards.
TTTAGTAAAAACACGATATTTGTCAACACAGTTTAGATTTTAAAGTCATTCTTGGGTCAATCAATCTCCTGGTGGGCCCGTTTCTCCTTCCCCCGAAAGCTTCTCTTGGTGCGCTGCTTGGCGTATTTTTCATCTGGGGTTTCCCGCAGCAGCAGCCATCAGAAATCAGCCATCATAGTGGTGTTCCATCTTCCTTGGTACCTTCTCTCTGCGTCCTTGATGTCCTGGTGAAACCTTTCACCTTGTTCTTCACTGTACGCCCCCAAGTTTTCGGGAAAGTAGTTCACATGGGAGTGCAAGAAATGGACTTTCAGGCTCATGTTACAGCCTTGTTCTTTGAAGGCATTGAGCATCCTGGCAACAATATCCTTATAGTTCTCATCCCGCCTGTTCCCCAAGAATTTGAGAACAACATCCTTGAAGGAATCCCAGGCTTCTTTTTCCTTCTCAGACATCGTTTCAGCAAGTCGGGGGAACTTTGAGCAAAGGTACCGAAAGCACTCACCATCTTTTGGAAGGGACTTGATGAATTGCTTAATGAGACCCAACTTAATGTGGAGAGGTGGTAATAGAATTTTATCACGAGGTACCAAGCTCTCATGAAGAACATTTTTCTCACCGGGTCTCAAATACTCCCGAATTGGCCAGTCTTTTTTCCCCCAGTGTAGGTCGCGGGCCCGGCTATCCCACAAGCAAAGGAAGCAGGGATATTTGGTGAAACCGGATTGCTGCCCTAATAGCATGGATAGAATTTTAAAGTCTCCACAAATCATCCACTTATGCTCATCATAACGAATCTTCTGAAGAATCAGGGCCAAATTCTCGTATTTTTCTTGGAGAATAACAGAGTGAGCAATAGGAACTGAAGCGAATGTGTTGCCATTATGAAGAACACCACCTTTTATGCTGTCTTTTGACGAATCAATGAACAGCCGCCATTCAGCAGGATCATACTTGACTTTAAACTTTTCCATCACTCCGTATATATCGTTGCAAAATACCAAATCTTCCTCTTTGCTGAAATACTTCAAAAATTGTGTCTCGCGGTTGCGGTACCAATAAAAAGTTGTTCCTGGTGACAATAGATTTTTCTGTTTAAGCCGAGAACCTAGCAGTTGGGCAGCATCTTTTGGGAGTCCTAAATCCCGGACTAAATCATTCAATTCAGCTTGAGAGAAAAGTTCAGGTTTCGGATCTGGTTCAGTTTCAAACTCGGAAGTACTGGACTCATCGGGAAAAGCCATCTGATGAGTCTCATCATGATCAGAACCGTCCACACAAATATGATCCAAAGATTTTGGTGGTTCAGGCACAGTTACTGCGTTGTTATGAGGCATAGGCCTAATTGCTGAGGGAAGGTTGGGGTAACTTATTACGTTCTTATTTTTTAAGTTGTATCCCTTCACAATGCAAGAGCAAAAATAGCAGTCACTGCTGTGGTCTCTTTGTTCACGCCACATCATAGGTATTCCGAAACGAAATGCTTGTTTTTTACCTTTCATCCATAAGCGTAGATCTTCCTCACATGTCTTGCACACTTTGTGAGGAGCCCACGGTTTGTCTTGATCGCCTAACTTCAAACCGAAATAGGCGAAATATACTTTTTTAATAAATGCAGAAATGTTCCTCTGCCGCTTTTTCACGGTATATTCCCCACAAATAAAACAAAAACTGTCCGGAGAGTTGACGCAACCTCTGGCTCTGTGAGCCATCACAAATACACAGCACTGCAAACTACAACTGTAGTGAACCACTTCGGAATAAAGCTGGATTACGACTGAGCAAACAAAAGGTAATAATAATGGTTTAGTACTACCAGCAGGATCACCCTCAGCAGCACCTTTACCTTTACCCTTTCGTTTCCCCATGGTCACAGGGAAAGAAAGGTTAACGCGAGGAACAAATACACTTACTAAACTAAAAGAAAAAACCAAAAGAAAGCCTCTCTACCAACTCCAAGAAGCACACAACCAATAGGAAAACAAACAAACTAAATGACGTCGCGGTGACGTCGAAGGGGCGTCAAAGGGGCAGAACCTGCCCCTTTGAACACGCCCCTTCGAACCACGCTCCGCGAATCACGCTCCGCGGATGGAAAGGCAATTCTTTTATAGAAAATTGCACAGGGGGGTCCTCTCACAGCTGCGGTTCACTCTCCCCTGCCTGTAAGATAGTCCGGGGAATCTCCAACACCCGATGCAGCACGCTGCACTCAATAGCAGTCCCTGAGGCCACCGAAATGACCCCGGATGCCTCCAGCACTTCCCAGCCGAGTTCAGGTGATACACAGCAAACTGGCAGCTTTTAAACTCACAGGGGGGTCCTCTCACAGCTGCGGTTCACTCTCCCCTGCCTGTAAGATAGTCCGGGGAATCTCCAACACCCGATGCAGCACGCTGCACTCAATAGCAGTCCCTGAGGCCACCGAAATGACCCCGGATGCCTCCAGCACTTCCCAGCCGAGTACCTTGCTTCCTATTGCCCATTCATCTCCTGAGGGCGCTTCCCTAAGCTCAGGGGGAAGGTCTCCACCACCGTGTCCTTTTACTACTGCGCTTCCTGCTTCTGTCGGGGGGTCTTTTGGAAAGGTAAGAGATTTAGATGTTTCCTTCTCCTTACCTCAACCGGTTCTCTCTAGTGGTTCGGGAGTTGCTCCTGCACTCCCGACTATTGGTTCTGATGAAGAAATTACCTTGAAACATGTTTGGGGGGTTCTTAAATCTATTGATAGTAAGATATCAGGTACTTTTGATTCCTTGGCAAAATTTTCCCAAGAGACTGTTGTTTCTTTACAGCAGTTAGATAGTAGATCAGTTTCACTTAATACAGCTATTTTAAAATTGGAGGGACAGATGGGTTCTGTGCATGCTGCCCCGGCAGTTAGTATAAAGGACTCACTGACCCTACATAATAAATGTGAAGCGATGGAGAATTTGACACGTTCTTGTAATTTGCGTTTCTTGAACTTTCCTATTACTAAACTCCTCGCTCCTAAAATCTTATTGGATAAGTACCTTCAGGAAGTCTTACTAATCAAGGAACCTATTTCTGTTTCTCAGATATATTATATATCCCCTAATCTTAAGAGAGTTAACCCAGTAGAGGGGGAGTATGATGTTATTGAACCTTCTATCACTAATCTCACTGCCTTTCTCGAAGACCCCCAAGACGTAATTAATTCCCGTTCTACCTTGTTGGTGACATTTTTGTCCAAAGATATTAAGCAATGCGTGTTGCGTGCCTTTTTCAAACACAAGACTGTTAAGTTTTGTGGTTATCCTATAAATGTTTTTCCTGACGTTGCACGCAGCACCCAGCTTAGACGTAGGCAGTTCCTGGCCCTTAAGGCTCAGGTCCTGTCTTTGGGAGAATCCTCCTTTTTTCTTCGCTTTCCATGCAAGTGTGTAATTACTTGGAAGGAGGTTTCATATATTTTTACTGAAGTCACTCAACTGGAATGTTTCTTGTCTGAGAAGCGGAAAGCACTTAGTGAAGTACAGAGCACCCAGGAATAAGTTGTTGTCTCCTTTTGTGGGCCTAGTGTCTTATTTTCCTGAATATGACCTGATTTGAATGTTTCAATCGAGTTCCTTGATGTGGGCTATATCAATGTTTTGGTTTATTTGTGGATGTTTATGCATCTGATGTAGTTAACTATTTCTGATTTTCCTTTATTGTATTACATGACCGTAATGTTTTGAAACTAATAAAAAAAAAAACCAAAAAAAAAACAAAACAAAAGGTAATAATGAACTTGCAAGAAACTGAAATTTGACAGGAACGTTCATGTCGCAACCACCGTGTTTGAGCGAGCGAACGAGGCGAGGCGAACAGGAAAGAACATGCGCCAGCGCGAGTACTGGATTTAGCTCCCCGCCTCCCAATTGTCCTGTTAATGTATAAAATGAATACAAAACACTCTAAAATATCATGAGGGAGTGTTTCTAGTTAGTTAACCATTACAACCTCTATTTTGGGCCAAGAAAATAAACTGCAGTCGGCTAAAAAGAAATTATGTGAACATTCCTTATATGGGTAAGAAATCTAATTTTGCAAGAAAACGTGACGTGATGGAACATTTTGGCTATTTTTCCTGGATTCAGCACCCGAAAATCTATAGGAATCAGTTGCAAAACTGGAGGCAGGTTTTTGGTAGTGTACCTGTGTAATTATTATCACATCTGTTTATATTCATGTTATGATATACATTCATTGGAATGTATAATTTGTTTTCTAATATCACAGATTTTTGGTTTTCAATATTATATTTATGAGTTATACTTAGCTATGGAGCACATGAAACTAATCTTCATATGAAGTTGCGGTTATGTTTCTGTCATTAGATTAGATATGCTTTTAATATATGCTCTATTAAGCTTAAGATATTTAATTATCATATTCCTGTTGTGGGAGGCTATTCTCTGTTCATTTTATTTTGATGGGATCTTCACAGTAACCTTTCTCTTAACAGACATGGAGCTGACAATGTGCAGTTTTTAAACAGCTCCTGCCGTTCTTGTGATAACTTATGGTTATATGGTTGGCCGAGTAATGTCAAGAGTTACACTGAAGAAAGGTAGCTTTCACTTAGATACTGGCACACTACGGTGTCTTTGGTAATTATGGTGACCGAGCAGTAGTAGTAGTAGTAGTAGTAGTAGTAGTAGTAGTAGTAGTAGTAGTAGAGTACACAATGACATGAAACTTGTTTTAAAAATGGCGCCGATGGCTTGATATTTTCATCTCCAAGGAACAAGCTTGTGGAGGCTGTGAGCCAGTAAATAAATCTGCAGTATTAGACTGTCTAGTAACATTCAGTGCATGTTTTGCCTCTTATTAGTATTTTTGTTGCTTGGCTTCCTCGATCTATTTAAAGAGGGGTGTGAGGCTCTTTAATTATGCCCAGTCATGCATCTTTATTTATAAAAACTCCCATGGCAGCAACAGCCTTCTGTTAGCACCTTTTAATTTGAAATCCTCATTATCAAAACTTAGGATAAATCCTGACATTTTATTTTGGTCATTAACCATAATGGAAAGAAGATTTTTGGTGTGATTATTCCTGCATCTTTCTGTATTTTGATTTACTTTCAGGGTAGAAACAATGAGTTTTTGTCCCATATGCACCTATATATGTATTAGACTTCAATTTATGAATTTTCACATCACAATAGCTTCCTTGTTTTGTCAATTTCTATTTTTGAACTGCAGAGATATGGGTTGTTTCAATGGGTAACTACATCCTATATTCCATGTGGTTTAGGAAATGTTTTTTGCACTTCTGTGAGAAGTACAAAAGGGAATATTTTAAGAATGACCGTGATTCTTTACAAATGTCACACAAAGTGTGAGCCTTTATTGTGCAGATATTTATTCATGCAATCTTTTATTTTATTGTCAATTATTTTATTATTTTTTTGTGCTTCCCACACCACCACTCATCCTTTAACATATTTTTTTTAATTTTCTGTGGGCACTATTAACAACTTGCAGCATTCTTCTCTTTTTCATGAAATATGATGATTTATATTCTTTTTATAGCTTGCGATTTTATTGATATTTGATGAATTTCATGGCTCTTCTAGTAAATAAAAAAGTAATAATGAAAATGATATCTATTATGTCATATTTTTTAAAATGTTTTATTGGTTATTAATTTTGCTTTTATAATTCTATTTATACAACCTTTCTACAATTCAAAGCGTTTTACAATCAACAATTGTGTAACAGAGCCTGATCAGCACACTGTTTTACAGGAAACTGGATCAGTAAAAACAGAACAGTACAACAGTTTAACATCGAATTATTTAGTTATGGTTCTGCTGGTTAGATTGGTTATATATGCCTATATTATATTTGCATGGAACGTGTATGTATGTTTTGATATTTTACTTAGATATACCTCTGAGGATGGAACATGCTGAAAAACAGCCGTGTAGGCATTTAACAAAGTCTCACTGATAGCTGGTCAGTTACTGAACGATGCACAATCTGCTCTAAATCAAAACAGTCGCTCACGTATGAAATAGGCATAAATATTTCATCCAATCTTCTCTAAATTAATCTCAAACATTTAAAGAGGTCTCAGACTTAATCGGTTCTGCCACCGGGACTAACGTCCGTTATCACGGCAGAAACACTATTAGCATCAATGACCTCTGGAGCTAGTTGAACAACGCTTTTGTGATGCAGAAAGTCCAATAATCAAGAGAGAAAAGCTGTAAGCAATCCTTATCTGCATCTTCAACACCACCCCATGGATTGGGTTGAGCTCGGATCCCGATGCCTCACTCAGGTACCAGTCATGCGTTTCACGACATTAACTTTCTTCAGGGGATCAATGCGGCTCTCCCAGCCAACCGACAATTACCTAACATACCACCAAACATACATAACATTAACATTAAGCCCTATTTAACATGGACAAATCATTTAAAACTCTCCACTACCTAAAGAGATAAACTGCCAACATAAAGAAACTGCCTTACCATGTCATTCAAAGAAAGCTGCCCACGTTTACACAATGCTTCTCTTCATTTCTCAATCTTAACACAAAACGCCGCGCATGCGGACACAAAGAACCCTCCCTCAATTTATCAGAAACCCCTCCCTCTTTTTCACATTGGTCTCGTCTTCTCCACTCCTCCATTCATGACTTCAGCAAAGACCTCTCAGGAAGCAATTCCTTACTTTCATTAATGCAGCAACCACGGTGAATGGAACGCCCACTAACTACTTGAACCCAATCTTGAGATTAACCAACTACGTCCAACCACCTCCACATACTAATCTATAAAGGGCCAATCTACCACCAGTACAGTACTATTACTAACCTGTCTCTATATCACAAGTACATGTGTAGCCGATCTTAACCATTTAAAACTTCACGCACAAGCTTTGGACTTGCCTATCATGCTCACAAGCCTACGACGTTCCACGGTTGTTGGGTCCTGCAAACCTGATACTACTTAACCCCCACCCAATATCTATAGACAGCGTGCCCATTCTATAGACATGTTCAGGCCCTTTGGGACGACAGTAGCAAAAGTATAAATCCACCATTGTTCCCGCTGGATTAACACCTGGTCAACTGACCGGCCCCTTTTACCATGTAATACTTGGTCTAAACACATGAGTCGAAGTTGCTCAAAATGGTGACCTTGCACTATGCAGTGCTGCACTATAGGGGCTACAAGCACTGCACATTTTAAGCGACTCCTGTGCTCCCGGGCTCGAACACGAAATGGCCGCGTGGTCTTACCTATGTATACCAAACCACATGGGCATATGATTACGTAAACAACATTCTGAGAGCCACAAGTTGTTATAAATTGCAAAGCCCTATGGTGCCCATTGTAGCTAAAAGAAGTCGCCTCAATAGACACTGCACAAATATCACAATTGCCACAGCGACGGTGGCCCACTTCTAAGGTGGTAACAGCTGATTGACTGGGGGATCGCAGCACAGAAGGGCTTACTAGTTCTTTTAGGTTCTGATGCCAGGTCCACACACATCTCACCGTCTGAGTTGTTAAACCGGGTACCGCAGTCAAAATGTTGGAATGTCTTTTAATAATGCGCTGTAACCCCATACTTAAAGGGGAGTACTTTGTAACAAAATTTACATGCGTCTGACTGGTTACTTGTACAGACTGCGGCCGGGACTCTAAAAGCAAGGCACGATGGTTAAATCGCGCCCGTGTATATGCCCTTTTGACTACTGAAAAAGGATACCCCCTCGCCAAAAAATCAGCAAACAATGCTTTAGCCCGACGTTTAAAGTCTGCTAGATCCGAACAGTTCCTTCGGAACCGAAGGAACTGGGAATAAGGTAAACTTTCTTTTAAACGGCGAGGATGTAGACTACGGAAATGTAAAAAAGTATTCCTGTCAACTTTCTTCCTAAAAACTGAGGTAGACCAACCAGAGGAAGAGCGACACACTTCCACATCCAAATATTGAAGGAGGTCAGTATGAAAAGAATGAGTGAAAGTGATATTTGGGTCTAATTGGTCTAACCAAGTGAAAAAATTCATTAGGGACCCCTCAGTGCCCTGCCATAGTAAAAAGATGTCATCTATGTATCTACGCCAAACCAAAATTTGGGAGGTGAACTGGGAAGGCACTATCCACTTCTTCTCAAAAAGCCCCATATAAAAATTGGCCACCGAGGGGGCACAGGTGGCACCCATGGCCACCCCCGATATCTGTTGGTATAAGTCCCCCTCAAACAAAAAATAATTATGGGTAATCGCCAACCGAGCCAGGGACATGATAAAGCGTAGTTACTCACCTGTAACAGGTGCTCTCCAGGAGCAGCAGGAATCAGTCCTCACATATGGGTGACGTCGGCGCCGACGGAGCCCTCGCGGAGCAATTTTCCCCAGCTTTCAAAGAAAGCCTTTGGGAATTGCAGCGCGCATGCGCGGTCCCCTTCCCGCCCAAGGGTGCCATCTTAGCCAGTCAGATGACATAGCTAAAAGACAGCGTAAAAATTTGCAAAAAAACTAAAGCAGATAATCGCAACTCCAAGGGGAGGAGGGAGGGTTGTGAGGACTGATTCCTGCTGCTCCTGGAGAACACCTGTTACAGGTGAGTAACTACGCTTTCTCCAGGACCAAGCAGGAAGTCAGTCCTCACATATGGGACTCCCAAGCTTAAGGCTACCGGAGACCCTAAGCACAAAAATAAGCTCCCTCTAGCTCAGCAGTACAGAAGGAAGGAATCTTCGCTGAATTATTACCCACCGGTAGCCCCCATCCGGGATGGAGGGTAGGAGTTGCTCAAACCTCAAAGAGATTTCGGAGGACTGCCTGTCCGAAAGCACTGTCCCTGCGGGACTCCCTCTCGAGGCAGTAATGGACCGCAAAAGTCTGGCTCGAAGACCAAGTAGCGGCCCAGCAGATGTCTGCCAACGGAACAGAGCGGAGGTAAGCCACTGACGTAGCCTTCGCCCGAACACAATGAGCCGTGACTCGACTTTCTAAGGAGAGTCCGGCTGCCCCATAAGCCCAAGCGATACAGTCAGCAACCCATATGGACAGAGTACGCTTGGAGACCGGGAGCCCCAATTTATTGGGGTCAAAAGATACAAAAAGCTGAGCAGCTTTACGGTGCTCCCGCGTACGGTCAAGGTAGAAGTTCAGGGCCCTTCTACAGTCCAGGGTATGCAGGACCATTTCAGCTCGGCTGGAGTGTGGCCTGGGAAAGAAGGTCGGAAGTACCACCTCCTGATTGATGTGAAAAGGGGAGACCACTTTTGGAAGAAATTTTGGGTGAGTCCGTAAGACTACCCTATTCTTGTAGAACAGAGTGTAAGGGGGATCAGACACGAGGGCCTGCAATTCACTTACGCGTCTAGCGGAAGTGAGGGCTATCAGGAACAAGGTTTTCCAAGATAGAAAACATAGAGAACAGGTAGCCATAGGTTCAAAAGGTGGACAGGTGATCCGCTGCAAAACCACATTTAGATCCCAGTCAAGAGCTGGCGGGCGCAGAGGTGGTTTTAGTAGAAGGAGACCTCGGAGAAACCTCGCCACGAGAGGGTCGCTGGAAAGAGGTCTGCCGTCCACCGGCACATGATGTGCTGAGAGAGCACTGAGGTGAACTTTGACGGAGTTGGACTTAAGTCCCAGATTAGAGAGGTAGAGCAAGTACTGCAAGATCACCGACACCGAGCAGGAGAAGGGATCCTGAGACTGCTGGGCGCACCAAGCGGAAAAGCGACGCCATTTAAGGGCGTAGCATTTGCGGGTAGAAGGTCGCCGGGAAGCTAGGACGACCTCTTCCACCTCCGCCGGCAATAGAAGGGGAGCGAGGACTACCCTTTCAGCAGCCAGGCCATCAGATGTAGAGATCTGAGGTTGGGGTGTAGCAGGGACCCCTGATCCTGCGTTAGGAGATCTGGTTGACACCCCAGAGGGAACAGATCCTCCACCGCTAATTGCAGCAGGAGTGGAAACCACGGCTGTCTGGGCCAGCGAGGAGCTATCAGGATCAAGGAAGCTTTGCCTCGGAGAACCTTGAAAAGAGTTCGGGAGACTAGCGGTATGGGAGGAAAGGCATACAGAAGGCTTTCCGACCATGAGAGCAGAAAAGCATCCGCCGCTACTCGAAGGGGATGCGGCTGCCGAGAGCAGAAGCGAGGAAGTTGCCGGTTGAGAGGACTGGCAAAGAGATCCATCGTGGGGAGGCCCCACTTCAGAAAAAGTTTCTGAACTACCAAGGGATCCAGGCGCCACTCGTGCGGCTGGAGGATTCTGCTGAGTTTGTCCACCAGGCAATTCTCTTGGCCTGGGAGATAAACTGCCTTGAGAAGAATGCCGTGGTTGACGGCCCAAGAACAGAGCTTCTGTGCTTCCCGACAGAGAAGGAAGGAGCCCGTGCCTCCCTGTTTGTTCACGTAGAACATGGCAACTTGATTGTCCGTCTGGACAAGGACGGACTGGTGAGAAGTCAGGTGGGAGAAAGCCTTGAGAGCCAGACGGATTGCTCTGAGCTCTAGGAAGTTGATCTGCTGCGCAGACTCCCACGTGGTCCAGAGACCTTGAGTACATGCCCCTTGGCAATGCGCTCCCCATCCTAGGAGAGAAGCATCGGTTGTCAGCACTTGAGCCGGCGGAGGAGACTGGAAAGGCATTCCGAGCACCAGGTTCGGCCGATGAAGCCACCACTGTAGAGAAGAGGCCAGCGGGCCGGAGATGCGCACTAAGTCGGCTAGGCCACCCGAGGCCTGTTGCCACTGCTTGCGAAGGCACCACTGAGCAGGCCGCATATTCAGGCGGGCATTGGGGGTCACGTGGACGGTGGAAGCCATATGGCCGAGTAGTCTCAGGAAGCGCCTGGCGGAGACCAGGGACTGGCTGCGAAAACGGCCGGCTAGGTCCATGAGCCGTTGAGCCCTGTCGAGAGGCAGGAAAGCTCGTGCCTGAAGAGTGCGCAATCTGGCGCCGATGAACTCGAGATCTTGTGAGGGGAGCAAAGTGGACTTTGCGAAGTTTATGACAAAGCCCAAGTATTGCAGAAGAGTCACAGTGCGGTGTGTGGCTTTTGTGACTTCTGGAGAGGACGATGCTCTGATGAGCCAGTCGTCTAGGTACGGAAAGACATAGAGGCCGTGAAGCCGGAGATAAGCCGCCACCACCGCGAGACATTTTGTGAAGACTCGTGGTGCGGAGGATAGGCCAAAGGGCAGTACTCTGTACTGGTAATGATTTCCTGCCACCACAAACCTTAGGTATTGGCGGTGGCTTGGGTGGATGAGGATGTGCGTGTAGGCATCCTTTAGATCCAAGGAGCATAGCCAATCTCCCTGCTGGAGGTAGGGCAGAAGGATTCCAAGGGTAAGCATCTTGAACTTCTCCCTGACGAGGAACTTGTTGAGGTTGCGCAAGTCCAGGATGGGTCTGAGGCCTCCTGTTCTTTTTGGTATTAGGAAATACCGGGAATAGAAGCCTTGACCCCGCAGGTGGTGGGGCACCGGTTCCACAGCCTGTTCCTGAAGAAGACTTGCTAACTCCTGAAGGAATAAATCCCTGTGCAGAGGGAGTCGTGGAGGTTCTCCCGGGAAATAGGAGGGAGGGATCTGGTGGAAGTGGAGAAGATAGCCTTCTCTCACCACTTGAAGCACCCAGGCATCTGAGGTGACGTTGGACCACCTGTGGGCAAAGTGAACCAGCCAGCCTCCTGTGCTGGGAGGAACCAGCTGAGGGGGAGAGGCTATGCTGATGAAGTCAAAAACCCCCACCCTGCTGAGCAGGGGCCGGTGGTGCAGGCTTGGGGGCTTGCTGCCTACGGGACCCGTTACCCCGTCCCTTGGCCTGCTGACCCTGTTGGGGAGCCGCGGAGGCCTGATATTGAGGGTAGTGTTTATAGGCAGCCGCCTTTCTCGGGTAAAAGGACTTCTTTCCCGAGCCCTTCTTCTTCTGGGAAGGGGCGAGGTCTTCCTAGAAAGCCTAGTTCTGGTGAGAGTCTCCGTCTCGATTTGGGCAGCCTTTTCAGCCATGGGCTTGCCAAAGAGGTTCTCACCTCGGCAGGGGACATCGACCAACTTGTCCTGCACCCAGGGTTCAAGGTCAGACGACTGAAGCCAAGCCTGTCGGCGGGCACCGATGCCGGCTGCGGCCACTCGTGCCGATGCTTCAAAGCCATCATAGGCTGCTCGAGACATAAATTTGGAGCATTCCCGAATACCAGTTGTCAAGGCTAGGAACCTCCGCAAAGGTTCCTTGGACAGCCCAGCTGAAAATCCGGCTATCTCTTTAGCCAGGTCTCTGAGATACATGCCCATGTAGAGCTGGTAGGTCTGGACCTGACAAGCAAGCATAGAGCCCTGGAAACACTTCTTACCTAGGCCATCCAGGTTGCGGGCCTCCCTGCCAGGAGGCACCGAGGAGTGCATCTTCTGGCTCTTAAGCCTATGCATGGCCGATTCCACCACCATGGAATGGTGCGGTAGCTGTGCTTTTTGGAAGCCAGGGCTCTTGCGGACTCGATAAATGGAATCGACCCGCTTGCTTAACACCGGCGACGATGCCGGACTCTCCCACATGCGGAAGAGTAGTCGTTCCAGCATGGGAGGAACCGGTACAGTAAAGTGCTCCCTGGCGGGAGAGTCGTACTGAAGGGCATCGAGCTCTTCGGCTCGGGGCTCCTCCTCGGGATCCGCAGGGAAGGCCAAAGCCTTGGCCATATCCCTGACGAAATCCGAGAACCGGGCGTCCTCGTGAGGGGACTGTTTCCGAGGTTCGGACTCAGGCGAGTCCGAGGGGACACACCGAGTCCGAAAGGAATCAGGTGACTCTTCCTCTTCAGACTCCCAGGCCGACTCCGAGGAGGAATCGGTGGGGTCGGTCCGGGCGGGCGGAGGCGTCGACGACCTCGGTCCCGAACGGGAGGCCGAGGGTGACCTCGACCGAGGATCGACTCGAGCCCGCATGGACTTGAGGATCGGCTCGGTCTCCGGGGTCGACTTAGACGTCGACGTCCCGGCGGTCGGGGCAGAGGCGCCAGCGAGGCTAGCGATCAGTGCCCGCTGCTGGTCCATGAAGGCAGAGAGTCTGCTCTCCAAGGCCGTCAACCTGAGTCCGACCTCAGGTGACCCAGCAGCCCCCGACGTCGGACCCCTCTGAGGCGAGTCCAGGAGGACTACAGGACTTACCCGAGCAGGCAACTCCGACTCCAGACGAGGTCGCTTCGGCAGATGCTCCTTCTCCAAAGACCCGGGACGGCTATCGGGGCTATGCGACCTGGCCCTCGCGGAACCAGGAGCATCCCTCGCGGGTTTCACCGACGCCGCCCTCGCGGGTTTCACCTTCCGACGATGGTCCCCGGAGGGAGAACCCCTGTCGGAGGAACTCCGGCGATGTTCAGAGCTGGAACCTCTGGACGCCGAGGCCTCCGACGAGGTCCGGGTACGGCCGGGGTCAGCGAAGATTCGTTCCCGCTGATGCCGCCGACTCCTTAACGCTTTGGAGGACATCTTGCTGCAGGCCCCACAGATCAGTTCCTCGTGATCCGGGCCAAGGCAGCGGAGGCAATTATCATGTGTGTCAGTGAGTGACATATTTCTGTCACACTGAACACACCGCTTGAAACCACTGGCAGCCATCGGGGGAAAAAGGGCCCCTGCAAGGTCAAAGGACCGGGCTGCCAGTGAAAAACCGAAAACGAAACTGACAGAAAATCAGAAAAACCGAAAAATAACAGAAGGACTCGCAACGGCGTCGCGAGTCCGGGCAGGAAAAGGACCGGCGTCGAACCGATAGAGAAAAAAGAGATTAAACACGAAAAAATCAACTTTTTCAGCGGGGACAAGACGGGCACGTCTGAAGGGCTCCGCGGAAAAAAGAAGACTGGCTAAGATGGCACCCTTGGGCGGGAAGGGGACCGTGCATGCGCGCTGCAATTCCCAAAGGCTTTCTTTGAAAGCTGGGGAAAATTGCTCTGCGAGTGCTCCGTCGGCGCCGACGTCACCCATATGTGAGGACTGACTTCCTGCTTGGTCCTGGAGAAAACGCTGTTTAGGCTCTGACAGATCATCCCGTAACTGGAGTACTTCAAGAATCACCTCTAACGCTGCCCCTTGTGGAATATGTGTGTACAGAGACACGACGTCCAATGTTACTAAATAGACGTCAGGATATTGTGACCATTCATCCATTTCTCGTAACACCTGCAAAAAATGGGTCGTGTCACGCAGATAAGATGGAATAGTGGACAGCAAAGGACGAAGGTAAGAGTCCACATAGGTGGATAAAGGTTCAAGTATGCTACCCCTGGTGGACACAATAGGGCGACCGGGAGGATCCTGTAAACTCTTGTGTACTTTCGGGACTATATAGAATTTAGCTGTGATAGGTGCTGTTACATTTAAATAGGCATACTCTTTCTTAGAAATATAGCCTTCCGACAGTCCTTGTTTAGTAATGGATCTAATGGTACGCTGTAAAAATTCCCCTGCAATATCACTAACAAAGATGTATCTATCTTGGTCAGGAGTCCTGTATTATAAGCCAGGGCCGCCCTTTAGGTTTATGTTTACTAAAACCCTAATAGCTCAGAGACTCTTTGGAGCTGGGAAGATAAATTAAAACAGCAATCATCTCTCATATGGGTACTGATAAATGGCCAAGCTGACATCATTGGTAAGAAGTGGCTCCTTGGCTTTTTCTATGTCTATATTTTTTTCTATGCTATTTATTGATTGATTGATTTCTCTGGATTCTGTGGTGGGCATAAAAACCAGAGCTTGTATTACAACTGCAAGAGAAGTCAAGCAGAATTACATCCAATGGAATCCATAGACTTGTATATTGCATAATGGAAGAAGCATCGTGCCAGGACTGGGCTGGAATATTGCAAGGTTTGCATTGAGGCAGCCTGGATTGTATGTGTCTGCATAGAAAACAATAAGACAACCTTGAAAATCTTGTTGAGGTATCACGGTGTATATACAAAGCATGGATGTTGATGTTCTGTGCTAAATACTACTCTGCACTGCGCAGGCTGTGGCAAAGATGACCTTTAAGTAGGCACCTCACCTTCAGGCTCCAACAAGGACAAAAGCATTGATGGCCTAGAAAACTCCAATAAACCAGAACACTGCAGGGCTAATCCCATGACAAGCTCATGTGCATCTGGACCTCCCAGGCCTCTGCACAGAGTAAAGGAACTTCCTTCAACGAAGAGTGGCAAGCCCAAGCTCAGTCAACCTCTGCTCAGATCTCGGTGTGCTCACTGTCTTCTTTCTCAGGTCAGAATTTCTCCGAGTTCATCTTGATAATGACATAGATGAAGGAGACAACATAAATGAAAGGGCATGGACATGACAGAGCAGAATACACAGTAGTCCAGATCATGGCTTGCACCCAGGTAACAGAGTGCATTATGGAATGTTCAAGAATATTCCAGACAACAATGAACTGAAGACAACTTTTTCTCATTTTTATTCTTCTTTCTTTCTCTAAAAGGAAAAAAAACAATAAAATTTTAAAAAAAAAGTCAAAGGACAACATTGGTACATCAACAAAAAGAAGAAACAAAAATCAGGATATCTTTGCTTCACATTCGTTCAGCAGAAAACAGAGACCAAGGAGACCACTGTGTGTGGGAAGGGCTGCGAATGCTCTGAACTTTTCACTAAGTTCTGAGCTCTGTGAAAACAGTGTCATCCCAGTGCCATCAGATGATGTCATCCACTTGTGTGCCTAATTCAATCTTGCTTTTTGAGGGAAAAAGCCAGCTATGTTAACTGCCTCTGACCATACATCCCTGCAATAGATTGTGCATCTTAACTATGTGATGAGTAAAAAAAAATACTTTCTCTGGGTGTTTCTGGTCTTCGTTTGCTTCGTTCCCAACTTCGCAGAGCCGAAAGACTGTGGCGCAAATCCCCTTCACCCGTCTCTCTTTCCTTTTTTAACTCCCAACACTCCCTCTACCGTTCCCAGGTTCATCTCGCTAAGGCCACCTTCTTCTCTGCTACTATTGCCGCTGCTCCCAACCAGACTCACCACTTATACTCTACTCTTAACTTTCTTACTTCTCTTCATCCTTCCACTCCTGCTCAACCCCCCAACCCTTTTCCTGCTCCCTCTCTCTTAGCCTCAGCTTTTTCCAACAAAGTAACTACCTTGAGGGACTCCCTACCCTCCCACCCCCCTCCTCTTTCCCCCCCTCCTCCAGTTGCGTCTCCTCCCCCCACCTCACCGCTTTCCCACACCTGGTCCTCCTTTTCACCCATCTCTACTGCAGAGCTTCACCATCTTATTACCTCCTCCAACAAAACTTTCTGCTCCCTTGACCCCATCCCCTCTTCTTGGCTCCTTGTTCCTTCCTTGTCTCTCCTCCCTCACCTTCAAACCATGCTAAATTCCAGTCTCTCTACCGGATCCTTTCCTGCCCCCTGGAAACACGCCCTTATCCGCCCCCTTCTTAAAAAATCTACCCTCGACCCTCTTGACCCAAACAGTTATCGTCCTGTCTCGAATCTTCCCTTCCTTTCCAAATTACTCGAAAAAATTGTTTTTGCTCAACTCACTCATCACCTCGATTCCACCAATCTGCTCCACCCACGCCAATCTGGTTTTCGCTCTGGGCACAGCGTTGAGACTGTCCTTCTAGCCTTCACTAACTCTCTACACACTGCTCACGACCGTGGTGACTTCTCGGTGGCGGTTGCACTTGACCTCTCTGCCGCGTTTGATCTGGTTGACCACTCCCTTCTTCTGTCCCGCTTGCGCGATGCTGGCCTCCACAGTACTGTTTTTCGATGGTTTCATTCTTTCCTCTTCTCCCGCTCTGCTGCTGTTCTGCCTTCATCCTCATCACACTCCCCTTCTGACCCATTTCCTCTTGTTTGTGGTGTTCCTCAAGGCTCTGTCCTGGCCCCCCTTCTCTTCAATCTCTTCCTCACTCCTCTCACTTTACTCATTCAGCAATTTGGAATAACTGCTTTCTTTTACGCTGATGACATACTCCTCCTCCATCACGCTTCCCCCATCTCCCCTGATTTAGCTCCCCTCAATGCCTGTCTAGCTGCCGTTTCAGACTGGTTGACGCACAATTGTTTGCACCTTAACTTATCTAAAACCGTAGCTATATGGTTCTCCCACGGCCACCCCTCCCCTTCCTTGGCGCCTTCTTTCCCCAATACACCCATCTCACTAGTCTCTTCTTTTCGGTACCTTGGGGTTCTTTTTGATTCCGATCTCTCCTTCTCGACGCACATCTCTCACATCTCTAAGGTCTCTTTCTTTCACCTTCGTCAGATCCACGCTATCCGTCCTTTCCTTTCTCCATCTGCCATAACTACACTGTCATTGACCCTCGTCCTCTCCCGTATTGATTTCTCAAATTCCATTTTCTCCGGTATCTCCAAACTGCAACTCTCACGACTCCAACGCATCCAAAACACCGCTGCCCGTCTTATCACCCACTCTTCTCCTCGGGATCACATCACTCCCCTTCTTCTTCACCTTCACTGGCTCCCTATTTCCTTCCGTATCAAGTTCAAACTCCTCACACTGGTCCACAAAGCCCTCCACACCTCTACCCCTCAGTACCTGTCTGATCTCCTCCGCTTCCACACCCCCCGTCATACCCCTCGCTCTTTCCACCTCAACCGACTAGTACTACCATCCCCCTCAAGTGCCCACTTACAGTCCACACGATCCTCAGCTTTCTTCTTTATTGGCCCCGCCCTATGGAACTCCCTTCCCCCACCTCTCCGTCTCGAACCTCATTACCCCACCTTCAAGCGTTCCCTTAAAACTCATTTCTTTTCCCTTGCCTTTGACCTTCCCCCCCCCCCCCTGACCATCTTGCCTCTTCCTCTACCCCTTTTGTTCCTGTTCTTGCTCTTCTTTCCTATCCATTATGTAACTTCCTTTCTGACTCTTGGCCTTGTGCCTTTTGCGTGTAAATTTGATTGTAAACCGCTTTGCCTACCAATGAAAGGCGGTATATCAAATAAATGAATATGAATATATGAATATAAATGGGCTACATATTAGTTTCAAGGAGCATCTCTTCATCTTAGTATAATCTGTCAGGGTAAACAACTGTTCCCTATGTTGTCATTCCACCCTACTCATGATTTTATAGACTTCTATCACATCTCCTCTCAGTAGTCTCTTCTACAAGCTGAAGTGCTCTTTCAATATCCTAAGATATATCCCATCTGGTCTCATGGCCTTGCCCACTTTCAGTTTTTCAAGCGGTTCATAAACATCTTCTTCCATGAATGGTGAGGTATCTGCTTTATTCCCATTAGTACCTTTATCCATTATGTGTGGTCCTTCTCCAGGATACATAGTAACATAGTATATGACGGCAGATAAAGACCAGAATGGTCCATCTAGTCTGCCCAGCAAGGCAGCAAGAGTAGGTGCACCTGCCGCCCGTGCAGGTCACCCCCCCCCCATGCCTTTGTTTAGGGGTGTACCCACCGCTCCGTGAGGGTCACCCCTATTTGTTCAGATATAAGAGATAGTTATGTTTATTTTGATTCTATCCTGTTGCTATAAAGGGATCCACTGTGTCTGTCCCATGCCATTTTGAATTCTGTCACTGTATTTGCCCCCACCACTTCCATTGGGATATTCTTTCATGAACATGGAACAGAAAGCATTCCATTTTTTCCAGGTCATTTTTCACAAATCAGTCCTCAGCACCTTTGAATCTTGTAATTCCACTTCTGGCCTGCCTCTTCACTCTAATAAACCTGAAAAAAGTATTGTCTTCTCACTTCACATCTTTAGCCATTTTTTCTTTTGCACGTGCTTCTGCCATCAAAATTTATTTCTTTGGCTCTTTTTTGTGATTTTCTGAATTTTGTGAAAACTACGGGGTTTGCCTTTATTTTTGCAGCTAACATTGCATAATTCTCTTTAGCTACATAATGGAATAGCAGAGTAAGAGAGGGGCAACTCACACTGCTGCTTTCCAGCAGTTGGAAAACAGGTCTGGAATCCAGTACCACAAGCCTACATTATAACTCCAAATATTCTTCCAATATTTTGTATCTCCTCCAAAATGATCTTCCACCAAACTCACTTGCATGCCAAAGGATACTTCCTTTTTTCCCCCCCAAACTTCTGTACCACACTTCTATTGATATCATCACAGATTGACCTTAAAAGGCTGTTTGTGATGGAGGTGGAATGCCTAACCTGTTAGTGGTCCCAAATTTTAAGCAAATCCGCTATCAAGCATTACAGAGCAGAATTTTCTCAATGTCTGTTCCACTTCTGTGGAATATATTACCAGAGGATCTACATAAGATTTCTGATTTGTCGTCATTCAGAAAACAGTTAAAATTTACTTTTTTAGGCAAGCATTTCCTACACTATGCTAAGAATCGCATAATAAAAACTGTAATTTGGCTGTTGCTTTTGTGTTTGGTAGGTAGTATGTTAAGCTAATTATGTATTTTATGCTAAATTTTGAGATTTTTGTTTTATATTACTTTGTAATTTAAATTTTAAGTTTATTTTATTTGTATAAGACTTTGTATGTACCTCTTGTAATCTGCCGTGTTAGTGGGCGGAATATAAACCCTGCTCTCCAAATACAAAAATGAAGTCAACCTGACAAAACGAACGCATCATACAAACTTACTAAACAAAGCATTAAACAAACCCAGAGAGCTGTTTGCATTGGTCAAATCCCTCACCAAAACGGCACAAGAGGATCAACACAACGACAAAATCAAGGTCCAAGCCCTAGCAGACCACTATGCTAGCAAACTAAACCCACAGATCGGACCTAAACCCTCACCACCATTGGATGTGACCCGCAACACACCACAACCCACCATGACGACGACACAAACCCATATCACCCACTGGAACAAGTTTTGCAGCATTGAAGACAAACACGTCATGAATATAATTGCCAACATTAACACCACAACCTCTCCCCTAGACCCCTGCCCAGCTGCATGGGTTAAAGCAACGAAAGCAGAAACCACCCACCAAATTGCTCACATAATAAACCAATCACTCCAGCAAGGTACCATGCCAACTCAACTTAAGAAATCCATCATAAGACCAATACTAAAAAATAAAACACTCAACAAGGAAGACCCAGCATCTTATCGCCCAATATCCAGCATAGCCTTGCTAGCAAAAATAATTGAAAAAGCGGTTCTACAACAATTACAAGACCACCTGGACAACAACAGAACACTGGACGAGCACCAATACGGCTTCAGGCCACACCATGGGGTCGAGACCCTGCTTATTGCACTACTGGACAACCTACTCAAAGGGATTGAAAACAAAAAGAAAATGTTCATTCTCATATTCATTGACATCTCAGCAGCTTTCGATACAGTTCATCATCAAACACTACTAAACAGGATAGAAGCTCTCTCCCCCCCCCCCAACTGTGTGTTGTGCTTATCCTATGAATCAAACTGTATACATTATTGAAAAATGACTAGCTTTGTACTGATAACCATCATATAACCTTGTAAATTACACTGTAATTTCTTGAAATTTGTCATTGATCAGACACTCCTTTTTACTTAATCAAACCGCTCCTGATCGCTGGAAGTAGCGGTATACAAATATATGATAAATAAATAAATAATCAAAAGGGCATTGATCCTCAGAGAGCTCTTTTGGGAGCAATCAACACCTAGTCATGTTGCTTCATTTGAAGTGCATTTATTCTTTGGTTAAGGTTAGATGTAGTGAAAGGAAGGAGTAAGTAGGTAAAAGGTGTTTTTTTTTTCGAGGTGGAGGGAAAGGTGGTTAGAAGTGGTAAGGACTTTGTAGTTTGAAATCTTTTAATGGTTTACATTCTCAGAACTTTTTTTTTTTAATACAGAGAATGGGTTTGGGTGGATAACAGATTATATGGGTTAATTTAATTTATGCTGAGGTATTTCTTTACATGCTACATTGAGTTGGATTGTATATATACAATTAAGAAAGCATCAGTGTTTATGCTTTGACTATTTCTGACATGCTAAGTGCAGGTCTTCCTATAGAAGATTGTGACCTAAACAAACTAAACTTAGTCAGATCACTGCAATGATATTCCTGAGCTGAGAAGGATGCATCAGAGCTCTTTACAAAATCTTATAACTGTGAGCCCAAGATCAATCACTAGGTGTCACTATTGCATAATGAGTGGGACGAAGTATTGCAAGCCTCAACGGGTCAATGAGCAAAATCCTGGACCTAGAATTAAACTTACTACTACTCGGTCCAAGTTACCTTATTTCCATTTTCATTAAAAATAAGAGGCCCTTTTAAACTCAGCCTGAGATTAGAGATATGTAGTTCGCCACTTTCCATATATGGTGATATCAGAAAGCTAGCACCAATTCTTAAGGCATTTATGGATTGCAGTATGACTCATCTATCAAAGTCAACAGCCTCGGCCAAAGAAGATACGGTATTTGTTAGCCTATATTTACTGTAACGCCTAAATTGCTACTTCATAAGGCAGCAGTTCTTAGTTTATCCTCATTCTTGCAGAAGAAACTGGCATTATTTTCAAGAAAGGAATGTTTTATAGGACAATTTATTTTCTCATTTGTTAGCACTCAATTGCTTTCTAATGTGTTAATTCTCTTTAGAAATTTGCCTCACTACTGTAACAGAGCAGAACATTTTCTTCTGAGCAAGTAATGGTGTTAAGTTTCTAGATGACAGGTTTGTATTTCTGCCACTGATTTATACAGATGCAAGAATGATGCATTTCATTACTGGATACATTCAAAATGATTCAAGGCCAACATTTTAGTCATAGAAAAAAGGAGCCTTGATAATTATTTTCATGGCTCCTGTTTTCAGTTTAGTACTGCGTTTCCTTTTCCATTTGATGTTCTTTTGCTTCTATTATATAATCATACAATTCATGGCCTTTTATGTTTGAAAATTAGTTTAAATTCTGTCAAATTACTATTTAACAAGATGGTAGAATAGCATTCAACCTCCAGTGCTGGAGGTTGTCAGAATGGGACCTTGCACATTCTCTAATAGAATGACCTAAATGGTCACATAACTTTCAAAAAGATAGTTATCACCTGCTGAAAATCCCAAAATTGGGACATGGGGTGGTGGGGTGGGGGTGGGGAATTTAAAAGGGAATCGAGCTTGTAGAGCAGAGTTTTATATGCTCAAGTGGGGTATATGTGGACAAAAAGTATACACACAGAAAACACAGCACCTCTTTTACATGTCATATGAACACACATTACAGGTGTGGAGAATAATGAAGTGGGGGCAGGATCAGCACTTATGCACACATTTTATAAAATCATGGATATGCACCTACTCTTCATACACACATACAAAAACAAACACACATACACAATTATACCCGATTCAGACGAGTTGTAAATGTGTGTGCTTACTTTCTCTTGGGTAAAGGCACATAGGCAAACATTTCACCTTTATAAAATAAATATGACCAACCTCCACAGAGAGAGTGCTGATCAAATCAAATGTAATGCTTAGAAGCAGACCTCTATATTTATTTATAGATATTTGATATATCACCATTTACACAAGGCATATATATACTAAAGTGCGGCAGGGAGTGCGGAGTTAACACGTAAAATTTGCATGTTCCTACCGTGCTGGAGCCCAGTGGTCATGGTAAAGGCAATGGCCATGGCAGTGCTATGGCTATTACCAGTTTGCTAGTTACATCACTAGGTTGCAGTAATGAATGCATGGCACCAGCATATGTGCACAGTGCATGCGGTTGCATTGCACATTGAGGAATGGAAAGCTACAAGCACGATAATAGGGCAGCGGGGAACAAATGAAACACTGTGGACAGTAGAAATATTGCCCCAACAAAGGGTTGACCGAGAATTAGTCCAACTGCCTGCACAGCTCAGAGCATAGGGGCTAAGTAGGTTAGGCTCTTCAAATTGGAAAAAAGACAGTTGACGGGAGATATGATAGAAGCCTATAAATTAATGAATGGAGTGGAAAGGATAAACGTAGATCGGTTGTTTACGCCATCAAAAAGTAGAAAGACTAGGGGACATGCAATAAAGCTACAATGTAACCCATTTAAGACTAATAAGAGAAAATATTTTTTCACTGAACACATAATCAAACTCTGGAATTCGCTAACAGAGGATGTAGTAAAAGCTGTTAGTGTATCTTAGTTTAAAAAATGTTTGGACAAGTTTCTGGAGGAAAGGTCCATAATCATTATTAAAGAGGACCTGGAAAATCCACTGCTTACCCTGGGACAAGCATTGTGGAACCTGTGTACCTTTTTGGGAACCTGCCAGGTACTTGTGGCCTGGATTGGCCACTGTTGGAAACAGGATATAGTTATTGATGGGCCTTGGTCTGACCCAGTATGGCATTTCTTATGTTCTTATGTAAGTACAAGAGGGCAGGGCATGCAAATCCACAAAGCAAACACATGCATAGAGTATATGCTGAGTCCCTAACTGTGGGAGATAGGGTGCAAATGTGGCATCTGGAGATGCAGGGGCTTTGTATGGAATCAGGGAAGATGTCCGCAATGTCCATCATGGGGACAGGGATATGAACACCCTAATCCTCAGATGTCAAAGGTGCCTATTCACCTAGGCTGAAGGAGGCATAGTACAAGGCCATTGGTGTTGTAGGGGAAGGGCTCCACCTCTCATTCTCCTCTGATCATGGCTTGGAAAGCACCACAGACATGGCAGAAGGTATTCCCCGAAGTTGGGGAAGGCAGGTACCAGAGCCAGGCATTTGGAACAGCAAGCACAACCTGCACACATGTTCACGGTAGCTTGCAGATAGTGGCCATAGGCTACCCTACTGCACAACTCCCACTGTGTTCTGCCTCCCTACAGCATGAGGGGTGGGGCCACAGCCATCCACCCACAGAAGGGAGCATGGGAGCCATCTATGAAGACACCACATGGAAGCAATGAATCCTAAACAACTCCTAGCAATCCTGGCATCATTTGCCCACCACACACACCTATTGCCCCTTACTACAGATAGTGCCTCTGTATAAGCCTTTGGTGCGACCTCATTTGGAGTATTGTGTGCAATTCTGGAGACCGCACCTTCAAAAGGATATAATCAGGATGAAGTCAGTACAGAGGGTGGCTACTAAAATGGTTAGTGGTCTTCGTTATAAAGCATTTGAGGACAGTCTTAAGGATCTTAATATGTATACTTCAGAGGAAAGGCAGGATAGAAGTGATATGATTGACACGTTTAAATACCTCCGTGGCATAAATGTACAGGACAGCCTCTTTCGATTGAAAGCAAGCTCTGCTATGAGGGGACATAGGATGAGGGTAAAAGGGGATAGACTCAGGAGTAATATGCGGAAATATTTTTTTTAAGGAAAGAGTGGTAGATCTGGTGGACGACCTGGGGGTTGAGAGCCCACTCGTGCAGTTGCAGGACTCTGCTGAGCTTGTCCATCTGGTGCTTCACAGCAAAGTTCCAGAACTGGACTTCCTCCTAACAGAGGAGGTATGAGTCCATGTCCCCTTGTTTGTTGATGCAGAACATCGCTACTTGGTTGTTGTCTGTTTGTATGAGAATGACCTGGCCAGACAGCTACATCCGGAAGGCCCACAGTGCATTGACAATGGCTTGGATTTTGAAGAAGTTGATCTGATGGAGGCTCCTGCTTTTCAATCAGAGACCTTGCATGCAGAGGTCGCTAAGATGATCTCCCCAGCTGAGCTTGGAGGCATCCTTCATCAGCACCTGTTGGTGCAGGGATGCTTGAAAAGGCAGGCCTGCCAAAAGATGCACCAACTGCTGCCCCCATGGGAGGGAATCAAGAAGTGGTGGAGTTAACATAAGAACATAAGATATGCCATACTGGGACAGACCAAGGTCCATCAAGCCCAGTATCCTGTTTCCAACAGTGGCCAATGTAAGTCATACGTACCTAGCAGTTTCCCCAAAGGTCACAAGTTCCAAAATGCTTGTACTGGGTCAAGCATTGATATCCTGGGTCCCTTCTTAATAATGGTTTATGGACCTTTCCTCCAAGAACTTGTCCAAACCTTTTTTAAACCCAGCTACACTAACAGCCTTTACTACATCCTCCGGTAACAAATTCCAGAGTTTGATTACACGTTGAGTGAAAAAATATTTTCTTTTATTAGTCTTAAATAGTTTACCCTGTAGCTTCATTGCATGTCCCCTAGTCTTTCTATATTCTGATAACGTAAACAATTGATCTACGTGTATCCATTCCACACAGTTCATTAATTTATAGACTTCTATCACATCTCTCCTCAGCCGTCTCTTTTCCAGGTTAAAGAGCCCTAACCTTTTTAGCCTTTCTTCATTGGAGTATCCTTCCATCCCCTTTACCATTTTGGTGGATCTTCTCTGAACCTTTTCTAATAACGCTATATCCTTTTTAAGATATGGCAACCAGAATTGCACACAATATTCAAGGTGCGGTCTCACCATGGAACGATATAGAGGCATTATAATATCTTGTTCTATTTTCCATTCCTTTCCTTATCATACCTAACATTCTATTTGCTTTCTTGGCCGCCGTTGCACACTGGGCCGAGGGTTTTTAACATGGTATCCACAATGATGCCTAAATCTTTTTCCTGGGTGGTGGTTCCTAATGTGGAACCTTGCATCTTGTAACCATAGTTTCGGTTGTTCTTCCCTAAGTGCATAACTTTGCACTTGTCCACATTAAATTTCATCTGCCATTTTGATGCCCATTCTTCCAATTTATCAAGATCCTCTTGCAATTTTCCACAATCCTCTTGGGTTTTAACAATTTTAAATAGTTTTGTCTCATCTGCAAATTTGATAACCTCACTCGTTATTTCCTTTTCCAGGTCATTTATGAATATGTCAAAAAGCAGCGGATCCAGCACAGATCCCTGGGGTACACCACTATTCACCTTTCTCCATTGGGAAAATTGGCCATTTAGCCCTACCCTCGGCTTTCTATCTTTTAACCAGTTCCTGATCCACAATAGTACACTGCCTCCTATCCCATGACTCTAGTTTTTCCAAAAGTCTCTGATGAGGGACCTTGTCAAAGGCTTTCTGAAAGTCCAGATACACTATATCAACCGACTCACCTTTGTCCACCTGTTTAGTCACAACTTCAAAAAACATAACAGATTAGTAAGACAAGATCTTCCTTGTCTAAAGCCATGTTGGCTGTCTCCCATTAGGCCAAGACTATCTACATGCCGAGTAATTTTGTTCTTTATGATGGTTTCTACCATTATTCCCGGTACTGACGTCAGGCTCACTGGTCTGTAGTTTCCCAGATCACCCCTGGAACCCTTTTTAAAAATTGGCGTTACATTGGCGATCCTCCAATCTTCAGGTATTACAGATGATTTTAATGAAAATTCACAGATTACTAATAGCAGGTCTGCAGTCTCATATTTCAGTTCTTTCAACACCCTTGGATGTATACCATCCAGCCCAGGTGATTTGCTACTCTTCAGTTTATCTAATAGCTGTAATACATCTTCCCGATGTATCGATATTTCCTTCAATTCTTCCGCACCTTTAAATACCACTTCAGTCATGGGTAACATCCCTACATCTTCCTCAGTAAAGACCGAAGCAAAGAATTCAATCGGTCTCTCCGCTATCGCCTTGTCGCCTCCTAGTGCCCCTTTAACTCCTCTATCATCTAATGGACCAACTGACTCTCACAGGTTTTTTGCTACGAATGTACTTGAAAAAATCTTTATTTCGTGTTTTTGCTTCCGCAGCAAGCTTCTTCTCAAATTCTCTTTTTGCCTGCCTTATCAATGCCTTGCATTTAACTTGCCAGTGCTTGTGCTGTTTCCAGGTTTCGTCATATGGCTCTTTTTTCCATTTCCTGAAAGATGCTTTTTTGGCAACAGCAGCCTCTCTGACCTCACCTTTAAACCATGCTGGCAGTTTTTTGGACTTCCTTCCACTTTTCTTAAAGCATGGAATACAGCTGGTCTGGGCTTCCAAGATTTTAGTTTTCAACACCACCCAAGCTTGATTTATTTATTTATTTAACTATTTCTTTTATACCGCCCCTTCCAGAGATCAAGGGCGGTTTACATATAACAGATTAACAGTCTTGTACACAATTTGTATACATTTTACATAGAACAGTAGAAATCAACTATTTACATTGAACAGTAAGTATAAACTTTGTAGGTATTGTAACAAAAAACAAGCAAACATATCAAACTTTGTACAAAAGTATATTTACATCGTGTAGTGTGTGTGGTGTATGGGGTAGAGATTGGCGTAGGTGCTGGAATTTAGTTCCTTTTATTTTTGTCATCTTTGGGGCGTGTGTGGGGGGGACAGGCTTGTGGTTAGATTGTTGGGGTTAAAGGAGTTTGTGCATGGGTGCCCACATTTGTGGTAGAGCTGGATATTGGGGCGTAGGGGATTTCGAAGTGTTCAGTGAACAGGTAGGTCTTTAATTCTTTTCTGAATTGGATGAGGTCTCTTATGGTGCGAAGTTCAATAGGGAGGTCGTTCCAGAGTGTAGGAGCAGTGAATGAGAATGCTCTAGAGCTAGTGGTATTCTTGGTTTTACAGATGGCTTTAGGTATGATGAGGGAGTGGGCTGCGTTTTGTCTGAGGGTCCTTGTCGATGTTGGAGACTGCAGTAATGTGGTTAAGTGTGAGGGGGCTATGTCGTTTATGAGTTTATAGGTTGTTAGGATAATTTTGTATTTGATTCGGCTGTTTATAGGAAGCCAGTGGAGTTCCAGCAGTATTGGGGTTACGTGGTCTGTTAGGTGGGCTTTAGCAATTACTTTTGCACAGATGTTTTGTGCTCTTTGTAGAAGGTATGTGCTTTTTTGAGGGAGGCCTATTAGGAGACTATTGCAATAGTCGAAGTGAGGGGTGATCAGTGTACTTACTACGGATCTAAAGTCTTGTGTTTCAAGGAGTGGCCTTAGGTGCTGAATAGTTTTGAGTTTGTAGAAAATGGTTTTTACTGTTTGTTTTATGTGTGGCAGCATGGATAGGGTGTGGTCTATTATTACCCCTAAGTATTTTACCTGTTTTCTGACAGGTATTGAAGTTTTGTTGATTGTGATTGTTTCCGGGTAAGTGTTTTCAGTCATAGAAGATCTTGTTACAAACATTGCCTCAGTTTTTTTGAGATTTATGCTGAGGTAGTTCGTTTCCATCCAGGAGGAGGTCTCGGCCATGCATTTGGATAGAGAGTCATATGTATGGTTTTTAGTGGTTATGGGGATAGCTAGCATGATGTCATCAGCATATATTAACCTTTGCAACTGCTCCTTTTAGTTTTTTCTTAACTATTTTCCTCATTTTATCATAGTCTCCCCTTCGAAAGTTAAAAGGTAGTACTGTGGATTTCCTTACAATCCCTCCTCCACTAATTAAATCAAAGGCGATCATGCTATGATCACTATTGAAAAGTGGCCCCAACACCCTTTTCTCTTGCACAAGATCTGGTGTTCCACTAAAGACTAGGTCTAATATGGCTTCCCCTCTGGTCGGTTCATGAACCACCTGCTCCAAGAAGCATTCATTTATTTCATCTAGGAACTTTATCTCCCTAGCATGTCCTGCCGTGAAACTGACCCAGTCGATACCGGGGTAATTGAAATCACCCATTATTATTACTGTGCTGTAACTTTTGTTAGCTTCCTTGATTTCTTTGAGCATTTCATCATCCATTTGTTCATTCTGGCCAGGTGGTCGATAGTACACCCCACTGCCATCGCCTTCCCCTTTTTACATGGAATTTCAATCCATAGAGATTCTACAGCAAATTTTGTTTCCTGCAAAACTTTAATCCTTTCTGACTCAATGCCCTCTCTAACAGAGTGCAACCCCTCCACCAATTTGATCAGCTCTATCATTACAATATAGTTTGTACCCAGGTATCACAGTGTCCCACCGGTTGTCGTCCTTCCACCATGTCTTGAAGGACTAGAAAAAGGGATTAATACTTCTGGCGAGAGATCTGCAATTGTGAGTATATACTTCTGGGAACTTTCTGAAAGGACTTCTTTGTATTAAAGCTAATTAATCTGTGAACCCAGTGTTTTTTGTTAAATCAGTCAGGGCCTAGTAGCAGCAGTGTAAGTTTAAATTTAAAACACAGAAGAGAGCTTTCTGGTTAAATTTGGAACCCAGCAGAGAGCTTGTAATTTAAATTTAATAGTCACTTTAAAACACAGAAGAGAGCTTCCTGGTTAAATTTAGAAACCAGCAGAGAGCTTGTAGTTTAAATTTCATAATAAGTCAGAACCTAGCAGCAGCAAAGAGCTGTAATTTAAATCAAATCAGAATATAACTTGGCATAAAAGGCAAAACAGGGTCAGTACTCTTTGAGCAACAAATAAAGTCTTCTAGAGACCCTTACAAAGAGGCCTTCTACCTAGGGGGCAAGAGACCTGTGAAACCTTTTCAATAGGTGTTAACACCAGGTGGCAGGTCAAAAGGTCATTTTGAAAGACTCCTTCTATCCAAGCGAGTTACACACACCCTGTCGGATAGACAGTCCAACAACTTATGTCACTGAGAGCAGTGGGTCCACCGCGCTTGTCAGATATGCAGTTGGGCGAACAGAGTGACATGGACTGTGGAAGCCATGTGGCCCAGGAAGCATCTGGCGAGTGGACACCATTGAGCAGCACTGGACCTGGTGCAACAGAGAGATAAGTCAGTGTGCCCAGTCTGACAGGAGATAGGCCCTAGCCACCGAAGTATCGAGGAAAGCTCCAATGAACTCGAGGCACTGAGTGGGTTGTAGGTGGGATTTTGGGTAGCTGATCACAAAGCCCAGCTGCTCCAAGACCGTAATGGTATGAAGCAAGGCCCAGAGAACTTCGTCCAGAGAGTCGCCTCTCACCAACCAGTCGTTCAGGTAAGGGAAGACAAAAATCTCCTCCACAGGGAGAAAAGCAGTGACAACCACTAGGCACTTTGTGAAAACCCTAAGAGCGGATGCGATTTCAATGGGAAGAATCTTGTATTGATTGTGCCTGCTGCAGAGGATGAAGCGAAGGTATTGCTTGTGCGGGGGTGAATGAGGATGTGGGTGTAGATCCAAGGAGCACAGCTAATCGCTCCGCTGGAGGTAGGGTAGCAATGTTCCAAGGGACACCATCTTGAACTTCTCTTTGACCAGGAAGTGATTTAGATCGCAAAGATCCAGAATGGTTTGTAAGCCGCCCATTTTTTTGGGGACCAGGAAGTATCAGGAGTAGAACCCCCCACCCTCCTATCAGATGACGGAACTAGTTCCACCGCCCCAACTTCTAAAAGGTTGGCTACTTGCAGTTGGAGAAGTTCTTGATGTTGAGGATCCAGAGGGAATTGTCCTGGAAAGAATGGAGGAGGAGTCTACTCGAAGTGTAGGAGGTAACTCTCCTTTTGTAATGCCCAGGTGTCTGAAATGATGCTGAGTCAACAGTGGGCAAAGAACTGGAGACCCTCCCCAATGTGCTGCACAACTGGGCCTGAAAGGAGAGGAAAGGCCGTGGTCTGGGAGTCAAAATCACCTCCCCCCCCCCCCCCCAGGCTGCAGCTGAGGAGCCAGCTGGAGTTTTGGGGGTCTTAGTCCTATGCTGTTCTCTCTGGCCTTGGCCCTTGCCCTGCAGCCCCTGCGGGGGTACCTGGTAGGAGTGATACCGGGGGATAGGAACTGTAGGCCTTGTTGTTCCTCGGGTAGAGGGATCGTTTTTCCCAAAGCCTTCTGTCAGGAAGGGTCAGCAGTCTTTTTGGAAAGCCTGGTCATGGAGAGTTGTTCCATCTCGAACTCAGCAGCTTTTTTCCGTCATGGGCTTGCCGAAGAGGTTTTCACTCCAGCATGTGACAGAAGTGGCTTGACCAGCTATTTCCACGCCCATGCAAATAGGAAGCTTGTATGGGGACATAAGCAGGAACAGCGACACAGCACCAGAATTTATGGTAAACACTGTGTCACTGTTTGGAGGAAATTGCCACCACTGTAGGTCCCAGACAGGGGTGGCAATGGGTGCCTTCCTATCAATGGTGCTCTACGCAACAACCTAATGGTACACCAGGACCAGTTTGAGAAGCACTGAGGTAAAGGGAGAGTGGCTGGTGTCTATAGTGCTGTTTCAAGGGTACAACTGAGCAGTCTAGCTGGGAAAATGGTCCTTATCCGTAGTCATACTTTATGACAGTGATAGAAATATTGTTAAGATTTTATATTATTTTAAATTATTACACAGATTGGTGGGGAGTTAAGTGTAAGATTAAGAATGGCATATTGTATGGCCATCTAAAAGGATATTAAACTCATAGAGTAGCCTATACAGAGCAGTGGAACAACCGTATAGCCTACATGGAGTGACCATGATTAAAACCCAAACAAATATGCATAGGAAGGCAAGATGTTTTGGACAACTGCATGAATTATTACAAAACTCGATTAAAAGACATTAAAGTAACCTAGCTACTGGCTTAAATAAGTTATTGATTGATTGACTGGTCTTATAATAATCAGAATGGAAGATGATATGGTAAGGAAGTAGATTGCAAGTTGTGTAAATGGTACATTTGGGACACATTTTGGGCCAGATATTGAGGGTGGTAGTGGAAAAGGTTTCAGGGACTGCACAGAAGACATGGGGAGGAGCAGGTATTAGTTTGTGTATAGGAATTTATATGTTCATCTAGGAAACCAGACGCAAAATATCAAGTGGTCAGACTAGATGGGCCAATTGATCTTTATCTGACATCAGTTACTATAATACTAGGAGTGCGATATTTTTTCCAACAAATAAATAGATCCAATGACAAATTTTAGATATTACTTGGAGATTAAAATTTAAACAAAGGTCAGGATATATATAGTTTCAGCAGTATTTAAAAAAGGCTCTGTCAAACGTGCAGCCTTTCTAAAATACTTTAAGGATGTGCAGGAGTGCACATGTATTTGCCGACACACAGAGCCAGAGGAAGCATTTTACAAATATACATGTGGAAAAATCAATGGGCAGCTCAGCCATTTACACATGTATGAGGACCATTTTGCAAAACCAAATGTATAAATGTTGCCAATTAACTACAGAGGTAACTAATTCATTTTAATTTGGAAGGGGAATAAACAATGGGAGGGGTTTAAGGATAATCTATTTAATCCCTCCTGTAAAGGGCTGGTGGAAATTAGCACTTTCTAAAACCGGTATGTGCCAGAGAAGAGTTATAAATCCCGATGTGGACAAATTTGGTCAAACATGTGCATTTCCTACATCAAAAGGGGGTTATATGTAGATGTTTTAACTCATCCAGGCCACACCCTTATCATACTCCCAACATGCCTCCTTGCACTGTGTCCATATTAGGGGCATCCACATGTAAATGTAGCCCTTTCTAAAATTGCCATTTGCACATGTAAATGTTGTCTTTCCACAAAGAAATTGTGAAGAAGGCTGCTAAAATAACCACCTTTGTCAAATCCACTGCTTGCCCCGATACATCTGGCAAAATTGCTATAAAACATCATACTCTCATAAGAATACTTTCCAGTACTTGAACAATGTAAATTTATTTGGAAAAAAAAGCTAAATTAAAGACCTTAAAATAATGAAAATAATTTTTAAAAATCTCTCTTTATTCTGGCATACAAATAAATAAGAGAAAATTAACATTTTAAAATTAAGTTTTATGAATTACCATAAATCAAACAAAAAGGTTTCTAAAAGATAAAACAGAATCCACAGACTAACTGAACAGCTTTGAGGTCACAGTGAAACAGACTGTTAAGATTCTGATCTAGTCTCTTAAATCGTTTCTTATGTTTTTGTGTACAAACACACAAGTGAAAAAATTTAAAGTGTGTGCCGTCAAGTCAATGCTGACTCCTTGTGACCCAGCCCCTGGGTTTTAGGGGCAAGGTGTGGAAATAGATTATCCAGGCCTTTCTTCTGTGTAGCAAGTCTACAGCAGCTAGTATTCCAAAGTGGTCATCCATCCAATACTAGCCAGGCCCGACCTGCTTAGCTTCTGAGATCAGCCAAGATCAGAGAGACAAACATGTTATCAAAGATCACTACTTCTTTTTAGAAACTATATCAGAATGTATAATATTCAGCAAGACTCCTGCTAATACTACGGGAATCTAAGTATTTGCTATAGAGAATCTATCGAATGGCATACCTATCAACAATTCTAATACTCATTAAAATCATATTCAATATTAGCTCTAAATTATTTTTAGCTTCTGCCAACAGATGTACATAATGCAACCAAGCAGTTCTCAGCACTTTTCTTAAAAATAAATTCAGGAATAATATGGCTTTTCAAAAATAACTCCTCCCCCTGCTTTGCAATATAGTTTAAATTACAGAGCAGCTAAATAATAACTGGGCTATCAATTGGCACAATGCCTTCAAAACTGATACTATGGACTAATTGCCCAGCTTTCAAAGAAAGCCTTCGGGAGATGCCACCACGCATGCATGGTCTCCTTCCCACCCAAGGGTGCCATCTTACTCAGTCAGATGACATAATTAGCCGACAAAAGAAGATTACAAAAATATAAATATACAAAAACCCCAAGGGGAGGAGGGAGGGTTGTGAGGACCGATTCCTGAAGTCCCCGGAGAACACCTGTTACAGGTGAATAACTATGCTTTCTCCAGGAACAGGCAGGAAGTCAGTACTCACATATGGGACTTCCTAGCTAAGGCTACCGAAAGCACGTACAGAAAAAACACAGTTGCCCTCAAGGGGAGCCGTGAGCAGCAGCAATTGAGTCCGTAAATACAGACTGCAGTAGAACCTATGTCTCCGATGGGAACAAACGTTCTGGTAGCCTGAACACAGAAGGGACGAATGGTAGGAGTTGCTTAGACCCCAAAAGATTACAGAGCACACAGCCTGACTGAAGGCACTGTCCCGTTGGTACTCCCTCTCCAGGCAGTAATGTGCTGCGAAGGTATGGACTGAAGACCAGGTGGCGGCCCGGCAGATGTCTGATATCGGGACAGAGTGCAGGTTTGCCATGGAGGCCGCCATGGCCCTGACACTGTATGCCATGATTCAGCCATCTAGTGTGAGCCTAGCCTGCTCATAGGTGTGGGCGATGCAGTCTGCTACCCAGGTGGACAGTGTTTGCTTCGTCACCACTTCCCACACCTGACTGGGGTCATAGGAAACGAAAATCTGAGCAGCTTTCCAGTGGCCCTGGATACGTTGAATGTAGAAGGACATGGCCCTCTTACAGTCCAAGTTGTGAAGGACGGTCTCCGCCCTGCTGGAGTGAGATCTTGGGAAGAAGGTGGGTAGCATCACCTCCTGGTTAAGGTCTAAGGAGGACACCACATTCAGCAAGAATTTGGGATGTATGCATAAGCATGACCCTATTCTTGTAGAACCTAGTGTATAGCCGATCTGCCACCAGGGCTTGGAACTCACTGACCCTGCAAGCGGAGGTGAGTGCCACCAGGAACACAACTTTCCATGAGAGATATCTGAGGTGACAGGTAGCCAGGGGCTCGAAGAGCAGGCAGGAGGAGCCATGACAGCACCACACTGAAGTCCCACTCCATCGCTGGAGGGCGGACGGCAGGTTTTGACAGCAGGAGCCCCCTC
This sequence comes from Ichthyophis bannanicus, assembly GCA_033557465.1. Classification (NCBI taxonomy): domain Eukaryota; kingdom Metazoa; phylum Chordata; class Amphibia; order Gymnophiona; family Ichthyophiidae; genus Ichthyophis; species Ichthyophis bannanicus. The sequence continues at coordinate 239,906,936 of CM066042.1, read as the reverse complement.
AGAAAGGGGGTCACCAGTTGCTGAGCTGAGAGGAGCTTGCCTTCAACAGGGTGGTGGTGTGCTGCCAGGGCAGTGAGTTGCAATCTGACAGAATTCAATTTGAGTCCAGATTGCAAGAGATAGAAAAGGTACTGTAGCAACAGCTGCACCAAGCAGGAGAACGGGTTCACCCTTTGCTCCGCACACCACACAAAGAACCTGCGCCATTTGAAGGCATAAGCTCTCCTGGTGGAAGCCTTACGGGAGGCCAATAGGATCTCCTCCACTTCCCCTGAGAGGATGAAGAAGCTTAAGGCTATCCTTTCAGCAACCACTGTCAATGATAGGGGACCCCAGATTGGGGTGCAGGAGAGAGCCCTCTTCCTGAGACAAAAGACCCGGAGCACTCCCCGGGGGGGGGGGGGTTGGTGCCTCCACCGATAACTGAAGGAGCAGCGGAAACCACAGCTATTTGGGCCACCAGAGAAACACCAGGATCAGCAATGCTCTGTCGCGCAGAACCTTGAAAAGGGTCTTGGCAATCAATGGCATGGGTGGGAAGGCATACATACTGTTCTTTGTAAAACTGTTCCTTGTAAACTGCCTTGCGCAGTAGTTAAAATACCCCCTGTAAAGCGTTCTGATTATCAAAACAAAGCGGTATATAAAAATAAATAAATAAATGAGGCCTTCCGACCACGAAATGAGGAACGCATCTGCTGCTACCCGGCCCAGGTGGGGCTGGCGGAAGCAGAAGCAGGGCAACTGGTAGTTGTGAAGAGGTCCACCTGCGGGGTCCCCCAGAGTTAGAAGAGCCGTGTGGCCACTATGGGATTCAGCTGCCACTCGTGCGGTTGAAGGAACCTGCTCAGTTTGTCCACTAGGGCATTGTCCCGGCCTGGTAGATACACTGCCCATAGGAGCAGAGTGTCAGCACATCGCGACCTGATTGTTTGGATCAGCAATGGCTGGTGACTCAATTGGTAGCAAAAAGCTCATAGGGCTAGATATATGGCCCGGAACTCAAGGAGGTTGATCTGCTGGTTGCCCTCGGCTTGTGACCAGCTGCCCTAGGTGCAAAGTTCCTCGCAGTGCGCTCCCCATCCCAGCAGGGAAGCATCTGTTGTGAGGACTCATAAAGGGCTCGGAAGGGCATCCCTGCCAGGAGGTGCTGCGGGTCCTGCCATCACATCAGGGAGTCTGCTAGTTGTTGGGTCATTAAGACTCTGTCTTGGAGCCAAGCCATGGCCTGTGTCCACTGGTCTCAAAGGCACCACTAGGCAACTCTTATGTGCAGACGGGCATCCGGGGTGACATGGACTGTGGAGGTAATGTGGCCGAGTAGGCACAGCAGAAGCTAGGCAGACACCGAGGGATGTGTTGCACATCTACGGCTAATGCTCTGAGACGTTCAGCCCAATCCAGGGGGAGGAAGGCCTTTGCCTGGACAGTGTCCAGCTTCCCCCCTATGAACTGCAGACCCTGTAGCAAAAAACCTGTGACAGAGTCAGTTGGACCATTGGATGATAGAGGGGTAAAAGGGACACTAAGAGGTTGAATGAATTCTTTGCTTTAGTCTTTACTGAGGAAGATGAAGAGATGCTACCCGTGACTGAAATGGTATTTAAAGGTGATGCCGCAGAAGAATTGACAGAAATATCGATAAACCGGGAAGATGTATTACAACTATTTGATAAACTGAAAAGTAGCAAATCATCTGGACCGGATGGTATACATCCAAGGGTGTTGAAAGAACTGAAATATGAGATTGCAGACCTACTATTAGTAATCTGTGAACTATCATTGAAATCATCTGTAATACGTGGATTGGAGGATGGCCAATGTAACGCCAATTTTTAAAAAAGCGTTCCAGGGGTAACAAAGGAAACTACAGCCTGATGTAAGTATCAGGAAAAATGGTAGAAACCGTTATAAAGAACAAAACTACTGAACATGTAGATAGTCATGGCTTAATGGGAGACAGACAACATGTCTTTAGCCAAGGAAGGTCTATGTTTTTTTGAAGGTGTGAATGAACAGGTAGACAAAGGTGAGCTGGTTGATATAGTGTATCTGGATTTTCAGAAAGCCTTTGACAAGGTCCCTCTTGAGAGACTCTCGGTGAAATTAAAAAGTCATGGGATAGGAGACTGTGTACTATTGTGGATCAGGAACTGGTTAAAAGATAGAAAGCAGAGGGTAGGGCTAAATGGCCAATTTTTCCAAAGGAAAAAGCTGAATAATGGAGTACCCCAGAGATCTGTGCTGGGTCTGCTGCTTTTTAACATATTCATAAATGACCTGAAAATGAGAATAATGAGTAAGGTAATCAAATTTGCAGATGACACAAAATTATTCAAAGTTAACCCAAGAGGATTGCAAAAAATTGCAAGAGTACCTTGAGCAAATGGAAGACTGGATGTTCAAATAGCAGATGAAATTTAATGTGGACAAGTGCCAAGTTATGCACCTAGGAAAGAACAGCCCATAACTATGGTTACACGATGCAAGTTTCCACATTAGGAACCACCACCCAGGAAAGAGATTTAGGCATCATAGTTCGTAACACATTGAAACCCTTTGCCCAGTGTGCAGCGGCGGCCAAGAGAGCAAATAGAATGCTAGGTATCATAAGGAAAGGAATGGAGAATAAAACAAAGGATATTATAAAGCCTTTGTATCGTTCCATGGTGTGACCGCACTTCGAATATTGTGTGCAATTCTGGTCGCCGTATTTTAAGAAGGATATAGCAGAATTAGAAAAGGTACAGAGAAGAACTACCAAAATGGTAACGGGGATGGAAGGATACCCCTATGAGGAGAGGCTAAAAAGGTTATTGCTCTTCAACCTGGAAAAGAGACTACTGAGGGGAGATATGATAGAGGTCTATGTACAATATTTTGAGAAATAATTGGAAACATTCCAACTGAAGGTCATCATATTATTTTAATAGTATGCTCAAAGGTATTACTACCTACATGTTATTTCCTGGTTACCTATAGGGCACAATTAACAACACAGCCACTACATTACCCATTAAGGTGTGCTGCCCACTGGTAACAGTTAATGCAGAAGAGGATATGCAACAAGCAGAGAATGTGCAAGAACTGTGCCTTCTAGTTAAGAAGGATGTAACATGGAGGTAGTAACTCCACAGCACAGTTATTGCCTCCTGCATAGGTATAGTTAACTGTATCCAATTATCTGAAATGCAGTTAATGAATGTTAATAACATTTCCCGTGTAGTAACTGAATGGGAAACTGATGTTTCTCATTATCGCAGATGTTTTGCAATTACCATAAATTCATTTTGGCACACAAGTAATAACTACAAAATCTTACTGCACTTCAGTAAAGAGATCCCTAAGAAAGGTAGCTCTGTTGGCTGAACAGCTCTAAATAGCTAATTCTATCCTTGTCCCTGCCTGCCTTCCTCTTCCCCCTCCAAAAATAAAACAAACCAATGGTTCTTGAACTCTGATCATCCCATAACACTCCTATATCAGTGCTCAATTTTATTTTAAACTATCTCTGGCTGTTTGTTGAAGAAGTGTGCTAACAAAGTGATAATACACGCATTCACTAACCTATGTGAAATGGAAATCTACACACGTAAGAATGCTCCATTGAGTTCCAATACATGGGCTAGTGATAGCAATCTGAACACCAAATTTTCAGCTTGTCTGAATCAAGTATTGCGTTTTGTAAACTGAAAACTGAGACCTTTAAAACATACCTCCTTCTGGAAACTTTCCTGCCAACTGGATAAACAAAGTATGTAGAAAACAACTTATACTAGGCATTCACTATTATTAAATCTTGTTATCCATTCAGACATTGATAAAAAATAATTTTTAAGATCTGAAATACATGCCAATAAATTTCTGGGCTATATCATAAACAAAAGCCATAAAAATAAAAGAAAGAGCTTTGTCTATCTTGCTCATTGATATGATATTCAAATTTTGTGTGCTTTAAAAGAAAAAGGAAAGTTATTTGAATCATCTGTGTAAAGAAAGCACAGTTACTTACCTGTACCAGGTGATCTCTGGGAATAGCAGGAATAAGTCTTCACATATGGGTACGTCGGTACCGACGGAGTCCGCGCAGGAACGCTTCCCAGCATCCAATCAGAAAGCCTTTGGAAGCATCCCAACACGCCTGCACGCTGCCTTCCCGCCTTCCCAACTGTCTCTCCTAAGTTAAGTTTTACAGCTGAGACAAAGAGAGAGAGCGAAGCAAGGAAGGGAAAGATAGAGATAGAGAAATGCAACTCCTAGGGGAGGTGGGTGGGTTGTGAAGACTTATTCCTGCTGTTCCCAGAGATCACCTGTTACAGGTAAGTAACTGTGCTATCTCCAGGAACAAGCAGGAATGAGTCTTCACATATGGGGACTCCCCAGCTCATATGCCCGGAGGGAGTCCTAGCATGTTGCAAGTCTAGAACGAGCCATGCTATACCTCAGGACCTCAGGCATCCTGGGGATGGAGGGCAGGAGTTGAATATAGAAAGGAGCTGTAGAACAGCTGGCTGGAACAGGGCTTCAAAAGGGAAGAGCTTGTATCGAGGGCATTTAGTGGTAAAATATTGTGATCTGGACCTCCCTTGTTGGCATTGCACAGGTGCACTGAGCTCCATATGGATCTGATAAAAGAGCCCGTGAATATGCTCAAGGGGTACCTCACTGTAAAGTAGAGGTAACAAAGTAGACCAAAAACAAGTGGAGGCCAGAACCCTTCAGGGTTAGAAAAAATAGCCCCAGGGGAAAAAACTGGGGTAGTATAAAAAGTAGAGCTTCAGCAGAGACGCAGAAGGTACTATTGAATTAAAGCTTAAGCTGTTTTGGTTTAAGAAAAAAAATGAGTCTGACCTAATTGGACTGGGGTTGGATCAGTCCATATAGGGAGAAAGGGTATGGAGACCCTTGTATCTGATAAGAAAGTAAGAACAGACTCAGAAGCGCTAAGCTTTAGAGTAGTGTTTTTCAACCTTTTTTGTGCAAAGGCACACTTCTTTCATGAAAAAAATCACGAGGCACACCACCATTAGAAAATGTTAAAAAAATTTACCTCTGTGCCTATATTGACTATATATAAAGTAATTCTCTTGAATAGGAATCAAACCCTCACACCAACCCCCCTCCCCTGCTGGTTCACACCAACCCCCCTCCCCGGCTGGTTCACTAACACCCCCCCCCCCCCCCCCACTGCGGGTTCACTCACCCCCCCCCCGGTCACTTCCTCCCCCCCCCGGCTGGGTCACACACTCACTTACGCCCCCCCCCCCTTGCTGGTTCACTCACACCATCGCCCCCCCCCCTTGCTGGTTCACTCACACCACCCCCCCCCCCACCAGTGCTGGTTCACTCACACCCCCCCCCCCCCCTCCACTGCTGGTTCACTCACACTCCCCCCCCCCTTGCTGGTTCACTCACACTCCCCCCCCCTTGCTGGTTCACTCACACACACACACACACCCCCTCTGCCCAAGCCGCTGCTTCTGCTTTGTACAGAGCAGCGGCTGCACTACACTTACATTGAAAAGTAAAGAGAAACTGTGTCAGGAGCCCTCCGGTCATCGCAGAGCCCGAGGAAGTGATGTCATGGGGGCGGGCTCCTCACAGGCTGTCTTTCCTTTTCAAATTAACTTTATTGCAGCTAAAGTTAATTTGAAAAGGAAAGACAGCCTGTGAGGAGCCCGCCCCCATGACATCACTTCCTCGGGCTCTGCATGATCGGAGGGCTCCTGACACAGTTTCTCTTTACTTTTCAATGTAAGTGTAGTGCAGCCGCTGCTCTGTACAAAGCAGAACCAGCGGCTGCACTGCTATAGGGAATCGCGATCGCGTTCGCACCGCGGACTTCGGCACAAAAGCCGGTTTTTTGCTCTGGCCGCTCCCAATCTTGCGGCCAGAGCAAAAAACCAGCTTTTCAATGGCCGGTTTTACAACTGTGCCGGCAGCCGGCCTGGCCATGGAAAAACCGGCCAGGCCGGCTGAAAACCGGCCGGTTGGCAACCCTAATTTGTGAGCCGAGGCCACATGTTACGGATGAAATTGGAATTTTTCCCACGGCACACCAGACAATATCTCACGGCACACTAGTGTGCCACGGCACAGTGGTTGAAAAACGCTGCTTTAGAGCAACTGAAGCTCCGCAATGTCTTTCCTAAATGGGGTCACCTAGGAAAGAGAAGATACATGAAGAGCTTCAGGAGTACCTAAACCGAAAAGGTTAAGGTAAAGAAAAGGGTTATTAATTACCACAGGAAGTGGTTATAGGTGTAGCCCCCTAAATATGCCGGAACAGCATTGATAGGGGTAGTGCCCATCTGTCAGGATCATATAGGATGTAAGGATATCCGAACCTAACAGATAGATAGATAAGTAGATGGATACAGATCTATCTAAAAATATATCTCATATGCTTATAAATATATATATATGTATATACACACACATATATATACATACAGAAATATATACACATATAGGGCATATATGCATATATCCATAAGAGATATATATATATATGGGCAGAAGACACACAGATATAGATAGTATATATCTGTATCTATATCTATCTATATCTATCTATGTATATATATACATATATATAACCAGAAGAATAGGTCAGCATACGGAGACATGTCTCCAGGTATATGGATGGAGAGATGTTCAAAGATCCCCATCACCCTTATAGGGAGAGAGGGAGATTCTTCTGACAAGAAGGTTGACAACTATTTGAGTAGATAAACAGGAAAAAATCCTCTCCTCCTGGTTATGACTGTTATAGTCAGAGGAAGGTTGTCCTTGACAAAGGAGTGGCTTAATTCTTTGTAGAATTTGAGCTGTTGAATAACCAGGAGGGCCTACCTGAAGATGGCAGAGGATAACATTAGTCTGCAGACCAGAAGTCGAGATATCTCCAGAATTGTGGTATGGAGATTGGATAGAGGAGGCTACTAGAGGAAGATACCCTAGCGATCCGCCTATGAGGGCAAGATGGGTATTAGATGTCCTCTAGTTGCCAGAAAAAATTTATCCCTGATGGGAAAAATCCCAGGCAATAAGGTGCCAAGTCAGGGAGTTGGCCCCTCTTTTAGGCTTTCACGAAATGAAAAGCCTGAGGCTTTCACGAAATGAAAAGCCTGAGGCTTATGCCTTAACAGAGATTTAAGATAAGATGGAAAGGGTAGAATACCTGCCAGGCATGAATATGACTGGGGGAAACCCTTTTAAACCATCTGGGGTTATCTGCTAGGCAAGATATTGATGCTCTCTAGCAATGGCCCATAGTGCAAAGCTACGCTGTAGAGTTGCAGAGAGCATGCTGCAGGTTGGTTAGAAGAAAAACTGGCTGTTGACGATACCTGGTGAGGAATGTGGACAACCAGCAGGTAACCAACTATTCTGCCAAGGACAAAGGGCAAAGAATAGAAGATAAACTAACCAAACTGTGAAACAGGGTTTCCCAACGAGGTTGATAACCTGTTTGGGACTTAGTACTGAGGTTAGGAGGATTGCTAGTGGAGAGGAAGCCCTGGTTGTGTAGTGAACAAAACCTGTGGCGTAACCACTAGAAATTTTCGCATCTGCAGCAACTATGAGGGCAGCATAGAGAATTTCTTTCCCCTACTCTGTAGATTGGGAAAAAGGAAAAACCAACAGACATGGTAGGACTTCCTATTGTCTGAGGAGCTGCCCTAAGGTAACAAGGGGGAGACAGCTCCAGAAGGGAGAATCCCCCGGTAGAAGAGGTAGAGGACCATAGGGGCTTACCCGTATAAAACGTCACTCTTACAAAGCAAATGTTGTAGTAAGAGGGAGGTAAGATAGAGTTGCAGGAGACCAACTATGGAGGAAATCTCCGACAGGTGAGATGATACATGCCAGCAGATGGAAACAACTGTCTATTGATAGTTGTTACCTCTCCCTCTCCTCCAAGAGGAAGAGGAAAATCTGTTAAGTATGGGCATGATCATCATGAAGATTCTTAAGCAAAGATGTCTCATGAAGAGATATCTAAGTAGGTTAGGATAAAATTAGTGCAGATACTTCAAGTGAAAAGAAGCAGACTGCCATCCCAACCCCCCAAACAAAGGGCAATGATCTATTTAAAACCCTGCAACTGCTGGGTTTGTTGACCCTGTTGAGGTTGTGTATTGCTCAGACTAGAACGATGTTTCCCCTGTTTAGGGACATCTGAATGATGGGCAGATGATGGGTAAAACCTTCTCCCCTTAGGGGTTGAAAGTTTGGTAGGACATTTCCTTCCTACTGGGAAAGAAGGCGGCGCAGAGCAGCCTCTGGAAAAAGGAAAGTCAGTGGAGAACTGAGTAACCTGAAGTAAAGACTCCCTGTTGAAGAGATTCTCTCCAGTACAAGGAGTATTTCCCAGTCTTTCCTGTGCCCATTTGTCCAAGTCTGAGGCCTGAAGCCAGGCTCTACGTCGTGCCCCTATAGCTATAGCAGAAGTCCTGCTAACAGACTCAAAGGAGTCTAGGGTAGCACGAGTAAGGAACTTAGAGATATTCTGAATATGACTAACCAGTGAGGAATAGTCTGTACATCTGGGCTCCTGAAGAAAAGGAGTCAAAAGATGTAATTGCTTTGTGATCTCCTCAAGAGATAGACCCATATAAAAAATATATGAGAGAATCTTTGCTGGAAAGCATGGAGGTCTGAAAGGTTTGACGTCCAAAGGCATCTAGTGTCTTAGACTCACGACCTGGCGGACAAGAAGAGTGCTTTTTAGTACTCTTCACTCGCCTCAATGCTGATTCCACTACAATGGAATGATGAGGAAGTTGAGTCCTTTGAAACCCTGGAGAGAGGGGCACCTGATATAGGAGATCAGTTGCTCTGGAAAGTGGGGGTACCTTTAAAGGAGATTCCCACATTCGTAGAAGGAGATCCTGCAAAGAATGATGCAAAGGAAGCATTATATTTTCCTTTGCTTCGTTAGGAACAGAGAGGTATTCTGTACTCCCTTGTGTAGGATCTTGTCCAGGGACAGGAATGGCAAGTGATTTTGCCATATCCAGGAGGAAAGTCTGGAATTCCCCCTGGATAGGCTAGATCTGATGAAGAACTAGCATTGGCACCAAGGGATCTATTCCAGTATATAGGAATAGAAGATCCTGAATGGTGCAGAATGGGATCCTTAGATAGTAGCCGCTGGTACTGGAGGACAGAATCAGCAACAGTCGGTAACATATCGTCCATGCTTGGAATCGATTCCAGACTCGGCATCGAGGGAAGCGATCCTGATGAGTGAAGCATGGAAGGTACTGACTGTAAAGGTACTGTGGATGTCGGTACCGATCTCGGTACCGAATCTGATGCCGGAGGAAGAAAACCAGCCGGTGGCAACTCTAACGGTATCAGTGGAACCGAGGGTTGCGGATCCGAGGTATCAGAACCGAGCCTTCGGTACTGATGGGAGTCGGTACCAAGGCGAGTCGGTACCCAGTCCTCCAGACTGGAGATCGATTCTAGACTCGGCATCGAAGGAAGCGAGTCTATCGATGCACGTCTGGAGGGTACCAATGTCGGAACTCGTATCGATGTCAATACCGATACTGTGAAATCGATCTGAAGCGTATCCACCGGCCCCGTAGGTACCGGAGACGCCAGACAACGATCCTCGGTGAGGAATATTTCATTCAACACCGGTGCCGATGCCGGGGTATCGGTACCGCTCGAAGCGGATGCCACCACCCGACACGGCTCAGGTATGTTCTGTGAGGGGTGAACCTCAGGAACAACCTGAAACCCCACACAGGCTTTGGAGGCCGAAGACTCCCACCGGGGTTTTGAAACCAGTGGATTCTCGAGGGCAAGGCCGGAGGCATTTCTATGCTGTGCATGAGAACTGCCGCTCGAGGACTGGCTAGTCTTAATAGACTGTTTTTTGGGTTACCTGATCCTGTGTAGAAGAAGATATAGTCAGTGCCCTGAAGTTGGAAGGGGACCGCGTGTCGAGGGAAACTCGATGTTGAAAACTGCTTCTCACAGCACTGGTGCCCGAATGCTCCGGAGGACTATGGTCAGCACCCAAGCAGGTTAGACACCAATTGTGAGTGTCTAAAAATAAAGTTGTACCGCCACAGTTTGTGCATTTCCTGGGGAAAATGGCTGGCGGTTCCATGAGGAAAAATGGAGAGGCCTAGAAGGCCTGAGAACCGTGAACACTAAGAAGAAATTTTATTATTCCTTAAGGAAAAATTTTAAAAGAAAATAAGAAACACACACCGGCGGTACCGGTGGCGTCGGGGAAGGCAGCCGCGACCACAAGAAAACTAAAAAATAAAAGAAGAATTTTCTGCGGTGACAGGAGAACGTCCTGCCGACTCCGCAGAAAAACGAAAACTGAGGAGAGGCAGTTGGGAAGGCGGGAAGGCAGTGCGCAGGCATGTTGGGATGCTTCCAAAAGCTTTCTGATTGGACGCTGGGAAGCGTTCCCGTGCGGACTCCGTCGGTACCGACATACATGTGAAGACTCATTTCTGCTTGTTCCTAGAGATTATTTGTGACAGCAAGCATAAAAATGCACAGGACAGGAGGAGAAGTGGATTGTGATAGCATAACTCTGTCCTGGTTATGTCCCTGAAAAATAAGCCTTTGGCATACTGAACATTTGCACTGTAAAATTAATTTCCTGTTCTCATCAAGACTACAACTAACTAGTGCAGGTAAATGGACGGAAAATTTATTGGAAAAGATGGGCAGAGAAAAGCATACTCTCTCTGTAGGACAATTGGTTCAGGGGGAAAATATATTAGGACAGGAGAGTCTAATCGAGAGATTTGGACTGACAGTAGTATAGGCTGCAAGGATGGATAGTTTGGCTTGGAGCTTGGCACAAATCTCCCCTTGGTGTGATGGCCATTGTCCAACTGATGACAAACGACTGATGTCGTAAGGCTAAAGCAAATGGGAATAGTGTGTGGGGTTTTTATAAATGGTTAAAAACGCAGGACAAAACTTCATCGGTAGGGTTATATGTAGTGTGGGAGCGTGACAGGACAGATTAAACTGAAACATATATTGGGTCAAATTATTAGGTCGACAATGTCTAGTAGTCAGGCAAAGTCCTTATATTTTATAGCGCACCATGCGATTTGGACATCAGTGTGCATGTTTAGAGCCAGACTGCGAGATTCCATAAATGCTGGAATTGAACAAACAGTATTGGAACCTTACATCACATGCTTTTTGACTGCGTATGTATTAAGCCTTTTGGGAAGGCGTTTGGGAGAAAGCATAGTTACTCACCTGTAACAAGAGTTCTCTGGGGACAGCAGGAATCAATCCTCACACATGGGTGACATCGGCGCTGATGGAGCCCATGAGGAAGCAACTCCCCAGCTTTTAAAGAAAGTCTTTGGAGATACACCACGCAAGTGTGGCCCACTTCCTGTCCAATGCTGCCAACTTGCCTCAGTCTAATGACATGGCTAAGACGGCAAAAATAAAATATGGTAAAGAAGCAACTCCAAGGGGAGGAAGGAGAGTTGTGAGGACTGATTCCTGCTGTCCCCAGAGAACACCTGTTACAGGTGAGTAACTACGCTTTCTCTGGGAACAAGCAGGAAGTCTGTCCTCACATATGGGACTCCCTAGCTTAGGCTACTGAGAACCTGTAAAAAATGTCACGGGTGAACCGTGAGCTGCAGCAGTTGAGTACCAACTGAGAGACTCTTGCAAGACCCAAGTGTCCAGCGGGGAACCAGCACTCCGGTAGCCTGAACACAGAAGGGACAGAGGGCAGAAGATGCATATACCCCAAAGAGATTACGCAGCACAGCATGACCGAAGGCACTGTCCTGCCGGGACTCCCTCTCCAGGTAGTAGTCAGCTGCAAAGGTATGGACAGAAGACCAGGTAGAGACCTGGCAAATTTCTGTCACAGGTAAGGAACACAGATTTGTACAGAGAAAGCCATGGCTCTGATACAGTATGCCGTGACCCTCAGGGCTAGGTGTATGGCTCAGAGCTCCAGGATGTTGATCTGCTAGGTGCTCTCGTCTGGTGACCAGTTGCTCTAAGTGAAGAGATCTCCACAATGGGCTCCCCATCCGAGCAGGGAAGCATCCATGATGAGGACCTTTGAGAGGCTTAGGGCCTGAAAAGGCATGCCTGCCTTGAGATGCTGGGGAGACTGCCACCAGACAAGAGAATCCGCCAGTTGGTAGATCTCAGAAACTCTGTCTCGGAAGCGGCCCATGGCCTGAGACCACTGGTCAAGGAGACATCATTACGGCGCCTTCATGTGGAGGTGAGCATTGGGGGTGACGTGGACCGTGGAGGCCATGTGCCCGAGGAGGTGCAGGAGAGGCCAAGTGGGCACTGTATGTCCTGAGCCAGAGTCCTGAGACAATCAGCTCGGTCCCTGGGCAAGAAAGCCTTCGACTGGAGAGTGTCTATCTTTGCCCCAATGAACTCCAGACACTGTGTCGGGAAAAGGTGAGACTTAGGGTAATTTATGACAAACCTCAAGTGCTGCAGAACCTGGATGATGCATGCAGTGGCCTGCTGCACCTCTGAGGCCGTGCCTGCCTTTAGGAGCCAGTCGTCCAGGTAGGGAAACACAAAGACCCCCTGAAGCCAGAGGAAGGCAGCCACGACTGCCAGGCTCTTTATGAAAACTCTTGGAGCCGAGGCTAGGGCGAAGGGGAGCACCCTGTACTGAAAATGCTTTCCTCCCACTACAAATTGCAGGTACTGCCTGTGGTTGGGGAGAATGAGGATGTGGGTAAAAGCATCCCTGAGGTCTAAGGAGCATAGCCAGTCTCCCTGCTGGAGGTAGGGCAGCAATGATCCAAGGGAGAGTATCTTGAACTTCTCCCTTACCAGGAGTTTAATGGGGTTACACAGGTCGAGGATGTTCCTTAGGCCCTCTGTTCTTTATGGCACGAGGAAGTGTCTGGAGTAGAACCCCTTGCCCTTGAGATGGTGGGGCACCGGTTCCACCGCTTTGTCCTCGAGAAGACCTGCCAACTCCTTCAGAAGGTGGTCCCGGTGGAGGCGAGACCTGAGGTGCTCTCCCGGGAAATAAAGGGGAGGTGTCTGAGTCAGGTGGAGGAGGTAACCCTCCCTGACTACCCTTAGTGCCCAGGAAACGGTGGTGATGGTCACCCACCTCTTGGCATAGAGGGCCAGATGTTCCCCTGTGGGCTGCTGATCTTCTTGGGGTAGATAGGCTATGCTCAAGAAGTCAAAAGCTCCCCCTGACTGGGCCAGAGCCGGTGCCTGGGGTTTTGGAGCCTTCTGCTTACGTGGGCCATACCCATGTCTCTTGGCCTGCTGACCCTATTGGGGAGCTGGGGAAGCCTAATAAGATGGGTAGTTTCTGTAAGCAGCTCCCTTCCTCAAGTAGAAGGACTTTTTACCAGAGCCCTTCCATCGGGAAGGGGCAGCGGTCCTTTTAGAGAGCCTGGTCCTTGTCATGAACTCTGTCTCCAGCTCAGCAGTCTTGTCGGTCATGGGTTTGCCAAAGAGGTTCTCTCCTTGGCAGAGGACATCAACCAATTTGTCCTGAACCCACTGTTTGAGGTCAAACAACTGTAGCCAAGCTTGGCGGTGTGCACCGATGCCAGCCACCGCTACTTGAGCCGCCGACTCGAACCCATCATAAGCCGTTGGAGACCATGAATTTGGAGCATTCATGGACAGCTTTTGCCAGGTTCTTGAACCGCTGCAAGGGTTCCTCGGAGAGACCAGCTGAGAACCCGGCGAGTTCCTTCGCCAGATCTCTCAGGTACATGCCCATGTACAGCTGGTAGGCCTGGATGCGGCCGATGAGCATTGAGACTTAGTAGCACTTTCTGCCGAGAGCATCCAGGGTGCGAGGCTCCCTGCCGGGAGGGCACCGAGTAGTGCATCTTCTAGCTTTTCAGCCGACGCATGGCCAACTCTCACCATGGAATTATGCGGCAGCTCTGACTTTTGAAAACCCAGGCTCCGGTGGACTCGATACATCGAGTCGAGCCATTTGCTCACCGAAGCCGGTGTCTCCCACATTTGGAGCAACAGCCATTCCAGGATAGGAGGAATAGGCACCGTTAGTGATCCCCGCGGAGAAGCCTCATACTGGAGGATTTCCAAATCATCTGCATTGAGGATCCTCCTCTGCCTCAGTCGAGAACGTCAGGGCCTTAAAGATGTCCTTGACAAAATCATGTCCTTGGGCAGGGAATGCCATCGAGACTACGGGAGAGTCCGATGGGACGTTGCGGTGGTGACAGGTATCAGGGGACTCCTCGTCCTCTGTCTCCCACTTGGAGTAGTCCGTCAAGGTGCCCGGCAAACGTATTGGGGATGATCGCGGTGCCATTGAGTGGGTTTCAGATCGTGACTTCGGCCAAGGATTGACTCGAGGCCGAAGGACCTCGAGGATCGGCTCGGACTTCGGGGATGTCTTGGACATAGAGGGCCTGGTGGTAGGGATAGATGAACCAGTCGTGCCAGACCACACCTCCTGCTGCTGGTCCATGAAGGCAAAGAAACTGCGCTCCAGGGCCACCATTCTGGACTCCAGACCAGAAGGCTCCGCAGCCTTCAGCGCAGGCACTGAGGGACTCGGGCTCGATGCCTGCTCCCCCGAAGGGGAATCCTCAATGAGGATAGTGTCTGGGGACCAAGGCCAGTCTACAGTCAGATCTTTCCGAGGAACCTTCTCTGACACCTTGGATGAACGCCTCAGATTGCAGGACAGGGCCCAGGGAGCACCCGGCCGGTCGAAACCATCAAAGGACGCCACCTTGGAGGGTTTCTTCTTCTTCCTGGGTTACCTCAAGGGAGACCCCCTTTCTGAGGACCCACGATGAGGCTCAGGCTTGGAAGCTTCTGCCCGAGATGTCAGGGCCTCAGATGAGGCCCTGGTCTTCAGAGGCACCGGGGACTCAGGGGAAAACGTATCTTGCTGCTGCTGGCGGCTCTTTAGGGCCTTACTGGACATCCTTTTGCAGAGACCGCAGGCCGCCGGGTTGTGGTCTGGCCCAAGGCAACAAAGACAGCAGTTGTGTGTGTCGGTCAAAGACATAATTTTAAAGCACTGATCACACTTCTTAAAGCCACTGGTATCCATGGGGGGAAAAAAGTACCCCTGTGAGGTCGAAGACTCTCCGGGTTGCCAGTGGGGAAAAAAGACATGAAGATGCCAGGAAAGAAAAAACTACAAAAAGGGACTGAACTCTACATTGAGGCAACAAGGTCAGCAGGTGGGAAGAGTACCGGTGCAATACCAGAGGCGAGTATGAAACTCGGAGAGAAAAAAATATCAACTTTTTCCGGGGACAAGCTAGACGAACATCTGAAGGGCTCCGCGGAAAAAAAAAAGAAGGAGACTGAGCAAGATGTCACCCTTGGGCGGGAAGGGGACCACGCATGCGTGGTGGCGTCTCCCAAAGGCTTTCTTTGAAAGCTAGGGGGATGCTTCCGCACGGGCTCCGTCGATGCTGATGTCACCCATATATGAGGACTGACTTCCTGCTTGTTCCTGGAGAAAAACGAGTTCTTGAACCCAGGTGAGGGTCCGAGGCCTACGGGCCAAAAAAGGTGCGAAGCACCGATTGAGGGACATCTAAAAAAAAACCCACAACCCCCCCCCCCCCAAAAAAAAACAAGAAAATGAACCCGAAGAGCCATGTGAGACAATCTGGCTCAGGAGCAGGAAGAGGAACCGGTACACGTTATCAGAAAGGAAAGTTTTTAAGGCAAAAAGAGAGACACTTTTTCTGAAGAAAAGGTTCAGACATCCAGTGGGCTCCGTGGAAAAAAAGACAACTGAGCAAGATGGAACCCTTGGGCGGGAAAGGGACCAGGCATGCGTGGGCCCTGTTGGCGCCATCACCTGTATCTGAGGACTGACTTCCCGCTTGTTCCCAGAGAATGTAAATGACGTCCTCAAAATGAACTCTGCTATCACCATACAAATAGTTCTATTTCATTCATTATGCCGCAAAAGGATTTAACTAAAATTGACAGAAAGTTATTTGATATAATGATCTCAATTGCTGTTCAGCACACATTATGCAGCTGGAAGGATCTGTCATTTTTAAATGCTACCTTTTGGTGGCATGCTTTCTACATAACCAGGAAATGGGAAAGTGCAGCATTGGTATCATCCAGTTGTAATGGAAAAGTGGAACGAATCTGGAGGTCGCTCGATAGCTATCTGTAAAATGGTTAATTCTCATGGTTTAAGAGTTTTGTTAGATGACAATCTCTGCTTTTTTAATATTATAGGGGGGATGGGAGATGGGGAGAATTATATTCACTTATTGTATCTGTTTTGTACTGTAATTATTAATAAACTGAAAATAAACTTGGAAAAAATGCAAAACAAATTCTTATGCACTCTGGATCAATATGAGTTTAAGTTCAGTTTCAGTGCAAAAGGGCAGTCAAAAGATTCTTGTCTGGATCAGCTTGTCAGATTTTTTTATGATGGATTTCCAAAGCTATTGGCAGCAAGTTCAAGAATGACAGGCAGACATTCTGACAAAACAAATTTCTTTCATTTCTTTCACTGTGCTTCTGAATTAATACATTTATTTTCATTTCCAAAATATGTTTTATATAGAAGTCTGCATGAAACTTTCTTCACATGCAATATTGTTTAATAGATAGAAAAAGGCTTTAGTAAAATTGTGCAACTGCATACACATGTAAAAAGTTGGACCCTTTTCCTAGTTTTTCACCTGGAAGTGTACAATTACAGTAGAGACATGATTACCCATGCTAGGCTGCATACAGAGAAGAATAACTGCCATAAAGTAGAAGGTATTAATGCCCCTATACAGGTCACTGGTGAGGCCTCACTTAGAGTTGAGTTCAGTTTTGGAAACATACCTTCCAAAAAGCATAGTTACTCACCTGTAACAGGTGATCTCTGGGAACAGCAGGAATTTAGTCTTCACATATGGGTATCGTCGGTACCGACGGAGCCTGCGCACGAACGCTCCCCAGCGTCCAATAGGACAGCTTTTGGGAGCATCCCACAGCACCTGCATGCTGCCTTTCCCAACTGTCCCTCTCCAGTTGAGTTTAAAGCTGAGACAAAAGAGAGAAGGCAAGAGAGAAAGAGAGAGAAAAAGATACAACTCCTAGGGGAGGTGGGTGGGTTGTGAAGACTAAATTCCTGCTGTTCCCGGCGATCATCTGTTACAGTTGAGTAACTATGCTATCCCAAGGAACAAGTAGGAATGTATTCTTCACATTTGGGGACTCCCTAGCTGCAGATGCCAGGGAGATGGCCCCAGAAAGCTGGGTGTCCTTGTGAAAGGGCTCCACTTCCCCCCATGGATCTCTGGCATCCTACCAGGGATGGTGGGAAGGAGTTGATTAAGTCTGGAACAGGTGTTGAAGAACAGCCTGACCAAACAAGGCATCCCGGCGGGAGTCCTTGTCTAAGCAGTAATGGGCTGTGAAGGTATGCACCGAAGCCCAAGTAGCTGCTCGACAGATGTCGTCGATAGACACAGAGTGAAGATGAGCCATTGAGGCTACCATGGCTCTCACATTGTGAGCTGTGACATGGCCTTCAAGAGGAAGGTTCCTACTCTCATAGGCAAAAGATATACACTGTGCAATCCAGCTGGATAGTGTACTTTTGGAGACTGGAAGTCCCAAATGACTAGGATCAAAAGCAACAAAGAGTTGAGAGGATTTTCTATGTTGCTCTGTCCTTTGCAAGTAAAAGGCCAAAGCTCTTTTACAGTCCAAAGTATGAAGGTTCCTTTCTGCATTTGAGGCGTGAGGCCTTGGAAAGAATACAGGAAGGTAAACCGCTTGGTTTAAATGAAAGGGCGAAACCACCTTTGGCATAAAGTGTGGATGAGTCCTAAGGACTACCTTATCATGATGGAACCTTGTATAAGGAGGATCAGCCACCAACACTTGCAATCCACTGATACGATGTGCTAATGTGATTGCAATGAGAAAGATAACCTTCCAGGAAAGGAATTTCAAAGAGGTAGTGGCTAATGGTTCAAAGGGCGGTTTCATGAGCTGCCCAAGAACCAGCTTCAAGTCCCATGTCACCCGTAGTGGCTTAATGGAAGGCTTCGTTAAAAGAAGGCCTCTCATAAATCTCGCTATGAGAGGATGAGAGGAAATAGGTTGTCCATTTAGAGGCTTGAAAGAAGCTGCAAGACACTCAAATGGACTCTCACTGAATTGGTCTTAAGCCCTGCATTTGATAAATGAAGGAGGTACTCCAATAATGATTCCAGAGGTATCGCAATAGGGTTAAGACCCTTCTGCGAGCACCATATGGTAGACCTTTTCCACTTGAATGCATAAGAGTGTCTTGTGGAAGGTTTCCTGGAAGCATGAAGGATATCCTTTACCTGCTGGGAAAGGTTAAGACTGTGAAGTACTAGGCTTTCAGCAACCAGGCCCTGAGATGCAGACACTGGGGATTGGGATGCCACAGCATCCCATCCTCTTGAGAAAGAAGATCTGGAGCAGATCCTAACTCCAGAGGCGGAGCTTGAGAGATATGTAGGAGCAGAGGGTACCACGGTTGCGGTGGCCAACGTGGAGCTATGAGGATCATATGACCTCTGTCTCTCTAAAGCTTGAACAGGGTTTTGGGAATTAGGAGAATGGGTGGAAAGGCATACAGGAAGTCCTGACCCCAATGGAGGAAAGCATCCCTGGCCTGACAACCTCAAACCGGAATTCTGGAACAGAACCGGGGAAGTTTACATTCAGCTGACTTGCAAAGAGGTCCATGTCTGGGGTTCCCCAAATTTGAAATGTTTTGGCCACCTGGTCTGCATGGAGAGACCATTCGTGTGGAAGCAGAACTCAACTGAGTCTGTCTGCCCAAGAGTTTTCAATGCCTGGAAGATACACCGCAAAGAGATGAATCTGATGCTCTCTGGCGAGGGCACATAGTCGCAAAGCTTCGTTCTACAGCGACAGAGAGCCTGTTTCGCCCTGCTTGTTCACATAGAACATGGCTACCTGATTGTCCGTTTGAACTAGGACTGTCTTGTAGATGAGCTAGGTGTGAAATACTCGAAGAGCAAGGAAGATTGCTCTGAGCTCCAGGAGGTTGACATGGAGATAGGCCTCCTGTGGAGTCCAGGTACCCTGGGTGGAGAGCCGTGCAGGTGGGCTCCCCAACCCACCTGTGAAGCATCTGTTGTTACAGTGGCTTGGGGTGGGGGTTGCTGAAAAGGAGACTCCACCAGAAGGTTTTTGGGTGACTGCCACCATTGGAAGGACAAAATAAGGCGATCTGAGTTTGCTATTTTGTCTGACAGGCAACCTGATGCCCGAGTCCACTGAGTGGATAAGGTCCACTGGGCTGCCCTCATATGGAGGCGAGCATAAGGAACCACATGCACGGTGGATGCCATGTGGCCTACCAACTGTAACATTTCCCGAGCAGTGAGGTGAGGTTTTAGCACTGCTTGGGAAGCTAACTGCACAATGCGAAGGTAACGGAGCTGTGGAAGGAAGGCCCTTGTCTGTCTGGTATCCAGAAGAGCTCCTATAAACTCTAGGGATTGAGTGGGAGCAAGGTTGGACTTTGGGAAGTTTATGACAAGCCCCAAATACTGAAGGATGCGCATTGTGCGAGACAGAGCAACCCTCGCCTCTGGCTCTGTGAAGGGGCTCAAATGAGCCAGTCGTCTAAGTAAGGGAAGACGAATATTCTCAGGGTGCGGAGAAATGCTGCTACCATAGCCATGCATTTTGTGAACACCCTTGGTGCAGAAGCCAGGCCAAAAGGACGAACCCTGTATAAGTAGTGCTTCCCTTGAAACAGGAATCAAAGGAACTTTCGGTGAGTTGGATGGATGAGAACATGAGTGTACACATCCTTGAGATCTAGAGAACACTGCCAATCCTGACTCCGAAGGTATGGCAGCGGAGTTCCTAGAGAAATCATTTTGAACTTCTCTCTGAATAGGAATTTGTTCAATTCTCTGAGGTCTCGAATGGGTCTGTCCCCTCCTGTTTTCTTTGGAATAAGGAAATAGGGGGAGTAAAATCCTGCACCCCGTTGGGGAATAGGCACCTCTTCTATTGCTCCTTGAGCAAGGAGCATTGTGACTTCTTGACCTAACCGGTCGTTGGGAGAGGTCTGAGAATTGAACTGTCTTACTATTGTAGGAGGGGGCATGCTGAGGAAATGAAGCTTGTACCCCCTCTTGTACAACAAAGTCCAATTTTCTGCTGTTATCTGACACCATCTGGGGGCAAAATGACATAACCTTCCTGGGATGGTGGAGGGTTCTGGGCCGTTCAGGGCCAGGAAGGCAAAGTTCTCTAGATAGGAATCAAAGCCCCTGTGGAGGCTGAGTCTGCTGAGCCAGTTGAGGCTTAGCTGCTTTTGGCTTCCTTTGTTGCCTAGGTTGTCCCCTTTTGGGCAGACTGACCTGAACGATGTCCCTGCTGGGTATAGGAGAGATAAAACTACTTCTTACTGAAGAATGGTTTCTTAGAGGATCTTTTCCTCGCTGGATCAGCTGTAGATTTGGACAATCTATCCAAAGTGATATTGTCAGCATCTATCTCATTAGCTTTTTCCTGTCAATTCTTGACAAAGAGATTCTCTCCTGTGCAAGGTATATTCCCCAATTTGTCCTATACCCAGATTTCTAAGTCAGATGCCTGGAGCCAGGCAATTCTGCTTGCACCTATGGCAATAGCAGAGGTTCTGCTTATGCATTCAAAGCAGTCAAAGGCTGATGATTCACAAACTTGGAAACATCCTATAACAAGAGTAAGATAATCTTGCCTTTTATCATCAGGAAGGAGAGGACTCATAAGCTCTGAGTCTCCTGTGACTTCCTTAAGGAACATTCCCATATACAAGATACAGGAACTGATCCTAGCAGAAAGCATGGAAGCCTGGAAGGATTGACGTCCCAAGGCGTCAAGAGTCCTACACTCACGTCCTGGAGGATTAGATGCATGCCTTTTTGCACTCTTCATCCGTCTCAAGGCTGATTCCACCACCATGGAATGGTGTGGTAATTAAGTCTTCTGAAACCCAGGACAAGGAGGAACTCGATACATGGTGTCGAGTCTTCGAGAATGAGGAGATGTGGTTAGATGTGTTTCCCACATCCTTAACATAAGATCATGCAAGATCTCATGAATAGGTAAGGTAGCTGCCTCCTTGGGAGCTTTAGGGTATTGTAGGATTTCTAATTCCTTTGCCCTAGGCTCTTTTTCAGGAGCCACTGTGATGGAAAGACCTCGGACCACATCTCGGATAAAATCCTGAAAGGACATATCCTCTGGTGGAGACATCCTACGTTGAGGAGAAGAGGAATCCTTGGGAAGAAGTACCCTGGTATCGGCAGAGCCTTCGGAGTCTTCAGACTCATCCGAGGATTCGAAGTATTTCCGATCCGGGTGATCGTGCAAGGCACGGTACCGGTTCCGATTGAAGTTGGCATCGGAGTAGTCCGGTACCGACTTGTCGATGCCGGATAGAGACGCATGACTCGGTCCCGGTAGAATACCTGCTGATGTCGATGCAGTCGGTGACGGTACCCGAGTCGGTGCCGGTACCGGTTGAATTGTCTGAAGCGGTTTCAGGGGCATCGAGGCCGTGAGAAGAGCCACCAGACTGTGCTCAATATCCAAGAATCTCTGGTCTATCGACGCTGCCGATGCTTGGGTATCAGTGCCGGTTAAAGCATCTGGAACCCCAGAGCATGGCACCAGTATTTCTGCTGAGGTTGAAGCCTCGTGAACATCTTGGAGCCCCGTTAGTACTTTGGAAGCCGAAGCCTCCAGCTGGGGCAATTTTGCCGGTGAAAGTCCCTCAAGGGCAACGCCAGAGGCACCTCGATGTTTAGAAGGAGATCTACCCTTTGAGGACCGGCTAGATCTATGTTTAGTTACTTGAGATCCATGGGAGGAGGATGAAGCCCTGGAGAACGTCGATGCCATGGAGGCTGCATCGGAGGGAAAAAGGGTGCTGAGCTTAGCAGCTCAGTTTTGCCGGCCCCTTTTTGACATCATTCCACAGGCAACACACTCTGAAATAGAGTGGTCAGGACCTAAACATTTGAGGCACCACTCATGGGTGTCAGTGATGGAGATGGTACCGCCACACTTAGAACACTTCTTAAAACCTGAAGCGGGTTTTTCCATTTTGAGGGAAAATGTTGGGCCTAGTGCCCAAAATGGCACATGGCACCTGAAAAGAAAATCACTGAAGAAAGACTCCAGAAACAAAGTTTTTTGTTTTTTTTTAGAAAAAAGAAAAGAACCACTGGCGGTACCGGTATAGCATCAAGGGAAGGCAGACGCGACCACCAAAAAGAAGTATAAGAAGGGAATTTTCTGCGGTGACAAGATGTGTGACCTGTCAGCTCCGCGGAAAATGAAGAACTGAAGAGGGACAGTTGGGAAAGGAGGGAAGGCAGCACGCAGGCGCTGTGGGATGCTCCCAAAAGCTTTCCTATTGGACGCTGGGGAGCGTTCCCACGCAGGCTCCGTCGGTACCGACGATACCCATATGTAAAGACTACATTCTTGCTTGTTCCTGGAGATAGATCTGAAATGGTTCCGAGGAAAATGACTTAGAACCTGCGCCAGAAGGCATATGAAAAGAGACTTGAAGAACTGCATATGTACACCATAGAGGAGAGGAAGGATAAGGGAGATATGATAAAGACGTTTAAATAATGGGTATTAATAAACAACTAAACTTTTGCAAAGACAGAAAAGCTGTAGAAACTTAACTAGCTTTTACACTTCAAGACCCTCAATGGGTTTGCAGCTTGTCGTGCAGTGATGCTCTGGGCTAAGCTATCGGTAGCTTAACTACTGACAGGGTCTTCCAAGATGGACAGGTCTCAGCCATCTGGGCAGCAGCAGAATGGGACAGTGTTGGATCACATTTCTGTGACAAAGGCAACACTATTAAAATTAAACTGCACGGAAGAAAGGCCTGGCAATCTACTTCGTTATCTTGCCACGAAAACCCAATGGATAGCCACAACAAACAAATTGCACTATAGTGCTGGAAGATGAGAGCCACCCAGGTCGGAAGGCACTCAACTGGCTACTGGAGAGGAGCTGAAACTTTAAAGAGTAAAGCCAGCATTTATGATGTGGTTGGATCATAGCCCTCGAGACTTCTGACTGCTCATTTAGCTGTACATGAAATGAGTCAGAAGCTGCAAAACTGTCAAATATTGAGACATTGAACATACGAAGCATGAATCAAGGAAAGTTGGAGGTAGTCAAGAATGAAATGGAACGTGTACAATTCAATATGTTCGGTGTCACTGAACTGAAATGGACTGGCATTGGGCACTTTGCATCAGATGATCACAGTCTACTATGCTGGAAAAGAGTAGTTACTCACCTGTAACAGGTGTTCCCCAGGAGCAGCAGGAATCATTCCTCACATATGGGTGTCATCGACGCCGATGAAGCCCCAGCGGAGCATTTCCCCAGCTTTCCATGAAAGCCTTTGGGAATGCAGGCACACATGCGCGGTTCCCTTCCCGCCTAAAGGTGCTATCTTACCTCAGTCAAATGACATAGCTAAGAACAGCACACAAAAAAGAAAAAACAAACTAGGTACAACTGCAACTCCCAGGGGAGGAGGGAGGGTTGTGAGGACTGATTCCTGCTGCTCCTGGAGAACACCTGTTACAGGTGAGTAACTACTCTTTCTCCAGGACCAAGCAGGAAGTCAGTCCTCAAATATGGGTGACTCCCTAGCTCTGGGCTACCGAGGAACCCAGGCTGAACAAGAGAATTCCCTCTAGTCTCAGCATCAAAGAAAGGCTTTTCACTGACACAACCTCCACCGGTAGCCCAACAGAGGGCAGGAGGGCAGGAGTTGCCTAAACCTCAAAGAGATTCCGGAGTACTGCCTGGCCAAAAGCACTGTCCCTACGGGACTCCCTCTCCAGACAGTAATGGGCCGCAAAAGTCTGGCTTGAAGACCAAGTTGCAGCCCTGCTGATGTCTACCAACGGTACAGAGCGGAGATTAGCCACTGAGGCAGCCATTGCCCTGACACGATGGGCCATGACCCGACCCTGCAAAGGAAGGTCAGCCGCCCTGTAAGCCCAGATGATACAGTCAGCCACCCAGATAGACAAGGTACGCTTGGAGACAGGTAACCCCAAGTTATTAGGGTCAAAAGATACGAAGAGCTGAGTAGCCCTTCTATGCCCCTGCGTACGGTCAAGGTAGAAGGATAAGGCCCTCCTACAGTCCAGGGTATGCAGAACTGCTTCAGCCTGGCTTGCATGAGGCCTAGGGAAGAATGTTGGAAGAACCACCTCCTGGTTAAGGTGGAAAGAGGAGACAACCTTTGGAAGGAACTTTGGATGAGTCCTAAGGACTACCCTGTTCCTATAGAAGCGAGTGTAAGGCCTGTCACAGACCAGGGCCTGAAGCTCACTCACTCGCCTGGCCGAGGTTAGGGCTACCAAGAAGAGGGTCTTCCAGGACAGGAAGCATAGAGGGCAAGTAGCCATCGGCTCAAAAGGTGGGCGAGTCAGCTGCTGCAAGACCACATTCAACTCCCACTCAGGAGGAGGACGACGGATTGGAGGCTTAAGCAAAAGCAAGCCTCTGAGGAACCGGGACACCAAGGGGTGAACCGAGAGAGAATGTCCTTCCACCAGTGAGTGGTGAGCTGCTAGAGCTGAGAGGTGGACCCGAACAGAATTAGACTTGTCCCTGATTGGATAAGTACAGTAAGTACTGAAGCACTACTGGTACAGTACAGGAGAAGGGATCCTCTGTACGTAGCTGACACCACACGGAAAACCTTTTCCATTTGAGAGCATAGGTTTTCCTAGTGGACTGTTTCCTAGAGGCTAGGACAACCTCCTCAACTTCCTGAGGTAGGCCCCAGGGAGCCAAAACTACCCTTGCAGCCTCCAGGCCATCAAATTGAGAGCTTTGAGATTGGGGTGCAGAAGGGAACCCTGATCCTGAGATAGAAAGTCGGGTTGCAACCAATGTTCCCTCTAATTTTCTGTAGGCTGTGTGCGCATAAAATATCAGCTGTGTGCAGCTTCTGAAGGAAGGTTAAATTTTTGTGCGCCAAATAACGACACTCGGAGTTATATACTTTAAAATTTGAGTACACGTCAGAATACAGTATGTACACCACATTGATTTTAATCAAATTAAATGAAAACAGACGATTACTAAATGAAGTGGGAAATTTCTAGTAATTACAATCATAAATTTTAAATTTTAAGACATCTGTGTTGTTTTCTATCAGAATCAGAGCCATAATTTTTGTGCGCTCTGTTGTAAAGTATGTGCGCTCGCTCGGCAAGGTGTGTGCGCGCGCACACACGCACAGCTTAGAGGGAACAGTGGTTGCAACCCCAGAGGCAGTGGGGGATCCACTGCCAGCCGAAGCAGAAGTGGAAACCAAGGCTGTCTTGGCCACCTGGGAGCCACCAGCAGGACTGAGGCCTTGTCCTGAAGAATCTTGAACAGGGTTCGGGCCACCAAGTGCGTGGGAGGAAACGCATACAGGAGGCCCTGAGACCATGGGATCAGAAAAGCATCTGCTGCTATCCGCAGAGGATGCGTTTGTCTGGAGCAGAACTTTGGCAGCTGTTTGTTCAGTGGACGGGCAAACAGATCTATCAAAGGAAGACCCCATTTCAGGAAGATCTTCTGAACTACCAAAGGATGCAGCTGCCACTCGTGGGGCTGTAGAATTCTGCTCAACCTGTCGGCCAGGTAGTTTTCCTGGCCTGGAAGGTACACAGCCTTGAGGAGCATGTTGTGCTTGAGGGCAAAAGAGCAAAGGTCCTGTGCCTCCTGACAAAGGAGCCTGGACCCAGTCCCGCCTTGCTTGTTCACATAAAACATGGCTACCTGGTTGTCTGTCTGAACCAGAACAGATTGATGAGCCAGGGCAGGAGAGAAAGGTTTGAGTGCTAACCGAATAGCCCTGAGTTCGAGGAGATTGATCTGCTGTGCGGCTTCCCAGGGAGACCACAGGCCCTGGGTGCACTTGTTCAGACAATGAGTCCCCCAGCCCTGCAGGGAGGTGTCGGTGGTCAGTACCACTGTGTACCCAGGAATTTGAAAAGGCACCCCTTTCAGTAGATTGGGAGGGTGCAGCCACCAGTTAAGGGAGTCCAGAAAAGGTCTGGACACCCTTATCCTGTCTCTGAGGCTGCCTGTGGCCTGTGACCACTGATTCCGAAGGCACCACTGTGCAGGCCGCATATGGAGCCTGGCATTGGGGGTTACATGAACTGTCGAAGCCATGTGGCCAAGCAGCCTCAGGCAGAGTCTGGCGGAGACCACTGACCCGCTGAGAAACTGTTTTGCTAAGTCCATCAGTCTTTGGGCTCTGTCTTCTGGTAAGAATGCCTTTGCCAGGATAGAGTCCAACCTTGCCCCTATGAACTCCAAGTTCTGGGAGGGGAGCAAAGTGGACTTTGCGAAGTTTATTACAAACCCCAAGCTTTGAAGAAGAGCCAGTCGTCCAGATAGGGAAAGACAAAGATGCCTTGATTTCTTAGGTAGGCCGCCACCATTGCCAGGCATTTGGTAAAGACTATGGGGGCGGAGGTTAGGCCAAAATGCAGTACCCTGTACTGATAATGGTTTCCTTCCACAATGAACCTGAGGTACTCTCTGTGGTCTGGATGAATGAGGATGTGAGTGTACGCATCCTTTAGAACTAAGGAGCATAGCCAATCTCCCTGCTGGAGGTAGGGCAGAAGTGTTCCAAGAGTAAGCATCTTGAACTTTCCTTTCTCTAGGAATTTGTTGAGATTCCTGAGGTCCAGGATAGTTCGAAGGCCACCGGTTCTTTTGGGTACCAGGAAATATCTGGAATAGAACCCTCGACCGTGCACTGGGAGGGGCACAGGCTCCACCGCCCTGTCCACCAACAGACCTTGGAGCTCCTGGAGGAGAAGATTTGTAGGCAGGGGAGGCCTTGGAGGCTCCCCTGGAAAATATGGAGGAGGCAGTTGGTGAAAGTGTAGTGCATAGCCCCTGTCGACTATGTTTAACACCCAACTGTCCCCAGTGATGTAGGGCCACTGGTGGGCAAAGAGGGCGAGGCAACCTCTTGTGCAGGGTTGGGAGAGCAGGGACTGAGAGGCTATGCTCAAGGAGTCAAAAACCCCCACCCTGCTGAGTGGGAGCAGGGGTTGGAGGCTTGGGGGTCCTCTGCCTACGGGGCCCATTACCCTGCCCCTTGGCTTGCTGACCCTGGGGTACAGCTTGGGCAGCCTGATACTGAGGGTACTGTTTGTAGGCAGTGCCCTTCCTCGGGTAAAAGGGCTTTTTACCCGAGGCCTTCTTGTGAGAAGGGGCAGAGGTCTTTCTAGACAGCCTTGTCCTTGTAAGGTGCTCGGTCTCGAGCTGTGTGGCCTTCTCGGCCATGGGCTTGCCAAAAAGGTTCTCACCTCGGCAAGGGACATCGACCAACTTGTCCTGAACCCATAGCTCGAGGTCAGATGACTGCAGCCATGCCTGGCGTCGAGCTGCAATGCTGGCTGCCGCAACTCGGGTCGAAGCCTTGAAGCCATCGTAGGCGGCGCAGGACATAAACTTGGAGCAGTCCCGAATCCCCAAGGACAAGGACTTGAATCTCTGCAAGGGCTCCCCGGAGAGACCAGCAGAGAACCAGGCCAACTCCTTGGCCAGGTCTCGCAAGTACATGCCCATGTACAGCTGGTAAGACTGGACACGGCAAGCAAGCATCGAGCCCTGGAAGCACTTTCTACCAAAACCATCGAGGTTCCAGGCCTCCCTGCCGGGGGGCACCGCAGAGTGCATCTTCTGACTTTTCAGGCGATACATGGCCGATTCCACCACCATGGAATGGTGTGGTAGCTGCGCCTTCTGAAAGCCAGGGCTCTTCCGGAGTCGATAAATCTAATCGACCCGATTGCTTAGAACCGGCGCTGAGGCTGGTGCCTCCCATATCCGGAAGAGGAGCCGTTCCAGCATCGGAAGAACTGGGAAAGTAAAGGCCTCCTTCGGAGGAGTCGTACTGCAGGGCCTCGAGCTCCTCGGCTCTTCCTCGGGGTCCGCCGGGATAGCCAACGCGGTGGCCATATCCCGGACAAACTCCGAGAACCAGGTATCCTCTGGAGGGGATCTACTCCGGGGTTCAGACTGCGGTGAGTCCAACGGGACGCACTGAGTCTTGAATGTGTTGGGGGACTCCTCATCCTCCGTCTCCAATGCGAACTCGTCCGACGAGGAGTCAGGATCCGACCCCATGGGGCCCGGGAGCACCCGCCCCAACACTGGAGGCACAGGCGTCGACGCCCTTGGTCCCGAACGGGAGGTCGAGGGAGACCGCGACCGAGGTCGACCTCGAGCCATCATGGTCTCGAGTATCGGCTCGGTCTCCGCGGTCGACTTCGATGTTGATGTCCCGGTGGTCAGGGCAGATGCACCAGACAGGCTGGCCATCAGTGCCCGCTGCTGCTCCATGAAGGCAGACAGTCTGCACTCCAAGGCTGTCATCCTGAGACTCAGCTCGGGAGATGCAGCAGCCACCGACTTGGGCCCCGGCGGCGCCGGACCCGACGTCGGCTCTCTGGGAGGAGAGTCCTCGAGGACTACAGGACTTACGTGTCCAGCAGACTCTGGCTCCACATGAGGAACTTTGGCAGGCTTCTCTTGTTCCACAGGCCTGGGGCAATGGTTGGGGGTCTTAGACCTGGCCCTCGAGAAGCCAGGGACCTCTTCTGACGATGCCCTCACGAGCCGCTTCTTCCTCTTGCGTTCCCGGTCGGGGAACCCCCTGTCCGAGGAGCCACGACGGCGCTCGGGATCTGAATCCCGAGATGTCGAGGCCTCAGACGAGGTCCGGGCCCGGCCAGAGGCTGAGTCAGAAAAAAGCCTTTCTTTCTGCTGCTGGCGACTTTGCAGTGCCTTTGAAGACATCTTCCCACATGGTCCACACGTCTTAAGGTCGTGATCAGGACCGAGGCACCGAAGGCAGCAGTCATGTGTGTCGGTGAGAGACATCAACTTCTTACAACGATCACACTTTTTAAAACCGCTGGAAGCCATCGGGGAAAAAAAGAGTCCCCGCGAGGTCAAAGGACCGGCTTTTCCAGGGAACAAGCAAAAAAGGGCGCGAACGCCAGCCACGAAGGGCAAAAAACAAAAAAGAAGAAACGGGCTCAATACCGGTGTACCGAACCCAGCGGGAGGGGAATCGGCGTCGAACCAGAGAATAAAAAATAACGAGAATCGCCGAAAAAATCAAACTTTTATCCAGGATGACAGGACACATGTCCGGTGGGCTTCTCAGAAAGAGAGAGACTGACGTAAGATGGCACCTTAAGGCGGGAAGGGAACCATGCATGCGTGCCTGCATTCCCAAAGGCTTTCATGGAAAGCTGGGGAAATGCTCCGCTGGGGCTTCATCGGTGTCGATGACACCCATATGTGAGGACCGACTTCCTGCTTGGTCCTGGAGAAAGAAATGTTCTCACTCTAGTGTAATCATGAAGCCCAAATATTACTAGATTATCCCATTGCTGTGAGCATAATGCCCACGTAAAGCACAGTTACTTACCTGTAACAGGTGATCTCTGGGAACAGCAGGAATTAGTCCTCACATATGGGTACGTCGGTACCGACAGAGCCTGCGCGGGAAAGCTCCCCAGCTTCCCAGAAGGAAAGCTTTTGGGGCCTCCCACTGCGCATGCGCGCTGCCTTCCCGCCTTCCTGACCAACTCTCCTCAGTTTGAGTTTAAAGCTGAGACAATAGAGAGAGGAAAGGAAAGAGAGAGATAGATAGATACAACTCCCAGGGGAGGTGGGTGGGTTGTGAGGACTAATTCCTGCTGTTCCCAGAGATCACCTGTTACAGGTAAGTAACTGTGCTATCTCCAGGAACAAGCAGGAATAAGTCCTCACATATGGGGACTCCCTAGCTAAGATGCCCGGGAGATCCCCTGAAGGGTATGAGACCCTGAAAGGTTCCTCATCTTCCTATGGATCTCAGGCATCCATTCAGGGAAGGTGGGCTGGAGTTGTTCAAGAATGGAACAGGTGTCTGAGGACAGCCTGACCAAACAAGGCATCCCGGCGGGAGTCCTTGTCCAAACAGTAATGGGCTGTAAAGGTATGAACCGAGGCCCAGGTGGCTGCTCGACAGATCTGGTCAATGGACACAGAGTTTAGATGAGCCATAGAGGTGGCCATGGCTCTCACGTTGCGAGCGGTGACATGGCCCCCTCCAGAGAAAGGTTCTTACTCTGGTAAGCAAAAGAGATACACTGAGCAATCCAATTGGAGAGTGTTCTTTTGGAGACTGGAAGTCCTAAATGAGAAGGATCAAAAGCAACAAAAAGCTGAGAAGACTTTCAATGTTGCTGTGTCCTGTGGAGGTAAAAGGCAAGAGCTCTTTTACAATCTAGAGTATGAAGGTTCCTCTCTGCACTGGATGCATGAGGAGCTGGAAAAAAGACAGGTAAATATACCTCTTGATTAAGATGAAAAGGGGAGACCACTTTAGGCATAAAGTGGGGAATGGTCCTAAGGACTACCTTGTCATGATGGAACCTTGTATAAGGTGGATTAGCCACTGGGGCTTGCAGTTCACTAATACGGCGAGCTGAGGTGACTGCAATAAGAAAAATAACCTTCCAGGAAAGAAATTTCAAGGAGGTAGTGGCTAAGGCTTCAAAGGGTGGCTTCATAAGCTGACCAAGAACCAAGTTTAAGTCCCATGCCACCGGAGGAGGTCGAATGGGAGGTTTAGTTAAGGTTAGGCCTCTCATGAATCTTGCAATAAGAGGATGAGAGGAAACAGGTTGTCCATTGATGGGCTTAAGTGATGCCGCAATAGCACTCAAATGGACTCTTACTGAATTTGTTTTGAGTCCTGCATTGGAGAGATGCAGGAGATATTCCAAAAGAGAATTCAATGGGAGTGCTAGAGGGTTAAGACCCTTGTGAGCACACCAAATAGAAAATCTTTTCCATTTTAAAGCGTAAGAACGCCTAGTGGAAGGTTTCCTAGAGGCGTGTAGGATATCCTTCACTTGCTGCGAAAGATTGAAGTCTTGAAGGTCTAGGCCTTCAGTAACCAAGCTCTGAGCTGAAGGGACTTGGGGTTTGGGTGCCACAAAGTCCCCCTCCTCCTGAGATAGAAGGTCTGGAGCCGCTCCCAAGTCCAGGGAGGGGGCTTGGGAGAGATGCAGAAGTAGAGGGTACCACACTTGGCGTGGCCAGCGTGGAGCTATGAGGATCATGGACCCTTGATCCCTTTGAAGTTTGAACAGAGTCTTGGGAATCAAAGGAATGGGTGGAAAGGCATACAGGAAGTCCTGACCCCAATGAAGGAGGAAGGCATCCTTGGCCTGAACTCCCTGACACGGAATTCTGGAACAGAACCGGGGGAAGTTTGGCATTCCACGGACTTGCAAAGAGGTCTATGTCCGGGGTTCCCCATTTCTGGAAGATTCTGAGTACCTGATCGATGTGCAGGGACCATTTGTGTGGAAGCAGAACTCGACTGAGTCTGTCTGCCCAAGAGTTTTGGACTCCTGGGAGGTATACTGCCAGGAGATGGATTTGATGCTCTCTGGCGAAGGCCCATAATCTTAGAGCTTCGTTGCAAAGCGACAGAGAGCCAGTCCCTCCTTGTTTGTTTATGTAAAACATGGCTACTTGATTGTCTGTGTGAATAAGGACTGTCATGTTGCTGAGGAGGGTATGAAAAACTTTGAGAGCCAGAAAGATTGCTCGAAGTTCCAAGTGGTTGATATGAAGGGTGGTCTCCTGTGGAGACCGAGTGCCCTGAGTGGAGAGATCTTGGAGATGAGCTCCCCAACCTGTTTGGGAGGCATCTGTTGTGAGGGTTGCTTGAGGCAACAATGGTTGAAAGGGGGCCCCCAACAACAGATTTTGAGTGGACATCCACCATTGGAGAGACCAAAAGAGACGTCTGGAGTTTGCTATTTGGTCTGAGAGAGCTCCTGATGCTTGAGTCCACTGGGTGGACGAAGTCCATTGAGCTGCTCTCATATGTAGGCGAGCATAAGGCACCAAATGCACTGTGGAGGCCATGTGGCCTAAGAGTTGTAGCATCTCTCTGGCAGTCAAGTGGCTTCTGGACTGAGTCTGAGAGGCTAAGTGCACTAGACGTTGGCAACGGGCCTGAGGCAGATAGGCCCTTGCAGTGGTGGTATCCAACCAGGCCCCTATGAATTCTAGGGATTAAGTAGGGGTGAGTTGGGACTTTGGCAGATTGATCACAAGTCCCAGATACTGTAGAATGCACCTGGTGCGATCCAGGGAAGTCTGAGCCTCGGACTGAGATGGAGCTCGGAAGAGGCAGTCGTCCAGGTATGGGAAGACAAAAATTCCCAGGGCGCGTAGAAATGCAGCTACTATTGCCATGCATTTGGTAAATACCCTTGGAGCAGAGGCTAGACCGAAGGGAAGTACTCTGTATTGGAAATGTTTTCCCTGGAACAGAAATCGTAGGAATTTTCTGTGGGATGGATGGATGGATGAGTATATGTGTGTACGCATCCTTGAGATCTAGAGAACAAAGCCAATCCTGACTCTGTAGGTAGGGAAGGAGAGTACCTAGAGAAAGCATCTTGAATTTCTCCTTGCATAGGAATTTGTTCAATTCTCTGAGATCCAGAATGGGTCTGTACCCCCTGTTTTCTTGGGAATGAGAAAATAAGGGGAGTAAAAACCTGACCCCTGTTGAGGAAGAGGAACCTCTTCTATTGCCTTTTGGGCGAGAAGAGTGGTCACCTCCTGACCCAACAGGTCTAGGAGAGATGGGGGAGAATTGAAGCTTCTCACCATTGTAATGGGGAGGAAGGTTGGAGAAATGTAGTTTGTAGCCCTCTCTGATGATAGAGAGGTTCATTGTTCTGATGTGATTTGCTCCCATCTGGGAGCAAAATGAGCTAACCTTCCTGGAATGGTGAGAGGTTCTGGATGTTTTAGAGCCAGAAAGGTTACGTTCTCTAGTTTTAAGTCAAAAACCCTGAGGGGGTTGGGACTGTTGGGCTGTAGCAGCCCCTGCAGGTTTCGCCCTGGCCTGTTTAGGCTGCTGACGCTTAGGAGTAAAGCGAGCCGCAGAAGATTGTTGGCCAGTATTTGTGGCAAATCTGGCCTTCTTGTAGAAACGCTTTTTGAAAGATTTTTTCTTGACAGGGGTACAGGTAGACTTAGAAAGTCTATCCAAAGCAGCATTTTCTGCATCCATTTGAGTGGCTTTGATTTGCCACTCTTTACCAAATAGATTCTCCCCTGTACAGGGCAAATTTCCCAACCCATCCTGGACCCAGGGTTCTAGGTCAGAGGCCTGGAGCCAAGCAATTCTACGAGCCGCTATGGCAATACCTGAGGCTCTGCTAGCACCTTCAAAGGAGTCAAAGGCTGCTCTGTTGGAGAACTTTGAAATATCTTGGGTATGCTTTAGCAAAAGAAGGAACTCCTCCTTTCTATCCTCTGGGATAAAGGGGAGAAAATGGCGGATTTTTAATGCAATTTCCTTCAGAAACATGCCCATATAGAGGCTGTATGAGTTGATTCTGCCAATAAGCATACTTGCTTGGAAGATTTTTCTTCCAAAAGCATCCAGAGTCCTACATTCTCTTCCTGGGAGAGTAGAAGAGTGTCTTTTAGTACTCTTGATCCTTTTCATAGCTGACTGCACCACGATGGAGTGGTGAGGGAGCTGAGTTTTTTGAAACCCAGGAGAAGGGGGGACACGATACATGGTGTTCAGACGACGAGAATGTGGAGATAGGGTGAGAGGAGTCTCCCATAAGTCCATCATGTGTTCTTGAAGAATTTCATGGATGGGCAAGGTGACTGCCTCTTTGGGAACCTTAGAGTATCCTAAAATGTCTAACTTTTTTGCTCTAGGTTCTTTTTCAGAGGATACAGAAATAGAAAGACCTTTAGCTACTTCAATGATGAAGTCCTGAAAGGATAAATCCTCTGGAGGAGACATTCTCCTCTTTGGAGAAGAGGACTCCTCAGGTAGAGTAAGGGATACTTCAGCAGAGTCATCTGATGAACCGGAATCATCAGAAGACTCAAAGTATCATCTGTTTGCTTCCAGGGATCGATAAGCGTATCGACCGGTATCGACATCGTGGGTACCCGGAACCGGATCGGTATCGGGGAAAACCCCGGAACCGGGAACTGGAATCGGTATCCTGGTCGATGTGGATGGCCTGGGTACCGGTATCGGTTGTGGTACCGGAACCGGAATCGGTACCGCAGGGTGCGGTACCGAGGGCATCGCAGCCTTAATGAAAGCCAAAATGGCCTGCTGCATGGATTGAACTGTATGATCCATGGACGCCACGACTGTCTGGATGTCGGTACTGGATGAATGAGCCGGTACCCCAGAACAGTCTAACAGGTGATCGGTCGAGGCCCTGCCATCGATGTCATCCTTTAACCCCATAGGAGGAGCTTTGGAAGCCGGAGCTTCCCGCCGGGGTTGTTTGGCTGGGGCAGGGTCCTCAGGGTCAAGCCCAGGGGTATCTTGATACTTAGAGGGAGATTTGCCCTTTGAGGACCTGCCAGAGGAATGTTTGGTTACCTGAGATCCATCAGGAGAGGAAGACCTGGAAGATGTCGATGCTGGAGTATCTGTAGAGAACAGCATGTGAAACTTGGCTGCCCGGTTCTGTAAGCCACGTTTAGACATCAAAGAACAGGATGGGCAATCCGGGATGGAATGGTCAGGCCCCAAACATTTAAGACACCATTCATGGGTGTCTGTGACTGAAATAGTTCCGCTACACTTGGTGCATTTTTTAAACCCAGAGGCTTGTTTCTCCATGAGGGAGAATTTGTGAAGGCCTAAAGGCCTCACAAAACAAATACACCAAGTGAGGAAAAAAGAAGATTTTTTTTTTTTTTTTAAGAAATAAAGGAAAAAAGACTGGCGGTACCGGTCTGGAATCGGGGAAGGCAGACACGCGACCAAAGAAATAAATTAAAATAACAACTTCTTCAGCGGTGACAGGAACACGACCTGCTGGCTCCGCGGAAAAAGAAGAACTGAGGAGAGTTGGTCAGGAAGGCGGGAAGGCAGCGCGCATGCGCAGTGGGAGGCCCCAAAAGCTTTCCTTCTGGGAAGCTGGGGAGCTTTCCCGCGCAGGCTCTGTCGGTACCGACGTACCCATATGTGAGGACTTATTCCTGCTTGTTCCTGGAGATGAGCATATAACTTCTTCATCGAATATTCAGGTTCTATTCCATTTGAAGCTCAGAACGCTATGCACAACAGTTTGAATCGTATTCCACTGTTTAATGGAAGCCAGTGAATTGCAGTCAACAGAGGAGTGACCCCGTTCCTTAGCCTGTTGCAAGTAATCACCTTGGCCACTAGATTCTAAATTAGTTGTAAGCATGCTAGACTTTCTTTCTAAAACAAATTTACAGTTCATTACAATAATCTATATGGTTCAAAAACACAGCTTGCATAATGGTCCTAATGCACTGCAGCTCTAAAACAGAACTTAACTGCCTTACTCTTCTAAATTGAATCCAAGCTTGCTTCATCACTGCATTAATCTGAGCTTCCACAGTAAGAAAGGAGTCGAGGATTGCACCTCATTCTCAATTTTAATGTGCAATCCTTGACTCCTCTCTAATTGCTAAATAACCATTCTCTTGTACCAACAGCATCTGCCAGTTTGGAGTGAACATTTTTATGTAATCCAGACTCACACAAGTAAGCTAAACGCCTGGCAATGCAGAAGCAGAAATTCTAGATGAGGTTTCGAAAGGATCAGACACCATCCTTATACAAACCACTCTCATCTGCTTCTGCTAATATGGTAGCTACTGAGTCTGATCATGTGAACAAAGGCTGGGTGAAAAGGCTTGTACCTTTTGAAAGACTGGATGCATATATTGGATCACAAAGGTGATGAGCAGCACTGCAGGCAGAAAACATGGCACCTGAAATACTTCCTTGAGAAAGTGGTCTAACAGCTGTAGATCTTTACCAGTAGGAATACTGAAAATCTCCTTACACTTTTTGTCCTCTCTCACAGTCACTTTGACGACGACGACAGTAGAATGTGAAAAGCTGAACTCTGCTGAAACCTGGTGACAGCTGGACTTTATATTTTATGTCCATCTTTTTGAAAACAGGTTGCACAGTTAAGCAGGTTTTGTCAGATACAGAATTGTGAATCTTTAAGCAGGCCATGAATTGCTACTATATAGCCTTTAGCGCCTCTATTTTAAAAGGCAAAAAATATCTCTTGTGATTCCACCATCTGTTACAATGGAAAATGTACTTTTTTTCCATCCTTTATAAATCTAGGGTAGATGACGACCTCACAGAGAGATTTATTTCTTGTTGGAGGAGGATATGGATCAGAAGTGATTGCAGAACTGGAGGGTGACTGCTTCTGATTATCTTAAGGTGGCTAAACAGGTACAAAAGATATTTATTATTTATTTTATTTACATTCTCTTATATACCGCGCTATTCTGCATCAGTGCGGTTTACATTGAACAAACTGAAATTACATTGAACAGGGCATTATAACTTGGAGATAACTATTTTACAGGGAACATGGGCAATGGAGGGTTAAGTGGCTTGCCCAAGATCACAAGGAGCACCTGTGGGACTAGAAACCCCAGTCCTTACACCCAAGGTTGCTGTCCTCTAGTGGGATTTGAACCCCCGACCTTCTGGCCTGAAGTACATTGCCTCAACCACTAGGCCACTCCTCCACACTCCTCCAAGATCACATCAAAAGCTAGCCTGATGCCATAAGCAGTGACATGACCATCAAAGGTCAGCCTGGGTGAAAGCAAAAGAGATGCAATTTGCCAGCCAAACTGACAAGCTTGCTGGGGTCAAAAGGCACAAACAGCTAGGTGGACCATCGGTGGGGCCTTTGTCCACTCAAGGCAGAAAGCCAAGTAGTTTTACTGGTTCCATATACATTTTTGTATCCAGGTCAAACTTCTCCTGTTGACTTTTTAAGTGCACTCGTTCTACTGCTTCTCACCACCTTTTCTCTCTTATCACTCCCTACACCCCTCCTCGGGAACTCTGGCAGATCCCTTCTATCTGTGCCCTTCTCTTCCACTGCCAACTCCAGACTTCGATTCTTCCACCATGCTGCTCCATATGTCTGTAACAAACTACCTGTGCGTCAGGCTTCATCTCTGGTCTTTTTCAAATCCAGGTTAGAAAACTCACCTCTTCGAGGATGCTTTTGGATCCTGATCCACTTAGTCTCCTATGTGTTTCCTTACCATTCCCCTAGATATATCCTTGTCCTCAGCTTTCGTGCTGTCTGTCTTGATTAGACTGTAAGCTCTGATGAGCATGGACTGTCTTTTACATGTGTCTATACAAAGCTGCGTATGCTTTATAGCACTATACAAATGATAAGTAGTAGTAGCACTCGTTTGCAGTCCAGCATGTACAATGCCACCTCCGCCCTGAGGCATGATGCCTGGGAAAGAAGGTGGGCAGTACAACCAACTGGTTAAAATGGAAAGCAGAAACCACCTTTGGGAGGAAACATGGATAAGTGTGTAAGACCACTCTATTATGGTGGAAACTAGTATACAGTGGATGAGCCACAAGGACCTGAAGCTCACTGACACGGCATGCCGATATAACTGCTGCCAGGAACAAGACCTTCCAGGCAAGATCTTCAGAGAGAAGGAAGCGACTAGCTCAAAAGACACTGCATGAGCTGTGCCAAAACCATATTGCGATACCAAGCCACTGCCGGGGGCCTGAAAGGAGACTTAGAGAGGAGCAGGCCCCGCATAAAGCGAAGCATCAGAGGTTGCGCTAACGTGTACTACCCCTCTGAGCCATGAGGGTAGGCTCCAACTCTGCTCAGGAACCCAGACAGAATTGGACTTGAAACCCAACTCCGAGAGATGCAGGAGGTACTTGAGCAACCTGTCGATGGAGCAACAGAAGGAATCCAGAGCCCAGACCATGCAGCAAGAGGCAAATATTTTCCACTTGAAGGCATAAGACCTCCTCGTCGAAGCTTTCCTGGAGGTCAACAGAACCTCTGTGACACCCTCGGGCAGGTTAAGCTCAGACACGATTATCCGCTCAACATCTATGCTGTGAGGGCCATAGACTGAACAATGGGGTCAAGTAAGCTCTCATCCTCCTGAGAGATGAGGTCCAGAGTGGGGCCCAACCGCAGAGGCTCCCGATAAGAGAACTGGAGCAGCAGGGGAAACCACGGCTGTCAGGGCCAATACGGCGCAATGAGAATCACTGAGCCCTTGTCGGCCTGGAGTTTCAACAGGGTCCTCACTATGAGAGAAATAGGGGGCTACGTATAGAGCAGGCCCACTTCCCAGTGCAGGAGGAAGGCATCTCGCACCAGGTTGTTCTTCAAAGGGATCTTGGAGGAGAACTGATCCACTTGGACATTGTGCGGAGTGGCAAATAGGTCTATCAAAGGGGTACCCCACAACTGAAATGCCTGGGCCACAACTTCCCTGTTCAGAGTCCACTCAGTCAGCTGTAGAACGCGGCTCAGGGGATCCACCAGGGAGCTGAATTCCCCGGGCAGGCTCTCAACTCCATACCATGGGCGATGGCAAACTTCCATAAGCAGATCACCTCCCAGACAGGAGATATGAACCTCTGCCCTGCTGACTGTTGATGTAGTACATCACCACCTGATTGTTCTGATCCAGACCAACAATTTGGTTGGCATGGCAATCCCGAACGCCTTAACTTGAAGGCGTAAGCACATCTCGTTGAGTCCTTGGCGACGAGGGAAGTATGTTCTCCATGTCTTGCAGCAAGTGGAGCTCCAGGGGTACTAGCCACTCAGCTGCCAAGCCATGAGCACTAGTGACAAGTTGGGATGAAGCAGAGTCCCGTTGTCCTGCAAAATCAGGTCGAGGGCACAGCCCAGCTGGAGTGGTTACCATTGAGACAAGCGGAGGAGGAGCGGAAACCAGGGTTGCCTAGTCCAATGTAGCACAATGAGGATCATGGTAGCACCATCTGCCTGCAACCTGAAAAGGGTCTTGGCCACCAGAGTCCAGTGGGTAGGCATAAAGTAGACCTTCGCTTCAATCCAGGAGAAAAGTATCAGGAGCCAAGTGATTTAGGCAAAGCACTCAGGAGCAAAACAGCAGGAGCTGGGTGCTGCTGGGAGTGGCAAAGAGGTCTATGGACGGCATGCCCCACATATGGAAGATGCGGTCAGCCACCTGCCTGATCAGAGTCCACTCGTGTAGCTGATGGACCCTGCTGAAGCGATCCACCAGGACGCTGAGCTCCCCGGGTAGGTATACCACTCTGAGGAGCATATCGCACGAGACTGCAAACTTCCAGAGGCAGATTGCCTCCCAGCAGAGGAGGTACGGACCCATGCCACCCTGTTTGTTGAGTTAGAACATGGCCACCTGGTTGTCAGTTTGTATGAGGACAACCTGGTGGGATAGTTATTGCTGAAACCCTCAGAGCGCATTGGCAATGGCCTGAAGCTTCAGGAAGTTGATCTGATGTTGACTTTCCCCCACAGTCCAGAGGCCTTGTGTGGACAGGCCATTCAGGTGTGCCCACCAGTCGAGTTTGGAGCAATCGGTCGTTAGGACTTGTTGATGCTGCGAGGCCTGGAAGGGAAGCCCCACAAGCAGGTGAGTTGGGTGCAGACACTAGGACAGGGATTGTTTTAGAGGTGAAGTCACTATGTCTCTGTCCAAAAGACATCCCGTTGCCTGATGCCACTGTATGCAGAGAGTCCACTGCATCTGATGTCGGGCTGAGGGGGTAATATGGACCATGGAGGCCATGTGGCCCAGGAGGCGCAGCATCTACCGAGCCATGACAACCGGGCAGCTCTGGATGCCCCTCGCCAAGGTGACTAGGCGGTGGGCCTCGTCTCCCAGAAGAAATGCTTGAGCCAGTGTGGTATCAAGGAGAGGACCAATGAACTCAAGGTGTTGAGAGGGCTGTTGGTGGGACTGAGTAACTGATGACAAAGCCCAGCTGTTCCAGCACCTGAATGGTGTGTCCCACCCCTGACCAACCAGTCATCCAGGTAGGGGAAGTCAAAAATTACCCTGAAATGGAGGAAGGCAGCAATGACTGCCAGACATTTGGTAAAGACCCTTGGGGTAGAGGCAAGGACGAAAGGCAGAACCATAAATTGATAGTGCCAACCTCTAGTGTGCAGGGTGGATAAGGATGTGCTCGCAGGCATCTTTGAGATCCAACGAGCACAGCCAATGATCCTGTTGAAGGTAGGGCAGCAATGTTCCAAAGGATACCATCTTGAACTTTATCTTCACTAGGAAGCGACTAAGATTGCAGAGATCCAGGATGGGTCGGAACCCAACTGTTTTCCTGGGGACTAGGAAGTAGTGGTTCCACTGCCCGATCTGCAAGAAGGGTCTCGATCTCCTGTTGGAGTAGTTCTCATTGGAGACACTTGAGAGAGTACTCCCTTGGAAAGAAGGCAAGGGAAATCTGCTTGAAGTGGAGCAGTTGTGGACCACATGCAGTGCCCAATTGTTGGTTATTGTGCTGTGCCACCTGTGGGCAAAAGTGTATCAGTTGTTCCCTACACCGGCGGAAAGGAGGCTGAAAGGGGAAGATGGGCCATGCTCCAAAGCCAGGAGTCAAAAACTCCCACTTAGCTGGGTCTGCAGCACTGGTTAAGGCTTTGGGGCTTTTGGCTTGCACTGCTGGCTCTGCTTCTGACCCTTAGGCTGTTGTTCTTGTTGGGCAGCTGATACAAATAATATGGGGTATAAGTACCATGGGCCCAAAATTGAAATGGGCTTATCTTCAAAGGGCTATGCGCCTAATCAGCGCATAGCCCTTTCCA
Source organism: Ichthyophis bannanicus (assembly GCA_033557465.1). Classification (NCBI taxonomy): domain Eukaryota; kingdom Metazoa; phylum Chordata; class Amphibia; order Gymnophiona; family Ichthyophiidae; genus Ichthyophis; species Ichthyophis bannanicus. Next base: position 239,866,137 of record CM066042.1, on the reverse strand, counting down.
CTGCCCTCTAATCCAGATATTCAATGCCACGATGACAGCACTGAATATCCGGGCACCACCATATACGCCAGAAGCCACCAAAGCTTTCCTCACCTATCTTTAAGGCACAGATAGCTAACCGGGCAGCATATAGTATCGCTGCTGCCCAGTTAGCGGTTGTTACAGCCTCTGCTCCACTCTGGGACACACCCTGATGCTAACCAGATAGCATCGGGGCATGTAGGGGAGTTAGAATGGGATATTCAATGGTGCTAACCATGTAAGTGCTGTTGAATATCGCCAGTTAAGGCATTTACACAATTTGCCAGGCTGTAAACCGTGTACATGCCTTTCAAATATTGGGCCCCATAGGCCTTCTTCTTAAGGTAAAAAGACTTCTTCCCTGAAGTCTTTCTCCTGGAAGGGTCAGCAGTCTTCCTTAAAAGCCTGGTCATGGTGAGTTGCTCAGTTACCAATTCTGCGGCCTTCTCCGCCATGGGTTTGCTGAAGAGGTTCTCTCCTCAGCATGGGACATTGGCCAACTTGTCCTGAATCTATTGATCTGGATAAAAATATATGCTGGTAGGCAAGCCGCGCATGCTTCTACATTCATATTTTTTTCACTCAACACCAGGACCGTACCGAGCCCTGTGCGAGTGGTGCGGCTGCACAGGGCACAAAGACTTAAAGGGCGCATTTCAGCTCTCTGCCGTTGCCTGCCGCCGCCGCCGCCACTTTTTCGGCGACAAGCAGCAGCAGAGAGACAAAATGTGCCCCTTAAATCTTTGCGCCGGCACACTAAGCAGATCTGGTCTCTCCGGGAGGGACCAGACCTGCTTAGCGTGCTGGCGACTTGCAGATTATGGGGGTGCGGGAGGGGGGCACGCGCCCAAAGTGTCTAAATGGAGGTGCGGGAGGGGGGAGCGCGCGCCCGATGTGCAAGTCGCACAGGGCGCATTTCAGTCTCGGTACGGCCCTGCTCAACACATAATCAAACTCAGGAATTCATTACCAGAGGATGTAGCTGTTAGTATAGATGGGTTTAAAAGAGATTTGGACAAGTTCCTGGACGGAAAGTCCATAAACCCCTGGGATAAGCAGCATGGAATCTATGTACCTTTTTGGAAACCTGATAGGTACTTGTGACCTGGATTGGTCGCTGTTAGAAACAGGATACTGGGCTTGATGGACCCTTGATCTGACCCTGTATGACATATATCATCATATATATATGCTAGGAAATTTTATAAGCACTTATTTCTTTGTGGTTGTATGTGTCTAATAGGTTTTAAAATTATCCCCCTACAGTTGCCATTAGGCATATCTAACAGTATTAAGAGAGTAATATCTCTAGAAAATGTTGAAGCACAAAAGCGATTTCCATAAGATTTACAAGCATTCTGAAGAGTAGACCAAATGAGTGAGACTATCACCATATGAAAAGAAGGGGGCTACAAAATTTGCCAAAAAAAGAAAAAAAAGCTCTTTAAAGGGTTAGCCAAGCAAAGAAAGAAAAACAACTGGCTAAAGCATAAATACAACAGGAAAAAAAAGGAGTTCCTTTGACAATCATAAATAGGTCAAAACCTGAAACAGGAATGTCAAGGAGAGGTAAACTTTAGCCTAAAGATGAAAGACTGATACCTGCAGCACATGACAGTGCACTAAGGTTAAATTAGACTTACCTGCTAATTGTAGTTCCTGGAGTAACTCCAGTCTAGTCCCGAACTTCTGGGTTCTGTATGTCCTCTCGCAGCTTGGAGACTGAGCATGTCACTCTTTTGATGACACCAGGATAAGTAGTACAGGGACCGCCACCTTGTTCCAGTAACCTACTGACAAAGCAGACTTACCAGAGCAATAAGTAAGTAGATAATAAAACCAAATAACTGACCTTGAACTTGAACTATGTATACTGCACACGTTACCTCTGACGGTAAACCTGAACTGTACAGTGACTAGAAACGCTCTACCTTTCTTCCTTTTTTTTTTTGTAGAGACCTTCTTGAAGCAAAAAACGCTTTCCACTTCCCCTCCTCCCTTCCTCCCCGAAGCGCAGCCCTACCAACCGCTGTTACGGCCCAATAATATCTCTTCTTCAGATTCAGGCTGACCTCCGGCAGGCCACATAAGGGAGGGATGTAGGACTAGACTGGAGTTACTCCAGGAACTACAATTAGCAGGTAAGTCTAATTTAACCTTCCTTATCGTACCTCCAGTCTAGTCCCAAACTTCTGGGAATGTAACAGAGCAGTAACCACTTTAACGGGAGGGGCCTGCCAGACCAGCCTGAAGCACTGCTGATCCAAACCTAGCGTCCCCTTCCGCCTGGACATCAATCCTGTAATGCTTAACAAATGTATGCAAGGACGCCCAAGTCGCCGCTCTACAAATCTCGACCGCTGGCACCCTACTAACCTCTGCCCAGGAAGCCGCCTGCGCCCTAGTCGAATGAGCACCTTACCCTTCAAGATATAGGCTGCCGCAATAGCTTCCTTAATCCACCTAGCAATGGATGACTTAGAAGCCGGCTCCCTTCGCTTTGGTCCACCAAACAACACGTACAATCTGTCTGATTTCCGGAGAGAAGCCGTTCTCTGCAAATACTTCCTTAAGGCCCTGCCGACATCCAACGGATGCAGTCGGCCCTTAACCTCATCCTTCTCCAACTTCTCAAACACAGGCAAAGATACTGCCTGATTTACATGAAATGCCGACACCACCTTTGGTGAGAAAGAAGGAACCGTCCTTAACACTACCCTCTTGGAATCAAAAAACAAAAAAGGCTCTCTACAGGATAACGCCTGCAATTCCGAAATTCTCCTTGCCGAAGTGATAGCCACCAAAAATACCACTTTAAGGGTAAGATCCTTCAACGTCGCTTTAGCCAAAGGCTCGAAGGGCCCTCCTAGGCTCGAAGGGCCCTCCTATCAGGGCCTGTAGCACAATGTTCAGATCCCAGACCGGAAACAAACTCCTGCAGGGCGGTCTCAAGAGCGAAGCCGCCCGCAAAAACAGTTTGACATCCGGGTGCGACCCTAGCGTCCAACCCTGCACCTTTCCTCTAAAACACGACAGTGCCGCTAGCTGCACATGCAGAGAAGATGCTGCCAAACCTTTATCAAATCCATCTTGCAAGAAGGACAAAACCTGTGGAACTGACACTCTCAATGCCTCCGTCCGCTTGTCCTTGCGCCACGCTTCAAACAAACGCCAAACTCTGATGAATGCCATTGAAGTTGATCTCCGCCGGGACCTCAGCAACGTAGAAATCACTGCTGCCGAGTACCCCTTGGCTCTCAACCTTGCCCTTTCAAGAGCCAAGCCATAAGCGAGAATCGATCCACATGTGGCATAGTCAACGGACCCTGCACAAGCAGATCCCCTCTGACCGGAAGTCTCCACGGAGGCTCTACCAGAAGATGCATTAAGTCGGCATACCAAGGCCTCCTTGGCCAATCCGGAGCCACCAGGACAACTGGCCCCTTGTGCCTCTCTATCCTCTGCAGCACTCGACCGATGAGGACCCACGGAGGAAACACATATAGCAGGTATTCCGTCGGCCACCTCTGCATTAAGGCATCCAGACCTTCCGACATTCTTTCTCTTCTTCTGCTGAAGAAACGGTCTACTTTCGCTGATGCAAATGTCGCCATAAGGTCCATGCACGGAAGACCCCAGCGCTGCACCAGCATGTCGAACACTTCCTGATTGAGCGTCCATTCCCCGAGGTCCACTTGGACTCGACTCAAAAAATCTGCTGTCACATTGTCGACTTCTGCCACATGCGCTGCCGACAAGGCTTCCAGATGCTCCTCCGCCCAACCGAGCAGCTCTTACGCTTCCTCTTCGAGAGCCACGCTGCCTATACCACCCTGCCGATTGATGTAAGATACCGCCGTGGCGTTGTCCGATAATACCCGGATCGCCTTTCCCTGCAGACTTCGCTGAAAAGTCCTCAGGGTGAGCGTGACGGCTCAACTCCAACCGGTTGATCGACCATGTCCTTTCCCGATCTGTCCACTGGCCCTGAGCATAACACCCTTCGAAGTGCGCTCCCCAGCCGAACAGACTCGCATCCATCGTCAACGGACACCAATCCGGCGGTTCCAGCGGCATCCTTCTCTCTAGAAACCCTGGCGCCATCCACCACTGCAGCAAGAGCCGCGCCTACTGCGGACAAGTCATCCTCTGGGACAACTGATCGTTCTGATGTGACCATCGTCTGAGAAGGGCTCTCTGCAGTGGACGCATGTGAGCCCTGGCCCACGGCACCACCTAGAGAGTGGCCGCCATCATCCCCAACAGCTGCAAGTACTGCCACGCTGAGGGGGCCCTGTCCTCCAAAAAGTCCTGCACCAACTGCTGAAGTCTTTGGATCCTGAGCTGTGGCAAGAATACTCTGCCCTTGCCCGTGTCGAATCTGGCCCCCAAATACTCCAACTCTTGAGATGGCTGCAAGCTGCTCTTTGCTACATTTACCACCCATCCTAGGGTCTGCAACAACTGCACTACCCGGCGGGTCGCAATCTCGCTTTCCTCCTTTGACTTCGCTCGAATCAACCAATCGTCTAGATAAGGGTGAACCAACACTCCTTCCTTTTGCAGCGCCACCGCCACCACCACCATGACCTTGGTGAAGGCCCTTGGTGCTGCTGCCAACCCAAACGGCATTGCATGGAATTGAAAATGACCCATGAGCACCGCAAAACTAAGGAACCTTTGATGTTCGCCTCTGATCGGTATTTGTAAATACGATTCCGTGAGGTCCAGAGATTTAAGATACCCTCCCTGCCTTACCACCACAATAACTGATCGCAGCATTTCCATGCGAAAGTGTGATACCTTGAGACTTCGGTTTAGTCTTTTGAGATCCAGAATCGGCCTCCAGATGCCCTCCTTTTTTGGCACCACAAAATAAATGGAGTACCGACCACATCCGCATTGGTCTGCTGGCACCGGCACCACCGCTTTGAGTGCTAGCAATCTGTCCAACATTGCTTGTACTGCTCTCTGCTTTGCTCGCGTTCTGCAGGGAGAGGCCATGAAAGCTTCTTTCACAGGACGCTGGAACTCGAGTGCATAACTCCTCTGCACGACTTCTAACACCCACCGATCTGAGGTCAATTTGGCCCAGGCAGGAAAGAACTCCCTTAAACGACCCCCCACGGGTACTATTCCTGCCTGGACCCGCCTCGCATCATTGTGCCTTCTTAATGTTCAGGGAGGAAGAGGCCCCAAACCCTCTGCCCGCTCCCTGGAAACCTGGAAACCCTGAGGACCTATACTGCAATCATCCTCTCTCAAATGTACCGAATCGCCCTTGCCAGAACCGACAAAATTCCCTCTGCTGACTCTTGGAAAGCACCATCGGGTGTCCCTGCTTTTGCTCGTCCTCTGGCAACCTTCCCCATTTTGACTCTCCTAAGTCCTTCACCAACTTCTCCAGATCCTCCCCAAAGAGAAGAAACATAGAAACATGATGACAGAAAAAGACCACATGGCCTACCTAGTCTGTCCTTCCATAACAACAACTACAACAGTCCACTTTTTACCTTTAGAGATCCTCTGTGTTGGTCCCATGCTTTTTTGAATTCAGTTACTGTCCTCATCTCTACCACCTCCACTGGGAGACTATTCCATGGATCCACTACTCTTTCCGTAATGAAATATTTCCGCATATCACTCCTGAATCTATCTCCCTTCACCCTCATCCCATGTCCCCTCGTAGCAGAACTTGCTTTCAATTGAAAGAGGCTCTCTCCCTGAACATTTATGCCATGGAGGTATTTAAACATCTCAATCATATCACCTCTATCCCGCCTTTCCTCTAAGGTGTACATATTAAGATCCTTAAGTCTGTCCTCATATGCTTTATAATGAAGCCCATTAATCATTTTAGTAGCAACCCTCTGCACCGATTCCATCCTGTTCACATCCTTTTGAAGGTGCGGTCTCCAGAATTGCACACCATACTCCAAATGAGGTCGCACCAAAGACTTATACAGAGGCATTATCACCTCCTTTTTTCTGCTAGCCATTCCTCTCCGTATGCACCCAAGCATCCTTCTAGCTTTTGCCGTCGCCTTTTCTGTTTAGCTACTTTAAGATCATCAGACACAACCACACCTAGGTCCCGCTCTTCTTTAGTGGACAAAAGTACTTCACCTCCTATACTGTATTGCTCCCTTGGATTGCTGCAGCCCAAAAGCTTACCCTTAAACGGAAGTTTTCCTAACCTAGCCTTAGAGGCCGCATCTGCCGCCCAATTACGCAGCCAGAGGTATCTTCGCGCGGCCACCACTGATGCCATACTTCTTGCCAGACCACGAATCAGGTCATACTGACTGTCCACTAAGTGCACCACTCCAGATTCCATCCGAGCAGCCTCTTCTACCACCTCGTCTACCTGTAAGCCTCTCAGCCTTTGGGACCACCTAAGACATGCCCTTGCCACCCACGCTCCACAAATTGATGCCTGCATGGAAAGAGAATTAGCCTCAAAAACCTGCTTCAAAAGCGAGTCTAACCTCCTGTCCTGCGCATCCTTAAGTGCCGCACTGCCTTCGACTGGGATCGTAGTCTTTTTAGTAACCGCTGAGACCGCCACATCCACGCTAGGAGATTTAAACAGCTCCTTATCCGGCTCTTGCAACGGGTACAATCGATTGATCACCCGGGATCCCTTTAGGCTAGCCTCCGGCGTATCCCACTCCTCCTGAATCATCTCCTTAAATACTCTGTGAACCGGGAACGCCCTCAGACTTTCTAATCACCTGCAATAAAGGATCCTCCAAAGAGGCATCCTCCGCCTGATCCGCCGCTGGCATATTCAGGGCCTTCAGCATCTCCGCAATCAACGCTGGTAGCTCCTCCCTTCGGAACACTCTGACCATCCTCGCCTGGTCCTCCGGCTCCAGTAATTCTCCTTCCTCCAACTCTGGCTCCATGTCCGAGTCCTCTAAATTCTCCGACTGCTCATCCAAGAGCAAGTCCAGCTCTGCCTTTTCTGTCAGGAACTTAGCCTTTTTAACCGATCCTCCAGCAGCCCCCAGGTCTGATGAAGGCCCCGGTCGCTTGGCTGCCCTAACTGCTTCTGCCGGCAGCACTACGCTGCTACCTGCCCCGCCAAGAGCCTGTTGCAGCAGCGCCACCATCTGCTGCGAAAATATAACCATGGCCGCTGGTGACAAAAGCCCTTCCAGCCCCGCAGAAGGCCTTGGTACCGGCTCTAGCGGCAACACCGGAGGAGAAAGGGCCTCCTCTGCCCCCACAACCTCCTTTGTCGCCTCAGCCCCACTTTACCCAGCCATGTCCGCCAGAGTGGCCTCGTGTGTACATCCTTTACACACACCAGCCTCCAAAACGGAGCCTCTACGGACCTCACACAGGAGGCAGCGGGGTCTAGCCGGCATAAAGAGAGCCGACTGACAGTGCCCTGCAATCCCTGAAACAGTCCTCTTTTCTCTTTTTTTTTTTTTTTAATCAGACAAGATCCTACACTGCTTCCACCTCCGAATCGACAGTCGGACTCTTTCCGCGACCCAAAATCTCCCTAGGAACCCCCGGAGCGCCCAAAAACAAGTGCCCCCGGTTCCCGCGCTAAAGCCATACGGTCTGGACCCGACCGTCAAAAATGACATGGGGCTAAAGCCGACAACCAACTACTCAAAAGAAACCACTGCCATACCTCAGCGCTGAAGATCCCCACTCTACACAGCTGTACTCCCCGTTGTTCCTCTCAGCAGGCGCCGAGAACTGAACACCGCCGGCTGCAGACAGGCCTCCGAGTCTCCGCCTCCCTGCACTGCACACTCCCCCGCAGCGCGGCCCGAGCAGCTTACCTCAACGGCCCTTCACCTGCTCTGTCTGGATGAAGTCCGGAGGCCCCCTGCACAGCTCCCGCACTCTTCCCTGAGGTACCAGCTCCCTTCAGAGAGGGGGAGAAGGGGGGAAAGCATCCCTTGAAACTTTACAAATTCTCTCTCGATCCCAAATTACCGCCAATTTAAAGAGACTGAGGCCTTTTTTTTTTTTTTTTTTTTTTTTTAACTTCCAACCTAACCAGCTACTCTAAACTGCTTAATAATTCCTCCAGTGAGTCCAGGACCTCTGAACTCACACCTCCTTTCACTGCTTGGAGACTGAGAACTGGAACAAGGGGGCGGTCCCTGGACTACTTATCCTGGTGTCATCAAAAGGGTGACATGCTCAGTCTCCAAGCTGCAGGAGGACGTACAGAACCCAGAAGTTCGGGACTAGACTGGAGGTACGATAAGGAAAGACACCATCGCTCACAGCCAGCATAGAAAAAAAACTCGTAAAACAAAGGCAGATTCTAAAATATATTACTGAAAACAGTTACACATCTCACTGCTGGTTATACTGTGTTGATTTTAGAAGGCCTATATAAAGAAAGGCATAATAAGGCAGAATGGCTCATCCATGGAAAACTGGGTCAACATTATAACATCACAGTAGAAAAGAAACACTGAAATCAGGATATTGAGAGAATTGTAAGGAATAAAGAAATCTGATCACGTGGAACATTCTCATTTCAATTGATAAAAAGCTTTATGCAAGAAAAACAGAAGAAAGAAACTGCTAATAGGAGGGCTGGCCCATCCACTAGGAGGCTGCCTAGGGCAACAGACCTTGGTGGGCAGTATAGTGGCTTTGTGCTGTCACTTTGGTGCCCACGGCAGGCCATGTGCTTTGGCACCATGGCCTGCTGCTTCTGACACCCCCCCCCCCCCCCACGCAACTTCCTGTCAGAGGGAGTTTAGAAGAGTCAGGCCATGTGTGCCGAAGCACATGGCCTGCTGCGGTCACCAAAACAGCGGCACAAAGTCTCCACATTTAAACTGCACTGCTGTTGCTCCCCTCCCCCCCCGAAGATGGAAGCGCCAACGCAGCTTGGTGCAGTGGGGGGGTAGCGGCACGGCCACGGCTCCTGCCTGGGGCAGCAGTACCCTTGGGCCGCCCTTGAATAGAAGTGCTGGTACCAAGAGACTATTCTGTATGAGGATCTCCTCTTTCTCCATACTACCAAAATGCACACAGAGATCAAGAAAACATGGCAGATTATGAAGAATTCCCAAGCACACCTTGATACTGTCTATACTGTACATATTATACCCCATGAACTCCAAAAGGAAGTTCTCTTGAAATACAAGTATTAAGACAGCATTAGTAGTAAATCTGGGAGATTGAGATAAATTTACGTGATGGTTTACCTTTGTCTGTACTTCACAGATTACAATTAATTCAAAATTCTGCGATCCAATTTCTTACCGGAACAAGACGTTTTGACCACATTTTTCCATACAACACAGGTTACCAAGAACGTATCACATGAGGTTTCGTTTTAACACATAGAACCCTTTTCATGAACAATTGTTATACCCATCTAAAGTTTTTATTCCATATATACCTGCATGTAATGTGCAGTCTTCTCAGGCTGCTTTGCTAACTTGCCTTCTCTCTCTAAACTGATTAGACTGCACTTATCAGTCAGCACTTGCATACTTGCATATCTAGCTCCTGCGATTTGAAAAGCTTGCCGTTAGATCTAAGATTAGAATTCTTCATTGGCAAAATTTTAAAAAAAACAAATCAAATGGTATTTGTTGTACTATATAATATCTAATTAGATATGCTATAAATTTGACATTTTTATTAATTGCTTTATTGTATGGGACATTGATTTTTATTGTTCAATTGTCATGTAATCAGTTCTCTGTAAAGTCCTGTTGAACTATGTTGTTACATGTAAACCACTGACTCAAATACAGCGGTATAGAAAAATAGCAAAATAAATAAATAAATTTATGGAAAATCTGCATTTTATAAGGTAAAATTAGGCCTTAGCTGCTAACTGGCTTTCCTTGAGTACCTCCAGTCCAGTCCCAACCTGTGGGTAGTCTCAGCTCACCAGCAGCTTGGAGACTGAGCATGTCAAACCTTATGACATTAGTAACTTTGGTAACTGACACCACCTCCCAACCCCCAGTATTTCAGTCTCAAAGTAGTTGGAAAAACATGATCCCATAGATTGGACTCACTGAAGGGACAACTAAGAGTAGATTTTACCTTAGTTCTGGGGTTTTTACTTGGCATTCAGGTTAACTTTCAGAGGGGAGACCACATCCTGTTGGAAGGGACTCTATCCCTTTAAACTGGCGAACATCGGCTGAGCCAATTTAAAAAAAAGTCAACGTGGAAGGCAAAAGGAAAAAAAACCCAGGCAGACAGGGGTTCAGACAGCAGACCCTTCTAGGTGGGGAAAGAAGGGATCCTACCTTGCCATGCCATCCTTGCGGCTCCCGAACCAATCAGTAGGTGATTGAGCAGGGAAAAAACTGGGAGATGTCAGGCCTGGGACACAGCAATGTTGAGTTTTTATGATGGAGGAATTCTATGCAAAACAATTACACATCAAGAACGCAGAATTTTGCAGCATTTTTAAGAACTACACAAATTTTTAAAATTTGTGTACAGAATTTTAAATTTTTTTTGCAAACAATTCCCCCAGGAGCAAATGTTTGCAGTGGAAGACTGAGGAGACTTATGTTTGAGGAGAAAAGGTATCATCTACTACTACTACTTATCATTTGTATAGTGCTACAAGGTGTATGCAGCACTGTACAGAGACATGTAAGAAACAGTCCCTGCTCCTAAGAGGTTCAAGTCTAGTCAAGACAGACAATATAACAAGTGGGGGACTAGGCTATATCTAGGCAAATGGTAAGGAAACACACAGGAAGTGAACAGAAGACTAGGGGGATTAGGATCCATAAACAGTTTCAAAGAAGTGGTTTTTTAAACTAGATTTGAACAAGGCCACAGATGGAGCCTGACATACCAACTCAGTTTGTTCCAGGTATAAGCAGCAGCAAGGTAGAAAGATCGGTCTGGAATTAGCAGTGGAAGAGAAGGGCACAGATAGAAGGGATCTGCCAGAAAAGCAGTGTTCCTGAGGCGGGGTGTAGGAGAGATAAGAGGAAAGGTAGTGAGAAGCAGCAGAATGAAGGTACTTATAGGTCAATAGTAGAAGTCTGAACTGAATGCAAAAACGGATAGGGAGCCAATGAAGTGACTTCATAAAAGGGGTGACATGAACATAAAAACACTGGTGGAAGATTAGTCATGCAGCTAAGTTTTGAACAGACTGAAGTGGGGTGAGATGATTCAGAGGAAGACCAGCGAAGAGGAGTTTGCAATAGTCTAGACAGGAGATAAGAGAATTGATAAGGGTCTTAGTAGTGTGTTCAGAAAGGAGGAGGACAGATTTTTCCAATGTTATAGAGAAAGAAGCGACAGGTTTTAGCTATCTGTTGGATGTGTATGGAGAAGGAAAGGGAGGAGTCAAAGATGACCCCAAGGTTGTGAGTTAAGGAAACAGGGAGGAGTAAGTGTTATCCACAGAAATAGAGAAAGGGGGAAGGTGAGCTTAAGTGGAAAGATAAGAAGCTCAGTTTTGGCCATGTTCAATTTCAGATGGCGGTGAGACATATAGGCATTAATGTGCAATCAATGGCAAGAAGTGTTGTAGGGCGAGGAACACGGCCTTCATTTCCAAGTGATTGATGAACCACAAGCTCTCCTCAGCAATCCACCAACCCTGGGTCACCTGTGCCATGCAATGCAACCCCAACTGGTAAGGCTGGCATCTGTCATAACCAGGATCCAAGGCGGATACTCCAACGGCACACCTGCTCTGAGGTGATTGGGCTGCAGCCACCACTGTAGGCTGTGCCTGGTGTCCCCCGCACACTCCAGCCTCTGCATCAGAGGTTGAGTCTGCAGAGACCAGCGTGTTCAGTGCCCGCTGCAATGGACATATGCAAGCCCGGGACCAGGACACAAGGTCCAATGCTGCTGCCAAAGAGCCCAAAAGCTGCAGATAACACCACGCCGCTGGCACTGGCCTGCTCCAGAAGCACCGTACCTGCGCCTGCAACTTGTGTATCCACCCCTCGGGAAATGAGACCAGGCCCACCCGAATGTCGAACTGGCCCTCCAAGTAAACCAATTGCTGAACCGGTTGAATCTGGCTCTTGGCGCAATTGACCACGCAACTGAGGCTAAGACCTCCATTACTCGCTTTATTGCGGTGACCGACTCCTCCTTTGACTTGGCCCTGATGAGTCAGTCGTCCAGGTATGATGTGCACCAAGATACCTTCCTGCCAGCAAGGATGCCACCACAGCCATCATGACCTTGGTGAAAGTGCGTGGCGCTGTGGCCAGACCAAAAGGTAATGCCCGGAACTGAAGTGTCTCATCGGGACTGCAAATCGGAGGAACTGCTGATGCTCGGCTTGAACAGGTATATGTAGATAGGGCTCTGTGAGGTTCAAAGCGGTCAGAAACTCCCCCTGACACACCACCAGAATGACTGAAGGGTCTCCATTTGGAAATGCGGTACCCGCAGTGCCCAATTTAACTTGATATCGAGGATTGGCCGAAAATCCCCTTCCTTTTTGGGCACCACAAAGTAAATGGACTACTGACCTGACCTGCACTGGTCTGGCGGCACTGAAACCACGACCCTCAGCTGAAGCAACCTGTTGAGGGTGGTCCAGACCGCCTCCTCCTTCTGTGGCATCTTGCAAGGCAAGCGAGTAGACAAATGCCTCATGAAGGGGTCTCAGAGTAAAATAAAGCCCTCAAAGGAAACGTGGGCTATGATGCTATAGCATTATGTAACTCAAAATATTTAAAGTGAAAGAACTTCAGGTCTCAGATTCCAGATAGGCACTATCTTGTGGACTTAACCTTTGACATGTGCCTCTTTCACATCAACGACCTTAGTACTTTCTTTTGTTTATGTTAGACTAATGTTGTTTGACTTCCATCTATAGCTTTGTATCATGAAATATAATAAATAGTAATTTGTCTTATCTTGTAAACTCCCCGACGCCTTCTTTCGGCTGCCGTTTTGCATTTCACAGACTAACTAGTTTCTTCAGGGGGTGAAATTGAAGATCTGCTAACTCTCAGCAGTCAAATGGTCTTGAGTCTGTTCTGCGCGTCAAACTGACACTGTCGAGATAATGTAGTTACAATAAATCAAATGTACATGCCCTGCTCAAGGAGATGACACTCTATATAATTCTACTCAAAGCAAGAAATCCTACCTTTATTGTTGTAGTAACAATTCTTAATTACATGCCAAGCGTGTTTATCCCTGAGCCGATCAGCTTCCAAAAAACGCCGCGCATGCGGACCCAACTAAGAGGGAGGGATTTTATAGTGTATAAAGATGAACGTGGGATGACGTTGGCATGGTGATCAAGTGATCTTACGTGAATGGAGATCCCAGCCACTCATGTGTTAGAAAACTCTCCACTTGTGAAAGATTGAAAAAATGTTAGATTAACTGAATCATAAGCAGGCAGTCCAATCGATGGTACTATTCATACCTTGTGGATGAATCGTTTGTAATTTGTAAATCCAGCGTTGTTCACAAATGATAAGGGTCTGATCCCGGGTCTTACCATTGCTGCCAACTATTACCATATCAAGACAGAAACACCGTAGTTGGTCAAAATCATGTTGTTGTGATAAGCAATGTGCCACTATAGGAGCTTCTGTCACTTTGCATTTTAATCTGCTGCGATGTTCATTGATCCGAATTCGAAAAGGTCGTATTGTTTTGCCTACATATAGTAAGCCACAAGGACATCTGATACAATATATGACATAGCTCGAGTTGCAGGTTGTTGATTTTTTTTAAAGTGCACTTTACTCCTTTATGCTCAAAATACTCAATCGTTTCTGAAATCCCACAGATATTTCACTCTCTGCATGGTCTGTGGCCTGGGTAATTTCTTCGAGTGAGGTCCGATGGTGATCGTAACACTGTCGGGCTTAATCTCTCCTTCAAGTTCTTATGTCTTGTCCAGACACATCTAATTTGTTTTTGCGCCAACCCAGGAAGGGTACTGATCACGTTTTGATGCTTCTTAAGAATATGTTTGATCAGCATGAAGGGGTCTGGCTAATTCGAGCGCATACCCTTCTCAAATAATCTCAAGACCCACTAGTTAGTTGTGATGCTGGCCCAGGCGGAATAAAAGTGTTGCAACCGACCACCAACCACTATCTCAACCTGGGCCCTCCTGGCTTCACTGGGGCTTCCTGTTTTGTTACAGAGAGGTGGAGTAATAACCCTGCCCAGTTCCCTGGGATACCCAAAAGAGCTGTCCGTGCGCCCCATAGCACCCCTTTTGATAGGGCACAAAACCGTGCTTTTGAACCTGCAAAAGTCCTTAGACTGCTCCCGCTGGGGAGCCCCAAACTTCAGACCCTTAGGCCTATCCTCCAACAATTGACTGCCCTTGGAGTCCCCCCAAGTCCTTCACGATCTTTTCCAGCACCTCCTCAAAGAGCAGCTTATCCTTAAAGGGGAGCTTACTGAGTCTGGACTTGGCCATAGTCTTTGAGGTTACTCACATGAGATCATAGAACACATCCGCCATATAAGCCGACGCAGACTCCAGCCTGCCACTCTCTGATGGCCCACAGCTGTCCTAGTCTGACAGCCATAAACTCTGGATCCATCAAATAGAGGCCCTGGAGACATAAGCCCTGCAAATCGAGGCCTGCAGCGGCAGTGCACTCGAGTCATACGCCTGCTTAAGAAGCAACTCCAACCTCCGGTCCTGAAGGTCCTTGAGTGCCACACCGCCTTCCACAGGAATGGTGGTCTTTTTGGTTACCGCCGAGACCAAGGCATCCACAGGAGGTCCCTTTCCTCCTGTGGAATGGGGTATAAATTAACCAATGCTGGCTGCCATCAAGGTGGCCTCCGGAAACTCCCACTGACTCGATCATTTTCGTTTATGACCCTATGCACTGGAAAACATACCTGTGCCCCCTTGAAGCCCAGCAACAAGGGATCTTCCAGGGGCTCCTCTGTCAAAGCCAGAGGGGGTACAATATTTAACACTGTCAATGACTGGGAAATAAGAGCCGCTAGCTCCTTCGAATGGAAGGCCATGAAAACACTGGGATCCTCTTCCGGCGGGATCTCCCCTTCCTCCATCTCTGGGCCACCGTGTTCCCCCAGAGGTTTGAGGGCCCCTCCGCCAGATCCTCTGAAGCCAGAGACTGAGGAGAGTCTGGAGCCAGCCAGGCCTCAGGCTCCCCCCTACTCCGTCTAGCTTGATGGACCCCAAGATAAGATCCTCCTCCTGCAGGTGCTGCTCTGCTGCTTCCAATTGTTGTTTGCTGGAATTCCCTGCCTGGGCCTGCTTCCTCTTTAAGTAATAGGCCTTATGAAGAGAGAAAATAAAGTCCAAGGAAAAAACTAGCTTGCCACTGACCGTTGTGCGGAACTTGCTAACCATGGGTGCTCGTTCTTAACTTTGTTCTTACCATGTTTCAGCTTTGCCTCTGGAGAAATGGCTGCAGTTCCCACCAATTCCTCTGAGGCTTCCCCTGTCTGTGCCAGATGTTCTGCCCCTGCCACCTCAGGTTCCATGCCGGTGCTGCTGCGGAAAGTGTAAAATGCTCTGCCCCGCCAAAAACACAGCCAGCACAGCCCCGATGGAGACACGCTGCGACTGCCTGCACAGAACAAGAAGGCAGATGGCCACGGCAAAATGCACAACCCCACATCGTGCTGTAATAAGAATCCGGCAGGCAGAATTACTTCCACCAGGGAATCCACTGAAATGCACCACAACCACCAGGCCACACGCAGCTCTAATACCATTGCTCCACCAAGAAGCCTGTCTCAGAGCCTGCTCCCCCTGGTCCTAAGCTCCACCAGATAAGGAAAAAGCACAACACGCAGCAAGAATCAGGCAACTCAGCCACCTGTAGCCAACAGGGTTTGGGATACCTAGCTGAGGGGGGAAGGGACCTCGGGCAGCTCCTGAACCTCCGAAGGACTCAAGGAAGAAAGGCAGGCCCTGCCACACTGTCTGCTCCACTGCATTTACCAACAGTAGGATATCTCAGCCACCGCTGCAGTTTTGTAAATATTTTTTTTGTTTTGTGATATAGATGAGGAAGCCTAAACATCCTCATAGCAAGTCCACTAAGGGAACTCTTCCCACAGCTGCTGAGAACTGAGAGACTGGAGGCTGAGGCTCAAGAAAGAGCTCTTCTACTGGGATCTCAGAATCCTGACATGCTCAGTTCTCAGATGCTGGAGGACGGTGACTACCCAAGGGTAACTGGACTGGCTTGGAGGGACGACAAGGAACTGTGGTTCTGACTACAAGCGGTAGTCTCATGGTATTACCAAAAGGGGTCCAGCTGCCAAATAAAAGAGCATGTGCCCTAATTTTGTCCACCTAACCCCTTGCAGTAGTACCTCAAGACTACCATTAAGGGTCAGAGTTACCATTTTGAATGTGGGCATATGACAGACCAAGAGCACCCAGGGATCACTTTTGCCCCACCAGGGATACCTCTGGTAAGTGCCAGGGAAGGGGGGAGAGGTAGGTTAGGGTGCTCAATGGCGAGGAGGGGGGAAATCAGGGGAGTTGAGGATACTTAATGAAAGGGTGACTGGTAGAGTTAAGGATTTTCATCGGTGGGGTAGATGAGGATGTTTAATGAGAAGGGATGTTCAGGGGGAGTTAAGGATGTTCATAGTGGGTGGCAGGTAGGTGAGCATGCTCATTGGGGAGCTTAAACTTTGGTTTCACATGTGTCTTTTTGCAATATTATCTTGTTATTTATTCATTCTTCATTAAGTTTTTATGTTCTTATTGTTTAGTTTACAATGTAAATTTTCACAGTTAAGTTCTTAAGACATTCTTTTATGATTTTAGAATATTTTCATAGTTTATTTTGTATAGTTTATTTTTACCAAATAATTGGATGCATCATCAATGAGATTACGATACAGTGCCTCCCTAACATATTCCTAGGTATACCACCCTCTCATGATCATTTATGGGCACTGGTACCCAGAGTGTTATGTTTATCCCATTTTTCACCTCCACTCAAATTCCTGACTGTGTCTTATTTGTATTAACATTCCATTGGCCTTACTGACTAATTTTAATTGTCATATATTTCTTTAAAAGATGATTTTGTTTTTGATATACCCTCTAAATTTTTTAGATGGATTCCATGATTATATGTATGCTTCATTGTAGTATTAAAGTCTATGCTTTTTAACTTTTTGTTTATTATGTAATTATTGTTATTTGTTTTTAGACCCCTAAAGAAGGCTACATCAAAACGCGGCCATGTCAGGTCTTCTTGCTCTTAGCATCTACCTCAATAAATATAGTTGTTTCCACCTCGAACCTATTGGTCTGTTTTTCTCCTGCAAGTTTGTGTGCTTTTGTTTGGACCAGCAAGTAGTTACTGCATGAAGTAGTGCTGCGACTATGTGGTAAATCTTGTTGTTGTTAAGTGCCACAGAGTCAATCTTGACTCATGGTGACCCTGTGGATAGTTATCCTACACTGTGCTCAATCTTGAGTCAGGCGGCTAATTGTTGATAAAGCGGCATCCACATTGTAGAAACAAAAACATGACAGCAGAAAAAGACCAAATGGCCTATCTAGTCTGTCCTTTCATATCAACTGCTATAGTCCCTTTTTTTCCTTTAGAGATCTTCTGTGTTTGTCCCATACTTTCTTGAATTCAGATACTGTCCTTGTCTCTACTACCTCCATTGGGAGACTATTCCACACATCTACCACTCTTTCCATAAATAAATATTTCTGCATATTACTGCCAAGTCTATCTCCTTTCACCCTCATCCTATGTCCCCTCATTACAGAGCTTACTTTCAATTGAAAGAGGCTCTCCTCCTGTGCATTTATGCCACAGAGGTATTTAAACACCTCTATTATATCTCCTCTATCCCGCAATTCATCATATTGCCTGTCACCCTCTTATGTCTACCTTCAACCTTACCAAGCATGTCTTTCTCTAACAATCTCTCTCTTTATATGATGTGTCCAAAGTATGAAAGTCAAAATCTTGTAATTTGAGCCTCAAAGAAAAGTTTTGATCTCCTCGAGTGTCAACTTATTTGTTCTTGGGTTGGGGGGGGGGTGCATAGTATACGCAGTATTCTTCACCAGCACTAAAATTAAAAGGCATCAATTTTCTTCCTGTCTTGCTTCTTCATTGTCTAACGATTGCATCTATGACGTTATTGAAAATATCATGGCTTCGACAAATCAAATCTTTGTAGGCAGAAATACATCTCTGCACTTGAAAGTCTAGGACCTTCATAGCTGTTTTCTCAAGAGCAAATACACTGTTGGATTTTTTGACTGCTTGTCGTTCCATTATTGATTATGAATAAAAGCTGGTTGAAGTTGTCCTCTATTTCTATTTCTTCTCCATCAAGGATGAAATTATTGATTTTGCCAGTTGTCAGGATCTGTGTCATCTTTGTGTTAAGATGCAGAACCATTTTAAGACTATGTTCCTTGATATTGAGAAGCAGATGTTTGAGACTGTCTTCACTTTCAGTCTCTGATGTATCATCGCCAGCATTGCGAAGGCTCTCTATGAATCTTCCACCAGTCTTCACGCCTCAGTTTTCTTCATAGTCTTGCTTCTCTGATGATTTGTTCTGCATAAAAATTGAACAGGTGTGGGGAAAGTATCCAGCCTGGTCATACACCTTTGCTGATTTTATTTATTTATTAAACTGGTTTTAATATATCATTTTTCTACCAGGCAAAACAGGTTACATGGAACAAAAAGAAAATGGTTTACATGGAACAATTGAAAACGTGTACAGGCAACTTTATACAGATAAAACTAAATTATAAGCAGCATTTTATTCTGTTTCTCCTTGCTCCATTCAATCTGTTGCTTCTTGGTCAATGCAAAGGTTATACAGGAGAAATATCAGGTGTTCTGGTAAACCCATGCTTTATAATGTGGTTCAGAGTTTTTCATGATTACTAAAGCTGTAACTTTTACTGCATGCTAATTCCCAAAGTACTGCTTCTGATACTTTAGTAAATAAGCTACTTAGTTCTCAGCTTGCAGACGGGTTAGCTAAAATAGTTAATTCATCTTTACTAGAAGGATGCTTACCTCCAAGCCATAGGCAGGCTTTGATTTGCCCATTCTTGAAGAAACAAAATGACCACCACTGAATCCTAGAAATTACCATCTTATCTTCAGGTGGCCCATATTGGCTAAGGTTATTAAGCAAGCAGTATGGAGCAGATTCAGGAATATGTAGATAAGAACAAAATTGTAAATGACTATCAATTTAGTTTTAGACCTAGCCACAGAACTGAGACACCATTAACCTCTATTTTGGATAATTGGCATGTGCTATTTTAGTCCAAAGAGGCAACACTGTTGGTTCTACTGGATATATTTGCTGTATTTGGCGCTTTTGATTTAGTAATTCATAATCTTAATGCTGCAGACTTACAAGCTATGAAAATGGTTGAACAGTTTAAAATGGTTTTATTCTTATTTATCAGACAGCTGCAAGTAAGAATTGATTTGGGAGTGTCAGCAGGTTTGAATTGCCTAAGGTATTCCCTCAGGGCTCTACTCCATCAGCAACTTTGTTGCATTTGTGTCTGCATCCTTTTTGTAATGTACTAAGGTCACTTAAAAATAAAAGAAATACAAAATGAAAATTCATTTTTTAAAAAAAATATTTATAATCCACCATTCCAAAGCAGCTTACAACAGTACATACACATTATACAGCAGACAAACAAGAAAATTAACATTCATGCCTGTACAATAAATCTACCCAGCCTATCACTTCCACTCCATCATTAACAAAGTAAGGTGGGGGAAGAGGGGTACTATGCATATACACCAACTGAACTATGACCTACTTGCCTACAGATGTGAATTTTACTCTATTATTGCTGAAAATATTCTGATGTTCTCTCATTAGCTTAGTGCCAATCGTTTGGCCTTACATTTGAATAAGTTGGCCCTTAAAATGGAGGATACTGAAAATCACATGAGGTGAAATAACCTAAGAATCAGGGGTGTGCCTGAAAGACCGGAATGTGGCAATGCTAGGCAAGTGGCATACGAAATTTGCCAGGCCATTCTGCAACATGGAGAAGCGGGGAATGAACCCTGCAAAAAAAAAAATTGAGCGAGCTCAAAGGATCCTTGGACAGCCGAGTGTGCAATGGGCCTGCAACATTATAAATGTGTCTCTACAAATATGAGGTGAAAAGACATAATAGCGCAAAAAATGCGGCCTCTAGTCAAGCTGTTCTGGAAGGGTTGCAAAGTGGTAGTATACAATGATTTATCAGCGGCCATGATGGTGCAAAGGAACTGTTCCACCCGATCACGCTAAAGCTACAGCAGGGACCGTACCAGTACCGGTGGCTTTATCTGGCAGGGTTGGCATTCATGGTCAATGGCATTACAAAATAAGCTCTTACACCACAGGAAGCAGTGACAGAGATGCATGTGCTGGGGACTGAAGGTGTTATGCTGCCAGGCACTGAACCTGAGGAAGTCCGGAATATACGCCAGAAGTGGTAAAAGGTCCCCAACTAGAGGGGAGGGCAAGAAGCCCCAGATGGGGCAAAAGAGTAAAGTGACTTGATCAGGGAGCAGCGGGATCAAGGTGGAAGAGATGGACTTGCCAGCCGAGCTGATGGGCCTACATAACTAGGACCGACTACTTTTGGACTTTATTTGGACAATTGAGGACTTGATGTGTTACAGAATATTGAGAGGGTGTTTGCCAGTGTCTCTGAACGGTAATGGGGCCTAGGGGAGGGAGGGAGGGAGATTGGAAGGGTGGAGGTGATTGTATGGGATATGGATGAGATATAAGCAGAGGTAGTGAGGAGTGGAGGTGGTATGTATGGGGGGGAGAATGGTGGGTGTAAAGGGGGGAGGAGGAGGACGCTGGGGAGATTGTCTGGGAATAGGTCGTGAGGGAAGGAGGTGGAAAAATGCTAATAGAGAAGAGGATCTGTCGGGTGGGTCACTACTCCAGGTAGCAGGAGGTGGCAGGAGAGTGGAGGGATGTACAGTGGGTAGGGGAGTGAGTGAGTAGGATTGGGGGAGAGATGGGTGGGGGGCTGCCAAGAAGTGGAGGGGCAGTGGGGCGACAGTTGTGGGATGGGATGATCAGTTCACATGGTTTCAGTTGGTCTCACTCAATGAAAAGGGTTTAGGATCTTGGGGAAAACACAGCCTGTTGTGGTGCAAGATGGCTCACTGGGGAGCAGATTAATGCTCATTCAGGAGACACATTTGAAAAGGGCTCACGCTTATTTTATTTATTTACAGTTCTTCTATACTGCGCTTTTTAGTATCAGTGCGGTTTACAAGTAACAAAATATTGCCACAGACAAACGGCCTTAGGCTTACATTGTAACAGAATGGATAACTTGGGGATGTAACTGGGGAAACTATGTACAATTGCAGTATACAAACTATATATAAGTACAAACAGTAGTGGTTGGGAGGCTATTTACAATTTATAATACATGGTGGAAGGATGTGATTTATGCTTTGTCTAGGTCAGGTTATGGGTGTGTTAGGGGCTTTATGAGTGAGTTGTGGTGTGGGGAGTGGTTGTGTTGGGGTAGGGTGGGCAAAGTGTAGGAGGAACAAGTGATGCTTAAGAGCTTTCCTGAACTGAGGAAGGTCCCTAATTGCTCTGATGTGAGGTGGGAGGTTGTTCCAGCATCTTGGGGCATAGAATGCAAAGGATCTATTTCTGGTTGTTTGTGTGCATTTTGTCGCTTCCAAAGGTATAATTAAAATCATCTTCATACCTTATGAATGGAAATGTAAAAAATACCCTAATGTGTTTTAGGCTTTCAGGCAGGGTGCGCACAAGAAGGGGGAGGGGGTATTCTGATATCACAAGCACACAGCATTGAAGTGAAACAGGAAGTGTGGGATAGTAATAGTGTGGGATAGTAATAGTGTGGGATAATATGTATATAGTTTCCCCGGTTTTTCTTCCATGTTCAATTCCCTGTTCTCTGTAAAACTCGATGTTGTTTGTATACATTGTAGTATCTTTGTTCGATGTACACCGCGCTGATTTTAATAGCGCGGTACAGAAGAATTGTTAAATAAATAATAATAATAAATAGTAAAGGGCTGTACCTGATACTGGAAGAGGTGATTGATGGAGTGGCAGTGGTACTAGCAAATGTGTATGTCCCAAATGTAGCACAAGGGTCCTTTTTTTGAAGAGATAATGAAAAGACTGCTGCACTTCTCCACAGCCCCACTGATACTAGGAAGGGATTTTAATTTGACCAGGGAATAGAGGCTAGATAACTCTAGGGGCCAATCGTGAGGAGAGAGGGGGAACATCTATGTAAACTAGGGCAGCTGGTGGTCACACACAACCTGGTGGATAGCTGGAGAGTATGGGAAGGGATGAGAAATGTATATATTTTTCACTCACATCCCCACTAATGTTAGATATGTTTTGGCTAGACTATACATGAGTGATCTATATTGCACAAGTAGAAATTTGTGAAATTACATGGTTAGATCATGCCCCTATAGCAGTGGTTCTCAACCTTTTTTGTACCGTGACCCCTTTTACCATTGGTCAACTTG
Organism: Ichthyophis bannanicus; assembly: GCA_033557465.1. Classification (NCBI taxonomy): domain Eukaryota; kingdom Metazoa; phylum Chordata; class Amphibia; order Gymnophiona; family Ichthyophiidae; genus Ichthyophis; species Ichthyophis bannanicus. The sequence continues at coordinate 239,843,623 of CM066042.1, read as the reverse complement.
TGGTGACCCCCAATGATAAAATCAAATGCATCTCTCTTCCTTTACCGTTAACACATTGTCGCTGTAATCATTTGTTGAATTATTAATATATTATAGGCCTTTGCAATATGTTTTTATTTATAAAATTTACTTATTTAAACCACAATAATTAATCACAATAACAAGTAACAATATTTGATTTCAAAATTATGATGATTTTGTAGTCAAATCACTAATATGAAATAAAATTATTTTTTCTACGTTTGTTGTCTGACCAATTTATTCTCTGATCATGCTGGTCCCGATCTGAGACTTCTGCTTTCCTGTCTTCTCTTAGCTCTCTTTCTGTGGTCTATGGTCCATCTGCCATTTCTTATCTCTTCTTTCGGTTTCTTCACTTCTTTCCATCAGCCTATTTCCAGTCCCAGTAACCCTCCCCAGTATCAGCCCCTTTCCAGTCCTCACTCTCAGAACCTTCCAATGTCAACTTGCATTCCCATGACTGCCACTGGTGTACATGCCCTTCCAGTGCCCCTCCTTCCCCACTGACCAGTCCCTTCTAGTACAAATACCATGGCAGCCCCTCTCAGATCCACTCCCTTCCAGTTCCATTCTCCCATCCCCTCGTATCAGCCCATTTGTAGCCTTAGCCCCCAGTTTTCTTCCAGGGCCAGCAGCTCTATCCTCCCCTCCCTACAATCAGCCCATTCCCAGTTGAAGAACCCCAATCAGCTTGCTTCCAGTGCTAGTCCCCCCCCTCAACCCCATTACCAGTGCTAGCCTCCCCTAATCAGCCCAATACCAGTCCTACCCACCCCCCATCAGCTCATTACCAGTCCTAGCCTCTCCTAATCAGCTCATTTCCAGTGCTAGTCCCTCCTCAACCCCATTACCAGTGCTAGGCTCCTCTAATCAGCCCATTACCAGTCCCACCCCCCCCCCACCCCCATCAGTCCATTTCCAGTCCTAACCTCCCCGATCAGCTCATTTCCAATGCTAGCCCCTCATCAGTCCATTACCAGTCCTACCTCCCATCAGCACATTACCAGTCCCAACCCCCCCTTGATCAGTCCATTCCCAGTCCTAGCCTTCCCTAATCAACCCATTACCAGTCCTAGCCCCCCCCCATCTGCCCATTATAATCCTATTATGATCTACCCACCAATCAGATCAAGACCAAAGACCAAACCCCCTCCCCCACCACTTGTAGATAGGAAAGTATAATAGCACACATTGTAACCAGATCACCGGAAACAAACCCCCTCCCCCTCCACATAGTCATCAGAATGTATAATAGCGCACAATGTAAATAGTTCAACGTGAATCTAATATACCCAACTCACACACACACATCCTGGACCACTGCATGACCACCCCTAAAACACTATTGTGATTGTGTGCTGTGAAAACCGCCTTGATTCAAGGAAAAGGCGGTATAGAAATCCTTTTAAATAAATAAATAAATAAACCGCACTGTCTCTCCCCTCTGTCCAGCATTTATCCCCCGTCTGTCCAGTATGTCCCCCTGTCTCATCCCTTTGTCCATGTCAGCCCCCCCCCCCCCGCCCTCCCTCCATGTCAGCCCCCTCCCTCCATCCATCTCCCCATGTCAGTCCCCCATCTGTCCATGTCAGCCTCCCTCCCTCCATCCATCCATGTCAGCCCCCCTCCCTCCCTCCATCCATCCATCCCAGCCCCCCTCCCTCCATCCATGTCAGCCCCCCTCCCTCCATCCATCCATCCATGTCAGCCCCCCTCCCTCCCTCCATCCATCAATCAATGTCAGCCCTCCCTCCCTCCATGTCAGCCCCCTCCCTCCCTTATGTTAGTCCCGTTGCAGGTTCCCTGCCCCCACCTCCCCACTCCCTGTCTGCCTGCTACTGCCCTGTTCTTCTTCTGCAGCTGCGGCTCCCTGCCACTTAGGGAGCCGCGGCTGAGCCTGTGAAATCGTTGTGGAGCCTTCCTGTCTCTCGACGGGCTCCGTGCAGCATTGTCCCGCCTCCAAAAGAAGTGGTAAACAACTTCCTTTGGAGGGGGGACAATGCTGTACAGAGCCCGTCGAGAGACTGGACGGCTCCGCAATGGTTTCACAGGCTCAGCCACAGTTCCCTAAGAGACAGGGAGCCATGGCTGCATTAGAAGGGAAGCTGTGAGTTTGCCGGAAATTGCCGCTGCCGAGAAGCGGACTCGGCAGCAACTTGTGCGCTTTTTTTTTTTTTTAAACAGCGGAGTGAGGCGACCCTGGCTAAATCCTGTGGCGACCCCTGTGGGGCTTGCGACCCACAGGTTGAGAACCGCTGCCCTATAGGGATGAAGTTGCAATGGGGGCAATGGGCACTTCATCTGAAGTTCTGGAAGTTGAAAGACTCCTTGCTGGAAAGTGAGGCCACTGTACAGAAGCTAGGTAAGGCTATTGAAGAGTATTACCAACTAAATGGAATGGGTAGGCTGGAGGAGAGTAATCTATGGGACAGTTTAAAAACAGTGGTGAGGGGATACCGATATCTGAAGCGACGTACCAAAAGGAAGTGCTCCAGGGGGAGGAATGGAACATTTGTGCAGCGTTGAATTGGTTGGAGGGGATACACTCGGAGAAGGGCTGAGAGTGGTTACTTGATAGGATTAAAGAGCTTCAGCTGCAGCTTTTGAGTCTGATGCATAGAGATATTGTGTTCAATCTGGAATGTGTTAAACCAGTGGTTCTCAACCCAGTCCTCAAGGCCACCCAGACCAGTCAGGTTTTAAGAATATCCACAATTAATATGAATGAGATAGATCTGCATGCACTGCCTCCATTGTATGCAGATCTATATCATGCATATTCATTGTGGATATCCTGAAAAACTGACTGGACTGAGGGTCCCAGAGGACCGGGTTGAGAACTACTGCATTAAACAAATGTATTTTGAATGGGGAAATAGATCAGGCCAGTTATTGGCAGCTAAATTGAAGGCTCAAATCAGACAACAAGTAGTTTTGAAACTGAGGAATGATAAGGGGGTGTTGCGGTTTGAAGAGGAGGAAATGAGAGAAATTTTTTCCAAGTACTACCTGCAGTTGTATCAGAGTGAGCAGCGGGCGGGAAAGGAGGACATCTGATCCTATCTGAAGGTGTGTGCAATCGGCTCGATCGCTGAGATTGAGGCGGCACGATTGGATTGGGCTATAACTGTTGTAGAAATTCAAGGGGTGAAAGCAGAGAAGGTCCCAGCCACGGAGGGCTGGGTCCCTGATTCCATGTATGCAGCGGGGATCCTCAAACCTGGAAAAGATGGAACTGTCTGTGGGTCATATCAACCAATTTCTTTGATTAACCTGGATGCCAAGGTATTTGCGAACATTCTTGCTAATAGGCTGCAGGGGGATATTGCGAGGTGGTCCGGGAGAACCAATTGGGCATTATAACAGGACAACAAGCAAAGGATAATCTTAAGGAAGCTGTTGTGGAAGCCCTAAACTGGGGGATGGGGGGGGGGGGAGAGGATTCGGTGCTGGACGCAGAAAAAGCTTTCAACAGTACAATAGGGGTTTATGTGTTGCCTAGATTAATGTTCTTATTTCTCGTCCTACCAGTCCAGAAACTAGATAAGATCTTGAGAGCCTGGCAGAAACATATTTGATTTCATCTGAAAGAAAAGACCACCCAGAGTGGAAAGACAGAAGAAGGGGTGAATTGGGCATCATGTACTTGACTGGGTATTATGTACGCGAAATGTTAAGTGGGGTGGATAAGTAAGGTAGAGGGGATGGAGGAAAAGCACTGAGTGTTGAGTGAACACGAACTGGGTGGCCCAGTCCCATTGGGGAGGTTAGCTTCGCTACCAGCATGAGAAAAGGTTATGAAGAGAACATCCCCTTTGTAAGGCACATCTTGAAGGAGCGTTTATATGGAAAGAAACTGTAGTACTGGAATACTCCTCTCCAGTTCAAAGAGAACTTCCGGCCAGTTCGTATATATGGAGTATATCAGGAGTGTAGGAGGGTTGGGTTGGATAAGGTGGGGAAGTTGCTGTATATTGAAGGCAGAATAGTGAGTTTCAAGGTATTGCTGTTAAGTGCCGTTGAGTCGGTGTCAACTCATGGCAACCCTCTGGATAGTTGACCTAAACTTTGTCAACAATGAGCCGCCTAACTGAAAACCGAACAGAGTGGCACTCATAGCTGCTCTTATTGTATCGATCCATCTAATTTCTGGCCTTCCTCTTTTGTGTTGACCTTCTATCTTGCCAAGCACTATCTCTCTTTCTTCACATGATGAGTCCAAAGTATGAAAGTAAAGTCTTGTCATCTGAGCTTCTAAGGAAAGCTTAAATTTGATCTCCTCTAGTACTGACTAGTTTGTTCTTCGGGCAGTCCATGATATACATAGAAACATCATGACAGAAAAAGACCACATGGCCTATCTAGTCTGTCCTTCCATATCAACAACTACAACAGTCCACTTTTTACCTTTAAGAGATCCTCTGTGTTGGTCCCATGCTTTTTTGAATTCAGTTACTGTCCTCATCTCTACCACCTCCACTGGGGAGACTATTCCACGGATCCACTACTCTTTCCGTAGAGAAATATTTCCGCATATCACTCCTGAATCTATCTCCCTTCACCCTCATCCCATGTCCCCTCATAGCAGAACTTGCTTTCAATTGAAAGAGGCTCTCTCTCTGAACATTTATGCCACGGAGGTATTTAAACATCTCAATCATATCACCTCTATCCTGCCTTTCCTCTAAGGTGTACATATTAAGATCCTTAAGTCTGTCCTCATATGCTTTATGATGAAGCCCACTAATCATTTTAGTAGCCACCCTCTGCACCGACTCCATCCTGTTCACATCCTTTTGAAGGTGCGGTCTCCAGAATTGCACACTATACTCCAAATGAGGTCGCACCAAAGACTTATACAGAGGCATTATCACCTCCTTTTTTCTGCTAGCCATTCCTCTCCGTATGCACCCAAGCATCCTTCTAGCTTTTGCCGTCGCCTTTTCTACCTGTTTAGCTACTTTAAGATCATCAGACACAACCACGCCTAGGTCCCGCTCTTCTTTAGTGGACAAAAGTACTTCACCTCCTATACTGTATTGCTCCCTTGGATTGCTGCAGCCCAAATGCATGACCTTACATTTTTTAACATTAAATACCAGCTGCCAAATTCTAGACAATTCTTCAAGCTTAGCTAGATCCCTCCTCATGTTATCTACACCTTCCTGGGTGTCTACTCTATTGCAGATTTTGGTATCATCTGTAAAGAGGCAAACCTTACCCGACAGCCCTTCCGCTATATCACTAACAAAGATGTTAAAAAGAATCGGACCAAGGACAGATCCCTGGGGCACACCACTGGTAACAACCTTCTCCTCAGAGTGAGCTCCATTTACTTGTACTCTTTGTCGCCTCCCACCCAACCAATTTCTAACCCAAGCAGTAACTTTAGGGTCCATCCCTCGGGTGCTCAGTTTGTTTATAAGTCGCCTGTGAGGAACATTGTCAAAGGCTTTACTGAAATCTAAATACACCACATCTAGAGCTCTCCCTCGGTCCAACTCCCTGGTCGCCCAGTCAAAGAAATCAATCAGATTTGTCTGACAAGACCTGCCTCTGGTGAATCCATGCTGCCTTGGATCCTGTAATCCGCTGGACTCCAGAAACCTCACTATTTTCTCTTTCAGCAGCGTTTCCAATAATTTACTCACCACCGAAGTTAAACTAACTGGCCTGTAGTTTTCAACCACATCCTTACTTCCGCTTTTGTGTAAAGGCACCACATAAGCCTCTCTCCAGTCCTTTGGCACCACTCCCGACTCCAACGAGGCATTGAAAAGGCCAGTCAGTGGAGTAGCTAGAACGTCCCCAAGTTCCCTCAATATTCTAGGGTGTATCCCATCTGGTCCCATCGCTTTGTCTACTTTAAGTTGAGCTAGTTTCTCATGAACACAGTCTTCTGAAAATTGTTCAAGATGTCCCTCGCTTCTGTTCCTATTTGTGGGTGTTTTCTGAGGTCCTGCTCCTGGTTCTTCATCTATGAACACAGAACAAAAATATTTGTTAAGCAATTCTGCTTTATCCTTATCAGCTTCTACATATTCCCCCCCTGCACCCTTGAGTCTGACAATACCACTTTTGCCCTTCCTCTTCTCACTAATATATCTGAAAAATGTCTTATCCCCCCATTTTATTGCATTGGCTATTTCCTCCTCCTTTTGAATCTTTGCCTTCTTGACTACTTTGCTAGCTTCTCTAAGTTTTTCCAAATACAGATGCCTGTCTTCCTCTCTCTGTGATCTCTTGTATTTCATGAAGGCCTCCCTCTTTTTCTTCACTTTTTCAGCTACTTCCTTAGAAAACCATAGCGGTCTCCTTTTCCTTTTGCCTTTATTTACCATTTTAACAAAAAGGTTGGTTGCCCTTAAAATATCCCCTTTCAGTTTTGCCCACTATTTTTCTACATCCCCCAGCTGTTCCCATCCCACTAACGACTCCCTGAGGTATTGGTCATCTTCGCAAAGTTAGTCTTCCTAAAGTCTAATATCCTCACCTTGGAATGGATTCTAACAGCCCTAGTCCTAATACTGAACCACACCATCTGGTGATCACTGGATGCAAAATGATCTCCCACTACAACATCAGAAACACTTTCACCATTGGTAAGCACCAAGTCCAGTATGGTCCCTTCACATGTGGGGCCTGTTACCAATTGCCTGAATAGTTCTCCCTGTAGAGAATCCAGGATCTCCTTACTTCTAGATGATACTGCAGCAGGAATGTGCCAAACAACATCTGGCATATTGAAATCTCCTATCAGTAGCACTTCCCCTTTCCAAGCAATGCTGCGGATGTCTTCAATTAACTCTCTGTCCACCTCTTCCTCTTGTGAGGGAGGTCTGTATATCACACCAATGCAAATAGATTTCTCTTTCCCTCTTTCTAGTTTAACCCACAATGCCTCCTCTCTCCCTTTTAAGCTCTGTAATTCCAAAGCTTTAATAGTAGTTTTTACATATAGTGCCACTCCTCCTCCCCTTCTTCCTACCCTGTCCTTTCTGAATGAAGTATAGCCAGGTATAGTTACATCCCAGTCATGGTTTTCTGTGAACCATGTTTCTGTAACTGCCACTAAATCCAAGTCAGCCACTCCCACCAAAGCTTTAACATCAGGGATCTTATTTCCCATGCTACGGGCATTTATACACACTGCTTTCCATTTGTTACCCGTGTTACCCATTTCCATAAAGGTATTTAAATGTATCACCTACCTGGGGGCTTTCACTTACCTGGGGCTTTCTTCACCTATCCCCAACGAATCTAGTTTAAAGCCCTCTTCAGTAGATTAGCCAGTCTACTACCGAAGATGCATTGACCTTTCTTAAACAGATGGATGCCATCTCTGCTCTGCAACCCTTGTAACAGCATCCCATGGTCTAGGAAACCAAAACGCTCTCAATGACACCATCCACGCAGCTATGCATTCATCTCCAGGATGCCTTGGCCTTTACCCTCAACAGGGAGGATTGAAGAGAACACCACCTGTGCACCTAACTGCTTCACCCTCTGTCCCAGAGCCATGAAGTCACTTTTGATACGTTCCGAGGTATACCTGGCAGTATCATTTGTTCCAACATGGATTAGCAACATTGGGTAATAGTCAGTGGGCTTGATGAGTCTCGGCAAACTCTCCGTAACATCTTGGATTTTGGCACCAGGCAGACAGCATACCTCTCTGGACATCAAGTCTGGTCGGCAGATGGACGCCTCAGTACCCCTCAGAAGAGAGTCTCCAACTACCACTACCCTTCGTTTCCTTCTGGTCACTGATTCTGCAACTTTGGGGTACTTTAACTCTGATTCTTCCCTTTCCAGGGATGCTTTCACCTCCTCCACTTCCAGGGCTGCATAATGGTTCTTCAATTCAAGGGCTGGAGAAGTTGGATTGGTGATTTTGCAGGACCTGGTGACTTGCGTCCAACCATCAACATTCTGTTGGAACCCATCTTCTCCTGTGCTGGAGAGCTTGGTTGCTGCAAGAAGCATCTCATCAATGTACTTCTGTCTTGAATGCTCCTCAGCCTCGCCACCTCCTCTCTGAGTTCCTCCACTTGTTTCCTCAGAGCTTCAGCAAGCAGGCACCCTGCACATGGAACTGGTCCTTCAACTGGCATTAGGACTTCTGTCTGGACCAAGGCAGAAGCTGTAACGGGGGCAACAGCTTTAACAATACGATTTTTCCCAGACATTGTTCTGTTCGTGGAGCTTAGGTATCTGTTAAAGCAAAAGAGAGAGATCTACCAAGTACCAGCCGGTTTCGCAGCTGTCCTTTCAGAGAAAAAGCAGTTAAATCTCTTTAATTATATTCAAAATGTGCTGGTCCAATTCTCTGTGATTTGTTAAAGGAGGAGGTGCCCTATAAAGCAAGACTGCTCACTAGGGGTGGGTGGGAGTCGGGGTGGGTAGGGAGGGAACTAACACCTGATTAGGTGTTAACAGCTTCTAAACCTGAGGAGGTTACTAGAGTTCAGCAAAAGGTCCCCTAAAGCACCCAAAAGAAAGTAACCTTGCTTTAAAAATATACAAAAAACCCTTTTAAGAGCTCCCAGTCAGAGAGCTAGCAATGTAATATAATAAAAACAAACAAACCCTCAAATCCTTACTGTCTGTTGATCTGTAGAGCCCTGGTTAGGAAAGCCTCAACAGGGCAAGGCACTGGAGCCTTTTATGCAGGCCTCAGCTGCACTCAGGAAATCAAGCCCACTAAGTCCTGATTAGGTGTTAGCAGTTTCTAAACCTGAGGTTACTAGAGTTCAGCAAAAGGTCCCTAAAGCACCGAAAAGAAAGTAACCTTGCTTTAAAAAATATACAAAAAACCCTTTTAAGAGCTCCCAGTCAGAGAGCTAGCAATGTATTCGCTAGTTTTCGTCGCCAGCACCAAAATTCAAAGGCATTAATTTTCTTCCTATCTATCTTTTTCATTGTCCAACTTTTGCATCCAAATGTTACTGAAAATAACAGGGCTCGGACAAGTCGAATCTTTGTATGAACAGAGACATCTCTGGCTCTTGAGAATCTTGTCTAGCTCCTTCATAGCCATTTCACAAGAGCAAGGCATTGGATTTCTTGACTGCTTGTCCTTTCTTTAATGATTGTTGATCCAAGTAGGTTAAAGTTGTCAACAATTTCAATTTCTTCTGCATCAATGATTAACTTATTGATTTTACCAGTTGTCAGGATCTTTGTCTTCTTAACGGTAAGGTGCAGGCACATTTTAAGACTATGCTCCTTGATCTTGAGGAAGCAAATGTTTCAGATCATCTTCACTTTCAGCCACTGTGGTATCATCAGCAAAGCAAAGGCTGTTGATAACTCTTTCACCAATCTTCACATCTCGATTATCTTCATACAGGCCTGCTTCTCTGTTGTTGTTGTTGTTGTTCTGCATATAAATTAAAGAGGTAGGGGGGAAGTATGCAGCCTTGTCATATACCTTTGCTGATTTTAAACCATTCTGTTTCTCCTAGTTCCAGTTGAACTGTTGCTTCTTGATCAATGTAAAGATTATGCAAGAGAACCATCAGGTGTTCTGGTATACCCATGCTTCTTGTTGTAGTCCAGAGTTTCTCATGGTTTACACAGTCAAAAAACTTGCTGTTGTCAATAAAACACATATGGATATCCTTTTGGTATTCTTTTGTTTTTTCAAGGATCCAAGGTATTACAGGGTCAATTTCTGCTAGGTGAGGACCAGGAGATTTTTTTTTTACAACCAAGTAAAGCGCTATGTGCAGTCCAGCTGGCTCAGGGGCCTTAGATTTGGTCCCAAGACCGAGTATGAAGTGATGATCTCTGACTAGGAGGGGTCCCGAGGGCTACTGTCAGCATTATATACAATGATCATCCAAGATCAGAAGGAGGCGCCTCAGTTCCGCAGGTGTGGGAGGAGAAGCGGGGGGAGCGGAGCTGAAAAGTTATTTTTGAAAACACTAAGAAGCTCTCTATAATGGCCTCAATACTGGAACATGGAAGGCACTCAAATGGATACTGGGGATGAGCTGAAGACTTCTCAGAGTAAAGCCATCATTTGTGATATGGTTGGATCTGCTGATGTAGCAGTGCATGAAAAGAGTCAGAAGTTGCAAAGATGTCTTACAAATTGGGACATGGAACGTACGAAGCATGAACCAAGGGAAACTGGAGGTGGTCAAGAATGAAATGGAACGTGTACAACTTGATCTGTTGGGAGTCAGTAAACTGAAATGGACTGGCTTTCGGCACTTTGCATCTGATGATCATATGGACTACTATGCTGAAAACGAAAGACAAAGAAGAATTGGTGTTGCATTTATAATTAAGAAGAAACTTGCAAGAACTGTAATTAAATACCATGCAGTCAGCGAATGCTTAATTTCTATTCGTCTATGAGAAAAGCCCATCAATACAACTATAATTCAGGTATATGCCCCAACAACAGCTGCAGAACAGGATGAAGTTGATGAGTTCTATGAACAAGTACTGTACAAGCTGAAATTGACAGAACATGCAAACAGGGTATCCTGATAGTCTTGGGTGACTGGAACACAAAAGTTGGCAATAAAGAAGAAGGCAAAGTGGTTGGAAAATATGGACTTGGCAAAAGAAATGAAGCTGGAGAAAGACTGATAGAATTCTGCAATACCAATGATCTATTCATCTCAAACACCTTTTTTCCAGCAACACAAGTGGCGACTGTACACATGGACTTCACCCAATAGATTGTACAAAAATTGACTACATCTGTGAAAGTCAATGATAGAAAAGCTCTATAACATCAACAAAGACAACACCATCTGGAGCAGACTATGGCACAAATCACCAACTACTAATATGCGAACTCAAGCTAAAGTTGAAAAAGAGCAAGCTATTTATGAATATACCACCGGAATTTAAAGACGGCCTACAAAATCGATTTGCTGCTTTAGATACAAAATGACAGAGTTCCAGAAGAGTTATGGGATGACATCAAGAAGGCTGTGTTGGGAGAAAATGAGAAATCGCTACAAAAGGTGAAAAAGCAAAAATGGCCAAAATGGATTATCAAAGAATATCTGAAAATTGCCTAGAAATGCAGAGAAGCTAAAGCCAGACAAAGAGAGGCAACTGCAAAACTCAACAGAGATTTCCAATGTGCAGCAAGACAAGACAAGGAGAAGTAGAATGATGCATGCAAGGAAATAGAAGTAGAAACTATTAGAGGAGAAAAAAGATCTGCTTTCCAAAAGCTACGAGAGTTAAAAGAAAAAAATTCCAGCCTTGAATTGGAATGTTACAAGACGCTAAAGGATCCATGGTGAATGATGCTGAGAAAATCAAGAAAAGATGAAAAGAATATACAGAGTTATTATATGATAAAGATCAAGTGGACTAACAGCCGTTTCAATCTGTACCTTATGATCCGGAACCATTGGTGATGAAAGAAGAAATCGAAGCAGCATTGAAAGCCTTATCAAAAAACAAACTACCAGGCATTGATGGCATTCCTATTGAAGTATTACAGCAATCTGATGCAGCTGTTACCATACTTACAAGGCTCTGCCAGGAAATTTGGAAGACAACATCATGGCCAACTGACTGGAAAAGATCTGTGTTTATACCACTACTAAAAGAAAGGTGATCCAACTGTGGAAATTATCGCACAATCGCTCTGATCCCACATACCAGCAAGATTCTACTGAATATTATTCAGCAGAAAAATTAGAACCATACCTGGAACAAGAACTGTCCGACATGCAAGCAGAGTTCAAGACAGAGCTGGGAACAAGAGACATCATGGATGTGAGATGGATCCTTGAAAAGACTAAAGAATACCAAAAGGTTATCTATATGTGTTCTACTGACTACAGCAAGACCTTTGACTGTGTAAACCCATGAGAAACTCTGGGCCACATTAAGAAGCATGGGTATACCAGAACACCTGATCGATCTCTTGGCACCACCTTTACAGCAATGAGATGGATCGATACAACGGCAGCAGCTATGGGTGCCACTCTGTCAATAATGAGCCATCTGACTGAAGACCGAACACAGTTTAGGATAACTATCCAGAAGGTTGCCATGAGTTGACACAAACTCAACGGCACTTAACAACATACTGGTATGTGAATAAAAATTTACAAATTTAAAAAAAAAATTATATTCTGATGATCCCGAATTAAGCAGATTACAAAAAACATATGAAATAATATGAACATACAGCTAACAAACAGACCAAAACATGATGTCAAAATACCTATGTAAGTAATCCTCAAGAAAAATACACAAATGCTTGACTAAAATAAAAAACATTCTAGGTTTCTTCTAAAATTGGCCATATTTAAGTCTTAACCCTTTCCACTTGACTATCCCATCCCATGGGACATTTACATTTTCTCATTCCAATCACTTGTCCCACCATGTGGGACATATGAATAACATGCTAGTTTATGTTTTGTAGGTCTTAACCAAAATACAACATGATGGGATAATTGTAGAATGTGTATGTCATATTGGTTGTAATTTGGCCAATTCTTTGTTAAATTTTTTTTCCAATCTGGCATGAGCAACACAGAAAATTTATCGGAGTGGAAAGGGTTAAGATAACAGGAAATTGATTCCACTACAAAGGCCTAGAAAGGGACAGGCTTTTGTTACAAAAACTAACTGCACGGATACCTCCAAGGGTTGGTATCCTCAGTAAACTCTGCTTGAGATCTTGAATGGCGAACACTTGCATTAAAGCGGTCTGGCATAAAGATAGAAAAATAAGTCTCTAAACACAATGCTTTATGCAGCATCACAATCTTACACTTACTACACCACTGAATAGGCAACCAATGAAGAGCATGCAACAATAAATTCTCATATTGGTCAAAAGACAAACTGCAGAGTTTTACACAACTTGCAGAGGTTTAATAGCAACAGCAGGTAGTCCAAACAATAGGGAATTAAAATAATCAATAGGGGTGGGAACGAGCTGCTGTAAAATTGTTCTCAAATCAAAGAGCTCAAGAAAAGGCTTTAGTCTAGACAACATCCAAAGCTTAAAAGGTGTTTTTTTTTTAACACTGCTTCTTGAATGTGAATGAAAGTTAATTTGGAGTCAATTAAGACCCCTAATCTGATGCAGCTGTTACCATACTTACAAGGCTCTGCCAAGAAATATGGAAGACAACATCATGGCCAACTGACTGGAAAAGATCTGTGTTTATACCAATGCTAAAGAAAGGTGATCCAACTGACTGTGGAAATTATCGCACAATCGCTCTGATCCCACATGCCAGCAAGATTCTACTGAAGATTATTCAAGAGACTACAACCATACCTGGAACAAGAACTCCCTGAAGTGCAAGCAGGGTTCAGGAAAGGGCGAGGAACGAGACACATCATTGCGGATGTGAGATGGATCCTTGAAAAGACTAAAGAATACCAAAAGGATATCTATTTGTGCTTTATCGACTATAGCAAGGCTTTTGACTATGTAAACCAATGTATGTCAATGTATGGCTGTTCCACATTGTACAAACCTGTTTCTTGTAAACCGCGCTGAAGCCGAATAGTGCAGTATAGAAAAACATTAAATAAATAAACCATGAGAAACTCTGGGCCACATTAAGAAGCATGGGTATACCAGAACACCTGATCGTACTCTTGCACAATCTGTACATTGATCAAGAAGCAACAGTTCGAACGGAACAAGGAGAAACAGAATGGTTTAAAATAAGCAAAGGTGTAAGACAAGGCTGCATACTTTCCCCCTACCTGTTTAATTTATATGCAGAACAAATCATCAGAGAAGCAGGACTGTATGAAGACAATAGAAAGGTGTGAAGATTGGTGGAAGACTCATCAACAACCTTCGCTATGCTGATGATACCACATTACTGGCTGAAAGTGAAGATGATATGAAACATTTGCTTCTCACAATCAAAGAACATAGTCTCAAAATGGGCCTGCACCTTAATGTAAAGAAGACAAAGATCATGACAACTGGCATAATCCCCAGGTTCATCGTTGAAGGAGAAGAAATTGAAATCGTGAACAACTTTAACCTACTTGGATCAACTATCAATAAAGAAGCAACAAGCAGTCAAGAAATTAGACAACGCATTGCTCTTGGCAGAATGGCTATGAAAGACCTAGATAAGATTCTCAAAAGCAGAGATGTCTCTCTCCATACAAAGATTCAACTTGTTCAAGCCATGGTATTTTCAATAACATCATATGGATGTGAAAGCTGGACAGTGAAAAAGATAGACAGGAAGAAAATTGATGCCTTTGAATTATGGTGCTGGCAGCGAATACTGTGTATACCATGGACTCCCGAAGAACAAACCAGTCGGTACTAGAGGAGATCAAGCCTAAGCTTTCTTTAGAAGCTCAGATGACAAGACTTCGACTTTCATACTTTGGACACATCATGCGGAGAGAGAGAGAGAGATCATTAGAGAAAGACATCATGCTTGGCAAGATAGAAGGTCAACGCAAAAGAGGAAGGCCAACAATGAGATGGATCGATACAATAACATTAGCTACGGGTACCAGTCTGTCAACAATGAGCCGCCTGACTCAAGATCGAACACAATTTAGGATAGCTATCCAGAGGGTCGCCATTTATTTATTTATTTAGTAAACATTTGTATACCGCTGCTTCCTACGATCAGCAGCGGTTTACTTTACAGAATCATAATGTATCGTACAATACATTGATTTTTAGGATACAGATTTCGATTGGGCGATGATTTGCATAAAACAGGAAATAGCAATTAGGTACACTATACATTGGATTGAGGCTCTCAAATCTAAATATACATTTGATTGAGTCGACTCTGACTCGACGGCACTTAACAACAACAACAAGACCCCTAAATATATCATAATTGACATATCTGCCACCCGTGAGAGTATTAAAAGTTCTGTTATAGATATTCATAACCAACCGTTACACACAGTTTAACTTTCAAAGCATCAACAGTCTGAACCATACGCTGAAGTAAAGTCCACCACAGGCATTCAAATCCACATTCAAATAACATTATATCGTATCTGTGTAGATTCGTTAGTTTATTTCTAAACATCATAAATAGTTGCAAAATGGAAGAAAGTAGATATTAAACAAGCCAAAGATAGAGCTGATCCTTGTGGCAAGCCACATACCATTGTGAACACCAGGAACAGGCGTCCCCAATAGTAACACTCTGCTCTCTGCCAAATTATTGAAGCCATTCAACTATTGCTGCACAGAGGCCAAGAGTCAAAAGAGCATGCAACAAAACAGGATGAGAAATAGAATCAAAGGCATCAGCAATGTCTAAAAACCCAACAATCACTGCTCTACTTTTTCCAACTTCTAAAAGCCAAGCATCAAGTATTTGGACTAGGCTTGTGTATTTCAGGATCTGTGAAATTTTTGTTACATCGATAGAACCTCTTACATTTTGAGGCTCCAGATTAACTGACCTATCAAATTTGGACATAGTAGATGACCAATAAAAAGTGAACTGCCCATGGAACTTGTTGGTTAATTACAAGAGGTTGTTTACTATCCAAAAAATATGCTTGGCATTAAAATTAATCAGGGCATTGGCCCTTTTCATTCATAAGAAACGTGACCAACTGCTCATAGCTAAGCGCTTGTTAAAATACTTTAAAAAAAATATCAGCTTACAGGGGAGTCAGAGAAGAGGGATTAATTGGAATATTAAATCCCCTAAAAAGATACAACTGGAGATATCAATTTCTAGAGCATTGAGAAACTCAATAAGCCCATTAGGGTTAATGTCTTGTAATGGAGGGATATAATAAGCAAATCACCCAAGACCGACAGGAAATTAATACCATCTCACAACCAGGCAATATCTCACAATATAGTAACAGTGTATGATGGCAGATAAAGACCAGTTATAAAGAATGCATTCATCAATAAATAATTAATTAGACTCCTCATCCCATTCCACCAGTTCTGGCAAACTTCATATTTGCACCCAGGACATAATTGATTCAAAATTACCAAATTGTAGTACTGAATCATGGATTTTGGATAGCAAACAGAGGGCTTTTCAGAGGTCAAAAGATCATAAAGCATAGTTACTCACCTGTAACAGGTGATCTCTTGGAACAGCAGAAATTTAGTCTTCACATACGTGTGATGTCGGTACTGATGGAGCCTGCGCAGGAACGCTTCCCAGCGTCCAATAGGAAAGCTTTTGGGAGCATCCCACTGTGCTTGCGTTGCAACCTTCCCGCCTTCCCAACTCTCCTTCCTCAGTTGAGTTTGTAGCTGAGAGAAAAGGAGAGAAAGAGAAAACCTACAACTACTAAGGGAGGAGGGTGGGTTGTGAAGACTAAATTCTTGCTGTTCCCGGAAATCATTTGTTTCAGGTGAGTAACTGCACTCCAGGAAGAAGCAGGAATGTAGTCTTCAATATGGGACTCCCTAGCTCCCAGATGCCAGAGAAAAATGTCCTCAGAACCAGTAGGTTTGCCTCAGGGTAGGTTTCAAGAGGTCATGGATCCTCCATGGCTGTCTGGTATTGCCAAATTCTAGGATGGAGGGTAGGAGTTGCCCTTAAGTCTGAAAGAGGTACTGGAGAACAGCCTGACCAAACATGGCATCCCAGTGGGAGTCCTTGTCAGACAGTCAAGAGCAGCAAAGGTATGGACTGAAGACCAAGTTGCTGCTTTGCAGATTTCGTCAATAGAGCATATATTTGCCATCGAGGTAGCCATGGCACGATTATGGGAAGTGACATGACCCTCAAGGGATAGTCCTGCTTTATCATAAGCAAAAGAGATACAATCTGCTATCCATTTAGAGAGAATCTATTTGGATACTGGCAATCCCAGGTGACTAGGGTCAAAGGAGATGAACAACTGAGAAGCCTTAAAGTGCTCTCGAGTTCTTGGAAGATAAAATGCTAAGGCACGTTTGTAGTCAAGAGTATGGAGGGTTGCCTCTGCCCTAGACGAATGTGGTCTAGAAAAAGAGAAAGGAAGGTAAACTGACTAATTCAAATGAATGGAGACACCACCTTCGGCATGAAGTGGGGGCAAGTTTTAAGGACGACCTTGTCATGGTGGAACCGTGTTTAAGGAGGGTCTGCCACCAAAGCTTGAAGCTCACTAATGCATCTAGCTGAAGTGAGGGCAATAAGGAGATAACCTTCCATGTTAGAAACTTTAGCGAGGTCATGGCCAAAGGTTCAAAAGGCGGCTTGAGAAGCTGCCCTAGAACAACATTGACATCCCACACCACTGGTGGTGATCTGATGGGAGGCTTGGTCAGCAAAAGCCTCTCATAAAGTGCACTACGAGTGGCTGTGAGGAAATCAGCTGTCCATCCAAGGGATGATGAGAAGCTGCAATTGCACTTAGGTGCATGCTTACTGAGTTGATCTTGAGACCGGATGAGGACAGGTGGAGGAGATACTGGAGGAGCACCTTCATTGGAGCCAAGAAGGGATTAAGATTCTTCTGGGAACACCAGTAAGAGAACCTATGCCACTTGAAAGCGTATGAATGTCTGGTGGATGGCTT
This sequence comes from Ichthyophis bannanicus, assembly GCA_033557465.1. NCBI lineage: Eukaryota > Metazoa > Chordata > Amphibia > Gymnophiona > Ichthyophiidae > Ichthyophis > Ichthyophis bannanicus. The sequence continues at coordinate 239,826,109 of CM066042.1, read as the reverse complement.
CCTGGAAGCTAAGTAAGGTTAAGACCTTGTAATGCTATGCCGTGGAGGTGAAGAGACTGCGGATTGGGATGGAGCAGCATCGCCTTCTCCTGGGAGAGTAGATCTGGAGCAAATCTGAGATCTAGGGGGTGAATCTGAGATAGACGTAGCAGGAGAGGAAACCACGGTTGATGTGGCCAGTGCGGGGGCTATGAGTATCATGAAGCCCCTGTCCACCTGAAGCTTGAAAAGCGTATTGGAAATTAGGGGAATGGAATGGAATGCATACAGGAGCCCTCAACCCCAGCGGAAGTGAAATGCATCCACTTGCTAGTTGCCCGACATGGGAGTCCTGGTGCAGAAGCGAGGAAGCTTGGCATTCTGCAGAGTGGCAAACAGGTCTATCTCCGGAGTCCCCCAGGTCTGAAAGATGAAGGATGCTGTCTCCATATGGAGAAACCATTTGTGCGGAAGAAGGATCCATCTCAATTTTCCTGCCAAGACATTTTGCTTACCTGAGAGTTACACCGCTTGGAGGTATATCTGATAAGCGATGGCAAAGCAACAGAGATGGAGAACCTCCCTGCAGAGGGGTCAAGATCCTGTTCCTCCCTGCTTGTTCATGAAACATGGCTACCTGATTTTCAGTCTGGATCAGGACCCTGTGGGAAAGCAGGTGTTCTTGAAACACCTTGAGGGCATCGAAGATAGCCCAAAGCTCTAGCAGATTTATCTGGAGTTGTGACTCCTATTCTGACCAAAGAGAGGAGAGATTCCTCAGATGGGCTCCCCACTCCAGTTTGGAGGCATCCATCGTCAGGGTACATTGATATGGAGGCATCTGAAAAGGTGACCCGACAAGGAAATTCTCTGGGGAACACCACCATTGGAGGGATGTGGCCAGAAGGGCAGAGACTCTGATCTTATCCCTGAGATGGCCTGAGGCCTGTTTCCACTGGGAGGCAAGAGCCCATTGGGCTGTGCACATATGCAGATGAGCATATGGAACTATGTGTACTGTTGAGGCCATATGACCTAGAAACTGCAGCATTTCTCAGGCAGTTAGGTGGTCTCTGAGACATACCTGAGATGCCAGTTGAATGAGATAAAAACAGCAAGGCTGGGGTAGAAACACCCTTGACTGCTGAGGGTTTAAGAGAGCTCCTATGACCTCTAATGCTTGAGTAGAAGCAAGATGGAATTTTGGAAGATTTACCCAAATGTTGAAGTATCTGCATGATACGGGAGAGAGACAGGCAGACCAACTGGGAGGTGCCTGCCTTTATGAGCCAGTAAGGGAAGACAAATATCCCTAGAGATCTTAGAAATGCAGCTACGACTGCCATGCACTTTGTGAAAAATCTTGGTGCAGGGGCGAGTCCAAAAGAAAGGACTTTGCATTGAAAGTGTCTTCCCTGAAACATGAAGTGTAGATATGTCCTGTGTTCTGGATGAATAAGGATATCTGTGTACGCTTCCTTTAGATCTAGAGAACAGAGCCAGTCTTGACTCTGGAGACTGGGGACCCACCTACCCTAAGAGATCATCTTGAACTTCTAGCAGATGAGAAACTTGTTCAGGTTTCTGAAGTCCAGGATGGGTCTGAATCCTCCAGTTTTCTTTGGTATGAGAAAGTACGAAGAATTGAAACCCATTCCATGTTGAGATGTTGGAACCTCCTCTATGGCAGTTGTGATAGAAGAGAAGTCACCTCCTGCAACAAAAGAGCAGTGAGAGGGGGCTGAGAATGATACTCCCTTACTAGGGTGGAGGGGGGCAGATTTTGTAGATGAAGTCTGTAGCCCTCTCTCGCTATGGTCAGTGTCCACTGCTCTGAAGTGATGAGATGCCACCTGTGGGCATAATGACAGAGTCTGCCGACAATGTGGAGGGGTTGGGGGTTCTCCAGAGGCAGAGTGGCTATGTTCTCTAGGAAGAAGTCAAAAGCCAGGAGCAGATTGAGCCTGTGTAGCTGGTTGAGTCTCAGGAGCCTGTGGCTTCTTTTGTTGTTTGGGAGGATGTTGTCTCTTTTGAGCACCCTGAGAGTTGGTATTGAAAAACAGGGGTGTAAGAAGGGTAAAACTTATTTTTCTTACTAAAGGAAGTTTTCTTTGCAGCTGCTTTCTTCTTAGCAGGGTTGACAGTATTCCTAGAAAGCCTATTTAAAGTATTCTCAGATTCTAACTGAGAAGCTTTATCCTGCCAGTCCTTGCCCAAAAGGTTTTCACCTGTGCAAGAGATATTACCCAGTTTATCTTGTATCCATTGTTCCAGATCTGATGCCTGAAACCAAGCAATCCTACATGCACTGATGATGTGCACGTAGGATGATGGGTTCTTTCTCGGATGTTACAGTTATGGAAAGGCCCCTCTCTAGGTTCCAAATAAATTCTTGAAAAGACATATCCTCAGGAGGGGAGATGTGCCGTTCCGGAGGAGGAGAAGGATCCTCTGGTAGACTTTGAAGTCTTCAGGTATCGATCGATTCATCATCGGTGCACGTAGGATTGCACCAATGCAGATTGATGTGGCTCTACTTGTTCCGGAGAAGGATCCTCACATAGACTTTGAAGTCCTCGGGTATCGATCAAGTCATCGGTGCATGTAGAACTGCACCAATGAAGACTTTGAGACATTCTAGGCATGTCTGACCAACATGAGATAGTCAGCTCTCTTATTGTCAGGGGGAAGAGGAGACATTGACTCCAGATCTCTAGTAACCTCCTTGAGGAACATACTCATATAGGGTATGTATGAGCTTATCCTGGCTGACAGCATGGAAGCCTGAAACACAGACACCCAAAAGCATTGAGGATCTTGATTCTCTACCCAGAGGATTAGAAGAATGTGTTTAGAACTTTTAATTTGATGCATCGCTGATTCCACTACCGTTGAGTGGTGCAGCAGCTGCGTCTTTTGGAAGATGGGACACTCCGGTACTCGATACATGGTATTGAGTTGTTGAGTATGTGAAGAAATAGTGAGGGATGTGTCCCACATCCAGAGCATGGAGAATGCGGTAAATTGGAAGTGTGGCCGCATCCTTAGGAGCTGTAGGGTATAAGAGAATCTCCAACTCCTCTGTTCTGGGTTCTTTCTCAGATGTTACTGTTATGGAAAGGCCCCTTGCTAGGTCCCGAATAAATTCTTCGAGTCTTCTGATTTCGATTCTTCTGATGATGAATTGATCGATACCCGAAGGACTTCAGAGTCCTACCAGAGGATCCTTCTTCTGGAATGATGCATGCTCTGGTAGGACTCTGAAGTCTTCGGGTATCGATCAATTCATCATCAGAAGAATCGAAATCAGAAGACTCGAAGTATCAACGTGAACGATGTCCCTACTCCACTAAGGTTTGATACCGATTAAAGTCGGTATTGGAGCGAGGGACATGCCTGGAGGAACCCCTGGTACCGGGAATGGATTCGAGTGCAGGCTTGGGCGGTGGCGCATCGAATAGCATATAACCAGATGCAGTTTGCATTGGCATCAGTACCATAGATGGTGCCGGTGTCAGCGGTACTGCTGGTAAAGATATGAGCAGAACTGAAGCTGCCAGTAGAGCTGCTAAGCTCCACTCAATGACCAGGATACGCTGATCCATAGAGCCTGCCGATGCTTAGGTATCGGTACTGGAGATGCGGGCTACCATTCCAGAGCATGGCACCAGGAGCGCTCCAGAGGTGGAGACCTCTGGAGCATCCTGGGACCACTGTTCCCTCTAAGCTGTGCGCGTGTGCGCGCGCACACACCTCGCCGAGCTAGCGCACATATTTTACAATAGAGCGCACAAAAATTATGGCTCTGATTCTGATAGAAAACACAGACGTCTTAAAATTTAAAAGTTATGATTGTAATTACTAGAAATTTCCTGCTTCATTTAGTAATCGTCTATTTTCATTTAATTTGATTAAAAGCAATGTGGTGTACATACTGTATTCTGATGTGTAGTCAAATTTTAAAGTATATAACTCCGAGTGTCGTTATGTGGCGCACAAAAATTTAACCTTCCTTCAAAAGCTGCACACAGCTGATATTTTATGCGCACACAGCCTACAGAAAATTAGAGGGAACATTGCCTGGGACCCCTCGATGGCTTTGGAAGGAAGGTCCTCCCACCGGGGTTGTTTGGCTGGCCGATCCACTTCCACGGCAATGCTCAAGGCATCTCGATGCTTAGAAAGAGATCTACCCTTGGAGGGATGGCCTGTCTTTGAAGAAGACTTATGCTTCGATACCTGAGATCCGTGAGAGGAAGACAGTGCCCTTGATGACACTAATGCCAAAGAAACCGCATCTGAGGCAAAGTGTGTGCCTAACTTCACAGCTTGATTCTGTAGGCCTCTCTTCGTCATCTTCTTACACAGATGACACTCTAATAGCTGGCGGTCGGGACCAAGGCATTTTAGACACCAGTCGTAAGTATCGGTAGCTGAGATGGTACCTCCATACTTAGAACATTTCTTAAACCTACTAGCTGGCTTCTCCATCGTGTCGGTAGACAAAATGGTAGGCTTAAGACCTAAAATGACGTTGATGCGTCAGTTCCGGTGTTGACGGGAAGGCAGACGAAAACAACAAAAGCCAAAAAGAAATAGAATGAACTAATTTTATGTGGTGACAGGATTTGCTTCCTGCTGGCTCCACGGAAAATAAAGAACTGAGGAGGGAGAGTTGAGAAGGCAGCAACGCAGGCACAGTGAGATGCTCCCAAAAGCTTTCCTATTGGATGCTAGGGAGCATTCCCGTGCGGGCTCCATCGGTACTTCACCCATATGTGAAGACTACATTCCTGCTTGTTCCTGGAGGTAAAATGTCTCCTGTTTAAAAGTAACAGATCAAGTGTTAATTAGGTAGATAATCTATCAACATCATCATTATCTTCAGACCCATTACACATGAGATACGTCTTAAGTTCTGCAATTGTCGGCCCCAGAAGTTATGCTACAATGGACAAATGCCAGCATAATGCCCCTTCCCTACTATTACAAGAATATTAGGGCTCATATTTGCATACATAAAATCACAAAATCCCAGTCCAGCTGTATGGACTATATTCCCTGATTAAAGAAACAGAAAATAGGTTACCAAGCCTAAGCCAAAGAGACAGCAAAACAGATGCATGGTTTGGCGCATAAAGGAAAATCTCCTAGCAGTATCTCACTTAAGCAGAGACTGGCAGGTGATAATATTACTATGTGTACAACTGTCCTAGTCACTAGCATGCAAAAGCAGGCCTTTCCAGTCATGGATAAGGATCAAAGTGCAGTGAACACCATCAGCCATCAACAGCTCTGGTAATCCTCCGTTAGCATCTCACTTAAGTAGAAGAAGGGACTAGTAGATGACATCATCGTGCATACAGCTGTCCCAGTCACTAGTATGCAGAATCAGGCCCTTCCAGTCACCAGGTTAAGGATCAAAGTGTGGCAAATGCTATCAGTCACCAATAGCTCCACTGTAATGTGATACATCTTGGGCTTCCATTCACTTCAATTAAGGCCTTGCAGTTAGCCCAAAATGCAGTTGTGTCTCTGCTTACTGATACAAGAGTAAGGAATCATATCTCTCCACCTTTGAGGTCAGTGCACTAACTCCCAGTTGCCATGAGGATAAAATTCAAAGTACTGGTGATGATGCATAAGTCTACACATTCTGCAGGCCCTTTATATTTATCACAACCACTATCTTTTGATGATGCTTAGGGAGCACTTCGCTTAAAGAGTCATGGACTTTGTTATCTGTCCGCCCCTGAGTTTGGCAAAAATCTGTACTCATAGTTGAGCTTTTTGGATTGCTGGCCCTGGGGTTTTGAATACACTACCATTGTCAATAAGGCTGAAGGCAGATCTCAAGACATTTCCTAGAAAAATCAAGACATCCTATGATTTAGTCATGTCATATGAATACTGGGCACTAAGTTTTATTTAGAATTGTCAGTTTATATTGTTGATGTTTTTAATTTGACATGTACGTGTGAAATGTCAACGTACTGCTGTAATCCACCAAGAAACTTGTGGTCGGAAGAATGCAAGTTGTAATAAATGAAATGAAACAAGAATTATTAAGTCCTTTGATTTAAAAGAGCAAAATCAGGACTGGCTAATCCTGTTTCTTATGACATGGGGTTTTCTATTCCTCTTATTTTATATCTGTCATTTTAAATGACAGCTGCAAAAACATTCCCAAGACCTATATCATCAGAATTTGTCTGCCATAATTCAATGGCTACTCGTTTGCTTTTCTGCACTTCTTTTTCATTTGATTCTTACAAGGATTGGTGGCTGCTCTGCATTGAAGGTGAAAGTATTTAAGAGCTAGTTCTATATATACACATAGCAATTTGTTACTGTGGAAAACCATCTGTTTCTCGGTATTACAATCCTCAGAGGGCAAATTATAGCTAGCGTTCAACATAAAACATCAATTTAAACCATCAACTATTCATAATTTAAATCCTTTATTGGAAACTCAGGACATAAATGTCAAAGAATAAAGCAATATTTCTTTTATTAACTGTTCTATTCATCTGGCTATTAAATAAAACCAGGACCCTAATAAACAGCATTAGCTTTTGTACTGACAGCCACCCTAAAGAGAACTATAATTCTCAGATTTATCTCTGGAAATAAGATGCAGTCTTTGAAAAAATAAAAATTCTACTAGAGATTTTATTGAAACAAGAACTAAACTATTTTAGAAAAGAAAATATGCTTGAAATTCAATTATACTGGTTTATTTTAAATATATTACAGAACAAACTCAATTTATACAAATCTTTCCTTACTGCCAGTAATGAACTACCTCAATATATTTCTTTCTACATAGGACACCAAAGATCATATATGTATCCCATATTAGTAGTGTTTTCCCCATTACCAGAAAAGTATGCTCTCTAAGCCAATGGTTCCTAAGCTAGAAGCCTGGATATAGTAAAGAAAAGTCCAAGACGACATGCAAGTGAATTGCAAGATGAAGTGCAATTAAGGCAGGTCAGCCAATCAAACTAAGATTTAAAACTAAAGAGGGCTTGACAGCAGTATTTTTATACTTTTAAAACCTAAGCTGGCAAGCCGGTCATCCATACATATCAGGCTACTAAATCTCCTCTCAAAGGGCAAGAGCTTGAACCCCAAGAAGAAATGATGATAGCCACTACTGTACTGCTCCATCTAGTACATCTTGTACAAAAACAAAGGATTAGCATTAGAAGAGACTACCCACCTGCCCTTTTGCCAGCAAGGGATCCAGCGTTGGCAAGGCAGATGATCTTGAGCGAGTAGATGCCTTTATAAAGGAGGAAAAATGAGGACCTTTAAAAGAGTGGAAATTTCTATGACCACTCAAATGTTTGTGAATTTGAAACACTACCTTATAAGTATAAGAACTACACAAGCATGAGAATTAGTTTCTTCTCCAGTAGTGCTCCAATACTGAGGAATCTATATTACTGGGCAACAACAACAGGTTTGCAAATACCTTTAAAGATACAGACCAAAACCATACATAATTCTAAACATTTTTCCCATGAATACAGAGTTCTATAGAAATCTATATACCCTCCAAAATAAATCGCCTTTGTTGCCTTATAGCCTGGAAGCAAAATGAATTAAAGCTATGTTTATTCCATGTATCACGCATCCTACCCCACAACGGTCAAGTGAAAAATATATTCAAAAAATCATTACAATATGAAATAGAAAAAATATGGAATACCTAGTATTTCTATAACAATCCTAAATACGTTAAGCTCTGGTAAAACCAATCACCTTCAAAATCGCACACAGAGTGAATTGGCTCCACCTGTGTTAAACCATGCCGATTCACATGATGACAGAATAAATTAAGCAGTTCTTGTTGACTGCTTCTGCTGAGTAATGTACTTCAAAGCAAACACTCAAGGGTGAGCATATAGGAGCAAGACTGAAGAATTCCACAACAAAGTTGTACAAGACACAGATAGGGAATGGGAAAAGAAAAGATCCTTGAATATTCCTCAGAGCATGATCAGGATGTTTATTAAAAAGTGCAAAGTGTATGACACTAACAAGACTAGATCAGCATGTTCCTGCAAACTTGATGATTGATCAGGGAAGCAACCATGATGAGGCCAATAGCAACTTTGGAAGAGGTACGGGCCTAGACTGATCAAAGTATGCACATGACAACAATATCCCAAACAATCCCCTATCTGGCCTGTATTGTTGGGTGGCTAGAAGGAAGCCATTACTCAAGGAAACTCACCTCAAATCCTATCTGAAATATGCAAGGAACACTCAGGAGATGCTATAGCCATACAGCAAAAAGTTCCATAGTCTGACATTTACTTTACTTATTTATCGGCATTTGATATATTGCCATTGAAGCATAACATTTAAAATTAACTTTATCAGACTAACTAGTAAACCATGAATGCAAGGCATTACATTTGGCACAAACCCAACAAACCATATCACTCAGAGAACATTTTTCTTGGTTGAAAGCATGGTAGCTGCAGCATCATGACATGGGAATGTTTGTCACTGGCAGTGATTGGATCGTGTCGGGTTAAAACAATGAATGGACAAAGGTATAGAAAACTCTGTTAAAGGAAACCTGCTTCCCTATATAAACGTGCTTTTCAAGCTTTTATCCCGTATGACCCCATTTTAACAACTGAAAATTCGTGTGACCCCAGATGATGAATTCAAACTGTCAGATCTCTAGCCTCCTTCCCCCAAATCCTCTAAAGTAGGAAAGGGAGTGAGGAGTCAGAGGAGCTACAGCTAGCCCAAACCTGTGCATGCCTCGGCACTGCGGTTGACGTCACTCGGGACTTTAAAAGCTCAGCCCCAATCGCTGGATATCGGGAGTGAGGATCTGAGGAGCTACTGCTGGCCCGAACTTGTGCGTGCTCGGAGCTACGGCCAACATCACTTGGGGCTTTAAAAACTCAGCCCCGAACGCAAGACACAGTCACAGGCGCATTCCTGGGGGTGCGTGCCCGAAGGGGTACGCCCAAAGGGGCAGGTCACACCACTTTGGCACCCAAAGGAGCAGAAGCAGGGTAGCTTTTTTCTCTGAGGATGGGAAAAAGAAAGAGGAAGATTATACCACCATTGACCTCAATAATTAATAAGCACCTGGTAAGAAGAGGTATGAAAGAAACTTCTTTATCCCCTTCAATGACTAAGTTCTAACTCTCCTACTTTGTTATTTCTCGCTGGGGGGTTAACCCAATCCTTTCCATCTGATTTTTTGACTATGGCGAGTGAGAGGTTTCTCCTATAAAGGTTTCCCCCCATCTCGCCTTCGGTGCCCATTCAACCTCTGCTTGATACACAGCCGAACATCCTCCCTAGGATTCCTTTGTCCAAAGTGTTGCAACTGCCGATGCCAAGAGTGGGCAGTCAACAGGAAGATCTTTCTTCCAGGGATGTTTCCCTGAAGGACATATGGGCTGTGGTGTCTCGCACAGAGGCTATTTTGATGGGCACTTTGTTCCTGGAGATAAAATGTCTCCTGTTTAAAACAAACAGATCAAGTGTTAATTAGGTAGATAATCTATCATCATCATCATTATCTTCAGACCCATTACATAAGACACTTCTTAAGTTCTGCAGTTGCTGGCCCCAGAGGTTATGCTACAATAGAAAAATTCCAGCATAATGCCCTTTCCCTACTATTACAAGAATATTAACAGGGCTCATACTTGCATACATAAAATCACAAAATCCCAGTCCAGCTGTACAGTGGCTAAATTTGCTGATCAGGATTGCAAGTTGAAACAAGTCTATGTGAGACATGACAAGCTTGAAATTTGGTTGAATACTGTACAGACTGCATCTACCGTTTCTATTAAAGATAGCAGTAGAGGCTATCAGCAAATGGAAATTTAGAAAATGCTTCTACAGCACGGAGTATTAGATGTCTCAATTTTCCGGTGACTTGTTACTTATCTCCAATGATTCTTTTTCATAAAAACTTAAAGGAAGTTATATTATTTACTAATCCTGCAGAGTTGCAGATTAGTAGTATTTGTTATTTGCCACGAGACAAGAAAACTGTTACAGCAGCTGAAGGAGAGCGAGACCAGGTTCATGCTGTGGACAGTCTAGATTTTTCAAATTGTTTTGAATCATCTTCTGATATTATTACCTCACAAGCCACTTTGGTTTTGGAAATAGATAAAAATATGGTATTGAAGTCCTTTTTCTTAACAAAAGAGATGATGTTCTGTGGGCAAAGAATCAACACCTTTCCCACTGTTTCCAGGCTAACTCATGTTAGACATAAGGCTTTCCTAGAGCTGAAGCCTCGTGCTTTGGCCCTGTGGGGCCACTTATTTTTTTTAAAGTTTCCATGTAAATGCCTGGTAATACTTCAAGGGAAACAGTACTGTTTCTTTGATCCACTGCAGCTGGAAGATTTTCTAAAAGCTCATAGCTCTTGATTTTGTTCAGATGGAGATATATTTTGGGTTTAGTAATATATTTTCAGCAGACTGTTACTTTGCTTTGTACTTTGATTTTAATTTGTTTCTTATGGATCTCCTCCTCTTCACTGATGTGGACTTAAGTATAAATAATTTGATTAATTTTTCTTTTATTCAAAAGACATTTGTCTTTTTTTCCCTTTCATTCTGTAATTTTGGTGTTACGTAACCATTGATAATATTTAATTTAAAAAAAAGTAGGAAGGCAATAGCAACAGTAGTGGCAACAGCAGCAGCAGTAAGCACAGGGTCCTTTGCGTCAGTGTTAAGTGTGTGCTTACAGAGACTAGTACTCAGCATGGGTTCCAGCCTAAAAGTAAGTTTTCCCAAGAGGTGCACAGGCCTATGAATGTTTACTGGCTCACAGACCACATACTGACTGGTGCCTTGGCATAGATCACAGTGAAAATCAAGAGAGATAGGGAAATGGCCATGTTTTTGTGACCCCATCCACTGATGATGTGACCCTATTTGGAGTCCAGACCCCAAGTTTGGGAACCACTGCTATATAAGAAAGATGAAAATGGGACCAAAGTTCAGTATTATGGCAAGCTGTAGCACACAGCCAAAGATACAGTGGAGTGGCTGCCTCTATTAATCCCTATTGTATACTGCTTACAGAGTGGAGGAGTAGCCTAGTGGTTAGAGCAGTGTTTTTCAACCGGGGTTCCGGGGAACCTAAGGGTTCCGTGAAAGCCAGCTAAGGGTTCCGCCGATGGTCAGTAAAAATATAAAAATAATGTAAGAAATTGTCAGAAACCAAGTTTTTAGTACCGTTAATATGAGGCAATTAGTCGTTGTTCATCCACATCATTACTTTCTCCATTGATGCCCTAATGAGCATTTAGCATTTGAATTAATTTTCATAACTGTAATAACTACATCACTCACGTGTCTCCTTGTGCGTGCTCTCTAACATCCTGTTCTTCATTCCTTACAATAACACTGTTTTATTTGCTTTACCATGGACCAATTTATTAAGAAGAGAAAATTACATGATGGCACAGCTGACGACAAAACTAAAACTCAGGAGCAGTCGACTGAAGCTACAGCTAATACCGCGTCATGTGAACAGCACGTGGCAAAAATTGACATTGTCGGTCAAAATATTAAAGCTCGTCTCTACAGTGACCATTACTTAGCTATGGAATTCACTTGGGCTGGAGAATCAGACTGCCCTTTACCGCTCTGTATTGTCTGCGGAGAAAAGCTTACCAATATGGCGCCAGCTAAATTGAAGCAACACTTAACAACCAAGCATCCGGATTTAGCGCAGAAGAATGTGGCGTACTTCGAGAGGGCACTAAGCTCGAATAAGAAACAAGCCGTTAAATTCAAGAAAAAGTTCAAGAGAAGTGATAAAGCTCAAGAAGCAAGTTATGCTGTCGCGGAGATCACTGCAAAGAAAATGAAATCGCACACTATCGCCGAAACCGTAATCTTACTAGCATGCCGAGAACTTGTGCAAATTATGTTTGGCGAGAGTGCCATATCTGACATCAATGTCATGCCACTGTCCGACAATACGATAAGCAGACGTATTTCAGAAATGAGCAACGATATTGAAAATCAAGTTTTAGCGAAGATAAAGAACCGTGAATTCTTTGCACTACAGATGGATGAAAGCACCGATGTTAGCAGTAAATCACAGCTTATGGTGTTTGCACGTTTTATTGACAATGGAGCTATTGTTGAAGATTTTTTCTGTTGTAAAGAATTACCAGAAACAAAAGGACAAGACATTTTTGATGTTGTCAATTCATATTTGCAATCCTGTGACTTGAAGTGGAAAAACTGCATTGGAATTTGTACGAATGGTGCCCCTGCTATGACAGGAAATGTCAAAGGTTTTGTTTCGCTGGTGCGACAAATGAATCCAGCTATCATGATCACGCACTGTTTCATCCACAGAGAAGCACTAGTTGCCAAAACAGTAGGATTCGAGTTAAAATCTGTACTGGACATGGTGGTGAAAATCGTTAATTACATGAAGATGAGACCTCTGAAATGTCCCCAATTCGTCAAACTTTGTGAAAGCATGGAAGCAGATCATGTCACACTCATTCAACACATGTATGTACGATGGTTATCTCGTGGAAATGTTTTTTCTCATTTCTATGAGCTGAGAGAGGAAATGCTGATGTTCTGTTCTCATAAAAACTTGAAAGATTTTAAAGAAGTACTCAGCAGCGAGTATTGGTGTTCCAAACTAGCTTATTTGGCCGATATATTTCATAAATTGAACATTTTAAACAGTAGAATGGAAGGCAGAAATGAAAATATCTCGACTTCAACAGCGAAAATAAATGAATTTCTGAAGAAATTGCTAATTTGGAAGAAGCATGCATCTGCTGGAAATTTGGAAATGTTTCCCAGTGTTGTTCAAACAAATTATGAAGAAATTCTTCCGTTGATTGTTACCCATTTGGATGCTCTGTTGAATAGTCTCCAAAAATATTTTCCTTCCATATCTGTTGACTAGTACAACTGGGTTAGAAACCCATTTGAGGAATTTGAATCATGTCAAGGACAGTTTACTTTGAAGGAAGAGGAGGAGCTCGTTAGCGCTGCAAGTGACAGAACACTGAAGCTAAAACATGCAGAGTTGAAATTGGATGCGTTTTGGTTACTAGTTGAAAACGAGTATCCGGCTATCGCTGAGAAAGCGTTGCGACTTCTGTTGCAGTTTTCAACTTCTTACATGTGCGAGATCGGATTTTCAGCTATGACTACTATCCAACACAAGAAACGAGAACGACTTTTGTCCGTCGAAGATGAACTTTGGGTGTCTCTCTCGAACATACGGCCATGAATTAAACTGCTTTGTAGAAATCACCAAGCACAAGTTTTGCACTGAAATGTTCACTAGTACAAGCTAATTCTAACATGTAACAATAATATAACTTTCTTAGTAACTAGTAATATTGGCTATTCTAGCCATACAAGTTTATTTTTGATTTTAACTACAATTATAGTGCTACACACATACATTTGTATCAATGGTGTTTTTTTCGTAAATAACTAAGTATAGGAAAATGATGTTTCTGTCCATTTGAAATAGAGAAATCCTTGTATCATTGAAGGGGTTCCGCGAGCAATCTAAACGCTCCAAGGGGTTCTGTTACAATAAAAAGGTTGGAAAACACTGGGTTAGAGCAACAGCCTAGTACCCCCAAGAGATCAGGGTTTGATTTCCACTCCTTGTGCCTTTGGGCAAGTCACTTTACCTTCCACTGCCTCGGAAGAAAAGGCCTGGCAATCTACATCTCGTCATACCTTGCCAAGAAAACCCAGGGGCTGCTAGGTCACCAGGAATCAGCATTGACTTGATGGCACCAAAAAAAAAAAAAAAATACTGCTTATGCTCTTTCTAAAGGTATTGAATTTTTGTCAAATCTCCCCATATTTCAACTGATGCCGTCTTGTGTGATCAATTAATCATTGTTTATTGTCTAATAAAGTTAATTTTAAATTGTAAATCACCAAGTGTACATTTATGTTTGATTGGTGATGTATCAAATGCTCATAAACAGATAGCTAGATAAAACAAAAAAGTAAATCTCCTTGAGTGGCCAAGTCAAAGCACCGACTTCAGTCCAATTAAAAATCTGTGACGTAACTTGAATGCTACTATCCAAAAAAGCTCCCCAAGGAACTTGACAAATGTCCAAAATGTTCAAGGAAAAACTCTTAGTAACAGGACTAAAAATGGGTCTGCACCTTAACGTTAAGACTACAAAGATCCTAACAACTGGCAAAATTAATAAATTCATCATTGATGGAGAAGAAATTAAAATAGTGGACTACTTTAACCTACTTGGATCAACTATCAAAAAAGAAGCAACACGCAGTCAAGAAATCAGATAACGTATTGGTCTTGGCAGAATGGCTATGAAGGACCTAGACAAGATTCTCAAGAGCAGGGATGTCTCTCTCCATACAAAGATTTGACTTGTTCAAGCCATGGCATATTCGATAACGTCAGATGGATGCGAAAGTTGGACAGTGAAAAAGATAGACAGGAAGAAAACTGATGCCTTTCGATTATGGTGCTGGCAATGAAGGCTGTGCATACAATGGACAGCCTGAAGAACAAACCAGTTAGAAACATAGAAATAGGACGACAGAAAAAGACCACATGGCCTATCTAGTCTGTCCTTCCATAATCAACAACTACAACAGTCCCCTTTTTTCCTTTAGAGATCCTCTGTGTTTGTCCCATCCTTTTTTGAATTCAGATACTGTACTCATCTCTACCACCTCCACTGGGAGACTATTCCACGGATCCACCACTCTTTCCGTAAAGAAATATTTCCACATATCATTCCTGAATCTATCCCCCTTCACCCTCATCCCATGTCCCCTCGTAGCAGAACTTGCTTTCAATCAAAAGAGGCTCTCCCCTGTACATTTATGCCACGGAGGTATTTAAACATCTCAATCATATCACCTCTATCCCACCTTTCCTCTAAGGTGTACATATTAAGATCCTTAAGTCTGTCCTCATATGCTTTATAACAAAGACCACTAACCATTTTAGTAGCCACCCTCTATACTGACTCCATCCTGTTTATATCCTTTTGAAGGTGCGGTCTCCAGAATTGCACACTATACTCCAAATGAGATCGCACCAAAGACTTATACAGAGGCACTATCACCTCCTTTTTTCTGTTAGCCATTCCTCTCTGTATGCACCCAAGCCTCCGTATGCACCCAAGCCATCGCCTTTTCTACCTGTTTAGCTACTTTAAGATCATCAGACACAACCAAGCCTAGGTCCTGCTCTTTTTTAGTGGACAAAGGTACTTCACCCCTATACTGTACTGCTCCCTTGGATTGCTGCAGCCCAAATGCATGACCTTACATTTTTTAATGTACTGGAGAAGATCAAACCTAAGCTTTCTTTAGAAGCTCAGATGACAAGACTTCGACTTTAATACTTTGGACATATCATGAGAAGAGAGAGATCATTAGAGAAAGACATCATGCTTGGCAAGGTAAAGAAGGTCAATGCAAAAGAGGAAGGCCTGCAATGAGATGGATCGATACAACAGCAGCAGCTACTGGTGGCAGTCTGTCAACAATGAGCCGCCTGACTGAAGACCGAACACAATTTAGGAAAACTATCCAAAGGGTCACCATTAGTCGACACAGACATAATGGAACTTAACAACAACAGGGCTAGCCACAGAGTTGGTTCAAGGTGTTGGTGTCCTAGGCAATCCTCATGCCTGCCACCTTCCCTCTCCCCCACTATCTGAATTTATTACTCAGCGTTGAATGCTCTGCTCTTAGCCACCGCCCCCTTCCTAAAAACAAAAAAAACACACACCCTGGGCAACTGCCTAGTTTGCCTGCTAGTTTGCCCAGCCCTGCTTAGTAAATAAAGCCCAAATGCAAGAAAACCATTTGTATATCTGGTACATAATTATACTATTCTGTTCTTGCTTTCAAGCCTATTGTCTGAGCAAATGTAACGGGATAATAAACAGTTTGAAAAAGGTTTATTTTTTGTATCTTTTTTCCACAAACCAAAACTTAAAAACTTGCAAGTGTTGTCTAATAAGCATATCTGGTCTCAAGTTTAAATGAAAAACAAAATGTCCAACTGTGCCTATAGGAGGACACTTTCACATCTCAAGAGATGCCAGTGATATGGTAGTACTTGTTTTCTGAAGAACAGGTATCTGCTGCATTTCCAAACAGCTAGAATAAGTTTTACCAAACAAAAATGGATGTCATCAGAAACACATGTTCCTTATCCATTGGGGGTAAGGAAAACGCAATGCCTCTGAGGAACAGGTAGTTAAATAAAATGAGAAATACAAAGGAAATTAAGGTGATACCTTTTTATTGGATATGAAGAAGGTGGTTTTAGCCATCAAAAACTAGTCTACAAATGCATTAAGTTAACCTAACACAAATGTATCACCTTGTTTTCCTTTTGTTTCTCTTTTTATTTAATACAGCTATCATCCTACTTTACCTTAGGGTGAGCTAAGAGCAAAAGGAGAACCCTTTCCTAGTGGACTGGTCTAATATATTTCACAAAGCAACAACTACCCTTACAGGAAAACTGGGCAAAACAGAAAACATCTTCCTTATTAAGAATTGTCACATCAGGGTACTTGAACAGGAAGGCATAAATAAATGCCTAGGAGTAAACAAAAAAGCAACAATCAAGCAAAAATTACTGAGAGAAAATTGATCAGCAAGGATTATTACAGGAGATTAAAACTGTTGTTCAAAAGTGCTTTAACATCATAAATAAGATACAAGCCATTAATCAGCAGGCAATTCCTTTATTTTCATATAGTTCTGGGATTGTAGACTAGCCTTTTAAAGACCTTGAGAAATAGATATACGAACAAGAAAAATTATCTTATGGGCATGGAGGAGTTACAAGAAAGCAGTGTATGCCAAGACTATACAGTACATCCTAGAGCCGAAGGAGGACTGTGCTTCATAGAAATTTATTATGCCTACAGAGCTACTACAACAGGCCTTCATGAAGGCCTATTTAACAGCATCATCTGATCCCAATATGCAGAAAGTGCTGAAAAATGAAAATATGCGCTACAAATAATGCCTTAATCAACAAGTTCAATATAAGAAATCATAATTAATAAAGCCCAATATAAAATATTTTTATAGACCTGATGGTCTATAAACTGAGAAAATCTGTATCTTATCAAAGCATAAGCAACGACAACTTTAATGCTCAAATATCATTGGTCTGTTTTTTTTCTTTTCCAAAATCACTTTGCCATAAAAAAGTACTAAATATTCAAAGGCAGTTCAAAAACAAGTGGTTAGTACTATTTTATGGCAATGTGATTTTGAAGAAAAAAAAACAGACCAATGATATTTGAGCATTAAAGTTATTGTTGCTTATGCATTGATGAAATATGAAAAACATCCAGAATCTGTCTACATCAGTAAACTTGGACAAGCATTCCGAAGAGTAGAAGGAATGGATGAGAATCCACCAACGCACACAGGGAAGGACGCAACAGAATTTGCTAAACAAGAGAAAAAAAAAACCTCTTCAAAGAATCAGATCTGCAGAAATGGAAAAACAATTGGCAAAAACACAAATACATTGGGAAAGTGTTACTCCAGGAACCATTTGTCGATCAAGACCAGACACATGAATGGTTAAGGAGAAGCAAACTGAAACCTAAAGATGAAAGGATAGTGAATTAGGGAATAACGCCTTAAACACCACAGCAAGAATCATCCAGAAAGCGAAAAAACACAATCACATCACTCCAGTACTAAGAGAACTTCACATCCTTCCTCTCAAAGCAAGGATTAAATACAAATCTATCCTGCTCATCCACAAAGCCCTCCATCAAACGCAGACTTCTCAACTCCGGACTCCACTACCCCAGCCTACCCTCAACAGACCAACCCATCAGAGCACCAGCAACACACTCACTATCCCCCATGAACAAACTAAGTTCAATCAACAGACCTGCAACAGGGCATTCAAACTGTATGCACCCTCCCTCTGGAACGCCCTCCCGAGCCAGATCCAAAGCAACAGAGACCTCTCCACATTCCGGAAACAACTAAAAACCATCCTATTTCAAGAATATCTTGGACCAGAAAAAGACTTCTCACTGACTGCACTTCCAGCCCCCCTAACCTATACCACCAACCAAGAGACTTACGTCTTCTGTCTAATTTGTTACTTTCTGTTCGGATCATCAATGTTGGCCCCCTTGGTGACAGCTCCCCCTTTTTTCTATGTTGACTTGATTACTGTCCCGTCCCCCCGTCCCCCACCCTTTTTGTTAAACTGCTTTGACCCGGTGAAAAGCAGGATATAAATGCAGCTAAATAAATGATAACTTGGGATATTCCTATTCCAACGGATAAGATGTTGCATGAGAGGAAAATTGACATAGTAGTAAAGGAGAAAAACACCAGAATGGTATTGATAATACAGATGCCTGTTCCAAGCGGTTATTCTGTGAACTGCGTGGAGTAGATGATCCTGAAATACCAGGAAGTGCAGTCAGAGATCAAGAAAATGTGGCAGAAAGATAAAGAAATATTTCCCATTGTATTAAGCCAAGAGCCTGATTAAGAAGAATTTCCATTCACACCTTGACAAGTTACCTACACATCTTATGAACTCCAGAAGGAAGCTCTCTGACACAAGCCAAGTATTACTTCTGGGGGAATTCCGCGCACCTGCATAACACAGAATTTGCATAGAATTCACCATCAGCACAAAATTCTGCATTTGTTGTGCACAGCGCCAGCAAACCACACAATGAAATGGGACTGGGCATAGAAGCTTTAAGAGCTCCCAATCCTGACCTGGACATGAAGTGCTTCTGTGAACCTTTGAAAATGCACCAGCATGGGACTCTAATATAATCACGGGAGCAAACGCAAGTGCACCTGCGGCTGTGTTGCTGCAAATGGGCAAATGGTAATTGGGCCGCTGTTGAGTTGGAGGGGGGGGCTGTGGGTAGTAGGAGGAGTGCTGATGAGTGGCAGCTTGCTGAGGGCAGGAGAAAGACTGCCGGTGAACAGCGGTGGGTTGCTGGGGGCAGAAGGGCTGCTGGTGAGTGGCGGGGTTTCTAAGGGCAGGAGAAGGGCTGCTGGTGAGCAGGGATTTGCTGGTGCACGAGGAGGGTACTGGGGACAGAAAGGTTGCTGGTGCACAAGGAGGGTGCTGGGGACAGAAAGGATGCTGGTGCACGAGGAGGGTGCTGGGGACAGAAAGGCTGCTGGTGCACGAGGAGGGTGCTGGGGGCAGAAAGGCTGCTGGTGCACGAGGAGGGTGCTGGGGGCAAGAGGAGGACTACTGGTGCACAGGGGGAGGGGTTGTGGGGCAGGAGGAAGACTGCTGGTGAGCAGTGGGCACCGGCTCTATGGCGAGATCGGTTAGGAAGGTGGAGATCTCTCCCTGTAGCAGGCTGAGATGCAGGGGGTCTAGGGGATACTCTCTCAAGGGTAAGGGGATTACAGCTTGACGAAGAGCAGCATGTAACTGCTTTGCACTATCTGCAGCACCCATGCATCTATCTGAGGTGATGAGAGGCCATCTATGGGCAAACAGGATGAGCTTCTCCCCCCCCCCCCCCCACCAGAGGATTGTCCCCTGCAGGCACTGGTAAACTGACTACGGTCTGCAGGAACCAGTCAAATCCTCACCCTAGGCTTAGGTTGCAAAGTCTGGGCCTTCTGAGGCTTCTCTCGGAGCTGCTGACAAGGAGCCTTTGCCTTCAGCTAAGAGCTCTGGGGTTCAGGAGATACTGCCACTTATGCTGGCACTTGCCTTGGCACTTCTTAAGAGAAGGGTCGGCAGTCTTCCTTGAGAGCCTGGTGAGGGTGACATGTTGTGTCTCGATTTTGCAAGCCTTAAATGGAAGGGCAGAATAGATAGGCCATGTGATCTTTTTCTGCCGTCACGTTTCTGTTTCTTAGCCTCCACCTGTTTTCCAAAGAGGTTGTCTCCCCGGCAAGGCACATCTGTCAGCTTATCCTGCACCCACTGCTCCAGGTCGGAGGACTGGAGCCAGAAGTACTGGAGCCAAGAGAACTGGCAGGCCTCAATGCCCACCGCCGCAGCCCTGCACATTGATTCAAAAGCATCATATGTTGCCCGGATGATGTACTTGGAGCAGTTCTTGCCATGGCCTACCCAGGCATGGAAAGAGTCCAGGCACTCAGTGGGGAAGGGGGAGCCAAACAGCCAGATACAGCTTGATGTCCTTTAGGAACATGTCCATGTACAGCTGGTACAAAAGGACCCTGGCCACCAGCATGGTGCTATGGAAGCACCGCTGGCCAAAAGAGTCCAGGGTCCTCGTCTGCCTGCCTGGGGGCAATGAGACATGAGTCTTGCTGCTCTTGATCTTCGTCATGACTGATTCTGCCACCAAAGTGTGGTGTGGGAGATGAGTCTTCTCAAAACCCGGGGCCTTCTGGACCCGGTACATCGAGTCCGGCCTCCTGCTAATCGATGGCACAGTGGGGGGGTTCTCCCACATCATTATCTGCAGCCTCTGTAGGATCAGGTGCACCAGCGCATCACGGTCTCCTTGGGGGCAGAAGGATACTGGAGGATTGCCAGCTCCTCCACCCTAGGCTCATCCTCAGACTCCAGGGAGAAGGGGGATGGCTTTGGCCATATCCCTCATGAGGTTCCCAGCCATTGGAATCCGACTTCAAGAGGAAGTCAAAGTAGCATCAGGCCTCCTCCTGGCACTGTCTTCAGCCACGCAAAGAGGCAGAGCATCAATGGGACCAATGGTGCACAGAGTTCTTCTGTTGTTTCACCGGGGCATCGGACCCTAATACGTTCAAGAGGGAGATGGCTGTGGGAACCAGTGTTGATTCTGGTCACCGGCCTGATGAGCCTGCCTCAGTGGGCAGTGCGTAAGTCTCGAGAATTGGCTGCATGGACTGAGATAGCAATGCTCTGGGCACCAAAGGGCCAGCTTGTTGCATGGCCAGCACTGCTGCCATATGGGCCTAGAGGACCCTAAAGCACTCCTCAAGGACTGCCGTCTCCAAAGGCATCGGGAACGGGATTACTATGTCAGACCCAAACTCTGGCAGCTCCGTTGGGGAGTCCACCACAGTAGGGATATCAGGGAGTACTCGGCATCCCTCTGATGCCCTGGGGAACAATTCCTCCCATCGGAGCACTTTAGCGGGTCGCTCACGCCCATCACTCTCCACGTTGCATCGGGAAGGTCTACAGTGTTGATGCACCTGGGTCTTTATACAGTGCTCAGACACCCCCTTCGATGCCATTGGAGTCAATAAAGAGATCTTCCTCAATTCTGTGTGAAAGTCGATGGATAGCCTTTGCTCCAGGCCACCACAGCCCCTCGGTTCAGAGTGCACTTGGACGCCCCTCGATGACGATGCCTCTGCAGAGCCAAACAAGGACATTGGGACCGGGGCCGAAGAAGCTGAATCCAACAGCCTGAAGAGGGACACCCTCTGCTTCTCCCGACCCTTCAGACCCCTCCAGGTCAACTGAAGGCACAGATTACAAGAAGTGAGCTGGTGGTCAAGACCTAAGTACTGAAGGCACCAATTGTGCCGGTCAGTGACCAAGATGGTTCTGGCCCATTTGGTGTGCTTCTTAAAACTATTGGCTGGTTTCTGGAACATGTCTGGGAACACAGCCCTCACAAGGTCGAAGAGTTTGATGGTTCCAGCTGTGGAAAAACAGAAAAGGCAAAAAATAAACAAAAATAGAGAAAAACTGGAGCATTGGCATTGAGGACGATGCTACTGATGACAGGCAGCGAAAACTAGATTGAAACTAACCAAGCAAAAAAATATTTTTCCGACTGTTGCAGGAACATGTCCTAGGGGCTCCACAGAAAAAAAAAAAAAAAAAGACTGGGAAAGATGGCACCGCAATAGGTGGGAAGGCAGGCGCACATGCGCAGTGGAGCCTCCCAAAAGCTTCCAATGTAAGGTGGGGAGCGTTCCCATGCAGAGCTCCGTCGGTAACGTCACCCATAGTGATGACTTGCTGTCTGCTTGTCCATGGAGAAAATATTTTTTCACTCAGCAGGTAATCAAACTCTAGACTTCGCTGCCAGAGGATGCAGTAAAAGCTATTAGTGTCACTGGATTTAAAAGAGGTTTGGACACGATCCTGGAGGAAAAATCCATAAGCCATTATTAAAGTGGACTGGGGAAATCCACTGCTTACTCATGGGATAAGCAGCATGAAATCTGTGTACCTTTAGGGAACCTGACAGGTACTTGTGACCTGGGTTGGCCATTGTTGGAAACAGGATGCTGGACTTGATGGACTTTTGGTCTAACCCAGAATAGCATCTCTTATGTTGTTGTTGTTGTTGTTAAGTGCCGTCGAGTTGGAGTCGACTCATGGCGACCCTCTGGATAGCTATCCTAAATTGTGTTTGATCTTCAGTCAGGCGGCTCATTGTTGACAGACTGGTACCCGTAGCTGCTGTTATTGTCTCGATCCATCTCATTGCTGGTCTTCCTCTTTTGCGTTGACCTTCTATCTTGCCAAGCATGATGTCTTTCTCTAATGATCTCTCTCTCCGCATGATGTGTCCAAAGTATGAAAGTCGAAGTCTTGTCATCTGAGCTTCTAAAGAAAGCTTAGGTTTGATCACCTCTAGTACAGACTGGTTTGTTCTTCGGGCAGTCCATGGTATACACAGTATTTGCCGGCAGCACCATAATTCAAAGGCATCAATTTTCTTCCTATCTTTTTCACTGTCCAGCTTTCACATCCATATGATGTTATTGAAAATACCATGGCTTGAACAAGTCAAATCTTTGTATGGAGAGAGACATCTCTGCTCTTGAGAATCTTACCTAGGTCTTTCATAGCCATTCTGCCAAGAGCAATGCGTCGTCTGATTTCTTGCGTCTCTTATATTCTTATGAAATGAAGCAGAGAAGTCAGAGGCCATCTCCAGGAGCCATACAATGGAAGGCCAGGGTCCTGCAGCTTGTGCATATGATCTGCCTCCATGGAAGAAGAAATTATAAAGCAGTAGGAGAAAATTGGCAACCTCAGCTTAAGAGGAAAAATCCAGTAAGAAAGAGGAATTTCCCCACCCCAGGGAAGAAAAAAAAAAGAGAAAGTTAAACTACACCTATCTTGTCTGTTAATTATCACGGCAACCAAATATATTGGTAATTTATTGGTAATGCCTTCTCATAGTAAAGTAAAATTGAAATAGACTAGGTGATCTGCTTTCGGGCCATTGACCCAAGATTATGGAGGGACTCTCCCCAGGAACTACTTTTAGAGACATTGTACAAGTTTAATGTTATGCTAAAAACTAATTATATTGTATTAGCAATTAAATAGAAAATTGTCATGTTAGTCACCTACAACTTGCTTGTTGACCTTTATTTGCTCATTAGTATTTGGAAATTGGTTTGTGGGTATTTAATTGAACTGGATTGGGGGGGGGGGACCAGTGGCTGTAAAGTTGTGTATGTTTTGGATGTGATGGAGAAAGCACAGTTACTTACCTGTAACAGGTTATCTCTGGGAACAGCAGGAATAAGTCTTCACATATGGGTATCGTCGGTACCGACGGAGCCTGCGCGGGAACGCTCCCCAGCATCCAGTAAGAAAGCTTTTGGGAGCATCCCACAGTGCCTGCGCGCTGCCTTCCCGCCTTTACCAACCATCTCTCTCCAGTTCGAGTTTTAAAGCTGAGACAAAGAGAGAGAGAGGAAAGAAAAGATAGAGAGATACAACTCCTAGGGGAGGTGGGTGGGTTGTGAAGACTTATTCCTGCTGTTCCCAGAGATCACCTGTTACAGGTAAGTAACTGTGCTATCTCCAGGAACAAGCAGGAATGAGTCTTCACATATGGGGACTCCCTAGCTGCAGATGCCAGGGAGAAACCCCAGGTTGTGTGTCCTTGAAAAGGACTCTACCTCCTCCCATGGATCTCTGGCATCCGACCAGGGTAGGTGGGTAGGAGTTGATTAGGAATGGAACAGGTATTTGAGAACAGCCTGACCAAACGAGGCATCCCGGCAGGAGTCCTTGTCCAAACAGTAATGGGCTGTGAAGGTATGAACCGAAGCCCAAGGTGGCCACTCGACAGATTTGGTCGATGGACACAGAGTTTAGATGAGCCATTGAGGCTGCCATGGCTCTCACATTGTGAGCTGTGACATGGCCCTCCAGAGAAATGTTCCTACTCTGGTAGGCGAAAGAAATACACTGAGCAATCCAGTTGGACAGTGTTCTCTTAGAGACTGGAAGTCCTAAATGAGAAGGATCAAAAGCAACAAAGAGTTGAGAATACTTTCTATGTTGCTGTGTTCTTTGTAAGTAAAAAGCGAGAGCTCTCTTACAATCCAAGATATGAAAAATCCTCTCTGCACTTGATGCATGAGGTCCTGGAAAAAAGACAGGTAAATATACCTCTTGGTTCAGATGAAAAGGCGAGACCACTTTGGGCATAAAGTGTGGATTGGTCCTGAGGACTACCTTATCATGATGGAACCTTGTATAAGGTGGATTAGCCACCAAAGCTTGCAATTCACTGATGCGGCGTGTTGAGGTGACTGCAATGAGAAAAATAACTTTCCAAGAAAGAAATTTCAAGGAGGTGGTGGCTAAAGGTTCAAAGGGTGGCTTCATAAGCTGGCCAAGAACCAGGTTTAAGTCCCATGCCATTGGAGGTGGTCTAATGGGAGGCTTAGTTAGAAGAAGGCCTCTCATGAATCTTGCTATAAGAGGGTGAGAGGAAATAGGCTCTCCATTGAGAGGCTTGAGGGACGCTGCAATAGCACTCAAATGGACTCTTACTGAATTTGTTTTCAGACCTGCATGGGATAGATGCAGGAGATACTCTAGTAAAGAATTCAAAGGTATTGCAAGAGGGTTAAAAACCTTCCCTGAACACCAAATGGTAAATCTTTTCCATTTGAAAGCATAGGAACGTCTAGTAGAAGGCTTTCTAGAGGCATGAATAACATCTCTGACTTGCTGAGAGAGATAAAAATCTTGAAGGTCTAGGCCCTCAGCAACCAAGCCCTGAGATGGAGAGACTGGGGGTTTGAGTGCCACAACGTTCCTTCTTCCTGGGATAGAAGGTCTGGTGCAGAGCCCAAGTCCAGGGAAGGAGCTTGAGAGAGATGCAGAAGTAGAGAGTACCACACTTGACGTGGCCAATGTGGTGCTATGAGGATCATGGTCCCTCGATCTCTCTGAAGCTTGAAAAGAGTTTTGGGAATTAGGGGAATGGGTGGAAAGGCATAAAGGAAGTCTTGACCCCAGTGAAGGAGGAAGGCATCCTTGGCCCGAACTCCCTGACACGGAATTCTGGAACAGAACCGGGGAAGTTTGGCATTCCACGGACTTGCAAACAGGTCTATGTCCGGGGTTCCCCAAATTCGAAAAATCCTGGCTACCTGGTCCATGTGGAGGGACCACTCGTGTGGAAGCAGAACTCGACTGAGTCTGTCCGCCCAAGAGTTTTGAACGCCTGGAAGATATACTGCCAGAAGATGGATGTGATGCTCTCTGGCGAAGGCCCACAGTCGCAAAGCTTCGTTGCAAAGCGACAGAGAGCCAGTCCCGCCCTGCTTGTTTACATAGAACATGGCTACTTGGTTGTCCGTATGGATGAGGACTGTCCTGTAGCTGAGCAGGGAATGGAACACTGAGAGCTAAGAATATTGCTCTGAGTTCCAAGAGATTGATATGCAGAGAAGTCTCCTGTGGAGACCAGATGCCCTGGGTGGAGAGATCGTGCAGATGAGCTCCCCAACCCATTGGAGAAGGATCTGTTGTAAGAGTTGCTTGGGGTAGCGACTGCTGAAAAGGGGACCCCAGCAACAGATCTGGAGAGGACTTCCACCACTGGAAAGACCAAAATAGGCGACTGGAGTTTGCTATTTTGTCTGACAGGCAACCTGATGCCTGAGTCCATTGGGTGGACAAAGTCCATTGAGCTGCCCTCATGTGAAGGCGAGCATATGGAACCACATGCACGGTGGATGCCATGTGGCCTAATAGTTGTAACATCTCTCAAGCAGTTAAATGGGACTTTAACTGTATCTGGGAGGCTAATTGTACCAAGCGTAGACAACGGGCCTGAGGAAGATAGGCCCTTGCAGTTGTGGTATCCAGCAAGGCCCCTATAAACTCCAGAGACTGAGTAGGGGTGAGATGGGATTTTGGGATGTTTAATACCAGTCCCAAATACTGAAGGACAAGCATTGTGCAGGTTAGACAAGTCTGGGCCTCTGACTGGATGGAGCTCGAATGAGCCAGTCGTCCAGATATGGGAAAACGAATATTCCTAGAGTGCGTAGAAATGCAGCAGAGGCCAGACAGAAAGGAAGCACCCTGTATTGGTAGTGCTTTCCTTGAAAAAGGAACCGAAGGAACCTTCTGTGTGTTGGATGGATGAGGACATGGGTGTACGCATCCTTGAGATCTAGAGAACAAAGCCAGTCCTGACTCTGAAGGTATGGAAGAGCAGCACCTAGAGAAATCATCTTGAATTTCTCTTTGAATAGAAACTTGTTCAATTCTCTGAGATCTAATATGGGTCTGTAGCCCCCTGTTTTCTTTGGAATAAGAAAATAAGGGGAGTAGAACCCTGAGCCCTGTTGAAGAAGAGGTACTTCTTCTATTGCCCCTTGGGTAAGAAGGGTAGCAATCTCCTGACCCAGAAGGTTGAGGAGAGATGTTGGAGAATTGAACTGTTTCACCATGGTGTGGGGAGGAAGGCTTAAGAAATGAAGCTTGTACCCTTCCCTTATGATGGAGAGGGTCCATTGCTCTGCTGTGATTTGCTCCCATCTGGGAACAAAGTAAGCCAACCTTCCTGGAATGGTGAGGGGCTCTGGTTCTTCCAGAGCTAGAAAGGCTAAGTTCTCTAGTTGCAAGTCAAAGGCCGTGAGGAGGCTGAGGCTGCTGGGCCGTGGGAGGCCTGGCAGCCTTTGACTTGACCTGTTTAGGTGGTTGCTGACGCTTTGCAGCAAAACGACCTGCAGAAGATGCCTGCTGACCATAAGCAGGATAATATCTTCCCTTTTTAGAAAAAGATGTTTTTTTGAACAATCTTTTCTTAACAGCAGAGGTAGACTTTGAAAGTCGATGCAAAGCAGAGTTCTCAGCATCCATCTGAGTGGCCTTTGCTGGCCAATCCTTGCCAAAAAGGTTTTCACCTGTACAAGGAAGATTTCCCAATTCATCTTGGACCCAGAGTTCCAAATCAGAGGCTTGTAACCAAGCAATTATGCGTGCACCTATGGCAATAGCCGAGACTCTGCTTACACACTCAAAAGAGTCAAAGGCTGCACGGTTGGAAAGCATCTAGGGTCCTGCATTCACGTCCTGGAGGATTAGATGAGTGTCTCTTTGCACTCTTTATTTTCCTCATGGCAGACTCTACCACAATAGAGTGGTGAGGAAGCTGAGACTTATGAAAGCCAGGACAAGGAAGGACACGGTACATGGTGTCTAACCTACGAGAATGAGGAGAGGTGGTAAGAGGAGTCTCCCACATGCTCAACATGAGATCATAGAGTATCTCATGATTAGGTAAGGTAGCTGCCTCTTTAGGAGCCTTAGGATATTGCAAAATATCTAATTACTTGGCTCTAGGCTCTGACTCAGGGGCCACTGTAATGAAGAGGCCCCTAGCCACTTCCCTAATGAAGTCTTGAAAAGACAAGTCTTCTGGAGGAGACATTCTTCATTTTGGAGAAGAAGACTCCTGAGGAAGAAGTACCGATGCCTCGACAGAAGCTTCCGACTCGTCAGAGTCTTCGGAGGAATCGAAGTATCGCCTGTCTGGATGCTCTTGTAAAGCCCGATATGCGTACCGAGTGGGATTGACATCAGGAGTAAGCGGCACCGGTTCGGTACCGATGGGCATCATAGGACAGGGTACCGTTGCAGTCGACACCAAAGCTGATGTCGATGCAATCGGTACCGGCACCGGGAACGATGCCGGTACCGGCAACGGAGATTGTTGCGGTACCGGAGGCATCGCAGCCTGCATAAACGCCGTTAGGGTGCACTGCATGGACAGAATCTTCTGATCCATCGACGCCACCAAAGTCTGGATGTCGGTACCAGTGGAGGCCACCGGTACCCCAGAACACGGCAACAGGTGATCAGTCGAGGCCAAGCCATCGATGTCAACCTGTGACCCCATAGACAATGCTTTGGAAGCCGGAACTTCCCGCCGGGGTAATTTTGCCAGTGCGGAATCCTCGAAGACAAGCCCGGAGGCATCTCGATGCTTAGAGGGAGATTTGCCCTTCGAGGACCGGCTAGATTTATGTTTGGTTACCTGAGATCCATGGGAGGAAGAAGCAGCCCTGGAAGACGTCGATGATACCGAGGCTGCATCAGAGGGAAACAGGGTACTAAGTTTGGCTGCTTGGTTCTGCCGACCTCTTTTAGACATCATGGTACAGGACACACAATCCGTGATGGAATGGTCAGGACCCAAACATTTTAGACAGCAATCATGAGTGTCGGTGACAGAAATAGTACCGCCACATTTTGTGCACTTTTTGAACCCGGAAGCGGGCTTCTCCATGAGGAGAAAAATATTCAGGCCTAAGGCCCAAACTGAAAATGCACAGTTGAAGTAAAGAATATTTTTTTTTGTTTGTTTTTTTTAAAGAAAGAAAAGACCGGCGGTACCAGTCTGACGTCGAAGAAGGCAGACGCGACACAGAAAAATAAAGAAAAAAATAAGAACTTCTTCTGCGGTGACAGGAATACGACCTGCTGGCTCCACGGAAAAGAAGAACTGGAGAGAGGCGGTTGGGAAAGGCGGGAAGGCAGCGCGCAGGCGCTGTGGGATGCTCCCAAAAGCTTTCTTACTGGATGCTGGGGAGCGTTCCCGCGCAGGCTCCGTCGGTACCGACGATACCCATATGTGAAGACTCATTCCTGCTTGTTCCTGGAGATATTAGATATTACCTGCTAATTGTCTTTCCTTGAGTTCTCTCCAGGCCAGTCCAGATAGCAATGGATTGTCAGCCCCCTCCAACAGCTGAGGATTGAACTTGACAGACACTTGCTGATGTAGTATATAAGCTCCACCTACCGCAGCAGACTCCAGTCTCCTCTTGACAAAGCAGTTAACTACCATTCAACTCTAAAGCAAAAAAAACCTTAATAACTGAAACAAACTCACTCCTGTGAGCTGCCCTACTACTACTACAACTACTACTATTTAGCACTTGTAAAGCGCCACACACGCAGCGCTGCACAACCAACCTACAAGAGGTAGTCAATATACAAGAGAGACAGTCCCTGCAAGTCAGAGTCAAGCTCATCGGAGCTTACAATCTATTTAGAACAGTACAGAGCATTAGTCAGTTCAGTGGAAGGTACGGTGTGGTATAGTTTGGTCTAAGGTTTGGTCATAAACGTAGATGGGGGTCAGGGTAAGATGAGGATGGAAGTCAGGATCTGAATGCAACGGTGAAGAGGTGGATCTTCAACCTGGATTTGAAGAGGGCCAGGGAGGACGCCTGGCACACAGATGCAGGTAGGCTGTTCCAAGCGTATGGTGCAGCAAGGTGAAAGGAGCGCAGTCGGGAGTTCGCGGTGCGGGTGAAGGGCATTGATAGAAGTAGTTTGTTGGCGGAGCGCAAATTTCGAGCAGGGACGTAGGGAGAGATAAGAGATAAGAGGTATTGAGGGGCCATAGAATGAATGCATTTATAAGTCAGCAGGAGAAGCTTGAATTAGATGCGGAATTGGACAGGGAGCCAGTGAAGTGATTTGAGAAGAGGAGTAATGTTGGAATGGCGAGGCTGGCAGATGATTAGTCGAGCAGCATGATTTTGTATAGATTGAAGGGGAAGGAGGTGGCTCACATGGAGACCAGCGAGGAGTAGGTTGCAGTAGTCGAGGCGAGAGGAGATTAAGGAGTGGATAAGCGTTTTGGTCGTGAGATCAGAGAGGAAGGGGCGGATTTTGCTGATGTTGTAGAGAAAGAAGCGGCAGATCTTAGCTACGAGCTGGATATTAGCGGAGAAGGAGAGAGAGGTGTCAAAGATTACCCCTAGATTGCGGGCTGAGGGAACAGGAAGGATAGTAGATCCATCCACCTGGACTGAGAGGGGGAAGTGGGGGGGGGGAGGAGTTGGGTGGAAAGACAAGGAGTTCAGTCTTGGCCATGTTCAGTTTCAACCGGTGCTGAGACATCCAGGCAGCGATGTCCAGAAGACAGGCAGAGACCTTGGAGTGTGTTGCTGGAGAAATGTTAGGTGTAGAGAGGTAAATTTGGGAGTCGTCAGCATAGAGATGGCACTGAAAGCCATGGGAGGAGATAAGCGCTCCGAGGCCTTGGGTATAGAGAGAGAAGAGGAGGGGGCCCAAGACAGATCCCTGAGGTACACCTACCTGGAACGGGGTAGGGGAGGAGGAGGAGCCACCAGAGCATACACTGAATGAGCGATGGGAGAGGTAGGAGGAGAACCAGGATAGAACGGAGTCTTTGAAGCCAATCAAGGAGAGGGTGGTGAGGAGAAGGCTGTGGTCAACGGTGTCAAAGGCAGCAGAAAGGTCAAGAAGGATGAGGATAGAATAGAGGCCCTTAGATTTAGCCAGGAACAGGTCATTAGTGACTTTTGTGAGTGATGTTTCAGTGGAGTGTAGGGGACGGAAGCCGGATTGTAGTGGGTCCAGGAAGGCCTGGGAGGTGAGGAAGTCGAGGCAGCGACGGTGGACTGCTCGTTCCAATAGTTTGGATATGAAGAGAAGGAGGGAGATGGGTCGATAGAAGGGCATGTGGGATCAAGTGAGGGTTTCTTGAGGAGGGGTGACACAACAGCATTTTGAAGTCAGCGGGGACGGTTGCAGTGGAGAGAGAAAGGTTAAGGATTGCGTGATGGAGGGGACAATGGTGAGGGAGATGGAACGTAGGAGATGGGTGGGGATAGGGTCTGATGAACAAGTGGTGGGTTTGGAGGAGGAAAGAAGGAGTGCGGTTTCTTCTTCAGAGATCGGAGGGAAGGAGAAGAGGGTGGTAGGGGGAGTAAGGATGGGGGAGGTAGGGGGAGGATGGATGGGGAGGAGAATTGGGGAGGAGAGGAGGTCGGTGAGGGGGTAGGGAATTGGAGGGTAATTTTGTGGATTTTGTAGTGAAAGTAGTCGGCTAGGGTTTGGGCAGAAAGGGAGGGTGGAATTGGGGATGGGGGGACCTTTAGGAGAGAATAGAGGGTATTAAAGAGACGGCGAGGATCAGAGGCAAGGGAATTGGTCAGGTGTATGTAGTAGTCTTGTTTGGCAAGTGCCAAGGCTGACTGGAAGGAGCCAAGCATGAATTTGAAGTGTAAAAGGTCTTCCAGGGAGCGGGATTTGGACCAAGCTCGTTCGGCAGAACGGGCACAGTTGCGTAGGTAACGGATTGTGGGTGAAAGCCAGGGTTGGGGAGTAGATCGTTTTACAGGACATGGGGTGGGAGGGGCAAGAGTGTCAAGGGCTGAGGATAGTGTAACACTGTATGACAATAGTGCCTCGTCGACGGACTCGGATGATAAAATGGAGGAAAGAGATAGAGAAATGGTGGAGGAGAGAGTCAGGGGATCAATATTATTATGGTTTCTAAACAGGTCATAGGAGACAGGACGGGGTTGGGATGGCGGAAGCTGAAGAGTAAATGTTAAGAGGTGATGGTCAGATGAGGGAAGGATTGAATTGCGGACGTTTGAGGGAAAGGAATTGGAGAAGAGTATTAGGTCAAGGCAGTGGCCGTGTAGGTGTGTAGGAGCAGTGGAGCAGAGTTGGAGGTCGAACGAGGAGGTAAGAGCGAGGAACTTAGAGGCATGGGGGTCAGAGGGGTTGTCGATGTGAATGTTGAAATCGCCAAGAATAAGAGTAGGGGAGGAGGGATCCATAAAGGTGGAGAGCCATGAGTCAAAGTCAGTGAGGAAGGTTGATTTGGATTTGTTGGGTGGGCGATAAATAACAGCTACTCGGAGGGGAAGTGGTGTAAGGAGGCGAACGGAGTGGACTTCGAAGGAGAGGGGGGAGTGTGATTGGGGTGGCAGGAGGGGTTGGAATTGGCAGGAGGGAGCAAGAAGGAGGCCGACGCCACCACCGCGACCAGTAGATCGAGGTATATGGGAGAACTTGTAGCCCCCATAGCAGAGACAGGCAATGGAAGCGGTATCGTCTGCGGGGAGCCAGGTCTCGGTTAAGGCAAGAAGGTGTAGGGCATTAGAGATAAAAAGATTGTGGATAAAAGTGGATTTTTTAATGACTGAGCATGCGTTCCATAGGGCGCATGAAAACGGGAGAGCGGAGGGGGGGAGGAGAGAGATATGGATAAGGTTGGATAAGTTACGTGTGGAAATCTTGTCAGAGTAGCGTGGGGGTCTATTACTAGGGTAATACTGAGATTTAGAGGGAGTAGGGTGTGGGTGGGTATGTCTGGGTGTATGTGCTCTCCAGGTGGGAAATGAGGGGTAAATTGATGGTATCAGGTAGGTTGCATGAGGGATTATTTTGGGGGGTAAGGTTGGAGTTGATATTTATGGATGAGTGATTGTGGGATGAATGGGGGATGAATGGGGGAGGGCGGAAGGAGGGAGGAGTGGGATGTAGATGAGATTAGATGGGGTACGTGAGGAATTTTTTTTAGTGTGAGAAGGAAATCGGGGGGCGACCAGGTTTGTGGTTGTTATTTCCTGTTGAGAGAAGTTGAATAAGAGAGCGAGGTTGTGTGGAGATAGTATGGCGGAAGCGAGGGTGGGGTTGCTTTAAGGAGAAGGGGGCTGGTTGAATACGGGGGATGGTGTGAATAAGCTCAAGAGCAGGTGCTAGGCTAGGGGGCAGAATGGAGGGAGAAGGTAGAGGGAGGGTGGGGAGAAGTGAGGAAGGTAGAGGGAGGGTGGGGGGAAGTGAGCAAGGTAGGGGAGGGTGGGGAGAAGTCAGCAATGTAGGGGGAGGGGAGGGAGAAATGGAAAAGTTAGGGGGAGGGTGGGGAGAAGAGGAGGGAGGGTGTTGATAGGAGGGGAGGCAGTTGGGGAGGATGAGGCAGAGAAGGACAATGAGATGTGGGGCCATGGTAGTGGGCAGCAGGGTCTGAACAAGCAATGGGTAGCAGTTCTAAGCACAATGGGTAGCAGTTCTATGCAGGCAGTGGGTAGCAGTACTATGCAATAACGGGTAGCAGCTCTATGCAGGCGATGGGAAGCAGTTCTCAGCAATAATGGGTAGCCGTTCTATGCAGGAGATGGGTGGTAGTTCTTTGCAGGCGATGGGAAGCAGATTCTATGCAGGCGATGGGTGGCAGTTCTATGCAGGCGATGGGTGGCAGTTCTATGCAGGCGATGGGTGGCAGTTCTATGCAGGCGATGGGTGGCAGTTCTATGCAGGCGATGGATGGCAGTTCTATGCAGGCGATGGATGGCAGTTCTATGCAGGCGATGGATGGCAGTTCTATGCAGGCGATGGGTGGCAGTTCTATGCAGGAGATGGGTGGCAGTTCTATAAAGGAGATGGGTGGCAGTTCTATGCAGGCGATGGGTGGCAGTTCTATGCAGGCGATGGGTGGCAGTTCTATGCAGGAGAGGGGAGGAGGGGTTGCAGCCCTCAGCACTATTACTGCCGCCAGTCAGGGCTCAGGGGATGGTGGAATGAGCGATCGGGGGTTGGTACCTGGCAGGGCACCCTGCGGCCAAGCGTGCATGCCTGGAAATATGGTGAGCTTTGTAGCGTGCAAGAGGGCCCCGACTGGCCTAGTCGGAGGGGAGCGGGGCGGAGCTTACCTTCCCGCTCTCCCTCGATGATGCCGAGCAGGGCTGGAGCTGTGGCGAAGAGGCTAGTCAGCAGGGCCATTGATCCTGGGGGATTGCTCCTGCCTATGTTCCCCGCCAAAGGGCCCTCTGGCGAGGCCCTCAGGTGCGGGCACACCCGATGGCGCCCCCGCTCTTCTGGGCTGCCTCAGGGTGGCGTGGAGACCGATGTTGGCCCGATGGCGCCCCCGCTCTTCTGGGCTGCCTCAGGGTGGCATGGAGACCGGCGTTGTTGGCCCGATGGCGCCCCCGCTCTTCTGGGCCACCTCAGGGTGGCGTGGAGACCGGCGTTGTTGCCCAATGGTGCCCCCACACTTCTAAGCTGCCTCAGGGCGGCGTGGAGACCGGCGTTGTTGGCCCAATGACGCCCCCGCTCTTCTGGGCCGCCTCAGGGCGGCATGGAAACCGGTGTTGTTGGCACGATGGCGCCCCCGCTCTTCTGGGCTGCCTCAGGGCGGCGTGGAGCCAGAGGGAGACGGAAAGGACTGGAAAGCACTTAGCCCCCTTGGTCCATTAAGTACTCTATATGCATCATGGACTTTTTGTACGTTATCCTCTGTGAAGAGACTACAGAAGAACAGGGCCAAATGGCTCAGCCGACCCCAGAGTCAGTAGAACACCCTTTCCTCTGCCTACTGGAATATGTCTGTACTACTTTCCCACTGGCCGGACGTGCCCTCACATGGTAGTCATGCAGAACCAGAAACCAGCGAACTGAACCAAACGAACTGGGCGAGCCCTGGACTGGCCTGGAGAGAACTCAAGAAAAGACAATTAACAGGTAAGGTCTAATTTCTCCTTCCTTATCTCTCCAGGCCAGTCCAGGTTCCAATGGGACATACCAGAGCAGTACCTAATCCTGGGGGAACTTGCAAGTCCGGCCTGAAGAAACGAGGCCCTGGCCCCTGCATCCCATGTGAACTGCACGTTCAACCTATAATGTCTTGAAAAAGTATGAAGCGATGACCAAGTTGCCGCTCTGCAGATGTCTACTGGAGGAGCTAGACCACGCATGCATAAACTCCCTTAATCCCAAAAATTCTAACTACATGTCTGTCCCCCTCCCCATACACGCCCCAATTACGACATAAAAGGAATTAAATTCCAGCACCTACACCAGTATCTGCCCTATACACCACACACAACCACTGTAAATATACATTTGTAAAACGTTTGATGTTTGTTTTGCTTTAATTACCTACAAAGTTAAATTTACTGTTCAATGTAAATAGTTGACTTCTATTGTTCAATGTAAAATGTATACAAATGTGTACAAGACTGTTAAACTGTTATATGTAAACCGCCCTTGATCTCTGGAAGGGGCGGTATAAAAGAAAATAGTTAAATAAATAAATAAATAAAATAGACCATGTTCCGCCCAGGACGTCTCCTGTCCACGTGTCGAATGAGCTCGTAGCCCTATGGACGGAACCTTCCCTTGCGCTGCATATGCTGCACTGATGGCCTGCTTCACCCAGTGGGCAATCAAAGCTTTTGAAGCCGCTTCCCACTTTCAAGAGCTGCCAAAAAGGACAAACAACCGGTCCGTCTTACGAAAAGACTCCATCCGCTTGATGTATTTCCAGAGAACTTTACAGAGATCAAGCCAATGAAGTTGTCGATCCCCCTCCGAGCTCCCCAGATCCAGGAACGTCGGAAGAGAAATAGTTTGATTCAAGTGAAAATGCAATACTACCTTCAGCAGAAAGGACAGTACCGGCCTCAGCACCACTTTCTCTGTGTAAACTGCAGAAAAGATTCTCTACACGAGAGCGCCTGCAGATCGGAAATCTATCATGCGGAACAGAGCACCACCAAGAAAATTATTTTCCAGGTGAGGTCCTGTACGCATGCCCTTGCGATAGGCTCAAATGGTGGTTCCACCAACACCTCCAGAACCAAATTCAGATCCCAAGGTGGGACCACCGGTTAGCGAACGACCCTGCACTTGCCCCCGATAACAGGCTAGCGTAGCCACCTGCACCTTTAGGGAACTAAGGGCCAGACCCTTCTCCAGACCACTCTGGAGAAACAACAAAACTTCTGGAAGCACACAGGTAAAGGGTCTTACATCCTTGGCTGCGCACTAATTCTTGAATATGCGCTACATACGGACATAGGCCAGTATGGTCGAACGCGTCCTTGACTTGAACATGGTGAAAATGACCTCCACTGCTTAGCCCCGGCGGCACAACCACGCCCTTTCAAGAGCCAAGCCATAAGCAAGAATTGACCCATTAGCACTGGTCCCTGCCCCAACAGAATGATCCTGTTGGGCAACTTCCACTGCCGATCAACGAGGAGGCGGGTGAGATCCACATACCATGGCCTCCGAGGCCAATCTGGGGCTATGAGAATCACCCGCCTGTCGTGCGCCTCTATCCATTGCAGCAGGCAACCGATGAGCACCCATGGAGGAAATACATATAGGAGTCCTTCTGTGGCCAAGCTTGAATCAGGGCGTCAAGCACCTCCAACATGTGTTCCCTGCACCTGCTGAAGAAACGTGCGGCCTTGGTGTTGGCCAGAGTAGCCATGAGGTCCATGACCAGCTCCCCACAACATACTGTG
The DNA here is from genome assembly GCA_033557465.1 of Ichthyophis bannanicus. NCBI lineage: Eukaryota > Metazoa > Chordata > Amphibia > Gymnophiona > Ichthyophiidae > Ichthyophis > Ichthyophis bannanicus. The sequence continues at coordinate 239,789,798 of CM066042.1, read as the reverse complement.
ATCTCGTGGAACACGGCTGCGTTTAGCTCCCACTCTCCAGGATCCAATGTGTGCCGACTGAGGTAGTCTGCTTGTACACTGTCCTTCCCCACAACATGAGCCACTGACAGGGCTACCAGATGCTCCTCTGCCCACTGCAGCAGCCTCTGACACTCGTTGACCAAGGTAGCACTGCCCATGCCCCCCTGCCTGCTGATGTAGGCTACCATTGTTGCATTGTCGGAGAAGACCCGAACCGCCTTCCCCACTTATCAGATGCCTGAAGCCTTGCAGCACCAACTGAACTGCCCTCATTTCGAGCCTGTTGATCAACCAAGAAGCTTCCTCTGGGGACCAGCATCCCTGTCTCACCTGTGACAGACAGTGTGCTCCCCAGTCAAAGAGAATGGCATCCGTGGTCATTACAATCCATTGTGGCTTTTCCAACAGCATACCTCCCTTAAAATGAGCGGGATCCAACTACCACGGCAAACGCGCTCCGACGTCCTCTGGGCACACCAACTTCTGGGACAAAGCTTGCCTCTGCGCTGACCACCGCGAGAGGAGCGCCTGATATAGCGGATGCGAGGCCTTGTTCGGGTGGAGCACCCATCCCTCCTCCTGCATCAGCAGGCCTAGAGCACTACCCAGGGGAACTGGAGGCTCCTCCGAGAGCAGGAACAGAAGCAAGAACCAGGGCTGTCGGGGTCACGAGGATCATTGAAGCTCAGTCCCGCTGAATCTTGTGGAGGGTCCTCGCAATGAGAGGAGTGGAAGGGAACACATACAGAAACCTGGAGTTCCAGTCCAGGAGAAATGCATCCGGGGCCACCCTGCTGGGGTACGGCATCGGCCCGCAAAATCAGGGAAGCTGAGTGTTCACCGGGCTGGCAAACAGGTCTATGGACCGAGTCTCTCAGTGGCAGAATAGCTGGAGAACCACCTCTGGACTCAGACGCTACTTGTACGGAAAAAGGAACCTGCTGAGTCTGTCCGCGAGGAAGTTGTCCTGGCCTGGGAGGTAGACAGCCATTAAGGTCATGCCCTGGCACACCGCAAAGGAGCAGAGGAGGACTGCCTCCCGACAAAGGAGGGGGAGCTTGTGCCCCCTTCCTTGTTTATGTAGAACATCACAACTTTGTTGTCGGTCTGCACAAGCACCGACTTGCCCTTCAGGTGGTACTCGAAGACCTTCAGGGCCAACCTCACTGCTCGGAGCTCGAGCAGGTTGATCTGCTGCAGGGACTACTTGGGTGACCACTACCCTGGGTGTGTAGGCTGCCACAGTGGGCACCCAGCCCAACAGCGAGGTATCCATCGTCAAGATGAGCTTGTGCTGCTGAGTCTGGAATGGCATGTCCCAAAGGAGACTTTAGGGATTTTGCCACCAAGCCAGGGAACTGAACAGGCTGTGGGAGACCCAGACGGGATCCGGGAGGTCTCCCGAGGCTTGGGCCCATTGTACCGCTCGCATGTGCATGCAGGCATGGAGGACGACGTGGACGGTCGAGGCCATGTGCCCCAGAAGGCGCAGCATGGCCCGCGCTGAGACCTTGTCCAGCCTTGGACTTCGGCTGCCAGGGCGCGAAGCTGATCCGCAAGGGCTCGAGGGAGAAAGGTGGTCGCCCAGTCTGTGTTGAGAAGGGCACCGATGAACTCTAGGATTTGCAACAGCTCGAAGTGGGAGTAGTTGATCAGGAAGCAGAGATGCTCGAGGAGGAGGGCTGTGCGTGACGCCGAAAGGCGAGCCTCCTCCGCCAATGTACCTGTGACGAGCCAGTCGTCTAAGTACGGGTAAATGGGTATGCCCTGCAGCCGGAAGTGAGCTGCGGCTGCTGACAGGCACTTCATGAAGACTCACAGGGCAGACACAAACCCGAAGGGGAGCACCCTGTACTGATAGTGCTCCCCTTGCACCCTGAAACACAGGTATTGCCTGTGCTTGGGGTGGACCGGTATATGGTCGTAAGCTTCTCTGAGATCCAAGAATAGCCAATTATCCTGCTGTAGGAAGGGCAGCAGGACGCCAAGCGATAACATTCTGAACTTCTCCCGCACCAGAAACTTGTTCAGGTTCCTGAGATCGAGGATAGGGTGCAGGCCCTCCATCCTCTTCAGGACAAGGAAATACCGCGAGTAAAACTCCCGACTTCGGAGGTGCGGTGGGACCCTTTCGACAGCCTGCTGGCCGAGGAGGTTGTCGACCTATTGTTGCAAAGCAAGCATGGTGCGAGGGAAGCTGAGTAGGTTCCGCTGGGGTGAAGAGAGAAGAGAGAAGGGAGTCTATCTAGACGAAGACGATAACTGTCCCAGATCACCTAAGGACCAAGGTGTCCGATGTTATGGCCGCCCACTCGGGGGTGAAAAGGGATAGGTGTCCTCCCATGGGCGGAGGTGCCTCAGGGGGGGCAAGAGGCTATGTACGCGGCGTCAAAACCCTGGAGCCGACTAGGGTGGTGCCAGCAGTTGGGTCTTGGGCCCTTTTGGTTTCCGATGACCCTGAGCTCCCCTTTTTCCCTGAGCGCTGGTTGTCAGCACCGGGGTAGGCGGGTAGGGTGGTTATCCCCGGTAGGGAAGCCCCTTCCTCTGGAAGAAAGGCTTTTTGCTGTGCTGCTTCTTCCGTGGAAGAGAAGAGGTTTTACGAGAGAGACTGGTGCGAGTCACGAACTCTGTCTCGATCTCGGCTGCTTTGTCCTCCATAGGCTTGCCAAACAGTTGCTCGTAGAGGAAGGAGCTTCTCCTGGACCCACTGTTCCAGGTCAGAGGACTGGAGCCAAGCTTGGTGCTGAGTTCCGATGCCAGCCGCTGCCACGCAGGCAGGGGACTTGAACCAGTCATATGCGGCACGGAAAAGGTATTTCGAGCAGTCTTCGACCGACCTTAGGAGGGTCTGGAATCTGAGGAGGTGTTCGCTCCCAAGGCCTGCGGAGAAACCGCTGAGCTCTTTGGCGAGGTCACGAAGACACATACCCATATACAGCTGATATGCCTGGATGCGGCACACCAGCATGGATCCCTGGTAAGCCTTGCGCCCAAGGGCGTTGAGGACACAGGATTCTCTGCCTGGTGGGACCGAAGAGTGTGACTTTGGGCTCTTCTGCTTCCGCAAGGCCAATTCAACCACCATGGAGGTATGAAGAAGTTGAGTCTTCGGAAACCCTGGGCCCCGCTGGACCCTGTACATGGCATAGAGCCTTTTACTGATGATGGGGACCGAGGCAGGTGCTTCCCACATGCGGAGGAGCAGCCGGGATAGGATGGTCGGCACAGGGACCATAAGATTCCCTAGGTGGAAACGCACACTGCAAAATGTCAAGCTCCTCTGCCCTCGGTTCCTCCTCTGTCTGCATAAGCAGATCTAGGGCCCGTGCCATATCCCGCACAAACACCAAAAAAGAGGTGTCCTCAGAAGGTGACCACCTTTGCACGGAGGGCAGGGATGGGTCAGAAGGAAGGTCCCTATGGGCGTGGGTCTCCAGGGAGGTGTTCTCGTCAGATTCCCAGCTTGAGGCATCCGAGAAGGGCTCAGAGTCGGGCTGATCCCCATGTCCAGTGGTCGAGGCCAGCTTGGAGCTAGAGGCACTGACTCTGGAAGACCTTGACCCCGAGGAATGGGACGGCAAGCGAGACCGGTGCCGAGGACCCTCACAAGGCCCACAGCTCTCGAGAGTTTCCAAGGCAGTCTTCAGTGGTCTCGAGGCACGGGCCAGCCGTGCTCGGCAATAGCGCCTATTGGGCAGCTAGAAAGGCAGAAATGCTGCGTGCCAGTGCCAGCATACAGGCCTCCCACAGTAATGGGAGCCCTGCGACGCCAACGCCAGGGTGACCAGGTGTGGAGTGGAGGAGGAGAGGGGTCCTTGCCAGCAGAACGAGGTACCTTTCAAGGCTGCTCCTTGTCCGACTCTCGGGAATGCCGGGGAGGGCTGAGGGAACGAGCACAAGATCAGTCGCGCTTGTCTGGCACCCCCGACAGTGACTTCGAGGTCTTCTTGTTCTTTCGCCACTTCACCTCGGGCGAACCCTGATTGGAGTGACGCCTGGGGTCACCACGGAAGGATCCTGTAAGCGGTGGATCGGCAGAGTGGGAAGCCACCGGGAACCCCAGGGCTGCCTTACGGAAAATGTCGTCGGACTTCTGCTTACTGCTTAGCAGGGCCTTAGTGGACATTTTCTTACAGAGAGAACAGAGCTCCGGGTTGTGGTCAGCCCCCAGACACCGCAGACAACAGTCATGGGTGTCCATGAGCAACATATTCATGGAGCATCTGTCACATTTTTTGAAAACGGTGGCCATGAGGGCAAAAAGAGCTCCTGCGACGTCGAAGACCCTCGAGGCCAGCGATAGGAAAAAAGGGCGCGAAAAGCGCCCGAAGGGAAAAAATTAAAAGAAGGGGGGGAAACAGAGTCCCCTGGCCCACCGCCGAGGCAGAGGCATAGGGGAGGACGGGAGAGGACTGTGGGAGCCAGAGGAAAAGCGGTTAACACAGAACACAAAAAAATCATTGAAATGTCTGAATGCTGGAACTGTACCGAGGTGCGTACATGAACTGAAGTATAACTGTACAGAGGTGTAACTAACTGTACTGGAACTGTACCGAGGTGCGTACATGAACTGTACCAAGGTGCATTCATGTATGTGACATCATATGGAAAAGATGTGAAAACACACATATCAGTAAATGATGGATCTTGAGAGACGATAGAAAGGCAATCATGAGAAACATGCCAGCTTAGCATGAAGAAGAACATATCGCCCCCAATATAGTTGTCAGAAAACGGGGAGGTGAAGAGATATATTTCTTGGGAACTGAGGGGTGGGAGAGAACCAAGCAAGAGAACCAGGTGAAGAACTGAGTGAGGTGGGCAGAGGTCAGATAACAATATAAATCTGACAAGGCTCAGAGTGATAACTGCAGACATGGGCCTCAAGAATAAGGTCAATGGAGAGGGGTAAAGACATGAGTAGAATAGCATGGTAAATCACACAAGTGGGGGCCCTAGACAGCTGGAATAAGAATTAGCTAATTAGAGAAGAATGCCTGAATAGTAAGAACGGTCCTGAGCAAGGGTATATAATGCGACAGGACCAGATTCACGAGGAGTTCATCTCCTGCACAGTGAAGGCTGTGGAGGTATGCATTCCCTGGGTTCCCTATGGCCCCAGTATCCCTGTTGTCGTGTCTGAGAATTTTGTGTGCATGCTGTTTTGTCTTGTGTATGTCTGTTACACTGATCTCTTGTGTCCAGGAAAGTCTGTCATATTCGCTGTTGAGTCAGGAAGTAAGACAGAATCATGCAGGCAGGACCAGACATTCTGACTTATAGTTTAGAAATCTGCATCTGAGATAAGACAGAATGACCCTGTTTGCCTGCTGTGAGAGATGGCAAGATCCGTAATTCTACTGGACTGTTTTCCTTGTTCCTAGTTTTCTGTTTCTGTAAGATAGGGAATAATAAAAGGATCCTTTTGGAAGATAAATCTGTGAGATAGTTATTACCATGTATTAGCGTGTTGTCCTGCATAAGGTGAGATGTTGTTCACCATAAGTTAAGATGTTGTTGGGAAGTGTAGGTCCTCTCTGTGATGCTTCTTTTATTGGGAAGTAATATGTCCTCTCTGAGTGGTTCCCCTTCTGGACGGAGCAAGGTGTTGGCTTGGGAACTGTCTGGCCCACAGTCCAGCTGACCCTTCACCCCGTACAACCGGTGCAACCGGAAAGAGAGGGCAAAAGGCCAAAGACAAAAACACTTTTTCCAAGGGACGAGGAGGTGCATCCGAAGGGCTCTGCGTAAAAAGGGAGACTGAGCAAGATGACACCTTTGGGCGGGAAAAGGACCACGCATGCGTGGCAGCAATCCCAAAGGCTTTCTTTGAAAGCTGGGAATTGCTCCGCACGGGCTCCGTCAGTGCCATCACCCATAAGTGAGGACTGACTTCCTGCTTGTTCCTGGAGAATATGCAGATAGGCCTCCGTGAGGTCAAGCGCCGACAGGAACTTGCCCTGCCTCACCGCCAATATTACAGAGCGCAACTTCTCCATTCAAAAATGTGGAACTCTCAAGCTCCGGTTCATATGCTTGAGATAGAGGATGGGTCAGAAGGACCCCTCTTTTCTGGGTACCACGAAGTAAATGGAGTATCGACTGGATCCGTACTGGTCTCGGGGTACCGGTATTACTGCCTGCAGCTGTAATAGGCACGAAGTGTGGCTGAGACAGCACAGTTACTTTACTTACCTGTAACAGGTGATCTCTGGGAACAGCAGGAATTAGTCCTCACATATGGGTACGTCAGTACCGACGGAGCCTGCGCGGGAAAGCTCCCCAGCTTCAAGCTTTTGGGGCCTCCCACTGCACATGCGCGCTGCCTTCCCGCCTTCCTGACCAGCTCTCCTCAGTTCGAGTTTATAGCTGAGACAATAGAGAGAGGAAAGGAAGATAGAGGATACAACTCCTAGGGGAGGTGGGTGGGTTGTGAGGACTAATTCCTGCTGTTCCCAGAGATCACCTGTTACAGGTAAGTAACTGTGCTATCTCCAGGAACAAGCAGGAATAAGTCCTCACATATGGGGACTCCCTAGCTAAGATGCCTGGGAGATCCCGTTCCAAGGGTTCGCCATCTTCGTATGGATCTCAGGCATCCATCCTGGGAAGGTGGGCAGGAGTTGTTCAAGTATGGAACAGGTGTTTGAGGACAGCCTGACCAAACAAGGCATCCCGGCGGGAGTCCTTGTCCAAACAGTAATGGGCTGTGAAGGTATGAACCGAGGCCCAGGTGGCGGCTCGACAGATCTGATCTATGGATACAGAGTGAAGAGGAGTCATAGAAGTGGCCATGGCTCTCACATTGTGAGCTGTGACATGGCCTTCCAGAGAAATGTTTTTACTCTGGTAAGCAAAGGAAATACACTGAGCAATCCAATTGGAAAGTGTACGTTTGGAGACTGGAAGTCCCAAATGGGAAGGATCAAAAGCCACAAAAAGTTGGGAAGACTTTCGATGTGGCCGAGTCCTGTTGAGGTAAAAAGCAAGAGCTCTTTTACAATCTAAAGTATGAAGGTTCCTCTCTGCACTGGATGCATGAGGAGCCGGAAAAAAAGACAGGTAGATATACCTCTTGATTAAGATGAAAAGGCGAGACCACTTTGGGCATAAAGTGGGGATTCGTCCTAAGGACCACATTATCATGATGAAACCTGGTATAAGGTGGATGAGCCACTAAGGCCTGTAGTTCACTGATGCGGCGAGCCGAAGTGACGGCAATAAGGAAAAGGACCTTCCAGGAAAGAAATTTCAAGGAGGTAGAAACCAACGGTTCAAAAGGTGGCTTCATAAGCTGACCCAGAACTAGGTTCAAGTCCCATGCTACCGGAGGAGGTCAGATGGGAGGCTTAGTTAGAGTCAGGCCTCTCATGAACCTTGTAATAAGAGGATGAGAGGAGACAGGTTGTCCATTTATAGGTTTTAAAGATGCTGCAATAGCACTCAAATGGACTCTTACTGAATTCGTCTTAAGGCCTGCATTAGAAAGATGCAGGAGATAGTCTAGTAGAGAATTCAAAGGAAGTGCTAGAGGGTCAAGACCCTGTTGAGCACACCAAATGGAAAAGCGTTTCCATTTGAAAGCATAGGAACGCCTCGTGGCCTAGAGGCATGAAGGATATCTTTCACTGGTTGAGAAAGATTGAAGTCATGAAGGCTTAGGCCTTCAGTAACCAAGCTCTGAGGTTTAGGGACTTGGGGTTTGGGTGCCACAAAGTCCCCTCCTCCTGAGACAGAAGGTCTGGCGCAGCTCCCAGGTCCAGAGGGGGTCCCTGGGAGAGATACAGAAGTAGAGGGAACCACACTTGGCGTGGCCAGCGTAGAGCTATGAGGATCATCGATCCGTGATCTCTCTGGAGTTTGAACAGAGTCTTGGGAATCAAAGGAATGGGTGGAAAGGCATATAGGAATTCCTGACCCCAATGCAAGAGAAAGGCGTCGTTGGCCTGAGCTCCCTGACACGGATTCCTGGAACAGAACCGGGGAAGTTTGGCATTCCACGGACTTGCAAAGAGGTCTATGTCCGGGGTTCCCCATTCTTGAAAGATTCTGCGTATCTGGTCCATATGTAGGGACCATTCGTGTGGAAGCAGAACTCGACTGAGTCTGTCTGCCCGAGAGTTTTGAACCCCTGGAAGATAGACTGCCAGAAGATGAATTTGATGCTCTCTGGCGAAGGCCCATAATCTGAGAGCTTCGTTGCAAAGCGACAGAGAGCCTGTCCCTCCTTGTTTGTTTATGTAGAACATGGCCACCTGATTGTCTGTCTGGACTAGGACGGTCAGGTTGACTAGGAGGGTATGGAAGACTTTGAGGGCAAAGAAGATTGCTCGCAGTTCCAGGAGGTTGATGTGAAGGGTGGTCTCTTGTGGAGACCAAGCACCCTGAGTGGAGAGGTGTTGAAGATGGGCTCCCCACCCTGTTTGGGAGGCATCTGTTGTGAGGATTGTTTGGGGCAACAAAGGTTGGAAGGGGGCCCCCAACAACAGATTCTTGGTGAACATCCACCATTGAAGGGACCAAAACAGACGCTTTGAGGTGAGTATTTGGTCGGAGAGTGCTCCTGATGCCTGAGTCCACTGGGTGGCCAAGGTCCATTGAGCTGCTCTCATATGAAGACGAGCGTAGGGCACCACGTGTACCGTGGAGGCCATGTGACCCAGAAGTCGCAGCATTTCTCTGGCTGTCAAGTGACTGCTGGACTGAGCTTGGGAGGCCAAGCACACCAGACGTTGGCCCCGGACTTGAGGTAGGTAGGCCCTTGCAGTGGTGGTGTCCAACTGGGCCCCTATGAATTCCAGAGACTCAGTAGGGGTAAGTTGAGACTTGGGAAGGTTTACCACCAGTCCCAGATACTGCAGAAGGTGCCTTGTGCGGTCCAGGGAAATCTGGGCCTCTGACTGGGATGGAGCTCGGATGAGCCAGTCGTCCAGATATGGGAATACAAAAATTCCCAGACCTCTTAGAAATGCGGCAACAACTGCCATGCATTTGGTGAACACTCTTGGAGCAGAGGCTAGACCGAATTGAAGTACTCTGTACTGGAAATGTTTTCCCTGAAACAGAAATCTTAGATATTTTCTGTGGGATGGGTGGATGAGTATATGTGTGTACGCATCCTTGAGATCTAGAGAACAAAGCCAATCCTGACTCTGAAGGTATGGAAGTTGAATGCCTAGAGAAAGCATTTTGAATTTCTCCTTGTACAGAAATTTGTTCAATTCTCTCAGATCTAGGATAGGTCTGAATCCCCCTGTCTTCTTTGGTATGAGAAAATAAGGGGAGTAGAATCCTGTCCCTTGTTGAAGAAGAGGAACCTCTTCTATTGCCCCTTGGGCAAGGAGAGAAGAGACTTCCTGATCCAACAGGCCCAGGAGAGATGGGAGAGAATTGAAGTGCCTCACCATGGTATATGGAGGAAGGTTGGAAAAATAAAGTTTGTAGCCCTCTCTGATGATAGAGAGGGTCCAGTGCTCTGATGTAATTTGCCCCCATCTGGGAGCAAAGGGAGCTAACCTTCCGGGAATGGTGAGGGGCTCTGGTTGTTCTAGAGCCAGAAATGTTAAGTTCTCTAGGGGCAAGTCAAAACCCCTGAGGGGGTTGAGCCTGCTGAGGAGTGGCAGACGCTGCAGGCTTTGACCTTGCCTGTTTAGGTTGCTGACGTTTAGCAGCAAAGCGAGGCTGAGAAGATTGTTGGCCAGTATTTGTGGAGAATCTGGCCTTCTTGTAGTAAGGCCTCTTGAAAGACTTTTTCTTGGCAGGAGTAGAGGTAGACTTAGAAAGTCTATCTAACGTAGCATTTTCTGCGTCCATTTGAGTGGCTTTAATTTGCCAGTCCTTACCAAATAAGTTCTCACCTGTACAGGGCAGATTCCGTAAGCCATCCAGGACCCAGGGTTCTAGGTCAGAGGCCTGGAGTCAAGCAAGTCGTCGGGCTGCAATAGCAATGCCCGAAGCTCTACCGGCACCCTCAAAGGAATCAAAAGCTGCTCTGTTGGAGAACTTAGAAACATCTAGAAGCTGTTTCACCAGAGAAATGAACTCCTCCTTTCTATCTTCAGGGGTAAAGGAGGCAAAATGCCGTACTTTTAGGGCAGGTTCCCTGAGAAACATGCCCATATACAGACTGTAAGAATTAATCCTGGCTATAAGCATACTAGCCTGGAAAATTTTCCTGCCAAAAGAGTCTAGGGTCTTACATTCTCGCCCTGGAGGGGTAGAAGAGTGCCTTTTGGTGCTCTTAATCTTTTTCAGCGCAGACGTCACCACAATGGAATGGTGAGGCAGCTGAGTCTTTTGAAACCCAGGAGAAGGAGGGACCCGGTACATGGTGTCCAACCTACGAGAGTAAGGAGACAACATTAGAGGAGCCTCCCATAAGTCCATCAAGTGTTCTTGAAGGATTTCATGGATAGGCAGGGTGACTGCCTCTTTAGGAACCTTAGGGTATCCTAAAATATCCAATTTCTTTGACCTAGGTTCTTTTTCAGAGGATGTAGTAATGGAAAGTCCTTTAGCTAGCTCTATAATGAAGTCTTGAAAAGACAAATCCTCTGGTGGAGACATTCTCCTCTTTGGGGAAGAAGGGTCTTCATGAAGAACTAGAGACAGCTCATCAGAGTCCTCAGAGGAGTCAAAATCCTCAGAAGAATCAGAGTATTCTCTATTTGCTTCCAACGCACGATACGCATACTGATCGGTATCGACATCAGGCGTACCGGGTATGGGATCGGTATCGGGTGAAAACCCGGATCCGGCATGCGGAACCGATCTGCGTTTGGAAGTCGATGGTCTCGGTTCCGGTATGGGAGACGATACCGGAACCGGAACCGGACCCGAGGGCGTCGCAGCATTAATAAAAGCCAGCATGGCCTGCTGCATGGTCTGAACAGTATTGTTCATAGACGCCACTGCTGCCTGGATGTCGGTACCGGTATGGGCCGGTACCCCAGAGCAGTCTAACAGGTGATCAGTCGAGGCCGTGCCATCGATGTCAACCTGTAACCCCATAGATGGTGCTTTGGAAGCCAGAGCTTCCCGCCGGGGTTGTTTGGCTGGGGCATGGTCCTCAGATTCAAAAGTGAGAGCCTCTCGATGCTTTGAAGGAGATTTGCTCTTTGAGGACCTGCCCGAAGAAGGTTTGGTTACCTGAGATCCATCCGGAGAGGAAGACCTGGATGACTGTGATGCTGGATTATCTGAAGCAAACAGCACATGGAATTTGTTGGCCTGGTTCTGCAAACCACGTTTAGACATCTGGGAGCAGGATGGGCAGTCCGGAATAGAGTGGTCAGGTCCCAAACATTTAAGACACCATTCATGGGTGTCTGTGACAGAAAATAACAGCACTACACTTGGTACACTTCTTAAAACCAGGGGCTGGTTTCTCCATGAGGAGAATTTGTGTAGGCCTGAGGCCTAACCGAAGTCACCAAGTTGTGCAAAGATAAAGTTTTTTGGGGTTTTTTTTAAAAGAAAAGAAAAGAGAGACCGGCGGTACCGGTTTCGGTATGGGGAAGGCAGGTACGCGGTCTAAAGAAACAAACTAAAACAATAATTTCTTCAGCGGTGACAGGAACACGACCTGCTGGCTCCGCGGAAAAAGAGAAACTGAGGAGAGCTGGTCAGGAAGGCAGGAAGGCAGCGCTCATGTGCAGTGGGAGGCCCCAAAAGCTTCCTTCTGGGAAGCTGGGGAGCTTTCCCGCGCAGGCTCCGTCGGTACCGACGTACCCATATGTGAGGACTTATTCCTGCTTGTTCCTGGAGATTGCCTCCCTCTTCCTGGGCACCCTGCATGGTGTAGCAACAAATGCTTCAGGTAAACGACTCAAAACTTCCAGCACATAATCCTCGCAGATGATTTTGAAGACCCACTGGTCAGTTGTCACAGCAGCCCAGACAGAGTAGAACTATTGCAGCCAACCTCCTTTTGCTACCTCTGACTGAACCTGCTTGGCTTCATCGAGGCTTCTTGCCCGAGGTTTGCTGAGTAGCATAACCACCCCACCCAAAACCTCAGGCCCCCTAAAAGGGCTGCCCTCTGGCTCTGCAGTGACCTCTCTGGTAGGGTGCGAACTGCAGTGCCCAGAACCTTCGGAAATCTCTTGCTTGTCCTCTCTGTGGGCCGCCCGGTTTATGCCCCTTCCGGTGATCCTCTGGCAGATGCCCTTTTTTGGAGTCACCCAAGTCCTTCATGATCTGTCTAACGCCTCCCCAAAGAGCAGTTTGCCCTTATTGGGCAGCTTGCTGAGCCTATCGCCCAGTTCCTAAGTCATAGGAACTGTCTTGTCGCAATTACCGAGATTACCCAAATCAAATCGGAAAAGGTGTCAGCAATATAAGAAGCAACCGATTCCAGTTTAGCTCCTTCCGTGACCGATCGCCCCTCCAGATCGGCTAAAACCTCTCCATGGAGCCAACATATAGAGGCTCTGGTGACACAGTCTCCGCAAATGGATGCCTGCAAGGCCAGGGCACCCGAGTCAAATGCCTGCTTCAAAATAGACTCCAGTTTTCTATCCTGCAGATCCTTCAGGGCCACGCCCCCTTCCACAGGGATAGTAGTCTTTTTGGTCACAGCCGAGACCAAAGCATCCACCTTCAGCATCCGCAATAGGTCTCTTTCTGGAGACTGCACCTTCAGAAGGATATAAACAGGATGGAGTCAGTACAGAGGGTGGCTACTAAAATGGTTAGTGGTCTTCATTATAAAGCATATGAGGACAGACTTAAGGATCTTAATATGTACACCTTAGAGGAAAGGCGGGATAGAGGCGAGATAATTGAGATGTTTAAATACCTCCATGGCATAAATGTACAGTGGGAGAGCCTCTTTCAATTGAAAGCAAGTTCTGCTACGAGGGGACATGGGATGAGGGTGAAGGGGGATAGATTCAGGAGTGATATGCAGAAATATTTCTTTACGGAAAGAGTGGTGGATCCATGGAATAGTCTCCCAGTGGAGGTGGTAGAGATGAGGACAGTATCTGAATTCAAAAAAGCATGGAACAAAAACAGAGGATCTCTAAAGGAAAAAAGGGGACTGTTGTAGTTGTTGATATGGAAGGACAGACTAGATAGACCATGTGGTCTTTTTCTGTTGTCATATTTCTATGTTTCTTTCCTTCTGAGGAATCAGATAGAGACGCTTCATGGAGCGGCTGCCCCGCAAGATTGCTTCTGGATACTTCCATTCCGATTCAATCATCTTCTTGATTACTCTGTGAACTGGAAAGCATACCTGCACTCCCTTAAAACCCTGAAGCAGAGAAGAGGAAGTGACATCACCGATCGTAATGGCAGTCTGAAGGCACCGCTCTGGGGCTAACCCTGCCGAAACAATGCAATCGTCAAACCGGGAGGAAAGCACAGTTACTTACCTGTAACAGGTGATCTCTGGGAACAGCAGGAATTAGTCATCACATATGGGTACGTCGGTACCGACGGAGCCCGCGCGGGAAAGCTCCCCAGCTTTTCAGATTAAAAGCTTTTGGGGCCTCCCACTGCACATGCGCGCTGCCTTCCCGCCTTCCTGAGCAGCTCTCGTCAGTTCGAGTTTAAAGCTGAGACAATAGAGAGAGAGGACAGGAAGATAGATAGAGATACAACTCCAAGGGGAGGTGGGTGGGTTGTGATGACTAATTCCTGCTGTTCCCAGAGATCACCTGTTACAGGTAAGTAACTGTGCTATCTCCAGGAACAAGCAGGAATACGTCATCACATATGGGGACTCCCTAGCTAAGATGCCTGGGAGATCCCCCTCCAAGGGTAAACCATCTTCGCATGGATCTCAGGCATCCATCCAGGGAAGGTGGGCAGGAGTTGTTTAAGTATGGAACAGGTGTTTGAGGACAGCCTGACCAAACAAGGCATCCCGGCGGGAGTCCTTGTCCAAGCAGTAATGGGCTGTGAAGGTATGAACCGAGGCCCAAGTGGCTGCTCGACAGATCTGATCTATGGACACAGAGTGAAGATGAGCCATAGAAGTGGCCATGGCCCTCACATTGTGAGCTGTGACATGGCCCTCCATAGAAATGTTCTTACTCTGGTAAGCAAAAGAAATACACTGAGCGATCCAATTGGAAAGTGTACGCTTGGTGACTGGAAGTCCCAAATGAGAAGGATCAAAAGCCACGAAAAGTTGGGAAGACTTTCGATGTGGTTGAGTCCTGTTGAGGTAAAAGGCAAGAGCTCTTTTACAATCCAGAGTATGAAGGTTCCTCTCTGCACTGGATGCATGAGGAGCCGGGAAAAAGACAGGTAGATATACCTCTTGATTAAGATGAAAGGGCGAGACCACTTTGGGCATAAAGTGGGGATTCGTCCTAAGGACCACCTTATCATGATGAAACCTAGTATAAGGTGGATGAGCCACTAAAGCCTGCAGTTCACTGATGCGGCGAGCCGAAGTGACTGCAATAAGGAAAACAACCTTCCAGGAAAGAAATTTGAAGGAGGTAGAGTCCAAAGGCTCAAAAGGTGGCTTCATAAGCTGACCTAGAACTAGGTTCAAATCCCATGCTACCGGAGGAGGTCGGATGGGAGGTTTAGTTAGAGTCAGGCCTCTCATGAAACGTGAAACAAGAGGATGAGAGGAGACAGGTTGTCCATTTATAGGTTTTAAGGATGCTGCAATAGCACTCAAATGGACCCTTACTGAATTCGTCTTAAGGCCTGCATTTGAAAGATGCAGGAGATAGTCCAAGAGGGAATTCAAAGGAAGTGCTAGAGGGTCAAGACCCTGCTGAGCACACCAAATGGAAAAACGTTTCCATTTGAAAGCATAAGAACGCCTCGTGGAAGGTTTCCTAGAGGCATGAAGGATATCTGTCACAGGTTGAGAAAGATTAAAGTCTTGAAGACTTAGGCCTTCAGTAACCAAGCTCTGAGATGTAGGGATTTGGGGTTTGGGTGCCACAAAGTCCCCTCCTCCTGAGACAGAAGGTCTGGCGCAGCTCCCAGGTCCAGGGAGGATCCCTGGGAGAGATGCAGAAGTAGAGGGAACCACACCTGGCGTGGCCAGCGGGGAGCTATGAGGATCATAGTCCCGTGATCCCTCTGGAGCTTGAACAGAGTCTTGGATATTAGAGGAATGGGTGGAAAGGCATAGAGGAATTCCTGACCCCAATGCAGGAGGAAGGCATCGTGGGCCTGAGCTCCCTGACACTGAGTTCTGGAACAGAACCGGGGAAGTTTGGCATTCCACGGACTTGCAAAGAGGTCTATGTCCGGGGTCCCCCATTCCTGAAAGATTCTGCGTATCTGGTCCATATGTAGGGACCATTCGTGTGGAAGCAGAACTCGACTGAGTCTGTCTGCACGAGAGTTTTGAACTCCTGGAAGATACACTGCAAGAAGGTGAATTTCATGCTCTCTGGCGAAGGCCCATATTCTGAGAGCTTCGTTGCAAAGCGACAGAGAGCCTGTCCCTCCTTGTTTGTTTATATAGAACATGGCTACCTGATTGTCTGTCTGAACTAGGACAGTCAGATTGACAAGGAGGGTATAGAAGACCTTGAGGGCAAGGTAAATTGCTCGCAGTTCCAGGAGGTTGATATGAAGGGTGGCCTCCTGCGGAGACCAAGTGCCCTGAGTGGAGAGGTTCTGAAGATGAGCTCCCCACCCTGTCTGGGAGGCATCTGTTGTGAGGGTTGCTTGGGACAACAAAGGTTGGAAGGGGGCCCCCAACAACAGATTCTTGGTGGATGTCCACCATTGGAGGGACCAAAATAGACGGCTTGAGGTGAGTATTTGGTCGGAGAGCGCTCCAGATGCTTGAGTCCACTGGGTGGCCAAGGTCCATTGAGCTGCTCTCATATGCAGACGAGCGTAGGGCACCACATGTACCGTGGAGGCCATGTGGCCCAGAAGTCGCAGCATTTCCCGGGCTGTCAAATGACTGCTGGACTGAGCTTGGAAGGCCAAACTCAGCAGGCGTTGGGCCCTGACCTGAGGCAGGTAGGCCCTTGCAGTGATGGTGTCTAACTGGGCCCCTATGAACTCGGGAGACTGAGTAGGGATTAGTTGAGACTTGGGAAGGTTTACTACCAGTCCTAGATACTGCAGAAGACGCCTTGTGCGGTCCAGGGAAATTTGGGCCTGGGACTGAGAGGGAGCTCGGATGAGCCAGTCGTCCAGGTATGGGAATATGAAAATTCCCAGGCCTCTTAGAAAGGCAGCTACGACTGCCATGCATTTGGTGAACACTCTTGGAGCAGAGGCTAGACCGAAGGGGAGTACTCTGTACTGGAAATGTTTTCCCTGAAACAGAAATCGAAGGTATTTTCTGTGGGATGGGTGGATGAGTATGTGTGTATACGCATCCTTTAGATCTAGAGAACAAAGCCAATCCTGACTCTGAAGGTATGGAAGGAGAATGCCCAGAGAAAGCATTTTGAATTTCTCCTTGAAAAGAAATTTGTTCAATTCTCTCAGATCCAGAATTGGTCTGAAGCCCTCTGTCTTCTTTGGTATTAGAAAATAAGGGGAGTAGAATCCCGTCCCCTGTTGAAGAAGAGGGACCTCCTCTATTGCCCCCTGGGCAAGGAGGGAGGAGACTTCCTGACCCAAGAGGGCCAGGAGAGATGGGGGAGAATTGAACTGCCTCACCATAGTATAAGGAGGAAGGTCGGAAAAATGGAGTTTGTAACCCTCTCTGATGATAGAGAGGGTCCATTGCTCTGATGTAATTTGCTCCCATCTGGGAGCAAAGTGAGCTAACCTTCCGGGTATGGTGAGGGGCTCTGGTTGTTCTAGAGCCAGAAAAGTTAAGTTCTCTAGGGGCAAGTCAACCCCCCTGAGGGGGTGGAGCCTGCTGAGGCGTAGCAGACGCCGCCGGCTTTGACCTTGCCTGTTTAGGTTGCTGACGTTTAGCAGCAAAACGAGGCTGAGAGGATTGTTGGCCAGTATTTGTAGAAAATCTGGACTTCTTGTAATAAGGCCTCTTAAAAGACTTCTTCCTGGCAGGAGTGGAGGTAGACTTAGAAAGTCTATCTAAGGTGGCATTTTCTGCATCCATTTGAGTGGCCTTAATTTGCCACTCCTCACCAAATAAGTTCTCACCTGTACAGGGCAGATTTCTTAAGCCATCTAGGACCCAAGGTTCTAGATCAGAAGCCTGGAGCCAAGCAAGACGTCGGGCTGCTATAGCAATGCCCGAAGCCCTACCAGCACCCTCAAAGGAATCAAAAGCTGCCCTGTTGGAGAACTTTGAAATATCCAAAAGGAAATGAACTGCTCCCTCTTATCCTCAGGGAGAAAGGGGGCAAAATGCCGAACTTTTAGAGCGATTTCACTGAGAAACATGCCCATGTAAAGACTATAGGAATTAATCCTGGCTATAAGCATAGTAGCCTGGAAAATGTTCCTGCCAAAAGAGTCTAGAGTCTTACATTCTCGCCCTGGAGGAGTAGAAGAGTGCCTTTTGGTACTCTTTATCTTCTTCATTGCAGACTTCACCACAATAGAATGGTGAGGCAACTGGGTTTTTTGGAAACCAGGAGAAGGGGGGACACGGTACATGGTGTCCAACCTGCGAGAAGAAGGAGACAATGTTAGAGGAGCCTCCCATAAGTCCATCAAGTGTTCTTGAAGGATTTCATGGATAGGCAGGGTGACTGCCTCTTTAGGAGACTTAGAGTATCCTAAAATATCCAGTTTCTTTGATCTGGGTTCCTTTTCAGAGGATGAAGCAATAGAAAGACCTTTAGCCATTTCTATGATGAAGTCCTGAAAGGACAAATCCTCTGGTGGAGACATTCTCCTGTTAGGAGAAGAAGGCTCCTCAGGAAGATCAAGGGAGAACTCATCAGAATCATCAGAGGAGTTAAAATCCTCTGAAGAAGCAGAGTATCCTCTATGTGCTTCCAACGCACGATACGCATACCGTTCGGTATCGACATCGGGCGTACCGGGTATGGGATCGGTACCGGGCAAAAGCCCGGATCCGGCATGCGGAACCGATCTGCGTTTGGAAGACGATGGCCTCGGTTCCGGTATGGAAGCCATTACCGGAACCGGACCCGGTACCGCTGGCTGCGGTACCGAGGGCATAGCAGCATTAATAAAAGCCAGAATGGCCTGCTGCATGACTTGGACAGTATTGCCCATAGACGCCACTGCTGCCTGGATGTCGGTACCGGTATGGGCCGGTACCCCAGAGCAGTACAACAGGTGATCTGTCGAGGCCGCGCCATCGATGTCAACCTGTGACCCCATGATTGCTTTGGAGGCCGGAGCCTCCCGCCGGGGTTTTTTGGCCTGGGCAGAATCCTCGAACTCAGAATTGAGAGCCTCTCGATCTTTAGAAAGAGATTTGCTTTTAGAGGATTTGCCCACTGGAGTTTTGGTTACCTGAGATCCATCCGGAGAGGAAGACCTGGATGACTGTGATGCTTCTGAAGGAAACAGCACATGGAACTTGTTGGCCCGGTTCTGCAATCCACGTTTCGACATCTGGGAGCAGGATGGGCAGTCCGGTATGGAATGGTCAGGTCCTAAACATTTAAGACACCATTCATGGGTGTCTGTAAGAGGAATGACAGCACTGCACTTGGTACACTTTTTAAAACCAGGAACTGGCTTCTCCATGAGGAGAAATTGTGTTGGCCTGAAGGCCTAACAAAGTACCAAGCTGTGCTGAAGAAAAGAAAAATATATATTTTTTTTTTTAAAAGAAAGAAAGAGAGACCGGCAGTACCGGTTTCAGAATGGGGAAGGCAGGTACGCGGTCTAAAGAAAACAATAAAATTAACAATTTCTTCAGCGGTGACAGGAACACGACCTGCTGGCTCCGCGGAAAAAAAGAAACTGACGAGAGCTGCTCAGGAAGGCGGGAAGGCAGCGCGCATGTGCAGTGGGAGGCCCCAAAAGCTTTTAATCTGAAAAGCTGGGGAGCTTTCCCGCGCGGGCTCCGTCGGTACCGACGTACCCATATGTGATGACGTATTCCTGCTTGTTCCTGGAGATGTAAAAAAACAGTGCAAAAGAGTGCTGACAACCCCGGGATCGGAAGTGGAGAAGTAAAAGCGGCGTCAGAGAGGAGAAGTGTGAGAGTGGAGGGGCAAGAGAGTGAGACGCCGAGACGGGAGAGACACAAAATGGCGATTGGCAGCCGCGTGGAGCAGAGGAGAGCAGAGTAACCCGGTATGGTGGAAAGTAGCTGCAAAGAGGAGGGGAAAGAGTAGTTACTCACCTGTAACTGGTGTTCTCCAGGAGCAGCAGAAATCAGTCCTCACATATGAGTGACGTCGGCACCGACGGAGCCCCTGTGCGGAGTATTTCCCCAGCTTTCAAAGAAAGCCTTTGGGAATGCAGCGCGCATGCGCGGTCCCCTTCCCGCCCAAGGGGGCCATCTTGCTCAGTCTGATGACATAGCTAAAAGACAGCAAAAAACAAAATAAACCATATGACCTCAACTCCAAGGGGAGGAGGGAGGGTTGTGAGGACCGATTCCTGCTGCTCCTGGAGAACACCTGTTACAGGTGAGTAACTACTCTTTCTCCAGGACCAAGCAGGAAGTCAGTCCTCACATATGGGACTCCCCAGCTTAAGGCTACCGAAGACCCAAAGCTGAAAAATGAGCTCCCTGTAGAGCCTCAGCATGCAAGAAAAGAATCTTCTCTGATAACGCCTCCGAACGGTAGCCCAACACCAGAGTCGGAGGGTAGGAGTTGCCTAAACCCCAAAGAGATTATGGAGTACCGCCTGCCCAAAAGCACTGTCCCTGCGGGACTCCCTCTCAAGGCAGTAGAGGCCACAAAAGTCTGGCTTGAAGACCAAGTAGCGGCCCGGCAGATGTCTGCCAACGGAACAGAGCGGAGATAAGCCACTGATGCAGCCTTCGCCCTGACACGGTGAGCCGTAACTCGACCCTGCAAGGAGAGGCCGGCTGCCCTGTAAGCCCAGGCGATACAGTCGGCTACCCATATGGACAAAGTACGTCTGGAGACAGTCAACCCCAACTTATTGGGGTTAAAAGAAACGAAGAGCTGAACAGCCCTCCGGTGCTCCCGTGTACGGTCAAGGTAGAAGGACAACGCCCTCCTACAGTCCAGAGTATGCAAGACCATCTCAGCCCGGCTGGCATGAGGCCTGGGAAATAAAGTTGGAAGAACCACCTCCTGATAGAGGTGGTAGGAGGAGACAACCTTTGGAAAGAACTTAGGGTGAGTCCATAAGACTACTCTGTTCCTATAGAACCTAGTATATGGAGCATCTGATACTAGGGCCTGAAGTTCACTCACTTGCCTTGCTGAAGTAAGGGCTACCAGAAACAATGCTTTCCAGGAGAGAAAACGCAGAGGGCAAGTAGCCATAGGTTCAAATGGTGGGCAAGTAAGCCGTTGCAAGACCACATTTAAATCCCATTCAGGGGCAGGTGGACGCACAGGAGGCTTAAGCAATAGCAGGCCTCTGAGGAAGCGAGCCACCAAAGGATGGCTGGAGAGAGACTGACCCTCCACTGGTGAGTGGTGCGCTGAAAAAGCAACAAGATGAACTCTAACAGAATTGGACTTAAGGCCTAGGTTGGACAGGTGAAGCAAATATTGCAGCACCACTGGTACCAGGCATGAGAAAGGATCCTCCTTGTGTTGAGCACACCAGGTGGAGAACCTACGCCACTTAAGGGCATAAGACTTCCGAGTGGACTGCCTCCTACAGGCCAAGACCACGTCCTCCACTTCCCTAGGCAGCAGTAAGGGTGCTAGAACTACCCTTTCAGCAGCCAGGCCATCAGATTGAGGGACTGGAGATTGGGGTGTAAAAGAGATCCCTGTTCCTGAGACAGGAGATCTGGTTGCATCCCAAGAGGGAGAGGAGCGTCCACCGCTAGCTGCAAAAGAAGTGGGAACCACAGCTGTCGGGGCCATCTGGGGGCCACCAGAATTACCGAGGCCCTGTCCCGGAGCACTTTGAACAGTGTCTGGGATACTAGAGGCGTGGGAGGGAAGGCATATAGGAGGCCTGTAGACCACGGAATGAGAAATGCATCCGCTGCTAATCTGAGAGGATGCGGTTGTCTGGAGCAGAACCTGGGTAGTTGACGGTTCAGAGGACAGGCGGAGATCTATGGTTGGAAGACCCCATCTCAGGAAGATCTGTTGAACCACTAAAGGATTCAACTGCCATTTGTGCGACTGCAGGATCCTGCTCAATCTGTCCGCCAGGTAATTCTGCTGACCTGGGAGATAGACCGCTTTGAGAAGAATGCCGTGATTGACTGTCCAGGAGCACAGGTTCTGCGCTTCCTGACATAGAAGGCGGGGCCCTGTGTCCCCTTGTTTGTTCACATAGAACATAGCAACTTGATTGTCCGTCTGAACCAAGACGGTGTCCCCAGGTGCCCCTACTGGCGTAGGAAATAAGGGCGACCGGTGACATTTAATTTATTTTAAGGAGTGGTTGAGCTGAAGGACCAAGAGGATTCTGGTCCTTGTAGTGCAGAACTCCTTATAAAGAACAAACTACGCCAAAGTGTAGGGTAATAAGGCTTTATTTCCCCGGTCAACGCTTAGGTCGAATAAGACACAAAAGAAAATGAAGGTAACTCTTTCCTCTAACAAAAAGGTTCCACCGTTATATAAACAGTTAAGGGTTGTAGGCTTCAGAATTAACTGTTTATCTGGGTTAAGGCTTCTTTCAAATCAATAGAAATTAACATCAGGAAACAAATGGTTATCAACTTCACCATATGCAGAGTTCTCTTTTCTCTATACATCTAGCAAGGCAATCAAGCTAGTTCTTGAACAAAAGTTACATTCCATTGGTTCACTCTGAGGAATGGGAACACTGGTTTCACAATCAAAGTCCATTGACTCTGGGTCACTACCTTCTTCAATGCTATGACTGTCTTCAGTATCTGTTAACTCCTCACAGGGGTTCTTCTGTTTCTCATACAACTTCCTTAGCACACTGTTGGGAAGTGCTTTTAAAAGGTTAGCTTTACTTCTTCTAACTTTCTGAGGCTTATCTATTTGCATAAGGTTTTCATCACTTAAACTTTCCCTTATAATGAAAGGCTTTTCATACCTTGGCTTCTGTAGGCTGCCACACCCCGGACTCAGCATGTGACGTAGCTTCTCAGGCAGATAAGCTGTTCTGTGCACTGCTCTACAATAAGAGTTACCAGGAAAACCTGACATGGATTTCCACTCTCTGTGTTTCTTGGCAAAAGTATCACTGTAAAAGGAATCTCCTTTCCTTGTGCCTTTCTGGTTTAGCATAGGAGACTTACTTGGGCTAGGAGAGTTGCTTTCATCAGGCAAGCTGCTTCTTTGGTTTGCTTGGCTTTGGAGTACGTTCCAATACCTTAGGCCTCTCTGGACTTTATCCCTTTGAGTATACCTCTTTTGGATTCTGTCTCCTTGAGTTGGCTGCACATGGAAGCCTTCCTCTTCCAGGCTTCTCTCACTGGTCCTGCTGCCGGTCCTTCTAACCTCGCTCTTGCCACTTCCCCAGCATTTGCTCTTGCCTCCGCCTCCTCTGGTACCTGTTCCTTCTCCTGTTCCTGTTCCTCCTATCTCACTGATCATCTGGTTTCCTTTATAAAGGGATTTCTGGTTTGCACGTTCTGAGTTTGAGGACAGGTGAAACTGCTTGTTACTAATGTGTTCAATGCTAGAGCACGTTGCTTCAGGTACTGTGTAATTGTTCATGCGCCCTCTGGCTGAGCTGCGCTGGAACTGCGCTCTCTGCCTTTTCTGAGTTCCATGAAAATCAGGAGTTTTTTTCAACACTGTTTCTTCTCTAGCTCCAGCCTCATGACAACGGACTGGTGAGAGATGAGATGAGATGAGATGAGAGAAAGTTCTCAGGGCTAAGCGGATAGCTCTCAGTTCTAAGAGATTGATCTGCTGTGTGGCCTCCCAAGGAGACCACAGGCCTTGAGTACATGCTCCCTGGCAATGTGCACCCCAACCTTGGAGAAGCATCGGTTGTCAGCACCTGAGAGTGTGGAGGTGTCTGAAAAAACACCCCTTGCACCAGATTCGGAAGATGAAGCCACCACTGTAGAGAAGACTCTAGGAGTGTGGACACCCTCACTCTGTCCATGAGGTTTCCCGTGGCCTGGTGCCACTGAGTTCTGAGGCCCCATTGAGCCGGCCTCATGTGTAGACAGGCATTTGGAGTCACATGGACCGTGGAAGCCATGTGGCCTAAGAGCCTCAGGAATTGTCCGGCGGAGACCAAAGAATTGCTGTGGAACCGACTGGCCAGATCCATCAACCTGTGTGCCCTGTCTATGAAGAGTGTCCAGTCTTGCTCCTATGAACTCCATGTTCTGTGAAGGATGCAAAGTGGACTTTGCGAAGTTTATAGCAAAGCCCAGATGCTGCAGCAGAGCGACAGTGCGGAGGGTGGCTTGATTGGCCTCTTGTGGGGATTGACCCCTGATAAGCCAGTCGTCCAGGTATGGAAAGACGAAAAGGCCTTGAACCCTGAGGTAGGACGCCACCACTGCCAGGCACTTGGTGAATACCCTGGGGGCAAAGGTTAGGCCAAAAGGCAGTACTCTGTACTGGTAATGGTTTCCTCCCACTACAAATCTGAGATATTGTCTGTGGTCTGGATGAATGAGGATGTGAGTATAAGCATCCTTTAAATCTAAGGAGCATAGCCAATCTCCCTGCTGGAGGTAGGGCAGCAGGATTCCAAGGGTAAGCATCTTGAACTTTTCCCTCTCCAGGAACTTGTTTAGATTCCGCAAGTCTAGGATGGGTCTGAGGCCTCCTGTTCGTTTTGGTACCAGAAAGTACCTGGATTAGCCGCCTTGACCCCTCAGGTGGTGGGGCACCAGTTCCACTGCCTGTCCCTTTACAAGACTTGATAACTCCTGCAGGAGTAAGTCCCTGTGCAGAGGAAGTCTTGGATGCTCCTCTGGAAAATAGGAGGGGGGTACCTGGTGGAAGTGGAGGAGATAGCCCTTCTGGGCTATACTTAGTACCCAGATATCCCTTGTTACGGCTGACCACCTGTGGGCATACAGGGCCAACCGGCCTCCTGTGCTGATAGGGGCCAGCTGAGGAGGAGAGGCTATGCCACAGGAGTCAAAACCTCGCTCCCTGCTATGCAGGAGCCGGAGCTGGTGGCTTGGGAGTTTTCTGCCTACGGGGCCCATGTCCCTGCCCCTTGGCCTGCTGACCCTGTTGGGGAGCTACAGAGGCCTGAAAATGAGGGTACTGTTTATAGGCAGATGACTTCCTTGGGTAAAAGGTATTTTTTCCAAAGCCCTTCTTCTTCTGAGAAGGGGAAGAAGTTTTCCTGGACAGTCTTGTCCGGGTAAGAGTCTCGGTCTTGAGTGCTGCAGCCTTTTCAGCCATGGGCTTGCCAAAGAGGTTTTCACCTCGGCAGGGGACATCGACCAACTTGTCCTGCACCCATGGCTCAAGGTCCGATGACTGCAGCCAGGCCTGACGGCGTGCACCGATGCCGGCCGCGGCTACTCGGGCCGAAGCCTCGAAGCCATCATAGGCTGCTCGAGAGATAAACTTCGAGCACTCACGAATACCCGATGACAGAGCATTGAACCTCTGCAAAGGTTCCTTGGAGAGCCCAGCAGAGAACCCGGCAATCTCCTTTGCCAGGTCTCGAAGGTACATGCCCATGTACAGCTGGTAGGTCTGGACACGGCAAGCAAGCATAGAGCCCTGGAAGCACTTCTTACCCAGGGCATCCAGGTTCTGGGCTTCCCGGCCGGGAGGCACCGAGGAGTGCATCTTCTGACTCTTCAGACGATGCATGGCCGATTCCACAACCATGGAATGGTGCGGTAATTGTGCCTTTTGGAACCCGGGGCTCTTGCGGACTCGATAGATGGAATCGCCCCACTTGCTCAAAACCGGCGTCGAGGCCGGCACCTCCCACATGCGGAAGAGCAACCGTTCCAGCATCGGAGGAACCTGTACAGTAAAGGCCTCCTTTGGGGGTGAGTCTTACTGTAGGGCCTCAAGCTCCTCGGCTCCAGGCTCCTCCTCGGGATCTGCGGGGAATGCCAAGGCCTTGGCCATGTCCCGCACGAAGTCCTAGAACCGGGTATCCTCCAGTGGGGACCATCTCTGAGGCTTGGACTCCGGCGAGTCCGATGGGACACACCGAGTCCGAAAGGTGTCGGGTGACTCCTCACCCTCCGTTTCCCAGCCGGACCCCTCAGAGGAGGAAACAAGCGGCTCCGGTCGGGCAGGCACCGATGCCATCTGCCCCGACGCCGAGGGTACCGGCGTCGACGAACTCGGTCCCGAGCGGGAGGCCGAGGGAGTCCTTGGCCGAGGATCGACTCGAGCGCGCATGGACTCGAGGATCGGCTCGGCCTCTGGGGTTGACTTGGACGTCGATGTCCCAGTGGTCGGGGCAGATGCACCAGTGAGACCGGTGATCAGTGCCCGCTGCTGTTCCATGAAGGCAGCGAAGCTGCACTCCAAGGCCATCAACCTGAGTCCGAGCTCAGGAAACTCAGCAGCCCCGACTCGGGCCCCGACGGCATCGGGCCTGACGTCGGCTCCCCTGGAGAAGAATCCACAAGGACTACAGTACTCACGTAACCCGGGGACTCCATCTCCACACAAGGTTGTTTTGCAGGCCTCTCCGACTCCGAAGACCCGGGACAGCGCTCAGGGCTATGCGACTTGGCCCTCAAGGATCCACGTGCATCCACCGACGCCGCCCTCGCAGGTTTTTTCTTCTTGCGATGCTCCCGTGAGGGAGACCCCCTCTCAGAGGAGCCTCGGTGCTGCTCGGGGCCGGAGTCCCGAGACGTCGAGGCCTCTGACGAAGTCCGGGCCCGTCCAGACGCAGAGTCAGAGAAGATTCTTTCCTTTTGGTGCTGCCAACTCCTCAATGCCTTCGAGGACATTTTCCCACACGGGCCACAGATCATCGGGTCATGATCAGGTCTGAGGCACCGGAGGCAGCAGTCATGTGTGTCGGTGAGAGACATACGTTTCTTACACCGACCACACTTTTTAAACCCGCTGGCAGCCATCGAGGGAAAAAGGGCCCCTGCGAGGTCAAAAGACAGGGCTGCCAGTGAAAAGGAAAAAAATGGCGCGAAAGCTTGTCAAGAAGGACAAAAAACCGAAAAATAAAGAAACGGACCCGACACCGGCGTAGCGCGTCCGGGCGGGAAAAAGGATCCGGCGTCGAACCGAAAAAGAATAAAAAATAAGAGAGAAAATCAACTTTTTCAGCGGTGATCAGAAACAGCGTCTGTAGGGCTCCGCGGAAAAAAGAAGACTGAGCAAGATGGCACCCTTGGGCGGGAAGGGGACCGCGCATGCGCGCTGCAATTCCCAAAGGCATTCTTTGAAAGCTGGGGAAATTGCTCCGCGAGGGCTCCATCGGCGCCGACGTCACCCATATGTGAGGACTGACTTCCTGCTTGGTCCTGGAGAACAGGTAAGAGTAGTTACTCGCCTGTAACAGGTGTTCTCCAGGAGCAGCAGGAATCAGTCCTCACATATGGGTGACGTCGGCGCCGACAGAGCCCTCGCGGAGCAATTTCCCCAGCTTTCAAAGAAAGCCTTTGGGAATTGCAGCGCGCATGCGCGGTCCCCTTCCCGCCCAAGGGTGCCATCTTGCTCAGTCTAATGACATAGCTAAAAGACAGCAAAAAAATTAGCAAAAACGAAATGATAGGACGGCAACTATAAGGGGAGGAGGGAGGGTTGTGAGGACTGATTCCTGCTGCTCCTGGAGAACACCTGTTACAGGTGAGTAACTACTCTTTCTCCAGGACCAAGCAGGAAGTCAGTCCTCACATATGGGACTCCCAAGCTTAAGGCTACCGGAGACCTCAAGCACAAAAATGAGCTCCCTCTAGCTCAGCAGCATAGAAGGAAGGAATCTTCTCTGAAAACGCCCCCGACCGGTAGCCCAACACCAGGGCCGGAGGGTAGGAGTTGCCTAAACCTCAAAGAGATTATGGAGGACTGCCTGTCCGAAAGCACTGTCCCTGCGGGACTCCCTCTCCAGGCAGTAATGGGCCGCAAAAGTCTGGCTTGAAGACCAAGTAGCGGCCCGGCAGATGTCTGCCAACGGAACAGAGCGGAGGTGAGCCACTGACGCAGCCTTCGCCCTAACACGATGAGCCGTGACTCGACCCTCCAACGAGAGGCCGGCTTCCCCATAATCCCAGGCGATACAGTCAGCTACCCAAATGGACAAGGTACGCTTGGAGACAGGTAGCCCCAAGTTATTGGGGTCAAAAGAAACGAAGAGCTGAACAGCCCTCCTATGCTCCCGCGTACGGTCAAGGTAGAAGGACAAGGCCCTCCTACAGTCCAGGGTATGCAGGACCGTTTCAGCCCGGCTGGAGTGCGGCCTGGGAAAGAAGGTTGGAAGAACCACCTCCTGGTTGAGATGAAAAGGAGAAACCACTTTTGGAAGAAACTTAGGGTGAGTCCGTAAGACCACCCTATTCCTGTAGAACCTAGTGTAAGGAGGATCAGACACTAGGGCCTGCAGTTCACTAACACGCCTAGCAGAGGTAAGGGCTACCAAGAACAAGGTTTTCCAAGAAAGAAAACGAAGAGGGCAGGTAGCCATAGGTTCAAAGGGCAGACAGGTAATCCACTGCAAGACCACATTCAGATCCTATTCAGGGGCTGGTGGACGAAAAGGAGGCTTAAGCAGGAGGCGGCCTCGGAGAAAACGAGCCACCAAAGGGTGGTTGGAAAGAGGCCTGCCATCCACCGGTGCGTGATGTGCAGAGAGAGCACTGAGGTGGACTCTGACAGAGTTGGACTTAAGGCCCAGATTGGAGAGGTAAAGCAAATATTGCAAGACCACTGCCACCAAGCAGGAGAAGGGATTCTCAGACTGCTGAGCACTCCACACGGAGAAGCGACGCCACTTAAGAGCGTAGGACTTCCGGGTGGAGGGCCGCCTGGAGGCCAAGACAACCTCTTCCACCTCCCAAGGCAGCAGGAGGGGAGCAAGGACTACCCTTTCAGCAGCCAGGCCATCAGATGAAGGGACCGGAGGTTGGGGTGTAGGAGAGACCCGTGGTCCTGTGTCAGGAGATCGGTTTGAAACCCCAGAGGAAGAGGAGTGTCCACCGCCAGCTGCATTAGAAGCGGGAACCAAGGTTGTCTCGGCCACCGGGGAGCCACTAGGATCAGCGAGGCTTTGTCTCGGAGAACTTTGAAGAGCGTTCGAGACACTAGCGGCATGGGAGGAAAGGCATACAAGAGGCCTGTGGACCATGGAATCAGAAAAGCATCCGGCGCTACTCTGTGAGGATGCGGTTGTCGAGAGCAGAATCTGGGTAGTTGCCGGTTCAGAGGACTGGCAAACAGATCCATGGTGGGGAGTCCCCACTTGAGAAAGATCTGCTGAACCACTAATGGATCCAATCTCCACTCGTGTGGTTGGAGGATCCTGCTTAGTTTGTCTGCCAGGTAATTTTCCTGACCTGGGAGATAGACCGCTTTGAGCAGTATGCCGTGGCCGACTGCCCAAGAGCACAGCAGTCGTGCCTCCTGACAGAGAAGGAAGGAGCCTGTGCCTCCTTGTTTGTTCACGTAGAACATTGCTACTTGATTGTCCGTCTGGACCAGTACAGACTGGTGAGAAGTGAGGTGGGAGAAGGCTCTCAGAGCTAGGCGGATGGCTCTGAGCTCCAGGAAGTTTATCTGCTGCGCAGACTCCCAAGGAGTCCAGAGGCCTTGAGTACATGTCCCTTGGCAATGTGCTCCCCATCCCAGGAGAGAAGCATCGGTTGTTAGTACCTGAGAAGGAGGAGGAGATTGAAAATCCACAACCAGTACTAGGTTTGGCAGATGAAGCCACCACCGCAGAGAAGAGACCAGCAGGTCCGAGACTCGTACGGAGTCCGTGAGGCTCCCCGTGGAATGATGCCATTGCGTGCGAAGGCACCACTGGGCAGGTCGCATGTTCAGGCGGGCATTTGGGGTCACATGGACCGTGGAAGCCATATGGCCGAGCAGTCTCAGAAATTGCCTGGCAGAGACCAGGGAATTGCTGCGAAAGAGGCTGGCGAGATTCATGAGCCTGTGGGCCCTGTCCAGAGGCAGGAAGGCCCACGCCTGAAGTGTGCTCAACCTTGCGCCGATGAATTCGAGATCTTGAGAGGGGAGCAAAGTGGACTTTGCGAAGTTTATGACAAAGCCCAAGTGCTGGAGCAGAGACACAGTGCGATGAGTGGCTTGAGTGGCCTCCTGGGAAGACTGGGCCCGGATGAGCCAGTCGTCCAGGTATGGAAACACAAAAAGGCCTTGAAGTCTGAGATAGGCCGCCACCACTGCCAGGCATTTGGTGAAAACCCTGGGGGCGGAGGATAGGCCAAAGGGCAGGACCCTGTACTGGTAATGATTTCCTCCCACAACAAATCTGAGATATTGTCTGTGGTCTGGATGAATAAGGATGTGAGTATAGGTATCCTTTAGATCTAAGGAGCATAGCCAGTCTCCCTGCTGGAGGTAGGGCAGCAGGATTCCAAGGGAAAGCATCTTGAACTTTTCCCTTGCCAGGAACTTGTTGAGGTTTCGCAAGTCCAGGATGGGTCTGAGGCCTCCTGTTCTCTTTGGTATCAGAAAGTACCTGGAATAAAAGCCTTGACCTCTCAGGTGGTGGGGCACCGGTTCCACAGCCTGTTCCTGAAGAAGACTTGCCAACTCCTGAAGGAGTAAGTCCCTGTGCAGAGGGAGTCTTGGAGGCTCCCCTGGAAAGTAGGAGGGAGGTACCTGGTGAAAGTGTAGGAGATAGCCTTTCTGAACTATATGAAGTACCCAGGTATCTGATGTGATGGCTGACCACCTGTGGGCAAAGTGGACCAGCCGGCCTCCTGTGCTGAGAGAAACCAGCTGAGGGGAAGTGGCTATGCTGATGGAGTCAAAAACCCCCACCCTGCTGAGCAGGGGCCGGGGTAGTGGGCTTGGGGGCCTGCTGCCTATGGGACCCATTACCCCGTCCCTTGGCCTGCTGACCCTTTTGGGGAGCTGCTGAGGCCTGATATTGAGGGTAGTATTTATAGGCAGCCGCCTTCCTTGGGTAAAAGGGCTTTTTCCCCGAGCCCTTCTTCTTCTGAGAAGGGGCAGAGGTTTTTCTGGACAGCCTAGTTCTGGTAAGAGTCTCGGTCTCGATTTGTGCAGCCTTTTCAACCATGGGTTTGCCAAAGAGGTTTTCACCTCTGCAGGGGACATCGACCAACTTGTCCTGGACCCATGGCTCGAAGTCGGATGACTGAAGCCAAGCCTGTCAGCGGGCACCGATGCCGGCTGCGGCTACTCGAGCCGATGCTTCGAAGCCATCGTAGGCTGCTCGAGAGATAAACTTCGAGCACTCTCGAATTCCAGTGGACAAGGCTTGGAACCTCTGCAAAGGTTCCTCGGAGAGACCAGCAGAGAACCCGGCAATTTCCTTTGCCAGATCTCGGAGATACATGCCCATATAGAGCTGGTAGGTCTGGACTCGACAAGCAAGCATAGAGCCCTGGAAACACTTTCTACCGAGGGCATCCAGGCTCCGGGCCTCCCGGCCGGGAGGCACCGAGGAGTGCATCTTTTGACTCTTGAGTCTATGCATGGCGGATTCCACCACCATGGAATGGTGCGGTAGTTGTGCCTTTTGGAACCCGGGGCTCTTGCGGACTCAATAAATGGAATCGACCCGCTTGCTTAATACCGGCGCCGACGCCAGGTTCTCCCACATGCGGAAGAGAAGTCGTTCCAGCATCGGAGGAACCGGTACAGTAAAGGCCTCCTTCTGGGGAGAATCATACTGGAGGCTCCTCCTCGGGATCCGCGGGGAATGCCAAGGCCTTGGCCATATCCCGCACGAAGTCCGAGAACCGGGTGTCCTCCGGGGGGGACCGTCTCCGAGGTTCGGACTCGGGCGAGTCCGATGGGACACACCGAGTCCGAAAACTACCAGGGGACTCTTCGTCCTCCGATTCCCAGTCGGACTTCTCGGAGGAGGATTCGAGCGGCTCCGGTCGGGCGGGCACCGATGTCCTCCGCCCCGACGCCGAAGGTGTCGGCATCGACAACCTCGGTCCCGAACGGGAGGCCGAGGGAGACTGCGACCGAGGATCGACTCGAGCTCTGATAGACTCGAGGATCGGTTCGGTCTCCGGGGTCGACTTGGACGTCGACGTCCCGGTGGCTGGGGCAGACGCATTGGCAAGGCCAGCGATCAATGCCCGCTGCTGGTCCATGAAGGCAGCCAAACTGCTCTCCAAGGCCGTCAACCTGAGTCCAAGCTCAGGAGACCCAGCAGCCCCTGACTCGGGCCCCGACGGCGTCGGGCCCGACGTCAGCTCCTTCGGAGGCGAGTCCACGAGGACCACAGTACTCACGTGTCCAGGCGACTCCATTTCGAGACGAGGATGTTTCGAAGGCCTCTCCGACTCCGAGGACCCGGGACGGCTATCGGGGCTATGTGACCTGGCCCTCGAGGAACCAGGAGCGTCCACCGACGCCGCCCTCGCGGGTTTTTTCTTCCGATGATGTTCCCGGGTAGGAGACCCCCACTCAGAGGAACTCCGACGATGCTCAGGACCGGAGTCCCGGGACGTCGAAGCCTCTGACGAGGTCCGGGCCCAGCCGGACGCGGAGTCAGAGAAGATTCGTTCTCGTTGATGCTGCCGACTCCTCAACGCTTTTGAGGACATCTTGCCACACGGACCACAGATCATCGGGTCATGATCGGGTCCGAGGCAGCGGAGGCAGCAGTCGTGTGTGTCGGTAAGAGACATGAGTTTCTTACAGCGATCACACTTCTTAAACCCGCTGGCAGCCATCGAGGGAAAAAGGGCCCCTGTGAGGTCAAAAGACAGGGCTGCCAGTGAAAAGGAAAAAAATGGCGTGAACGCTTGTCACGAAGGACAAAAAACCGAAAAATAAAGAAATGGACCCGATACCGGCGTAGCGGGTCCGGGCGGGAAAAAGGATCCGGCGTCGAACCGAAAAAGAATAAAAAATAAGAGAGAAAATCAACTTTTTCAGCGGTGATCAGAAACAGCATCTGTAGGGCTCCGCGGAAAAAAGAAGACTGAGCAAGATGGCACCCTTGGGCGTGAAGGGGACCGCGCATGCGCGCTGCAATTCCCAAAGGCTTTCTTTGAAAGCTGGGGAAATTGCTTCGCGAGGGCTCCGTCGGCGCCGACGTCACCCATATGTGAGGACTGACTTCCTGCTTGGTCCTGGAGAATAAGTCTTCACATATAGGTACTTCGGTACCAACGGAGCCTGCGCGGGAACGCTCCCCAGCGTCCAAAACGAAAGCTTTTGGGAGCATCCCACACGCATGCGCGCTGCCTTCCCGCCTAAACACTGCCCACTCATCAGTTGGGTTTGTAGCTGAGACCGAAGGAGGGAAGTAGACAAATTAGAAGAGAGAGAGAGCGCAACTCCTAGGGGAGGTGGGTGGGTTGTGAAGACTTATTCCTGCTGTTCCCAGAGATCACCTGTTACAGGTAAGTAACTGTGCTATCTCCAGCAACAAGCAGAAATGAGTCTTCACATATGGGGACTCCCAAGCTAAGATGCCTGGAGGAGGCCCCAGCATGTTGCAAATCTAATGGATGGCCATGCTTATTCCTCAGAACCTCAGGCATCCAAGGGATGGAGGGTAGGAATTGAATTAGAAAAGAAAAAAGGGTGCTGTGGAACAGCTTGACTAAACAAGGTATCCAGAGGGGAGTCCTTGTGTAGATCATAATTGTTAGAAATTATGGAATCCCAATTTTCTAATGTGGATCTTACTCAAAAGTATTGCGAAAGTATTTGCTGAGGCTAATATGGGTCTGTAGTTGAGAACCAGTACATTACCCTCAAAGAAATTCTCTCACTGTGAAGTAGAGGAAAAATAAATTTTGCAATACAGGAAGAGATAAGAAGCCTTAATGGCTAGAACTAACCCCAGAAGAAAAACGTGGGGGAGTTTAATGAGGTTGGACTTTGAAGAAATAGCTAAAGCTTCTATAAAGTCCAAAGTTTGAACTCCTTGTCCTTGGAGCAGAATAAGGCCCTAGGAAAAAGTGGAGATAAATCTGACTGGTTTGGATGAAAAGGTAGCAATAGCCTTTGCAGAAAAAAGGATAGGTCTTTAAGACCCCCTTTATCCAAATGAAAAACAAAGACATTTGTACTAGGCGTTGGGCCTCCAATTTCTTGAAGATCAGTAAAGTCTTTCATAAGTGATGTCACTTATGATAATGACTTTACATGGAGAGCTTCAGATGTGACGTAACCGAAAAGGTAACGGTAAAGAAGGTTTTTCCTAGTTTACCATAGAAATTGGTTGTCCATTAAGTTTTATGATATGCTGGAACAGCATTAATATGGACAGTAAACAAATCTTTCAAAGTCAGATGTTGTACAGAGAATGACCCAATAACAAGAAGGATTAAGACCTACTTGAGAATATTGATGGAGAATCTGTGTCTGGTTCAAAATGGAAGAACTATAGAGAAAGTTTCATGGAAACCGGTATTATGTTTTTCACTTACAAGGAGAGGACTAGATTTCTTTAAAAAAAGATCTAGCCCCTGAATAACCAGGTCTCGAGACGTATGTGAAGGAGTGCAGAGGAGATCCTTAGTCTTAAGACAGCAAGTCTGGATCCTTCTATAACTTCAAGTAGTAGCTGGAGAAAAAGACGCAATATAAGGGGATACCATGTTTGCCTCTCTATGAGGGCAATATGAGTATCATGCGCTCTTTTGTTCATCATAAGCTACAATGAAGTATAGGGAATTAGAAGGAAAGTAGTGAATAAGAACCGACTGCAATGAAAGGAATGCATCCCTGTTGTAGAAGTTCCAGTGAGATGTGGAACAACCCAGGGAATTGCGCAATTCTCTACGCTTTGACGTGGTCTAAGCCCTGGTTACTTTTCCTTAAAAGGAAATTTTTAAGGAAGATGGTAAGATTAGGAAAAAGCCAGTCATGTAGGAGCATGACTGGGCAGAGTCTACCAGCTGAAGCCCTTTTTAACCATCTGGAAGCTACCTACTAGGTGTAGCTCTGAGGCTCTCTGGCAAAGGCCCATAGTTGCAGAGCTTTCTTGTATAATTGCAGAGAGCATGTTGTAGGTTGCTTAGATCTCGCTGTTTAATTGCCAGTGTGCAACCTAATCTATTCTGTTGGAGCCAAAAAGAATTGAAGATGGCTAAGAATAGTAGACAGGCCTGATGCCTGCAACAATAAATTGTCCAAATGGATTCTGGAACCTCTCTTGGAGTTATCTGTTATTAATGCAGCAGAAAAAAGTTAGGTCCTATAGGTTGGAGAGGACCGACAGACATAATTTGGAGTGGTAATACTCAATTTCTGTCTGATAAGCTGCCTTAAAGAAGTATCTGAGAAGGTTAGCTCAAAGACACAGAGAAAAAGATGAACCGTAAAAGGGAAGAAAACTCTGTATGGAAACTACTTACTGGAGTAGGTATTGAAGAAAATCCTATGGGCTTAGAGAATAAGCCCTCCAGTTGATAAGTAGTACTCTTAGAGACTGAATGTCTGGACTAAGAGGGATAGAAGTAATACAGAGTTGAGAAGACTTACAATTTGTTAAGTCTTTGAAGAGGCAGGGTCCCCTTGCAGCTAAAAGTATGAGATATCCTCGTACAGGAAACTGTCAAGGTGAAGGGCATAGCTCACCTTGTTAGTTGTTACTCCTCCCTTTTTTTTTTTTTTTTTTTTAAAGGAGAAATCTGTTATCTTTAGGATATGATGGTCCTCAATAGCTCTTGGAGCTAAAAGGATGGATTTCTCTTGTAGCAAGAGATTCATGCCCAGAGTCCAGGAATTGAGTCAATGTGTGACTAATATCTCAGCATGGATGATACGAACCTTAGATGCTTCTGTTGAAAAGAAGTAGGTTCAGAGGTTCTAAACCTCACACAGGAAAAGTGAATAAAATATCAGAAACCCTGCGACTGCTGGGTTTGCTGAGCCTGTTGATGTTTTGATTTTCTTAGCCTGGTTTGATGTTCCCTGTCTTTGGAAACATCTGCATCATGGGTAGAAGATGAATAAAACATTTTTCCCCCTAGGGGGATAAAGCTTTTTAGGAGATTTTTTATTAGCTGGGATAGAGGAAAGTTTTGACAATCCTCTGAAAGCAACAGCATCAGTGCTTAACTGATTAGCTTGAAATAAAGCCTCCTTGTTGAAGAGATTTTCACCAGTACAAGGAGTATTTCCCAGCCTTTCCTGTACTCATCTGTCCAAGTCTGAAACTTGGAGCCAGGCCATGCGTCGTGCTCCTATGGCTATAGCAGAAGTTCTGCTAATAGACTCAAAACAGTCCAGGGAAGCACGATTAAGGAACCTAGAGATATTTTAAGCATGATTGACTAATAAGAAATAGTCTGCTCTTTTATGCTCTTGAAGAAAAGGGTTCAAAAACTTTAAGTTCTTTGTGACCTCTTCAAGAGATAATCCCATATAGAAAATATAATTCTTGCTGAAAACATGGATGCCTGGAAGCATCAACATCCAAAGGCATCCAAAGTCCTAGACTCACGACCTGGCGGATAAGAAGAGTGCTTCTTTGCACTCTCAGTACGCCTCATTGCTGATTCTACAACAATAGAATGATGAGGAAGTTGAGTCTTTTGAAAACCTGGAGAAGGTGGCACTTTCTACCTAGTTTCAAGTGTCTCAGAATGTGGTGATACCGTTAAAGGAATTTCCCACATCTTTAAAAGTAGATCTTGTAAGATCTGATGCAAAGGAAGCATGATTAGCTCCTTTGGCAACCAGGGGGATTGCAGGGTCTCTGAATCCCCTGGTAAGGATTCTTCACCAGGAATAGAAATGGCAAGTAACCTCGCCATATCAAGCAGAAAAGCTTGAAAAGAAATCTCCCCTGAGGAGGACCCTCTAAAATGAGGGGTAACGGCTAGACTTGTTGAAGATTCAGCCTTGGTACCGATGGGCTCATCCCAGTCATTGGTATCGGAAGACTTCAAAGGATGAAGCATCGGATTTTCCCTAAACCGATGTCTTCGGTACCACCCGGAGTCGGTACCGAATAATCCATGCTAGGGATCGATTCCAGGCTCGGCATCGAAGGAATTGAGTCTGTCAAAGCAAGCATGGACGGTACCGACACCGATGTCGATACCGGTACCGAAGACGATGCCGATACTGGAGGAACAGTCTGCAGCCACTCTAACGGTACTGAAGTAACCAAGAGCGCTAGACTACGTTCATCGGTGAGGAGTGTTTCATCCATCACCGTTGCCGATGCCGGGGTGTCGGTACCGCT
This sequence comes from Ichthyophis bannanicus, assembly GCA_033557465.1. Classification (NCBI taxonomy): domain Eukaryota; kingdom Metazoa; phylum Chordata; class Amphibia; order Gymnophiona; family Ichthyophiidae; genus Ichthyophis; species Ichthyophis bannanicus. The sequence goes on along the minus strand of CM066042.1, from coordinate 239,753,543 downwards.
CGAAGCGGCCACAACCACCGAGCATGGCCCAGGTATGTTCACCGAGGTGAGAACCCCGGAAACGACCTGAAGCCCCGTTAATGCTTTGGAGCCTGAAGACTCCCGCCGGGGCTTTATTGCCAAAATGTCCTCGAGGGCAAAGCCGGAGCAATCTCGATACTGGAAAGGAGATCTACCACTCGAGGACTGGCTAGTCTTTACAGACTTTTGTTTGGTTACCTGATTCTGTGGAGATATTCTAGCTGGTGACATCGAGTGTGATGTGAACCGGATATCGAGCTGTGCTCGATTCTGAAGATTTCTTCTGTTTGAACTCCAGCAGGAAAGACACTCCAGTGAGCAATGGTCAGGACCCAAACATTTTAGACACCAAGTATGGGTGTCTAAAAGAATATTTGTACCGCCACACTTAGAGCATTTCTTAAGGGTAGTCGCTGGCTTTTCCATAGCGGAAAAAAGGAGGCCTAGTGGCCTAGAAAGTGTCAGACACTAACAGGAAAACATTTCTGTCGAAAAGAAGAAATTATTTAGAAAAAAGAAAAGAAAAGCACCGGCGGTACCGGTGGCGTCGAGGGAAGGCAGACGTGACCACAAAAAAACTAAGAATAAAAAGAAGAATTTTCTGCGGTGACAGGAATACGTCCTGCCGGCTCCGCGGAAAACTAATGAGAGGGAAGTGTTTAGGCGGGAAGGCAGCGCGCATGCATGTGGGATGCTCCCAAAAGCTTTCTTTTTGGACGCTGGGGAGCGTTCCCGCGCAGGCTCTGTCGGTACCGATGTACCCATATGTGAAGACTCATTCCTGCTTGTTCCTGGAGATAAACCGAAAAAAGAAGTCCGGGCTCGATACCGATGTATCGGGCCCAGGCGAGAAAGGGAAACCGGCGTCGAACCGAAGAAAACGGGTCCACGCAGAATAAAATCAACTTTTTCCTCGGGTGAAAACGAAACACGTCCGTCGGGCTCGGCGGAAAAAAAAAGACTGAGCAAGATGGCATCCTTGGGCAGGAAGGGGACCGCGCATGTGCGCTGCATTCCCAAAGGCTTTCTTTGAAAGCTGGGGAAATGCTCCGCACGGGGGCTCCGTCAGCGCCAACATCACCCATAAGTGAGGACTGACTTCCTGCTTGGTCCTGGAGAAGAACTGAATTCTGGAAAAGAGCTAGAGGAAAGCAGTAAGAAAGAGCAAGGAGATGGGAACAAGCAGAATGCAATGAAGAGAATTCTGTTAGATGTTAAATTTTTTTTTTAAAAAAGCCAATTTGAAAGGTGCAGGAAAAAGGAAGAGGAAACAAAAAGAACTAAACAGCAGGAAATAAAACAAAAGCAAGAAGAAATAAAGTGAGACTGGGTAAGAGAGCAAGATGGAGAGGGTAAAGAAGGAGAATTGCGGAGGGGCAAAAGGACAGAGTGCGGCAGCCCCAGAAAAAGTTAACACAGCGAAAGCTGGGGAAGTATTAAGGCATAGTGCCTAGAAGGTGCAGTTGGACGAGGGCCACAATGTGGCAGAATGGTCACGAGAAGGAAAACTGTAGACCTGAGAGAGTATGCCTTTGCAGGGACAAGTAGTAGTGAACAGACTGCATTGGAAAATAAAACTTGGCAGACTGAGTAAACAGAGCAAACAGAGGTGCTTGCGCATCGAAGTAATCCGGAGCAAGAAAGAGACACTAAAGGAAATAACCAAAGCAGAACTAAAAGAATGGTTTACAGAAATAAAAAAGGAGGTGCAAGCAGTGAAAACAGAGCTCAGTGTGCTTACACTCTGAAGCAGAACTGACACACACAGCGGGGGATCACGAAAATCATCTACAAAGCATTGAGCAGCAACAAGATAACGACCAGCAAAGGCACTCCAAAATGCAGAAATGGCAACATAATATGCAGTATAAATTAGAGGATTTAGAAAATATATCCCAGAGGAACAATCTAAGGATTCAAGGTATTTCGAAAGAGAAAGAGTTCCAAGACAGTGCGAAAGTGGCGGCTTTAATATGCTCAGATGTGCTCAAGAAGGGGGGAGAAGACATTGCTCCCGAGGAAATATTGATGGACAGAGCCCACAGAGCACTGGGGGCACCAAGAGAAAACAGACCCAGAGACATTATTATCTGTCTAACAAGATATAAAATGAAAGAAAAGACTGCAGCAAAAATGCGGAGTTTGAGGACTGTAAGCTGGCAAGGTTATCGAGTATCTATGAGGACCTATCCTTAGGAACACTGCAGTGGCGAAGAGCAATGCAGCCTGTGACACAGATTCTACGAAGTGGGGACATTAAAATAGATGGCTACATCCCTTTGGACTTTCTTTTACTCTAAGAGAGAAAACTTGGAGAGTGCAGTCTGTGGAGGAGGCGAAAGCAGCACTCCAAGAAGCAAGGATCAAGCTCCAGAGATCAGATAGAAGACAAGAGACTGCAACAGTTGGGACTAGAATAGAAAAGTGCAAAAGTACGGAGGAGCAGCAAGAGTTAAAGAAGGGACGGAGTAAAGAGGGCAAGGAAAAATTTAAAAGATGAAGGACATGGCGCTGACAAAGGGATGTTCAGTATAAATATGAATAAGAAGGAGACAGAGGAGAGAGAGGAGGTGGAAAGGCGGAGAAAGAAACATCTAAAGTTGTAAGAAAGTAGAGATGTTTAGAATGTTACTGTTGAAAAAGTATATGCATGCTTAAAGATGTTAAAGTTGATATTACAGGAGTAGGAACTGAAGCAGAAGGGAGGGAAGGGGTGGGTATAGGGGAGAAGATGCTATTGAAGGGGGGTGTGGGAGCAGGGGGGAGCGCTATAGGCAGAGGGATGAAGAGTGGAAGGAAGATAGAGAGGGATAAGGCGGGGGAGGCAAGGGACGCACTACTCTATTAACTCCTGGACAAGGAGGTAGGGAATGGGGGGGAAGGGGATGGGAGGGAAGAAGGAGCAAAGAGGAGGGAAGAAGTGGCAAAAGGGGAGAGGGAGGAGGAGGGAGGGGATAGGAGGAGAGGCCACAAGAGTAAGGGTAAAGAAGCATAGAGGAGAAAAGAAAAATAAAAGACGACTTAAATAAGAAAACTAAAGAGTTAGTGATAACTACAATAAATGCAAAGGGATTGCGAACGTGACAGAAGCAGAGACTCCTGGAAAGAGAGGGTAGGCGTATGAATGCAGATATCATTTGTGTACAGGAGACGCACTTGCAAGTGGGTCAGGAATACTTGATATCTTCAAAGTTCTACCCAAAGGTGGTATTGGTAGGGCAGGGCAGCGAGCGAATCCCCGAAGGGGATGGGTAGGAATAATGGTAGAAGAAGCATTTCGACACCTGGTGGTAGGGGAGGGGAGAGGGAAAGAGGGAAGATGGGTGGGGGTGCGGCTGCGAACTGGGGAGGAAGAGGTGTGGGTGATAAGTATATATGGACCAAATGAGGGACAAGGGGAAACTTATAAGAAAATATAGAGAGAACTGGAGGAGCTGGGGGATATCCCTGTAGTGATGGGAGGGGACTATAACCTAACTTGCAATCCGAGACTAGATAACAGTGGTGGGCAGAGCAGCGGGGGGAGAAGGGATAGACAAAGCATAAAGATGATGCAGGAGAGGCTGGGACTGATAGATCTGTGGAGGAGAAGGCACTCAGGGGAGCAGAGGTATACATTCTATTTGCATGTACATGGCACATACAGTAGATTGGATATGATCTGGGGAGGTGGGAAATGGGTCTCATGGGTGGAGGTGGAGCAAGCGGCAATTACATGAACTGATCATGCCCCAGTTACTGTGACTTTTGACATAGGAGAAGAGGATGAGGGGATAAAATTCTGGAAGCTAAATGACTCATTACTGGAGGAAGAAAGGCATGTGGAAGAAATAAGAGGGGCTATTCAGGAATATCTATATTTTAATAAGACGGGGAATGTACGATTAAAAACAGCGTGGGATGGGTTAAAGGCGGTGATTAGAGGGCAGCTAATACGTATAGCAGCGAGACTTAAACGGGAGAAAGGGAAAGTGGAGGTTGAGCTACTAAGGAAAATACAAATTCTGGAAGCCCAACATCAGAGGCACTGTGATCCAGGGGTCACTGCCAATCTGACAAGGGCAAGAACAGAGTTAAGCAACTTACGAGTGAAAGAAATAGCAAACTGAATGTGCTGAAGCAAAAATATTTGAAGGGGGTAATAAAGCAGAGAAACTTTTGGCAGATAGGTTGAAGGCCCAACGGCAGGCAGCGTACATAGATGGAATCAGGGATAATAAAGGGAGGATGGTGCACCACACAAAGGAAATTAGTCAGATATTCCAAGGATATTACCAAAAACTATATAAAAGTGAATTGCAAAAGGGGCAGGAGGAGATAAGGGAATTTTTGCAAGAATGTAACCTGAAACAGGTCACGCCCGAAGACAGGGAAAGAATAGGGAAGAAATCAAGGAGGGAGAAGTGAAGGAAGCTATAAGATCTCTAAAAATAGGGAAATTCCTGGGATTGGATGGATTTACGGCAAAATTCTACAAGATGGAAGAACAGGTTACGCCAGTACTGACTCAGGTTTTTAATAAGGTACTTGCAGGAGAAGGGACACCCAAGACTAAGGAGGAGGCGGGTATAGTGGTGTTGCCGAAACCTGGTAAGGACAAGGGGGTGTGTGGATCTTATTGGCCTATATCGCTGATTAATTTGGATGCAAAAATACTAGCAAAGGTTTTGGAAAATCGTATACAAGAAATACCAAAGGTAATACACAGGGGCCAAACAGGCTTTGTAAAAGGAAGGCAAGGAAGTGACACTATAAGGAAGATGATGAACATTGCCTGGCATCTCCAGAATAAGGGGGGAGCAGACAGTACTGATCACAGTAGATGCGGAGGCGGCGTTTGAACGGGTAGAGTGGCCGTATATGTTTTAAGTGTTGGAGCAAATGGAATTTGGGGACAAATTCATAGCATGGATAAGGGCACTGTATGAACATTCTAGTGTAGAAGGATTAGGATAAATGGGGGGTATTCTGAGAAGTTCACCCTAGAGAGAGGTACCAGACAAGGGTGTCCACTGTCGCCACTCCTGTTTGCATTGATGATTGTACCCCTGGCAGAAGCGATAAGGTGGGAAGCGGATATAAAAGGGGTGCACATTGGAGGTAAAGAGGAAAAAATATCGTTATTTGCTGCTGATGTAATACTCACATTGCAGCAAACCCTAACGACCCTTCCAGTATTATGGGAATAACTAAGAGATTCAGTAATATAGCAGGGTATAAAATAACTCAGAATAAGATGGAGGTCCTTGGATTTAATTTAACAGGGTGCCTAGAAGGAAGGTTAAAGACGCATTTTAACTTTAAATGGATGACTCAACAATTTAGATATTTGGGAATACAATTAGGAAACCCAATAGAGAGGGTTAAACAATGGAACTATCAAGCGCTGAGAGAAAACATAAGGAGAGATCTCTCTAGATTGGGGGGGGGGGGGGCGGTTATGGTTTTCATGGTTGTGGTTTTCATGGTTGTGGTGTATAGCAGTAAAAAAGATGAATGTACTGCCACAAATGGTACTTTTGTTTGCAGCCTTGCCTTGTAGGGTGGCCAAGAAGGAGATGGGAAAGTTACAAAACATAATTATGCAATTTATCTGGGAAGGGAAGTTTCCGAAGATGGGTAGGAATACGATGTACCTAATGAGGTCGGGAGGGGGCCTAGGGGTGCCATGTCTGATGAAATATTTTGAGGCAGCGCAATTAAGGTCACTCCTAGCATGGATTGAGGGGTCGGATACATTGAGTTGCGTACAAATAGAGTCGGGGAGGGAGAACCTTAAGGAAGCAAGAACATGGGACCCGGGGGGAGGTGGGCGGTGGAGAGACAAAGAAGGGGATTGTAATCCCTTTAAGGGAACAAATGTTCCAGGCATGTAGGAAATGGAGGGGGCACCTTTTAGAAGGGAAGGTATATTCAAGGTACGTACAATTGTGGTACTTCCTGCAAAAAAGGGAGGTAAAATTAAACATGACCAGGAAACCTACACAGTTCGAGGATCTGATGGGGAAGCAGAAATCACAGAAAGGGGCAGTATCTAAACTTTATAAAATACTTCTCCAGAAGGGGGGGGAGCTGAAGGGACAGCAAAGATGGAAAGAGGAAATCCCGGGACCGTGGGATGATAGCAGATGAGAAGATATATAAGAAAGAATGCATAAACTGGCACGGGGAACCTCAATGCTGGAGAACAGTCTAAAGATGTGGTATAGGATGTATTGGACGCCAGTGAGGTTAAAGGCTATATATTCAGACATGTCAAATGAATGTTGGAAGAAATGTGCAACAGGAGATTTAATACATATGATTTGGAAGTGCCCAAAGGTACAAGGGTACTGAAGGGATGTGGAAAGGTTATATGGGGAAATAACGGGAGTACAGATTAAATTAACATTAGCGATGGTAGTGTTGAATGAGGGGATGAGAAATGAGGAGAGAGATTTAGCAGCATTTGTGGGATATGGGATAATAACAGCATGAATGAGTCTCCTTAGATAGTGGAAGAGCGCAGAGGTGCCACCAATGAAAGAGGTTGTGGGCAAGTTGGAGCAGATATGGGGTTTATGTATGACGGAAGCCTATAGCAGGCACAAGATAGGAAAACACAGAAAGGTGGGGCACTGGTATGAAACATGGAGGGTGAAAGGGGTTGAGAAAGTATGGAGTGAGGGGGGAAGGTAAAGGAAAAGGAGTAAATGTAGTAGATGGGTATAATGAATGTTATACTGTGAAGTTAAGGAATTGTTAGACTGGGTACTTAAAGGTGAAAGATATGGGACGGGGCGGGGGGCGGGGAATGAAAGGGGGTAAAGAGTAATGAATAATGGTATAGCGGGAAATGAAGAAAAGGTCAACATGAATGTAAATAAGTTTTGGTGTTGTATATTAGGCAATAGCAAAGTGCATGTATAGGTAACTGAGTGAAATATGTAACAAGCTGACAACAATTCAATAAAATGGAAATTATAAAAAACAAACAAACCCGGAAGCAGGGGGGTCTTCCAGAAGTTCTTCTGGGGTCACTGCCTGTGCAATGTTTAATGTCGACAGGGAATGAGAGATGAGGGCCCCCAGTTCCTCCTTGTGAAATACCCAGAAAACATTGGGATCCTCCACTGGGGCAATTTCATCGTTCTCTAACTCCAAGGTCCACGGATCAGTCCCGAAGTCAGAGAATCCTTCTCCAAACTTCTCTTCCGCCCTTTCCCTCAGGGATTCATGACCCAACCACTTTGTGTCATCTATCCCATGCCCCTTTCGCGAAGGTCCCTCTCCGGGATCCCCTGCCAGCTCAGCTTCCTCCACTGAGGGGACTGGTAGTTTACCGAGAGAACAGAGTTTCTGACTGTTTTCTTTTCAGACAATATGCTTTATGCAGAGACAGAATAAATTCCTGCAAAAATATTGATTCAAGCCCCTCCTGTAGCTCTGGCATCAGCGGCTGAGGTGTTAAATCGCCCTGTATGTGCTTTTTTTCTGCTGTGCAGGGAAAATAGCCATGGCTCCCGCCGTTCCCACTGGAACGGCCTTGCTACCTTCCCCCTCCGAAGTTGCTTTTGTCTCCTGCATGGGGGTGGCTGAAAAGCCCCGTTCCAACCTGCTACCCTGTCTAATACATGTGTGACAAAGACCTGCGAAGGATAGACCATGGTGGCTCCCACACTGTGCACACACAGTAACAGGCAAAAGCATGCACATGCGCCGCCCGTAGCCACTCTGCACGGGAGAAGGCTGCAGCATGCGGAAGAGCCCCACTGACAACTTAGATGGTGAGGAAAGGTTCCCCACGGTCCCCTCTTCCCTGCGCCACGAAGGAATAACAAAAGGCCTGACTGTTTCCTTACCTCACAAACAAATTTACTGGCTGGGGATAGTCAGAGCCCCTGTAGTTAATGGGCGTCTGACTATCCGCTGGGAGAGGAGGAATAACCTGGGGTTCCCAGGCACTTCAATCCTGGGGTTCCCAGGCACTTCAATCCTGGGCAGGTCCTGAGTATAGAAACCGAAACCGAGGCAGGTCCTGCCTCTGCTGCCCTTCTTACCTCACCGTTCCCCAAAGGGAAGTGCTCCTAGCCTCTCTGTCTCCTCTCGCTGGAATAACAGCCCTGATAGAGCAAACCAGCCTTATATATTTTCTTATATCTTCTCTCCCTTCTTATTTCTTTATTCATTCATTTTCTTCCCCCCCCCCCACCTTTTTTTTAAACCTGTCCTATTGTTCTATCATCTATCCTGGAAGTCCACCTAAAAGGACATCCTCCCCAGCTGCTGAGGACTGAAAGACTGGAGTCTGATGTGGTAGGTGGAGCTACTCCATCAGCAAGACTCTGTCAAGTTCAGTCCTCAGCTGCTGGAGGAGGCTGACAACCCATTGGTACCTGGAATGGCCTGGAGAGACGAAGCATTTTAAGTGCATTTATTTACTTTGTATTTTATGTTTACATTATTGATGGCTCTTAATTTAATTTTATTTGCATTTTAATATTTGTATTACTTATTTATATCATTTATCATTTGTAAAGTGCAAAGTTAACTTGTTGATATACAGTATATCAAAAAAATTAAACCTTAAACTTTATTCTGCATTTTTATTCATTTGTTTATTGTCTGACTACCAAAGATTTTCAGTAAACTAGACCGTGGATTTGGATAAGTGGACAGAGTGAGTGATCCCAGAGGCCAATGGCCTCCCAATATTTGCTTGTCCCGTTCCAGAACTCTGTAAACTCAAGAGTGGTGGTAGACCTACATGCAGAGCATTGCTGCCTCCCAGGAAATTTGTGCCCCTAGTTTCCCCACAGAGTAACCAAGGCCCAGCAAGAGACCACAAGGGCTACGTATTTATTTAGCAAGTCATCCCATCACCAGCTTTCTGTTCCACCTTTTCCCACTTTTCTAAATTCCCTGAATATTGAAAACAATATTTGGGAAGTAACACAAATTATCCCATAATGCAGCACTTTAGTTCATATAGTAGAGAAGAGAAATTGTGATATCACTGGAAATATAATTCATGTGTTATCATATAAAGCATAGTTACCCACCTGTAACAGGTGATCTCCTGGAACAGCAGGAATTTAGTCTTCACATATGGGTATCGTCGGTACCGACGGAGCCTTCGCGGGAACGCTCCCCAGCGTCCAATTAGAAAGCTTTTGGGAGCATCCCACAGCGCCTGCGTGCTGCCTTCCCCAACTGCCTCTCTCCAGTTGAGTTTAAAGCTGAGACAAAGAGAGAGAGAGGGAAAGAGAAAGAGAGAGAGAGGGAAAGAGAAAGAGATAGAGAGATACAACTCCTAGGGGAGGTGGGTGGGTTCTGAAGACTAAATTCCTGCTGTTCCTGGAGATCACCTGTTACAGGTGAGTAACTATGCTATCTCCAGGAACAAGCAGGAATGTAGTCTTCACATATGGGGACTCTCTAGCTTTAGATGCCAGAGAGAGACCCCAGAAGTTGTGTGTCCCTGTGAAAGGGTTCCACTTCCCCCCAGGCACTCTCTGGCATCCAACCAGGGATGGTGAGTAGGAGTTGATTAGATATGGAACAGGTGTTGAAGAACAGCCTGACCAAACAAGGCGTCCCGGCGGGAGTACTTGTCCAAGCAGTAATGGGCTGTGAAGGTATGAACCGAGGCCCAAGTGCCTGCTCGACAGATGTCGTCAATAGACACAGAATGCAAATGAGCCATTGAAGCTGCCATGGCTCTCAAATTGTGAGCTGTGACATGGCCTTCCAGAGGAAGGTTCTTACTCTGATAGGCAAAGGAAATACACTGAGCAATCCAGCTGGATAGTGTTCTCTTGGAGACTGGAAGTCCCAAATGAGAAGGATCAAAAGCAACAAAGAGTTGAGAGGACTTTCTATGTTGCTGTGTTCTTTGCAAGTAAAAGGCTAAACCTATTTTACAGTCCAAAGTATGAAGATTCCTTTCTGCATTTGATGCATGAGGCCTTGGAAAAAACACAGGCAGGTAGACCGCTTGGTTTAGATGAAAAGGCGAGACCACCTTTGGAATAAAGTGTGGATGAGTCCTAAGGACAACCTTGTCATGATGGAACCTTGTATAAGGTGGATCAGCTACTAATGCCTGCAACTCACTGATGCGGCATGCTGATGTGATTGCAGTGAGAAAGATAACCTTCCAAGAAAGGAATTTCAATGAGGTAGTGGCTAATGGTTCAAAGGGCGGTTTCATGAACTGCCCAAGAACCAGATTCAAGTCCCATGCCACCGCTGGTGGCCTAATGGGAGGCTTAGTTAAAAGAAGGCCTCTCATAAATCTTGCTATAAGAGGATGGGAGGAAATAGGTTGTCCATTTAGAGGCTTGAAAGAAGCTGCAATAGCACTCAAATGGACTCTTACTGAGTTAGTTTTAAGTCCTGCATTGGATAAATGAAGGAGATACTCCAATAATGATTCCAGAGGTATCGCAAGGGAGTTAAGACCCTTCTGCGAACACCATATGGTAAATCTTTTCCACTTGAAAGCATAAGAGCGTCTTGTGGAAGGCTTCCTGGAAGCATAAAGGATATCCTTCACTTGCTGAGGGAGGTTAAGATCATGGAGATCTAGGCCTTCAGCAACCAAGCCCTGAGATGCAGAGACTGGGGATTGGGATGCCATAACATTCCGTCCTCCTGAGACAGGAGATCTGGAGCAGAACCTAATTCCAGAGAGGGAGCTTGAGAGAGATGTAGAAGCAGAGGGTACCACACTTGCCTTGGCCAATGTGGAGCTATGAGAATCATACGGCCTCTGTCTCTCTGAAGCTTGAACAGGGTTTTGGGAATTAGGGGAATGGGTGGAAAGGCATAAAGGAAGTCTTGACCACAGTGAAGGAGGAAAGCATCCCTGGCCTGAGAGCCCTGAGCCGGAATTCTGGAACAGAACCGGGGAGGTTTGGCATTCAATGGACTTGCAAAGAGGTCTATGTCCGGGGTTCTGTCTGCCCAAAAGTTTTGGATACCTAGAAGATACACTGCCAGGAGATGAATCTGATGCGCTCTGGTGAGGGCCCATAGTCCCAAAGCTTCGTTGCAAAGCGACAGAGAGCCTGTTCCTCCCTGCTTGTTCACGTAGAACATGGCTACTTGATTGTCCGTATGAATGAGGACTGTCTTGTAGCTGAGCAGGGTGTGAAACATTCGAAGAGCAAAGAAGATTGCTCTGAGCTCTAAGAGATTGATATGTAGATGAGTCTCCTGTGGAGTCCAAGTGCCTTGGGTGGAGAGGTCTTGTAGATGAGCTCCCCAACCCATTGGTGAAGCATCTGTTGTGAGAGTTGCTTGGGGTAAAGGCTGTTGAAATGGGGACCCCACCAACAGGTTTTGAGTGGACTGCCACCATTGTAGGGACAAAATAAGGCGATTTGTGTTTGCTATTTAGTCTGACAGGCACCCTGATGCCTAGGTCCATTGAGTGGATAAAGTCCACTGGGCTGCTCTCATATGGAGGCGAGCATAAGGAACCACATGCACAGTAGATGCCATGTGGCCTAGTAGTTGTAACATTTCTCGAGCAGTGAGATGAGGCTTTGACACTGCCTGAGAAGCTAACTGCACCATGTGAAGGCAACGGGTCTGGGGAAGATGGGCCCTTGCTTTTCTGGTATCCAGTAAAGCTCCTATGAACTCTAGAGACTGAGTGGGAATAAGACTGGATTTTGGGATGTTTATGACCAGACCCAAATACTGAAGGATACGCATTGTGCAAGCTAGAGAAATCCTGGCCTCTGACTCTGATGGGGCTCGAATGAGCCAGTCATCTAAGTAGGGGAAGACAAATATTCCTAGAGTGTGGAGAAATGCTGTTACCACAGCTATGCATTTCATAAACACCCTCGGTGCTGAGGCCAGGCCAAAAGGAAGCACCCTGGACTGGTAGTGCTTTCTTTGAAAAAGGAACCGAAGGAACTTCCTGTGAGTTGGATGGATGAGAACATGAGTGTACGCATTCCTGAGATCTAGAGAACAAAGCCAATCCTGACTCTGAAAGTATGGCAGCAGAGTTCCCAGAGAAATCATCTTGAATTTCTCTTTGAACAGGAATTTGTTCAATTCTCTGAGGTCTAAAATAGGTCTGTGTCCCCCTGTTTTCTTTGGGATAAGGAAATAGGGGGAGTAAAACCCTGTACCCTGTTGAGGAATGGGTACCTCTTCTATTGTCCCTTGGGCAATAAGCATAGTGACCTCTTGATCTAACAGGTTGATGAGAGAGGTCTGAGAATTGAACTGTTTTACCATTTTGGGAGGGGGCATGCAAAGAAAGCGAAGCTTGTACCCCTCTTTTATAATGGATAGAGTCCAAAGTTCTGCTGTTATCTGCCCCATCTGGGGGCAAAGTGACACAACCTTCCTGGAATGGTGTAAGGCTCTGGACCATAGAGAGCCAGGAAGGCTAAGTTCTCTAGATGGAAGTCAAAGGCCTTGAGGAGGCTGAGACTGCTGAGACGGTTGAGGCTTAGCAGTCTTTGCTTTCCTTTGCTTAGGTGGTTGCTGACTCTTTTGGGCAGGCTGACCTGCAGAACGTCCCTGCTGGGAATAAGAGGGATAAAACCTCTTCTTTTTTGAGAAGAATGGTTTCTTGAAAGATTTCTTCCTTGCAGGATCAGCTGTGGCTTTGGATAACCTATCCAAAGTGGAGTTGTCAGCATCCAACTCATTGGCTTTTTCTTGCCAATCTTTGCCGAATAGATTCTCACCTGTACAAGGGATATTGCCCAGTTTGTCCTGCACCCAGAGCTCCAAATCAGATGCCTGGAGTCAGGCAATTCTACGTGCACATATGGCAATAGCAGAGGTTCTGCTTATGCACTCAAAACAGTCAAAAGCTGCACGGTTGACAAACTTAGAAACATCTTGGGCATGTTTAACCAGTGTGAGAAAATCCTGCCTTTTATCCTCAGGAAGAAGAGGGCTCAAAACCTCTAAATCTCCTATGACTTCCTTAAGGAACATTCCCATATATAAGATATAGGAACTGATCCTGGCAGAAAGCATGGAAGCCTGGAAAGTACGATGTCCAAAGGCATCCAAAGTTCTACACTCACGTCCTGGAGGATTAGAGGCATGCCTCTTTGCACTCCTGATCCTTCTCATAGCTGATTCCACTACAATAAAGTGGTGAGGAAGCTGAGTCTTCTGGAAACCAGGACAAGGAGGGACTCGATACATGGTATCCAGTCTACAAGAGTGAGGAGAGGTGGTAAGAGGTGTTTCCCACATTCTTAACATGAGATCATGTAAGATCTCATGGATAGGCAAAGTAGCTGCCTCTTTAGGAGCCTTGGGATATTGTAGAATCTCCAACTCCTTTGCCCTGGGCTATGTTTCGGGAGCCACAGTAATGGAAAGACCTTGAGCCACCTCCCTGATAAAATCCTGAAAGGAGATATCTTCTGGAGGAGACATCCTACGTTTAGGAGAGGAAGGCTCCTCCGGGAGAAGTATTCTGGTACCGACAGAATTATCAGAATCCTCAGACTCCTCTGAGGATTCGAAGTACCTTCTGTCTGGATGCTCTTGAAGAGCCCGATACCCGTACCGGCCGAAGTCGGTACCGGGGGGAATCGGTACCGGTGTATCGGTACTGGAAGGCATCGCATGACTGGGTGCCAGCAAAGCAGACACCGATGTTGATGCCGATGCTGTCGGTACCGGTACCGATACCGGTGCCGGAGTCAGTGCCGGTTGAACTGTCTGATGCCGTTCCGAGGGCATCGATGTCACAAGGAGAGCCGCCAGACTCAATAGTCAGGAACCTCTGGTCTATCGACGCTGCTGATGCCTGGGTGTTGGTACCGGAGAAAACAGTCGGTACCCCAGAGCATGGCATCAGTAGTTCTGCCAAGGTTGAGGCCTCGAGAACATCCTGGAGCCCCGATAATGCTTTGGAAACTGAAGCCCCCCCCAGGGCAATTTTGCCGGTACAGAAACCTCAAGGGCAACGCCAGAGGCATCTCGATGTGGCACAAGCCATACAGTCGGAGATGGAGTGGTCAGGACCTAAACATTTGAGACACCACTCATGGGTGTCGGTGACGGAGATGGTACCGGGCGCGTGAACCTGGAAAAGAAAAGTTTGGGAAAAAATACTATATTTTTTTTTTTTATAAGAAAGAAAAACCAGCGGTACCGGTATAGCATCGAGGAAGGCAGACGCGACAACAAAAAAGAAGGGAATAAGGAAAAATGTTCTGCGGTGACAGGAACGACCTGCTGGCTCCGCGGAAAACGAAGAACTGGAGAGAGGCAGTTGGAAAAGGCGGGAAGGCAGCACGCAGGCGCTGTGGGATGCTCCCAAAAGCTTTCTAATTGGACGCTGGGGAGCGTTCTCGCGCAGGCTCCGTCGGTACCGACGATACCCATATGTGAAGACTACATTCCTGCTTGTTCCTGGAGATTCCACTTGCTGATATTTAGAGGTCAAAGGTAGGGTCATCTAAACAATTTCAAAATGACTACTTAGCAGTACAATATTTTGAAATATACAGTGTGACTCTCACTGCTTGGTTTGTATGCACTGTTGAAATACTGCACAGAGCTCACTGCATATTTTTTTAAATCTTTACTAATTTTAGGACACAATCTATAACCAGCTATAAAAATATCATAGGCATTAGAGATTTATCTTTGTTTCCCAGATTCAGATCTGAATCTCAAACATGATACTTGTTGATATTTCAGTGCTCCTCGGGGGAAAAAATATCACCACAATGGAGATCAGTACCACTGTGTTAAAAACAAAACAAATCAAAACTGAAGTTGCCTATTTTTAAGAGATGTGCATATGCACACCTACAGTCCACAAATATGCATGGACCTAAAATACAAACACTCCTGGTCAGTTTGCATGTTCCCATGTCATGTCCTTAAACTACAGTGTGAACAGTACACCAAAAAAACATCTTAGGAAGCACAAGCACACAGTGATCTCATAGGTTTTGTTTCCCCTTTGAAAAAAAGGCTAATACTGGCAAGGTCAAGATCAAATGGAACCATGTATTGCCAGCAAATCTTAGCACAAGCAGTAGATGAAGACTTGTTCTGACATTCATTTTAAGCTCTTTTGTTGAAGTAAGCAAGCAAAACATTAAAAAAAATAATTTTTAAAAGAAAAATATCTGTCTAATTCTGACTTAGTGATTCACAAACTGTAGAATGAGAAGCATTAAATAATCACATAAAGAAAAGTCAACAAACCCATCTAATCAATACGGATGTGGCAGCTCTTTCAAGTATCCTTAATTTTTTCCTACATAAAGATCCTTATTGATTCAAGGTCTACAGCTGTCCCACGAGAGCATAACAAATGGGTTTTATTTTGTTAAGTACCATGGCTGAAAGGAAAAGTACATTCACAGAACAGTTAACTACATTTTCACTTTTCTTTTCATCACAGGAATTGATGGTGAGCTTCACATCACAATTTCAAGCATAGATACGGTGAAGTTACTTACCTCTACTCCTCAAAGAAAAGATAGGTTAGCATCTTAAATCCAGCAGGCTGCAGAATCCAAGGCAGCATAGCTTTACTAAAGGTACATCACATCAGATGAATGTGATCAATCTGTTTAATTGGATAACAAGCGAATTGGATCAGGAGTGAGTTTTGGATGTCATGTACTTGGACTTCAGCAAAGCTATGATAAAGAGCCACATAGGAGCCTCAGCAAGGCCCAAAGGTAATGAACCTATTTGGTTCTCCAAAGAAGTGGCTACACAAATAAAGGCAAAAAATACAGCTTTCACAAAATTCAGAAGTTCGCAAACAGAGGAACACAGAAAAAAATACAGGATAAAACTTAAAGAAAGAAAAAGAGAAATAAGGATAGCAAAATCAAAGGCGGAAGAAAAGATGGATAAAGATGTGAAGTGTGGCAACAAAGGTTTTTCTGGTATATTCGGGAGAGGAGGAAATTCACCTGTGATTAACAAATATATAAATGGGAATGGAGTAGATACCACACCATTCACAAAAGATGATGTGTTAGAACAACTTGGAAAACTGAAAATGGACAAGGCCATGGGACATCCCAAGATACTGAAAGAGCTCAGAAAGGTTCTTGCAGGGCCATTAAAGGATGTTTTTAATAGATCCTTGGAGACAGGAGAAGTTCCACAGGACTGGAGAAGGGCTGATGTGGTACCTCTTCACGAAAGTGGTAATAGGGAAGAAGTGACAAAACTACAGGCCAGTAAGCCTTACCTCATGGCAGAAAAAGTAATGGAGGACTCCTGAAAGAGCGAATAGTGGACTTTCTCAAAACCAACAGGTTGCATGATCCGAGCCAACATGGTTTTACCAAAGGACAATCTTGTCAAACAAATCTGATTGAGTTCTTTGACTGGGTGACCAGAGAACTAGATCAAGGGCATGTCATCTACCTAGATTTCAGCAAAGCCCTTGGATACTGTTCCTCATAGGAGACTTATCAATAAGCTCAACAGCTTGGGATGGGTCCCAAGGTGATGAACTGGATCAGAAATTGGTTGACTGACAGACGACAGACGGTAATGGTAAACAGAACTCACGCAGATGAAAGGAAGGTGATTAGCAATGTGCCCCAGGGTTCAGTCCTGGGATCGGTACTGTTCAATATATTTGCGCGTGATATTGCTGAAGGACTGAATGGAAAGTGTAGTTACTCACCTGTAACAAGTGATCTCCGGGAACAGCAGGAATTTAGTCTTCACATATGGATGACGTCGGTACTAACGGAGCCCTGCGAGAACGCTCCCGAGCGTCCAATAGGAAAGCTTTTGGGAGCATCCCAAAATGTGCCTGCATCGCTGCCTTCCTACCCTTGGAACTCTCCCTCCTCAGTTGAGTTTGTAGCTGAGAAAGAGAAAAAAGAAATTCAACAACTCCTAGGGGAGGAGGGTGGGTTGTAAAGACTAAATTCCTGCTGTTCCCGGAGATAACCTGTTACAGGTGAGTAACTACGCTATCTCCAGGAACAAGCAGGATGTAATCTTCACATATGGGACTCCCTAGCTCCCAGAGAAATGACCTCAGAATTGGTAGATTTGCCTCAGAGTAGGAATCAAGAGGTCATGGATCCTCCATGGATGTCTAGTATCGTTAAATTCCGGGTCAGAGGGTAGGAGTTGTCCTAAGTCTGATAGAGGTGCTGAAGTACAGCCTGACCAAACATGGCATCCCAGCGGGAGTCCTTGTCAAGACAGTAATGAGCAGCAAAGGTATGTACTGAAGACCAGGTAGCTGCTTGCAGATTTCACCAATGGCCATAGGTTTGCCGGCAAAGTAGCCATGGCATGAACATTATGAGAAGTGAAGTGCCCTTCAAGGGATAGTCCTGCCTTAGCATAAGCAAATGAGATGCAATCTGCTATTCAATTAGACAGAGTACGCTTAGAAACTGGGAGACCCAAGTGACTAGGGTCAAAGGAAATGAATAACTGCAAAGCTCTATGGTGCTGTCTAGTCCTTCGGAAAGAATGAATAAATCTAAAAGGTACCTGTTCACTAAAGCCTTGTAAATAATGCTAGAGTGAAAACTCTAAATACTCAATACGTTCCTGTGCAAAAAAAATAACAACCACATTTTTAACTCTCACTCCTATTGTAATAAATAGAAGATAAAAAAATCAAGAGAAGGGATAACGATAGCAGTATTCCATCATAAGCAGACATACATTTGAGCCTCTGCTTTTCATACTAACCATGTGGTGTTATCAATAGGGCCTAGACTGTTTTTCATCTTTATGTCCTCCTCATCCCTTATCGGCACTTTTAATCTTTCTGTTCTGATAACCATAAATGTGCCACATGATTAGCTCATTAATAACAATGCCTTCTGAGATATGGGTTCAACATTTTTTTTAACAATATTCATCATGTGGTGTTAACAGTAGATATGTTTTCTGCCCACTGATGGGTAATTTTATGACTGTTTTTATGTTTAAATGTTCTCCTTTGCTTGCATATGCTTTTCATATTCACATTCTTTTCAGTGCCTTGCTTTTCTGCATCAGTTTTTACTATATTTTCTAATATTTTTTTAATATTATGTATGATATTGCATAACACATTAGTTTTTATTTTGCATGCATACATTTGTATGATTTAATGTTTTATTCATTTTTTGGTAATGTTTTATTATTTATATTTTTATCATTTATCTGGATGTTGTTTTGCTTTTGAGGCTTGCACCCCCTGAAGAAGGCCCAGATGGCCAAAATGCTTTGGAGTTTCAATAAAGTCTGTTGACCGCCATCTAATGCACCGGTACCGTTTGTTTCTTTCACTGCCCTGAGGGTGCACTTTTGCTCCCTGTTGGAAAACTCATTCAGAACTGGAACATCATCACCAGAAATGCAGCCATTGCCACCAATACCACTATGGACACATGCACTAAGCACCTCAAGACTGATTGGTACACTCCAACCCTCCGCAACCTGAAACGGCAACTCCGTAAACACAAAAAAAAATGGCACAAAACTAAGCACAATGAAGACAAACTATAATATCTATGACTGATGAAAGACTACCACACAGCAACAAAGTTAGATGTGAACACCACATGAAACTACTCAACTCTGCAATCAACCGACCAAGAGAACTCTTCGATATCATAAAACACCTAACTAAAGCACCATCCACCGAAAACAAGGAAACAACCCTCACCCCCCTCAACAACTAGCTCAACATTATAAACAACTTCATCCCCAACCAGATGTCAATCTCCCTCCCCCCATCCTTATCAAAGAGAGCCACCCAGACCCCTGGATCTCCTTCACCGATGTTACTGAAGGCCAAATTGAAAACACCACAGCATCTCTAAACACAACCAGCTTTCCTCTGGTTTGCGCCTCTCCAGGATTACAGTTTTACATCCCAGGTTTAATACTTAGTAGTTAAGCTTTAATATGAGAAAGTGCTGAGAGATGCTTTCGGGGTACAGAAGCCCAAAGAAACTATATGCGATACGGAGAGAGAGGTTCATGTTCACGTCCAGATCTCAGGGTGGTCATGTATGAGGATCTCAAGGTGACAAAACAATGATAAAGCTACACTCTTCCAAAAAGGGGGACATGGCTCACTTCCCAGTTTAAGATGTCCACACCATGGGTAAAGGCTGATATGGAGCATGTTTAAGTTGCTACTGGAGTACCTGCACCCCTTCCCCCCAGCCACACTAGCCAATCTGGATTTCAAGATACTTGATAAAAGTGCATGAAATAGAACTGCATGCAAAAGAGGCAATGCAGGATACATTTTATACCATCAAATGGCTCAAGGGAGTCTGTCATTGCAGAAAGGTGACACCCAGTGGTCAGATTTAGGCCACATGACTGAAGGGTTTAAAAGAAAGAGAAAAAAAAAGCTTTGCTGCACAGCCCTTTGCAGAGGATTGCCACTGCAATAATTAGTGGGATGAGGAGATAAGGAAAAAATCCCCAAGTAGCTGCAAGTGAAGGCATATGATGCGGCATCCCAACTCTGGTTCCAACTGAGCTGAAAGCTCAAAGGATCAGGAGAAAACAGCTAGATCCAAATTTAAAAAAAAAAGCAAAAAAAAAAAAAGCTTCATTTTGTTTTATTTTAGCCCCAGAAAGAATACATAGATAGTTAAGACTAATCAATTTAGCAGCCACCTATCTTTATGACAATGAAATTCCCTTCCTTCTTTCCACAGCATGAGTTTAGATAAATCACACACATGTGCACAACATAAGCAGCCAAATACTTTCATGACTTATTGTCTATCAAAGGCATGTCCCATAACTATAAAATACCAAAATCTTCCAGTCAGTAATAAAAAGGTATAACTAAATTCAGAGTTTACATTTTAGCATCAACTAAAAGTCAGCATTAAGAAAATTTATTTTACATAACATTCAACATGTAAAATAAACACAGCAGAAAATGTCATTGTGCAATGGTATGCAAACCGTAAGGCAGAGTCTGCCAATCTTTCCTGCTTGGGAATGTACCAAAAGAACCGCAACAAAATTAAATAAGTCTAACAACATTTTACAATGTTCCCTGCTAGAAATGTATTTCTTTGGCAATTTAAAGGGATGGTCTCACAAACTGCAAACTACAAATATATCCAGTCTTTCTGCTTTTATAACATTTTGATACATCACTTAGAAAAGCTACACATTTTAATACCAAGAAAACGAAAGAGTGTGAGTCAGTCCTGACTCCTGGCGACCCAGAAGCTCCTGGGTTTTCTTGGCAGTGTCACCAGAAGTAGATTGCCAGGCCTTTCTTCTGAGGCAATTGAGGGTTAAGTGACTTGCCCAAGGCCACAAGGAGTGCTAGTGGGAATTGAACCCTGGTTGCTTGGTTACCATGCCAGTGCTCTAACCACTAGGCTACTCCTCCACTCCAATGGCCAACTAAGTTTTCCAAAAACCTCACACTCCCTTAATGCATCTTAATTGATTACTCCACTCTTCCCTAGATGAAAAATATATGAAAGCCATGCACAAGAAGAGAGTATATTGGATACTGGAAACAGTAATTGTTTGGGTGAAGTAGTGAAAAGTCAAAATCTTGAAGTATGACTGTAGCTGTCAGCAAGAAGAAAAATTATTGCCTGCTAAAAAGGAAAAAAGCTATAATAATTGGAAGAGATTCCTCTATGCTAACTGTAAAAATGGATTTGGGGCACCCTGAATCAATACTCAGTGTGCATAATGACTTCATCAAAGAATTACGTTACCATCAAAGCCTTATGGACATCAGAACTATGGACTGAAACAGTCACAAGCACCAGAGTAGCAGAATGTGAACTATCCAGGAAGCTTCTCGCTTTCAAAGTCCATTTTCAGCTATGCATATTTTGTTAATGTTTAGGAGATAAACTGACATGCAGGGGTTTGCACACACTTGTATGTTTTTTACATGCTGTTGACTAAAATAGAGAATTCAAAAAGCATTAAAGTAGGAGTTTGCTTCATTGATCTACACAACATACTATACAATTTGAATGTGAAATCACAATTATAAAACATTCAAAAAGAATATGCAACCAAAAACTCCTAAGTGCATGTCTTCACATACCCTTTCCCACAAACAAACTTTCCATTTTCAAAAGAATTGCCTTAGCGTGACCCATAAGTTAAATTCACCCATGCCCAATCATAGTAGTTAAGCTGACTGGAATAGCGTAGTTACTCACCTGCTACAGGTGATCTCCGGGAACAGCAGGAATTTAGTCTTCACATATGGGTATCGTCGGTACCGACGGAGCCTTCGTGGGAATGCTCCCCAGCGTCCAATAGAAATGCTTTTGGGAGCATCCTTCAGCACATGCGCAGTGCCTTCCGCCTTTCCAAATGTCCCGCATCAGTTAAGTTTGTAGCTGAGTGAAAGGATAGAGGGAGAGAGGAAAGAGACAAAGAGATAGAGAGACAACTCCTAGAGGAGGTGGGTGGGTTGTGAAGACTAAATTCCTGCTGTTCCAGATCATCACCCGTTACAGGTGAGTAACTACGCTATCTCCAGGAACAAGCAGGAATGTAGTCTTCACATATGGGGACTCCCTAGCTGAAGATGCCAGGGAGACAGCCCCAGGAAGGTGCCACCCTAGAAAGGTGGGAATCCTTCCTCCCATGGATCTCTGGCATTCCACCAGAGTTGGTGGGCAGGAGTTGAATTAGGTCTGAAAGATTTTGAAGAACATCTTGGCCAAAGAAGGCATCCCGACGGGAGGCTTTATCCAGGCAGTAGTAGGCTGTAAAGGTGTGTACCGAAGCCCAGGTGGCTGCTCGACAAATGTCATCGATAGAGACAGAGTGGAGATTAGCCATGGAAGTTGCCATGGCTCTCACGTTATGAACTGTGACATGGACTAGAAGAGGAAGACCCTTACTCTCATAAGCAAAGGATATGCATTGGGCAATCCATTTAGATAAAGTTCTTTTGGACACTGGAAGTCCCAAATTACTAGAGTCAAAAGCTATAAAAAGTTGCGAGGACTTTCTATGTTGCTGTGTTCTCTGTAGGTAAAAGGCTAAGGCTCTTTTACAATCCAAAGTATGAAGGTTTCTTTCTGCATTAAAGGTGTGAGGCCTCAGAAAAAATACAGGAAGATAAATTGATTGATTTAAATGAAAAAGCGAAACCACCTTTGGCATAAAGTGTGGATGAGTTCTAATTACAACCTTATCATGGTGAAACCTAGTATACGGAGGATCAGCCACTAAAGCTTGCAGTTCACTAATGCGACGTGCAGAGGTGATTGCAATTAGGAAGATGACCTTCCAGGTCAAAAACGTAAGGGTTGTAGTGGCTAAAGGCTCAAAAGGCTGCTTCATGAGCTGCCCGAGAACTAGATTTAGATCCCATGCCACCGGTGATGGCTTAATGGGAGGTTTGGTTAATAGAAGACCTCTCATAAATCTGGATATGAGTGGATGAGAGGAAATTGGTTGTCCATTCAGAGGCTTATAAGAAGCTGCAATTGCACTAAGATGGACTCTTACCGAATTGGTCTTTAGACCAGAATTCGATAAGTGAAGGAGATACTCTAGTATCGATATTAAAGGTATGACAAGAGGGTTTAATCCCTTCTTGGAACACCATATAGTAAAACGTTTCCACTTGAAAGCATAAGACCTTCTTGTGGAAAGTTTCCTAGAAGCCTGAGGGATAGCCTCTAACTGTTGGGTCAGGTTGAAATCCTGGAGGTCTAAGCCTTCAGCAACCAGGCCATGAGATGCACTGACTGGGGGCTCGGGTGCCATAGTGCCCCGTCCTCTTGGGAAAGGAAATCTGGAGTATGCCCCAACTCCAGAGGTGTAGCTTGAGAGAGATGTAGAAGCAGGGGATATCACGCTTGGCATGGCCATCGTGGCGCTATGAGAATCATACGACCCCTGTCTCTCTGAAGCTTGAAGAGTGTTTTGGGGATGAGGGGAATGGATGGGAAGGCATAAAGGAAGTCCTGACCGCCAATGAAGGAGGAAGGCATCCCTTGCCTGACAATTGTGAGCCGGAAACCTGGAACAGAACTGGGGAAGTTTGGCATTCAGTGGACTTGCAAAGAGGTCTATCTCTGGAGTGCCCCAGAGATGAAATATCTTTGCCACCTGGTCTAGGTGGAGCGACCACTCGTAAGGCAGCAGTACTCGACGGAGTTTGTCTGCCCAAAGGTTTTGAATACCTGGAAGATATACCACTAGAAGGTGAATATGATACTCTCTGGCGAGGGCCCACAGTCGTAAGGCTTCGTTGCATAACGACAGAGAGCCTGTTCCACCCTGCTTGTTCACATTGAACATGGCTGCTTGATTGTCCATCTAGATGAGGACTGTCTTGTAGCTGAGCTGGGCGTGGAATACTCGAAGAGCCAAATGATTGATCTTAATTCCAGGAGGTTAATGTGTAGACCAGCCTCCTGTGGAGTCCAGGTTCCCTGGGTAGAGAGATGATTCAGGTGTGCTCCCCAACCCACCTGTGATGCATCTGTTAGGGTGGCCTGACAGAGGGGTTAATGAAAAGGAGACCCCACTGTCAGATTTTCTAGTGATTGCCACCATTGGAAGGGCAAAATTAGTCGTTGAGAGTTTATTATTTTGTCTGATAAGTGTCCTGTGGCCTGTGTCCACTGTGTGGATAGGGTCCACTGAGCTGCTCGCATGTGGAGGCGAGCACATGGGACTACATGAACTGTGGATGCCATATGTCCCAGCAACTGTAGTAGCTCCTGAGCAGTTAGGGAGAATTTCCCTGCTGCTTGAGAAGCTAGTTGCATTATGCGAAGACACCGAGCCTGTGGAAGGAAAGCCTTTGCCTGTCTGGTATCTAGACAGGCCCCTATGAATTCCAGGCATTGGGAAGGAACAAGTTGGGATTTTGGGAAGTTTATTACCAACCCCAAGTATTGGAGGATTCGCAATGTGCGAGATAGTGCAGTGCTGGCCTCTGCACCTGTAGGGGCTCGAATGAGCCAGTCGTCTAAGTAAGGGAAGACGAATAGCCCCAGGGTTCGCAGAAATGCAGCTACTACTGCCATGCATTTCGTGAATACTCTTGGTGCTGAGGCCAGACAAAAGGGAAGAACCCTGTACTGGAAATGTTTTCCCTTGAAAAGGAATCTTAAGAATTTCCTGTGATCTGGATGGATCAGAATGTGAGTGTATGCATCCTTTAAGTCTAGAGAGCAAAGCCAATCCTGGCTTTGAAGGTATGGCAGAAGAGTTCCTAGAGAAATCATTTTGAACTTCTCTAGGAACAGGTATTTGTTCAATTCTCTGAGATCTAGAATGGGTCTGTGTCCTCCTGTTTTCTTTGGAATAAGAAAATAGGGGGAATAGAACCCTGCACCCCGTTGAAGAATGGGTACCTCTACTATTGCCCCTTGGGCAAGAAGTGTTGAGACCTCGTGATCTAGCAGATTGTCTGCGGAGGTTTGAGAATTGAATTGCCTTAGAATTGTAGGAGGGGGCATGCTGTGAAAATGAAGCTTGCACCCCTCTCCTACAATGGACAAAGTCCAATCTTCTGCTGTTATCTGATGCCATCTGCTGGCAAAGTGGCATAACCTGCCCGGGATATTGGGGGTTTGGGGACCCCTCAGAGGCAGGAAGGCTAAGCTCTCTAGGAAGAAGTCAAAGCCCTTGAGGGGGGTTATCCTGCGGAGCTGGCTGGGCTCTCGGGCCTTCTGGCTTCTTTTGCTGTCTAGTTCGTCTCTTTTGGGCAACCTAACCCTGAGTTTGACTCTGCTGGGTATAGGAAGGATAAAATTTCCTCTTTTTGCTGAAAGAGGGGCTTTTATAAGGCTTCTTTATGGCTGGAGTGGCTGTAGATTTTGACAATCTATCTAGAGTGGTATTGTCAGCATCTAACTCGTTAGCCTTTTCCTGCCAGTTCTTGCCAAAGAGATTCTCTCCCGTGCAAGGAATGTTGCCTAACTTGTCCTGTACCCAAGTCTCCAAGTCTGATGCCTGAAGCCAGGCAATCCGTCGTGCCGCAATGGCAATAGCAGAGGTTCTGCTGATGCATTCAAAGCAGTCAAAGGCTGCACGATTCACAAACTTGAAGACATCTTGAGTATGCTTAACTAGAGCAAGAAAGTCCTATCTCTTGTCATCTGGGAGAAATGGGCTCATAAGCTCGAAGTCTCCTGTAACGTCTTTAAGGAACATTCCCATATATGGTATATATGAACTGATCCTAGCTGAAAGCATGGAAGCCTGAAATGTTTGGCGCCCAAAAGCGTCCAGAGTCCTGCATTCACGACCTGGGGGATTGGATGCATGCCTCTTTGCACTTTTCATCCTACGCATGGCTGACTCCACCACCATTGAATGGTGTGGCAGCTGAGTCTTTTGAAATCCAGGACATGGCGGAACTCGATACACAGTATCAAGTCTCCTAGAATGAGGAGATGTGGTCAGAGGCGTCTCCCACATTCTGAGCATCAAGTTATGCAGAATTTCATGGATGGGCAGAGTAGCTGCTTCCTTTGGAGCTTTAGGATATTGGAGAATTTGCAATTCCTTTGCTCTGGGTTTCTCTTCAGGAGCTACCATGATTGAAAGGCCCTTGGCCATATCACGAATAAAATCCTGAAAAGACATGTCCTTTGGAGGTGACATTCTGCGTTGGGGATAAGAGGGATCTTCCAGGAGAAACCCTCTGATACCAGCAGAATTGTCAGAGTCTTCAGAATCGGAGGATTCGAAGTATTCCTGACCACAATGCTCATACAAAGCACGGTCCCGATATCGATCGAAGTCGGTACCGAATTGATCCGGTATCGATCTGTCGATTCCAGCCAAAGATGGCGTGGGAAGAATTGCCACCGGGGCCAGTACTTTCGGTACCAGTATCGTCGGTGTCTGTACCGGCATTGGTATAGATGTCAGTACCGGTGCCCATTGAACCATAGGTGTCAATGGTACCTCAGCTGTGAGCAGAGTTGCAATGCTGCGTTCGATAGCGAGGAACCTCTGGTCTATCGACGCTGCCGATGCCTGGGTGTCGGTACCGGTGAAAACGGCCGGGACCCCTGAGCATAGCACAGGTAGTTCTTGCGAGGTCGAGGCCTCGAGAACATCCTGAAGCTCCATTGATGCTTTGGAAGCCAAAGCCTCCTGCCAGGGCTGTTTTGCCGGTGTGGTTCCCTCAAGGGCAATGCCAATGGCCTCGCGATGCTTAGCAGGAGAGCTACCCTTTGAGCACCGGCTTTTATGTTTAGTTACCTGAGATCCATGGGAGGAAGAGGAGGCCCTTGAAGATGTCGATGCATTGGATCTGGCATCTGAAGAAAAAAGGGTACCGAGCTTTGCAGCCCCGTTCTGTCTTCCCCTTTTAGTCATCCCCATACAGGAGAGACATTCAGATGGAGAAAGTTCAGGCCCTAAACATTTAAGACACCAATCATGGGTGTCAGGGACGGAAATGGTACCACCACACTTAGTGAACCAAGGAGAGCAACAAGTACCTGCACTCTAACACAGAAGACCAAACAAGCAGGTGCAAGAAAGAGACTGACGGTAATCCAATTCAGGTAAAAGCCCTTTTAATTGTCCCAATTAAAAAGGGGTTTTACCTGAATTGGACTACCGCCAGTCTCTTTCTTGCACCTGCTTGTTTGGTCTTCTCCGCCACACTTAGTACATTTTTTGAAACCACTAGTTGGTTTTTCCATGTTTCAGGAATATGGGGCCTAATGCCCAAAATGGCGCCTAGCACCGAAAAAGAAAGGTTTCTGAAGAGAAACAGCTGAAGGTTTTTGTTTTGTTTTTTTTTAAAGAAAATTAAAGAAAAGAATCGGCGGTACTGGTAGGCGTCGTGCGGAGGCAAACGCGACCACAAGAAAACAATTTTAAAGACGGAATTTTCTGCGGTGACAGGGTATGGGTCCTGTCGGCTCCGTGGAAAACGAAGAACTGAAGAGGGACAGTTGGAAAGGCGGGAAGGCAGTGCGCATGTGCTGAGGGATGCTTCCAAAGGTCTTCCTTTTGGACTCTGGGGAGCGTTCCCACGCAGGCTCCGTCGATACCGACAATACCCATATGTGAAGACTACATTCTTGCTTGTTCCTGGAGATACTGTAGACAAAATTTGTGGGTATCCATGACAGAAATGATCTTACTGTACAGGGTGCACTTCTTAAACCCACTGGTGAGATTCTGTGTTGGTCAAAAAAATAGCTGAAGCAAAATCAATTGGCTCAATCTTTGAAAATAAAAAAATTCAAATCCTAACCTTTTGCACCACAGACCTAAATGCGGCCTATGCAGCACTGGAGGATAAAGAAAGGAAAAAGTGCAGTTACTTACCTGTAACAGGTGTACTCCAGGGACAGAAGGAATCAGTCCTCACATACAGGTGACATCAGCGCTGACGTAGCCCCCGCAGAAGCATCTCCCCAGCTTTCAAAGAAAGCCTTTGGGAGATGCCAGCACGCATGTGTGGTCCCCTTCCCGCCCAAGGGTGCCATCTTGATCAATTGGGTGCCATAACTAGCGCAAAACCAAGAACCTGGCCAAAAATGAACGGCAACTCCAAGAGGAGGAGGGAAGGTTGTGAGAACTGATTCCTGCTGTCCCTGGAGAACACCTGTTAAAGTGAGTAACTATGCTTTCTCCAGGAACAAGCAGGAAGTCAGTCCTCAAATATGGGATTCTCTAGCTCCAGGCTACCGAGGACCGGAAGAAAACCCACGGCCCAGCCATGAGCAGCTGCAAGCGAATCTGAAGGCAGACT
Organism: Ichthyophis bannanicus; assembly: GCA_033557465.1. NCBI lineage: Eukaryota > Metazoa > Chordata > Amphibia > Gymnophiona > Ichthyophiidae > Ichthyophis > Ichthyophis bannanicus. The sequence goes on along the minus strand of CM066042.1, from coordinate 239,725,831 downwards.
CTGAGGATCCCAGTGTGCAGGGAAAACCATGGCTCCGGGAGACTGAACAAGAAGGGTCAGAGGGCAGGAGTTTCCTAAACCCTGAAGAGTACGGCCTGGCCAAAGGCACTGTCCCATCGGGACTTCCTCTCCAGGCAGTAGTGGGCTGCAAAGGGTGTGGAAAGAGGACCAGGTGGCGGCCAAGCAGATGTCAGCCACCAGCACTGACCAGATGTTCCAGACCAAGGCTGCCATTGCCCTGACAGTGTATGCTGTGACACGAATATCCAGGGGGACTCCAGCACAGCTATGAGCGAAGACGATGCAATCCGCCACCCGGACGGCTTTGGTCCATTTAGTGACCGACTGCCTCATGTGGCTAGGGTCAAAAGAGATGAAAGGTTGTGAGGCTTTCAAGTGGCCCTGGGTCCGCTGTAAGTAAAAGGACAGGGCTTGTTTGCAGTCCAAGGTATGGAGGATGGCCGATGCCGCATCAGCATGAGGCCGCGGGAAGAAGATAGGGAGAACCACCTTCTGATTGAGGTGGAAATTGGAGACTACCTTTGGTAGGAACTTGGGGTGAGTGAGGAGCACAACCGTGTTCCTATAGATTGAACCTAGTATAGGGAGACTAAGCCACCAGTGCCTGGAGATCAATGACCCTGCGAGCCGAGGTGAGCACCACATAAAGAACATAAGATATATCATACTGGGTCAGACCAAGATACATCAAGCCCAGTATCCTGTTTCGAACAGTGGCTAATCTCAGTGATAAGTACCTAGTAGTTTCCCCAAAAGACACAGCTTCCATAATGCTTGTATTGGGTCAAGCAGTGATATCCCGGGTCTCTTTTAATAAAGGTTTATTGACCTTTCCTCCAGGAACATGTCCAAACCTTTTTTGAACCCAGCTACACTAACAGCTTTTGCTACATCTCCAGTAACAAATTCCAGAGTTTGATTACATGTTGAGTGAAAAAATATTTTCTCTTATTAGTCTTAAATAGGTTACCCTGTAGCTTCATTGAATGTCCCCTAGTCTTTCTATATTCTGACGACAAACAATCGATCTATGTTTAATCGTTCCACTCCATTCATTAATTTATAGACCTCTATCATGTCTCCCCTCAGCCATCTCTTAGCTCTAACCTTTTTAGCATCTCTTCATAGGGGTATCCTTCCATCCCCTTTATCATTTTGGTGGGTCTTCTCTGTACCTTTTCTAAAAACGCTATATCCATTTTAAGATATGGTGATCAGAATTGCACACAATATTCAAGGTGTGGTTGCACCATGGAATGGTACAGAGGCATTATAATATCCTTTCTTTTATTTTCCATTCCTTTCCTTATGATTCCTAGCATTCGTTTTGTTCTCTTGGCCACCACTGCACACTGGGTGGAGGGTTTTAACATGTTACCACGATGATGCCTAAAGAGTAGTGTGACATAGTGGGTCCTTCCAGCCCGTTAGATGAGGCTAAAAAGCCAGGAACAGGAGTAGGGCTGAGTTGTAAACAAAAGCACATGGCCCCTGGTTACCTTAGAAACCAAACACAGAGGCAAGAGAAACGCCCCTGCTACCATTCAGGGAATGAGTCACGAGCTAATGCAGGACACCTGCTAGGGGGTGGAGTTGAGCACTGCCCTAGAATTCACCCTGATAAAGAGAGTTCAGTTGAGCTTATGGAGTTAGAAGAAGAAGGAGAAGTGGATGAGGCATGTGTGCTGGATAAGGAAGCTAATGAGAGCTACGGTGAAGACAGCAGTGCCAGGAAAAAGCCAGAGTCTCTGTGGAAGGATGAGACAGAGTCTTTCTTCAGGAAAAGAAAAGAAACCCCAAGGGAAAGATATAATAAGGGCAGAGTGGATTACCTGCAGTATCCAGGGGAACACAGAAGTGAGAGGAAGCCAGGAAGGCAAATGAAATCTTCTGTGCAAGGCTTAGATTGGGAACCTACAGCCCCGTCCAAAGCCACAAAGAAAACCTCCACCAGCTAGGCTAAAAGGTAAGCCAAAAGGCTGGTATAAAAATACTTACAGTGACGGTATTTACCCAGAGGGTTGGAGCTGGGAAGAGAATACCTGTGCTGATAACGTTTGTAAAAGCCAGTATTTAACTCAGGAATATCAGGTGAAACCTGAAGCAGTTAGAAAGGACGTGGCATCAGGAGTGCCGTTACAAACATTTCCTTCTAGCCAGGAAGAGTTAATGGACTTTGAACCTGAGTGTGTGAATATTGATGAAGATATCATGGACTGTACGATATCGCTTGCTAATGAAATAATCTCATTACGCTGAAGGCATGTTTTGAAAGAGAAAGTACAGCATTACTAGCATTGGGAAGCAGAGAGCTGTGAAGAAACAGCATTGTTACGTTGGAATGCTAGATATCAACCTGTTTATTGCTGAAGTAAGCTTTTTCTGTTAAAGAACCTTTGATTTGTCCTTATGCCAGTAAATACCTGGTTTGTGTTACTTTGTTCATGGTGAAATCCACCCCGGGAGGGGAAATAAAATCCTTTGGTTGCTTAAACCACTTTTCCACAACTGCTCCTCATTGATTCAGTGAAGGGACTACATTTCCCAAAAAGCCCAGCTTCAGGATTTGTAAAGTAGCTGCTTCAGTGGGGAAGACCCACTCACTTAACCTCTACATACTTATATACGGGGGTTTAAGGAGAGCTGGTGACAGTAGTTACTCACCTGTAACAGGTGTTCTCCAGGAGCAGCAGGAATCAGTCATCACTTATGGGTGACGTCGGCACTGACGGAGCCCTCGCGGAGCAATTTCCCCAGCTTTCGAAGAAAGCCTTTGGGAATTGCAGCGCGCATGCGCGGTCCCCTTCCCGCCCAAGGTTGCCATCTTGCTCAGTCTGATGACATAGCGAAAAGACAGCAAAAAAGTTAGTAAAAACAATGGATAAAATGACTGCAACTCCAAGGGGAGGAGGGAGGGTTGTGAGGACTGATTCCTGCTGCTCCTGGAGAACACCTGTTACAGGTGAGTAACTACTCTTTCTCCAGGACCAAGCAGGAAGTCAGTCCTCACTTATGGGACTCCCAAGCTTAAGGCTACCGGAGACCTCAAGCCGAAAAATGAGCTCCCTCTAGCTCAGCAGAACAGAAGGAAGGAATCTTCTCTGAATACGCTCCCGGCCGGTAGCCCAACACCAGGGCCGGAGGGTAGGAGTTGCCTAAACCTCAAAGAGATTGTGGAGGACTGCCTGTCCGAAAGCACTGTCCCTGCGGGACTCCCTCTCCAGGCAGTAATGAGCCGCAAAAGTCTGGCTTGAAGACCAAGTAGCGGCCCGGCAGATGTCTGCCAACGGAACAGAGCGGAGATGAGCCACTGACGCAGCTTTCGCCCTGACACGGTGAGCCGTGACTCGACTCTCTAAGGAGAGGCCGGCTGCCCCATAAGCCCAGGCGATACAGTCAGCTACCCAGATGGACAAAGTACGCTTGGAGACAGGCACCCCCAACCTATTGGGGTCAAAAGAAACGAAAAGCTGAACAGCCTTTCTATGCTCCCGCGTACGGTCAAGGTAGAAGGACAAGGCCCTCCTACAGTCCAGGATATGCAGAACTGTCTCAGCCCGGCTAGTATGAGGCCTGGGAAAGAAGGTTGGAAGAACCACCTCTTGGTTGAGATGAAAAGGGGAAACCACTTTTGGAAGAAACTTAGGGTGAGTCCGTAAGACCACCCTATTCGGGTAGAACCTAGTGTAAGGAGGCTCAGACACTAGGGCTTGCAGTTCACTAACGCGCCTAGCGGAGGTAAGGGCTACCAAGAAGAGAGTTTTCCAAGAAAGGAAACAAAGAGGGCAGGTAGCCATAGGTTCAAAAGGCAGACAGGTAATCCGCTGCAAGACCACATTGAGATCCCAGTCAGGGGCTGGTGGGCGCAAGGGTGGCTTAAGCAGAAGGAGGCCTCTGAGGAAACGCGCCACCAAGGGGTGTGCGGAAAGAGGTCTGCCGTCCACCGGCGAGTGATGTGCAGAGAGAGCACTGAGGTGGACCCTTACAGAGTTGGACTTGAGTCCGAGATTGGAAAGGTGAAGCAAGTATTGCAGTACCACCGATACCAAGCAGGAGAAGGGGTTCTCAGACTGCTGAGAACACCACACAGAGAAGCGACGCCATTTAAGGGCGTAAGACTTCCGGGTGGATGGTCGCCTAGATGCTAGGACGACATCTTCCACCTCCGGAGGGAGGAGTAGCGGAGCTAGGACTACCCTTTCAGCAGCCAGGCCATCAGGTGAAGGGCCCGGAGATTGGGGTGCAGGAGAGTGCCCTGATTCTGAGTCAGGAGATCGGGCTGAAACCCCAGAGGAAGAGGAGTGTCCACTGCCAGTTGTAGCAGGAGTGGGAACCAGGGCTGTCTCGGCCACCTGGGCGCTACCAGGATTACCGAGGCCCTGTCCCGGAGAACCTTGAAAAGTGTCCGGGACACGAGTGGCGTGGGAGGAAAGGCATACAGTAGGCCCGTGGACCATGGAATGAGGAAAGCATCCGCCGCTACTCTGAGCGGGTGTGGGTGCCTGGAGCAGAACCTGGGAAGTTGCCGGTTCAGAGGACTGGCAAAAAGATCCATGGTGGGGAGGCCCCACCGGAGGAAGATCCGCTGAACAACCAACGGGTCTAACCGCCACTCGTGTGGCTGCAGAATCCTGCTCAGTTTGTCGGCTAGGTAATTTTCCTGTCCTGGCAGGTAAACCGCTTTGAGGAGGATGCCATGGTCGACTGCCCAAGAGCACAGTCTCCGAGCCTCCTGACATAGGAGGGAGCCGGTGCCCCCCTGTTTGTTGACATAGAACATGGCAACTTGACTGTCCGTCTGGACTAGTACAGACTGATGAGAGGTGAGGTGAGAGAAGGTCCGTAGAGCTAGGCGAATCGCCCTGAGCTCCAGGAAGTTTATCTGCTGAACAGCCTCCCAAGGGGTCCAAAGGCCTTGAGTACATGTCCCCTGGCAATGTGCTCCCCATCCCAGGAGAGAGGCATCTGACGTCAGCACTTGGGAAGGCAGAGGAGACTGAAAAGTCATGCCGAGTAGCAGATTGGGCAGATGAAGCCACCATTGCAGAGAGGAGACCAGGCGGTCGGAGATCTGTTCTAAGTCCGCAAGGCTCCCTGTGGCTTGATGCCATTGAGTGCGAAGGCTCCACTGAGCAGGCCTCATATGTAGACGGGCATTCGGAGTGACATGGACCGTGGAAGCCATATGGCCGAGCAGCTGCAGGAATTGCCTGGCTGAGACCAGGGAAGTGCTGTGAAACCTGCTGGCCAGAGCTCTGAGCCGGTTGGCCCGTTCCAGAGGCAAGAAGGCACGAGCTTGCAGAGTGTCCAACCGTGCTCCTATGAATTCTAGATCCTGAGAGGGGAGCAAAGTGGACTTTGCGAAGTTTATGACAAACTCCAAGTGCTGAAGCAGAGCCACAGTGCGATGAGTGGCCTGCGTGACCTCCAGGGAAGACTGTGCCCAGATGAGCCAGTCGTCCAGGTAGGGAAAGACAAAGAGGCCTTGAAGCCTCAGGAAGGCTGCCACCACTGCCAGGCATTTGGTGAACACCCTGGGAGCGGAGGACAAGCCAAAGGGTAGTACCCTGTACTGATAATGATTTCCTGCCACAACAAATCGTAGATATTGTCTGTGGTCCGGATGGATAAGGATGTGAGTATAAGCATCCTTTAGATCCAAGGAGCATAGCCAATCTCCCTGCTGGAGGTAGGGCAGCAGGATTCCAAGGGTAAGCATCTTGAACTTTTCCCTTTGCAGGAACTTGTTGAGGTTGCGCAAGTCTAGGATGGGTCTGAGGCCTCCTGTTCTTTTTGGTATCAGAAAGTACCTGGAATAAAAGCCGTGACCTCTCAGGTGGTGGGGCACCGGTTCCACAGCCTGTTCCTGAAGAAGACTTGCCAACTCCTGAAGGAATAAGTCCCTGTGCAGAGGGGGTCGTGGAGGCTCCCCTGGAAAGTAGGAGGGAGGTACTTGGTGAAAATGCAAAAGTTAGCCCTCTTGAACTACCTGAAGCACCCAGGTATCGGATGTTATCGCTGACCACCTGTGGGCAAAGTGGGCCAGCCGGCCTCCCGTGCTGAGAGAAGCCAGCAGGGGGGAAGAGGCTATGCTTACGGAGTCAAAACCCCCACCCTGCTGAGCAGGGGCCGGTGTAGTGGGCTTGGGGGCCTTCTGCCTACGGGACCCATTACCCTGTCCCTTAGCCTGCTGACCCTGATGGGGAGCTGCTGAGGCTTGATATTGTGGGTGGTGTTGTTTATAGGCAGACACCTTCCTCGGGTAAAAGGGCTTTTTCCCCGAGCCCTTCCTCTTCTGTGAAGGGGCAGAGGTCTTTCTGGACAGGCGAGTCCTGGTTAGAGTCTCGGTCTCGAGTTGTGCAGCCTTTTCAGCCATGGGCTTGCCAAAGAGGTTTTCACCTCTGCAGGGGACATCGACCAACTTGTCCTGCACCCATGGCTCGAGGTCGGATGACTGAAGCCAAGCCTGTCGGTGGGCACCGATGCCTGCCCCGGCTACTCGAGCCGATGCTTCGAAGCCATCATAGGCTGCTCGAGAAATAAACTTCGAGCACTCTCGAATACCAGTGGACAAGGCCTGGAACCTCTGCAAAGGTTCCTCGGAGAGACCAGCAGAGAACCCGGCAATTTCCTTTGCCAGGTCTCGGAGATACATGCCCATGTAGAGCTGGTATGTCTGGACTAGACAAGCAAGCATAGAGCCCTGGAAGCACTTCCTACCAAGGGCATCCAGGTTCCGGGCCTCCTTGCCGGGAGGCACCGAGGAGTGCATCTTTTGACTCTTGAGTCGATGCATGGCCGATTCCACCACCATGGAATGGTGCGGTAGTTGTGCCTTCTGGAACGCGGGGCTCTTGCGGACTCGATACATGGAATCGACCCGCTTGCTTAACACCGGCGTCGATGCCGGGTTCTCCCACATGCGGAAGAGAAGTCTTTCCAGCATCGGAGGAACCGGTACAGTAAAGGCCTCCTTCGGGGGAGAGTCATACTGGAGGGCCTCAAGCTCTTCGGCTCGAGGCTCCTCCTCGGGATCCGCGGGGAAGGCCAAAGTCTTGGCCATATCCCTCACGAAGTCCGAGAACCGGGTATCCTCCGGGGGGGGACCGTCTCCGAGGCTCAGACTCGGGCGAGTCGGAGGGGACGCACCGAGTCTGAAAAGAACCGGGTGACTCGTCCTCCTCCGTGTCCCAGCCCGACTCCTCCGTGGAGGAATCGAGCGGCTCCGTGCGGGCGGCCGCCGAGGACCTCCGCCCCGACGCTGAGGCCGGCGTCGACGACCTCGGTCCCGAACGGGAGGCCGAGGGAGACCGTGGCCGAGGATCGAGTCGAGCCCGCATGGACTCGAGGATCGGCTCGGCCTCCGGGGTCGACTTGGACGTCAACGTCCCGGTGGTCGGGGCAGATGCACCGGCGAGGCCCGCGATCAATGCCCGCTGCTGGTCCATGAAGGCAGCGAAACTGCTCTCCAAGGCCGTCAACCTGAGTCCAAGCTCAGGAGACCCAGCAGCCCCCGACTCGGGCCCCGACGGCGTCGGGCCCGACGTCGGCTCCTTCGGAGGCGAGTCCACGAGGACTACAGTACTCACGTGTCCAGGAGACTCCACTTCGAGACGAGGATGCTTCGAAGGCCTCTCCGACTCTGATGACCCGGGGCGGCTATCGGGGCTATGCGACCTGGCCCTCAAGGAACCAGGAGCGTCCTCCGACACCGCCCTCGCGGGTTTCTTCTTCCGACGATGTTCCCGGGCGGGAGACCCCCGCTCAGAGGAGCTCCGACAACGCTCGTGGCCGGAGTCACGAGACGTCGAAGCCTCTGACGAGGTCCGGGCCCGGCCGGATGCGGAGTCAGAGAAGATTCGCTCCTTTTGAGACTGCCGACTCCTCAATGCCTTCGAGGACATTTTGGTACACGGACCACAAATCATTGGGTCATGATTGGGACCGAGACAGCGGAGGCAGCAGTCGTGTGTGTCGGTAAGAGACATAAGCCTCGTACACCGATCACACTTTTTAAACCAGCTGGCAGCCATCGGGGGAAAAAGGGCCCCTGCGAGGTCAAAAGACCGTGCTGCCAGAGAAAAAGAAAAAAGTGGCGGGAACGCCAGTCACAAAGGACAAAAAACGAAAAATAGTGAACGGACTCGACACCGGAGTATCGAGGCCGGGCGGGAAAAGGACACGGCGTCGAACCGAGAAAAACAGAACGAAAAAATCAACTTTTTCAGTGGTGAACACAAACTACGTCTGTAGGGCTCCGCGGAAAAAAGAAGACTGAGCAAGATGGCACCCTTGGGCGGGAAGGGGACCGCGCATGCGCGCTGCAATTCCCAAAGGCTTTCTTCGAAAGCTGGGGAAATTGCTCCGCGGGGGCTCCGTCGGCACCGACGTCACCCATAAGTGAGGACTGACTTCCTGCTTGGTCCTGGAGAAATCTTTTTCCTGGGTGGTTTCTAATGTGGAACCTTGCATCATGTAACCATAGTTTGGGTTGTTCTTTCCTAGGTGCATAACTTTGCACTTGTCCACATTAAATTTCATCTGCCATTTGGATACCCACTCTTCCAATTTATCAAGATCGTCTTGCAATTTTCCACAGTCCTCATGGGTTTTTAACAACGTTAAATAGCATTGTCTCATCTGCAAATTTGATAACCTCATTCATTATTCCTATTTCCAGGTCATTTATGAATATGTTAGAAGACAGCGGACCCAGCACAGATCGCTGGGGTACTCCACTATTCACCTTTCACCATTGGGAAAATTTGCCATTTAGCCCTACCCTCTGCTTTCTATCTTTTAACCAGTTCCTGATCCACAATAGTACACTGCCTCCTATCCCATGACTTTTTAATTTTGCCAAAAGTCTCATGAGGGACCTTGTCAAAGGCTTTCTGAAAGTCCAGATACACTATATCAACCGACTCACCTTTGTCTACCTGTTTATTCACACCTTCAAAAAAAACATAACAGATTAGTAAGACAAGATCTTCCTTGTCTAAAGCCATGTTGGCTGTCTCCCATTAAGCCATGGCTATCTACATGTTCAGTAATTTTGTTCTTTCTTTCTTTATTTATTTATTGAATGTATTTTCTATACCGCGCTCTTTAGAGTCAGTGCGGTTTACAGTCAACATTAATTTGTACAGTGCAAGCCGACCTGCACTGTACTTACAATAAACAGGTGTTGCAACTAGGGTAACTATGTACAGGCTGAACAGCAGGTCGCGGAATAATGTATTGACCAGGTCTGTTTGGCAACTCTTTCAGTTAACTATATACAGGCTAAGCAGTCGGGTCACAGATGTACAGTGTTGACAGGAGATGCTTGGCAACTATTTACAAGAGTAGGTGGCTATATACACGTTCATGTCAGGGTGTACAGTGGTGCTACTGGGCGGGGCTGCATCGGTGTGATGTGGGTGTGTTGGTGGGGTTGTCCTGGTGATTGAGTATGGCTGGATGTGATTTGTCACTTTTATGGGAGTAGTGCTGGATGAAGAAGTGGTGCTTCAGTGCCTTCCTAAATTGGGCAAGGTCAGTGATGGACCGGATGGTGGGTGGGAGGGCGTTCCAATATGTGGGTGCATAGTACACGAAGGCTCTGTTCCTTGTTGCTTGAGAGCATTTCGTAATTGTGCTAGGGATTCTCAGTGTGTTGGCAATGAACGACCTTCTGGCTCTGCTTGGGGGGGGGGGGGGGGGGGAGGACGAGGTCCGTGATGGAGGTGGAGGTGCAGCTGTTAATGGCCTTGAAGGTCAACAATAGTATTTTGAAGGAGAGTCTGCAGTGGACCGGCAGCCAATGGAGGTGTTTCAGGACTGGGGTTACGTGATCCCTCCTGGCGGCTCCTTGTAGTATTCTGGCAGCTGCATTCATTGCAAGCTGAAGTGGGTTCAGCGTGTTCTTCGGTAGTCCCTGTAGAATTGAGTAGGCATAGTCAAAGTGGGGGATGACCAATGCTTGGTAGATTGTCCGGAAGTCGTCTGGTTCCAGTAGAGGTCGTAGATGCCGTATTATCCGTATTTTATGGTATACTGCCTTGATAGTGTTGTTTATGTGGGCTTTCATGTCTAGCTTTTGCTCTAATGTGACCCCTAGATAGTGGACCATGGGCTTGCTTAGGAGCTCGGCACATCTTACTTTTAGTGATGCGGGGGGGGGGGGGGGGGGTTGGGAGTATATGTTTGGCTCCTGGTAATGAATAGTGCCTCCTTTTCGTTGAATTTTATTCTGAGATTTTGGGTGTGGAGCCAGTCAGTGACAGCATTGAAGCAGGTTGTTGGTGGTGAAACGTCTGGCTGATCAGTTGAGAATGGCATGTAGAGTAGTACTTCGTCGGCGTATACCAGGCAGGCGATGTTGAAGGAGCGGATGAGAGCACAGATGGGCTGCATATATATGTTGAAAAGCATGGCTGAGAGTGAGGAACCCTGTGGCATGCCTTGCTTTTGTTGGAACAGTTTGGAGGTTGTGGAGCCAGTCCGTACATGTTGCCATCTGTCTGTCAAGTATGAATTGCACCAACTTAGGGCTGTGTCATGGATTCCCTTCTCTTTGAGGCACACCAAAAGTAGTTCATGGTTGACGGAGTTGAATGCCGCGGTTTCTACCATTTTTCCCAGTACTGACGTCAGGCTCACCGGTCTGTAGTTTCCCGAATCACCCCTGGAACCTTTTAAAAATTGGTGTTACATTGGCCATCCTCCAATCTTCAGGTATTACAGATTATTTTAATGATAGTTCACAGATTACTAATAGCAGATCTGCAATCTCATATTTCAGTTCTTTCAACACCCTTGGATGTATACCATCTGGTCCAGGTGATTTGCTACTCTTCAGTTTATCAAATAGTTGTAATACATCTTCTCGGTGTATCGATATTTCTTTCAATTCTTCTGCAGTATCACCTTTAAATACCACTTCAGTCATGGGTAACATCCCTACATCTTCCTGAGTAAAGACCGAAGCAAAGAATTCATTCAGTCTCTCCACTATGGCCTTGTCTCCTCTTACTGCTCCTTTTACCCCTCTATCATCTAATGGTCCAACTGACTCTCTCCCAGGTTTTTTTTTTTTGCTACGAATATACTTGAAAAAAATCTTTATTAGGCGTTTTTGCTTCAACAGCAAGCTTCTTCTCAAATTTTCTCTTGGCCTGCCTTGCATCTAACTTGCCAGTGCCTGTGCTGTTTCCAGTTATCATCATTTAGCTCTTTTTTTCCATTTCCTGAAAGATGCTTTTTTGGCAACAGCAGCTTCTCTGACCTCACCTTCAAACCATGCTGGCAGTTTTCTGGACTTCCTTCTACTTTTCTTAAAGCATGGAATACAGCTGGTCTGGGCTTCTAAGATAGTATTTTTCAACACCACCCAAGTGACGAAACCTCAAGATTCTTTGCCCAGGCTTTTGGAGGTGATAGTAAAATACGGAGAGATAGCCAGTTTGAAGATGAATGTGACTAAATCAGAAGCACTGGATGTTACTGGAGGGCTACAAGAGGACTGGGGCGGAGAGTTTCCCTTACGTTGGGCAAAAAATAAATTCAAGTATTTAGGAATATGGTTACCTCTTGATCCGAAAAGACTATCATCAAAATGTCTGGCCTCTACTGAAAGAAATTCAGAATAAGTTACGAGACTGGACGCCATTGCTCAACTCCCTTAGCAGTAGGGTGGCTGCCTATAAAATGATACTTTTCCAAAAATTTTGTATATCCTGCAGCTCCTTCCTCTGTAGTTGCAGAGACAGGATATTCAAAAAATTGAGAGATCTCTACAGAGTTTCTTTTGGAGAGGGAAAAAGCCCAGACTTAAAATTGATCGGCTATATGGTCAGTGGCAACAGGGGGGAATGGAACCGCCCAGACTAGAGCAATATAATCTGGGATGTTTGCTCAGGCATGTTCGTGAATGGGTGGGAGGGACATCGGTGTATACCCCCTATGATTGTGAGTCAGCGTTGGCTGCCCCTTACTCGCTTCTGTCTGTTACATGTCCCGCAGGTGCAGCTGCCTGAAGGTCTTCGAGACAATATCCTGTGGAAAGGGGTTCATTGGAGTTGGAGGGTTCTATGTGGTAAATTAGGCATTCCGTATGAGGTATCAGGATATTTGCCCCTACCCAGGCAACTTATCCTTTAAACCAAGCACAATGTCAAATTTCTTTCGAAGGTGGGCGTTAAAGGGTCTTCAACAGATGCGACAAGTAATTAACGAGGAGGGAGAACTCTAATGTTTTTTGGAACTGAAAGAACTCTACGACTTACCAAGTGGTCATTTTTATGCATACCTGCAGTTAAAGCATTATATGGCATCAATGAAGGCTGGGAGGTACGGCCTGAGAAAGGAAAATTTTGGGAAATTAGAAGAATGGCTTGAGTTGGAAGATAAAGAACGGATAACAGTTCCTGGCTATTGTAGGGCCTTGAATAATATTGCCCAAGATAAGTGTTATGGCCAGTTGAGTACACAATGGGGTCAGGAGCTGGAAGTTAATTTTGATTCATTTGCCTGGGAAGCGGCAACAGGAAGAATTCCCCGATTAATAATAGGGGCTAGGCTTCGAGATATGCAATTTAGAATATTAGAGCGTGCATATATTTCACCATACAGAGCGTGGAAGGCGGGATTCGCGCAGCACAGTGGTTGTCCATGGTGCGGAGTTGAGGAGGCACATTTGGGGCATAAGTTCTAGGAATGTGGACAAATAGGGAAGTTTTGGAGTCGGATCCAACAATTCTTGGGGGGACTACTGGGACAGGCATTGACGCTGACCCCGGGGCTAGCTATTCTGAATGCCCCAGACCCCCTAGGACTTACCTCAGCAGGGAACAGAATGATGGTGAGACAGTGTTGCCTGCTTGCCTAACAATGTATCCTTCGTAATTGGAGGGCGGCAGGGGGGCCCGACTATTGGGAGTGGAGGAATGTCTTGCACCAGCTGGTGTTATGGAAGGGAGAGGCCTCTAGATGACATGCACGAAGGAGAGCGAATTTCTTGATAATTGGGTCCCCATACATAGAGGGTGTATCGGCCAAGGCGAGAAATGATATCTTAACAATATAAGTTGGCTATAATAGGTGCAAGGACCTTGTACAGACAAAGGGGGGGAGGGAGGGAGGGGGGAAGGATAAGAGGGAGGGGAAGAGGGGACGAATGGGAGGGGGAAGATGGGACGAATGGGAGGAGGAATAGGGATGATACAATAACGATGTTCAAAATACCAAAGTACAAATGGATCATTTGGGGGAGAATTATAATGTGAACAAGATAACAATGAGTCTCTGGGTGGTGGTTGGGGATAAAAATTCTAAATATTGCATCTCCGGCAGGTATAAGAGTACCTGCTACCCGGAAAATTTATTTATTTATTTATTTAACAAACTTTTATATACCGCAGCCTTCCGTTGATCAGGTGCGGTTTACAAATAACAGTTGAGGAGACAGAATGGCATTTCTGTTTACATTGAACATTATATGAACTATATACATAAACAATTTAGCTTTTAAATTTTTAAACTTTGGAGACTATGTACAATTTACAATTTAAACTATGTACAATTAACTATGTACAGTAAGTTCAACAGTATCAACCATCATTAGGCAGTGTCAAAGTCAAGCTATCATAAGGCATTGCAGTGTTAGTTTCAGTGAGTTATATAGATCATCCCTTTTCGTTTAGGAGTTGAGAATTTGCTAGTGGGCCGTAGTGTGAGATAAAGAGGTGAGTTTTTAAGGCTTTACGTAATACTTTAAGGTCGGTTAAGGCTCTGATTTCATTTGGTAGTGAGTTCCAGAGTATAGGGGCAGCATGGCAGAATGCTTTTTTATTGGTTGTTTTTGTGGTCTTTGTGAATTCTTTTGGAATCTTTATTTTGTTGGCATTGCCTCTTCTATGTGCGGATTGGGGTGTGTCTTTAGATAGTAGTTTATTTAGTGTGGCTAGGGCAGTGTTATTTAATGCTTTGAAGGTGGTTATTATTAGTTTATAGTTTATTCTGCATTGGATAGGGAGCCAGTGTAGTTTGGCTAGATAGGGTGATATGTGCTCAAAAGGGTGTACCTTCATTATGGTTCTGGCTGCAGCATTTTGAGCCAATTGGAGCCTTTTAATGTTTGGATGTTTGTGCCTAATAGTGAGAGGTTGGCGAAGTCAAAATGTGGGTGTGATTATGGCTTGAATGATGCTTAGGAAGTCTTGTAGGTGGACTAGAGGGCGTAATTGTTTTAATACTTTGAGTTTGAAGTATACTTTTTTAGTTGTATTTCTTATATGGGTGTTCATGCTAAGGTGTGTATCAAGTATCACCCCTAGATATTTTATTTCGTTTTTTATATGAATATCATGATTCTGAAGTGTAATGTGGGTGGGGGGGTATAAGATTTGTTTTTTGTTACAATCAGTATGTCGGTTTTGGAATGGTTAATAAAGAGGTTGTGGGCTTCTAGCCAAGTTGCTAATTCGTTAAAACAATCTGTTAATAGTTGGAGTGGAAGCATGGGGATAGTGAAAGGAATGTACAACATGATATCGTCCGCGTATATGTGGTAATGGATTTTGAATTTTTTAAAGATATTGCAGACTGGTTGTATGTATATATTAAATAGGAGGGCAGAGAGAGCAGATCCTTGGGGGAGGCCTATTTCCTGTTTGTATGTACTGGAGATTTGAGTGTTGATCCTGACAGTTTGAGTTCTGTTGGACAGGTACAATGTGAACCATTTATGAACTATTGAGTTGGCACCTATTTGACTGAGCCTATTAAGCATTAGGGTATGGTGAACACTATATCAAAAGCAGCAGATATATCTAGAAAGAGTAGCAGGAATGCATTCTTAGGGTTGTCTATTCCTCTGACTAGTGTGTCTAGGAGTACAGTTAAAAGAGTGTCTACCCCATGACCGGGGCGAAAGCCATATTGTTGGTCATCAAGGGGAGCTGATGTATCAATGTGTTCCTGTGTTTGGGTTTGAACTACTTTTTCTATGAGTTTGGCCATAAAAGGTATGCTAGAGATGGGTCTATATGAATTTGGTGAGGTTTTGTCCATGGTATTGTTTTTTTAATATGGGTCTGATTTGTGCATGCTTTAGCATGGGCGGGAGGTAGCCTTGAGTTAGTGAGAGGTTAATTAGTGGTAGAATGAAGGGGGATAATGTTGGAAGGGTATTTTTTATCCAAGATATGGGGCAGGGATCGAGGTGAGAGGTTGTGGTATTTAGGTTTGACATTATATTCTTAAGGGTCTCTTTAGTTATGGTGTAGAATTTATTCCTTTTTGGTGCTAAGGAAAATGTTAACACCACAAGTTAAAGAGACCAATATAGGTGGGAGGAGGGAGAAGGAAAGTGGGCGATGGGGGAGGGGTAAAATATAAATATAAACCTGTAAATTGTTTGAGTAGTACCGGTTGTATTGTTTTAATATTTTCAATGATGTATGCAAAAGCCAATATACTGGAAAGGTTGAAGTTTTGTTTAATAATAAAAAGATTTAAACATACACCCAAGCTTGATGTAAATCTCCTTTTAGTTTTTTCTTGATTATTTTCCTCATTTTATCATAGTCCTTTCAAAAGTTAAAAGGTAGTACTGTGGATTTCCTTACCATCCCTCCTCCATTAATTAAATCAAACGTGATCATATTGTGATCACTATTGCCAAGTGGCCCCAACCCCCTTATCTCTTGCACCAGATCTGGTGTTCCACTAAGGACTAGGTTCAAAATGGCTTCCCCTCTGGTCGGTCCATGAACCAGCTGCTCTAAGAAGCAGTCATTTATATCATCTGGAAACTTTATCTCCCTAGCATGTCCTGCTGTGACACTGACCCAGTCAATACCAGGGTAATTGAAATCACTCATTATTATTACTCTGCTGTAACTTTTGTTAGCTTCCCTGATTTCTTTGAGCATTTCAACATCCATTTGTTCACTCTGGCCAGGCGGTCGATAGTACACCTCCACTGCCATCGCCTTCCCCTTTTTACATGGAATTTCAATCCATAGAGTTTCTACAGCAAATTTTGTTTCCTGCAAAACTATAAACCTTTCTGACTCAATGTCCTCACTAACAGAGCGCAACCCCTCCACCAATTTGATCAGCTCTATCATTACGATATAGTTTGTACCCAGGTATCAGTGTGTCCCACTGGTTGTCCTCCTTCCACCATGTCTCTCAGATTCCAATCATATCTAACTTCTAATTTAGTGCTATATATTCTAACTCTCCCATCTTATTTTTTAGATTTCTAGCATTTGCATTCAAGCATTTTAGAGACTGTATTTTATTCATATTAATTTGGTAGGCATGTGTAATTTGGAATCTTTAAGCTCTGTTGGCTCCATACTCAAGGGCATTTGGGCTACTTTACTCATTTTTGGAACCTCGCTGCTTTTGGTAGTATCCTTCAAGGATACATTCTTCCGAACCATGCGCTCTTGGGCGACTCACGGCTTTCCCCTATTATCTAGTTTAAAAGCTGCTCTATCTCCTTTATAAAGGTTAATGCCAGCAGCCTGGTTCCATCCCAGTTAAGGTGAAGCCCATCCCTTCTGAAGAGATCCTCCTTTCCCCAGAATGTTCCCCAGTTCCTAACAAATCCAGTACCCTCATCCTTGCACCATCATCTCATCCACGCATTGAGACTGAAGTTCTGCCTGCCTTTTGGGTCCTGCACATGGAACAGGAAGCATTTCAGAGAACGCTACCCTGGAAGTTCTGGATTTCAACTTCCTACCTAAAAGTCTAAATTTAGCCTCCAGAACCTCCCTACCACATTTTCCTACGTCATTGGTACCGACATGTACCAAGACAGCAGACTCCTCCTCAGCACTATCTAAAACCTTATCTAGGTGGCGCGTGAGGTCCGCTACCTTCGCACCAGGCAGGCATGTTACCAGGCGATCCTCACATCCACCAGACACCCAGCTATCTACATGCCTAATGATCGAATCACCAACTATAACAGCTGTCCTAACTCTTCCCTCATGGGCACATGGCCCTAGAGAAACTTCCTCAGTGCGAGATGGTTTTACATCTCCTGGAAGACAGGTCCTAGTTACAGGATCATTTCCTGCCACACCAGGATGATTCTCTCCTGTCACGTGAACTCTCTCCTCCATGGCAACAGAGATGCTGCCAGACTGGAGGTGGGACTTCAGGACTATATCCTTGTAGGTCTCGTCTATGTACCTCTCTGTCTTTCTTATGTCTTCCAAGTCTGCTACTCTAGCCTCTAGAGAACGGACTCGTTCCTGAGAGCAAAGAGCTCCTTGTACCTAGTGCGCATGTAAGGCCTCTCACCAACTGGGAAAAAATCATACATGTGACACTAAATGCAAAAGACTGGAAAGCCCCCATCCCGCTGCTGGACTGCTGTCTGCATCTTAGTTTTAAGCTTGTGTTTAGATCTTTAAGTTCTTTACTTACTAAGGGTTGCTGTGGATACTTATACTAATAACAGTGTACCTAATACGTTTAATATACCTTGTTCACCTGATGCTTAATTAATCTCAGATCCTTAGTGTATGACTGATTTGGATAACGAGCTGCACCTGAGAGCACCTCCTTTCCTTTAAGATGTGCAAGCACCTATAAAGCTATGATTATTCCAGGGGTGGGTGTGGGGAGGGAGGGAAATAAAACTTATTAAAAGAGGGCTGCTACACAGTACCCTGTCCTGTGCTTCTAAGGTAAGCAGTAACCAACTTCCTGGGTGATTAACAGTCCTTGCTTGGATAGAAGGAGTCTTTCAAAATGGCCTTTTGACCTGTCACCTGGCTTTAACACCTATTTAAAAAGTTTCACAGGTCTCTTGCCCCTAGGTAGAAGGCCTCTTTGTAAAGGTCTCTAGAAGACACTATTTATTGCTCAAAGAATACTGACCCTGTTTTGCCTTTTATGCTAAGTTATATTCTGATTTGATTTAAATTAAAGCTCTTTGCTGCTGCTAAGCTCTGACTTAGTATGAAATGTAAACTAGAAGCTCTCTGCTGGGTTCTAAATTTTGAACTTCTCCCACACCAGAAACTTGCTGAGGTTTCTCAGATCCAAGATGAGCATCAGGTCCCCCTGTTCTTTTGGGGACCAGGAAGTACAGCATCAAGCCCTGGTAGCATTTACGGAAATGGGTGTTGAGGGCATGGGACTCCCTGCCTGGAGGCACCGAAGAGTGCAACTTCGGGCTTTTTCCCCCGGCGCATGGCTGACTCGACTACCATGGAAGTGTGGGGGAATTGCACCTTAGAGAAGCCCAGGTTACACTGGACCCAGTGCATCATATCCAGCCGACAGATGACGATAGGTATCGATGCAGGGGTCTCCCACATCCTGAGGAGGAGCTGAGTAAGGATGGAGGGGACAGAAACCATCAAAATCTCTAAGTGGTGCCTTGTACAGGAGGATGCCAAGTTCCTCCATACGAGGGTCCTCCTCCGACTCCATTGTGAGGGAGAGTGCCCAAGCCATATCCCTGATGAACTCAAGGAAGGAAGGAGGTGTCCTCTGGTGGGGATTAGCACTTGGCAGCCAGCAGAGACGGGTCCAAGGGGAGGTCTTGGTGGGCTCGAGTCTCCGGTGATATCTCGAAGTCAGACTCCCAGTCGGAGTACTCCGAGGAGGACTTGAAACCCACGGACAGCTCCAGTCTTCAAGGCCGGGACATGGCCGGAGCCAGAGGTGCTCATCTGCAAAGACCTTGTTTCCAAGAAACGGGAGTGACAGCAAGACTCTCACCGAGGATCTGACTGAGGCATCTGGCTCTCGGCGATCGCTTCAGCAGCCCGGGAAGTCCTCGAAGTCAAGGTCCCTGCGGTCTCTGCAAAGCCGGGCAGCAGTCACTAGGAGGCAATGAACACAGAAACACTGCGCTCCAGGGCCAACATACAAGCTTCCCACGCAGGGGTAGCAGCAATTGACACCGACAACGGAGTGACCGGGTCAGACATCAAGAAAGAGAGGGGGGTCCTTGATGGGGCGGCTCCTGGGAAACCGAGGTCCATCGCCAGAGGACACTACATCAGCTCTGAGCACCTTTCGGGGACGCTCCTGCTCTGACTCCTCGAGATCTCACGGGGACTGAGGGACCGGGTGCAGGACTTCCTGTACTTGTCCACATCTCCGGAAAAGGCCCTTGAGGTCTTCTTATTATTATTATGCTCTCGCTCTGGAGTACCTTGTTCGGAGTGCCTGCGGTTCCGCTGAGGGGCCACGGAAGCCTTGTGCGGTTAGGAGGAGCTGTGGAGGGCCTTTGAACGTGAGATTACCAGGGATACTGGGATGGAGTCTACCTTGTGAAAGATGTCATCCTGCTTCAGCTGACGGCTCTGGATGGCCTTTGCAGACATTTTCTTGCACAAGGGGCATTCCTCCAGGTCATGATCTGTGCCCAGACACTGGAGGCAATCATCATGCATGTCAGTGATGGACATATTTTTTGAACACCAATCACATTTTTTAAAACTGGTGGCCACTGGGGCGAAAAAGACCCCCGTGAAGTCTAAGACCCTTGCCGTGTCCAGCAGTTGAAAAGGGCATGAAAGTACTGAAAACAAAAATACAACAAAATAATTAAAAATTTCTAGGCCCGATGCCACAGCAGTGGATCCTAAGGTAGGAAAGAGCCGGTGCAAGCCGGAAAGTACAAAAATGTATGAGTTAACGAAAACCTTTTTCCGGGGACAAGACGAATGTCTATAAGGCTCTGCGGAAAAAGGGAGACTGGTCAAGATGGCACCCTTGGGCGGGATGGGGACCACACATGCATGGTGACATCTCCCTTATGTAAGGACTGACTGCCTTCTTGTTCCTGGAGAAATTATGAAACATTAGGGAATACTAAGGGCATGTTTACTAAAGGTTTTAACAAGTGTTAAGTATCCACAGCCCTTTAATTTCTATGGGCACAGCTGCAATTAATGCACTAACATTTAGTAAGAAGGAGAAAAAGGGACTAGCAGTGGCAGGCTAAATCAAGTGTACAAATAATACACACACACACACACACACACACAAAAAACGCCCAGAGTATTATGTACCAAATCTGAGAGAAAATTAATCACGGTGCTTGGAAATAGGTCAGACAGGCTCCATGGAAAAAAGAAGAACGAGGAGCAGTGGCAGAAGGCGAGAATGGGCATGCATGCACACAGAGCCTTCCAAAATCTAGAAAAGTAGCTGAGAGTTCCATCAGCCATGTCACCCATATGGATAAAGGTCATTGATGCAAATTAGGGCGTTTTTCAGAAATTATATATAAGTATGAATTTTTATAACGCCCCACAAGTCTGAGACCTATCAGTTGCTTGACAAAGAAAGATATATAATCTATTTAGAACTAAGCTTAGATGAGAAATTAGATGTATGTGACATCTGATATGACACACTTCTATGTTTGTTATCAGAGTGTTTCATCATAATTGACCCATATGTGGGGGACGTGCTGCTTGTCCATGAAGAAAGCTTTGATAACCATTATTCCTAAACACAGGAAAGACCCCAAATTGGTGAAGTCCTATAGGCCCATCTCCCTATTAAACGTTGACTTGAAAATTTTAGCAGATCAACTGATGGCAGTAATCCCAGGATTGATCCATGGAGATCAGGTTGGATTTTCTAAAGAGCGATGCAAGGCGCATATTGTTAAAAAAATTCTACTGAACATGAAATGTTAAATGGATTATTATCTTGAAGCTTTGGCTCTTAGCTGTGATGCCGAGAAGGCCTTCAATCAAGTAAACTGAAGTTTTTAGTTGAAGCCCTTAGGTTGTATGGAGTTGAAGACTTTTTATGCAGGCTCTATAGGTATTATACTTTAACCCATGTTTTGCAGTAATGGTCAATGAAATTAAGAACATAAGATATGCCATACTGGGTCAGACCAAGGTCCATCAAGCCCAGTATTCTGTTTCCAACAGTGGCCAATCTAGGTCATATGTACCTAGCAGTTTCCCCAAGAGACACAAGTTCCACAATGCTTGTACTGGGTCAAGCATTGATATCTTCGGTCACTTCTTAGTAATGGTTTATGGACCTTTCCTCCAGGAACTTGTCCAAACCTTTTTTAAACCCAGCTACACTAACAGCCTTTACTACATTCTCCGGTAACAAATTCCAGAGTTTGATTACACGTTGAGTGATAAAATATTTTCTTTTATTAGTCTTAAATAGTTTACCCTGTAGCTTCATTGCATGTCCCCTAGTCTTTCTATATTCTGATAAGGTAAACAATCGATCTACGTTTACCCGTTCCACTCCGTTCATTAATTTATAGACTTCTATCATATCTCCCCTCAGCCGTCTCTTTTCCAGATTAAAGAGCCCTAACCTTTTTAGCCTTTATTCATAGGAGTATCCTTCCATCCCCTTTACCATTTTGGTGGCTCTTCTCTGTACCTTTTCTAAAATAGCTATATCCTTTTTAAGATACGGCGACCAGAATTGCACACAATATTCAAGGTGCGGTCTCACCATGGAACGATATAGAGGCATTATAATATCTTTTGTTTTATTTTCCATTCCTTTCCTTATCATACCTAGCATTCTATTTGCTCTCTTGGCCGGCGCTGCACACTGGGCCGAGGGTTTTAACATGGTATCCACAATGACGCCTAAATCTTTTTCCTGGGTGGTGGTTCCTAATGTGGAACCTTGCATCGTGTAACCATAGTTTGGGTTGTTCTTCCCTAGGTGCATAACCTTGCACTTGTCCAAATTAAATTTCATCTGCCATTTTGATGCCCAGTCTTCCAATTTATCAAGATCCTCTTGCAATTTTTCACAATCCTCTTGTGTTTTAACAACTTTAAATAGTTTTGTGTCATCTGCAAATTTGATAACCTCACTCGTTATTCCACTTTCCAGGTCATTTATGAATATGTCAAAAAGCAGCGGACCGGGGGACACACGGAGAGACGCTGAAGGAGACGGAGAGTGAGATCAGCTCTGGGACTGCAGCTGGCTTCCTGGTGTGCAGGGACTCTGTACTTCGGGGAATCGGGCAGGCGCGCCCGGGGCACCCTCCTACCCGGCGGGGTCTATTAGCCCTTTAAATCATCTACCTCTGGGGCTGTTCTTCGGGACACACGGAGAGACGCTGAAGGAGACGGAGAGTGAGATCAGCTCTGGGACTGCAGCTGGCTTCCTGCAATCTGTTTCCAAACCCCCTGATGAGGAGATTACGTTAAAAGATATATGGTCTGCTTTGCAATCCATTGATAAGAAGATGTCTTTAACTTTGTCTGCATTATGTGTCTTTTCTCAAGAAGCTGTCGTTTCATTACGCCAGCTGGATGAGAAGGTCACTCTTGTAAATAAAGCTGCAGGGAAGTTGAGCTCTCAGGTGAATTTGCTTACCGCAGCTAATTCTGCTGCTGTTAAGGATTCTTTGTTGTTATACTCTAAAGTAGAGGCCTTAGAGAACTCTTCCCGGGCTCTTAATTTGCGTTTCTTAAAGTTTCCCCACTCCTCATTGTTATCTGCCAAGATTCTTCTTGATAAGTACTTTAAAGAAATATTGCATTTTTCTGATATAATTGATATTTCTCATGCTTATTACTTGTTACCAAGTACTAAGCGTGTTAACATAGAGGGAGGTTTGGATGAGATTGTAGCTCCTATTTCAGATTTGACCGCTTTTCTGGAGGACTCTTCAGACTTAATCACTACTAGGTCTACGCTAATTGTCACATTATCTTCGCTTAGTCTTAAACAGCGCATTTTATGTGCGTTTTTTAAGGCTAAAAATGTTAAATTTTGTGGGCAATCCATAAATATTTTCCCCGATGTATCTCGTGAAACCCAATTTAGGAGGCGTCAATTCCTTCAGCTGAAGCCTAGAGTTTTAGCGTTGGGAGCGACGTTCTTTTTACGTTTTCCTTGCAAATGTGTAATTAACTATCAGGGAGATTCTTTTGTTTTTATGGATGTTTCACACTTAGAAAAATTTGTTATAGATCGTACTAGTGCTGGGTAAGGGAATAGATTCTGGGTAATATATATCCTTCTATTTGGTGGCCCAGTGGCCTGTTTTCTTATGTGTGGAAATATTATCTTTGTTTCTCCTCTTGACGTGGACTATATCCTTAGTGTGTTTTCCTATGTATATTGTATTATGTATTAATGATTTGCCTTAATTGTGGTGATGTATTTTGCTGAAAATCCATAAATTAAAAAAATAAAAAATAAAAAAAAAGCAGCGGACCCAGCACAGATCCCTGGGGTACACCACTATTCACCTTTCTCCATTGGGAAAATTGGCCATTTAGCCCTACCCTCTGCTTTCTATCTTTTAACCAGTTCCTGATCCACAATAGTACACTGCCTCCTATCCTATGACTCTTTAGTTTTGCCAATTGATTATGGAGAGTTTCTTTTGGCTAGGGCTGTCCACTGTCGCCTTTATTACTTCTATTATTTTTAAATCCCTTTTTGCAAAGGGTGCAGGAGTACCCCAATATAATGTTATGGTAATGGTGGGAGAGCTGGAGCTTAAGTGTTTAGCATTTGCAGTTGACATTTTCTTGATGCTCTCTCGTCCAAAGGCCGACTGCAAGACAGAGTGGTCTCCAATCTAGAAGGCTCTGCAGCCAAAAACAAAGGCACCAAGGGACTCAGGCCAGGTGCCAGTTCCCCTGAAGGGGAGTCTTCGATGGGGATAGCCTCGGGGGTCCGAGGCCGATCACTGGAGGATTTATTTTGGGCAACCTTGGTAGGCCGCTCCCGCTCTGCGCCCTCGGACAATCGGCGTGGACTGCGGGATCTCGCTTGGGACGTACCCGTCTTCTCGGATCCATCCACAAATGCAGCCCTCGAGGATTTCTTTTTCTTCTTGTGTTCCCCAACCGGGGAGCTCTGCTCGGAGGACCCGCGGCCTCGCTCGGGGCCTGTGGAGTCACTACGGGAGTCTGAGGTCTGAGAGGGGGCCTTGGAGCGCGGTGTCACTGGAGACTCCGAGAAGAACATGTGCTGCTGCTGACAGCTCTTGAGGGCCTTGGATGACATTTTCTTGCACAGGCCGCAGTCCAATGGGTTGTGATCTAGCCTAAGGCAACGGAGGCAGCAAATGTGCTTGTCAGTGAGGGACATGACCCTCAAGCACCAATCACACTTCTTAAAGCCACTGGAGAGGGGAGGGGGGGAAAGGGCCACAGCTACGTTGAAGACCCGAGGCTATGAGGACAGGAAGAGTACCAGTGCAAGATTGGAGAAAAGAGTACAAAAAAGCATCAAAAAATGATACTTTTTCCAGGAGAAACAGACAGACGTCTGGTGGGCTCTGTGGAAAAAAGGAGACTGAGGCAAGATTTTGTTTTGTTTTGTTTTTTTAATTTAACAGGCTTTTTATACCACCTTTATGTTCCATGCAAACTGCCTTGGCGCAAACAAATATTTTTGTGATTACATATAACAAATATGTAATCACAAAAACATTTGTGTTTGCCAAGGCAAACTTGGAAGCAAATTTGGATCTAACAAAACGGGTGTTTATACAGTAGATGTTCACAGAGCATGATTGGGGTTATGGTGTGTGTAGTTAAGTGATATCTTTTGGACCAAAATGTTCAATAAACAGATGTGTTTTTAATAGTTTAAGGTCTTGAGTCAACTGAGTTGATCCGATAGCTTCCGGAAGAGAGTTCCAAATTATTGGAGCAAGCAGGGAAAAGGCTCTATTGCTTGTTTTCTGCTTAGTCCTGGTCTTGAAGGGGGGGATGACTAGAAAGTTCTGATCTGCTGATCTTCTAGGACTTGTTGAGGATGTTCTATTGATTATGTCTTTCAGGCAGGGAGCTGATGCATTATGGATGATTTTATAGATGGTGGTTATGACCTTGTATTTTGTCCTTTGGGCTATCGTTAGCCAGTGAAAGCTCTTTAGAGTTGGTGTGATGTGTTGCCTTCTTGAAGTTCTCATCAGGATTCTGGCAGCTGTAATTCTGTACTAAGTGAATAGGGCTTGTTTTGGCATAGTATAGTATGTTGCTGTAGTTGAGATGGGGCGTTATGATGGTCTGAAAAACTGTTCTCAAGTCAATGTATTGGAGTAATGGTCGTAAATGCTGGAGGAATTTGAGTTTCACGTAGGCTGTATTGGCTGATTTCTTGATGTGAGAAAGCATGTTGAGGTTATGGTCCAATGTTATGCCGAGTTATTTGACTTCACTTTTTATCGTGATCTCTGTTTTGGAGCATGAGTTTCTCTGGCGGTTTGAAGGAGGGGTCTCTTGTGACCAGAAGTGTCTCCGTCTTGCTTTTACTTACTGCTAGGTTAAGATCTGCAAGATGGTCTGTGACGGCTGAGAGGCAATCAGAGAAGTCTGGGGTAAGTGTGGAAGGGCATGTAGAACACGATGTCATCGGAATATAGATGAAAATGCATTTTGAATTTCCTCAGTATATTGCAAATAGACTAATGGCACCCTTAGGTGGGAAGGGGACCACACATGCATGGTGGCATCTCCCAAAGGCTTTCTTTGAAAGCTGGGGAGATGCTTCCGCAAGGGCTCTATCAGCGCCAATGTCACACATATGTGAGGACTGACTTCCTGTTTGCTCCTGGAGAGTCAGGAAGGCAGGAGCTTAAAATGTAAAATGGATGATGTTTCTGGGTGTATATGTTTTGGAGTTGTGGGCTTAATAGGGGTTTCTGGAGATGTGTATATGGATATTTGGATGGCATGTTAGGAGTAAGAATGATAGTCAAGCCTTTAGTACTTATTTGTTCTTTTTGAAGACCTTAGTGAAGGGGGAAAAATTGTTTCTGTGGAAGGCTTTGATTTAGCACATTAATGTATTTCACTACAGTGGCGGAGCAAAGATCCACCAAATTTAACTGTGGAGGAATTTGCTATATAACCTCATGTTCTTCGCCCTCCCATCTCCATTATTCATCAAAATTCCTTCCACTGAAGATCTAGCCTTTTCTTCTCTAAGAAAGTATCTGATATTTGCTCAGAGTTTCTCTCTTATGGAGATTTTGTCCCTTCCCCCCTCTCCCATCCTTCCCCCTTGTCATCTAGTAGCCCCAGCATATGTCTGGCCCTTCCACCTTCAGCCACTCTCCTGACTATCTCATCTATGGTCCCCATTCAACCCAGTTAAACCGTGCTCTCTTTCCAAGCTTATTGCTACCTGCAGGAAAACAATCTGCCCATTTGACCCAATACCATCTTCCTGGCTAAGCATCGATTCACTTACCTTACTTCCTATAGTCTTGTCTATTGTTAATACTAGTTTACTATCCAGTACTCTCCCCGACCTTTGGAAAAAAGCACTAGTTCTCTTGACTCCTCTGTGAATAATTACTATCCAGTTTCCAACCTTCCATTCTTATCTATGTTTTCACAGGTGTCTGCTCATCTGGATAACATCAATACACTACATCCCACAATCTGGTTTCCGGCCCAGACATAATTCTGAAACTATTCTCACTTCGGTATTCTGTGAAATCCACAGTACAATTGATCAAAGTAATATCACGCTTGCAATTTCTCTTGACCTTTCATCTGCTTTTGACCTAGTTGATCATAAGATATGCCACACTGGGCAAGACCAAGGTCCATCGAGCCCAGCATCCCGTCCCCAACAGTGGCCAATCTAGGTCACACGTACCCAGCAGTTTCCCCAAAAGACACAGGTTCCACAATGTCTGCACTGGGTCAAGCAGTGACATCCTGGGTCCCCCTTCAACAATGGTCCATGGACCTTTCCTCCAGGAACCCACTCAAACCTCCCCCAAACCCAGCCACACCAACAGCCCCCACCACATCCTCCGGTAACAAATCCCAGAGCCCGACCACATGTTGTTGTTGTTAAGTGCCGTCGAGTCGAAGTCGACTCATGGTGACCCTCTGGATAGCTATCCTAAATTGTGTTCAGTCTTTAGTCAGGCGACTCATTGTTGACAGACTAGTACCCGTAGCTGCTGTTATTGTATTGATCCATCTCATTGCTGGCCTTCCTCTTTTGCGTTGACCTTCTATCTTGCCAAGCATGTCGTCTTTCTCTTATGATCTCTCTCTTCGCATGATGTGTCCAAAGTATGAAAGTCGAAGTCTTGTCATCTGAGCTTCTAAAGAAAGCTTAGGTTTGATCTCCTCTAGTACCGACTGGTTTGTTCTTCGGGCAGTCCATGGTATACACAGTATTCGCCGCCAGCACCATAATTCAAAGGCATCAATTTTCTTCCTGTCTGTCTTTTTCACTGTCCAGCTTTCACATCCATATGATGTCATTGAAAATACCATAGCTTGAACAAGTCGAATCTTTGTATGGAGAGAGACATCTCTGCTCTTGAGAATCTTATCTAGGTCTTTCATAGCCATTCTGCGAAGAGCAATGCGTCGTTTGATTTCTTGACTACTTGTTGCTTCTTTATTGATAGTTGATCCAAGTAGGTTAAAGTTGTTCACAATTTCAATTTCTTCTCCTTCAACGATGAACCTGTTGATTATGTCAGTTGTCATGATCTTTGTCTTCTTTAAATTAAGGTGCAGGCCCATTTTGAGACTATGTTCTTTGATTGTGAGAAGCAAATGTTTCAGATCATCTTCACTTTCAGCCAGTAATGTAGTATCATCAGCATAGCGAAGGTTGTTGATGAGTCTTCCACCAATCTTCACACCTCTGTTGTCTTCATACAATCCTGCTTCTCTGATGATTTGTTCTGCATATAAATTAAACAGGTAGGAGGAAAGTATGCAGCCTTGTCTTACACCTTTGCTTATTTTAAACCATTCTGTTTCTCCTTGTTCCGTTCGAACTGTTCCTTCTTGATCAATGTACAGATTGCGCAAGAGAACGATCAGGTGTTCTGGTATACCCATGCTTCTTAATGTGGCCCAGAGTTTCTCATGGTTTACACACAGTCAAAAGCCTTGCTATAGTCGATAAAGCACAAATAGATATCCTTTTGGTATTCTTTAGTCTTTTCAAGGATCCATCTCACATCCGCAATGATGTCTCTCGTTCCTCGCCCTTTCCTGAACCCTGCTTGCACTTCAGGTAGTTCTTGTTCCAGGTATGGTTGTAGTCTCTTTTGAATAATCTTCAGTAGAATCTTGCTGGCATGTGGAATCACAGCGATTGTTCGATAATTTCCAGTCAGTTGGATCACCTTTCTTTAGTATTGGTATAAACACAGATCTTTTCCAGTCAGTTGGCCATGATGTTGTCTTCCATATTTCTTGGCAGAGCCTTGTAAGTATGGTAACAGCTACATCAGATTGCTGCAATACTTCTATAGGAATGCCATCAATGCCTGGTGCTTTGTTCTTTGATAAGGCTTTCAATGCTGCTTCAACTTCTTCTTTCATCACCAATGGTTCCCGATCATAAGGTACAGGTTGAAACGGCTGTTGGTCCACTTGATCTTTATCATATAAAAACTCTGTATATTCCTTCCATCTTTTCTTGATCTTCTCTGCATCATTCAACATAGAACCTTGAGCATCTTGTAACATTCCAATTCGAGGCTGGAACTTTTTCTTTAACTCTCGTAGCTTTAGGAAAGCCGATCTTGTTCTTCCTCTAATAGTTTCTGCTTCTATTTCCTTGCATGCGTCGTTGTAGTACTTTTCCTTGTCCTGTCTTGCTGCACGTTGGAAATCTCTGTTGGAGTTCTGCGATTGTCTCTCTTTCTCCTCTGGCTTTAGCTTCTCTGCGTTTCTGGGCAATTTTCAGAGTTTCTTCCGTCATCCATTTTGGCCGTTTTTGCTTTTTCACCTTTTGTAGAGACTTCTCGCTTTCTTCCAACACAACCTTCTTGATGTCATTCCATAACTCTTCCGGAGCTCTGTCATTTGTATCTAAAGCAGCAAATCGATTTTGCAGGCAGTCTTTAAATTCCAGTGGTATATTCTCAAGGTCATATTTTGCTGCACTCATGAGTGGTTTGCTCTTTTTCAACTTTAGCTTGAGTTTGCATACTAGTAGTTGATGATCTGTACCACAGTCCGCTCCAGGTTTTGTCTTTGTTGATATTATAGAGCTTTTCCATCGTTGACTTCCACAGATGTAGTCAATTTGATTTTTATACAATCCATTGGGTGAAATCCATGTGTACAGTCGCCGCTTGTGTTGCTGGAAGAAGGTGTTTGAGATGAATAGATCATTGGTCTTGCAGAATTCTATCAGTCTTTCTCCAGCTTCATTTCTGTTGCCGTCCATATTTTCCAACTACTTTGCCTTCTTCTTTGTTGCCAACGTTTGCATTCCAGTCACCCATGACTATCAGGATATCCTGTTTGCATGTTCTGTCAATTTCAGCTTGTACTTGTTCATAAACTCTTCAATTTCATTCTTTTCTGCAGCTGTTGTTGGGGCATATACTTGAATTATAGTTGTGTTGATAGGCAATCCTCGTAGACGAATAGAGATTAAGCGTTCGCAGACTGCATTGTATTTCATTACAGTTCTTGCAAGTTTCTTCTTTATTATAAATGCAACACCATTTCTTCTTTGTCTTTCATTTCCAGCATAGTAGACCATGTGATCATCTGATGCAAAGTGCCCGATGCCAGTCCATTTCAGTTCGCTGACACCCAACAGATCAAGTTGCACACGTTCCATTTCATTCTTGACCACCTCCAACTTCCCTTGGTTCATGCGTCGTACGTTCCATGTTCCAATGTGTAAGACATCTTTACAGCGTCTGACTCTCATTTCATGCGCAGCTACATCAGCAGTCAGACGTCCCGAGGGCTTTGATCCAACCACATCATAAAATGCTGGCTTTACTCTGAAAAGTCTTCAGCTCTTCCCCAGTAGCTAGTTGAGTGCCTTCCGACCTGGGGGTCTCATCTTCCAGCACCATAGCCCAATTTGTTTTGTTTTAACTATCCATTGGGTTTTCATGGCAAGATACAGAAGTAGATTGCTGGGCCTTTCTTCCGTGCAGTTTAAGTTTAGTGTGTTGCCGTTGTCACAAAAATGTTGTGTGAAAAAACATTTTGAGTGAAAAAACACCCCCTCCCACCAGTCTCAAATAGTCTACCCTGCAGCTCCACTGCATGTCCCCCAGTCTTCCCACACTCCGATAACGCAAACAATCAATCCACGTCCACCAGCTCCACTCCGTCCACCAATCCATAGACCTCCATTACATCTCCCCTCAGCTGCCTCCCCTCCAGGCCAAAGAGCCCCAATCCTTCCAGCCTCTCCCCATAGGGGCATCCCTCCATCACCCTGGTGGCTTCTCTCTGAACCCCCTCCAACAACGCTACATCCCTTTTAAGATACGGCAACCAGAACTGCACACAATATTCAAGGTGCGGTCGCACCATGGAACGATACAGAGGCATCACAACATCCCCCGTTTCATCCTCCATTCCCTTCCCCATGATACCCAGCATGCCACCTGCTCTCCTGGCCGCTGCTGCACACTGGGCAGAGGGCTCCAACATGCCATCCACAATGACGCCCAAATCCCCTTCCTAGGTGGTAGCTCCCAATGTGGAACCCCGCATTGTGCAACCACAGCCCAGACTGTTCTTCCCTAGGTGCACAACTCCGCACCTGTCCACATCAAATCCCATCCGCCACTTCAATGCCCAGTCCTCCAATCCATCAAGATCCTCCCGCATATCTCCACAATCCTCATGGGTTCCAACAACCCCAAATAGCCTTTGTTCTCATCTGTATGATCTTTGTCTCAGAAGTACTGTTCTTCACTGGTTTTGCTCTATTCTTACTAATCACTCCTTTTCAGATTCTTTAGGCTCTTCGCCTGGTTCTTATTCCCTCACTTGTGGCATTTCCCAGTGTTCTGTTCTTTCCTCACTACTTTTCAATAGTCTTATCGCTCCATTGGCTACCATTATACAGGATTCTGTAACAACAGCATCTTACTATGCAGACAACATTCTTCTTATTCAGCATACCCATCCCACTCATCCTAATTTAACTCCAACAACAACTATCTAAAGTAGAATCTGGGTTAAAGATTAACTTACTTAAGTTTAACCTACCACTGGCTTCCAATTGCTTCTCGTATCAAATACAAAATTCTTATTCTAGTTCACAAGACGTTTCTAAATGGTGTCCCCTCATCTCTCTAGACTAATCATTCCCTACTCTTCTAGCTACACTCTTAGTTTCTTTCACCCAAATCAACATTCCCTCCCCTTGGTCTTGCATGCCAGATATGATTCTACTAGACAGTCTGCATTTTATTTCAATGCTACCATCCTCTGGACCTCTCTCTCCCATGAACTTAAGACAGGAGCTTTCATTCCAAAAATTTTAAATTGAGCTCCAAAACACACTTGTATTAAAAGGCTTACAATACAGATCTGACATAATATTATTCATGCTGACTGCCTGATTGCTGTTTCTTATGCATCACTTATTCTATTTGAAAGAATTTAATATACCGCCAATGGTTAGAACATCATAGCAGTTTACAAAACCTTATTAGTCTTTAGTTACAGAGACACAAAAAAAACCAAGACAACTAGACAATGGGGAAATAGGAGATACAATCAGGGAATGGAAATGTGGCAGGACAACAATTTCAACTAAAACAAAAAAAAAAAATTCTAACTGCATGGAAACAGTAGGAGAGGATACAGAGACAGTAAAAGGTATGATCTTTGAGGGGAGCATAACTAGCTGTCATTGGAAGGCCTGGGTAAAAAGTCAGCATGATTGATTGTGTCTCTCATATTGATTTTATTAGAGTAGTTTTCCGTTTCAGTTATTGTCTTATTTATTTTATTTTGTAAACTATTCTGATGTGCGAATAGCGGTATATCAAGCTTTTAATAAAGGATTTAAAAGAGGTTTGGACATGTTCCTAGAGGAAAAGTCCATAAACCACTATTAAAGAGGACCAGGAAAATCCACTGCTTACCCCCTGGGATAAGCAGCATGGAATATGAGTACCTTTTTGGGAACTTACTTGTTACTGTACCTGGATTAGCCACTGTTGGAAACAGTATTTATTTATTTAGCTAAGCTTATAAACAACCCAGTCTAATAGTCAGGGTGGTTTACAGAGAAATAAGTGAGCCAGTTTGATTTTACATAAAACAAGTAGGTAAGTTAGGGAAGGGTAAAAACATGGGAGTGACTATAAAGTAAGTAACACAAATTCAGTGATATTTGATTTACAAATCATATTTAGACAGCCCATGTCTGTGCAGTCTCATTGACCAGAAAGTAGTTGGTGAAGAGAAAAAAGTTTTTAGTTTCTTTCAAAAATCTTGAAGAAACAAACATAACAGCAGAAAAAGACCACATGGCCTATTTAGTCTGCCCTTCCATATCAACTACAATAGTCCCCTTTTTACCTTTAGAGATCCTCTGTGTTTGTTCCATGCTTTTTTTTATTCAGATACTGTCCTCGTGTTTACCACTGGAATACTACAGTAGTGGCCAAAAAATTAAGGCAGGTATCTTTTTCCACAATTTATTGTTAAATAATGTACTGTGGAGATGTCACACGTGCTTACTTATTTAAACAGCATGGCAATTAGTCACACCATGCGTCTGTCATCCATTTTAGTTTACTTAGACTCTGTAGTAGGTTTCTTGGATGAAGTTTAGAATTGTTACAACTAGGAAAGGATTAAAAGTTACGTGTAAAATATACAATCAAGATGGGTAGAAAGTGCGATATTAATGACTTTATAAAGGGACAAGTTGTCACACTCTATGCTGAAGGATGTTCGCAATGTGCTATTGCAAAACATTTGCATATATCAAGGTGTGCAGTTCAGAATGTTCTGAAATCAGGTGGCCGTACATGTCGTTCGAAATATGAGCGCAGACGGATAACTACTGGACGAGATGTCAACGTGTGGCTCAGTTAGCTAATGATCGAGGAATAAAGATAAGTGCCAGGTCTGTCCGACGACGGCTTGTGGATGAATTCAGACTCGTGGCCAGAAGACCTGCCAAGAAGCCTATGATGACCAGGAAACAAATTGCTGCCCACATACAGTTTTATAGCAAGATGAGAGACAAATCTGCTGAATGGTGGGAGAGGGTAATGTTCACAGATGAAAGCACATTTCAACGTGGGAGTGGTTACAACAACGTCCGTCGACCAGCAGGCGACAGACTAAATCTGACGTACACAATCAAGACTGTTAAACACCCACCATCGGTCATGGTGTGGGGTGGTATCTCGGCGAATGGACAATGTGGCCTGCACATTTTTGAGAAAGGTGAAAGAGTAAATGCTGCAAAATACATATCTGTGCTGAATAGTAAAGTTAAAATACATATGAATGTTTCTGGCACAACTATATTTCAGCAGGACTCGGCACCGTGCCACACTGCAAAAACAGTCAAAAAATGGTTTGTGGACAACAAAATCAAACTGCTACTAAGTTGGCCATCAAACTCTCCGGATCACAATATAATTGAAAACTGTTGGAATCTTATGAAGAAAAAAGTGGCAGCACACCATCCAACTTCAGAAGCAGATTTAAAAGGACATACTCAAGCATCTATGGGTCAACGAAATCATTCCGGCATACTGTAAAACGCTAGTTAACAGTATGCCTACAAGAATCAAGGCTGTGCTGAAAAATCATGGACACCCTATCAAATATTTACACATATTGTTTCCTGAATAATACTTTGAAAATGACATATATATCTTTGGTTCTTAAACCTTTTGACCATGAAAGTGACAGTAACACGTACTTTTCTAATAAAATTCTGATATTTTGGACTCTGCCTTAATTCCACGCATCTACCACTCTTTCCGTTAAGAAATATTTCCGCATATTACTCCTGAGTCTATCCCCTTTCGCCCTCATTTTATGTCTCCTCATAGCAGATCTTGCCTTCAATTAAAAGACACTCTCTTGTGCATTAATGCCACGGAGGTATTTAAATGTCTATCATATCGCTTCTATCCCACCTTTCCTCTAAAGTATACATATTAAGCCATGCTCTCCACCGATTCCAATCTGCGTATATCCTTTTGAAGGTGGGTTTCCAAAATTGCACACAATACTCCAAATGAGGTCACACCAGAAACTTATAAAGAGGCATTATCACCTCCTTTTTCATTCTGGCCATTCCTCTCACTATACACTCAAGCATCCTTCTAGCTTTCGCCGTCACCTTTCTACCTGTTTAGCTACATTAAGATTGTCAGACACACTTATGTCCAGGTCCCGTTCTTCTTTTGTGGACAAAAAGTGTCTCACCCCCTACACTGTAATGCTCCTTTGGATTTTTGCAGCCCAAATGCATGACCCTGCATTTTTCTTCATTAAATTTCAGCAGACAAATTCTAGACCGGTCTTCAAGCTTAGTTAGATCTTTCCTCATGTTATCTACTCCTTCCTGGGTGTCTACTCTATTGCAGATTTTGGTATCATCTGCAAACAAGCAAACCTTACCCAATAGCCCCTTCTGCAATATCACTAACAAAGATGTTAAAAAGAATTGGACCAAGGACAGAACCCTTTGGCACACCACCGGTAACTTCCTTCTCCTCAGAGTGAGCTCCATTTACCTGTACCCTTTGTCACCTCCCACTCAACCAATTTCTGATCTAATCAGCAACTTTATGGTCCATCCCTAGGTGCTCAGTTTGTTTATAAGTCGCCTGTGTAGAACGGTGTCAAAGGCTTTACCGAAATCTAAATACACCACATCTAGGACTCCCCCTCGGTCCAACTCCCTGGTCACCCAGTCGAAGAAATCTGTCAGATTTGTCTGACAAGACCTGCCTCTAAGTGAATCCATGCTGCCTCAGATCCTGCAAACCATTGGACTCCAGAAACCTCACTAGTCTCTCTTTTAGCAGCCTTTCTAATAATTTACTAAGACACAGATGTTACAGTAGACTATCCGGCCTGTAGTTCTCAATGTCATCCTTACGTCCGCTTTTGTGTAAAGGGACCACATGTGTCTTTCTCCAGTCCTCTGGCACCACCCCCAACTCCAGAGGCACTGAAAAGGTCAGACAGTAGAGCCACTTGAACAACCCCAAGTTCCCTCAGTATTCTTGGATGTATCCCATCCGGACCCATGGCTTTTTAGTTTAGTTCCTCACGAACACAGTTTTTTGAAAATCATTCGAGATCACCATCGCTTCTATTCCTATTTGTGGGTGTTTTCTGAGGTCCTGCTCCTGGCACTTCATCTATGAACACAGAACAGAAATATTTGGTAAGCAATTCCGCTTTACCCTCATCAGTTTCTGCATATTCCTCCCTTGCACCCTTGAGTCTGACAATATCATTTCAGCCCTTCCTCCTCTCAATAATGTATCTGAAAAATGTCTTATCCCCGCATTTGATTACATTGACTATTTCTTCTTCTTTTTCTATCTTTGCTTTCCTGACTACTTTGTTAGCATCTACGTTTTTCCAAATATAGATGCCTGTCTTCCTCTCTCTGTGATCTCTTGTATTTCATGAAGGTCTCACTCTTTTTCTTCACCTTTTCAGCTACTTCTTTTGAGAACCATAGCAGCCTCCTTTTCCTTTTACATTTATTTACCTTTCTAACAAAATGGTTTGTTGCCCTTAAAATATCCCCTTTCACTTTTGCCCACTGTTTTTCTATATCCCCAGCTGTTCCCATCCCACTAACGACTCTTTGAGGTATTGCCCCATTTTGGCAAAGTTAGTTTTCCTAAAGTATTCTCGGCTTGATTGATCCTTGATCTGACCCAGTATGGCATATCTTATGTTCTAAGGGCAGGAGGGCCCAGGGAAAATGGGCAGCATTTCAAAAGCTGGGAAGGTCCTATGGGTATGGGCTCCAAACAGTGTGGAGAGCACCACTGGAGAATAGCCTTTACGTGCTAGCCATCTCCTTTCAAGAGCCAAGCTGTAAGCAAGAAGAGAACTGGGTCCTCAGGATGATTGGTCACTGCAGTAATAGGCCCTGAGATGGGAGAAAAATGAAGAGGAGGCACCTGCAGTAACCATGCACTCCTCGGCCAATCCGGCGTCACCAGAACAATCCTGCCTGGGTGGCATTCTATACGCTGAATCACATGCCTCACCAGGGGCTACAGATGGGCAGATTAGGAGACCCCTAGCAAGTGAGAATACATATGCAGGCCAAAAATAAAACCTTCCAAAGAAAGGATTTAGCTCACTTCTTAAGTGAAGGGAAACAAGAGTGACTGCCAAAAAGTATAATCTCTGCTTGAATCAGCAATTGTTGACCTAATATGGTCAAAAATCAAGCAATTTGCTTCCAAAAATTCCAAGTAGAAGGACAGAACCAAAACATGTGGCCTAGTGAAACTTGTGCTATATCACATTTGGGGCATCTACAATCAGCGGCAAATTTTGCTCTAAAGCTGCGAAGTGGTGCAAAATAGGCTCTCATCAAAAATTTGTAGCGCATTTCCCTTCAGAGGATATTGCTAGATAGGGCTACTATATTCTTTAAGTTAGGGTATTGCACTTAACGTGCTGCAGACTATGTTCCAGATCCTGACTCCATTTGTCCACAAACTCAAAATTCCATCATTTAAAGATCTTATAAATGGTTGCACTCATCCAGTGCCTCTAAGGTTGTTATCTTGAGATTTCCTGCCCCCAGAGATTGTATATAATGGTGAACCTCTAGATACAGCACAGTTACTCACCTGTTGCAGGTGTTCTCCAGGAACAGCAGAAATAAGTCCTTACATATGGGTGACATCACCAGCGGAGCCCACATGGGAACACTCCCCAGCTTCTATAGGAAACGTTTTTGTAGGACCATCATGCACGCGTGCTTGTCTTTCCGCCTGACAGGAGCCATCTTAAATTAGTATGATGACATAGCTTAATGAAGCAAAAAAGAAGCAACGCCACAGAGAGGAGGAAGGGTAGTGAGGACTTATTCCCACTGTTCCCAGAGAACACCTGCTACAGGTGAGTAACTATGTTTTCTCTGGGACCAAGCAGAAGTCAGGCCTCACATATGGGACTCCCAAGCTACAGGCTACCGAGAAAACCTGTGAAAAACCCAACAGGGCAACCAGAAAAAATGAACTGAGAAAAACAGCATGAGAAATTGCTGAAAGGTTCTGAGAGTCAGCGTCCAGCAGGGACATGAACATCAGACTAATTCTACTGTAGCCTGGACGGACAGGAGGACTGGTGGGAAGGAGTTGCTCTAGTTCCCAAAGAGGTGCCAGAGAATGGCAGAGATGCCAGAGAATGGCAAAGGTGCTGTCATAGCAGGAATCTCCATCCCGACAGTAGAGGACTGTAAAGGTGTGGACAGAAGACCACATAGCATCCCTATAGATCACCCACTGTCTTTTTTGGAACCAGGAAGTATTATGAGAAGAATCCCCATCCCATCTGATATGGAGGAATCAACTCCACAACCCGGTCAGACAAGAGGGTTTGGACCTCCTGTTGGAGCAAGAAGTGGTGGTGAAGGTCGAGGGGCTAGAATGTGGGAGAAAGCTGATCAAAGCGTAACAGGTATGCCTCCTGGATTATCTTGAGGGCCCAGGAGTCCATTGTTATGCTTAGCCACCGGTGGGCAAAATGAATCAGCCTCCCTCCCACTTGTGGCAGAACTTTATCCAGGATGGGAAGAAGGGCAATGTTCCAAAAGAAGGAGTGATAAGCCCCCAGCAGACTGTGGTTGCAGCGCTGGTTGAGGTTTTGAGCAGAGCTGCTAGCGTTGGCCTGGCCTTTTTGCTTCTGCTGCCCTTGCTGGGGCGCCCAGTAGGAATGGTACAGAGTGCAGGTACCATAGTACTTCTTCATTTTGGGGAAGAAAGACTTTTTCCCCCCGAAGACTTCCATCTGGAGGGGTCAAATGTCTTTCTGGAGAGTTTATTCATAGTGAGTTGTTCCCTCTCTAACTTTCCAGCTTTCTCCGCCATTGGTTTTCCAAAGAGGATTTCACCACTCTAAGGGACATCGGCCAACTTGTCCTGGACTCATTGTCTTAAGTCCAAAGACTTCAGCCACAAGTTGGGCCACCGACTGAAACCATCATAGGCAGCTCTAGTGATGTAGTTTGAGTATTGCTCTGTTTTGGAAATAAGGGTTGGTAATGCTGCAGATGCTCCCTTGACAGGCCAGCAGAGAAACCAGTGTGATCCCCTGCAAGATCGCAGATACACATCCCCATATAAAGTCGGTAGGCCTGGACATGGGCTACCAGCATTGAGCCTTGACAGCACTTCTTTCCAAAGCCATCCATGGTCTGTGCCTCCTGGCTCGGGGGCATTGAGGAGTATGTTTTTGAACTTTTAATATGATGCATGGCCGACTCCATGACCATGCACTTATGTGGAAATTGTAGCTTCTCAAAGCCAGGGCTCTTGCTCACCAGATACTTGGAATCGAGGCAACGGCACACTAGGGGCACCATGAGTGGTCTCTCCCACGTGCAAAAGAGGCAGTGTTAGAGGATTTGATGCATGAGCACCATAATGGCCTCCTTTGGAGGAAGGGGTATTGGAGGATTTTCAATTCCTCTGCCCTGGGTTCCTCCTCAGTCTCGATGGTGAACGGCAAGGCTTTCCCTATGTCCCGCACGAACTTGTGGAAGGATAAGTCCTCTGGAGGGGATTTCCTTCGTTCATATGGAGGCAAGGGGTCAGAGGGACTGTCCTGATGATGCACGGTCTAAGACAATTCTTCTTTGATTTCCAATCAATGGAATCCATTCTGAGAGGACGCTCAGCAGGAGTGGAGGGAGACCAAGGCTTCCAGCGGTCTGACCCCAAAACTGATTGGGTTAGAAATTGGTTGAGTGGGAGGCGACAAAGGGTAAAGGTAAATGAAGCTCATTCTGAGGAGAAGGAGGTTATCAGTGGTGTGCCCCAGAGATCTGTCCTTGGTCCGATTCTGATTAAAATCTTTGTTAATGATATTGCAGAAGGACTGTCTGGTAAGGTTTGCTTGTTTGCAGACGATACCAAAATCTGCAATAGAGTAAACACATAGTAAGGAGTCGACAACATGAGGAGTTATCTAGCTAAACGTGAAGAATGGTTTAAAATATGGCAGCTGAAATTTAATGCTAAAAAATGCAGGATCATGAATTTGGGCTGCAAAAATCCAAAGGAGTGATACAGTATAGGGGATGTCCACAAAAGAAGAGTGGTACCTGGGTGTAATTGTATCTGACAATCTTAAAGCAGCTAAAAAAGTAGAAAAGGCAACTGTGAAAGCCAGAAGGATGCTTGGGTGTATAAGGAGAGGAATGGCCAGCAGAAAAGGAAGTGATGATACCTCTGTATAAGTCTTTGGTGCAACCTCATTGGGAGTGCTGTGTGCAATTCTGTAGACCACACCTTCAGAAAGATATAGGCAAATTGGAGTTGGTGCAGAGGGTAGCTACTAAAACGGTTAGTAGTCTTCACTATGAAGCATATGAGAACAGACTTAAAGATCTTAATATGCATACTTTAGAGGAAAGGCGGGATAGGAGCAATATGATAGAGACATTTAAATACCTCCGTGGCATAAATGCACAGGAGGGTTTCTTTCAATTGAAGGCAAGCTCTGCTATGAGGGGACATAGGATGAGGGTGAAAGGGGATAGACTCAGGAGTACTATGCGGAAATATTTCTTTATAGCAAGAGTGGTAGATGCATGGAATAGTCTCCCAGTGGAGGTGGTGGACACAAGGACAATATGTATACAGCAGTATACAAATGTTTACTTGTTCCATGTAAACCGCCCCTGATCTCTGGAAGGGGCGGTATAGAAGAAATAGATAAATAAATAAATAAAATAAATATCTGAATTCAAAAAAGCATGGGGACAAACACAGAGGATCTCTAAAGGTAAAATGGGGACTACTGTAATTGATATGGAAGGGCAGAATAGATAGGTCATGTGGTCTTTTTCTGCTGTCATACTTCTATGAAACAGGGGAGAAAGCCAGTGCGCCGAGGGGGACTTCGAGCATGCACCAGAACCACTATGGTTCAGAAGTTAGATGGTACCGTTTATCTTGTTTTTATTCTATTGCTGTAAAGGGATCCACTGTGTTTGTCCCATGCCTTCTTGAATTCCGTCACCGTGTTTGCCCCCACCACTTCCATCGGGAGGGCATGCCAAGCATCCACCACCCTTTCAGTGGAAAAATATTTCCTGACATTGCCTTTCAATTTACCACCTTGCAGCTTCATGTTATGCCCTCTAGTTTTACAGTTTCCCCGTCTTTGGAAGAGGTTTGTTTGTTCATCATTTCTCTAAGTATTTAAAGATCTGAATCATATCTCCCCTGTCCCTCCTCTCCTCCAAAGTGTACATATTTAGGTCTTCAAGTCTCTTCTCATAAGGCTGGAGCCTACATCAGAAGCCTTATGAGAAGAGACTTCAAATAAAGGTAAAAGTGATGTTAAATGTTCATTTATCCATTTCATTAGTCATTTATATTTATTTCTCATTGTTTTCTGTATGTAAAAATATAGTTATTCTCTATAAAATGTATTTTTTGTTAATATTTTTGGGTGTCTGAACAGATTAATTGGATTTACATTATTTCTTATGGAAAATATTGCTTCAGTTTTCATACATTCGGTTTTAGTCAGACTTTTTCAAACAGATTAATCACGAAAACCGAGGTTCCACTGTATCTCCGGCTCAGGAATCATAGCTTGTTGTGGATGCTTTAATACCAGCAGACATTTACGGTCTCCCAAAAGAGGGGGTAGTAAATCTCAGGGGGGGGAGTGATTTTGCTGCAGAATAACTTACAATTTGAGCAACTGGGGGAGCTTTATGATTCAGAGAGGAGGTATGTGGTGATAAAAGGTTCCATACAGACTAAGATTATCACCATAGTATGTGTGTATGCACTCAATCAAGGGCAGGAGACTTTCTTTGAGAAGTTGGGGCTAGAACTCTCGAGCTTTGTGGAAGGGTCTCTGATAGTAGTGGGCACTTCAATGTGGTGCTCCAGCCACGACTGGATTGGCAGGGGAAGGGGGGGGTGGTGGAGAGGATGCTAATGAGGGATGTGGTAGTTGGTTGATGGCTGGAGGGAGGTCAACCTAGGGAAGAGGGAAGAGAGAATATCCCTATTATTCCCTTTCTCACCACACTTAGTCTCGTATTGACTTATCCAGCAGAGATGTTGCTGCCGCTGCATGTCAGTGGAGGTACGAACCGATCACATGGTCGAATCATGTGTCCCGTGTGGACAGAATTGAAAGGATGGGGGCGTCAATCTGGCTGCCGCTTCTGGCGCCTGAATGACAGCCCATTAAGGATACCAGTGGTGGTGGAATCCATAGCAAAGGCCATTGAGGAGTTTTTTTGCACTCAATGGTGGGAGAATGGTCGCACCTCATATTGTTTGGGATGCATTTAAAGCTTTTTTACGGGGGCAGTTTTGATGTGGAGTGCTAGGCACAAGAAGCGCTTGCAAAAACTTGAACAAGGATAT
Organism: Ichthyophis bannanicus; assembly: GCA_033557465.1. Lineage (NCBI taxonomy): Eukaryota > Metazoa > Chordata > Amphibia > Gymnophiona > Ichthyophiidae > Ichthyophis > Ichthyophis bannanicus. Next base: position 239,684,466 of record CM066042.1, on the reverse strand, counting down.
CAAAGTGTGACTAGACTGGAAAAGGAACACCCCACTGCTTCCGAGACCTGAAACAGGCCCGCACTCATGTACGGGCTCGCCAGCTGGAGGACCTTGCCTTTCAGCTGCATTTAACTAAACAACGCTTTTATGAACATGGCAATAAGCCGGGAGAGGTATTAGCATGGAGCATAAAGGCACAGCAAGTGTTTCATGTGGTTGATAAAGTGAGGCAGAGGGGAGGGGTGGCCTTGGGGGATGAGGCAAGCCGACAGGAGTGTCAGGAGTTTTATCAGCAACTCTATAGGGCAGAGGGTGTTGGAATACAACAGGAGGTACAGACATATCTAGACCCCATAACCCTACCTAGCTTATCTATGGAAGATCGGGAGTGGTTGGATGCACCCATCACCATGGCCGAAGTCCAAGAGGTAATACAGGGGCTGGCGAGTGATAAAGCCCCAGGACTTGATGGTCTCTCCACAGTGGTATATAAAAAATTTTGGGACCAGATTGGACCTGTACTGGTAGAGGTTTTGAATGGAGTTTGGGAGAGGGGGGTCTCTTGCCTTCTACTATGGGGCAGGCAGGTATCAGTGTACTGTTGAAACTGGGGGGAAACGCTACTAGTTGCACTTCCCACTGTTCAATTTCCTGCTCAACCTGGATGCCAAGATCTTTGTGAAGGTATTGGCAAATAGGCTCAGCAAATTCCTACCTCAGGTGGTCGAAGTGGACCAGACAGGCTTCATTCAGGGGCACCAAGCGGCGGATAACATTAAACAGGTGACGAATTTGATATCGGTTGCTCGGTATGAGTGGGTATGAACCATGGTACTCGCTGTAGATGCCGAGAAGGCATCTGATAGGGTAGAGTGGGAGTGCCTGTGGGCGGTCTTACAGAAATTCAGGCTGGGGGGACCAGTTTCTTATGTGGGTTCAGGCCCTGTACACTAACCCATATACGGCAGTGAAAGTTAATGGGGGCTATTTGGGATTTTTTAGGCTAGGAAGGGTACAAGACAAGGTTGCCCCCTAACCCTGTTATTTGCCCTTTCAATAAAACCTTTTGCAGAACGCATTCGGGAGAGGGCTGACGTGGTGGGACTTCAGATTGGGGATGTACAACATAAGCTGTCATTTGTGGACGACATCTTACTAGTCCTCAAGGAGCCATTGCAATCCTAATGGGCATTTCTGGAGGAGGTAGAAAGCTATGGACAGATCTTGGGATTTCTGGTGAACTACAGTAAGACAGAAGCCTTGAACATCTCTTTGCCACATGAAGAGATGAGGAAGATTCAGGGGTTGTTTCCATTTTACTGTGTGGAGAAATCGTTGGTCTATTTGGGGATCCAGATTAGCTCGGATCCTAGAGCACTGTATTGCCTTAATTATCTGCCACTTTTTCAGGATGCAGCTGCGGACCTCAATAAGTGGATGAAGCTTCCCACTTCCTGGTTAGGGTGTGTTGGGTGTGCAAAAATGGTGGTGGTGTCGCAACTGCTATATTTTTTTCAACACTGCCTGTGAGCATCCCTTGGGGGGAGTTAGAGAAGGTGCAGAGGAAATTGTTCTATTATATATGGAAAAAATGCCCGCCATGAGTTGCAAGGGAGGTACTATAGAGACTGCGAGCCTGGCTGTACCTCATCTCTAGAGGTACTATGTTGCTGCCCAGTTGGCCAACATAGTTTATTGTGTGTTAAATAAACGAATATAGGGCTTCTTCAGAGTGAATTACCTCATAACATACTATAGCAATCGAACTTCACTCATATATATTAATATAACCAAATTTTTATTATATTAGCTTACTGATGGTCTCAGATAAACGGCAAGCTTTGACACTTTTTCAAGCGGCACACTTTGACACTTTTTTTTGGGTAAGCAACTTCACCCAATCCAGTGCACGTTTAACATCAATGACCGTTAGCAAGCATATTTTTAACTGTAGTTTGAATACTGCTTAATTATCTTACTTTTTTTTTGTTTTTATAAACGAGTAGATTTTCATCATACCCTATAATTTACATAAAAATGGCGTTCGCCATTCTACTTAGCTTGTGTAGAATAGCGTCGGCTATTGTCCCTTCTTTATCTGACAACCACAAAAGACTAGTCCCCGACGCCTCAATCTCATCAGCGCTCCGGCGTTTCTCCACTTGGGTTTATCAAGGGGGATGGTGTTGTTTCTCATTCGGGACTTATTTCATCAAGCAGTTCTCTAACTTAGCATTCTATAAAAATATAGAGAGCAATATTCCTTGGTTAAAAATTTCCAATCATCATGACTATTTAAATATAACTCACATTCTCCTATTTTTATCATACCTTCTTATCGCTGACCAGTTCACATCTCCGGTCATTGCCTTTTTTCCAAACTGATCTCAAGTTTTTTTGAAGACGCCACGCATGCGTATTGATAGCTATTTAAATACCTGCTCTACTGTTGTCAGATTGGAGCTGTTTCAGACACATGCTAGCCAATCAACATTGACATTTAGGCCGTCTGGTTGTACCGTATGAAGGCGATGGATCCACCATTGTTCTTGATAAGAAAGTCTCTTTTCAGGTGATTTACCTTGGGAACCATGCAGTACAGCCTCTATACTCCAACAACGTAGCATTTCAAATGTATGGCCCAAAGTCAGGCAATGTTGAACAATAGGAGCTTCTAGCCGTCTACATCGTAGTCTGCTTTGATGTTCTTGCATTCGTATCTTCAATGTTCGAGTCGTTTTCCCGATGTATAAAAGCGAGCACGGGCACCGAATGGCATACACTAAAAATTTTGATTCACAATTGGTGACTTGTCTTAGATGGTATAATTCACCTCTGTGAGTGAATTGAGAAATTTCCAAAGTAATACGGCAGATATTACAGTGACCACATTTGGTATGCATACCTGTAGTTTTAATTTTAGGATTCCAGTTCAGCGGTCTTAACACTGAAGGTGATAAGTATTCTTTAAGACTTCTGTTGCGTTTCCATACGCATCGTATAGTCGTTTCTTTTAATGCTGGTACTGTTTCTAACACTTGTGAATATTTTCTAATTATTTTTTGGATTTTTGTACTTGCAGGTGAAAATATAACCAATATAACTTGCAGGTGAAAACCATTCCTTCCTTTCTGCGAGACACGACTCAATTCTTAACTGTATTACATACTTTAGCGCCATGGGCAATGCAATCAGATATCGTTTTAGTAACGTTAGATATTCAATCGTTATATACAAGCATACCACAGGATGCAGCATGGAAGATAATACAGCAAGTACTTGAAGATAGAGGCGATTTAACTACAGAACAAAGTCTGTTTTTACATCAAATAGCGGCTGTGACTATTTTTGAAAACTTTTTCATCTTTGAGCAACAAATTTATCTTCAAAAAACAGGAGTGTCTATGGGAGCCACATGTGCTCCCTCCATTGCAAATTTTTATGTAGGAGGCTTTGAGAAGCGGTTTTTGCCACAATCCCCTTTTTCAGCCAATATAAAATCTTGGCATCGATATATCGATGATATTTTTATGCTTTGGCAAGGGTCAAATACAGAATTGATTAGTTTTGTACAATGGCTGAACGCTTGTGACAACAATTTGAAGTTTACGTTCGAAAGTCACGACCAACAGATTACATATTTGGACGTGGAAATCACTCGTGACACAGCAGGATGGACCACCACAGTTTTTCGAAAACCCACGCATAAAAATACATTTTTGCATTATTCTAGTGCTCATCCCATAGGTTTGAAAGATAGTTTACCTATATCACAGTTTCTACGTTATTGGAGAAACTGTTCTACAACATCAGAGTATAAACATTCATCCAAATACCTTAAAAAAAGTTTTCAAAGTAGAGGATATCCCCATAGAATAATACAGAGAGCCTATAGCAGGGCTCTTTACAATAATAGAGAGTTACTGCTAAGTTCCAAAGAAGAAAAAAATGTCTCCCAACTAACTGGATGTTCAGAAAATCAATTTAGTCACGACATTTTCACCTGCAAGTACAAAAATCCAAAAAATAATTAGAAAATATTCACAAGTGTTAGAAACAGTACCAGCATTAAAAGAAACGACTATACGATGCGTATGGAAACGCAACAGAAGTCTTAAAGAATACTTATCACCTTCAGTGTTAAGACCGCTGAACTGGAATCCTAAAATTAAAACTACAGGTATGCATACCAAATGTGGTCACTGTAATATCTGCCGTATTACTTTGGAAATTTCTCAATTCACTCACAGAGGTGAATTATACCATCTAAGACAAGTCACCAATTGTGAATCAAAATTTTTTAGTGTATGCCATTCGGTGCCCGTGCTCGCTTTTATACATCGGGAAAACGACTCGAACATTGAAGATACGAATGCAAGAACATCAAAGCAGACTACGATGTAGACGGCTAGAAGCTCCTATTGTTCAACATTGCCTGACTTTGGGCCATACATTTGAAATGCTACGTTGTTGGAGTATAGAGGCTGTACTGCATGGTTCCCAAGGTAAATCACCTGAAAAGAGACTTTCTTATCAATTTATTAATTTTTTATTTATTTATCTATTTCTTCTATACCGCCCCTTCCAGAGATCAGGGGCGGTTTACATGGAACAATTTAACAGTTTTGTATACGTTCGTATAACATTACATTGAACAAGAACTTTTTAACTTTTTACATATAACAGAACAGTCAAGAACAATGGTGGATCCATCGCCTTCATACGGTACAACCAGACGGCCTAAATGTCAATGTTGATTGGCTAGCATGTGTCTGAAACAGCTCCAATCCGACAACAGTAGAGCAGGTATTTAAATAGCTATCAATACGCATGCGTGGCGTCTTCAAAAAAACTTGAGATCAGTTTGGAAAAAGGCATTGACCGGTGATGTGACCTGGTCAGCGATAAGAAGGTATGATAAAAATAGGAGAATGTGAGTTATATTTAAATAGTCATGATGATTGGAAATTTTTAACCAAGGAATATTGCTCTCTATATTTTTATAGAATGCTAAGTTAGAGAACTGCTTGATGAAATAAGTCCCGAATGAGAAACACCATCCCCCTTGATAAACCCAAGTGGAGAAACGCCGGAGCGCTGATGAGATTGGGCGTCGGGGACTAGTCTTTTGTGGTTGTCAGATAAAGAAGGGACAATAGCCGACGCTATTCTACACAAGCTAAGTAGAATGGCGAACGCCATTTTTATGTAAATTATAGGGTATGATGAAAATCTACTCGTTTATAAAAACAAAAAAAGTAAGATAATTAAGCAATATTCAAACTACAATTAAAAATATGCTTGCTAACGGTCATTGATGTTAAACGTGCACTGGATTGGGTGAAGTTGCTTACCCAAAAAAAAGTGTCAAAGCGTGCCGCTTGAAAAAGTGTCAAAGCTTGCCGTTTTATCTGAGACCATCAGTAAGCTAATATAATAAAAATTTGGTTATATTACTATATGAGTGAAGTTCGATTGCTATAGTATGCAACAGTTTATTGGCACGAAGATGTCCCACACAAGTGGGTCCAAATATAGAGCCACTTTGTCCAGGGTCTCCCACTACAGTATCTAATCTGAAATGGGGGGGGGGGGGAGAGGGGGAGTGCTGCTGCCATTTGCAGCTCAGGTAGAGCAATTGTGGAGGAGGACTGGAAGCTGTAAGATGTTGAGGACAGCTTGTCCCCTGTTGCAGACCATTTGATACGTGGCATTTGTGCTAGGGCTGCTGGACCTGCTATTTAAATGGTGAAAAGCAGCAGGGCTTATAATTCTTTTGCAGATGTGCCCAGCCAGGGAGTTTGAATCCTTTGAGGGTATGCAACAACTATTCAGATTGGGGCTGAGAGATCGGTACGGCTATTTGCAGATCAGACACTGGCTAGGGGGGGAAGTAGAGGGAAACCGTGGTAGTGCAGGGGCCCTCGGACTTCGAGCGTTTGTATTGGTTCCCAGGGGTGAGGTGGCGGATAATTTTGTGAATCTATATACTCTTGAATAAACCGAGGGAGGGGAAAGCCCTCCCTTCAGTTGCAATGGGAGGAGGATATAGGTCAGACATAGGACAAGGGCCAATGGGAGGCAGCATTTAAGCGAATGGGTAAAGGGTTGGTCTGTGCCCAACATATTGAAAATAGCTATAAGGTACTTTATAGGTAGTACCTGACCCCTGAACGCCTTAGCAAAATAGTCCCGGGTCATCCAAAGAACTGTTGGCAGGGCTGTAACCAACTGGGCACATACTGCCCATATGTGGTGAGATTGTCCTTGCTTACGAGCTTATTTGACTATAATCCAGCAGAAAGTACAGGGGTTAATAGGGGGTAACGTAGACTGGGGAGTTGCAAATGTCTTACTTGGTTGGAGAAAAGGGGTGGGCTGGGGAGAAAGGCAAATTTGTGCAGGCCTGCACAGTGATGGCACGGAGTGAAGTAGCCATGTATTGGAAGGCAGTGATCCTTCCAACAGCTGTCTCTTGGAAAACACATAGGCAAAAAATATATATAATGGAACAATTGATGACACTGCATGCAATAAGCTGGGGAAATTTGACAAAATTTGAGCACCCTTTATATACAAGTATGTGCGGTAAGGGAGGGGGAGGGAGGTGGTTTGGGTTTGAAGTTACAGTTGCAATGATTTAGTTGGAAAACTTAATAGCTTGTTTCGTAAAAATAATTTAAAAAAGTATTTAAAAAAAGTGGCAAACCACAGTCTTTATGAAACATGAAGATGGTCAATCCATCATTCCTAAGATTAAGATGAGAAAGAAAGTCACCACTTTTGTTTTGTATGATGCTTAATCCACTGAGTACTCTCATCAACTCTGGCATAAAGAAGAGCAGAGCCCAAAGATAGTGTTATACTTATTGTTTGAAGATGACCTGAAGCTCTACAGTTCCAGTAACCAACAGTTAGTGGAACAATTATGCATAGTGAAACACTTCTCAAATGATCTCAAAATGACTTTGAGCCTTGACAAATGTGCTAAGGCAATCTTCCTTAGAGAAAAATTGAGCAAAACTGAAAACATCTCCAGGACTGAGGACTGACATCAAGAAACCTGAAAAGGAGGCATATATAAACACCTAGGACTCTTCCAGGATCTGTTCTCTTCTGGTTGCGATCTTTTTTTCACTGACCATTCTTTCATTTGTCTTTGGTTCTTCCACCTCTAATTCCTATCCTCTTACCTGTGGTGTCAGAAAGACATTTCCTATTGTGTTGGGAGTTGCAGACTTGATTAAAAGGAATTTCTAAGCGCACCTTGATAAACTCAATAAACATATAATATGAGATGATTAGAGAAAAAATATTATGCTTGGCAAGGTTGAAGATCAGCACACTAGAGGAAGGCCGGCAATGAGATGGATCACTACAATAACAGCAGCTATGGATGCCACTCTATCAAGAATGATCTGCCTGAATGAAGATCGAACACAGGTTAGGACAGCACTCCAGGAGGTGGTTCTCTTTGGCATGATGCAAGTACTACAGCGACTGTTAGTAGTAAATTTAAGAGACTGAGATGGTACTCCATGCACCCTTCACTTAGGAAAGAGGCTCATTACAGTCATGGTATCTACAAAACCAGGGACTAGAGTAACTGTTGCTGTCACGCAATTGAAAAACAAGAATTTTAAGATGCACCAGCAAGAATTACATAACACTCCCTCCAATCCATTAGCAAGTATTTTAACATAGTAATAAAGTAACATAGTATATGATGGCAGATAAAGATCAGCATGGTCCATCTAGTCTGCCCAGCAAGGTGGTAAGAGTAGGTGTACTTGCTGCTCCATGCAGGTCACCTCTCCCCATGCCTTAGTTTAGGCGTGTAAACACCGCTCCGTGTAGGTCACTCCTAGTTTTCAGATATAAGAGATAGTTATACTTATTTTGATTTTATCCTATTGCTATAAAAGGATCCACTATGTCTGTCCCATGCCATTTTGAATTTTGTCACTATGTTTGCCCCCACCACTTCCATCGGGAGGGCATTCCAAGCATCCATCACCCTTTCAGTGAAAAAGTATTTCCTGACATTGCCTTTACCCCCTTGCAGCTTCATGTTATGCCCTCTAGTTTTACAGCTTCCCCGTCTATGGAAGAGGTTTGCCTGTTCAATAATACTCTAAGTATTTAAAGGTCTGAATCATATCTCCCCTGTCCCTCCTCTCCTCCAGAGTGTACATATTTAATTCTTTAAGTCTCTTCTCATAAGTCTTCTGACACAGGCTCCAAATCATTTTGGTCGCCTTCCTCTGAACCGCTTCCAGCCTTTTTATATCCTTTATGAGATATAGTCTCCAAAGCTGAACAAAATATTCCAAGTGAGGACTCACCAGCAACTTGTACAGTGGCATTAATACCGCTTCCTCTCTGCTGATAATTCCTCTCTGTATGCAACCCAGCATCCTTCTGGCTTTTGCTACCGCCTTGTCACACTGTTTCGCCACCTTGAGTTCATCAGAAACAATCACACGAGGTCCTTCTCCTGATCCGTGCACACCAATCTCTCGCCCCCTAATGCATCCATTTCCCTTGGATTTCTGCTTCCCAAGTGCATGACACTGCACTTCTTTGCATTAAATCTTAACTGCCAAAGCATTAAACCATTCTTCCAGCTTTTGTTGATCTTTCCTCGTTTTCCCCACTCTCAGGGGAGTCCACTCTCTTGCAAATTTTGGTGTCATCTGCAAAAAGACAGACTTTTCCATTCAGTCCTTCAGCAATATCACTCACGAATATATTGAACAGTACCAGTCCCAAGACTGAATCCTGGGGCACACCGCTAATCATCTTCCTTTCATCCGAGTGAATTCCGTTTACCATCACATTCTGTCATCTGTCAGCCAACCAATTTCTGATCCCGTTCACCATCTTGGGACCCATCCCCAAGCTGTTCATAAGCCTCCTAAGCCTGAGGAACCGTATTCAAAGGCTTTGCTGAAATCTAGGTAGATCATATCCATTGCATGTCCTTGATCTAGTTCTCTGGTCACCCAGTCAAAGAACTCAATCAGATTTGTTTGACAAGATCATCCTTTGGTAAAACCATGTTGCCTTGGATCATGCAACATGTTGGTTTCGAGGAAGTCCACTATTCGCTCTTTCAGGAACACCTCCGTTACTTTTCCTGCCACCGAGATAAGGCTTACTGGCCTGTAGTTGGTCACTTCTTTCCTATAACCACTTTTGTGGAGAGGTACCACATCAGCCCTTCTCCAGTCCTGTGGAACTTCTCCTGTCTCCAAGGATCTATTAAAAAATAGAAATTACACTTACCTAGTAATTGTAGCTCCTGGAGGGACCAGTTTAGTCCTCCACATCCGGGTAGTGCACCTCCTCCGGCAGCTAGGAGACTGGACCAATCAACTCTTTAGTACCATAGAATGTATACTGCTGGAGCTCTCAACAGCCCCCCAGTGAACAAGTAACAAAGCAGACTCAAAGAAGCAACACATTAAGGAAATAATTAATTATAACCAGCCTTAGTCCCCTTAAACACCAAATTGACCCCCACCCCAAACGAGAGAGCCCAAACTCTGCACCTTGCTTCTGCCCCCTGTACCTGAAGTAATTGGCAGACAGAGCAGTAAGCATAAGGAGAAAAAACTCATATTAAGTAAAAGAGAGCGTAGAAACCCCTGGCAAGAGCTTTTATTATTACTATTTCTATTTTTTTTTTTTTTTGGAAGAAACATACTTACCCGATACTGTCTCACACCAGAATTAGCGCGCCGTACAGGCACAAGAAGTTTCTTTGTCTCTAGGGAGGGACTGAGGACTAAACTGGACCCTCCAGGAACTACAATTACCAGGTAAGTGTAATTTCTATTTCCTGAGCGGTCCTCCAGTTTAGTCCTCCACATCCAGGATGTAACAGAGCAGTTATCAAAGGGGGGGGAGGGGGAATTGCCAACCGGCATGCAAGACGGCCGAACCAAAACAAGAATCCCATGCCGCCACAACATCTAACCGGTAATGCCTACTGAAAGCATGGAGACATGACCAAGTAGCCGCCCTGCAAATTTCCAGCGGCGGGACAAGACCATGCTCCGCCCATGATGCTGCTTGCGCTCTAGTAGAATGGGCTTGCAAGCCCAATGGGACAGACCGACCCTGCAAGATATATGCCAAAGCGATCGCCTCCTTAATCCACCGAGAAAGAGTAGTTACTCACCTGTAAACAGGTGCTCTCCAGGAGCAGCAGGAATCAGTCCTCACATATGGGTGACATCGATGTCGATGGAGCCCACATGCGGAGCATTTCCCCAACTTTCTTAGAAAGCCATTGGGAATACACCCACGCATGCGCGGTCCCCTTCCCGCCCAAAGGTGCCATCTTGCTAAAAGACAGCACAAAAAACAAAATGAAATATGTACAGCTGCAACTCCCAGGGGAGGAGGGAGGGTTGTGAGGACTGATTCCTGCTGCTCCTGGAGAACACCTGTTACAGGTGAGTAACTACTCTTTCTCCAGGACCAAGCAGGAAGTCAGTCCTCACATATGGGTGACTCCCTAGCTCTGGGCTACCAGGAACCCAGGCTGAAAAATAGAGCTCCCTCTGTGAAGCCTCAGCATCAGAGAAAGAATTTTACTGAGAAGAGATCCCACCGGTAGCCCAACAAGAGGGCTGGAGGGCAGGAGTTGCCTAAACCTCAAAGAGATTCCGGAGTACTGCCTGACCAAAAGCACTGTTCCTACGGGACTCCCTCAACAGGCAGTAATGGGCTGCAAAAGTCTGGCATGAGGACCAAGTTGCAGCCCTACAGATGTCTGCCAACGGTACAGAACGGAGATGAGCTACTGATGCAGCCATGGCCCGGACACAGTGGGCTGTGACTCGACCCTGCAAGGGAAGGTCTGCTGCCCTGTAAGCTCAGGTGATACAGTCTGCCACCCTGTAAGCCCAGGTGATACAGTCTGCCACCCAAATGGACAAGGTACGCTTGGAGACAGGCAACCCCAAGTTGTTTGGGGCAAAGGAGACGAAGAGCTGAGTAGCCCTTCTATGACCCTTAGTACGCTCAATGTAGTCCAGGGTATGCAGGACTTCCTCAGCCCAGCTGGCATGGGGCCTAGGGAAGAATGTTGGAAGAACCACCTCCTGATTGAGGTGGAAAGAGGAGACTACCTTCGGGAGGAACTTAGGGTGAGTCCTAAGGACTACCCCTGTTCCTATAGAAACGAGTGTATGGCCTGTCACAGACCAGGGCTTGAAGTTCACTCACTCGTCTGGCCGAGGTCAGTGCCACTAGGAAAAGAGCCTTCCAAGAAAGGAAGCAGAGAGGACACATAGCCATCGGCTCAAAGGGAGGGCGAGTAAGCTGCTGCAAGACCACATTCAACTCCCACTCAGGGGCTGGTGGACGGAGAGGAGGCTTTAGCAAGAGCAAGCCTTTGAGGAACCTGGACACCAAGGGGTGAACTGATAAAGAGTGCCCCTCCACCTGTGAGTGGTGGGCTGCCAGAGCAGAAAGGTGTACCCGAACAGAATTGGACTTGAGACCCTGATTAGACAAGTGCAGCAGGTACTGAAGCACCACTGGCACAGGACAGGAGAAAGGGTTCTCCTGGCGTTTATCACACCACAAGGAAAACCGCTTCCACTTCAGGGCATAGGACTTTCTGGTGGATTGCTTCCTAGAGGCCAAGGCCACCTCTTCAACTTCCTGAGGCAGGCCCCAGGGAGCCAGCACTACTCTTGCAGCCTCCAGGCCATCAAATTGAGAGTTTTGAGATTGAGGTGCAGAAGGCAACCCTGATCCTCAGAAAGAAGGTCGGGTTGCAACCCCAGAGGGAGTGGGGTGTCCACCGCCAGCTGTAACAGAAGCGGGAACCAGGGCTGTCTCGGCCATCTGGGGGCTACCAATATAACCGAGGCCCTGTCCCTTTGAATCTTGAACAAGGTTCAGGCCACCAGGGGCGTGGGAGGAAACGCATACAGGAGGCCCTTGGACCATGAGATCAGGAAGGCATCCGCTGCCAATCTCGTGGGATGCGGTTGCCTGGAGCAGAACTGAAGCAGCTGCCGGTTCAGGGGACTGGCAAAGAGGTCTATGGATGGAAGTCCCCATTTCAGGAAAATGTTCTGAACCACCAAAGGGTGCAGTTGCTATTTGTGAGGTTGTAGAACCCTGCTCAATCTGTCTGTCGGGAAATGTTTGTGGCCAGGAAGATAGACTGCCCTGAGCAGCATATTGTGTTGAAGTGCAAAAGAGCAGAGGGCCTGTGCCTCCTGACACAGGAGTCTGGACCCCGTGCCCCCTTGTTTGTTCACATAGAACATCGCCACCTGGTTGTCTGTCTGCACCAAGACGGATTGGTGGGCCAAGGTGTGAGAGAAGGCCTTGAGGGCTAAGCGTATCGCCCTGAGTTCCAAGAGATTGATTTGTTGCGTGGCCTCCCATGGAGACCACAGGCCCTGTGTGCACTTGTCCAGACAATGTGCACCCCAGCCCTGCAAGGAGGCATCGGTTCTGAGTACCACAGTGGAAACAGGTACCTAAAAAGGAATTCCCTGTAGAAGATTGGTGGGGGGGGGGGGGTGTAGCCACCCCTGCAGGGAGTTCAGGAAGGGTTTGGACAACCTTACTTTGTCTCTTAGGCTTCCTGTAGCCTGCCTCCACTGAGTCCTGAGACACCACTGTGCAGGCCTCATATTCAGGCGAGCATTGGGAGTCACATGTACTGTCGATGCCATGTGGCCCAGGAGCCTTAGACAGAGTCTGGCGGAAACCAGTGAGTTGTTGAGGAACCGGCTGGCCAAGTCCATCAGCCTTCCCACTCTGTCTGCTGGCAAGTAAGCCTTTGCTTGCAGGGAATCTAACCGTGCTCCTATGAACTCTAGGTTCTGGGAGGGGAGCAAAGTGGACTTTGCGAAGTTTATGACAAAGCCTAGTTGCTGAAGGAGAGACAGTAAGGAGGGTGGCATGCCTGGCCTCCTGGAGAGTCTGACCCCTGATGAGCCAGTCGTCCAGGTAGGGGAAGATAAAAATACCCTGGTTTCTCAAGTAGGCCACCACCACCACCAGGCACTTTGTGAAGACCCATGGGGCGGACGTTAGGCAAAAGGGCAGTACCCTGTACTGAAAATGGTTTCCTCCCACCACGAACCTTAGGTATTTTCTGTGGTCTGGATGAATGAGGATATGAGTGTATGCATTCTTCAGATCTAAGGAGCATAGCCAATCTCCCTGCTAGAGGTAGGGCAGCAGTGTTTCAAGAGTAAGCATCTTGAACTTTTCCTTTTCCAAGAACTTGTTGAGATTTCTCAAGTTCAGAATGGGCCGGAGACCTCCAGTTCTCTTTGGCACAAGAAAGTACCTGGAGTAGAAGCCCTGCCCCAGCAGGGGGGGAGGTACAGGCTCTACCACCCTGTCTTGAAGAAGACCTTGAAGTTCCTGGAGAAGGAGTTCCTGATGCAGAGTAGGCCTTGGAGGCTCCCCTGAGAAGTAGGAGGGGGCACTTGATTGAAATGGAGCAGATAGCCCTTCTGGACTATGCTCAGTACCCAAGCATCTTTTGTGATGGGTGGCCACTGGTGGGCAAACAGGGCCAACTGACCTCCCATGCTGAGGTGGGCAAGAAGAGGTGGAGAGGCTATGCAGTGGGAGTCAAAAAAACCCTCCCTGCTGAGTAGGAGCAGGAGCTGGAGGCTTGGGGGCTTTCTGCCTACGGGGCCCATGTCCCTGCCCCTTGGCCTGCTGACCCTGCTGGGGAGCTGGGGAGGCCTGATAATGAGGGAAAGATCTGTAGGCAGATGTCTTCCTCGGGTAAAAGGTCTTTTTCCCCGAGCCCTTCTTCTTATGAGAAGGGGCAGAGTCTCGGTCTCGAGCTCAGCGGCCTTTTCGGCCATGGGCTTGCCGAAGAGGTTTTCACCCCGGCATGGGACATCGACCAACTTGTCCTGTACCCATGGCTTGAGGTCCAATGACTGTAGCCGAAGCCTCAAAGCCATCGTAGGCCGCCCGGGAGATGAATTTGGAGCATTCCCGGATCCCCGAGGACAAGGACTTGAACCTCTGCAAAGGTTCCCCGGAGAGGCCAGCCGAGAACCCGGCTATCTCCTTAGCCAGGTCCCGCAAGTACATGCCCATGTACAGCTGGTAGGACTGGACACGGCAAGCAAGCATCGAGCCCTGGAAGCACTTTCTGCAGATGGCATCTGGGCTGCAGCAATCCAAGGGAGCAATATAATATAGGGGGTGAAGTACTTTTGTCCACTAAAGAAGAGCGGGACCTAGGCATGGTTGTGTCTGATAATCTTAAAGTAGCTAAACAGGTAGAAAAGGTGAAGGCAAAAGCTAGAAGGATGCTTGGGTGCATACAGAGAGGAATGGCTAGCAGAAAAAAGGAGGTGATAGTGCCTCTGTATAAGTCTTTGGTGTGAACTCATTTGGAGTATAGTGTGCAATTCTAGAGACCGCACCTTCAAAAGGATATAAACAGGATGAAGTCAGGACAGACGGCATCTACTAAAATGGTTAGTGGTCGTCATTATAAAGCATATGAGGACAGACTTAAGGATCTTAGTATGTACACCTTAGAGGAAAGGCGAGATAGAGGTGATATGACTGAGATGTTTAAATACCTCCATGGCATAAATGCACAGGGGGAGAGCCTCTTTCGATTGAAAGCAAGTTCTGCTACGAGGGGACATGGGATGAGGGTGAAGGGGGACAGATTCAGGAGTGATATGCGGAAATATTTCTTTACGGAAAGAGTGGTGGATCCGTGGAATAGTCTCCCAGTGGATGTGGTAGAGATGAAGACAGCATCTGAATTCAAAAAAGCATGGGACAAACAGAGGATCTCTAAAGGAAAAAAGGGGATTGTTGTAGTTGTTGATATGGAAGGACAGACTAGATAGGCCATGTGATCTTTTTCTGTCGTCATTTTTCTCTGTTTCTAAAAAAGCTTTTTTTTTTCTTTTTTTTTTTTTAATAAGAAAGAAAGAAGACAACACCGATGGTACTGGTGTCAGCGTCGACGGGAAGGCAGATGTGACCACAAAAAAGAAAATTTTCTGCGATGACAGGAATTGCTGCCTGTCGGCTCCGTGGAAAAAGAAGAACTGAAGAGGGAGAGTTGGAAATGCAGGAAGGCAGCAGCGCAGGCGGGTGCTCCCAAAGCTTTCCTATAGGATGCTGGGGGAGCGCTCCCGCGCAGGCTCCATCGGTGCCGACGATACCCATATGTGAAGACTACATTCCTCCTTGTTCCTGGAGATAGACAAGTATAATCCATCTAGTCTGCCCAATATGGTGGCTAGAGTGGTTGTAAATGCCGCTATATGCAGGTTAGCCCCTCTCTATTTATTGAAGCATAAAAGATATTTGTTTGCTTTTATTTTATCCTCATTCTATAAAAGAGATCCACTGTGTCCATCAAATGCCATTTTGAATTCCAACACTTTATTTGCCCCCACCACCTCCATCGAGAGGGCATTCCTAGCATCCACCACCCTTTTCGGTGAAAATATATTTCCTGATGTTGCTTTTAAGTTTACCACCATGCAGCTTCATTGTATGCCCTCTAGTTTTACAGTTACCCCTTCTTTGAAAACGGTTTAAGTACTGTATTTAAAATCTGTTCCCCTGTCCCTCCTCTCCTCCAAGGTATACATCTTTAGGTCTTCAAGTCTCTTCTCATACGTCTTCTGGCACGGGCTCCAAATCATTTTGGTCACCTTCCTCTGAACCGTTTCAAATCTTTTTATATCCTTTGTAGGATATGGTCTCTAAAAATGAACAAAATACTCCAAGTGAGGCCTCACCAATGACTTGTACAGAGGCATTAATATCTCCTCCTTTCTGTGGTTATTCCTCTCTGAATGCAACCCAGCATCCTTCTGGCTTTGGCTACTGCCTTGTCACATTGTTTCGCCACTTTGAGCTCCTCAGACACTAGCACTCCTAGGTCCCTCTCCTGGTCCATGCACACCAACCTCTCGCCCCCGACTGCATACCATTCCTTTGGATATCTGCATTCCAAGTGCATGACTCTGCACTCCTTCACATTAAATCTTAACTGCTAAGCATTAAACCATTCTTCTAGTGTTAGTAGATCTTTCCCCAATGTTGTCCACTCCCTCAGAAGTGTCCACTCTGTTGCAAATTTTTGTGTCATCTGCAAAAAGGCAGACTTTCCTCTTCAGTCCTTCCGCAATATCACTCACAAATATATAGAACAACATCGGTCCCAGGACCGATCCCTGAGGCACGCCACTATGCCTTTTCCTTTCTTCTGAGTGAGTTCCCTTTGAACTACCTTCTATTGTCTGTCAGTCAACCAGTTTCTGATCCAGTTCACCACCTGGGACCTTATCTCCAGGCTGCTCAGTTTATTGATAAGCCTCCTATGAGAAACAGTATCAAAGGCTTTGATGAAATCTAGGTAGATGACATCCATCATATGCCCTTGGATCTAGTTTTCTTGTCCCCAGGTCAAAGAATTCAAACAAATTTGTTTGGCATGATCTTGCCCTGGTAAAACCATGTTGCCTCGGATCATGCAAGCCATTGGTTTCCAGAAAGTCCGCTATTCTTTCTTTCAAGAGCGCCTCCATTACTTTTCCCACCACAGATGTGAGGCTTACCTATCTATGGTTTATCATCTATTCTGTATTACCATTTTTGTGAAGAGGTACTACATCAGCCCTTCTCCAGTCCTCCAGAACCTTTCCTGTCTCCAAAGATCTATTAAAAACATCCTTTAAAGGCCCTGCCAGAACCTCTCTGAGCTCTTTCAGTATCCTGGGATGTATCCCATCTGGTCCCATGGCCTTATCCACTTTCAGTTTTATGCTGTTCTAACACATCATCTTCTGTGAATGGTATGGAATCAACTCCATTCCCATTCATATATTTGTCAATTATACGTGGTCTTTCTCCAGGATTTATTTTCATAAATACAGAAAATAAATATTTGTTTAGGTCTAGGATGGGACGGTATCCGCCCATTTTCTTTGGGATCAGGAAGTACCTGTAATAAAGCCCTCACTCCTCATCACTCTGGTGGCACGAGCTCAACTGTGAGATCTGACAAGAGGGCAGCAATTTCTTTCTGAAGCAGTTTCTAATGCACCCCGAGGGGGTAATTTGTTGGCAGATCTCATAAATGTACTTTGTAACAGTTTTGGATTATCTGTAGAACCCATGAGTCTGAGGTTATGAGGGGCCACCTTTGGGCAAAAAGAGCGAGCCTTCCCCCAACCAGAGGGTTTCCTATTGTGGTTACTGATAGAGTGGCTATGCTCCAAAGGAACCAGTCAAACCTCCACCACAGGCTTTGGCCAAGGCGCTGGCTGGACTTCGAGGCTTCTCTCGACACTGTTGTTAAGAAGCCTATTTGGGCTGGGAGGTTTGGGGGCCCAGGAAAGTACCTATGCCTACGAGAGTGATGGGTCTTTTTCTGTCCCTCTCCTTGGTACCTCCTGCTGACTCGGATGTGCGCCTTGAGAGATTATGAAGGATGGCATGCTACTTTTCTATGAAGCCAGCCTTCTCTTCGATCTATTCTCCAAAGAGATTCTCTCCACAGCATGGCACATCAGCAAGCTTGTTCTACACCGATTGTTCCAGGTCTGAGGACTGGAGCCAGGCAAGTCTCCAAGCACCAATACCTATGGCAGAAACTCTAATGCCGTTTTGAAGATGACATAAATCGCCTGGACCATGAACTTTGAGCAGTCCTTGCTGTGAGCCACTAGGGAACAATACTGTTCCAGTTTCTCTGAAGGGAGAAACTGAGACAGCTTGGCAACGTCACACATGATGTTCTTCAATAACATACCCATGTAAGAGGCCATGCGGGCTATGAGCATGGAACTCTGGAAATATCTTCGCCCTAAAGGGTCCAATGTCCGAGCTTCTCGTCCTGATGGTGCTGAGGAATAAGTCTTGGTACTCTTGGATTTCTTAAAGGCAGATTTGACCATCAAGGAATAGTGAGAAAGCTGAGGCTTCTCAAATCTGGGAGCCTTCTGAACTCTGTAAAGGGAGTCAAGCCTTCTACTAACTGGAGCCACATTCTCATCTGTACTTTCTGCAGGATGCTGTGAACGGGCACCGTCACTGCCTCCCTTAGGGGCCAATGAGTACTGCAGGATCGCCAACTCTTTTGCTCTAGGTTCCTCCTCAGTTTCCAAAGAAAATGGTATGGACTTCGCCATGTCCCTTACAAAATCCTGGAAGCTCATGTCCTCAGGAGGAGACTTACATTGCTCAGGAGGTGGAGAAATGTCCGATGGAAGTTCAGGAGACCTGTCCTCCAACAAATCTTCCGATTCCACACCGGTCACCCAGCTTTCCAAATCAGAGAGAAAGTCAAAGTACTTTCGAATCTCTGCCTGGATCTCTTTCTGGACCCTTGGGGATTGGGATGCACTGATGCTCTTATAGATTTTGAGGATGTATCGAACCCAAAACACTAGAGAGGGATATCGGTCCGGCAAGCACCAGTATTGGGGCCATTTGATACCCCAATGTTGATGCCTCTCCCACAGGCAAGGAGTGTGACTCGAGGATCAGCTGTATGGTGGTCGATGTCAATGCAGCAGACATCGAGGCCCCAGCCTGCTGCACTGCCAAGAGCACCACAATGCATTCCTTGAGAGCTTGCAGATAGTTCTTTTCCATGGCTGCTGATTCTGAAGACAGTGGGACCGCAGCAACTTCGACTGTTGTACCCAGTATCTGTACAGGGATATTGGTGGCTTGGTCTCAGCTCTCGGTGCCCCTCCGATGTTCTGGAGGATGAGGTGGGTGCAGTTTATGGCATAATGGAGCAGTTATGGGATAGTTTTGGAGGATGATGGGGAAACTGCCATTGGTACTTTTTATTTTAAAGGGTACACAGTGGGATGGTGAGGCAGTTGTGGGTGGAGGCAGTTTGGAGGCTGATAGGGCACTTGCAGAGTAGCAGTTTTTAGGGGTGGGGTAGTTTGCATGGTGGTTAGGCAGTTGCAGGGAGGAAGTCATTTTGTAGGTGGAGCAGTTTTCGAAGGTGAGACATGTTGCGGGGCAGTGGACCAGTTATGGACTAGTCAGTCAGTTGGAAAGGGGGAAAGTTTTGGGAGTGCAGCAGTTTGCAGGGTGGTGGGTAGTTGCAGGCAATAGTTTTTGTGAGTAACCACATTTTGTGGTTGATGGGGGTAGTCTGGAGTGGTTGGACAAATAGAACACAGGGACATGCAGTTTGAAAGGAGGACTTTTCTAACTGCTACGTTTCACTGTATGTAAGTTTCTATGTTATTTATTTATTTATTTATTTACAGTCTCTTTTATACCGCGCTATTCAACATCAGTGCAGTTTACAATGAACATAGAAACTACACATTTCCTTGGGTACTCTGTGTTTACAATGAACAGGAATTTAAAACTTGGATAACTTGGGGTAGCTATTTACAAACATGCAACAAGGTAGGTTTCACCTCATCGGTCTTAGCCATGGGTGTTTTGCATGGTATACATGGATGGGGCTATTATCACATTGTCTACCGGGTAGTGCAGGAGGAAGAGGTGGTGCTTCAAGGCCTTCCTAAACTGTTACAGAAGTTGGAACGCCTTCTCGCATAATATATTAGGGCATGTTTTGGGGGCTTATTCCTCTGGAACCTCCAAGTTTGATTTCATCCATTTTCAAATTCAATGTGTCTTTTTACCAGTTTTTCCCAAATGGCATGTTTCATCCCATTCTGTTACATTTTCAAGAATTGTTTTGTCTCTAGACAGGCAGACACTCTCGACCCCTTTGGTATAATTCTTTCCCATTTCTACTGAGATGGAAAGAATAAAAAAGCCCCGACTTCAACCACCAAATTGTGTCCTTCCAATATCCTGAAAGCCCGATTAACTGGAACCAATGCTCCAGTTAATCGGGTTTAGGAACCAATGTTCTAGAGAACTATAACCAAGCACACTGTCAACAACAGCAATGGAATGTCTATACACAAAGGATAGGAAAACACTACTTATGTATTCTTATAATCCCTTCCAAGGAGCTAACAGGAAACCAATATATCAAACATAGATCTTAGGCATGTACATATCCTTGATTGGCATCTGCTAAAATCAAAATAAATAGTAGAGCAACAGTTCTACATATTGAAAAATGTAAGTACAAATGAATATGAGTCAGATGATCTTCAATAATCATCTCAACACCACATGTAGTAATGAACCTGCTGAAAAAAAGGAAATGGGGAAGACGACAGTTATAAAATATTATGTAAACCATATACAGCTTTTATTCTATTTATTTTATTCTAAAAATAACCCTCTTATATCTTGTAGCTGTTACAATGTTTTATGTAACTTAAGTTCCGTTGTGTTCAATATAAACCACCTTGATAAACCAGAAAGGCGGTATATAAGAAATATTAAATACATTCTGAAAGGTATGAAAACTAAAAATATATTAAAAATAAAAGAGAGACCTGAGGATAGATCAAAGAGTTAGAGTCAAAAAAGGAACTATATAGATCGGAAATGTTCATTCTATCTTTTCAATATTCATCATGGTTGGAAGCTTGCCGAATTGCAAAATTTCACAAGTCAAAGAATTTTTTCTGTTTTAAAAAGCAAAGACATAGGGAATGTTTTTTTTTAATTTGTGTGCTTTCCTTGCACACCTACTTACTACAAATAAAATTTCTGCATCAAAGTCTTGAACAGTTGCTATTTCAGAGCAGTTCTTCCATCTTGGCTAATTTATTGATTTATGAATGACAACTACTGGCAAAGATGAATGCCTTGGAATTAGTCTGTTCAAATCTTTTTTGACCTGACAAATAGAGGAATTTGTAAATGATGAATCTAAAACAAGACCATACACACATTCTTCAGAGTATAAGTGTATTTTTGTGCTCATATATGCACACGCAAACAAAGCAGAACGCATAATAAATCTGCTTTCTTTCCCCCAAAATATGATGCACTCTTTTTTAATCAAAGCTGTTTAGTGATTATGTTTTTAGCACCATTTGGAGAGTCTGTGAAACAACTTCAGAAACATTTTTTTTATATTCCACCCTTAATTATGGGCACTAAGAAAAGCTCATTTTAAAAGTTCCACAGAATATATGAAAGCAAGCCTGCCAACCAAAACACCTACTATGAATGTAGTAATGGGTTAGACAAACATAAATTACAAGGCTAGACATTTTAAAAGGAAAAAAGGTTGATTTATTGTCATACTGGAGACAAGGCAGAGTAGAGGCAGAATTTCTTTTTTCCATATATTCATCAACACTAAAGATGTGTTAATGCAAAAAGAATTCTAAAATAAAAATGACACTGAACTCTTCTTGTTCTCATATTTCGATTAAGTTGCTTAAAAAATCTGTATGACTAGATAAAAGCAGAGAGAATGACAGCAGATAAAGACCATATGGCCTATCCAGTCTGCACATCCATAAGAACTATAAAGGTCTACAATCTCATCCTCCCCCTCAGAGATCCTCTGTATTTGTTCCATGTTATTTTTTTAAATTCAGATACAGCTCTCCTCTCCATCACCTCCACTGGGAGGCTGCTTCATGCATCCACCACCCTCATTCTAGAGTTTCCTTTCAACAGGAAGAGGGCTACCTCCTGCGTATTTATACCACTGAGATATTTAAATGCCTCTACCATATTAATCCTCTCCTGCCTTTCCTCCAAAGTATATATATTGAGATCTTTACATCTGTCCCCAAATGCTTTATGATGAGAACCACAGACCACTTTAGTAGGAACCCTTTGGACAGACTCCATCCTATTTACATACTTCTGAAGGTGCGATCTCCAGAACTGTACACAGTACTCCACATGAGGTCTCACTAGATACTTGTACAAAGGCACTATTACCTCCCTTAGTCCTGCTGGCCATTCCTCTCCCTATGCACCCAAGCATCCTTTTGACTTTTTCTGTCTTCTTTTCTACCTCTTTGGCCACTTTAAGATCACCTGATATGATCACCCCCACGTCTTGCTCTTTGCTCATGCACAGAAGCCTTCATCTCATATACCAGGGGTCTCAAACTCAAATTGCTTTGAGGGCCGAATGAGGACTTGTAAAGTAACCCGGGGGCCGCATAAGACACGGGGCCTCATTTGCATAAATATTTGCATAATGTTGCATAATGAGTGCATGGATAAAGAAAGACTAGAAAATTTCTATATTACTATAATCCAGTGCCAACCGCCAGGCACATTAGGAACTACTACTAACACTGCCCATTTGGAACCCATAGCAAACCCCCCGTATCATAACAGCACTACCAGGACTCACAAAGCACCAGACCCTACCTATCAAAAGGCAACACTGCAAATATTAAATCAATACATTTCAGAGAACAATACATGACCTACTGGGAAAAGAGAACAAGTAGCAATGTCAAATAGGAATTACACAGAATACCTCAGCACTGTAGAAATAAAACTATAAATTAATTTCTTGTACTAAAGCACAGACATTAATGATGCACATTTCCCAGAGCTGACATATTCCAGTTAATAAATTCAAAATAAAGAGATATTTTTCTACCTTTTGTGCATTTTTTTTCAGTTGCAATTGCTCCAGCCACTTCTGGTTTCTTCGTGTCTTCTGCTATCTCCATCGTCTGCTGTCCATTTGTCCTTTCTTCTCTCTTCTAGTTTTTTCCATTCTCTCTCTCTACATCTGCTTTAACATACTAATCTTTCTCCTTTTGCTCTTTCCTCATTCCTATTTCATCCACTCAAATTTTACCCCTCCATCCTCAATCCCCACTTACTCTCCCAATACCTGGCCAATTGTAGATTTGTCTTCTCTGCCAGACAAAATATTTTTCCCCTCTCCATTTCACTTTCCCAGCTCCATCCCATTCTAATCCTCCCCCAACATCAGCTCCCTTCTAGTTCCAGCCCCACCCAGCATCTGCTCCTTTCTAGTCCCTGCATCAGTCCATTTCCAGTCCTATCCTAGCCTCACCATCAGCCCATTTCCAATCCTAGCCCCCCATCAGCCCATTTCCAATCCTAGCTCCCTCCCCTCACAGCCCATTTCCATTCCAAGCCCCCCTCCCCATCAGCCATTTGCAGTTCAAGCCCCCCTTCCACTCAGCCCATTTCCAGTCCTAGCAACCCCCCCAGCCCATTACCTGTCCTAGACCCCCCCAGCCCATTACCTGTCCTAGACCCCCCCAGCCCATTACCAGTCCTAGACCCCCCATAGCCCATTACCAGTCCTAACCTCCCCATAGCGCACTTCCAGTCTTACCCCCCATCACCCCATTTTCAGTCTTACCTCCCCTCATAGGCCATTACCAGTCCTAACCCCCAATCAGCCCACCTCCAGTCCTAACCCCCATCTGCCCATTTCCAGTCCTAGCCCCCACCATAGCCCATTACCAGTCATAACCCCACCCTGCCGATAGCCCACTTCCAGTCCTAACCCCCATCTGCCCATTTCCAGTCCTAGCCCCCACCATAGCCCATTACCAGTCATAACCCCCCCCCTGCCAATAGCCCACTTCCAGTCCTAACCCCCATCTGCCCATTTCCAGTCCTAGCCCCCACCATAGCCCATTACCAGTCATAACCCCCCCCTGCCAATAGCCCACTTCCAGTCCTAACCCCCATCACCCCATTTTCAGTACTACCCCCCCCAGCCCACATCAAGTCCTGCTCCCCCCCTACATCAAGTCCTGCTCCCCCCCATCAAGTCCTGCTCCCCCCTACATCAAGTCCTGCTCACCCCCCACATCAAGTCCTGCCCCCCCCCCCCACATCAAGTCCTGCTCCTCCCCCCCATCAAGTCCTGCTCCCCCCACATCAAGCCCTGCTCCCCCCCCCGCCACACATCAAGTCCTGCTCCCTCCCTCCCCCCCCCCCCCGGGAAAATTAAACTTTAAAAAAAACCCGGCTTCTGCTGCTGCTGCCGCCGCTGCCGTGGCCGGCAATAGCAGCAATATCGCAAGTCCCGCGGGCTCCCCCCCACCCGGCAGATCCCTTCCTGCTTGCCTGCCAGTTCTCCGCTTCGGCTTTCAGAGCCGCGAAGGGAGAGCTTCTCCCTCGTGACTCTGTTAAGCCCGCTGGGGCAGATGGGAAATTTCCCATCTGCCCCAGCGAGCTTAACAGAGTCGCGAGGGAGAAGTTCTCCCTTCACGGCTCTGAAAGCCGAAGCGGAGAACTGGCAGCATTGGCAGGCAAGCAGGAAGGGATCTGCCGGGTGGGGGGGAGCCCGCGGGACTTGCGATATTGCTGCTATTGCCGGCCACGGCAGCGGCGGCAGCAGCAGCAGAAGCCGGGTTTTTTTTTTCCCCCCCCAATGCTTCGCGGGCCGCACAAGGGTCTCTCGCGGGCCGCATGCGGCTCGCGGGCCGCGTGTTTGAGACCCCTGTCATATACAATACTGCTCCCTTGGGTTTTTGAAACCCAAAGGCATGACCTTGCATTTTTTTAGCAATAAATCTTAGCTGCCAAATTCTCGTTCATTCTTCAAGCTTCACTAGATCCTGCCTCATGCTATCCATACTGAAAAAAGCAGGAAATCAAGTTATCTGCTATTTTGAACATGAAAACAATTTTCACAGCTATATGTCTTATCAAATATAGCTGTGGAGGAGTGGCCTAGTGGTTGGGGCAAGGTACTTCGGGCCGGAAGGTCGGGGGTTCAAATCCCACTGGAGGACAGCAACCTTGGGCCGGAAGGACTGGGGTTTCTAGTCCCACAGGTGCTCCTTGTGGTCTTGGGCAAACCACTTAACCCTCCATAGCCCATGTTCCCTGTAAAATAGTTCTCTGTGTGCTGTGCTTTCCTGTCTAATCAATGTGTTTATACCTCAAAAATTTCCTGTCATGATTTGACAATTTCCAATCTGTAATCAAACCGCTGCTGATCGCTGGAAGTAGCGGTATACTAAATAAATAAAAATAAATAAATAAAAAAATAAAAAAAAAATATCTATAGTAGCACAAAAATAGAGTATTAGAATTCAGTTCTCAATTTATCAGTGAACAACCAAATTTAAGATTGTAGATAACATCCAGCAGTGATCTTGTCTACGCATGTTTCATATAAGCCACTGCTATATTTTTCTCTTGACCTATTTTTCTTATGCTCCTCTGGGCTTCCAAGTTTTTGATCTTGCATCATGAACTTTCCATTCACAACTATCCAGTGGATTTTTCCCTATTTATATCTCCTGTCAACTTATCTCAGTCTAGTGAATAAGTAACATGCCTCCAAATGGAGCCATGTATCAAGGCTGCCTCCGGGTGCAATTCCATAATTGCAATGTTATTGTGAATCAATGTTTGTATGAGGTCTGTCCAAAAAGAAACCAAACTTGCTAAAGAGGGCGCCAGCGAGCCAATACAGTAGATTCGCGATAATAGTGATGTGTAGTGGTGACCTTGAGCTTTAGCCTCCTACTTCCTCGATCACGGCATGTGAATTAGTTAGTAGAGTGAACTTGTCTCATGTGTCTTTTGCTATTTTTGAAACATTTCATAACAGGTGATCTTTCAGAGTGTATTTCAACTTCAGGAACAAAAAGAAGTCCACAGGGTCAAATCTGGAGAGTAGGGAGGCTATGGGACTAGAGACATCGCATGCTTCACCAAAAATTCATGGATAAGGAGCGATGAGTGATCGTGACACAGTTCGCCTTTTGCTTATCTGAGATGTGGGACAAATTTTGCAGCAACATGATGCATCTAAAGTTTTTCAGTCACAATTCTGTGACACAAGCTTTTATTGATGTCAATTTCTTCAGCAACTTCATGGACAGTTAGGCGACGATTTTCAAGAATCAAAGCACATACTCTCTTAATGTGATCATCATCCATTGACATGGAAGGCTGGCCAGTTTTGGGATAGTCTTCGGTGGATTTCTGCCCAATTTGAAACATCGGTACCATTCGAAACATTGTTTGTGACTTAAACAATCTTCTCCATAAGCTTGCTGCAACACCTGAAAAGTCTCGGTAAAAGTCAATTTCACACAGAATTACACAAAAACACATTGCTCTTCAAGATCTTTCATATTTCAACTTGCAAAAAATAGCAAAAGGCATATAAGACAAGTTAACTCTACAGCATGTAGTCCATAACTAATTCACATGGTGTGATCGAGCAAATGGGAGGCTAAAGCTCAAGATCACTACTACACATCACCATTACTGCGAGTCTGCTGAGTTGGCTCACTAGCACCCTCTTTAGCAAGTTTGGTTTCTTTTTGGACAGACCTCATATGCTACAGCTGTTGGAACTATTCGCATAGAAATGCACAAGGGCATATTTGAGGGGCTAGCTTATTGTCTCTTCTATCTCCCACCTACTTCCCCTGCTCACCAACTCTGTCACTACAGCTTTCTACCCGTGTTCGTCCCATACAGCCTTACCATTGACTGAACCTTACCCACAATCTCTGTTGCTAGTTACTGCAATCATGGATTTCAAATTCATCTCTAGGGGGTTTGTCTACTAAACCGCAGTGCAATAGTTGCAAAAGGCGTGCAGGGTAAGTCGACAACCTGCAGAGACGTTCCCAGCTTTCTCCCTGCAGATACTGAAGAGGTTTTGGACTTACCACGGAGATCCACACATATCATGGGTCTCCACGATAAGTGCATGGGTAGGACAGGAAGTGATTGGGTAGACGAAGCTCTTCCCAGTTCTGTCCTCCTCATCGCTACTTATCCACCCCCCTAAAAGCACCATTCAAGATCCCCCTCTCCAAGGTAAAATCATTGTCAGTGCCATCATCGAACTGTGCGGTGTGAAGGGGGTCGGTGCACCTCCAAACCAAGTTCAAAACCTATCTAATCGAGCTTCCCTCCCTCCTTCCTACCACCTTCATTCAATTTAAAAGTAATAATCTTGCCTAGCCAATCGGGTCCTTGACCACCTTCCTTCCCCTCTAAATATTTATCTTCTTGCTACCCAGTCGGCCTAGTGGGGTCCTATAGCCACCCCACAATCATACCTTTAATCCGTGATGGTCTAGTTGCCACAGGGAGTAGGAGTGATTATCTCTACTCTTCTCCCCCACATCGCAGCTTCTCAAAATGGCCATGATCTCACGGTGCTGCCTCCTAGCCCTAACACAATCCCCTTGAGATGGAATTCTATGCAGACACGATCAGGCCATTTTGGCACCATCCACACAAAATATTTTCACGCGGTAGCTGCCAAAAATAGGAATACCTATTTCTTGGACTGATCTAGCAGGACTCAAGGAAAGGGCATTATCTGGTAAGTAAAATGTAATCTTCCATATTATCTTGCAGATCAGTCCAGACAAGTGGAACCTACCAAAGCTATGACTCCACTGGGCAGGAAGACGACACAGCAGCTCACAAAATCTTCTCGCACCGAGGAAGATTCTCCAGGGCCACGTGCCCATGAGGGAAGGGTTAGGACAGCTGTCATAGTTGGTGATTTGATCATTAGGCATGTAGATAGCTGGGTGGCTGGTGGACATGAGGATCGCCTAGTAACATGCCTGCCTGGTGCGAAGGTAGCGGACCTCACGCACCACCTAGACAAGGTCTTAGATAGTGCTGGGGAGGAATCTGCTGTCTTGGTACATGTCAGTAACAATGACATAGGAAAATGTAGTAGAGAAGATGTGGAGGCTACATTTAGGTTTTTAGGTAGGAAGTTGAAATCCCGAACTTCCAGGGTGGCGTTCTCCGAAATGCTTCCCATTCCACGTGCAGGACCCAAAAGGCAGGCAGAACTCGGAGAAAGGAGGGGCTCTTCAAAAGCTACATTGTCCCACTGCTGATTTCTATCTGCTGCCTGCCATTGTATGTTGTTTACTGCTTGTGTCTCCTCTCCTCAGGTCTCCTGTTGCTCTCCTGCCACTCAGACTCTGGTGTCCCGCCTCCCGGACATGACGTGGACACGTGTAATGCATCTACGTCATCCTCCAGGTATCTACCAGCATTTAAAGATCCCGGGGCGGAGTTCTGCGCCAAAGGACTGCGCACAAGGAGCAAGACGTGCTCCTTGGGCGAGCTCCTTGGGGCGACCTGTGCCATCGGCTCGATCATTGTATCCTACGTTCTTGGACTCTTCTCTATCGCACTCCTTGCGACACTGTTCCTTTCTCCCAGCTCTTCATCTCTCGCGCCTGTGTTTCCTGCAGCAGACAGCTCTCCCAGTTACGCTTAGTATGGCCGCTATCCCTATCTTCTGGGGCCACCGCCCATCTCTTTGTGCCCCAACACCATCAGGTTTCACAACACGCAACCCGCACAACCTTCTTCCCTGTCATTCTTGCCAGTCTTCCCCAACCCTTCCCTCCATACTGTCCACAGCCGCTACAATAGTAACACTTTCATTCGCCCTCCTAAACTGTCGACCCTTTGCGCGAAGATTCATCTAGTTCACGACCTTCTGACTCAGCACTCCTTAGATGCACTTTTTATTACAGAATCTTGGCTTCGTAAGGGGGAAGACGCCCTCCCTCCACCAATGCCTTCCTCCGGGTTACTCTGCTTTCCACACTCCTCGTCTCTATCGATCTGGCAGTGGTGTGGCATTGATCTACAGATCCTCCCTTTCGTTTTCACTCGTCTCACCCCTCCCCCCCCCCAATATGTTTTCTCCTCCTTTATGTCCCTCCTTCATTGCACTCAGATCTCTGGGACTCCCTCCTACGTTCTTCTATCCCCACACTTGGTTATCCTGGGTGACTTCATTGTGCACCTGGACTCCCAAACAAGATCGTGTGATAGGGTCCTCATTTCACTTTTCTCCGACTTGTGCCTCACTCAACATGTAGCCTGCCCAACCCACACCCCCGGCCGTACGCTGGATCTCATTCTTAATCTTGAGTCCTCCCCCCACCTCCCTTCCTATATTCAGACTATTCCCCTCCCTTGGTCCGATCACCAGTGTTTGCTATTCTCCTTCCCCCTTCCGTCTCCCGAAACATCTAGGCCTCCCTCCTCGGAGTCTTCTTCTCAGACTCTCAAACGTCACATCACTCCACACACTCTGCAATCTTTCCCCCCAGCTAACTCTCTTTTTCCTTCAGAGTTTTCTTCCCTCTCCGTGGACCAACAGGCAGATACCTGGTCCTCTATTCTCTCTGCTACCCTTAACACTCTAGCCCCACTTCGTCCTATCACCCCTCGTTCTCCCTCTCACCACCCCTGGTAACATCCTGGCCTATACTTGCACCGTACCCATCTTCGACGCGCAGAACGCCTGTGGAGGAAGAAACCCTCTGTTGCTTCCGACACTGCGTTCCGTCAGGCACACCTTCTCTATTGTTCCATGATAACCTCAGCCAAACAATCATACTATTCTCAATTTATAGCTTCCTCCTCGAACTCCTCTAGGTGTCTCTTTCAGATCTTCAAATCCCTTTCCTCTCCTTCTACCTCCGTCTCTCCCACCTCACTCCACCCCCAGCCCCACCATCCTTGCCTCTTTTTTCGCGGACAAAGTGCGTTCCCTTAACGCCTATTTTCCCGTCTGCCCCCTCCCTCTCTCTCCTCCTCCTGATCCCTCCTCCTCCTCTGCAGTTGCCTCTTCACCCCCTTCCTGTACCTTTCCACACATCTGGCGCTCATTCTAGCCTATCACCTCCCCTGAACTTATCAAAGCTATCTACTCCTCACCAGACTACATGTCCCCTTGACCCCCTCCCTTCCTCCTGGTTGCTCAACCCTTCACTCACACTCATCCCATATGTTCTTTCTATAGTTAACTCCAGCCTCACCTCCGGTTACTTCCCTACCAGTTGGAAACACGCCATAGTTCGCCCTCTATTAAAAAAACCTACTCTTGATCCTGCCGTTCCCACCAATTGGTGGCCAGTCGCTAACCTCCCATTTCTCTCGAAAATCCTCGAGAAGCTTGTTTTCTCACAAACTTGCCACCCACCTCGACTCCAACTTTTCACTCCACCCACGCCAATCGGGATTTCGAGCCGGCCACAGCACAGAAACTATCCTCGTAGCACTGCTTTTGGAACTTCACCGCGCTCATGATCGTGGTGATCTTTCTCTCGCTGTTTCCCTGGATCTTTCCTCTGGCTTCGACATTGTTGATCACCGCACTCTTCTTGCATGTCTGTCCAATTTAGGCATTCACGGCACAGTTTTGCAGTGGTATCGATCTTCTCTCTTCTCACTCTTTTGCTGTCCACTCAGGCTCCAATGCTTCACCCTCACTCCCCTACTCTGTGGCGTCCCTCAGGGCTCTATCCTTGCCCCCCTACTCTTTAACATCTTTCATGCTAACCTTGCCCTGCTTATTCAACAAGCTGGAATTTCTGCCTATATCTATGCTGATGACATTCTCCTGGTTCACCATACCTCTTCCTCCTCTTCTGATCTTGCCCCACTCAACTCCTGTCTTGCCTCAGTTGCTTCCTGGTTTGACCAAACTTTTCGTCACGTCAACCCCACTAAATCCTCCGCTATTTGGTTCTCCTTCGGTGTCTCCTCTCCTGATCTACCACCTGTTATGTCCACTCGTCCCATCCCTCTGGTTCCCACTCTTCAGTATCTGGGTATCACCTTGGACTCCTCCCTCTCTTTTCTCTTTTCAGTGGTACATACTTCCTTTATTCACCTTCGTCGGATCAAGGCTACTCAGTCGTTTCTCCCTACTTCTTCTGTTATCACCCTTGTCCTGTCACTTGTGATCACCCGCTTAGATTATTGTAACGCTATTTTCGCAGGTCTCCCCTATTATCAGCTTTGCCGCCTCCAGTTAGTCCAAAACACAGCCGCATGCCTTATCACTCGTTCCCCTGATCATTCCCATGTCACTCCCTGCCTTTTCTCTCTTCACTGGCTTCCGGTCAAGGGTAGATTCATTTACAAACTCCTCGTTATCACACATAGGGTTCTGCACACCAGCACCCCACAGTACACTATGCACCTCCAACTGGTCCCGCATCTCCTTCGTTCTGCACATGGCAGCCGTCTTTTCCTCCGCTCTCCTTCTCAGGCCCACCTCGAACTCACCCGTCATTCCGCATTTTTCTTCCTAAGCCCCGCTCTATGGAACTCGCTCCCGCACTCCCTTCATACCGAACTATCTTTCCCTTGTTTCAGAGCTCTTCTTAAAACACACCTTTTCTGCCAGGCCTACGATTTCCCTGTTCCCGTAGATGGCCTCACTTCTCCTAGTTGTGCCCCCCACCCTTTATAATGTTGTACCCCTACAATTAGGTCACTCTACTGCTTCCCCTCTCTTTTGTTTTTTGTCTAAAAAAAGCGCAACCTCTGGCTCTGCCCCTGTCCTCTGTTTCGTTCTACTTTATCTATCCCTGTCTTATCTGCTGATGGTGTTCCTTTCTGGCTTTATTTTTCAGTAGCCGATATATTTTCTTTATTGTACACCGCCCTGACGCTCCGGCATGAGTGGTATATCAGATCTCACAAATAAAGATAAAAGATAAAGATAAAGATGGAGCTAGGCTGCTGGCATTAACCTTTAAAAAGGAGATAGAACAGCTTTTAAACTAGATAATAGGGGAGAGCCGATAGTCACCCAAGAGCGCATGGTTTGAAACAATGTATCCTTGAAGGATAATACCAAAAAAATGAAGTTATGGCACATCAGCAGAGAGGTTCCAAGACAAAGGTAGCCCAATTGCCCTTGAGTACAGAGCAGACAGACTTAAAGATTCCAAATTGGCCCTGCCTACCGATAACCAGATTAATATGAATAAAATACAGTCTCTAAAATGCTTGTATGCAAATGCTAGAAGTCTAAAAAAGAAGATGGGAGAGTTAGAATATATAGCACTAAATTAAAAGTTAGATATGATTGGTATCTCAGAGACATGGTGGAAGGAGGACCACCAATGGGACACTCTGATACCTGGGTACAAATTATATCGTAATGATAGAGCTGATCAAATTGGTGGAGGGGCTGCGCTCTATATCAGAGAGGGCATTGAGTTACAAAGGATTAAAGTTTTGCAGGAAACAAAATTTGATGTAGAATCTCTATGGATTGAAATTCCATGTAAAAAGGGGAAGGTGATGGCAGTGGAGGTGTACTATCGACCGCCTGGCCAGAATGAACAAATGGATGTTGAAATGCTCAAAGAAATCAGGGAAGCTAACAAAAGTAACAGCACAGTAATAATAATGGGTGATTTCAATTATCCCGGAATTAACTGGGTCAGTGTCACGGCAGGACATGCGAGGGAGATAAAGTTTCTAGATGAAATAAATGATTGCTTCTTGGAGCAGCCGGTTCATGAAGCGACCAGAGAGGGGAAGCCATTTTGGCCTCAGTCCTTAGTGGAACACCAGATCTGGTGCAAGAGATAAGGGTGTTGGGGCCACTTGGCAATATTGATCATAGCATGATCGCATTTGATTTAATTAATGGAGGAGGGAAGGTAAGGAAATCCACAGTACTACCTTTTAACTTTCGAAAGGGAGACTATGATAAAATGAGGAAAATAGTTAAGAAAAAACTAAAAGGAGCAGTTGCAAAGGTCAAAAACTTACACCAAGCTTGGGGGGTGTTTAAAAATACTATCTTGGAAGCCCAGACACTACCCCCCACATTATGAAACATTAAATCCATTGCAGACTTCTGAAAGAAATTAAAGACCTACCTCTTTCAAGAACACTTCGGCGCCAAGTCCCAGCTGAATTGTGAGAGCCAGAAGGGAAGGAGTTAAAACAAAGAATATCTAAAATGTATCCAAATGGCATTGTACTGCATGTACGTTGTGCGATACTATTAGCATTAGGTGTTATCAGATGACATCAGATGGTAGCAATATTTATTTATTTAATTTCTTTTATATACCGCGCTATTACTTATCAGTGTGGTGTACATTGAACAGAACAATATACTGTGCGGACGAGCGCATAGTGTTTACATTGAACAGGGATTAAAACTTGGATTTAAAAAAGGGGTAAGATTTCTACAGCTTATTTACAATGTTGTCCATGTTTTCAGGCTATATTCTATTCAGAGCTGAACATTTTGGATTGGCTATTCCTTGTCTTGCTAGGTATGTTGTTGGGAGGATCTGAATGTTTGATGTGAGTGCTCGTTGGTTGGTTTCTATAGCCAGTTTCAGGGTAGTGTCTTATGAAGAGATGATGTTTTAGAGCCTTCCTGAATTGAGTTAGGCTAGTGATGACTCGCATGTCTTTGGGAGGGCATTCCAGGCTCTGGGTGCATATATCATGAAGGCTCTATTGGATGTTGCCTTTGTGCACTTTGTCATTTCTTTTGGGATAGTCAGGGTGTTCAGCGTTGAGGATCTTCTGGTTCTGTTTGGATGTATAAAGTGGATCATCTCGATGGATGTAGGTGGGTGATTGTTTAGGGCTTTAAAGGTCAAGACTAAGATCTTGTAGAGAAGTCTAGCCTGAATGAGTAGCCAGTGAAGACTCATCAAAATTGGTGTGATGCTTTCTGTTCTCACTGCCCCCGATAAGGACTCTTGCTGCTGTGTTCATCGCAAGTTGGAGTGGGTGTAGTGTTGCCTGCGGGAGCCCATATAGTATAACATTGGCATAATCAAAGTGTGTGAGAACCAAGGCCTGGAAGATTGTTCGGAAATCGCAGGGGTCAAGAAGTGCTCTAAGATGCCGAAGTGTCCGTATTTTGTAATATATTGCTTTTACTATGATTTTATGTGTATTTTCATGTCCCCAACCTTTGGTCCAGCGTAACACCAAGGTATTGAATTGTGGATTTAGTTGTCAACTCTGCATTCTTAACTTTTAGTGAGGGTGGGGGAGTGAATTCTTGGCTCCTCGTGATGAAGAGTACATCCGTCTTGTTGTGGTTAATCCGAAGGTTTTGCGTGTGGAGCCATTCTGCAACTACATCAAAACATCTTGTTAGCAGAGCAAAATCTGGCTGGTCAATTACAAACGGCATGTATAAGAGGATATCGTCTGCGTATACTAGACAGTGGACATTGAATGATTGTATCAGAGCACAGATGGGTTGCATGTAAATATTAAACATTAATGCCGATAGTGATGATCCTTGTGGCACACCTTGTTTTTGTAGGAACGGTTCAGAGGTTGTGGTGCTGGTCCTCACACGTGTTGCCATCTATTGTATAGGTAGGATATGCACCAGTTTAGGGCGGTACCTTGTAATCCCTATTCCTTAAGATGTTCTATGAGTATCTCGTGGCTAACAGAGTCAAAGACCGCTGCAATGTCCATGAAAATGAGGGCGAAGTCCTGTCGCGCATTATTGATTCCTGAGATTAGAGAATTGAAGAGGGTAGCGAGGAGGGCTTCAACACCGTGTGCTTCCCTGAATCCATGTTGGAATGGGTCAAGTGGTGCTTCATTATCAATGTGTTAAGAAAACACACTTATCTACAGAGCACAGGAGAGAAAGCACAGTTACTTACCTGTAACAGGTGATCTCTGGGAACAGCAGGAATAAGTCTTCACATATGGGTATCGTCGGTACCGACGGAGCCTGTGCGGGAACGCTCCCCAGCGTCCAGTAAGAAAGCTTTTGGGAGCATCCCACAGCGCCTGCGCGCTGCCTTCCCGCCTTTCCCAACCGCCTCTCTCCAGTTCGAGTTTTAAAGCTGAGACAAAAAGAGAGAGAGGAAAGGAAAGATAGATAGAGAGATACAACTCCTAGGGGAGGTGGGTGGGTTGTGAAGACTTATTCCTGCTGTTCCCAGAGATCACCTGTTACAGGTAAGTAACTGTGCTATCTCCAGGAACAAGCAGGAATGAGTCTTCACATATGGGGACTCCCTAGCTGCAGATGCCAGGGGAAGACCCCAGGTTGTGTGTCCTTGAAAAGGACTCTACCTCCCCCCATGGATCTCTGGCATCCAACCAGGGTAGGAGTTGATTAGGAATGGAACAGGTGTTTGAGAACAGCCTGACCAAACGAGGCATCCCGGCAGGAGTCCTTGTCCAAACAGTAATGGGCTGTGAAGGTATGAACCGAGGCCCAGGTGGACGCTCGACAGATTTGGTCGATGGACACAGAGTTTAGATGAGCCATTGAGGCTGCCATGGCTCTCACATTGTGAGCTGTGACATGGCCCTCCAGAGAAAGGTTCCTACTCTGGTAGGCGAAAGAAATACACTGAGCAATCCAGTTGGACAGTGTTCTCTTAGAAACTGGAAGTCCTAAATGAGAAGGATCAAAAGCAACAAAGAGTTGAGAAGACTTTCTATGTTGCTGTGTTCTTTGTAAGTAAAAAGCAAGAGCTCTCTTACAATCCAAGGTATGAAGATTCCTCTCTGCACTTGATGCATGAGGTCCTGGAAAAAAGACAGGTAAATATACCTCTTGGTTTAGATGAAAAGGCGATACCACTTTATTGTTTATTGTTTATTTACATTTGATAAACCGCCCCCCATTACATCGGGGCGGTTCACAATACAAAATAAATTTGAAATAGAAAAGGAAAATGAAATTACAATAATTTGAGAGGTACAGGAGACAGGAGGAAAGGACAGCAATCGGAAGAGAGGAGCGGGGTCAGGGAAGTTTATAGAGAGACATTAAAAGCTAAGGAAAATAGATGGGTTTTAAGAAGGGAGCAAAATTTGGGGTAGGATTCTTCCAATCGGAGGGAAGTGGGAAGGGAGTTCCAGAGGGAGGGGCCCAAATAGAAAAAGGCTGATTTCCGGGTAGATTGTAAGTGAGATTTAGAGGGAGCTGGGAGGTGAAGACGGTTGACATGGATGGACCGAAGGCTGCGAGACGGAGTATGGAAGGTAAGTAAATCGGAGAGGTACTGAGGTCGGAAGAGGTAGATGGCGCGGTGTACTAATGTAAGGGTCTTGAAGGAAATCCAGAATTCGAGTGGTAGCCAGTGGAGATGTTGCAACAGCGGGGTAACATGATCGCGAGGGGAGGCGTGTAATATCATCCGGGTGGCTGTATTCTGTATTAGCTGTAATCGGTGTCGTTGACTTTGGGCATAAAGTGTGGATTGGTCCTGAGGACTACCTTATCATGATGGATCCTTGTATAAGGTGGATTAGCCACCAAAGCTTGCAATTCACTGATGCGGCGTGCTGAGGTGACTGCAATGAGAAAGATAACTTTCCAAGAAAGAAATTTCAAGGAGGTGGTGGCTAAAGGTTCAAAGGGTGGCTTCATAAGCTGGCCAAGAATCAGGTTTAAGTCCCATGCCACTGGAGGTGGTCTAATGGGAGGTTTAGTTAAAAGAAGGCCTCTCATGAATCTTGTTATAAGAGGATGAGAGGAAATAGGCTGTCCATTGAGAGGCTTGAGGGACGCTGCAATAGCACTCAAATGGACTCTTACCGAATTCGTTTTAAGACCTGCATGGGATAAATGCAGGAGATACTCTAGTAAAGAATTCAAAGGTATTGCAAGAGGGTTAAGACCCTTCTCTGAACACCAAATGGTAAATCTTTTCCATTTGAAAGCATAGGAACGTCTAGTAGAAGGCTTTCTAGAGGCATGAATAATATCTCTGACTTGCTGAGAGAGATGAAAACCTTGAAGGTCTAGGCCTTCAGCAACCAAGCCCTGAGATGAAGAGACTGGGGGTTTGGGTGCCACAACGTTCCCTCCTCCTGGGATAGGTGGTCTGGTGCAGAGCCCAAGTCCAGGGAAGGAGCTTGAGAGAGATGCAGAAGTAGAGGATACCACACTTGGCGTGGCCAATGTGGTGCTATGAGGATCATGGTTCCTCGATCTCTCTGAAGCTTGAATAGTGTTTTGGGAATTAGGGGAATGGGTGGAAATGCATAAAGGAAGTCTTGACCCCAGTGAAGGAGGAAGGCATCCTTGGCCTGAACTCCCTGACACGGAATTCTGGAACAGAACCGGGGAAGTTTGGCATTCCATGGACTTGCAAAGAGGTCTATGTCCGGGGTTCCCCAAATTTGAAAAATCCTGGCTACCTGGTCCATGAGGAGGGACCACTCGTGTGGAAGCAGAACTCGACTGAGTCTGTCTGCCCAAGAGTTTTGAACGCCTGGAAGATATACTGCCAGAAGATGAATGTGATGCTCTCTGGCGAAGGCCCACAGTCGCAAAGCTTCATTGCAAAGCGACAGAGAGCCAGTCCCATCCTGCTTGTTTACATAGAACATGGCTACTTGGTTGTCCGTATGGATGAGGACTGTCCTGTAGCTGAGCAGGGAATGGAACACTCTGAGAGCTAAGAATATTGCTCTGAGTTCCAAGAGATTGATATGCAGAGAAGTCTCCTGTGGAGACCAGATGCCCTGGGTGGAGAGATCCTGCAGATGAGCTCCCCAACCCATTGGAGAAGCATCTGTTGTAAGAGTTGCTTGGGGTAGTGACTGCTGAAAAGGGGACCCCAGCAACAGATTTGGAGAGGACTTCCACCACTGGAGAGACCAAAAAAGGCGACTGGAGTTTGCTATTTTGTCTGACAGGCAACCTGATGCCTGAGTCCATTGGGTGGACATTGAGCTGCCCTCATGTGAAGGCGAGCATATGGAACCATGTGCACGGTAGATGCCATGTGGCCTAAGAGTTGTAACATCTCTCGAGCAGTTAAATGGGACTTTAACTGTATCTGGGAGGCTAACTGTACTAAGCGTAGGCAACGGGCCTGAGGAAGATAGGCCCTTGCAGTTGTGGTATCCAGCAAGGCCCCTATAAACTCCAGAGACTGAGTAGGGGTGAGATTTGATTTTGGGATGTTTATTACTAGTCCCAAATACTGGAGAACACGCATTGTGCAGATTAGACAATTCTGGGCCTCTGACTGGGATGGAGCTCGAATGAGCCAGTCGTCCAGGTAAGGGAAGACAAATATTCCTAGAGTGTGTAGAAATGCAGCTACTAATGCCATGCATTTTGTGAACACCCTTGGTGCAGAGGCCAGACCGAATGGAAGCAACCTGTATTGGTAGTGCTTTCCCTGAAAAAGGAACCGAAGGAACCTTCTGTGTGTTGGATGGATGAGGACATGGGTGTACGCATCCTTGAGATCTGGAGAACAAAGCCAGTCCTGACTCTGAAGGTATGGAAGCAGAGCACCGAGAGAAATCATCTTGAATTTCTCTTTGAATAGAAACTTGTTCAATTCTCTGAGATCTAATATGGGTCTGTAGCCCCCTGTTTTCTTTGGGATAAGAAAATAAGGGGAGTAGAACCCTGAGCCCTGTTGAAGAAGAGGTACTTCTTCTATTGCCCCTTGGGCAAGAAGGGTGGCAATCTCCTGACCCAGAAGGTTGAGGAGAGATGTTGGAGAATTGAACTGTTACACCATGGTGCGAGGAGGAAGGCTTAAGAAATGAAGCTTGCACCCTTCCCTTATGATGGAGAGGGTCCATTGCTCTGCTGTGATTTGTTCCCATCTGGGAGCAAAGTAAGCCAACCCTTCCATGAATGGTGAGGGGCTCTGGTTCTTCCAGAGCTAGAAAGGCTAAGTTCTCTAGTTGCAAGTCAAAGGTCCTGAGGAGGCTGAGGCTGCTGGGCCGTGGAAGGCCTAGCAGCCTTTGACTTGGCCTGTTTAGGTGGTTGCTGACGTTTTGCAGCAAAACGACCTGCAGAAGATGTCTGCTGACCATAAGCTGGATAATATCTTCCCTTTTTAGAAAAAGATGTCTTTTTGAACAATCTTTTCTTAGCAGGAGCAGAGGTGGACTTTGAAAGTCGATCCAAAGCGGAGTTCTCAGCATCCATCTGAGTGGCCTTTGCTTGCCAATCCTTGCCAAAAAGGTTTTCACCTGTACAAGGAAGATTTCCTAATTCATCTTGGACCCAGGGTTCCAAATCAGAAGCTTGTAGCCAAGAAATTCTGCGTGCACCTATGGCAATAGCCGAGGCTCTGCTTACACACTCAAAAGAGTCAAAGGCTGCACGGTTGGAAAATTTGGAAACATCCTGGGCATTTTTGAGCCAAGTGAGAAACTCCTGCCTTTTATCTTCTGAAATAAAAGGAGTTAAAGTCCGCAGATGATCTGTGACTTCCTTTAGAAACATCCCTATATAGAGACTATAGGAGTTGATTCTGGCAGCTAGCATAGAAGCTTGAAATACCCTACGGCCAAAAGCATCTAGGGTCCTGCATGCACGTCCTGGAGGATTAGATGAGTGTCTTTTTGCACTCTTTATCTTTCTCATGGCAGACTCTACCACAATAGAGTGGTGAGGAAGCTGAGTCTTATGAAAGCCAGGACAAGGAGGGACACGATACATGGTGTCTAACCTGCGAGAATGAGGAGAGGTAGTAAGAGGTGTCTCCCACATGCTCAACATGAGATCATACAAAATCTCATGAACAGGTAAAGTAGCTGTCTCTTTAGGAGCCTTAGGATATTGTAGAATATCCAGCTGCTTGGCTGTAGGCTCTGACTCAGGGGCCACTGTGATGGAGAGGCCCCTAGCCACCTCCCTAATGAAGTCTTGAAAAGACAAGTCTTCTGGAGGAGACATTCTTCGTTTAGGAGAAGAAGACTCCTGAGGAAGAAGTATCGATGCCTCGACAGATCCTTCGGACTCGTCAGAGTCTTCGGAGGAATCGAAGTATCGCCTGTCTGGATGCTCCTGTAAAGCCCGATATGCGTATCGAGTGGGATTGACATCGTGAGTAACCGGTACCGGTTCGGTACCGATGGGCATCATAGGACAGGGTACCGTTGCAGTCAACACCGAAGCCGATGCCGATGCAATCGGTACCGGCACCGGGAATGATGCCGGTGCCGGAGCCGGTACCAGCAACGGGGATTGTTGCGGTACCGGAGGTGTGGCAGCCTGCATGAATGCCGTCAGGGTGCGCTGCATGGTCAGAATCTTCTGATCCATCGACGCCACCAAAGTCTGGATGTCGGTACCAGTGGGAGCCACCGGTACCCCAGAACACGGCAACAGGTGATCGGTCGAGGCCGAGCCATCGATGTCAACCTGTGACCCCATAGAGAATGCTTTGGAAGCCGGAACTTCCCGCCGGGGTAACTTTGCCGGTGCGGAGTCCTCGAGGACAAGCCCGGAGGCATCTCGATGCTTAGAGGGAGATTTGCCCTTCGAGGACCGGCTAGATTTATGCTTGGTTACCTGAGATCCATGGGAGGAAGAAGCAGCCCTGGAAGACATCGATGCCACCGAAGCTGCATCAGAGGGAAACAGGGTACTGAGCTTGGCTGCTCGGTTCTGCCGACCTCTTTTAGACATCATGGTACAGGACACACAATCCGTGATGGAATGGTCAGGACCCAAACATTTTAGACACCAATCATGGGTGTCGGTGACAGAAATAGTACCGCCACATTTTGTGCACTTTTTAAACCTGGAGGCTGGCTTCTCCATGAGGAGAAAATTTTTAGGCCTAAGGCCCAAAAACTAAAATGTACAGTGAAGAAAGTATAAGGTGGTTTTTTTTTGTTTTTTTTTAAAGAAAGACAAGAAAAGACCGGCGGTACCGGTCCGACGTCGAAGAAGGTAGACGCGACACAAAAGCTTTCTTACTGGACGCTGGGGAGCGTTCCCGCGCAGGCTCCGTCGGTACCGACGATACCCATATGTGAAGACTCATTCCTGCTTGTTCCTGGAGATAGACATTTAGCATGGTTATGTCAGTTTGACATGGGGCCTACTGAGGCCTAGTGTGGAAACTGTCAGAATACCAGAGAACTAAGAAGATATATTTTCTATAATTTATTAAAAATAAGGGATAGAAAAACAGACAAGGTGAAAGTTGAATATGTTGGGAAAAAGGTCAACTAACAAGGAATAAATCTGAAAAAGGCCTGAGCACATGTTCATGCACAAGGCCATAAGGGTCACAGGTCAGCTGGAATAGAAGTGCAGATATGACAGGACAAAGAAAGGAATGAAAGAAAATCCAGATGCCTGGAATCGAAAACAAAGGGACTATTTGGAAAGAAAACTATATAACAGGACAGAACTTTTAAAAGATTGGAAATTTTGCACCCCATCTTCTGAAGGAGGTGGTTTTTAAATTCCCACTGTATGTTTGCTTGTGAGTGGGTATGTGCCTGATGTCTGTGTGAAAGTCTATCTTTGAGTGTAGCTAGGAATCTCACACTGTCATATATCTTTCTCTTTCACTGTGCTAGGATCTGTCTATGGACAAGAAAATCTCTAATTACTTTATAGCTGTAAGTGAAGGGTGAAGGAATTCTCCAAGTTACTTTGTATATAGTTAGTTTGGTTTGCGTTACCTATATGCTTGTTTCTGTGATGTATAAGGAATAAAGGATTTTATTTGTAAGAAGAATCTGTGAGAATTTTGTGCTACGTACGAGTATAATCTGCATGAGGTGTGATTTATGGGGAGGAGGTGGTAAGCTCTCCCTGTATGTGTATGTAAGGTTTTTGTTTGTTTTCCCTCTTGCACGGAGGAGGAGGGGTGGCAATCCGCCTGGCCAACGGACTGCACCCCCCCCTGGTTCCGTACAGAATGTAAAGCAACATGACCTTTCACAAACAAACAGGATCTTTCCCACCCCCACCTCCATGAAGCTCTCCCCCACCCCCCCAGAATCTCCAACCCACCTTCCTCGAGCCTATACCAATTGTGTAAATAGTTCTGATGTCTTATTTTAAACTTATGGAACTTGTAAATAAGGCAATAAATCAAAGGTTGTCATATCTCCCAACTATATATTTAATTCATTGTATATGCCCTTCTTTTTTACATTTCTATATCCTCCAGTTGTATTTAAAATGTTCATTGAATTCACTCAGTTATATGTAAACCATTTTGACTGGTAGAAGAACAGCATATCAAGAATTGTTAAGTAAATAGAAACCAGTGGACAAAAAAAACAAAGTTTAAAAAAAAGGAAGAAGGGGATCCAAGGATACCAAGGGGACAGCAGGAGGGAATGGGGCCTGGGCCTAACTTACTGGCCCCCCTTCAGGGGCCCAAAAGGTCCAGCTGCTCCTCCAAGCCCATTAAGTACTAGTAACTCGTGGAAAACTGTGCTGGATCCTGGTCAGCTATCAGCTAAAGAGTCAAAGGTGTACTTTTGCTCGAAGCTCTGAAGGGTTCTCCAGGCTCAATCCAAAGTCTCAACACAGAGATGCGGGCAAGGACTGCTGGGCCTATCACACTTCAGTTCACGCACATCTTACCACTTGGCTCAAGGAAGACAATACTGACTTCTCTCAGTGTGACACTAGTGCTTTATATTTCCAGATGACATCATGGAAAGTTGTTCAAGTCTGCCTCCTCCTGCTGGCAAGGGGGCATAACTCACTCATCTAGAATGGTCTAGAAGGATAAGGAAGCTGTATTTTTGAACACAGGGGCCATGACTGCAGACTGGCTCAGTTTTGCTCCTACAGCAGAGCATGTCCTTCCCACCACACACACATCCTTCATACGTGTTAGATGGGTAGTCTATTCATTTTTAAATAAATAATTCCTCCAAATTGGCTCTTTCTTTGATTGGATGGAAGAGCCTGGGTTCCCCTGCCACCCTACGGCTCCCTAATCATTCTCCCACCAGCTCTTTCGTCATTCAGGTGTTGTGGCCGATACGCTCACATGAAGTCTTCAAAATTCTGAAGGGAAATTATACACATCTTTTTGTTTAAGCAAGCACAAACAGATGCATATACAGATGGACAGACCAACAGATCAACCCTCCACAACAGGTGCTATCACTGTCTTAAAACAAACATTCCTAATACAGCATGTGATAGAAATGAACAAAATACAGCATTTCAAAGTAGCCAGGAGGAATTTCTCTTACCTACTAAAATCTGGAGCTGATGCAATAAAGTGTGCTAAACTCAACGCACCTTTTATACAAAGTCGTCCATTTTAGACTGAGAAGATCCAGGGGGGAGGGCTAAAGGTTTTACAGAGAGCAGAGGAATTCAGACACTCTCTCTCTCAACCCTGTCCTGATGTACCCCCTAGCCCAGGGGTCTCAAACTCAAATTGCTTTGAGGGCCAAATGAGGACTTGTAGAGTAACCCGGGGGCCGCACAAGACGCAGGCCTCATTTGCATAATGGCATCATTTGCATAAGGGCATCATTTGCATAAATATTTGCATATACACTAACTTTTAGTAAACATGCAGAACATACACCATCACCAAACAAGGAATCACAATTTAGAAACAGGAAGACAATTAAACTGGGAACCCCAAAAGCCAAACTTAGAATGTACAACACTGTAGAAATAAAACTATAAATTGATTTCCTCTTGTATGTAAGGGAACAATCATGGAGAATGGGCCCCTGGGCCTGTGTCCACTCCCATATCTTTTCTGGTCACATGGAGGGGGATGCTCTCACCTTTGTGGCTCGAATCTCTGGCCCTGTGTTCATTCTCTGCTTGAAAACCCTAAGGAGGGGATTTCCTAGCTCTCTGTTCTCTCTGTTCCTGATGTCTGGAGAGAGAAATCTTTTGGTTCTGTGCAGTTTCTCTCCTTCAAGGTCCTGGGGGGAGGATTCTTCTGCCCCATGTTCCTTCTCTGCTTATGTTGATCCTATACTCACGATCTTCCTTTTATGCTGTTCAAAGGGTGGCATCCAGCTTTATGCTCGCTTTATTCTTCTGTGAGGAGAGGATCTCTGGTTCCTTCATTCATCCTGTCTCTTTTTGGGTCCCAGGGAAGGGATCCCTGGCCCTGTGTTACTACATTCTCTGTTTCTGGGATTTGGGAATGACATCTCTGGCTAGTTGCTTGCTTTTTCTCTACTTCAGGAGCAATGGGAGAGGATCCCCAAGTCTTGCACTGATGATATGACCAAAGAGCTCATGTGCACTCTGGCCATTTTTACACCAGCTGTTGCACAAGCCTTTTATTTTGATGTTTATAGACTCTCCTACCTTTTTTCTTAAAACTGTGTTTTTTCTTTTATTTTCCAAAATGATGAGCTCACTATTAGTTGCATGAACAGACAGATGGGTCTATGAACCAATGGCAAACTCACACAGACAACATAGTCAGCCACAGAGAAATTTGAGTAGTGTCAGTTTTTCACCCGGGACTATTATTTTTTTAAAACATAGCCACTATTGGCAGCAGTCAGTCCCTGATCCCAATGCCAACAGTATTAAGCGTCCCGCGGCCCCTCTGCCTGCTCTGAGTCCTCTCCTCCCTGCAGCATCAGCTCAAAAAGTGGCGGCTTTCAGAGCCGCGAAGAGAGAGAGTTTCTCTCGCGCGGTTCTGAAGAGCAGCGAGTCTTC
Source organism: Ichthyophis bannanicus (assembly GCA_033557465.1). Lineage (NCBI taxonomy): Eukaryota > Metazoa > Chordata > Amphibia > Gymnophiona > Ichthyophiidae > Ichthyophis > Ichthyophis bannanicus. The sequence goes on along the minus strand of CM066042.1, from coordinate 239,640,380 downwards.
AGAACCGCGCGAGAGAAACTCTCTCTCTTCGCGGCTCTGAAAGCCGCCACTTTTTGAGCTGATGCTGCAGGGAGGAGAGGACTCAGAGCAGGCAGAGGGGCCGCGGGACGCCTAATACTGCGGCGGCAAGTTTGGATTTTTTTTTTTTTTTTAGACACCGGTAAGTGCTTCGCGGGCCGCACAAGATGCTCTCGCGGGCCGCATGCGGCCCGCGGGCCGCGTGTTTGAGACCCCTGCCCTAGCCAGTCAGATTTTCAGGATATCCACAATAAATATGCACGAGAGAGATTTGCATGCAGTAGAGAGAGATTTGCAAGTACATTTTCTCATGTACATTCATTAGGGGTGTACTAAAAATCTGACTGGCTAGGGGGTACACCAGGACAGGGCTGAACATAAGTTAGACCAGTTGTTCTCAAGTCTGAACAGAAAATAGCAAGAATAACTTCAAAGGGATAATTTCATTAAGGATTTCTTGCATGTATATGCCTTTATACGTGCACAAAATGTCTTATGAGATTGCAACATGCATGCAAGTCCATGCTATGACAAGTAGCACAAACAAGTACACTTTGACAAGTAGTACTTACATGCACATGAAGCAAATGTAGGCTTGTTTGGAGAAGTAGTTTGGGAAGAGTGCTGGTGGATTCATGAAGTATGTACAAAGGTTATAAAATACTTCAGCCACGTACATTTAATATCCACTCCCGAGCTGATGTAAATGAATGTGGCGGCATTTTAATGTCTGTCTCTCTTAATAAAATGGGCTTAAAACAGGCATCTAGTAAGTCTCACAACCCTATGACATCATCCTTTTCTGATACTGCACACAATACACTATGGGGGTTATTCTGTGCCACGAATAGCCGGAATGGACAGCCCAACAGGACATCCATCCCCGCTATTCGTACCTTCACCCGCCTGCGACTAACTTCCCCGCCGGCTGTGGAGAAAAAGGGGGTAGGGAAGGGGCAGCTCGAGGGCGGAATCTGGCCAGTCGCTAGCCCTGGACGTACAGGGCCGATTCTAATGTCGGCCCTGTACATCCAGGACCGACGACTTATACGAGAAGTTATTCCACCTCTAAGGTGGAATAACTTCCCCGTATGTCATTTTGCGGTGGGCACAGCACTTGCAGTGGGTAGGGGAGGCCTGAAGGCAGTCCCCGCAGCCCGACCCTGGCCTTTGGAGGCCAGATCGGGGGTCGGGCTGCGGGGAATGAGGTCCTGCAGTCTGGTGGCCAGCATCGTGGCTTTTCAATGGAGCTGCGGTGCCATGACAACATGACGCCATGGCACCGCGGTTCCATTGAGGAGCCATGACTGAGTTAGCCAGGGATAGTCCTGCACGTGCAGACCAGACTGAATCGCAGTCCCAGCCTGCACGTGCAGGAATGTTCGCGATTCTGATCCTGCAGGGCTAGCAGTGCCCCGCGGGATCAGAATCGCAATCCCCTCTGTGCGTCCGGGTCAGAATCAGGCCCTATGTATAATAAAGGTTTCTCCCATTTTGTGTCTATGAGAAAACTGCTTAATTAAACGAATGTCAAACTCATTTCATGTTGGAGCGCACTGTAAAAAATTTACTGTAAGTAGGCCAAACAGAAGGGAATATTGATTTCCATAATTTTCATACATATGTATATTGTAAATTGTTATTTCAATTTTTTTTAAAGTAACGCCATTTTCTAACATTTTTGTTTGTCTAATTGTTCTTTATGGATAGAGAAGGAATTGTAGTGGTTAATGCTGGGAAGAGAGGAGAGTGATAAAGATTAGCAGAGTGGGAAGACATCTGAGGGATGGGGAGAGAATCTCAGAGAACAGAAGTGGAGATGGAATCTTGGATGAAAGGGGCAGAGGATTAAGCAATGAAAGGAAAGATGGGGGAAATCAAGGAGCAGAGGAAGAGGAAGAAGAATAAATTAGACTTACCTGCTAATTGTTGTTCCTTGAGGAACTCCAGTCCAGTCCCGGAACCTCTGGGGATGTAACAGAGCAGTAAATATCAACCACGGGAGGGACCTGTGAGACCAGTCTAAAGCACCGCTGATCCAAACCGGACATCCCCTGCCGCCTGCACATCCAGACGGTAATACTTGACAAAGGAATTCAATTCAACGGCACAATGGGTAAAAGTACTAAAATCAGACCTCAGCCCTTTCCTCGCCAAACTAATAGGAGCATCCTTCACGTCAGGGATATTCCCACAGAACCTGAAACAAACCTCAATAAGACCCCTACTAAAGAACAAAAAGCTCGACCCCACAAAGATGGATTCTTACAGGCCTGTATTGAGCATCCCGCTCCTAGCTAAAATCATGGAAAAAACAGTCCAACAGCAACTAACCCATCACATCGAAAGCAACGCTCCCCTTGATTACTGCCAACATGGCTTCAGAGAGTCCCATGGAGTTGATACCCTTCTGACTACATTATTCAATTCCCTTACCATCAGGCTCGATAACATCAGGAAGGGTTTCGCCCTTATCTTTCTGGACATCGCAGCCGCCTTCGACTCGGTAGACCACAAGATACTCCTATCTCGCCTCGCCGAGAAGGGCATCCATGGCAACGCTCTAGCATGGTGCGCCTCATACCTGAGTAACAGATGGCAACATGTCCGCTCCGGCTCCTCATTATCAGACCCTTTCCCACTAGAAAAAGGCGTTCCGCAAGGTTCATCCCTCTCAGCCCTATTATTCAATATCTATATGCAGCCCATCCGCAGCCTTATCCGGTCCTTTAACATCAACTGCCTAGTATATGCTGACGATGTCCTAATGTTCACCCCAATAGACACAGACCATCCAAACCTTGACCAGCTCTCCTCTTGCTTCAATGCCGTCATAGACTGGCTACACAACCAAATGCTCAGAATAAACCTAAAAAAGACAGACGTCTTATTCATTGGAAGAGACCAGTCATTCACTCCCCCCTCATCAATCAAGGTGAACAACGCTGAACTCATCTCCAAGACAACGATCAAATACTTAGGCATAACACTTGATCAGCACCTGGACATGCATGCTCATATAGACAATACCATCAGGACAATGTACCATAAATTACGGACACTACGCCTCATAAAGAACACTCTGGAACCAAATGACTTCAGAACAGTCTTCCAGGCCATAATCATGCCCCACTTTGATTACGCCAATTCCATCCTACTTGGCCTCCCAAAGAGCTCGATAAACCCCTTGCAGCTTGCGATGAACACCGCAGCTAGAACCCTCTATGGAGCGTCTCGCAGAGACCATATCACCCCTATTCTGAAGAGCCTTCACTGGCTCCCCGTCCAATACAGGATCACATTCAAGATCCTAACCATGACCTTCAAAGCAGTCAACTGTATCACCGCAACTACCCTGTCAGAGCTGATTCAACCTACACCAGACAACAGATTAAGAAGAGCCACATCCTGCAATACCATCCTCCTTCCAAAAGCCATCACAAAATGCAACAAATCCACTAGAAAGCGTGCCTTTGCCTTGTTTGCCCCCTCATGCTGGAACTCCCTCCCAACAGAAATCCGGACCATAAACAACCTCCCCCAGTTCAGAAAAGCCCTCAAACAGCACCTATTTATACAACACTTTTTTAACTCCGACAGCATCACCTAGACAGTATGCCATGACCCTACAGTTTCTCAATCCAACACCGCCTAACCAATCTCCTATGATAACTCTCCACCTCATCCAACCATCCCCTTTAGGGCCTGTATCATAAACTCAGCTATGATGCAATCCCCTTTTGTATATAATGTATAAAGTTCACCTGTTATCCATGTTTAAATTCCCTGTTTTATGTAAGTTCAATGTATGGCTGTTCCACATTGTACAAACTTGTTCCTTGTAAACCGCGCTGATGCCGAATAGTGTGGTATAGAAAAACATTAAATAAATAAATAAAAACATTAAATAAATAAAGACGACCAAGTCACTGCCCTGCAAATATCCACTGCCGGCACCAGACAGTATTCCACCCAGGAAGCCGCCTGCACCCTAGTCGAGTGTGCCCTCAGACCTTCCAGCACCACCTTACCTTTCAAAATATAAGCCGCTGCAATGGCCTCTTTTAGCCACCTGGAAATAAAAGACTTAGTTGCAGCTTCTCCTCTTCTAGGTCCTCCAAACACCACAAACAACCTGTCTGACTTACGGAAGGAGGCTGTACCGCGGAGGTACTTCTTGAGTGTCCGACGAACATCCAGGAGACGCAATTTCCCCCCAGCCGTCGCTTTCGCATCTTCATTGAATACCAGTAACGAAACCGCCTGGTTGAAGTGAAAGACAGAAACCACCTTAGGCAAGAAGGTGGGTACCAGGCGCAAGACCACCTTTTGATCAGAGAAAGAAAGGAAAGGCTCCTTACAAGACAACGCCTGCAACTCCGAAATCCTACGAGCCGAGCAAATGGCCACCAAAAACACCGTTTTTAACGCCAGATCCTTCAACGAAGCCTTAGCCAACGGCTCAAACAGCTTTTTAACCAATGCTTCCAGCACCAGATTCAAGTCCCATGAGGGAATCGTGAACCTGCGTGGCAGCCGAATGAGCAACACGGCTCTTAGAAACCTTTTAACATCCACGTGCGCCCTCCAACGCCTCACTTTGAATCTTACCTCGATAACAAGAAAACGCTGCTAGCTGAACTCGCAAGAAACTGGCCGCCAAACCTTTCACTAACCCATCCTGCAGGAATGAAAGCATCTGCAAAATAGATGCCGCCAAAGGCTGCACCTGTCTTTCTGCACACCATGCTTCAAAAATGCACCAGACTCACACATACGCTAATGATGTAGATCTCCATCTGGCCTTCAACAGCATAGAAATAACTGCTGCCGAAATCCCTTGGCTCTCATCCTTGCCCTTTCAAGAGCCAAGCCGTAAGCGAGAACCGACTCACCTGCGGCATGTGGAGCGGCCCCTGAATCAACAGATCCTCCCGTGAAGGCAGCCGCTATGGCCTGTCTACCAGAAGTTGAACTAGATCCGCATACCATGATCTTCTTGGCCAGTCCGGCGCAATGAGAATCACCAGACCCTGGTGAACCTCTATGCGCTGAACCACACGCCCTATCAGGGTCCATGGGGGGGAACACATATACCTGACCTTCGACTGGCCACCTTTGCATCAGAGCATCGAGACCTTCCGACATTCTTTCTCGCCTTCTGCTGAAAAACCGTGAGGTCTTTGCCGACTCGAACATCGCCATCAGATCCATAACTGGCGTTCCCCAGTGCCTTGTAATTAGTGCAAACACGTCCAGGTGAAGCACCCACTCTCCTGGATCTACCTTGAAGCGACTCAAAAAATCCGCCTCTACATTGTCCACACCTGCCACATGCTGAGCCGACAGAGCAAGCAGGTTTCGTTCGGCCCAATCCAAAAGCTGACCTGCTTCTGACTCTAAGGCCGCACTTCCCGTGCCTCCCTGCCAATTGATGTAGGCCACCGTGGTCGCATTGTCGGAAAGCACCCAAATCGCTGCATCTCTCAGCCACGATCGAAACGCTTGGAGAGCTAAGGTCACTATCCTCATTTCCAGTCTGTTGATGGACCACTCTTCTTCTAGCGACGTCCAGAGATCCTGTGCAAAATGTCCTTCGAAATGCGCCCCCCCAGCCCGTTAGACTGGTATCTGTTGTTAATGGCCTCCAGGCCGGGGTCTCCAATGGCATTCCCTTCTCCAGGTTCCCTGGAAGTAACCACCAATGAAGCTTCTGACTCACCTCTGGTGGACAGAGGAGCCGTTGAGACAGCGAGTCTGTTTGATGTGACCACTGCCATAGCAGAGCCCTCTGCAATGGCTCATGTGAGCTCTGGCCCATGGCACTAACTCGAGCATGGCCGCCATTGTTCCGAGTAACTGCAAATACTGGCAAGCTGTGGGAGCCCTCTCGACCAGAAAGCTGCGCACGAATTTCCTCTGCCCCTGCGCTCGCAGAACCGAAAGAAATACTCTCCCCTGAGCTGTATTGAAGTGAGCCCCCAGATATTCTAAACTCTGCGACGGAACTAACCTGCTCTTGGCCAGGTTGACCATCCAACCCAGGCTCTAAAGCAGCTGCACTACTCGGGCTGTGGCCGACTCGCTCTCGGCTCCTTGATTTTGCTCGAATCAACCAGTCGTCCAAATAGGGGTGTACCAACACTCCTTTTCGGAGAGCCGCCGCCACTACCACCATTATCTTGGTGAAGGTCCTGCGCGTACTGGCTAAGCCAAACGGCAATGCCTGGAATTGAAAATGTCCCATGGGTACCACAAACCAAAGAAATTGCTGATGTTCCTGCTGAATTGGAATGTGCAGATAAGCCTCCATTAGGTCCAGTGAAGTAAGGAGCTCTCCCTCCCTTACAGCCACTATCACCGAATGAAGAGTCTCAATATGGAAATGAGTTACGCGAAGACAATGATTTACCCTTTTTAGGATGCACCCACACTGCTCCAGCGGCACCGGCACCACTGCCTTGAGCTGCAGTAGCCTGTCTAATGTTTCCTGAACCGCTACTCTTTTTAGTTGTGCTTTGCAAGGGGACTGAACAAACGAGCTTGCCACTGGAACTCCAGAGCATAACCCTCTCGCACGACTTCCAACAACCACTGGTCCGACGTGATTTGGACCCAGGCAGAATAAAAGTCCCGTAACCACCCTCCTACAGGCTCGTCTCCCACCTGAGTCCCCCTCATCTCAATGTGTCTTCCGAAAATTTGAGGACAAGGTCGCCGTGAACCCTCTGCCTGCGCCCCCGAAAACCTCAAAAACCCAGATTCCGCACTGGAAATCTGCCCAAAACGGGGTAAACAAAACCTCCGAAATTCTCTCTGTCCCCCCTTGGGACCTGGACTAGGTCGGCCCTGCTTTGGCTTATCCTCAGGCAAACGACCTCCCTTGGATTCCCCAAGGTCTCTGACTAACGTCCAAATCCTCTCCAAACAAAAGCTTTCCCCTAAAGGGAAGCTTGCTCAGGCGAGCCTTAGAAGAACCATCCGCTGACCAGTTGCGCAACCATAAGTATTGCTGAGCTGCCACCACCGAAGCCATACTCTTTGAAAGATCTGGGATAAGATCATAATGGATGTCCGCTAAATAGGCGGCCCCCAACTCCAAACAGGCTACCTCCTCGACCTGTTCTCCCATTTGATCAACCTGTAGCCGCTGCAACCAACAGAGACAGGCTCTAGCTACCCACACACCGGATATAGAGGCCTGCATTGACAGGGCACTGATGTAAAAAACCTGTTTCAACAACGTATCTAATTTCCTATCCTGACTATCCTTGAGGGCCGCACTGCCCTCAACCGGAATCGTCGTCTTCTTGGTAACAGCCAACACAGCTGAATCGATCTTTGGAGAATGAAAGAGCTCTCTATCCTGGTCTGACAAAGGATAGAGTTGGGCTATTGCTCTAGACCCCTTAAGGCCCGCCTCAGGCAGATTCCATTCCTCCTGAATCATGTCCCACACCACTCTGTGCATCGGAAACACCCTTTGTGTAGTACGCACGGCCTGTAACAATGGGTCTTCTAATGTCTCATCTGCTGCCGGAACAGCAGAAGGCATGTTCACAGCCTTGAGTGTTTCAGCAATAAGCAATGGTAACTCCTCTCGCCTAAACACCCTGATCATGCTAGCCTGCTGCTCAGGATCAGGCAGTTCACCTTCTTCTAACTCCTCTAATGAATCATCATCGAGATCCCTTTCCACAGATTCTAGACAGTCTAGAGGCGTTGAACTCTCAAGCCCCTCCTCCAATACCTTTCTCTTCTTTGCAGGGGTACCGCCAGCTCCCATATTAAATTGGAGCCCCCGGGCGTTTATCTCCACATTCCCTGGTGGGAGGGGGTACCACCCCCGGCTGTAGCAGAGAGAAAGTCTGATGAAGCAAAAGAAAGAAATCCGGAGGGACTATGGATGGCCCAAGCGCCTGACCCTATACTTGCTGAGGCGCTGGTCCCAGTGCCATGGACGGCCCAGCTGTCAGATCCGGGAGGGGTAGTGCAGGAGATAGAGCAGAGGGTAGGGCCTCCGTCTGCCCCTGAGGACCTGTCTTCTGTTCTTCAGCCCCTTCTTCTAGTGCATGCTCCATCAAAGCCGCCTCCTGAGTGCAGCCTCTGCACACCCCCATGTCGGAAACTGTGCCTCACCTAGTGCCACAAACTAAGCACTGGAGCTAGCATGCCTGCTCGGCCTCAAAGCCCAATCTACTCACTGAACAAGAAACACCACCACAGGAGAGCCAGCCACTTCTAATGCCTGCAGAAACGAGAACAACCCTGTTTCTTTTTTTTTTTTTTTCAAAAACTCAGCTGCCCAGCCTAATCAATAGTGCCTCAGACCAAAATGGGGCTCAAAAACCCTTCGGGCAACAATCCACAATCTCTAAACCGGCCTGTGAAGAAAAGAAAACAAAATGCCGCCGATCGCGGTTCTCACGCAAACCCATGCGGCCCGGCATGCTCTAAACACTCACAGCCTTTACTTGAGCGCCCCCGCTATCTTATTTCGCTATGGCCTAACAGAAAACCAGCAGAGCCGAAGAAAAAAACGTCCGAAGCTTACCGCAATGCTCTCACAGGACTTCTGCCACCTCGATCGGTACTCAGCCGTACATGCGGCTTCGGCACCAGGAGAGGAGAGAGACATAGCACCACTCAAAACAGAGTTCTGAATCCTCCTGCTCAGGGAACTCGTCGGCTGTACCTGCTACCTGCTCCTCACCCGTCAATGTGGGATCAGGAGCAGGGAGGCTACCTCTTCGTGAGTGAGGGGGAGGGAGGCGGGGGAAAGGAGGCAAGGGGAAGAAGGAGGTAAAAACCAGTCCTCTGCAGCCCTCAAAATACACACTCTCCGACCCCCCCCCCCTGCAAACCTGTACTAACATTTAACCTCTAAACTACCAAACTGAAGACTCTTCTTAGTTGTTGAGTGAGCCCAGGACCCCAGGCTCACCACCTTCTCCAGCTGCTTGGAGACTAAAAATACTGGAGGAGAGAGGCGGTCCTTGCCTACTTATTCCAGTGTCATCAAAAGAGATGACGTGTTCAGTCTCCAAAGCTGCTGGAGGAGGTGCTAAACCCAGAGGTTCCGGGACTGGACTGGAGGGACGAAAAGGAAAGAGCATTGAAGGAAGGGAAGGAGAAAGTATAGTGAATTGGGACAATCCCTTCACGTCGCACAGCATTTCCAGTCTTTTTATTCAGAACTCACAACACCTCTGATCCTTATATTCACTCTCTTCATCCTGCTGCATCTCTTCTGATTCCCTCACCCTCCCAGATTCCCCTCCATCTCCTTCACTAAATTTGCAGCATTTCCAATCCCCTAATTCACTTTTGCTTCTCTCATCCTGTAACTCAAATCATCTTACTCGTACCCTGCAGCAGCACCTCAGAACTCACTCTCTCCCCTTCTCTTCATCCACTTGCCCCCCTTCATACAGTCCCTCCAAGGGTGTCGACAGAGAATATAGTGTAAAATTCAACAGTAAAGCTGATGAACTGCTGTGAATGCTGAGAGGGAGAAAACAAGCTTCTCCTGCCAAGTCTCTGAGTACATTCACGGGGTGACCCCATTTTATAAAAATTTATTCCAAACTAGTTTTGCATTCAGATGAGACAGAAGAAAAAAAATGTTTGTACTGGCTCTGAGATGCCCAAGATAAAAAGGTGCCCACTCTAAGCTTAAGCACGAAGGCTAATGGTAGGAATGATAGTGCAGACACTGCAGATGAAGAAAACATCCCTGTTGCAGATACTGTATAGGGCATGATGGGCTTGTTCAAAAGCCCTATACAGCAGGAAAGAGCCAACAAAAAATAGTAATTACACTTACCTGGTAATTGTAGTTCCTTGAGAGACGACAGCTTAGTCCTCGACGTATGGGTAGTGCACCTCCTCCTGCAGCATGAAGACTGGACCAATCAGATTTCAGCTCCACTGGAATAAGCACACCCTGCAACTCAGGAACTCCAGTGAACTACTGACAAAGCAAACTCAAACACATAGCTAACCTTTAGTAAAACTGCTCTCATAGGAAATATATTCCGCAACCTAACTGGGTTTTTTTTTTTTTTTTTTTAATCAACTGGTGGCGTAGGCCACATACTAAAAATTATAACCAACCGGAACGGAAAGTCCCGCTCCTGCCACAGCGAAAAACTTAGAGAGAAAAGAAAGTAACATGAAACGCAGTCACCTGGAAAAATCGTCTTCTTCATCCAAGGCGTGCCGTGCGAAAAGAAATCAGGGAGAGGCAGGAGGACTAAGCTGTCGTCTCTCAAGGAACTACAATTACCAGGTAAGTGTAATTACTATTTCCTTATCGTTCCTCCAGCTTAGTCCTCGACGTATGGGATGTATCAAAGCAGCCTAACGGGTGGGATTGTGCCAGCCGGCACGCAGAACCGCAGAACCAAAGGCAGCATCGCTCGCCGCCAAAACATCAAGACGATAATGTTTACTGAAAGTGTGCAAAGACGACCACGTGGCCGCTTTACAAATATCTACCGGGGAAACCAGACTGAATTCCGCCCAGGATGTCGCTTGTGCTCTCGTAGAGTGAGCCCGCAGTCCCGGCGGCGGAGACCGACCGTGCAATATGTAAGCCGAACCAATCGCCTCTTTAATCCATCTGGCAATAGAAGCCTTCGCTGCCGCTTCCCCTTTACGAGGACCACCAAACAGCACAAACAAGTGGTCTGATTTACGAAAATCATTTGTAACTCGTAAATAACGGCGGAGAACCCTTTTGAGGTCCAACCGACTCAAACCACGATCAGAAGCATGCCCTTCGGACTCCGAAAAAACCGGAAGAGAAACAACCTGATTCAAGTGAAAAGGAGAAGTCACCTTTGGCAAGAAAGATGGCACAGGCCGCAGAACCACTTTGTTAGGCGAGAAAGACAGAAAAGGCTCCCTGCAAGAAAGAGCCTGGAGTTCGGAAATACGGCGTGCGGAACATATAGCCACTAGGAACACCGTTTTAAGAGTCAAATCCTTTACCGAACTACCAGAGAGCGGCTCAAAAGGAGCTGCACTTAGGGCACGTAGCACTAAATTAAGATCCCACGCGGGAACCGATACTCTACGGGCTGGCCGTAACCTAGACACAGCACGCAAAAAACGAACTACATCCGGATGCGCCCCTAAAGCCACGCCCTGAACTTTACCGCGATAACAAGACAGAGCCGCCAATTGGACTCGCAAAGAGCTGGCGGCTAGACCCTTAGTAAAACCGTCTTGCAAAAAATCCAGAATTATCGGCAGAGAGGCCGTAGCCGCTCTGATCTGGTGTCTGGAACACCAGTTCTCAAAAATACGCCAAACCCGAACATAGGCCAGCGAAGTGGATCTCTTTCGCGCCTGCAAGAGGGTCGCTACCACTGAGCGGGAGTAACCGCGTTTTCTTAGCCGAGCCCTTTCAATAGCCAAGCCGTAAGAGAGAATCTCTCCACATGGGGCATGCGAAGTGGACCCTGACACAACAGGTCCGGTAATAAGGGAAGTTTCCAGGGAGGACCGTCGATCAGCCTCATCAGATCGGCATACCAAGGACGACGCGGCCAATCCGGCGCTATTAAGAGCACCCGACCCCGGTGGGCTTCGATACGTTGAATAACGCGCCCCAACAGTGGCCATGGAGGGAATACATAAAGCAGACCCGTGGATGGCCACACCTGCAACAGAGCATCCAGACCTTCGGACATCGGCTCTCTTCGCCGACTGTAGAATCGAGCCGCTTTTGCTGAGCGGCACGTGGCCATCAGGTCCATGAGTGGTTGGCCCCAACGCTGCACCAGCTGTGCGAACACCCGGGGATGTAGCTCCCATTCTCCGGGATCCACCTGAACTCTGCTGAGGAAGTCCGCCGTCACATTGTCTTTTCCGGCGATATGTGCTGCGGAGATGGCTGACAGGCGAGGCTCTACCCATTCGAACAACGTCCGAGCCTCTGCCGCGAGGCCGACACTTCCGGTTCCCCCTTGCCGGTTGATGTAGGCCACGGCCGTTGCATTGTCTGAGAGCACCCGAATCGCTCGAGCCGATATCCGAGTCTCGAAGCCCTGCAATGCCAAGCGAATGGCTCGAAGCTCCAACCGGTTGATCGACCAGGCGCTCTCTTCTGGGGACCAAAGACCCTGGACGAACTGGCCCTCGCAGTGAGCACCCCAGCCCGTCAGACAGGCGTCCGTTAATAGCGGAATCCAGTTCGGCTGCTCCAATGGCATCCCCACTCGCAGAGTGAGCGGATTCAACCACCAGGAGAGATCCCTTCGAACCGACATCGGGCAAGGCAGACGCCTGTTCAGCGGATCGGACTGGTTGGACCAGCGGCGGAGTAAGGCTTGCTGGAGGGACCGCATGTGAAACCGCGCCCAAGGAACCACCTCCAGAGAGGACGCCATCGTCCCCAACAACTGCAGGTATCGCCACGCCGACGGGGCTGGAGACCCTCGAAACTTTCGCACCAGAGCCTGAAGAGTCAAAATCCTGTGTTCGGGTAGAGAAACCAACCCCTGGCAAGTCTCGAATTGCACCCCTAAATATTCGAGAAGCTGTGTTGGAACAACATGGCTCTTGAGTGGGTTGATCACCCAGCCGAGAGACTGTAAGAGAGTGATGACCTTTTCTGTTGCTGCCAAGCTCTCTGCGCGCGATTTCCCGCGAATCAACCAGTCGTCCAGATAGGGATGAACCAGCACCCCGTCCTTGCGGAGAGCCGCGGCAACTACCACCATGATCTTGGTGAATACGCGAGGTGCGGTCGCTAGACCGAATGGTAAAGCCTGAAACTGAAAATGCCCCCACGGGAGCGCAAAGCGCAGATACCTCTGCTGGTCTTCTCGAATAGGGATATGGAGATAAGCCTCCGTGAGGTCGAGGGACGTAAGAAATTCGCCTCGACGAACGGCTACTATGACAGACCGTAGCGTTTCCATTCGAAAGTGAGGGACTCTTAGACAACGATTCACTCCTTTGAGATCCAATATGGGTCGCAGATCGCCTCCCTTCTTTGGCACCACGAAATAAATGGAATACCTTCCCAGACCATATTCCGCTGGTGGAACTGGAATGACCGCCCCCAGCTGAAGAAGCCGATCGAGCGTTTGGCGCACCTGCAAGGTCTTCTGAACCCCTCGACAGGGAGACGCTACAAAGGAGTCGAGTACTGGACGGGCCAAATCGAGAACATACCCGTCTTTGATAATGTCTAGTACCCACTGATCGGAAGTAATTTGGATCCAAGCGGAGAGAAAATGTCGAAGGCGTCCTCCGATCATCGGCCGCTCCACCTGGACCCGCTGTCTTTCATTGGGGTTTGCGGGGGCCCGGGGCACCTCCCGCCGTGAACCCTCGACTGGCTCCACGAAATCCGCGAAAACTGGACACCCGGGAACTATATCTACCCCGCTGGGCGCTGGCGTAACGGGGTGACCGGAACCTACGAAAGTCCCGAAATTGTCCCCTAGTAACCGGAATGGATCTACCCCGCTTGGGCCGATCTTCTGGTAAGCGACCGCCTTTGGATTCACCTAGATCTTTGACCAACTTATCCAAATCCTCACCAAAGAGTAGTTTACCCTTAAAAGGTAACTTGCCCAACCGTGACTTAGAGGAACCATCGGCCGCCCAATTTTTTAGCCAAAGAGCTCTACGAGAAGCCACTACCGAAGCCATGCTATTGGAGAGAGCTCTGATGAGATCGTACTGTACATCCGCCAAATAAGACGTACCAGACTCCAAGCGGTGAAGTTCCGTCAGCGTATCAGTGTCTAAGGATGGAGAACGCTGAAATCGCTGAACCCACCGCAAACAGGCACGGGCTACCCAAGCCCCACAAACCGAAGCCTGTAACGCAATCGCATCCGCCTCAAAGGCCTGCTTCAACAGACCATCCATCTTCCTGTCCTGCGGCTCCCTCAAAGCCGCACTCCCTTCAACAGGAATGGTGGTCTTCTTCGTCACCGCCGACACGGCTGCGTCGACCTTGGGAGATCGAAAACGTTCCAAATCCGTTTCTGCCATAGGATAAAGACGACGCATGATCTTAACTCCCTTGAGACCAGTCTCAGGAGTGTCCCACTCGGTCTGAATCATCTGGTCAATAACTTTATGAAGTGGAAAAACCACTTGAGTCTGACGAACAGCTTGAATGATGGGATCTACTCCGTCCGGCTCTTCCGCCTTAGGCGCAGAAGACAAGCCTAACGTCTGAAGCGCTTCCGAAACAAGAGCTGGAAGCTCCTCACGCCGGAAAACCCGAATAATCCTCGCTTGATCCTCCGGCTCCGGAAGCTCTCCTTCCTCCAAGCCGTCTACATCTCCCTCCGGATCGAACTCGGGATCATCCCCCTCAGGCCAGTCCGCCTCCACAGAACCAGGGTCGTGCAACCGCGGCCGCTTCGGGGCTCTGATGTCGGACAATGGAGGCTCTCCAAGAGGGGACTGGAGGGATAGTCCCTGCGGTGGTAGAGGCGCCCCTCCCATAACCTGGCGCCTTCGACAGAACGCCTGATGCAGAAGCAATACAAAATCTGCCGAAAAATCCTCCAAGGGCAACGACTCCCCCAGAGCTAGTTGCGCCCCGGGCGCCGAGGTACTGTTAGGAGCAAGCCCCGAGGGACCCTCTAGCGGTGATTCTAAATCTCCTGATGCGGCACCAGACTGTGCCGATGCAGGCAAAGAATGCTCCAGGCGCTGTTCCATGCTGCGAGACAGTGAGGCGCAGCGAGGGCACACGCCGGTCTCTGCGTCGGCACCCCGCCGAGATCCACAAATGAGGCAAAGAGAACCCGTGGACATGGGGAGTTTAGCGTGTTTAAAACGCCAGCCAACCGCAGCCAAAAAAGACAGGGGAACCAACAGCACCCTGACCCAGAGGAACCAAGCGGGGACTGGGCAGTGTGCAATAAAGGAAAGCGGTGCAGGTCAAGAAAAAAGGTCTGACCAGCAAGTGAGGAAAGGAGGCTATGCCTGCTTTCCCTCAGAGGCATACATATCTTCCCTTTGTGTCTTTATTTTATTTATTTATTTATTTTTTTTTTAATTTTTTTTTTTAGAAAGCCTAAGAATAAAAGCAAATGCAATTAAAAAAACCTCCCAGAACTAAAGAGGTTACTTCCTCAGACAGCTGCCACGGAGAAACTCAGCGAGGGAAAGACACCAAAGGCAAAATAAAGCAAATAAAAGAAAGTCACTGAAATGAAATTCGAATGAAAGGAAAATAAAGGAAATCAAAAATCAAAAATCTACCGCGGGGCAACTGAAAGAAAAAAAAAAAACCGCGGACCGAGAAAAAATGGCCGCGGCAGACCCGCAAGCGTTTTGGCGGGCTTTTGCAGCCTCACGGTGAAGGGAAGGGCCCGAGGAAAATAAGCCCGTTGCTGCCGCGAAAACGGGAGCCCCCCCGGGGACGCTTCCCCCCTTGAATATCTGCGACTGTCCTGAACAGCTGAGGGAGGGAGTGAACGCGGCTCAAAAGCCGGCCAGCTTCCCCTCAGCTGCAATCACTCACCGGCACACACGCAGCTGTCTTCAGTCTCTGGAGACGAGCTGCAGCTCAGCCTTCGTTGGAGCTCTGCCCCGAAGAGCCTTGGGGCAGAGATCCACTTTCCCCAAAGTCAAAAAGTACACAGAGAGTCGTCAAGGTCTGAGCAGGAGAAGGAGCTTCCTCCGGTTTCCTCCCCCCGCCCCCACTGAGTGCCGAGAATCACAGTGAAAATTTAAAGGGACAGCGTATTAAATAAGAAAAAAAGGTAAAGAAGCCCTAAAAGGACCCAAATAAAGGTTAGCTATAGGCAAAGAATACTATCTAAATAACTAGTGAGCCCAGCTACGCTCACTAACGTCCTCCTGCTGCATGAAGACTGGACACACTGGAGTTCCTGAGTTGCAGGGTGTGCTTATTCCAGTGGAGCTGAAATCTGATTGGTCCAGTCTTCATGCTGCAGGAGGAGGTGCACTACCCATACGTCGAGGACTAAGCTGGAGGAACGATAAGGAATTAATAAAAAATTATGATAACTGACTACAATTAAGTGGAGCCCTGCAGATAAAAAGAAGATAATGTACTTCTTACCGCTAAGATTAAGACCATCTTCAAGATACCCTTGTATAGGGTGATCATATCTGCAGATGTCACAAAACTATACGAAGTTGTTAAAACACAAAAGGATTGTGAAACATTGCAAAAGGACCTGGAGAAATTGGAAGACTGGGCATACAAATGGCAGATGAAATTTAAACGTGGACAAGTGCAAAGTTGCACTTAGGGAAGAACAAACCAAACTACAGTTATATGACATAAGGTTCCATGTTAGAAATCACCACCCAGGAAAAGGATCTACTGTAGATATCACTGTGGATAATATATTGAAACCCTCTACCTAGTGTGCAGTGGTGGCCAGGAAAGCAAATAGAATGCTAGAAAACATAAGAAAAGGATTGAGAATAAAACCAAGGCTATTATAATGTCTCCATATTGCTCCATGCTACAACCACACCTTGAATATTTAATGCAGTTTTGGTTGCCATATCTAAAAGAGAATATAGCAGAATTAGAAAAGTACAGAGAAGGGCGACCAGAATGAGAAAGGGGATGTAAAGATACCTCTATGAGGAAAAACTTAAAAGGTTAAGGCTCTTCAACTTGGAAGAGACACAGCTGAGGGGAGATATGATAGAAATCTATAAAATAATGAGTGGAATTGAGCAGGTAAATGAAGATTGGTTGTTACTTCTTTAAAAAGCAGAAAGACTAGGGGGGCATGTAATTTAGCTACAATGTAGTACATTTAAGACTAATCGGAGAAACCTTTTCACTCAACATGTAATCAAACTCTGGGATTCATTGCCAGAGGATGTAGTCAAAGCTGAGGATGTAGTTGGGTTTAAAAAACACTTGGACAAGTTCCTGGAGGAAAAGTCCATTAACCATTATTAAAGTGGACTGGGGAAATCCACTGCTTTACCGCTGGGATAAGCAGCATGGAATCTGGCTAACTTTGTGAACCTGACAAGTACACATGTGCCTTACTGGCCACTGTCGTAAACACGATGCTGGGCTTGATGGACATTTGGTCTGACCCAGTATGGCATATCTTATGTTCATATAGGGGTGAGGATCATTTCTGTCATGTTATGCACAAAATGAACCTATTTGGAGACATTACCTCTCTTATTCCCTGTGCCTTGATCATATTTCTTTGATTACTCTCTTCTTTTACTCCATCCCCCAATTTCCTCATTTTCTTGCCACTCCCACTCCTCACTTAGTCTAAGTGATGCTGCTCCCAACTGCTTATTAGGAAAACAACTGTGGTAGTGCAGCACCTCAAGCTGAGTCTGCCTCCTCAGAATACTGCTGTAGGTTGAATGAAGGAACTGGGTGGGTCAGAAATAGCCCATGGATTATGTTTGACACCTCCACCTTTGTATATAAGGCCCTAAATCATTTTACATCTATCTAAAGCCCGCCATGCTTATAACATACACAAAGTATCACAAACGAAGGCCAATCAAGCAGAAAAGCTTGGCTAGGAGTGGAGTCGTCGCTCAGTGTGAAAGACCAGGGTTCAAATCCCACTGACAATCCTTGTGGCCTTGGGTAAGTCACTTAACCCTCTATTGCCTAAGATATAAACTTATATTGTAAGCCCTCTGGGGACAGAGAAATACCTAGACTACCTAACTGTAACTCACCCTGAACCACCACTGGAAAGAATGAGCTACATACAAATAAATAAATAATCAAAGTAGGTATTCTAAAAGAATCATACAATTTGGTTGATGAACTGTAGAAAAACAAATTGAAATATATTCTACAATGTACAGTATATATTTTTACAAATGTAAATGGTGACATTTTACTTACCACATAATGTCCTTTCCTTGAGTCCTGCTAGACCAGTCCAGACAAGTGGGTTGTGTTCCCCTACCAGCAGATTGGTGGAGACAAAGAATCAATGAAAAACTCAGATTTCAGCAACATCACTCCCATACCTCTATACGCCTCAGTCACCAGAGGACTCTTCAGTATTCGTCGCAAAGCATATGGAGAACATGGCAAGCCTCACATAACCTCAACATGGGCAATCAAACAATATAGAACTATTTATAGGAAAGCATAAAGAGAAGGCTGATCATAGAAGATGAATCCGCAGAGCCAAATATATAAACCATATCGCAGCCAAGGGTACCGCCGCAGAAGAACAGAGCGCAAACGGTTCCAGGGGCGGGCCGTGGAGTGGTCTAGCAGCACTCAAGGGCATTATCTGGCAAGTAAAATGTCGCCTTCCATATCATCCAGCTAGACCAGTTCAGACAAGTGGGATGTACCAAATCTACAACTCCACTAGGACGGAAGACGACATTGCAGCTCGCAAAACCCTTGAGCCAAAGGCAGTGTCCGCCCACATGTGGACATCCAAATGGTAATGCTTGACAAAAATAGAAAGTGATGCCCAAGTTTCTGCTCGACAAATGTTTGCAGGGGCTACTGAGCTCCACTTCACCCACGAGGATGCTTGCGCTCGGGTAGATGCCTCCTTAATCCAGTGCCCCAAAGTCGACTTATCCGCCATGCCACCTTTGTGCAAGCCAGCAAACAGCACAAAAAGATGGCCGGACTTAAAAAAGGAATCTGTAAACTCCAAGTACTGGAGAAGCATCATCCGGACATCCACAAGGCGAAGATCCTTATCCTTTCCCCGACACTAGAGAAGGAAAGTAGGCAGAACACTTGGTTCATATGAAAATAGAAAGCACAGTTACTTACCTGTAACAGGTGATCTCTGGGAACATCAGGAATAAGTCTTCACATATGGGTACGTCGGTACCGACGGAGCCTGCGCGGGAACGCTCCCCAGCGTCCAATCAGAAAGCTTTTGGGAGCATCCCTCAGCGCCTGCGTGCTGCCTTCCCGCCTTTCCAACTGTCTCTCCTCAGTTGAGTTTTATAGCTGAGACAAAAAGAGAGAAAGAGGAAAGGAAGATAGACAGAGAGATACAACTCCTAGGGGAGGTGGGTGGGTTGTGAAGACTTATTCCTGCTGTTCCCAGAGATCACCTGTTACAGGTAAGTAACTGTGCTATCTCCAGGAACAAGCAGGAATGAGTCTTCACATATGGGGACTCCCAAGCTAAGATGCCTGGAGCCCTAGCATGGTGAGAATTGGAACATGCTACACCTCATATGGCCAGGCATCCTGAGGATGGAGGGTAGGAGTTGAAAAGAAAGGAGCTGTAGGAAAACAGCTAACCTAAGGACTACAGGTAAGGAGTCCTTGTATGTATGATAATTATCATGAAAAATATTGACATGAGCAATCACAATATGGACCTCACCTACTGGATTGCAGGAAGTAGAGAGGCTGATGGAGTCTACTGGAGATCCAGTAGAGGAATCTTCAAGGTGACCTCCCTGAAGTGAAGGCGAAGGTCCAAATTTGGAATTGACAGGTGACCCAGGTGTCAACTGGGGTAGTACAAAAACGTCAGGTCTTTAGTGGAAGCTTTATGGAAAAAGCTGGGAACTCTTTCGGATACAGTTTTAGTAACATTTAGGAACAAAAGAGGAAGACTGACTGATTTGGACAACTAGCCCAGTCCTGGAGGGAAGAAGGGGTATGGAAAAAAGCCCGTATTCCCAAGGAGGACAGATGTCTGAAGGGCTGAAACTTCAGATCTACTGAAGATCCACCCTGTCTTTCCTATCTGTTGAGAGATAGGAAAGATAGTGAAGCATGGAGCTTCAGGGATACCTAGACCTAGGGTTAAAGTAGGAGCTGTCAGTACCACAGTAGTGGTTGTGTGCATAATACCCCAGACATACTGAGGGACAGTATGAAGATATGCAAGCCTACTGTCTGGAACCTATAGGAAGGTGAAACCCCTTATAAGCAGAGACAGTTAGAAAGATAAGTATGTAAATACATATCTACCTATAAGGAAGCATCTCGACAGATACACATATATACAGGGATGTGTATATATATATATATATATATATATATGTCTATAGTGAGATCTGGAGGGGCATAAAATATGCACACGCAGCTTATAGACATATGTATCTATAGAGAAGTATATAGAGATATATACATACATGTATAAAGATGTCTAAAAATAAATGTCTGCAACTAAGCAGATAGAGATATGCCCATAAGAACATTCACATGGAGATGTGAAGGAGAAAGATTCATCTAATAACAAGAAGGTGGAACCTACTTGAGAAGATATATAGAGAATCTATTCCCCCTGGCTAAGATGGTGCAGGAATGCTATCCAGTGAAATAACCAGGATGGTTGCGTGAAAAAACAGAGGAGAATATCAGTCTGTAAACAGCAAGTCCTGAGTCCTATAGAACTCTCGCATGGTAAATGGACAGAAAACGCATAGGATGAGATACCAGGTTGACCCACTTGAGGAACAAGGGGGGGGGGGGTATCATGCGTTGTTTGATTAAATATGTGCTGTCCATGACGGATTAGGATACCATGAGGACAAGCTGCAAGGAAAAAGAGCACATTTCCTATAGAAAATGGGTAACTCTTTAGGCTGTCACATAGGCTTATGTCCTTTATTAAAAGGAAATAGAAGGGTGTAAAGAACCCCTACAGTCATGAGGAATGACTGAGTAAGCCTTTTTCAACCATATAGGATAGTAATTAGAGAAAAAATCCCCATGCTCTCTAGCAAGGGCCCATAGTGGAAAGCTTCTCAGTAGGATTGCAGAGAGCGCTATGCAGGAGAATTGGGAAATAAAAGTGGCTGTTGGAGGAAACCAGCTGCCACCTCAGTTATGCTGCCAACTCCAGAGATTTGGAGACGACAGAAACGAAGCGATAAGGATTATCCAAGATAGATGAGCACTATCTTGGAAGCACTACTAAGGCCAGAGAAAAGTAGTGGAAGACAAGACTGGAACTCGTAGAAAAGTACCAGTAGTCCAATCACTGGAACTCCTGCATGGGCAGCTGCTGAATAGAACAGCAGAGAGAATCCTTCTGTTTGTAACAGAGAGAACAGACAGAACAAGAGGAGAAAATCCTGAACATGTCTGATGAGCTGCCCAATGAAGCAGGGAGGTTACTCCAAAGAAAACTCTACACTGGAAAGGAAAGGAAGACTAGAAAGGCTAAGAAAGCTTTCCAGTTGTATGGTACCACTCGTACAGGGGAAGTCCTGGAAACGAGGGTAAAGAAAAATAGGAGCTGAAGGGAGACTTGCTATATGGTAAGTCTGTAGAAGGAAAAAATTCATGGTGGTACAGGAAAACTATCATGATATAGTTGGCAAACCTCTCTTCATGGCAGGAAGAGGAGGAAAACCCTGTGACCCACAGACATGAATCTCCTGACAGCTCAGCCTACCTAAGAGCAAGTGGATGTCCTGGAATAGGAATCCATGTGTAGAGTTTTAAATGAAAAAACAGTGAAAAAACTTCTGCTGAGAAGAAGTGAACTGTATGTTATGAATTAGAACTCCATTGAGGGTTAATTTTCCTGGCTTGAATTTGGATTCTTCAGACCAGGGTGAGGTTTCCCTTGTTTGGGAACATCTGTATGAGGGGCAGGAGAAGAATAAAACCTTCTTCTTTTAGGGAAAGAAGGTTTGGTAGGGCATTTCTTACCCAGTGGGGAAGGAGAAGGCTTAGCCTCAGAGACAGGGAAGTCAGTACAGCAGTGAGCAACCTGACGTAAAGACTCCTTATTGAAGAGGTTTTCTCCAGTACAATGAGTATTACCCAGTCTTTGTTGTGCCCATCTGTTTAAGTCTGAAGCTTGGAGCCAGGCTCTATGTCATGCCCCTATGGCTATAGCAGAGGTCCTGCTAACAGACTCAAAAGAGTCTAGAGAAGCATGAGTAAGAAACCAAGAGATAGTCTGACTATGACTAAGTAGTGAGGAATAGTCTGCAGTCTTGGGCTCTGAAAGAAAGGGAGTTAGAAGAGACAACTGCTTTGTAACCTCCTGAAGGGATAGACTCATATAAAAAATATATGAGAGAATCCTCGTTGATAGCATAGATGTCTGGAAGGTTTGACGTCCAAAGGCATCTAGTGTTCTAGACTCACGACCTGGTGGGTAAGAAGAGTGCTTCTTCTTACTTTTCACCTTCCTCATTGCTGATTCTACCACAATAGAATGATGGGGAAGTTGAGTCTTTTGAAACCCTGGAGAAGGGGGCACCTAATACAAAAGATCAGTTGCTGTAGAAGGTGAGGAAACCCTCAAAGGTGTTTCCCATATTTTCAGAAGAAGATCCTGCAAAGAATGATGTAAAGGAAGCATTATATTTTCCTTTTCCCCAGAAGAGCCTTGTGTGGGATCATAGGCAGGGATAGGAATAGCAAGGAATGTTGCCATGTCAAGGAGAAAATTCTGAAAAGAAGGATCTCCAATGGGAATCATCCCTGGACAGGCTAGACTTGAAGGAGTAGCCCGGGCACCGGAGAATGTAGTTGTCCGGTGCAGAAAAGGATCCTTTATGGATGAATACTGGTACCAGTGGTTATGACCTGAATCTGTCGGTACTGCATCATCCATGCCAGGTATCGACTCCAAACTAGGTATAGAGAGGAGCGACCCTGGTGAAAAATGCATGGAAGGAGCTGGTCCCGATGTTACTGCCGGTACCGGTACCGATACCGATACTGGAAGCTGAGCCGGAATCGAAGGCGATAGCGACATCGAAGCAGTCATCGGAGGCTGCGCAAGCGGTACCGAGGTAAACGAAAACTCTTGGTGAGCATCCTCGGTACCGCGCAACTGGAATCGGTAAGCATCGGTTCCGAGACGCGTCAGTACCCAGTCTTCCAGACTCAGCATCGAAGGAAGCGAGTCTATCGATGCATGTCTAGAGGATACCAACGTCAGTGGTCGTATCGGCGGTGCTGCCGATACTGGAAAGTCAATCTGGGACGTATCGATCGGTCCCGAAGGTACCGAGAACGCCAGATGACGATCTCTGGTGAGGAGTGAATCGCTCAACACCAGTGCCGATGCAGGGGTATCGGTACCGCTCGAAGCGGATGCCACCACCGAGCATGGTTCAGGTATGTTCTGTGAGGGGTGAGCCCCAGGAACAACCTGAAACCCCTGAAAGGCTTTGGAGACCGAAGGACTCCTGCCGGGGTTTTAAAGCCAATAGGGTCTTGAGGGCAAGGCCGGAGCCGTCATCATGCTTGGCATGAGACCTACCACTCAAGGATTGGCTAGTCTTAACAGACTGTTTGTGGGTTACCTGATCCTGTAGAGAAGAAATGGTCGGTGCCCTGACACTGGAAGGGAACGCGGTATCGAGGGAAACTCGAAATGGAAAATCTCTTCTCATAAAATTGTAGCCTAATGGCTCCGGAGGAAAAAGGTCAGGACCCAAACAGGTTAGACACCAGTTATTGGAGTCTAAAAAGAAAACTGTATTTCCACAGTTAAGGCACTTCTTAGGAGAAGGCGGCTCCATGATGGAGAGGCCTTACAGGCCCAAACATTTAAGACAGAAACTGAGGGAAAAACTCTCCCCGAGTTTGAGAAAAAGAAAAGAAAAAACCCACTGGCGGTACCGGTGGAGGCGGAGAAACAGCCGCGACCACAAGAAAAAGAGAATTAAAGAATTAAGAAAAAATTTTCTGCGGTGACAAGACGACGTCCTGCCGGCTCCGCGGAAAAACGAAAACTGAGGAGAGACAGTTGGAAAGGCGAGAAGGCAGCACGCAGGCGCTGAGGGATGCTCCCAAAAGCTTTCTGATTGGACGCTGGGGAGCGTTCCCGCGCAGACTCCGTCGGTACCGACGTACCCATATGTGAAGACTCATTCCTGCTTGTTCCTGGAGATAGCACCTTAGGCAAGAAGGAAGGTGCAGGCCGAATGGACATGGCCTCCTTTGAAAAGACAGATAAGGATCTCGGCAAGACAGAAACTGCAGCTCAGAAATTTGTTGTGTTGTGGAACAAATCACGACCAATAAGGCTGTCTTGAACATCAAATCCTTCAAAGTAGAACACTTCAATGGCACAAAGGGAGCTGCCATCAGGGTCCTGAGCCCCAGACCAAGATCCCAGGAAGGGATCACAGACCAGAGGGGAGGACACAGATGCCAAATCTCCTGGAGAAAGCGCAAGACATCTAGATAGTTTATGTATAGTTTATGTATATAGTTTATGTAGATAGTTTATGTATATAGTTAACCCAGTTATCCAAGTTTGTACTCCTGTTCAATGTAAAACCTGACAGTTTGTCGTTATGGTCGTTTTGTTATGATGTAAACCGCGCTGATTCTAAATAGCGCGGTATATAAGAAACTGTAATAAATAAATAAATAAATAAATCTGGGTGCAAGACTAGAGACTTACCAGCCACTGGAACTCGGAAACAGGCCAAAGCTGCTACCTGAACTTTCAGGGAGCTAAGGGAAAGGCCCTTCTCCAGGCCATCCTGTAGAAAAGCCAACAGAGATGGCATCTTGGCTGCCTCAGGAGCTCAATGCCGAGCGCCACACCAGCAATCAAAGAGGCACCAGATCTGCACATATGCTAGCTTGGTAGACTTCCTCTGGGCTATGAGCAGAATGGAGACCACTGTTGGAGAGTAGACCTTACGTGCTAGCTGTCTTCTTTCCAAAGCCAAGCTATAAGTGAGAAAGGAATTGGGTCCTCCAGGATGATTGGTTCCTGTCGCAACAGGCCCTGAGAAGGAAGCAACTGAAGAGAAGGCACCTGCAGGAGCCACATTAGGTCTCCAAACCACGCTCTCCTCGGCCAATCTGGTGCCACAAGAAAAATCCTACCCGGATGGCATTCTATACACACTGTCCACCCCAGCAAAGTGTTGAGTCGACAAGGTTAGCAGATTCTTCTCTGCCCAGGGAAATAGGAGAGACATCCCTAGAGCTACCTTG
This sequence comes from Ichthyophis bannanicus, assembly GCA_033557465.1. Classification (NCBI taxonomy): domain Eukaryota; kingdom Metazoa; phylum Chordata; class Amphibia; order Gymnophiona; family Ichthyophiidae; genus Ichthyophis; species Ichthyophis bannanicus. The sequence goes on along the minus strand of CM066042.1, from coordinate 239,615,470 downwards.
GCATTACTCATGCCGCTTTACTCATTGACATAAGCCTAGCATTGTGGCATTGTCCGAATACACTCGAACTGCCTGGCCCTTGACCAGGAGACAGAAATGCAGAAAAGCCAACCCGATGGCCCTCGCCTCAAGGCGGTTTTTATTTATTTATTTTATTTATTTATCTGGTTCTTCTATACCGCCCTTTCCAGAGATCAGGGCGATTTACAATAAAGGAAAACATCTTACATGGAACAACTGAACTATTTACATAGTTACAGATTACAATTTACAATCAATGAGGGCATATTACATAGTAAAGTGGTTCTCTAGATGGGACCAGGTCCCTGGGGCCAAGCCCTCCACGAAAGGATTGAGAACGAGCCCAAAGTCCATAAGCAAAAGGGAAAAAAGGCTTTCCAGGCTGATAGCGACGGGAATCCGGAGATCCCTTGGAGTCCAAACAGTACACCTGCGAGGAACAGGCGGTGGCTGATGGAAAAGGGGTGCCTGCCTGCTTAACAAGCCCCTTGGATCTGTCCTCTAGAATGCGGTAAGATTTCATCTCACACTGGTCCTTCACCTGCTTCTCCAAATTAGACTCAAGAGAAGTATCCCTCTAAGGCCTAATGGGCAACAGGGCCTTGGAAAATGAGTCCGCTGTCCCATGTCCAAGCCAAGCCAACACCATGTCACTGTCGACAGGGCACAAACCCTGGTCACTAGACGTACCAGGCCATACATGGCATCAGAAAGGAAGGCCATAGTAGACACCAAAATAAGGGTAGAATCATTCAGCAGCAGAGATTGAATCCACACAAGCAGGGAGCAGTTGCACAGGTTAAAGACTTACATCAAGCTTGGGTGTTTTTTAAAAACACTATCTTGGAAGACCAGACCAGCTGTATTCCACACTTTAAGAAAAGTGGAAGGGAGTCCAAAAAACTGCCAGCATGGTTTAAAGGTGAGGCCAATAAAGCATCTTTCAGGAAATGGAAAAAAGACCAAATGACAAAAACCGGAAACAGCACAAGCACTGACAAGTTAAATACAAGGCATTGATTAGGCAGGCAAAGAGAGAATTTGAGAAGAAACTTGCTGTGGAAACAAAAACGCACAATAAAGACTTTTTCAAGTACATTCATAGCAAAAAGCTGTGAGAGTCAGTTGGACCATTAGGCACTAAGGGGCACTAAGAGGGGACAAGGCTATAGCAGAGAGACAATGAATTCTTCGCTTCTGTCTTTACTGAGGAAGATGTAGGGGATGTTACCCATGAAAGCGGTATTTAAAGATGATACTGCGGAAGAATTGAAAGAAATAACGATACACCGGGAAAATGTATTACAACTATTTGATAAATTGAAGAGTAGCAAATCAACATAAGAACATAAGATATGCCATACTGGGTCAGACCAAGGTCCATCAAGCCCAGTATCCTGTTTCCAACAGTGGCCAATCTAGGTCATATATACCTAGCAGTTTCCCCAAAAGACACAGGTTCCGCAAATGCTTGTACTGGGTCAAGCATTGATATCCTGGGTCCCTTCTTAATAATGGTTTATGGACCTTTCCTCCAGGAACTTGTCCAAACCTTTTTTAAACCCAGGTACACTAACAGCCTTTACTACATCCTCCGGTAACAAATTCCAGAGTTTGATTACACGTTGAGTGAAAAAATATTTTCTTTTTTAAATTCTTTATTTATAAACTTGAAAATATTACAAAGAAATATCACCATAACAGTATAACAATACCATTACTATAAGAAAAACAAAAGTAACAAATTAGTCCACATTAAGGAGCACACTATTCAAAAAAGAAATAATACTAACAAACAACCGACTGGACCTGGAATACAATCCTAAGCCCAATATACTTTGTCAGGAGAATCAGAAATATAAATTCCATTATTTATCTTTAAGAAAATTCTGTAAGTGCTCCACCTCAGAAAAAAACAAAACGATTACCTTGATATATCACCTGGCATTTACAAGGAAACCTAAGATGGAACGAGGCTCCCAAGGACACCACTTGCGATCGCAACTGCAAAAAAGCTTTGCGTCGCACTTGTGTGGTCCTAGAAACATCGGGGAATATTTGAATGGGCTGTCCACAGAATTTCACAGATTTCTGCTTGAAATACGACCTCAGAACTCTCTCCTTATCCGTATGCAATACAAAAGTAACTAATAATGTATCCCTAGAAGATATTTCAACCGTGGAAGATTGCAAAAAATTTGAGATATCTAATGTAGAGGAAACAATATGTCGATATGGTAAATCTCCCACTTGATCTAAATCTCTTACCACCCTCCCTCTAGGGACATAATAAATTTGAGAGATCAAAATATCACTCCCATCATGAATTAATAAGATATCCTTAAGGTATTTCTGGAACAAAATTAAAGGAGATAAATAATAGGTTTTAGGAAAATTTAATAAACGAAGGTTCTTAGACCGCATTAAATTTTCCAGCATTTCATCCCGTTGATGCAAAGAGGAAAAATCTTGAATAAACTTAGTTGAAACCATCTGATGAGAGGCCAATTGATCTGTATGCAAATTAACCCCTTTTTCCAATTCTAACAAACGAGCATCGTGGTCAGCCAACTTAGTTACCGTTTCTCTTGTAAATGCAGCAACCTTCTGTAATTTATTTATTTAGACAGTTTTGTATACCACCTTATCCTTCAATCAAAGTGGTCACAACACAATTGGGGGATACATTTAACACAAGGGGATATGAGACACATACACTAATACTTACAGGGAACATGGGCAATGGAGGGTTAAGTGGCTTGCCCAAGACCACAAGGAGCACCTGTGGGATTAGAAACCCCAGTCCTTCCGGCCCAAGATTGCTGTCCTCTAGTGGGGTAATGACACACCCAAGGCCACCTCCATACGAGATAACATTACCCAAACATCTTTAATAGATACATCAGATGGAGGGGACAAGGGCTGTCCAATAAAGGAAAAAGAAACAACAGACGGAAGTGGAGGAGGAAGTTCTCCCGAGGCAGGTTCCAGCTGTAAAAAGGAACCAGGAAGCACATCACAGCCAGCTCCCCCTACCCGGTTAGCATCAGACAGAGGGGGCTTATTAACAAGAACCTCCAACTCCTGACAGGGCTGAGCTAAACCAGACGTGGGCGAAGGGGTAGAGGAGACAGTACTCACACCTGACGTATTACTCGGGGTCGATGGTAAAAGTCCCCCAGCAGACACAGCAGATTCCACCCGAATGTGAGCATCCATAGGGCCCACCACCTTAACTGCTTTTGTCTGTTCAGGTTGAAGATAGTGCTTCCTTCTCTTTCCCATCCCAAGGAGCCTCCCTCGGCACCTCAAGCACCGAAGGGGCACCAAAGGGGCGTGCCTGCCCCTTTGGACACACCCCTTTGGACGCGCGCCAAGGACGCGCACCCGCTCCGCGTCCCACGTTGGAGCCTAGTTCTTATGGCCCTCCTCCCAGCAAACAGCCAATCGGGTGCTGAGGCAAACGCGGGTCCAGGAACCAATCAGGCAGGAAACCAAATAGGAAATGAAGCTGCTCACCGTCCCGCGTTGGAGCCTAGTTCTTATGGCCCTCCTCCCAGCAAACAGCCAATCGGGTGCTGAGGCAAACGCGGGTCCAGGAACCAATCAGGCAGGAAACCAAATAGGAAATGAAGCTGCTCCAAAAATATTTTCTTTTATTAGTCTTAAATAGTTTACCCTGTAGCTTCATTGCATGTCCCCTAGTCTTTCTATATTCTGATAACGTAAACAATCGATCTACGTTTACCCGTTCCACTCTGTTCATTAATTCATAGACTTCTATCATATCTCCCCTCAGCCGTCTCTTTTCCATCAACTGGACTGGATGGTATACATCCAAGGGTGTTGAAAGAACTGAAATATGAGATTGCAGACCTGCTATTAGTAATCTGTGAACTATCATTAAAATCATCTATAATACCTGAAGACTGGAGGATGACCAATGTAACGCCAATTTTTAAAAAGGGTTCCAGGGGTGATCCGGGAAACTACAGACCGGTGAGCCTGACCTCAGAACTGGGAAAAATGGTAGAAACCATTATAAAGAACAAAATTACTCAACATGTAGATAGTCATGACTTAATGGGAGATAGCCAACATGGCTTTGGACAAGATCGATCATGTCTTACTAATTTGTTATGTTTTTTTGAAGGTGTGAACAAACAGGTAGACAAAGGTGAGTCGGTTGATATAGTGTATCTGGACTTTCAGAAAGCCTTTGACAAGGTCCCTCATCAGAGACTTTTGGCAAAAGTAAAAAGTCATGGTATAGGAGGCAGTGAACTATTGTGGATCAGGAACTGGTTTAAAAGATAGAAAGCAGAGGGTAGGGCTAAATGGCCAATTTTCCCAATGGAGAAAGGTGAATAGTGGCGTACCACAGGGATCTGTGCTGGGTCCACTGCTTTTTGACATATTCATGAATGACCTGGAAAAGGGAATAACGAGTGAGGTTATCAAATTTGCAGATGACACAAAACTATTTAAAGGTGTTAAAACCCAAGAGAATTGTGGAAAATTGCAAGAGGATCTTGATAAATTGGAAGACTGGGCATCCATATGGCAGATGAAATTTAATGTGGATAAGTGCAAAATTATGCACCTAGGAAAGAACAACCCAAACTATGGTTACACGATGCAAGGTTCCACATTAGGAACCATCACCCAGGAAAAGGATTTAGGCGTCATCGTGGATAACATGTTAAAACCCTCCGCCCAATGTGCAGCAGCGGCCAAGAGAGCAAATAGAATGCTAGGTATCATAAGGAAAGGAATGGAAAATAAAGCAAAGGATATTTTAATGCCTCTGTATCATTCCATGGTGCGACCGCACCTTGAATATTGTGTGCAATTCCGGTCGCCACATCTTAAAAAGGATATAGCGTTATTAGAAAAGGTACAGAGAAGAGCCACCAAAATGGTAAAGGGGATGGGAAGGATACTCCTGTGAAGAGAGGCTAAAAAGGTTAGGGCTCTTCAACCTGGAAAAGAGACGGCTGAGGAGAGATATGATAGAGGTCTATAAATTAATGAATGGAGTGGAACAGGTAAACGTAGATCAATAGTTTACCAACATCAGAATATAAAGAGACTAGGGGACATGCAATGAAACTGCAGGGTAACCTATTTAAGACTAATAAGAGAAAATATTTTTTCACTCAATGTGTAATCAACCTCTGGAATTTGTTATCGGAGGATGTAGTAAAAGCTGTTCGTGTAGCTGGGTTTAAAAAAGGTTTGGACAACTTCCTGGAGGAAAGGTCCATTAACCATTATTAAAAGGGACCCAGGATATCACTGCCTGACCCAATACAAGCATTGAGGAACCTGTGCCTTTTGGGGAGACTGCTAGGTACTTTTGACCTAGATTGGCCACTGTTGGAAACAGAATACTGGGTTTGATGGGCCTTGGTCTGACCCAGTATGGCATATTTATTTATTTATTTATTTATTTAACTATTTCTTTTATACCGCCCCTTCCAGAGATCAAGGGCGGTTTACATATAACAGGTTAACAGTCTTGTACACAGTTTGTATACATTTTACATAGAACAATAGAATTCAACTATTTACATTGAACAGTAATATAAACTTTGTAGGTATTAAAACAAACACATCTAACTTTTTACAAATGTATATTTACAGTGTGTGGTGTGTGTGTTGTGTGGGTCAGATATTGGTGTAGGTGTTGGAATTTAGTTCCTTTTTTTTTTTTTTTTTAGTTTCTTTTTATGTCGTCTTGGGGCGTATGTGTGGAGGGGGGGCAGGCTTGTGTTTACATTGTTTGGATTAAGGGAGTTTGTGCATGTTATCTTATGTTCTTATGTCTGCACATACTGCCAACTGAAGAACAGCAGCCACCGCAATGAAATGGACATTCAACATAAATCGACCTTTCAGTCCAGAGTTTCCTTTACCGCCGATCCGCCTTCCACAGGAATGATGGTCCGCCTGGTAATTGCTGTGACCTGCATATCCACTGTGGAAACATCAAATCACACAACGTACTCCTTCTCCGGGAAAGTGTGCATCTCTTAGATACCCTTAGCCCCTGAAGCTGGGAGTTGGGGGAATCCCACTCCAACCAGAACAGGCTCTTGAGCACCTCCGGGAACGGGAAGACAGTAATGTATTTCCACACACCTTGCCCGAATGGATGCATCTTCCGGTTCCGTACCTGGAACAACCGCCAAACTCAAGGTGGATGAGACTCTGGGAATCAACGCCTCCATTTCTTCCTTCTGGAACAGGAGGATAAGATCAGCCTCCTCACAGTCCTCTGAAGATGCGTGTACTTCTTCATCCACAGAAGACAACAGAATCCAAGCCACAGTCCAGATCTCGGACAGATCTGGACACCTCTCCTCAAGCATTGGCTCCCCATCGCCAGGCGTATAACATTCAAATCCATACTCACAATATTCAAAGCCCTTGATGACTCTACAGCACAACACCTACAAAAACTGCTCCAGATCACACCCAACAATAGAGGACGATAATCCACCTAAAGGAACACACTAGTTACATCATTGATACAAAAACCAATGCCACCACATCCAAGAGAGCCTTCTCCCTCTATGCTCCGCACCTATGGGACTCTATCCCAGAAAAGCTAAGGTCTACAACTGACACAGCTTCCTTCAGGAAAGCCCTTAAAACTTATATCTTCAAAGAATGCTACTCATCTACCTAACTCCTCAAAGTTCTCCCCCCGCCACACTCCCCTCACCCACACCTACCTTCACCCCTACCACGAATCCCTTAGATACTCAAAACTGTATATAGTTACCTCCCAAACGTATGTAACCTAGTTCTTCCTAGTTGAATGCCCTGTTTACTATAAATGTTCTGTTGCAATGTAAACCGCTTTGACTGAATGATAAAGTGGTATTAAAAAAAAAAAGAAAAAGAAAAAAGAAAAACCCTGTTAAATAAATAAATCCCAGCTCATCTCCATCTCCAGGGGGTGCCCTTTGCCAGGGACGCTTACCTATAGGCATTCAAACAGGGCTTCCACTCTCAGCCTGCCCCTCCCGAGACTGCTCTAGGAGGAACCTAGAAGCTGCAGTGTCTGAATTTCCATGCCAGAATGATCAGGCCTTTTATAAAAGGAAAAGAATTCTGGGGAGGACCATCTGGACTCCAGAAGCTCTCCTCGTGGAAATGAACCCCCTTACACCAAGGGACCCAGTCGCTGTCGTTCCCCTACATGATTAGGAGCAGCGCACAGCATGGCCGCTGGAATCTCCGGCCAGCTGGTTATCCTTACCCACAGTGCCAAGGCTGGCCCAACCACTAGGCAGTCACCTAGAGCAGCAACTTACAGAAAGCTGCAAAAGCAGAGCATTCAAAACTAAACAACAGATTTTGACAGCGAGAGGCGGTGTAAATTTTGAGGTTCACCTAGGGCACCAACACTTTGAACCAACTTTAGGGCTGGCCCTGCACAGTACCATATGCCACCTCCTGCCCTTAGACAAGCAAGGCTGGACTAACCGCATCCTTCGGCACAGAATAGGGGAGGTCTCCAGGGACAATTTAGGAGCTGCCATGCTAGAAGAGCAAAGTCTAGAAGACAGAAATGAGGCACCTTGGTTGCCACAGGCCAAACAAAAATTCTTGGAAGAAGACATAAGAGAGTTAATATCACAACAGAGCATGCTAAAGTCGTGGCAGCCCAAAGGCACATGTTAACTGCACTTTTACTGTGGCACATATTAACTGCGCTTTTACTGCAATGCATGTTACAAGAGCTAGGCTAGAACGCACGGTGGAGCCGTTTGGGCAGAACGCACGTACAGACTGTGCAACTGTCAGGCAGGAGAAAATGCTACTAGTGTATGCAGAAAACAGCAGGAACCCTCCCCTACACCGTGCCAACAGTTGTCAGCAGTCTACCCCAAATTGTGTCCCACATAGATTGAATCGGGAACCTCCAACAAGGACAATGACTAGGTTAAGCCTTGAGTTCCAGGCAGGATCTGTGCCAGGATCAGTTCTACTCCCCTGATACTGGCTTTTGTAGCACTGCGTTTAAGGTGGCTGGCCAGCAGATCTAAGCGCCTTCTGCGATCTTTGGGAGAGAACAGAGGAGAACAGTGGAGGAGGCGCTGAGATTGTATGAGGCTGCTGCATTCTTCCAGATCCTTCCAATTTCTGGCTGTTCAATAGGCTCTCGCCATAAGCACATGGAGCTGAACCAACTTTCCCTCGTCCTATGGCTACCGAAAAGACAGCAGTCTAGAGTTGTCTCCCATGTCACGCTCAAATGAGAGAACCACTCTCAAGGTGGTCGGTCACGAGCGTTTCATCAATCTTTTCCTCTCAATCATCAGATTTTCCTCAGAGGGGAAAATCCATCCATCTGCTGGAGACAAAGAAATGCTAAAGAGAACACTGGTGGCTGAGGCGTATAGAGGCACGGGAGTGATGTCATTGAAACTCGGGCTTTTCATTGGTTCTTTGTCTCCACCAATCTATTGGTAGGGCAACACAACCCACTTGTATGGAATTATCTAGCAGAACGATATGGAAATAACAGTTAAAGAGTAATAACATAGTTTTCATTTGTTAAAAATAAAATAATTTGGCACTTTTAAGTACAAGTGCCAACATGATGAAAATAACTTTAAATTCACAGAAAAGTATTAAAGTAGTCAAACTCATCTCAGTAAATATTTCCCTTAACTCACTTCAGGAGTGTTCTTCTTGAATTCGCGGCTTTGATCAATAAGCTTTTTTCTAGACTGTTCGCTTTCATCTTGTCGGTTAGCCAATACCGTTGCTGTGGAATCGAGTTCTCTCTGTTGAAAAAAAAGCAAAATTATAAGATTAACACAGAAAAGTAAAATATGTTGGCAGAGGAAGACTGTAAGGCCCATCTAGTTTGCCATTTTTCCCTTCCTGCTACAAAACGTCTGATCCTACTTAGACTACGGCTATATTCATTTATTTATTTACATACTACTCCACCTAGATGTATCCCATGTCTACTGCTATTGTGTTGTCTGTCTTAACTAGATTGTAAGCTCTGATGAGCAAGGACTGTCTTTTACATGCATCTGTGCAGCATTACGTATGTCTTGTAGCGCTATACAAATGCTCAGTAGTAGTAGTATAGTATCTGTTACCACACTCTATAATTTAACCTGGTGCAGCTTACATATTATAAACAAGAATAGAAATAAAAACGGATACAATGCATTTAAATACAATAAAATCCCTTCAGACCTACACTATGGTGTATGTTTACTAAACCGGGCTAATGGTTAACCGAGCCTATCTGCAAAAAGATCCCATATTATTCAAAGGGGCCTAGCTGCAGATAGCCCGGTTTAGTAAACATGAACCTATATATAGCTCTGCGTTTTCCATGGATTCGCTGAACTTTAATAAGGTTGATGTTCCATTTCCGCCAGTCACATTGTGAGAATTTTCACATATATAACCACACTTTCCATGAGAAATACTTATGTCATCACAGCATCTGTACCTTCCAGATTCATCACATGATCCCCTTATTCTGAAATGTCTTTCCTCTAAAAAAAATCCTTGCACCCTATACATTAAGGAGGTGATTTGTTTAACTATCCACAGTTGTGAAAAATGCTTGTACTTTCACTCCAGACTTAGCTTTCACTTTTAAAATTACTCCATGAAAAGTACTCATACTAAATTGCGTAGATAAATGTTTGGAGGAAAAAAAGCAAGCATAAAAAACTGAAGCCCTCATAGTAACAAAAGACCCAGACTTCACGCCACCTACACACCTCAACATAGGAACCACATGCATCCAAATACAACCACTAATAAGATACCTAGGTATTATCATTGACCAAGCTCTAACCCTCAAACAACAAATCACCAAAACCACAGGAAATATATTCCATAAAGCGAAAACAGCGCAGCGGCTCAGACCTCTCCTCGAACCTCAAGACAGTGATGCAAGCTATGACTCTCCCACATCTGGACTACTGCAACGTAATCTACCATGGACTCCCAGCTACACAGACTAACCCCCTCCGAACTGCCTTGAACACCACAGCAAGAATTATTCAGGGAGCAAAGAAAAACGACATCACCCCAATCCTAAGAGACCTTCACATACTTCCCCTCGAAGCTAGAACTAAATACAAGTCCCTCCTACTCACCCACAAAGCCATCCACCAAGCACAGAACAACCAGCTCCGCTCCCTGCTGACACGCCCGACCCATGGAATAACAACCAGACAGGCCTCCAACAACTACCTCACTGTCCCTCACAAAAGAACCAAAAGCTCTCAAAAGACATGCAACCGAGCCTTCGAACTCTACGCACCATCCCTATGGAACTCTTTACCAAACCACCTCAGAAACAATAACGACATCCTATCATTCAGAAAACAGCTGAAAACCATCCTATTCCAAGAATATTTCAAGACAACCCCTACCAAAAAATGCAACAACCCCTGAACTCTCCATGTCCCTCTGAGTGACAACTACACTGTACTGTCCATGTCTAAAGTCTATCCTTCGTCGGAATCATCAATGTTACCTACCTGGTGATGGCCCCACCCTGATACTTGATTCCCCCACCCTTATATGTAACGCCGCTTTGACCCGGTGAAAAGCGGGATATAAATACAGTTAAATAAATAAATAAATAAAATAAATAAATAAATTCAAACCCCTTCTCAACCATGTCCCCATCTATGCCCTTTCAAAATAGGCATAAATATACAAGTTTACCTCCATGCACCGCCAGGCAATTGTGTAAAATGCAGTTTTTATGAGTAAAGCACCTTCTTACTAGAGGAACTGGCTTCGAAAACTGCCCTCCATATAATAGGGATGTGCATTCATGAGCACATACCCAGTTTGCTCGGGCATCAATTTTAGGGTGTGAAAAACTGATTGTATGCACATAAAGTGTAGTTACTCACCTGTAACAGGTGATCTCCGGGAACAGCAGGAATTTAGTCTTCACGTATGGGTATCGTCTGTACCGACGGAGCCTGCGCAGGAACACTCCCCAGCGTCCAATAGCAACGCTTTTGAGAGCATCCCTCAGCACATGCGTGCTGCCTTCCCGCCTTTCCAACTGTCCCTCTTCAGTTAAGTTTGTAGCTGAGTGAAAGGACAGAGGGAGAGAGGAAAGAGACAAAGAGAGAGAGAGACAACTCCTAGGGGAGGTGGGTGGGTTGTGAAGACTAAATTCCTGCTGTTCCAGATCACCTGTTACAGGTGAGTAACTACGCTATCTCCAGGAACCAGCAGGAATGTAGTCTTCATATATCGGGACTCCCTAGCTGAAGATGCCAGGGAGATAGCCCCAGGAAGGTGCCACCCTAGAAAGGTAGGCATCCTTCCTCACATGGATCTCTGGCATTCCACCAGGGTTGGTGGACAAGAGTTGAATTAGGTCTGAAAGAGATTTTGAAGAACAGATTGGCCAAAGAAGGCATCCCGACAGGAGGCTTTATCCAGGCAATAGTGGGCTGTGAAGGTGTCTACCGAAGCCCAGCTGGCTGCTCGACAAATGTCATCGATAGACATGGAGTGGAGATTAGCCATGGAAGCTGCCATGGCTCTCACGTTATCAGCTGTGACATGGCCCTGAAGAGGAAGACCCTTACTCTCATAAGCAAAGGATATGCATTGGGCAATCCATTTAGATAAAGTTCTTTTGGAGACTGGAAGTCCCAAATGACTAGAGTCAAAAGCTATAAAAAGTTGTGAGGACTTTCTATGTTGCTATGTTCTCTGGAGGTAAAAGGCTAAGGCTCTTTTACAATCCAAAGTATGAAGGTTTCTTTCTACATTAGAGGCGTGAGGCCTTGGAAAAAATACAGGAAGATAAATTGATTGATTCAAATGAAAAGACAAAACCACCTTTGGCATAAAGTGTGGATGAGGTCTAAGAAGAACCTTATCATGATGAAACCTAGTATAAGGAGGATCAGCCACTAAAGCTTGCAGTTCACTAATGCGACGTGCAGAGGTGATTGCAATTAGGAAGATGACCTTCCAGGTCAAAAACGTAAGGGTTGTAGTGGCTAAAGGCTCAGAAGGCGGCTTCATGAGTTGCCCCAGAACTAGATTTAGATCCCATGCCACCGGTGGTGGATTAATGGGAGGTTTGGCTAACAGAAGACCTCTCATAAATCTGGATATAAGTGGATGAGAGGAAATTGGTTGTCCATTCAGAGGCTTATAAGAAGCTGCAATTGCACTAAGATGGACTCTAACCGAATTGGTCTTTAGACCAGAATTCAATAAGTGAAGGAGATACTCTAGTATCGATTCTAAAGGTATGAAAAGGGGATTTAATCCCTTCTTGGAGCACCATATAGTAAAACGTTTCCACTTGAAGGCATAAGATCTTCTTGTGTGGAAAGTTTTCTAGAAGCCTGAAGGACATCCTTTACCTGTTGGGACAGGTTGAAATCCTGGAGGTCTAAGCCTTCAGCAACCAGGCCGTGAGATGCAGGGACTGGGGACTCGGGTGCCATAGCGTCCAGTCCTCTTCGGAAAGGAGATCTGGAGCATGCCCTAACTCCAGAGGTGCAGCTTGAGAGAGATGTAGAAGCAGGGGATACCACGCTTGGCGTGGCCATCGTGGCACTATGACAATCATGCGACCCCTGTCTCTCTGAAGCTTGAAGAGTGTTTTGGGGATGAGAGGAATGGTGGGAAGGCATAAAGGAAGTCCTGACCACCAGTGAAGGAGGAAGGCATCCCTTGCCTGACAATTGTGAGCCGGAATCCTGGAACAGAACCAGGGAAGTTTGGCAATCAATGCACTTGCAAAGAGGTCTATGTCTGGAGTGCCCCAGAGATGAAATATCTTTGCCACCTGGTCTAGGTGGAAAGACCATTCGTAAGGCAGCAGTACTCGACTGAGTTTCTCTGCCCAAAGGTTTTGAATACCTGGAAGATATACCACTAGAAGGGGAATCTGATGTTCTCAGGCGAGGGCTCACAGTCGTAAAGCTTCGTTGCATAACGACAGAGAGCCTGTCCTGCCCTGCTTGTTCACATAGAAAATCGCTACTTGATTGTCCGTCTGAACTAGGACTGTCTTGTAGCTGAGCTGGGTGTGGAATACTCAAAGAGCTAAATAGATTGCTCTTAATTCCAGGAGGTTTATGTGTAGACCCGTCTCCTGTGGAGTCCAGGTACCCTGGGTAGAGAGATGATTCAGGTGTGCTCCCCAACCCACCTGTGATGCATCTGTTACGTTGGCTTGAAAAAGGGGCTGATGGAAAGGAGACCCCACTGTCAGATTTTCTAGTGATTGCCACCATTGGAGGGACAAAATTAGTCATTGAGAGTTTACTATTTTGTCTGATAAATGTCCTGTGGCCACTATATGTGGATAGGATCCACTGAGCTGCTCGCATGTGGAGGCAAGCATATGGGACTACATGAACTGTGGATGCCATGTGTCCCAGCAACTGTAGTAGCTCTCGAGGAGTTAGGGAGGATTTCCCTGCTGCTTGAGAAGCTAGTTGCATTATGCGAAGACACCGGGCCTGTGGAAGGAAAGCCTTTGCCTGTCTGGTATCTAGACAGGCCCCTATGAATTCCAATCATTGGGAAGGAACAAGTTGGAATTTTGGGAAGTTTATTACCAACCCCAAGTATTGGAGGATTCGCATTGTGCGAGACAGTGCAGTGCTGGCCTCTGCAACTGTAGGGGCTCGAATGAGCCAGTCGTCTAAGTAAGGGAAGACGAATAGCCCCAGGATTCGCAGAAATGCAGCTACTACCGCCATGCATTTTGTGAATACCCGTGCAGCTGAAGCCAGACCAAAGAGAAGAACCCTGTACTGGAAATGTTTTCTCTTGAAAAGGAATCGTAAGAATTTCCTGTGATTTGGATGGATCAGAATGTGAGTGTGTGCATCCTTTAAGTCTAGAGAGCAAAGCCAATCCTGGCTTTGAAGGTATGGCAGAAGAGTTCCAAGAGAAATCATTATGAACTTCTCTCAGAACAGGTATTTGTTCAATTCTCTGAGGTCTAGAATGGGTCTGTGTCCTCCTGTTTTCTTTGGAATAAGAAAATAGGGGGAGTAGAACCCTGCACCCCGTTGAAGAAGTTATAATGCCCTGTTCAATGTAATTTCAGTTTGTTCAATGTAAACCGCACTGATGCAGAATAGTGCGGTATATAAGAGAATAAAAATAAATAAATAAGAATGGGTACCTCTTCTATTTCCCCTTGGGCAAGAAGTGTTGAGACCTCGTGATCTAGCAGATTGTCTGCGGAGGTTTGAGAATTGAATTGCCTTAGAATTGTAGGAGGGGGCATGCTGTGAAAATGGAGCTTGTACCCCTCTCCTACAATGGACAGAGTCCAATCTTCTGCTGTTATCTGATGCCATCTGTTGGCAAAGTGATATAACCTGCCTGGGATATTGGGGGGTTGGGGACCCCTTAGAGGCAGGAAGGCCAAGCTCTCTAGGAAGAAGTCAAAGCACTTGAGGGGGCTGAACCTGCGGAGCTGGTTGGGCTCTCAGGCCTTTTGGCTTCTTTTGCTATCTAGTTTGTCTCTTTTGGGCAACCTGACCCTGAGTTTGACTCTGCTGGGTATAGGAAGGATAAAATTTCCTCTTTTTGCTGAAAGAGGGTTTTTTATAAGGCTTTCTTTTGGCTGGAGTGGCTGTAGACTTTGACAATCTATCTAGAGTGGTATTGTCAGCATCTAACTCGTTAGCCTTTTCCTGCCAGTTCTTGCCAAAGAGATTCTCTCCCGTGCAAGGAATGTTGCCTAACTTGTCCTGTACCCAGGTCTCCAAGTCTGATGACTGAGGCCAGGCAATCTGTCGTGCGCCAATGGCAATAGCAGAGGTTCTGCTGATGTATTCAAAGCAGTCAAAGGCTGCACAATTCACAAACTTGGAGACATCTTGAGCATGCTTAACTAGAGCAAGAAAGTCTTGTCTCTTGTCATCTGGGAGAAGTGGGCTCATAAGCTCCAAATCTCCTGTAACTTCTCTGAGGAACATGCCCATATATAGTATATATGAACTGATCCTTGCTGAAAGCATGGAAGCCTGAAAAGTTTGGCGCCCAAAAGCGTCCAGAGTCCTCCATCTGTAATACCTGAAGATTGGAGGGTCGCCAACGTAACACCAATTTTTAAAAAAGGTTCCAGGGGTGACCCGGGAAATTACAGACCGGTGAGCCTGACGTCAGTACCAGGGAAAATGGTAGAAACCATCATAAAGAACAAAATTACACAGCATGTAGATAGTCATGGCCTAATGGGAGACAGCCAACATGGCTTTAGACAAGGAAGATCTTGTCTTACTAATCTGATCTGTTTTTTTGAAGGTGTGCATAAACAGGTAGACAAAGGTGAGTCGGTTGATATAGTGTATCTGGACTTTCAGAAAGCTTTTGACAAGGTCCCCCATCAGAGACTTTTGGCGAAGCTAAAAAGTCATGGGATAGGAGGCAGTGTACTATTGTGGATCGGGAACTGGTTAAAAGATAGAAAGCAGAGGGTAGGGCTAAATGGCCAATATTCCCAATGGAAAAAGGTGAATAGTGGAGTACCCCAGGGATCTGTACTGGGTCCGCTACTTTTTGACATATTCATAAATGACCTGGAAAAGGGAATAACTAGTGAGGTTATCAAATTTGCAGATGACACAAAACTGTTTAAAGTTGTTAAAACCCAAGAGGATTGTGGAAAACTGCAGGAGGATCTGGATAAATTGGAAGACTGGGCATCCAAATGGCAGATGAAATTTAATGTGGACAAGTGCAAAGTTATGCACCTAGGAAAGAACAACCCACACTATAGTTACACGATGCAAGGCTCCACATTAGAAACCACCACCCAGGAAAAAGATTTAGGAGTCATCGTGGATAACATGTTAAAACCCTCCGCCCAGTGTGCAGCGGCGGCCAAGAAAGCAAATAGAATGCTAGGTATCATAAGGAAAGGGATGGAGAATAAAACAAAGGATATTATAATGCCTCTGTATCGCTCCATGGTACGACCGCACCTTGAATATTGTGTGCAATTCTGGTCACCGTATCTTAAAAAGGACATAGAGTTATTAGAAAAAGTACAGAGAAGAGCCACCAAATTGGTGAAGGGGATGGAAGGCTACTCCTATGAAGAGAGGCTAAAAAGGTTAGGGCTCTTTAACCTAGAAAAGAGACGGCTGAGGGGAGATATGATAGAGGTGTATAAATTAATGAATGGAGTGGAACGGATAAACGTGGATCAATTGTTTACGCTATCAGAATATAGAAGGACTAGGGGACATGTAATGAAGCTACAGGGTAAACTATTTAAGACAAATAGGAGAAAATATTTCTTCACTCAACGTGTAATCAAACTCTGGAATCTGTTACCGGAGGATGTAGTAAGGGCTGTTAGTATAGCTGGGTTTAAAAAAGGTTTGGACAAGTTCCTGGAGGAAAGGTCCATAAACCACTATTAAAAAGGGACCCAGGATATCAATGCTTGGCCTAGTACAAGCACTGCAGAACCTGTGTCTTTTGGGGAAACTGCTAGGTACGTATGACCTAGATTGGCCACTGATGGAAACAGGATACAGGCTTGATGGACCTCGGTCTGACCCAGTATGGCATTTCTTATGTTCTTATGTTCTTATGACCTGGGGGATTAGATGCATGCCTCTTTGCACTTTTCATCCTACGCATGGCTGACTCCACCACCATTGAATGGTGTGGCAGCAGAGTCTTTTGAAATCCAGGACATGGCGGAACTCGATACACAGTATCAAGCCTCCTAGAATGAGGAGATGTAGTCAGAGGTGTCTCCCACATTCTGAGCATCAAGTTATGCAGAATTTCATGGATGGGCAGAGTGGCTGCCTCCTTTGGAGCTTTAGGATATTGGAGAATTTCCAATTCCTTTGCTCTGGGTTCCTGTTCAGGAGCTACCGTGATTGAAAGGCCTTTGGCCACATCACGAATAAAATCCTGAAAAGACATGTCCTCTGGAGGTGACATTCTGCATTGGGGAGAAGAGGGATCTTCCGGGAGAAACCCTCTGGTACCAGCAGAATTGTCAGTCTTCGGAATCGGAGGATTCGAAGTATTTCTGACCATGATGCTCATTGAAAGCACGGTCCCGGTATCGATCCAAGTCGGTACCGAGTTGACCCGGTACCGATCTGCCTATTCCAGCCAAAGATGGCGTGGAAAGAATTCCCACCGTGGCCGGTACCGGTGTCTGTACCGGTGTAGGTACCGGCATCGGTATCGATGTCGGTACCAGTGCCTGTTGAACCATAGGTGATAAGAGCTGCAATACTGCGTTCGATAGCGAGGAACCTCTGGTCTATCGACGCTGCCGATGCCTGGGTGTTGGTACCGGTGAAAACAGCCGGGACCCCTGAGCATGGCACCAGTAGTTCTTGCGAGGTCGAGGCCTCGAGAACATCCTGGAGCCCCATTGATGCTTTGGAAGCCGAAGCCTCCCGCTGGGGCTGTTTTGCCGGTATGGTTCCCTCAAGGGCAATGCCAATGGCCTCTTGATGCTTAGCAGGAGAGCTACCCTTTGAGTACCGGCTTTTTTGTTTAGTTACCTGAGATCCATGGGAGGAAGAGGAGGCTCTTGAAGATGTTGATGCAATGGATCTGGCATCCGAAGAAAAAAAAGAGTACTGAGCTTTGCAGCCCGGTTCTCTCTTCCTCTCTTAGTCATCCCCATACAGGAGAGACATTCACATAGAGAATGCTCGGGCCCTAAACATTTACGACACCAATCATGGGTGTCAGTGACGGAAATGGTACCATCACACTTAGTACATTTTTTAAAACCACTAGTTGGTTTTTCCATGTTTCGGGAATATGAGGCCTAATGCCCAAAATGGAGCCTAGCACCGAAAAAGAAAAAAGTTTCTGAAGAGAAACTGTTCAAAGTATAAAATCTTTTGAAAAAAGAAAAGAAAAGAAAAGAACCGGCGGCACCAGTAGGCGTTGTGCGGAGGCAAACGTGAACAAAAGAAAACAGTTTTAAAGATGGAATTTTCTGTGGTAACAGGGTATGGGTCCTGTCGGCTCCGCGGAAAACAAATAATTGAAGAGGGACAGTTGGAAAGGTGGGAAGGTAGCGCACATGTGCTGAGGGATGCTCCCAAAAGCGTTCCTATTAGACGCTGGGGAGCGTTCCCACGCAGGCTCCGTCGGTACCAACAATACCCATATGTGAAGACTACATTCCTGCTTGTTCCTGGAGGTACATTAACATACATACAATCGATTTATGTGCATTAAAAATTCTAAAGCTTTTTATTGAAACAAATGTATAAAGCAAACCAATAAACGCCTGAAAATCCAGAAGAATTTGGAGAAATCAAAAACGAAATGAAAAATGTTTGGCCATACACATCCCTACCACACAATTCAGTTATATCCCTCTGTCTCTTCACCTTTAAAGTACACATATACAGGGCATTAAGGTCTCATCTCATAATTCTTGAGAAACAGACTCTACATTATTTTGGTAGCTTTCCTCTATATTACAACTAGTTTGTTTATATGCATTTAGAGAGATAGCTCCAGAATTTCATGCAATACTCTAGATGAGATTTCACTAACAATTTGTGCAGACATATTGAATGCAATGTTATAAAGTTGTACCTAGTTAATGTGTGTTTTTGCATGCATTTTTCCCGCCTACTTTAATAAAGTGTAGTATGTGTAATCTACTTTATAAAAGAGGGGTGCAAGTGGTAGAATATACGCTGCATCACTAAGCACAATCAGTTCTTACTTGTTCCTTTTGGGAATCCAGGTAGGAGCGGAACCAATTGAGTGTAATGTCCTGGATGCCAATTTCGGAGAACATAAGATATGCCATACTGGGTCAGACCAAGGTCCATTGAGCCCAGTATCCTGTTTCCAACAGTGGCCAATCTAGGTCACAAGTACCTAGCAGTTTCCCCAAAAGACAAAAGGTTCCTCAGTGCTTGTATTGGGTCAAGCAGTGATATCCTGGGTCCCTTTTTAATAATGGTTTATGGATCTTTCCTCCAGGAACTTGTCCAAACCTTTTTTAAACCCAGCTACACTAACAGCCTTTACTACATCCTCCGGTAACAAATTCCAGAGTTTGATTACACGTTGAGTGAAAAAATATTTTCTCTTATTTGTCTAAAATAGTTTACCCTGTAGCTTCATTGCATGTCCCCTAGTCTTTCTATATGCTGATAAAGTAAACAATAGATCTACGTTTACCCGTTCCACTCCGTTCATTAATTTATAGACTTCTATTATATCTCCCCCTCAGCCGTCTCTTTTCCAGGTTAAAGAGCCCTAACCTTTTTAGCCTTTCTTCATAGGACTATCCTTCCATCCCCTTTACCATTTTGGTGGCACTTCTCTGAACCTTTTCTAATAACGCTATATCCTTTTTAAGATACGGCGACCAGAATTGCACACAATATTCAAGATGCGGTCGCACCATGGAACGATACAGAGGCATTATAATATCCTTTGTTTTATTTTCCATTCCTTTCCTTATGGCACCTAGCATTCTATTTGCTCTCTTGGCTGCCGCTGCACACTGAGTGGAGGGTTTTAACATGTTATCCACAATGACGCCTAAATCTTTTTCCTGGGTGGTGGTTCCTAATGTGGAACCTTGCATCGTGTAACCATAGTTTGGGTTGTTCTTCCCTAGGTGCATAACTTTGCACTTGTACACATTAAATTTCATCTGCCATTTTGATGCCCAGTCTTCCAATTTATCAAGATCCTCTTGCAATTTTCCACAATCCTCGTGGGTTTTAACAACTTTAAATAGTTTTGTCTCATCTGCTAATTTCATAACCTCACTCGTTATTGCCTTTTCCAGGTCATTTATCAATATGTCAAAAAGCAACAGACCCAGCACAGAACCCTGGGGTAACCCACTATGCACCTTTCTCTATTGGGAAAATTGGCCATTTAGCCCTACCCTCTGCTTTCTATCTTTTAACCAGTTCCTGATCCACAATAGTACACTGCCTCCTATCCCATGACTCTAGTTTTGCCAAATGTCTCTGATGAGGGAACATGTCAAAGGCTTTCTGAAAGTACAAATACACTATATCAACCGACTCACCTTTATCTACCTGTTTATTCACACCTTCAAAAAGACATAACAGATTAGTAAGACAAGCTTTTCCTTGTCTAAAGGCATGGTGGCTGTCTCCCATTACACCATGACTATCTACATGTTCAGCAATTTTGTTCTTTATGATGGTTTCTACCATTTTTCCCGGTACTAACGTCAGGCTCATCAGTCTATAGTTTCCCGGATCACACCTGAAACCCTTTTTGAAAATTGGCGTTACGTTGGCCATCCTCCATTCTTCAGGTATTACAGATGATTTTAATGATAGTTCACAGATTACTAATAGCAGGTCCACAATCTTGTATTTCAGCTCTTTCAATACTCTTGGATGTATACCATCTGGTCCAGGTGATTTGCTACTCTTTAGTTGTAAAACATCTTCCCGATGTATCGATATTTCCTTCAATTCTTCCACACCTTTAAATACCACTTCAGTCATGGGTAACATACCTACATCTTCCTCAGTAAAGACTGAAACAAAAAATTCATTCAGTCTCTCCGCTATCACCTTGTTGCCTCTTAGTGCCCCTTTAACCCCTCTATTATCTAATGGACCAACTGACTCTCTCACATGTTTTCTGCCACGAATGTACTTGAAAAAGTCTTTATTACGCGTTTTTGCTTCAGCAGCAAGCTTCTTCTCAAATTCTCCCTTTGCCTGCCTTATCAATGCTTTGCATTTAACTTGCCAGTGCTTGTGCTGTTTCCAGTTTTCGTCATTTGGCTCTTTTTTCCATTTCCTGAAAGATGTTTTTTTTGGCAGCAGCCTCTCTGACCTCACCTTTAAACCATGCTGGCAGTTTTTTGGACGTCCTTCCACTTTTCTTAAAGCGTGTAATACAGCTTGTCTGGGCTTCCAAGATAGTATTTTTCAACACCCCCCAAGCTTGATGCATTAAGTCTTTTACCTTTGCAACTGCTCCTTTTAAGGTTTTTTTTGTTTGTTAGTTAAAAAAAAAAATGTCCTCATTTTATCATAGTCTCCCATGCGAAAGTTAAAAGGTAGTACTGTGGATTTCCCTACCATCCCTCCTCCACTCACTAAATCAAAAGTGATCATGCTGTGATCAACTATTGCCAAGTGGACCCCAACACCCTTATCTCTTGCACCAGATCTGGTGTTCCACTAAGGACTAGATCCAATATGGCTTCCTCTCTGGTCGGTTCATGAACCAGCTGCTCCAAGAAGCAGTTCCTTATCGTCACTCCAGTCCAGTCCCTTACTTCTGGGTTACGCAACCCTTCCAGCAGCTTGGAGGCTGAGCCCAACCTTTTTGGGGATGGAGCGGTATAAATACCACTGGGACCACCCCCCAACTCCAGTATTCTCAGCCTCCAAGCAGCTGGAGGGTTCCGTAAGCCTAGGGCTTACTGGAGTCTTCCCTTCTTAATATTTTATTTATATTTATATTTTATCTTATATTTCTTACCTAGATTACTAAGGTTTTTCTCCTTTATTCCTCTTTTGTTGTTTTATTTCTTAGGATTCACTGCCCCTTTAATTTCTTGCCTGCTCTCTCAGCTCCTTCCCCCTCCTCTCCCCCCGGGTCGTCAAGGACTTCGGAGAGGTGTTTCCCTCCTGCAGGCTGCAGTGAAGATTCCTGCCTGGCTGCTACCTCTGCGGCGTTACCGGCGGTCTCCTGCCCTCCCTCTCCTAAGCTGGTCCTACCTCGCGCCGAAGCCCTCCCGGTGGCTGAGCGCTTGAGGGGAAACCGCAGGCTCCTTCCCGCCGCCGGACCGTCCCTGAGCAAGAGGACGTGGAGGCGAGCGCCGGGTCTCCCGCTTCGCCGCGGAACAATTTTCAGCGTCGGTCTGCTCAGAAGGGCCGTTCCTGAATCAGGGCTGCATTCCGGTTTGAGTTCCTCCGGCCCAGAGAGCGGCCTTGCGGTCCCCCGTCCAGGCTCCACGTGGCGAGGCCTACCACGTGTAGAGCCGACGGGGTTGATTGCTGAGTTGGATCCAGCCAGCAAAACAACATAATCGCAAGTACTCTGCCTAGTTTCTTAGCGTTTTCATTTTATTTTAGTTTCATTATTTTTTTAACGATTGCATTGCCTAGTTCTTCCTTGTGCTGTGGTTTTGATTATTTTAATTATTTGAATTATTGAACTGCAATTTAACCCATTGATCAGGTTTAGGTTGCTTCTAGTTACCTAGCTAAGGGGTGCTTAGCTTCCACCGGGGAGAAGATATTGCCTGCGCTTGGGTGCTCACGGTGGGAATCCCCAGCACTAAGCCATGGCAGCCAAACCTCGCTGCCCTTCCTGTGGTACTCGCAGGGGCACCTCTGCAGAGGCAGGAATCTGCAGGAGCTGTGCAGCGGTGGCCGCCTCAGTGGAACAGGAAATTAACTTGACCATGTCTCAGACTTCTCATGAGTCAGGAGACCCTGTGGAAGGGGAAGGGGGGTCCCAGCTTCCCCTCTCTACTCCCTTGGACCTGCCTCCCCCCTTCTATTCCACCCGCGCCCCCCTCCTCTAGTGCTGGGGGGACAGGAGAATTTTTCTCTCCTGACTTCATCCTCCTACTTCACAAGGCCTACTGCCTACGTAAACAGGGCGTAGGCTCAGAAGAGGTTGCCCCTCCAACGGACGACAAATTAGCAAGATCCCTCGGGGCAACCATTCCGGACTCTGGTAACCCTCCCAAGCGCCCATGTCTTAGTGGGGAGGAGCCTCTAGGGTCCCTATCTCAGGGTACCCCGGATGAGGATGGCTCTCTAAAGGACCTGGACGAGGAAGAGGAGGAGCTTGAAGAGGGGGAAATCCCGGAAGAAGACCAGTCACGGATAGTTAGAGTTTTTCGTCGGGAGGAGCTCCCGGCATTAATTAACGAGTCCCTGAAAGTTCTCAATGTGACCTCAGACATGCCAGCCCAGGAAGAGGCATTAGAGGATCCCTTAATCCAGTCCTTTAGGAGATCCCAAAGAGTGTTCCCAGTCCACAGAGTCGTGCGACAGATGATCCAGGAAGAATGGGACCAACCAGAAGCAAGCTTAAGAGGAGTCCGAGCCATGACTCGCCTCTACCCTCTTCTAGAGGCGGATAAGGAGCTGCTGAAATCTCCCAGGGTGGATGCAGCAGTATCAGCAGTTACTAAGAAGACGACTATCCCAGTTGAGGGCAGCTCGGCCTTAAAAGATGCACAAGACAGAAAGTTAGACACGCTCCTGAAACAAGCCTTTGATGTGAGCGCTCTCGCCTTGCAGGCCTCCGTGTCAGGAGCTTGGGAGGCTCGGGCCTGTTTAAGGTGGGCCCAACAGCTCCAGGCAGAGGGCTCAACGGGTGAAATACAGGCCAACTCGGCTAGGGTGGAATCCGGTACAGCCTACTTGGCGGACAGTCAGTATGACCTCATCAGAAGCCTAGCCAAGAACATGGCCTCAGTGGTGGCGGCTAGGCATTAACTTTGGCTACGAAATTGGGCAGCGGATCCTTCCTCGAAGGCATGCCTAAGTCGACTCCCTTTTAAGGGGAAACTATTATTTGGGGAGGATTTAGAGAAGCTAGTTAAAGACCTGGGGGAGTCTAAAGGGGGCAGGCTCCCGGAAGATAGGCCAAAACAAGGGCGCCTCCTAGCCCCAACGCGTACCCAGCCAAGGGACCCGCGGAAGTTCCGACCAGCCAGGCCAAACCCTTTTCCCAGGGGCCGTTTTCTATCCAAGGGTCAAGGATACAGAGGGTTTCATGGAGCAGGTCGAGGCTTTGGGGCTTCCTCCTCCTCGGGACCTAGAAAGCAACAATGAGGTGACGGGGGTCCAGGAGGAAGGACGGCCGTTGGGCGGACGCCTAAGACTGTTTCTTCCCGCCTGGTCCCGAGTCACGTCCGACCAATGGGTCCTAGAGGTGATCAGAGAAGGCTATGCCCTCGAATTCGCAAAACAAATACGGCCAGCATTTGTGCAGTCCCCCGGCGGTTCTTCTACAAAGAGGGCGGCGATAGAGGCAACTCTCGATCGACTAATAGCTTTAGGGGCCGTAGTTCCAGTACCACCAGACCAGTTCGGCACTGGTCGGTACTCGATTTACTTCGTAGTAACAAAAAAGGAAGGGTCCTTTCGACCGATCCTGGACCTAAAACAGGTCAACCGTTGCCTCAGAGTACCACATTTCCGGATGGAGACCCTACGGTCAGTCATAGCAGCCATGAGGGGCGGGGAGTTCCTAACGTCCCTCGATTTGACGGAGGCCTACTTGCATATCCCGGTCAGGAAGGCACATCAACAATTCCTGAGATTCGCAGTGCCAAGAGGCCACTTTCAATTCCAGGCCCTACCCTTCGGCCTAGCCACGGCTCCCAGGACGTTCACCAAGGTGATGGTGGTAGTAGCGGCCTTCCTCCGGAAGGAGGGAATATTAGTGCACCCTTACCTAGACGACTGGCTTATCAGGGCAAAGTCAGAAAAGGAAAGTCAGGCGGCAACGACCAGAGTGATCCAGGTCCTGGAGGAGTTGGGATGGGTCATCAACCGCACGAAGAGCAGGATGACTCCCTCCCAGGAACTCGAGTACCTCGGGGCAAGATTCGACACCTGCAAAGGCAGAGTATTCCTATCTCACTCAAGGTCAAGGGA
Source organism: Ichthyophis bannanicus (assembly GCA_033557465.1). Classification (NCBI taxonomy): domain Eukaryota; kingdom Metazoa; phylum Chordata; class Amphibia; order Gymnophiona; family Ichthyophiidae; genus Ichthyophis; species Ichthyophis bannanicus. Next base: position 239,590,787 of record CM066042.1, on the reverse strand, counting down.
GCTAAGACTGCTAGTCACGCAGTTTCTAGGCAGACGAAATCCCACGGCGTGGCATTATCTTCAGGTTCTGGGAACAATGGCGGCGGCGATATAAGTAGTGCCATGGGCCAGGGCCCACATGCGGCCGTTGCAGCGAGCACTATTACGTCGTTGGTCACCCCAACATCAGCCTCTGTCAATGCAGTTACCTTGCGCTCCGCGGACCAAACAGGCCCTTCACTGGTGGCGGTGCCCAAGGAATCTGGACCGCAGGATGCCTCTCGAACCACATCAGTGGTTACTATTGACGACGGATGCCAGCCTGTCAGGCTGGGGAGCACATTGCGAGGACCAGTTCGTCCAGGGTCGCTGGACACAGTTGGAAGCACAATGGCCCATCAACAGACTGGAGTTGCAGGCCGTCACCCTGGCACTCAAGGCCTTCAAGACGTTAGTGCAAGGAAGAGCAATTCGCGTTCTCTCCGACAATGTCACCGCGGTGGCCTACATCAACCACCAGGGAGGCACCAGCAGTCCCGCATTGGAGAAGGAGGCGGACTCCCTTTTCCAGTGGGCCGAAATCCGGCTGCAAGCACTTTCCGCCCAGCACGTAGCGGGCGAAAACAACGTCACAGCCGATTTCCTCAGCAGGTACAAGATAGACCACGGAGAGTGGGAACTGGAACAGGAGACCTTCAACCAGATAGTGGCCCGATGGGGTCTCCCAGTCATGGATCTCATGGCACGGTTCTCTTCAGCCAAGGTGGACAGATTCTTCAGCAGGCGGAAGGAAAGAATGTCCGAGGGCTTAGATGCCCTGTCCCAAAAGTGGCCCTCGGAGGGCCTTCTCTATGTATTCCCTCCTTGGGTCTTGATCGGGAAGGTGCTACAGCGGGTGGTCCCACCAAGGATTGATAATTCTCATAGCCCCGGATTGGCCCCGCCGCCCGTGGTATGCGGATCTGGTGAGGATGATCGCCGACCAACCTTGGCGGCTCCCTTGCAAAAGGGATCTGTTGAGGCAAGGCCCAGTACGAATGCCTCACGTGGATCGATTCTCACTTACGGCATGGCTATTGACAGGGCGAGGCTCCTAAGACGAGGCTACTCAAGTGCAGTAATCTCGACGCTGTTGAATGCTAAGAAGCGCTCGACCTGTCTATCTTATGTAAGGGTATGGCGCATCTTCGAAGCCTGGTGTACGGAGCACCGTCGGAAACCCCTCTCGGCCTCAGTCCCGGAAGTTCTGGAATTCTTGCAAGCAGGGTTTGACAAGGGGCTGGCGCCCAGCTCCTTACGGGTCCAGCTTGCGGCGATCGCCTGCTATAGGGGCAAGGTCCGCGGAAAACCCCTAGGGGCACACCCGGACGTCTCCAGGTTCCTAAGGGTGGTGAAACGACTGCGTCCTCAGCGGAGGTCGGTCATCCCCCCCTGGGATCTCAACCTAGTGCTAAATGCCCTGATCGGGGAACCCTTCGAACCAGTAAAGAAGGCTTCCCTGAGGGATTTAACCCTAAAGACAGTTTTTCTGGTCGCCATCTGCTCGGCCAGGAGGGTCTCGGAATTACAAGCGCTGTCTTCTCAGCCCCCCTTTCTCTCCTTCCTCAGGGACAAAGTGGTTCTGCGCACGGTCCCTTCCTTCTTGCCCAAAGTTATCTCCCCCTTTCATGTGAATCAGACAGTTACCCTTCCGGCCTTCTCGGCCGAGGGGCACGAAGGTAGGGAGAACAAACTTCGTCTCCTAGACGTCCAGAGGATTCTGAAACGATACCTCTCTCGCACAGCGCCCTTCCGAAAGTCCGACCGTCTATTTATCCAGTTCGGGGGTCTGCACAAAGGGGAGGCAGCGGCCAAGGCCTCTATCTCCAGGTGGATCAGGGAGGCGATTGCCTCCGCCTATATCCTGAAAGGGAAACAAGTCCCTGCGGGCTCACTCCACTCAGGCCCAGGCTACCTCTTGGGCAGAATTCAGCCTTGTTCCCCCGCTGGATATTTGTAGGGCAGCGACATGGACTTCGCTGCATACCTTTACCAAACACTACAGACTGGACGTACAGAGTACAGCGGACGCTCGGTTTGGTTTAGCCGGAACCCACCCAAGATTGAACTGCTCTGGTACATCCCAGAAGTAAGGGACTGGACTGGAGTGACGATAAGGAAATAGTAATTAGATCTTACCTGCTAATTGCTGTTCCTGAAGGAACGACAGTCCAGTCCCTGATCCCTCCCGGTTCCGGCGAACTTTAAGGCCTATTGTCCATGGAAGAGCATCGGACCGAACGTAGGCCCGCTTCGGCAAGAGGAAGGGCAGGAGAAAGCCGGTCGAGCAGACCCAGCTACCCTCCCCCTTTTTCCTCTTCTCCTTCCCTTATACTATCCAAAAAATAAATAAATAAATAAACAAGATGGTGTATTAGTTCCTTGAGGTTTTATGTTAGGGACGTTACGGTTGGAAGTTAGTTATGTCTGCTTTTTCATTCGAATACTGGAGTTGGGGGGTGGTCCCAGTGGTATTTATATCGCTCCATTCCCAAAAAGGTTGGGCTCAGCCTCCAAGCTGCTGGAAGGGTTGCGTAACCCAGAAGTAAGGGACTGGACTGTCGTTCCTTCAGGAACAGCAATTAGCAGGTAAGATCTAATTACTATTTATTTATTTTATCTAGGAATTTTATCTCCCTAGCATGTCCTGCCGTGACACTGACCCAGTCGATAACAGGGTAATTGAAATCACCCATTATTACTACTGTGCTGTAACGTTTGTTAGCTTCCTTGATTTCTTTGAGCATTTCATCATCTATTTGTTCATTCTGGCCAGGTGGTCGATAGTACATGCCCACTGCCATTGCTTTCCCCTTTTTACATGGAATTTCAATCCATAGAGATTCTACAGCAAATTTTATTTCCTGCAAAACTTTTATCCTTTCTGACTCAATGCCCTCTCTAACATAGAGAGCAACCCCTCCACCAATTTGATCAGCTCTATCATTACGATATAGCTTGTACCCAGGTATCAATGTCTAACTCGTTGTCCTCCTTCCACCATGTCGCTGAGATTCCAATCATATCTAACCTCTCATTTAGTGCTATCTATTCTAACTCTCCCATCTTATTTTTTATTTATTTTTTTATTTAAACATTTTTCTATACCGCTTTGTCCTTCAATCAGAGTGGTTTACATTTTACCAAACATTTTACATAGAACAGTTGAACAGTAAAGCATAGTTACTCACCTGTAACAGGTGATCTCCGGGAACAGCAGGAATTTAGTCTTCACATATGGGTATCGTCAGTATCGATGGAGCCTGCGCGGGAACGCTCCCCAGCGTCCAATTAGAAAGCTTTTGGGAGCATCCCACAGCGCCTGCGTGCTGCCTTCCCGCCTTTCCCAACTGCCTCTCTCCAGTTGAGTTTAAAGCTGAGACAAAGAGAGAGAGAGAGAGAGAGGGAGAGAGAAAGAGATAGATAGAGAAATACAACTCCTAGGGGAGGTGGGTGGGTTGTGAAGACTAAATTCCTGCTGTTCCTGGAGATCACCTGTTACATGTGAGTAACTATGCTATCTCCAGGAACAAGCAGGAATGTAGTCCTCACATATGGGGACTCCCTAGCTTTACATGCCAGGGAGAGACCCCAGAAGTTGTGTGCCCCTGTGAAAGGGCTCCACTTTCCCCCATGGATCCTGTGATTAGGCGAGCTGCATTGTTCTGCATCAGCTGGAGTGGTGGTGTAGTTTGCTTTGGAAGACCTTGATATAGACTTCTAGCATTTGCATACAAGCATTTTAGAGACTGTATTTTATTCATATTAATCTGGCTATTGGTAGGCATGGGTAATTTGGGATCTTTAAGCTCTGTCTGCTCCATACTCAAGGGCATTTGGGCTACATTACTCTTTTTTGGAACCTCTCTGCTTTTGGTAGTATCCTTCAAGGATACATTCTTCCAAACCATGCACTCTTGGGCGACTGTCGGCTTTCCACTATTATTTAGTTTAAAAGCTGCTCTATCTCCTTTTTAAAGGTTAATGCCAGCAGCCTGGTTCCATCCCGGTTAAGGTGAAGCCCATCCCTATGGAAGAGCCCCTCCTTTCCCAGAATGTTCCCCAGTTCCTAACAAATCCAAAACCCTCATCCTTGCACCATCGTCTCATCCACGCATTGAGACTCCGGAGCTCTGCCTGCCTTTTGGGTCCTGCGTGTGGAATGGGAAGCAAGTCGCAGAATGCTACCCTGGAAGTTCTGGATTTCAACTTCCTACCTAAAAGCCTAAATTTAGCCTCCAGAACCTCCCTACCACATTTTCCTATGTCATTGGTACCGACATGTACCAAGACAGCAGACTCCTCCCCAGCACTATCTAAGACCTTATCTAGGTGGCGCGTGAGGTCCACTACCTTCGCACCAGGCAGACATGTTACCAGGCAATCCTCACATCCACCAGCCACCCAGCTATCTACATGCCTAATGATCGAATCACCAACTATAACGGCTGTCCTAACCCTTCCCTCATGGGCACATGGCCCTGGAGAAACTTCCTCAGTGTGAGAGGGTTTTACATCACCTGGAGAACAGGTCCTAGTTACAGGATCACTTCCTGCCACACCAGGGTGATGCTCTCCTGTCACATGACTTCTCTCCTCCATGACAACAGGGATGCTGCCAGACTGGAGGTAGGACTTCAGGACTATATCCCTGTAGGTCTCATCTATGTACCTCTCTGTCTCTCTCTTGTCTTCCAAGTCTGCTACTCTAGCCTCTAGAGAACAGACTCATTCCTTGAGAGCAAAGAGCTCCTTGCACTTAGTGCATGCGCAAGACCTCTCAGCAACTGGGAGAAAATCATACATGTGACACGCAATGCAAAAGACTGGAAAGCCCCCATCTCGCTGCTGGACTGCTGTCTGTATCTTAGTTTTAAGCATATGTTCAGATCTTTAAGTTCTTTACTTACTAAGGGTTGCTGTGGATACTTATACTAATACAAGTGTACCTAATACATTTAATATACCTTGTTCACCTGAAGCTTAATTAATCTCAGGTCCTTAATGTATGACTGATTTGGATAAAGAGCTGCACCTGAGAGCAGCTCCTTTCCTTTAAGATGTGTAAGTACCTATAAAGCTACGATTATCCCAGGTGTGGGTGGGTGGGTGTTGGGGAGGGAGGAAGAGGGCTGCTACACAGTACCCTGTCCTGTGCTTCTAAGAGTCTTTGTAGTAGTTGGCAGTGTGGGAGGGAGTCAAAAGCGGAAGTAATGTCAAGGAAATTTAAGATGAATCCAATTATGTCTTAAATTGTAAATAGTTACCCTGTTATCCAAGTTGCATTACCTGTTCAACTGTAAACACAAAATACCATCGGAAATGTGTATTTTATTGTTCATTGTAAACCGCACTGATGTTGAATAGCGCGGTATAAAAGAGACTCTAATAATAATAATAATAATAATAATTCTTGGTGTTTTGTCAGCAGGTTATACGTGTGTTTAGAAGGTAGGTGATGAGAGTTTCGACCTCATGCAACTGTCTGAATCCATGTTGGTAAGGGCCTTCAGGACCAGTGAGATAAGCTGGTTAAAGGTTACACAGGAATCTAAGGAACAGCCTCGCCCTCAAAGGATAGAATTTAGATACAGTGACTGTCCAAAAATGGTAAAGGCAAGACTGGGGGTTTGTGGATGATCTGTAACCCACATGGCCTGGGATGTCAAATAGTTAGGCTTTAGATGGTTATTTTCAAACCAAGTGGCGACAGCAGCCAAAGAGTTGTTCAGCAAGGTAAAATCCGGTTTAAGGAGATGTATGACAACTACGAGTTGTATGTTAATAGCCACGCAGCATCCACTGATGTCATATGACTGGACTAAACTCGTTAGCAGGCTAGGATAGGTGTCAAAATGGAACCCTGAAAGACTCCACAATTAAGGAGATATCATAATGAAATAGAGGAGATGGTAGAGACAATGTTCTGCACTAATGAAAAGACTTGATCCATGCAAGGAACATCCCTCTAAAACCAAGATCGATCAAAGGAGTAATAGGCTATGGCTAACCAGGTCAAAGGCAAATGATACTATGCTGTCTGTATTTCCCTTATCCAGATTTTCTCTAATTTCATAAATCAGTGCTAAAAATAAGTGCCCTGAAGCTGGAGTGGCAAGGATTTAACACAGGTTTTTTTTCTAGGAAATTCTTTACTTGCCCGAATATAGCTCTCAGCCACTTTTGAGATTAAGGGTAAATTGGAAATAGGTCTAACACTGAATGAGAAAGTGGGATCAAGCGACTTGTTTTTTTAAGGTACGTTGGACTATTGTGGTTTTCCAAGATTCTGGAATTATACCAGTATTTAAGCTGTTATTAATCATACCGAGGTGCAGGAGGTGCTAATCCCAATACTGCCTTCTGCACATCCACCAGATTCATCAGTCTCCAGAAGATTTATTTATTTATTTATTTATTACAAGCTCTTATATACCGCTCTATTCAGCATCAGCGCGGTTCACAATATAACAACAGACCAGAACAACAAACTGTTTGGTTTTACAGAGAACAAGGTCAGAGAACTTGGATAAAACATGGGACGGGTTTTATATACAGGTTTTATATACCGCTTTATCATTTCAATCAAAGCAGTTTACACTGAAACAAACTTGGTAATGTATATAAAACAGGGACATTGATAACATGGATTCTTCTGAGGCAATGGAGGGTTAAGTGACTTGCCCAAGGCCACAAGGAGTGCAAGTGGGAATTGAACCCTGGTCTCTGGGTTCCCAAGCCAATGTTCTTAACCATTAGGCTACTCCTCCACTCCATTAGGCTACTCCTCCACGCCAAACTGATCCTCAAAAAAGTAAAATTAGACCTTACCTGCTAGTTTGCTTTTCTGTAGTTCCTCCAGTCCAGTCCAGACAAATGCTTGCCAATCAGCAGGTGGAGGCTGAGGAAGACTTTCTCAGTTCAGTATAAGTAGTCTGTGCCCACTGGACTGAGCCACACCAAACAGGAAGCATCAGCACAGAGACCAGGGATCCATCCCCAACTCTGTCCAAAGGTCAAAACAACAAATTCTACTGACAGTAAATGGGAGCCTTGTGCTTGTTGTATTGCATATGCATCATCAACAGCTGGAGGGCCAGAACCAGAACCAAATGACCCCATTTTTTTTGTTGCACAATGAATTCTTCTTCAGATTATAGAGACTAGGAACCTCGAAAAAGACACACACACTCCTAGGTGGAACCACCGCACGCAGAAACTGACAATGCCAAGGGTGGGTCTTAGACTAGACTGGAGGAACTATAGGAGAAATAATTAGCAGGCAAAGTCTAATTTCACCTTCCAGGGCATCCCTCCAGTCTTGTCCAGACAAATGGGATGTAGCAGAGCAATACTAATGATGAAAACCCTGCACGCAGCACCATCGCCCCAAAACACATCTCTTGTCTGGACTGTAGATCCAGGCAGTAATGCAGAGTAAAGGAATGAAGAGAGGTCCAGGTGGCCGTCTCCAAATGTTTAGGGATGGGCTTGTAAGCCCTCCGGCATCTGCCGCCCCATTAGAACTTAGGCTGAGGCAATCACCTCCCAAATCCAACAGGCAAAGGACACCTGCTCTGAATGGTGAAATGGCTGAGTGACCTTCAAGTAGCGCTTCAAAGCCCTGCAAACATCAAATTTATGCATTAGAACAAAATATGCAGAGTCCTGCTGGACAGCGAAGGAGGGTAGCATAACCGACTGAGGTAGAATTCTGATACCACCTTCGGCAAAAAGCATGGAACAAGGAACAGACCACAGGACCACCCTTTCTCTGGAAAAGACCAAGTAGGGCTCCTTACAAGACAGAGCTTGCAACTCCAAAATGCACCTGGCCGAAAAAATGGCTACTAGGAAGGCAACTTTCAGGGAGAGATCCTTGACCAAGGCTGTCCCAAACCTCCCAGAGCCACCAGTACAAGATTAAGGTCTTATGCAAGGACCGGCAGACGCAGATGTTTGACATCCTGCAGGAAACGTATCACATCAACACGGGCTGCCAGGGGAATGCCCTGGACCCTGCCTTGGTAGCAAGCCAGGGCTGCCACCTGAACTGGCAGGCAACCCAGTGCCAGGACCTTGTCAAGGACTGCTTGGAGGAACCCCAGGATAACTGGCATCAGAGATTTTAGAAGCTGAACATCCCGATCCTTGCACCAGGCCTCAAAGAGACGCCAAACCCAGATTATAGGCCAGGGTGGTAGAGCACCTCCGCATCTGCAACAAGGTGGCTATAACCAGCTCTGACTAACCATAGCACCTTAGCCGCACCCTTTCAAGGCCCAAGCCATAAACAAGAAACGATCCACAACCAGCATGCACACCAGACCTGTGGCAACAGAAGGAGATCGACCACCAGGAGATACACGAGGTTGGCATACCAGGATCAACATGGCCAGTCCGGGGCAATCAGCAGCACTTGCCCCAATAGGAGTCAATACGAAGGAAAACCTGCCCTATCAGCGTCCAGGATGAAAACATGTCTGCCATCGGGGAGTGCCGACAGCTGAAGAAGTGAGGTGCTTTGGCATTCTGTTCTTGAACCATCAGATCCATCAAGGTACTACCAGGGATTGGAAGACTTCCTCCGAGAGTGACCACTCGCCCGGATCTAGTGTGTGACGAATCAGGTAATCCACCTAGACATTCACAACCCCCACTACATGCGCTGACAGCGCGACAAGGTGCACGTCGGCCCACTGGAGCAGTGGAAGGGCCTCCACTGCTACCGGCGAGTTCAGAGTGCCAACCTGTCGATTGAAGGCCACTCTGATAGTATTATCGGACAAGACTCACACCAACCTGTTGTGCACCAACGGGGAAAACGCCTCCAGCACCAACCACATTGCCCATGTTTCCAGGCAATTGATTGGCCACTCTCTCCCCTCGGGAGACCGAAGCCCCTGAGCCACTTAGCCCTGGCAGTATCCTCCCCAGTAGGAGAGGCTCGCATCCATTGTGACCATCACCCTCTGGTGGGTCTCCAAGGGCTTTCCCACACCCAGACTGGTCGGGTCCAGCCACCAGCCAAGGCTGGACTGAACCCTCAGAGAGGTGCACCTCCATGAAGTGACATAGTGATGACCATGGCCTAGAAGATGGGCCTGCAACGGTTGCATATGGAGGCACGCCAGGGTATCAGCTCCAGAGAAGCCACCATGGATCCCTAAACATGAAGGTAAGCCCAAGCGCAAGGTCTCAGGGTCCGGCAGAATCCATGAATCTGAGCCCGCAGTTTCACTATTCTCCTGCTGCAGATGTCAAGCAGGCACTCAGATACTCCAAAGGCTGCGAGGGCTGTAAGCGACTCTTTTGAAGACTGACTACTCAGCCGAGCTGCTGGAGACAGCACACCATGGTCTCTGTTGTGACCTGGCTCTCCTCGAAGGACTTTCCGCAGATCAGGCAGTCGCCAAGGTACAGGTGGACCAGCACCCCTTGCTTGTGGAGATGGACTGCCACCGCCACCATGACCTTGGTGAAGACCTGCAGGCCATAGCCAGCCTGAAGGGAAGAGTCCAGAATTGAAAGTGTCCTGCAAAGCAAAAGAACCGCTGATGTTCCAGCCTCATTGGAGTGTGCAGGTAGGCTTCTGTGAGATTGAGAAAGGTAAGAAACTCGCTCCTGTGTACCGCCACTATCACCAATCACAAGGTTTCCATGCAGAACCAAGGAACCCCTATTGACTCCCTTCAGGTCCAGAATCAGATGCCAGGATCCTTCCTTCTTGGGTACCACAAAGTAGATGGAATACCGGCCTAGGCCCCACTTAGAACCAGGGTCACTTCCTCCAGCTGCAGCAACCATCCAAGCATTTCCTGCATGACCCTGATTTTGTGTGCCAATCTGCAGGGGGAGAACATAAAGAGATCCGCCAGGGGCCAAGCAAATTTGAGAGAGTACCCTTTGTGAATGACCTCCAAGACCCAGGCGTCTGACATGATCTGGGCCCAGGGGGGAAGAAAACGCCGTAGGTGGCTGCCCACCAGCGGAACCCCCGCTAGGGCCACACCTTCATTGGGCAGACTTGGTTGGGGCCAAGGCAGTGGGACCGAAACCCCAGCCACCCCCTGGGATCCCTCCTTGAAAGGACAAACCTGGCTGAAGGAATGAGTCCTTTGGGAGTTGCCGCTTCAGGCAGGACAAAATCCTCAAGGACCCCTGCCCCCACTCCGGATTCTGTACCCCTAATAAGAAATGTAGGCCAAAGATCAACAGCAAGGCTCCACTGGTCACAGACTATGCACTCCACCTGTTTGGAGACTGAGGAATACTACCTCAGTCCAATGGGCACAAGCTACTTATATTGAACTGAGAAAGTGTTCTTCAGTCTCCGCCTGCTGGTTGGCGAGCATATACTCATTTGTCTGGACTGGAATGACTGGAGGGACACCCTGGAAAAGGAGGGAGTTATGTCAGACTAGTTAATATGAAAAAGGGCAACTGCACCTTAGGGAGAAAGAATGGAACAGTCTCACAAGGAGACAGATTGCCACCAACACGAACAGAAAAAGCTGCCTTCAGGACAAGGCCTGCAACTCTGACACCACTCTGGCAGAGGCGACAGAGAAGGAAAAATGCCTCGAGGGTCATACCCTTGAGAGAGGCCTTTGAAATGGGCTCAAATGGGGGCCTTTGAGAGCCTTCAGAACCAGAGAGACTCGACTGAAGAACAGATCTGCTGCACTCCTATGAGACTGAATCTACCTTAAGAGAGTTTAGCACCAATTCCTGTTCCAAACTGGACTGCAAGAAGAGCAAAACTGTGACAATGTCCTCCTTCCTGGCCTGCAGGATCCAAGAGGTACATCACCTCTCGAAAACTCGCCAGAATCTCACTTAAGCCAAAACATGTATAGCGCTCTCAGGGCCTTGCGCAAGATATTTACCCATTTGCCTGGGTGACCATCAGGTCAAATACTAGGAAGGTCCAACCTCTTCACAATGAGGTTGAATGCAATGAGGGCTTAAATACATTCATCGGGATCTATTAAATTCTGACTTAAGAAATTGGCCTGCATATTACTGATGCCTAGTATGTGAGCCGTCTTCCGAACAAGCAGATGCTCCTCTGTCCAGCAACAGTTCTGCCACCAAGATGGCCACCATGGCATTGTGATACTCCTAGGGGAATTCTGTGAAACTACAACACGGAATTCCCCACCTGCACAGAATTTTGCATTTGCTATACAGAATTCTGCACAGGCACAGGTATCGGTATCGGCATCAGCTTAGGGCGCACAAGCTTTAAAGGTTCCCAAACCTGCCTCACCGTTTGCCTCGTCACAGCCACGGGAGTGTTTCCTTTAGCTCCTGTGGCTATGCGCTGCTTACAAATCAGCAAATATGCCCCATAGAAAACAATGCGCAGGAAAAGGAAAAAAATCCTAGCAAACAGATAAAGAACAGCAAGAGGGAAGGAGACTGGCCCCAACTTACAAGCCCCCTTCAGGGGCCCTCTGGGACCCTCCTGCTCCTCTTCGGCCTATCAGTACTGAAGTCAGTGGTAAACAGTTTTAGGAACAGGACCGCTGTCTGATCCAAGAGACCAAGGCATACCCCCTTGCTTTGAGCAATGTTGGGCTCTACCAGACTCAATTACAGTGACCTCAAGACAGTATTGTGGGGACCAGGAGAGCCAGACCTATCTGTACTAGACCACATATCTTGCCACCTATGGGATGCAGAAAATACTGACTTCTCTCAGTATTGTACCAATATATCACTGACAGATGCCCAAGTCTGCCTGCACCTGCTGGCCAAGGAGCATAACCGATTCATCTGGGCTGGTCTAGCAGAACGATAAGGAAGACATCCATTTTTTCTTTTTAGAATTCAATGGACGTTCAAAAGTCCCATTATCATGTTTTTCTAATGCTTATACCTCTCCTTTTGTATCACATGGCACAGATATTATAATTTATGTTTCTTTTAATGCATCAGCTAGAATTTGTACTACATCTGTTTCAGATTTTTTTTGTGCAATTTCAAAATGCTTAGAAGAACATAAGATATGCCATACTGGGTCAGACCAAGGTCCATCAAGCCCAGTATTCTCTTTCCAACATTGGCCAATCTAGGTCATATGTACCTAGCAGTTTCCCCAAGGGACACAGGTTCCACAATGCTTGTATTGGTTCAAGCATTGATATCCTGGGTCCCTTCTTAATAATGGTTTATGGACCTTTCCCTCCAGGAACTTGTCCAAACCTTTTTTAAACCCAGCTACACTAACAGCCTTTACTACATTCTCCGGTAACAAATTCCAGAGTTTGATTACACGTTGAGTGAAAAAATATTTTCTTTTATTAGTCTTAAATAGTTTACCCTGTAGCTTCATTGCATGTCCCCTAGTCTTTCTATATTCTGATAAGGTAAACAATCGATCTACGTTTACCCGTTCCACTCCGTTCATCAATATATAGACTTCTATCATATCTCCCCCTCAGCTGTCTCTTTTCCAGGTTAAAGAGCCCTAACCTTTTTAGCCTTTCTTCATAGGAGAATCCTTCCATCCCCTTTACCATTTTGGTGGCTCTTCTCTGAACCTTTTCTAAAATCGCTATATCCTTTTTAAGATACAGCGACCAGAATTGCACACAATATTCAAGGTGCGGTCTCACCATGGAACGATATAGAGGCATTATAATATCTTTTGTTTTATTTTCCATTCCTTTCCTTATCAAACCTAGCATTCTATTTGCTCTCTTGGCCGCTGCTGCACACTGAGCCGAGGGTTTTAACATGGTATCCACAATGACGCCTAAATCTTTTTCCTGGGTGGTAGTTCCTAATGTGGAACCTTGCATCGTGTAACCATAGTTTGGGTTGTTCTTCCCTAGGTGCATAACCTTGCACTTGTCCACAATAAATTTCATCTGCCATTTTGATGCCCAGTCTTCCAATTTATCAAGATCCTCTTGCAATTTTCCACAATCCTCTTGGGTTTTAACAACTTTAAATAGTTTTGTGTCATCTGCAAATTTGATAACCTCACTCGTTATTCCACTTTCCAGGTCATTTATGAATATGTCAAAAAGCAGCGGACCCAGCACAGATCCCTGGGGTACACCACTATTCACCTTTCTCCATTGGGAAAATTGGCCATTTAGCCCTACCCTCTGCTTTCTATCTTTTAACCAGTTCCTGATCCACAATAGTACACTGCCTCCTATCCCATCACTCTTTAGTTTTGCCAAAAGTCTCTCATGAGGGACTTTGTCAAAGGCTTTCTGAAAGTCCAGATACACAATATCAACCGACTCACCTTTGTCCACCTGATTATTCACTCCTTCAAAAAAACATAACAGATTAGTAAGACAAGATCTTCCTTGTCTAAAGCCATGTTGGCTGTCTTCCATTAGGTCATGACTATCTACATGCTGAGTAATTTTATTCTTTATGATGGTTTCTACCATTTTTCCTGGTACTGATGTCAGGCTCACCGGTCTGTAGTTTCCCGGATCACCCCTGGAACCCTTTTTAAAAATTGGTGTTACATTGGCGATCCTCCAATCTTCAGGTATTAAAGATGATTTTAATGATAGTTCACAGATTACTAATAGCAGGTCTGCAATCTCATATTTCAGTTCTTTCAACACCCTTGGATGTATACCATCCGGCCCAGGTGATTTGCTACTCTTCAGTTTAACTAATAGTTGTAATACATCTTCCCGATGTATCGATATTTCCTTCAATTCTTCCGCACCTTTAAATACCACTTCAGTCATGGGTAAAATCCCTACATCTTCCTCAGTAAAGACTGAAGCAAAGAATTCATTCAGTCTCTCCGCTATCGCCTTGTCGCCTCTTAGTGCTCCTTTAACCCCTTTATCATCTAATGGACCAACTGACTCTCTCACAGGTTTTTTGCTACGAATGTACTTGAAAAGGTCTTTACTTCGCGTTTTTGCTTCCGCAGCAAGCTTCTTCTCAAACTCTCCCTTTGCCTGCCTTATCAATGCCTTGCATTTGACTTGCCAGTGCTTGTGCTGTTTCCAGGTTTCGTCATTTGGCTCTTTTTTCCATTTCCTGAAAGATGCTTTTTTAGCAACAACAGCCTCTCTGACCTCACCTTTAAACCATGCTGGCAGTTTTTTGGACTTCCTTCCACTTTTCTTAAAGCGTGGAATACAGCTGGTCTGGGCTTCCAAGATAGTATTTTTCAACAACAGCCAAGCCTGATGTACATCTTTAACCTTTGCAACTGCTCCTTTTAGTTTTTTCTTAACTATTTTCCTCATTTTATCATAGTCTCCCTTCCGAAAGTTAAAAGGTAGTACTGTGGATTTCCTTACTATCCCTCCTCCACTAATTAAATCAAAGGCGATCATGCTATGATCACTATTGCCAAGCGGCCCCAACAACCTTATCTCTTGCACTAGATCTGGTGTTCCACTAAGGACTAGGTCTAATATGGCTTCCCCTCTGGTCGGTTCATGAACCAGCTGCTCCAAGAAGCAGTCATTTATTTCATCTAGGAACTTTATCTCCCTAGCATGTCCTGACGTGACACTGACCCAGTCGATACCGGGGTAGTTGAAATCACCCATTATTATTACTGCACTGTAACTTTTGTTAGCTTCCTTGATTTCTTTGAGCATTTCATCATCCATTTGTTCATTCTGGCCAGGCGCTCGATAGTACACCCCCACTGCCATTGCCTTCCCCCTTTTACATGGAATTTCAATCCATATAGATTCTACAGCAAATTTTGTTTCCTGCAAAACTTTAATCCTTTCTGACTCAATGCCCTCTCTAACATAGAGAGCAACCCCTCCACCAATTTGATCAGCTCTATCTTTACGATATAGTTTGTACCCAGGTATCACAGTGTCCCACTGGTTGTCCTCCTTCCACCATGTCTCTGATATTCCAATCATATCTAACCTTAGCACCGTATATCTCGCACACAGTAAACCTATCACTACAACAAGGATTCATGCCCACTGAGCTAAAGAAATCCGTCATAAGACCTATTCTAAAAAACAGTACACTCGGCAGAGATGACCCAGCATCCTACCACCCAATATCGAGCATACCATTTCTAGCAAAGATCATTGAAAAGGCGGTCCTATTACAACTCCAAGACCACCTGAACGACAATACTCCTCTAGATGACCAGCAATACGGCTTTAGACAACATCATGGGGTCGAAACCCTATTACTAGTTCTACTTAACAACCTACTCAAGGGCCTGGAAAACAAAAAGAAAATGTATATACTCCTATTCATCGACATCTCAGCTGCCTTTGATACAGTTAACCATCGAACCCTCTTAAACAGAATCAAGTCAATAGGAATATCAGGAACCCCACTAAAGTGGTTCACATCATACATCTCAAACCGAATGCAACAGGTACAATTCAACGGCGAAAAAGCAGAAGCATTCTCTCAAACACAAGGTATACTACAAGGCTCTGCACTCTCAGCACTCCTTTTCAACGTATATATGCAACCACTATGCAAAATATTTACACAGCATAAAATCAACTACCACATTTATGCCGATGATATTATGCTGTACACACAACTTGACACTGACAACCCGGACTACAGCTCACTCGAAACATGTCTTGGCGAGATGCAAAACTGGTTACAACAAAAGCAGCATGACAATCAACCACAAGAAAACTGAGGTGATGTATATCTCAAGGAAAGCAAATTTTGACCCACCTACATCAATAACCCTGTGCAACAACACTTATCAAACAAAGAAAGAAATAAAATATCTAGGAGTTACATTTGACTGCGACCTAAAAATGGAAACTCACCTGCACAAAACCAACAGGGCAGTCTTCTACAAACTAAGAGCTCTACAACCCATACGGAATATTATTGATCCCCACGACTTCAGATCCGTTGCTCAAGCGATCATCATACCACATTTCGACTATTGCAACGCCATTCTTCAAGGACTTCCTAAGAAAACCCTGAACATCCTTCAAATGGCACAAAATGTAGCTGCCAGGATCATCATGAAGAAAAGTCTTACTGAACACATTACACCAGTACTAATTGAGCTACACTGGCTCCCCATAGCAGCCGCACAAAATACAAAATACTGACGACCACCTTCAAACTCATCCACAGCATAGCACCATCCTTCCTCGACACCCTAATCAGATTGCAACCATCCAACAGAAACAGGAGAACCATCAATTCCAACACCCTCCACACTCCAAAAGATATCAGATCAGTCAAAAAAATCACTAGTAACAGGGCTTTCTCATACACAGCTCCGACACTATGGAACCAACTCCCACCCGACCTACGAGCCAGCACTGATCTAGCCGACTTTAGAAAGAAACTCAAAACCCACCTATTTCAAAGTCATTTCAACCTGTACTAAATTCGCATGAGGGGCAACTCCCCCACAGCTCCCCAGAAAACCTGTACTGTATAATTGTACATATGTAAATTATTATCCCCTTAGCTTAGAAGTAGATAATTTTCTGCGTGACGTGCTAACCTTTCAAATCTTTATGTACAAATCAAAATTATTCTGTCTCGATTCGACAGCTTTATCCATGTAATCTTTCCCACTTCTGATCGCTGGAAGGAGCGGTATACAAATGCTTGCTAAATAAAAAAATAAAAAATAACCTTTCATTTAGTGCTATATATTCTAACTCTCCCATCTTATTTTTTAGACTTCTAGCATTTGCATACAAGCATTTTAGAGAATGTATTTTATTCATATTAATTTGGCTATTGTTAGACATGAGTAATTTGGGATCTTTAAGCTCTGTCTGCTCCATACTTGAGGGCATTTGGGCTACTTTACTCTTTTGTGGAACCTCTCTGCCTTTGATAGTATCCTTCAAAGATACATTCTTCCGAACCATCCGCTCTTGGGCGACTGTCGGCTTTCCCCTAATATCTAGTTTAAAAGCTGCTCTATCTCCTTTTTAAAGGTTAATGCCAGCAGCCTAGTTCCATCCCGGTTAAGGTGAAGCCCATCCCTTCGGAAGAGCCCCTCCATTCCCCAGAATGTTCCCCAGTTCCTAACAAATCCAAAACTCTCATCTCTGCACCATTGTCTCATCCACGCATTGAGACTCCGGAGCTCTGCCTGCCTTTTGGGTCCTGCGCGTGGAACAGGAAGCATTTCGGAGAATGCTACCCTGGAAGTTCTGGATTTCAACTTCCTACCTAAAAGTCTAAATTTAGCCTCCAGAACCTCCCTACCACATTTTCCTATGTCATTGGTACCGACATGTACCAACACAGCAGACTCCTCCCCAGCACTATCTAAGACCTTATCTAGGTGGCGCGTGAGGTCCGCTACCTTCGCACCAGGCAGGCATGTTACCAGGCGATCCTCACGTCCACCAGCCACCCAGCTATCTACATGCCTAATGATCGAATCACCAACTATAACGGCTGTCCTAACCCTTCTCTCATGGGCACATGGCCCTGGAGAAACTTCCTCGGTGCGAGAGGGTTTTACATCACCTGGAGGACAGGTTCTAGTTACAGGATCACTTCCTGCCACACCAGGGTGATGCTCTCCTGTCACGTGACCTCTCTCCTCCATGGCAACAGGGATGCTGCCAGACTGGAGGTGGGACTTCAGGACTATATCCCTGTAGGTCTCGTCTATGTACCTCTCTGTCTGTCTTATGCTTTCCAAGTCTGCTACTTTAGCCTCTAGAGAACGGACTCGTACCCTGAGAGCAAAGAGCTCCTTGCACCTAGTGCACACGTAAGACCTCTCACCAACTGGAAGAAAATCGTACATGTTACACTCAATTCAAAAGACTGGAAAGCCCCCATCCCGCTGCTGGACTGCTGTCTGCATCTTAGTTTTAAGTTTGTGTTTAGATCTAAGTTCTTTACTTACTAAGGGTTGCTATGGATATTTATACTAATAAAACTGTACCTAATACGTGTAATATACCTTGTTCACCTGAAGCTTAACTAATCTCAGGTCCTTAGTGTATGACTGATTTGGGTAATGAGCTTCACCTGAGAGCACCTCCTGCCTTTTAAGATGTGTAAGTACCTAAAAATCTACGATTATCCCAGGGGTGGGTGGGTGTGGGGAGGGAGGGAAATAACACTTATTAAAAGAGGGCTGCTACACAGATCATGAATTACATCTGAATTGTAATAAAACTGAGACCATGTTTATATTTCATGGCACAGTCTTTGAGACATGTGATGTCATACATTTTAATGATGTGGAGTTGCCTGTAAAAGCTCAAGTATTCAATCAGATTCCTTCGTACAAAGCCTATACAAAAATCAACAAAATACAAAGCAACACTACAAGACCGCCCTCTCGTTGTTTCAAGCCTTACAACAGAGATCTTATCCTTGATGAAACGCAACAACTCTTCTCTGAAACCACTCAGAACCTTGACGACCTAATTTCCCTTTGGAACAATTGCCTCAGCTCAATTGCCCAATGTACGCCAATCAACAGGCCTCCAGGTAAAAGGGCAAGTGTCCCATGGTACTCAGCTGATCTTAAAGCATCACTTAACCAGTTACGGAAACTAGAAAAACGCTGGCGACGATCTCATTTTATAAATGACCTGACAACATACAACTGTCATCTGACCGAGCATCGCAACGCAATCTCCAAGACGATGAAGCAATACTACTCGGACACCTTAAAGAGATCACTTAATAAACCACATGACCTTTTCGACCTGATTAAGACCTTATCAAAAGAACCATCCTCCGGACCTTCATTTGAGATACACCCACAAGATTTTGCAACCTATCTTCAATCCAAGATATGCCAGACCAACAAAACTACTACTACAACTTCCACAATAGAGCAGGAATGCCAAACAACACTAACCATGTTTTCTACCCCTACCAAGAGAGGACTTGAGGACATCATTGCTGCCCTTAATACCACTACTGCCCAGTCTGATCCATGCCCAGCCTTCTGGATCAAGGAGCTTCGCAATCATTTCAGCCCAGTACTGTCCAAAATAATTAACCTCTCCTTTTCAACCGGCTCCTTCCCTTCAGCCCTTAAACACACCTTCATTAGACCTCTGCTAAAAAACTGTAAGCTCGATCCCCAACAGGTGGAATCTTACAGACCCATATCCAGCATTCCACTACTTGCGAAGATTATTGAAAAGGAAGCTCAACGTCAATTGCAGGATCACATCGACTCTGCCGCACCATTAGACCCATGCCAACATGGTTTTAGGGAATTCCATGGCGTGGAAACTCTCCTTACCACCCTATTCTGCAAGATAATCACAGGCATTGATGACCTCCGTCAAGGATTTGCTCTTATCTTTCTGGACATCGCTGCAGCTTTTGATTCAGTGAATCATGAGCTGCTTTTAGGACGACTGACTAACAAAGGCATTAATGGACGAGCGCTCGAGTGGTGCAGATCCTACTTGTCCGAAAGATGGCAACACGTTCGTTCTGGAGGGATAAATTCTGAACCTTTCCACCAAAGTCAAGGAGTCCCAAAAGGATCTTCCCTTTCGGCGCTCTTGTTCAATATTTACATGCAACCAATTTGTAATATCATCCGGTCCTTCAATGTTGATTGCATGTTATACGCAGATGATGTCCTGCTCTACTTACCCTTCTCTACTGAGAATCTGGACCTATCCCCATTGACGAACTGTTTCAATGCTATATCTGATTGGCTTCTTTCCCAAAACCTCAGAATACAACATAAGAAAACGGAAGTACTCTTCATTACGAGGAACCCCAACTTTACCCCACCGCAATATCTTAAAGTAAAAGAAGCTGAGCTGAACTCTAAATCCTCAATACGATACCTGGGAGTCACCTTAGATCAACGCCTGGATATGAAGGCCCACACAGGAAACATAGTCAGATCAGTCTACTTCAAAATCCGCTCACTTAGGCACCTACATTCCATACTTGAACCAACTGATTTTCGGACAATCTTCCAGGCTTTGGTCATACCCCATTTTGATTATGCCAACGCCATATTACAAGGTCTTCCCCAATCTACATTAAACCCTCTTCAGCTAGCCATGAATGCGGCAGCAAGAGTCCTCCACGGAGCCTCCAGGAGCAACCACGTGACGCCTCTGCTGATACAGCTACATTGGCTACCCATTCAGGCAAGAATAATTTTCAAGATCTTGACAATCACCTTTAAAGCTGTTCACAATCTCTCAGCTGCATCCTTAACCTCCCTCATCCATTCCACATCCACAAATAGAGCAAGAAGATCCACGGCTATAAACTCCCTAAAAGTCCCGAAGGCACTTACTGTTTGCACCAAATCAACAGCCAACAGGGCCTTCAATCTCAGTGCCCCAAGATACTGGAACGCATTACCCCATGAGATCCGAGCTATTAAGAACCTACCACAGTTTAGGAAAGCCCTCAAAGGCCACCTCTTTAACAAGTACCTTACAGAGCATAACTGCACCCCCTAGAGCTCTAAGATACTCCGATACCATTCCCAGACAAATGTACAGTATATCATGCAACCTCTTTGATTTTGACCCCATATAGTAAGTATTGTACATAGTTTTCCCCGGTTATCCAAGTTTTTGTGCCCTGTTATCTGTAAACTCATACATGTTAACTGTACTGAGCATTTTGTTCCATGTAAACCGCGCTGATGCTGAATAGTGCGGTATATAAGAGATTGTAAATAAATAAATAAATAAATATTGTTAAATCAGCATTTAGATCTGCAGCATCTAATCAATAAGGTTATTAGAGCTACCTTTTAAAAAATGAAATTCCTATGTCATTTGCGATACTTATCCGATAGTGACTCTCTTTCAGCTTTTCAAGTATTAAATTTCCTGTATTTTTATTATTGTAGTTTTATTTCAGTTCTGCTTCCACAAAAATCTTTAAATGCATTACAGTTCATTCAAAATGCAGCTCCTTGGCTGTTTTTAAAGAGGTCTAAGTTTAATCATATTGTGCCTCGTCCTCTGGAATTGCACTAGTTACCTGTAGAGCATCGAGTATGGCACAAAATACTTCTGATGACCCTGGGCTGTATGGTCTTAGCAATGGGCTTCCCAGCCCGAGAGACTGGCATCTGTTGTCCAAACGATCCATGAGAAATCATCCAGCAGCACACCCTTCCTCAAATGACAGGATTGCTGCCACCACTGGAGGCTGACCTTCACCATCACCCAGAGTGGGAGCCTGCGCTCAAAATCCTGAGAACTTGGGGACCACCAAGTCAACAGGGACCTCTGGAGAGGCCGCATGTGAGCATGCGCTACTGCACCATCTCTATGGTCACCGCCATCAATCCAAGGAGCTGAAGATAAAACCAGACAGAGAGTCTGTTGCACACAAAACAGCGCCACGCAAGCCAACAGCTTTTTGATTCTCTCCTCTGGAAGGAAAACTCTGCCCACTCGAATGTCATAATATGCTCCCAGGAACTCCAAAGATTGGGAAGGCAACAGCTGGCTCTTTCCCAATTGATTACCCAGCTGAGGCTTTCCCAAAGGGACACCACTTGCGATGCCATCCGAGATGCCTCTGAAAAGGAACAGGCCTGGATGAGCCAGTTATCCAGATAGGAATGGATAGAGAAACCTTGGCGCCGCAGCAGTCACCACTATGACCTCTGAGAACATCTTCAGCGTCATGGAAAGCTCGAAAGGGAGGGGAGCAAACTGATAGTGAGTCAAGCATGGCAATAGAGAGATACTTTTGCTGATCTGCACAGATCGGGATATGAAAATACGCCTCGACCAGATCCAGAGAAGCCAAGAACTCCCCTTGGCACACTGCTTGAATCACAGAGCACAAGATTTCCATCCTGAAGCTCAGGACGCGCAAGTGCTTGTCGAACCTCTTGAGGTCCAGAATGGGCCGGAAGGAACCATCCTTTTGGGCACGACAAAATAGGAGTATTTGCCCTTGCCCTGCTCATCTGGCAAGAAGGGCATCACCACCTTTAGTGCAGCAACTTGTTCAAGGTGATCAGCACAGCAGCATTTTATCGCAAACCTACAAAGAGAGATGAAGGCATCCAGAATCAGCTCTTTGCATTTCAGAACATAGCTGAACTGAATGGTGTCTAGCACCCAGCGATCCTTGGTAACCAAGGCCTATTCCTGGAAAAAAAAAAAAAAGGCGAAGTCAGCCTCCAGCTGGAGAAACCACGGTATGGGCCACAAAACCTTCATTGTGCAACCTGGGAGGGTCCTCTCCTCTGGAAGGGACCAGGTCCCTGGCCCCATGCACTCCATGAAAGGACTGAGAATGAGTATGAAGCCCAGAAGCAGAGGGGAACAGAGATTTCTTTTTTTTTTTTAAGGTTCGTAACAACGAGAGTCCTGAGACCCCCAGGAATCCAGCTAGCGCGCTTGGGTACCAGTATGCTTTACAGGCCCCTTGGACCTATCTTCCGGAAGGCGGTAGGTTTTTGCCTTGCCCAGGTCCTTCAACTGCTTCTCCAAAGCGGTTTGAAACAGAAGCTTCCCCTTAAAAATCAGTTGGGCCAACCAGGCTTTGGAAGATGTGTCCACTGCCCAGTGCCGGAGACAAATCTAATGCTGACACCATCATCAGGGCACCATCTGTTACCGCCAAACATGGCATCAGAAAGGAAGTTCATAGCAGACTCCAAAAGAGGGGAAGTACCAAACGGCAGAAGAGACTGAATCCACTGGAGCAGGGCTCGAGATGTCAGGCTGGTTCATACCACCAGCTGCAGAATAGCCGCTGCCATGGAAAACTTGCTCCTCAACCATGAATCCACCTTACAGTCCAGAAAACCCCTTCAGGCTGATCCGCCTTCCACAGTAATGGTGGTCCATCTGGTAACTACTGTGACATGTGCATCCACCTTGGGAATACCAAACCACACTCCACCTCCAGGAGAGCAGAGATGCTAAAATTAGGCCTTACCTGATAATTGGCTTTCTTTGAGGACCTTCAGTCCAGTCCCGACTTGTGGGTAAATCTCACCTCACCAGTGGCTTGGAGACTGAGCATGTCAACTTTATAACATCAGCATGGGAGGAACCAATTAGAATAATGCTTGAATAAGCCATGTCCCAATCCACAACACAGGCAAACACCACTCCACTCTAAACAAGGAAAAACTCTTACCTACTATATCGTGCAACGGTGATACCACTACTTGGGATCCGGTCAATGACCCTCTCCGGGTGCCAATCCACCAGTAATACCCCAAAACTTATAGCTATGCAGAATCTTTCCACCTGATTTCCTCTCTTTTTTGAATAAACAGAAGAAAACTGGACTCCCCCAAAAGGGGCTTGCCCGATTGCTGGCCTCACTATTACTCCTGGCTTTCTTATAAAAATATAGATTTCTTCCAGGTCCAGAATCACCATCGGAGCTAGCTGTAAGCAGGGAGGGTCCAGGGCTGGACTGGAGGTCCACATGGAATGCAAATTAGCAGGTAAGGCCTAATTTCAGAACCTCAGGAGGGACCCGAGGCCTGACCTGGAGCACTGATGAATCAAACCTTGCATCCCCTTCTGCCTGCACATCCAACAGTAGTGCTTCACAAACGTATGTAAGGACGACCAAGAGGCTGCCCTGCAAATGTCTCCTGGTGGAATCAAACTAGACTCCGCCCATGACGCCATTTAACCCTTGTCAAATGCACTCGCAAGCTTGCTGGCATCATTTCCCTTCTCAACAAATAGGCAGAGGCAATCACCTTCCTCACCCATCTAGAAATGGACGCCTCGGATGCTGCCTCCCCTTTACACAGCCCTCCAAACAGGACAAATAGCCGATCGGTCTTCTTAAACCACTAAGTATTGTGCACATAGCGCCAGAGAATCCAGCGCATGTCCAGAAATTGTAAATGAGGGTCTTCCCTGGCCCCCAAAAATATCAGAAGGATCACTGACTGATTCAGGTGAAAGATTGAGAGCAATTTGGGCAAAAAGGATGGCACCAGCCATAGGACCATCTTTTCCTTAGAGTTTTTTTTTTTTTTTTTTTTTTTATACCGCGCTCTTTAGAATCAGTGCGGTTTACATGTATACTAACAGGTACTTCTTATTCCCTTGTCCCCAAAGGGCTCACAATCTAAGTGTACCTGAGACAATGGAGGGTTAAGTGGCTTGCCCAAGGCCACAAGGAGTGGCCATGGGACTAGAGACCCCAGTTCCTCCAGCCTGAGGTTGCTTGTCCCCATGTGGGAATTGAACCCCCGGCCCTCCGGCCTGAGGTAACCTGTCCCAACTACTGAGCCACTCCTCCCTGAATTGGAGAGTGATCTTGTGGATTGCATCATGGAAATATAGTCAGCCAGGGTTTGGGCAGAAAGGGAGGGAGGGGTCGCAGGCAGCAGCACTGAGGAGAGAGCTGAGAGTAGTAAAGCGACGGCGAAGGTCAGAGGCAAGAGAGTTAGTCAGATGGACATAATAGTCTTGCTTGGCAAGAGCTATGGCTGACTGGAAAGAGGCAAGCATGAATTTGAAGTGTAGAAAGTCTTCAAGGGAGCGGGATTTGAGCCAAGCACGCTCAGCAGAACGGGCACAGGAACGTAGATAGCGGGTAGTGAATGAAAATCAGGGCTGGGGTGCAGTACACCTCATAGGACGTGGTATGGGTGGAACGAGAGCATCCAGAGCAGAGAAAAGTGCAGCGTTATAGGAAGCTACTGCCTCGTCAAACAGATTTAGATGACATAGTGGAGGAAAGAGATGAAGAAACAGTGGAAGAGAGAACCAAAGGATCAATAACATGAAGATTTCTAAATAGGTAGGAGGAGACAGGACAAGGTTGAGGCAGCAGGTGATGAAGCTTAAAAGGTGATGGTCAGATAAGGGAAGAACCGAGCTACAGAAGTGTGAGGGTAAGCAACTAGAGAAAAATACCAGGTGAAGGCAGTGGCCATGCTGGTGAGTGGGGGCAGTAGAGCAAACAAGGAGGTAAGAGAGAGGAGCTTTAAAGCATAAGGATCAGAGGGGCTATCAACATGAATGTTAAAATCCCCGAGAATAAGAGTGAGGGAAGAGGAATCCAGAAAGAAGGAAAGTCAAGAATCAAAGTCAGTGAGAAAGGTAGAAGTAAACTTGTCAGGAGGTTGATAAACAACAGCTACCCGGAGAGGTAGTGTAGTGAAAAGGTGGATGGAGTGGACTTCAAAAGAGGGAAAGGAGTGAGACTGAGGCAGCAGGAGGGGTTGGAATTGGTAGGAGGGAGAAAGTAGAAGCTCAGCAGCACCACCGCCACCACGGCCAGTGGGACGAGATGTGTGGGAGAACTGATAGCCCCTATGACGGAGAGCAGCGACAGATGCAGTATCTTCTGGGAGGAGCCAGGTCTCAGTTAGAGCAAGAAGATGGAGAGCATTAGAGATAAAGAGATCATGAGTAAAAGCAAGTTTATTACAGATGGAGTGTGCGTTCCACAAGGCACATGAGAAAGGAAGAGCAGAAGGGGAAAGGAGAGGGATATGAATAAGATTTGAGGTGTTGCGTGAAGATCTCTTCTCGGAGTGTGACAGAAGTCTAGGGGGGCCAGGGTTGGGGTTGATATCTCTGGATGAGAGAAGGAGTAGCAGAGTACGGCAGAAATTAGGGCGAGGTTGCCTTAGAGAGAGGAGATGGAGAAACTGCATTTGTATCCCCACCCATGATAATGCTGAATATTGCCACGATCAAAACAAAGATAGAGGTCAAATACCTCGGAGTCACCCTGGACCAACATCTAAACATTAAAAACCCATATAAACAAAACCACCAAAACAATTTACCACAAAACAAAAAGACACTACAAGGACTCTGCCCACTCCTCGAGCCAGAAGACTTCTGGACTGTACTACAAGCAACAGTAAACACCCCACCTGGATTACTGTAATGACATCTACCAAGGACTACCGCAATCTACACTTCTCCCGCTCCAAATGGCTCTCCATTCAGTAGCAAAAACCCTACAAGAAGCATCGAGGCAGGACCATATAACCCTAATACTCAAACAGCTACACTGGCTCACACTGATGAGCCGCAGAAGGTACAAAATAATAATGTTAACCCATAAAGCCATCCACGCAAACTTCTCCACACACCTCAGCTCTCGGTTACAAACCTCCCTCCCAACCTCTAAGAGCCAAACAAACATCTACAACAAACACCCTAACCATTCCTCACTCCAGGACCAAATCAAACCAGCAAGTATGTAAAAGGGCATTTCAGTTATATGCACTATCAATATGAAACAGGCTACTGCACAATCTCAGACTCATTGCTGACCTCAAGACTTTCAGAAAACACCTAAAAACACATCTATTCATGGAACATTTAAACACAACATTACCTTCCCCCCAACCCTCACAAGATTCAAACATGATAGACAGCAATAACCTGTACATAGTTTTGTGTTTGCTTTTTGCATATATAGTTTCATAAAAATATTACAATTTATAGATAAAGATCCCATAGAGTCTTGTTTACATGTTGTACATAGCTTCACACCACTGTTAAAATGCGTCTGCAATTGTTCTATGCAAACCACCTTGACCCAGAGAAAGGCGGTATATAAATAAAGCTAAATAAATAAATAAAATAAATAAGCATATAAGAATAAGCTAAACAGATCCCACCAATCATTATGTTACTCAGTGGGTTACATAAAAAATAATCAGCTACAATCCAACATTAAAATAAAATATACAAAATCAAAAAACATAAAGTACAATAATAATAATCAGACACCATCAGTGAAGGGGCGGATTCTGATTGAGCTGGAAAAATATAAAAATCGGGAGAAATTGACTATAATCAAAAAATGGATTTCTGCTAGCTAGTTTACAAATTCTTCCAAAAGTATTAAAAAATGTAAATTGTCAAAACTGTTCCCATGGAATATGAAGCAATGGTAGCAGAGTGGATGAGGCAGCACACAATGCTGGATTTGCACTAGCATGAAACAGAATTAAATGTATTTGATTCTGAGAGATCTGGGAGATCAATAAAGGGAAGGTGGTCTGTAGGACATCATGATGGAGCCTTCTCTCATGCATCCCAAATATTTTCAGGTTAATCAAATATTCCATCAGTATCTCCTTTTTGAGACACTTGCTATTCAATCAAGTCCAAATTCTTCATACTATTTGGATTCCCAAGACCAAAAGAATTTGGGTCAATTTTTTTTATTTTGCTGGACTTGGAAATATCCCTTCAAGGCAGTGTTAACATGCATCTTTAAGCCTTCTTTCAGTCCCTGAAATTTCTTGTCTAAATTGAATATGGAAAACTCACAGCATCAAGTAGAATGTAGTAGTGTTTGTGGGGGGAGGGGGACACCACAACCAAGTAGCAAATATAAGCCATAGAATGACACAATAATCTGTCAGTTTAAAGAGAAAACAATTCTTAAGAAAAAAACCCACACACAAACACACACCATGCACTACTTGGTTAAACCATCAAGCAACTCTACAAAGACATGCAAAATCTCTTTTTATTTATCAGGTATATAAAAATGGCAATATTAGATCATTAACAAACTCAACAAGAATTAAATATTGTGCCTGGAGGCTCCTCCCTTGGGAAAAATATCAATGCACAGGTGAAAATTCAATAAAATACAGTTGTTTATACAAATAAAAGATAAACACCATGTGTTATTTACTAACTTTGTTTTTAAACACCAGTTGTTTTCTAAATAAAAAAAATGCCATACACATTTGCGAATGTTTTCGATTTGAAGTCATCAGGAGTGAAAGAAAACATTTGATAATCTTTTGCTATGGAGGTTTTACATAACTTTCCTAAATAAACTAACGCCAACTACATCCCTGAACTTCAAATCAAAATAAATATTTTATATTTGGTGGCTAAGAATTTAGTACAAATTCAACACAAAGCAATAATGTGACTCATTCGTTTTAGCCGTGAATCCCAGCAAAAGCATTTTTCTCATATACAGTATGAGTGATAACATTACACTTGCTGTTTTCAGTGCATTGCATCACTATCAGGCCGATGCAGAAAGCCAGCGCTGAAGTCGCACGCTATTAGCTGTGTATGTGTTTTTAGGGCCTGCAGTTCTGAAATCCTCATTGCCAAACATACTGCCACCAAAAAGACCGTTTTCAGCATCAAGTCCTTCAGAGTATAAGCCGATAGGAGCTCAAAGAGAGCCTCAACTAGCGCCGACAACACCAGATTCAGGTCCCAGGGCGGTACGAATAATTGCACCGGAGGTCTGAACTGCTTCACGGCTCACAAAGCATAGTTACTCACCTGTAACAGGTGATCTCCGGGAACAGCAGGAATTTAGTCTTCACATATGGGTATCGTCGGTACCGACGGAGCCTGCGCGGAAACGCTCCCCAGCGTTCAATTAGAAAGCTTTTGGGAGGATCCCACAGCGCCTGAGTGCGGCCTTCCCGCCTTTCCCAACTGCCTCTCTCCAGTTGAGTTTAAAGCCGAGACAAAGAGAGAGAGAGAGAGAAAGAGAAAGAGAAAGAGATAGATAGAGAGATACAATTCCTGGGGGAGGTGGGTGGGTTGTGAAGACTAAATTCCTGCTGTTCCCGGAGATCACCTGTTACAGGTGAGTAACTATGCTATCTCCAGGAACAAGCAGGAATGTAGTCTTCACATATAGGGACTCCCTAGCTTTAGATGCCAGGGAGAGACCCCAGAAGTTGTGTGTCCCTGTGAAAGGGCTCCACTTTCCCCCATGCATCTCTGGCATACAACAAGGGATGGCGGGTAGGAGTTGATTAGGTATGGAACAGGTGTTGGAGAACAGCCTGACCAAACAAGGCATCCCGGCGGGAGTCCTTGTCCAAGCAGTAATGGGCTGTGAAGGTATGAACCGAGGCCCAAGTGGCTGCTCGAGAGATGTCGTCAATAGACACAGAATGCAAATGAGCCATTGAAGCTGCCATGGCTCTAACATTGTAAGCTGTGACATGGCCCTCCAGAGGAAGATTCTTAATCTGATAGGCAAAGGAAATACACTGTGCAATCCAGTTGGACAGTGTTCTCTTAGAGACTGGAAGTCACAAATGAGTAGGATCAAAACCAACAAAGAGTTGAGAGGACTTTCTATGTTGCTGTGTTCTTTGCAAGTAAAAGGCTAAAGCTCTTTTACAGTCCAAAGTATGAAGATTCCTTTCTGCATTTGATGCATGAGGCCTTGGAAAGAACACAGGCAGGTAGACCGCTTGGTTCAGATGAAAAGGCGAGACCACCTTTGGCATAAAGTGTGGATGAGTTCTAAGGACTACCTTGTCATGATGGAACCTTGTATAAGGTGGATCAGCCACTAGTGCCTGCAACTCACTGATGCGACGTGCTGATGTGATTGCAATGAGAAAGATAACCTTCCAGGAAAGGAATTTCAATGCAGTAGTAGCTAAGAGTTCGAAAGGTGGCTTCATGAGCTGACCAGGTTTAAGTCCCATGCCACCGGTGGTGGCTTAATGGGAGGCTTAGTTAGAAGAAGGCCTCTCATAAATCTTGCTATAAAGAGGATGGGAGGAAATAGCTTGTCATTTAAAGGCTTGAAAGAAGCCGCAATAGCACGTAAATGGACTCTTACTGAGTTAGTTTTATTTCTTTATCTATTTACATTCTCTTATATACCGCGCTATTCTGCATCAGTGCGGTTTACATTGAACAAACTGAGATTACATTGAACAGGGCATTATAACTTGGAGATAACTTATTTTACAGGGAACATGGGCTATGGAGGGTTAAGTGGCTTACCCAAGACCACAAGGAGCACCTGTGGGACAAGGAGCACCTGTGGAACTAGAAACCCCAGTCCTTCCGGCCCAAGGTTGCTGTCCTCTAGTGGGATTTGAACCCCCGACCTTCCGGCCTGAAGTACCTTGCCCCAACCACTAGGCCAATCCTCCACTCGCTTTTAAGGCCTGCATTGGAGAAATGAAGGAAATACTCTAGTAATGATTCCAGAGGTATCGCAAGGGGGTTAAGACCCTTCTGCGAGCACCATATGGCAAACCTTTTTCCACTTGAAAGCATAAGAGCGTCTTGTGGAAGGTTTTCTAGAAGCATAAAGGATATCCTTTACTTGCTGGGGAAGGTTAAGATCCTGAAGATCTAGGCCTTCAGCAACCAAGCCCTGAGATGCAGAGACTGCGGATTGGGATGCCATAACATTCCGTCCTCCTGAGACAGGAGATATGGAGCAGAGCCTAACTCCAGAGAGTGAGCTTGAGAGAGATGTAGACGCAGAGGGTACCCCACTTACTGTGGCCAATGTGGAGCTATGAGAATCATACGGCCTCTCTCTCTCTGAAGCTTGAATAGGGTTTTGGGAATCAGGGGAATGGGTGGAAAGGCATACAGGAAGTCTTGACCCCAATGAAGGAGGAAAGCATCCTTGGCCTGAGAGCCCTGAGCCGGAATTCTGGAACAGAACCAGGGAAATCTGGCATTCAACGGACTTGCAAAGAGGTCTATGTCCGGGGTTCCCCAAATTTGAAAAATCTAGGCCACCTGGTCTGCATGTAGAGACCATTCGTGTGGAAGCAGAACTCGACTGAGTCTGTCTGCCCAAAGCATTTGGATACCTGGAAGATACACTGCCAGGAAATGAATCTGATGCTCTCTGGCGAGGGCCCATAGTCGCAAAGCTTCGTTGCAAAGCAACAGAGAGCCTGTTCCTCCCTGCTTGTTCATGAAGAACATGGCTACTTGATTGTCCGTATGAATGAGCACTGTCTTGTAGCTGAGCAGGGGGTGGAACACACGCAGAGCAAGGAAGATTGCTCTGAGCTCCAAGAGATTGATGTGTCGATGAGTCTCCTGTGGAGACCACGTGCCTTGGGTGGAGAGGTCTTGCAGATGAGCCCCCCAACCCACTGGAGAAGCATCTGTTATGAGAGTTGCCTGGGGTAAAGGTTGTTGAAATGGGGACCCCAGCAAAAGGTTTTGAGTGGACTGCCACCATTGGAGGGACAAAATAAGGCGATTTGTGTTTGCTATTTTGTCTGACAGGCACCCTGATGCCTGGGTCCATTGAGTGGACAAAGTCCATTGAGTGGACAAAGTCCACTGGGCTGCTCTCATATGGAGGCGAGCATAAGGAACCACATGCACAGTAGATGCCATGTGGCCTAGTAGTTGTAACATTTCTCGAGCAGTGAGATGAGGCTTTAGCCCTGCTTGAGAAGCTAACTGCACCATGTGAAGGCAACGGGCCTGGGGGAGATAGGCCCTTGCTTTTCTGGTATCCAGCAAAGCTCCTATGAACTCTAGAAACTGAGTGGGAGTTAGACTGGATTTTCGGATATTTATGACCAGACCCAAATACTGAAGGATACGCATTGTGCAAGATAGAGAAGTCCTGGCTTCTGACTCTGATGGGGCTCGAATGAGCCAGTAGTCTAAGTAGGGGAAGACGAATATTCCTAGAGTGCGAAGAAATGCTGCTACCACAGCCATGCATTTCGTGAACACCCTTGGTGCTGAGGCCAGGACAAAAGGAAGCACCCAGTATTGGTAGTGCTTTCCTTGAAAAAGGAACCGAAGGAACTTTCTGTGAGTTGGATGGATGAGAACATGAGTGTACGCATCCCTGAGATCTAGAGAACAAAGCCAATCCTGACTCTGAAGGTATGGCAGCAGAGTTCCCAGAGAAACCATCCTGAACTTCTCTTTGAACAGGAATTTGTTCAATTCTTTGAGGTCTAGAATAGGTCTGTATCCCCCTGTTTTCTCTGGGATAAGGAAATAGGGGGAGTAAAACCCTGTACCCTGTTGAGGAATGGGTACCTCTTCTATTGCCCCTTGGGCAAGAAGCATAGTGACCTCTTAATGTAACAGGTTGATGAGAGAGGTCTGAGAATTGAACTATCTTACCATTGTGGGAGAGGGAATGCAGATAAAATGAAGCTTGTACCCTTCTTTTATAATGGAGAGTGTCCAATGTTCTGCTGTTATCTGCCCCCATCTGGGGCAAAATGACACAACCTTCCTGAAATGGTGGAAGGCTCTGGTCCATTGAGCGCCAGGAAGGCTAAGTTCTCTAGATGAAAGTCAAAGGCCTTGTGGAGGCTGAGACTGCTGAGACGGTTGAGGCTTAGCAGTCTTTGGTTTCCTTTGTTTAGATGGTTGCTGACTTTTCCGGGCAGGCTGACCTGCAGAACGTCCCTGCTGGGAATAAGAGGGGTAGAACCTCTTCTTTTTTGAGAAGAATGGTTTCTTGAAATATTTCTTCCTTGCAGGATCAGCTGTGGCTTTGGATAACCTAGCCAAAGTGGAGTTGTCAGCATCCAACTCATTGGCTTTCTCTTGCCAATTCTTGCCAAATAGATTCTCACCTGTACAAGGGATATTGCCCAGTTCTGTCCTGCATCCAGAGCTCCAAACTGGATGCCTGGAGCCAGGCAATTCTACATGCACCTATGGCAATGGCAGAGGTTCTGCTTATGCACTCAAAACAGTCAAAAGCTGCACAATTGACAAATTTAGAAACATCCTGGGCCTGTTTAACCAAAGTGAGAAAATCCTGCCTCTTATCTTCAGGAAGAAGAGGGCTCAGAACTTCTAAATCTCCTGTGACTTCTTTAAGGAACATTCCTATATAAAAAATATAGGAACTGATCCTGGCAGAAAGCAGGGAAGCCTGGAAAGTACGACATCCAAAGGCATCCAAGGTTATACACTCACGTCCTGGAGGATTAGAGGCATGCCTCTTTGCACTCCTGATCCTTCTCATAGCTGACTCCACTACAATAGAGTGGTGAGGAAGCCGAGTCTTCTGGAAACCAGGACAAGGAGGGACTCAATACATGGTATCCAGTCTATGAGAGTGAGGAGAGGTGGTAAGAGGTGTTTCCTACATTCTTAGCATGAGATCATGTAATATCATATGGATAGGCAAAGTAGCTGCCTCCTTAGGAGCTTTGGGATATTGTAGAATCTCCAACTCCTTTGCTCTGGGCTCTGTTTCGGGAGCTACAGTAATAGAAAGACGTCGAACCACCTCCCTGATAAAATCCTGAAAGGAGATATCTTCTGGAGAAGACATAGCACAGTTACTTACCTGTAACAGGTGATCTCTGGGAACAGCAGGAATTAGCCCTCACATATGGGTACGTCGGTACCAACAGAGCCCGCGCGGGAAAGCTCCCCAGCTTCCCAGAAGGAAAGCTTTTGGGGCCTCCCACTGCGCATGCGCGCTGCCTTCCCGCCTTCCTAACCAACTCTCTTCAGTTCGAATTTAAAGCTGAGACAATAGAGAGAGGAAAGGAAAGAGAGAGATAGATACAACTCCTAGGGGAGGTGGGTGGGTTGTGAGGACTAATTCCTGCTGTTCCCAGAGATCACCTGTTACAGGCAAGTAACTGTGCTATCTCCAGGAACAAGCAGGAATAAGTCCTCACATATGGGGACTCCCTAGCTAAGATGCCCGGGAGATCCCCTGAAGGGTATGAGACCCTGAAAGGTTCCTCATCTTCCTATGGATCTCAGGCATCCATTCAGGGAAGGTGGGCTGGAGTTGTTCAAGAATGGAACAGGTGTCTGAGGACAGCCTGACCAAACAAGGCATCCCGGCGGGAGTCCTTGTCCAAACAGTAAAGGGCTGTAAAGGTATGAACCGAGGCCCAGGTGGCTGCTCGACAGATCTGGTCAATGGACACAGAGTTTAGATGAGCCATAGAGGTGGCCATGGCCCTCACGTTGTGAGCGGTGACATGGCCCTCCAGAGAAAGGTTCTTACTCTGGTAAGCAAAAGAGATACACTGAGCAATCCAATTGGAGAGTATTCTTTTGGAGACTGGAAGTCCTAAATGAGAAGGATCAAAAGCAACCAAAAGCTGAGAAGACTTTCGATGTTGCTGTGTCCTGTGGAGGTAAAAGGCAAGAGCTCTTTTACAGTCTAGAGTATGAAGGTTCCTCTCTGCACTGGATGCATGAGGAGCTGGAAAAAAGACAGGTAAATATACCTCTTGATTAAGATGAAAAGGGGAGACCACTTTAGGCATAAAGTGGGGATTGGTCCTAAGGACCACCTTATCATGATGGAACCTTGTATAAGGTGGATTAGCCACTAGAGCTTGCAGTTCACTGATACGGCGAGCTGAGGTGACTGCAATAAGAAAAATAACCTTCCAGGAAAGAAATTTCAAGGAGGTAGTGGCTAAGGGTTCAAAGGGTGGCTTCATAAGCTGACCAAGAACCAAGTTTAAGTCCTATGCCACCGGAGGAGGTCGAATGGGAGGTTTAGTTAAGGTTAGGCCTCTCATGAATCTTGCAATAAGAGGATGAGAGGAAACCGGTTGTCCATTGATGGGCTTAAGGGATGCCACAATAGCACTCAAATGGACTCTTACTGAATTCATTTTGAGTCCTGCATTGGAGAGATGCAGGAGATATTCCAAAAGAGAATTCAATGGCAGTGCTAGAGGGTTAAGACCCTTGTGAGCACACCAAATGGAAAATCTTTTCCATTTAAAAGCATAAGAACGCCTAGTGGAAGGTTTCCTAGAGGCGTGTAGGATATCCTTCACTTGCTGCGAAAGATTGAAGTCTTGAAGGTCTAGGCCTTCAGTAACCAAGCTCTGAGGTGAAGGGACTTGGGGTTTGGGTGCCACAAAGTCCCCTCCTCCTGAGACAGAAGGTCTGGAGCCGCTCCCAAGTCCAGGGAGGGGGCTTGGGAGAGACGCAGAAGTAGAGGGTACCACACTTGGCGTGGCCAGCATGGAGCTATGAGGATCATGGACCCTTGATCCCTTTGAAGTTTGAACAGAGTCTTGGGAATCAAAGGAATGGGTGAAAAGGCATACAGGAAGGCCTGACCGCAATGAAGGAGGAAGGCATCCTTGGCCTGAACTCCCTGACACGGAATTCTGGAACAGAACTGGGGAAGTTTGGCATTCCACGGACTTGCAAAGAGGTCTATGTCCGGGGTTCCCCATTTCTGGAAGATTCTGAGTACCTGATCCATGTGCAGGGACCATTCGTGTGGAAGCAGAACTCGACTGAGTCTGTCTGCCCAAGAGTTTTGGATTCCTGGAAGATATACTGCCAGGAGATGGATTTGATGCTCTCTGGCGAAGGCCCATAATCTTAGAGCTTCGTTGCAAAGCGACAGAGAGCCAGTCCCTCCTTGTTTGTTTATGTAAAACATGGCTACTTGATTGTCCGTGTGAATAAGGACTGTCATGTTGCTGAGGAGGGTATGAAAAACTTTGAGAGCCAGAAAGATTGCTCGAAGTTCCAAGTGGTTGATATGAAGGGTGGTCTCCTGTGGAGACCAAGTGCCCTGAGTGGAGAGATCTTGGAGGTGAGCCCCCCAACCTGTTTGAGAGGCATCTGTTGTGAGAGTTGCTTGGGGCAACAATGGTTGAAAGGGGGCCCCCAACAACAGATTTTGAGTGGATATCCACCATTGGAGAGACCAAAAGAGACGTCTGGAGTTTGCTATTTGGTCGGAGAGAGCTCCTGATGCTTGAGTCCACTGGGTGGATAAAGTCCATTGAGCTGCTCTCATATGTAGGCGAGCATAAGGCACCACATGCACCGTGGAGGCCATGTGGCCTAATAGTTGTAGCATCTCTCTGGCAGTCAAGTGGCTTCTGGATTGAGTCTGAGAGGCTAAGTGCACTAGACGTTGGCAACAGGCCTGAGGCAGATAGGCCCTTGCAGTGGTGGTATCCAACCAGGCCCCTATGAATTCTAGGGATTGAGTAGGGGTGAGTTGGGACTTTGGCAGATTGATCACAAGTCCCAGATACTGTAGAATGCGCCTGGTGCGATCCAGGGAAGTCTGAGCCTCGGACTGAGATGGAGCTCGGATGAGGCAGTCGTCCAGGTATGGGAAGACAAAAATTCCCAGGGCACGTAGAAATGCAGCTACTATTGCCATGCATTTGGTAAATACCCTTGGAGCAGAGGCTAGACCGAAGGGAAGTACTCTGTATTGGAAATGTTTTCCCTGGAACAGAAACCGTAGGAATTTTCTGTGGGATGGATGGATGAGTATATGTGTGTATGCATCCTTGAGATCTAGAGAACAAAGCCAGTCCTGACTCTGTAAGTATGGAAGGAGAGTACCTAGAGAAAGCATCTTGAATTTCTCCTTGCATAGAAATTTGTTCAATTCTCTGAGATCCAGAATCGGTCTGTACCCCCCTGTTTTCTTGGGCATGAGAAAATAAGGGGAGTAAAAACCTGACCCCTGTTGAGGAAGAGGAACCTCTTCTATTGCCTTTTGGGCGAGAAGAGTGGTCACCTCCTGACCCAACAGGTCTAGGAGAGATGGAGGAGAATTGAAACTTCTCACCATGGTATGGGGAGGAAGGTTGGAGAAATGTAGTTTGTAGCCCTCTCTGATGATAGAGAGGGTCCATTGTTCTGATGTGATTTGCTCCCATCTGGGAGCAAAATGAGTTAACCTTCCTGGAATGGTGAGAGGTTCTGGATGTTTTAGAGCCAGAAAGGTTAAGTTCTCTAGTTTTAAGTCAAAAACCCTGAGGGGGTTGGGACTGCTGGGCTGTAGCAGCCCCTGCAGGTTTTGCCCTGGCCTGTTTAGGCTGCTGACGCTTAGGAGCAAAGCGAGCTGCAGAAGATGGTTGGCCAGTATTTGTGGCAAATCTGGCCTTCTTGTAGAAAGGCTTTTTGAAAGATTTTTTCTTGACAGGGGTAGAGGTAGACTTAGAAAGTCTATCTAAAGCAGCATTTTCTGCATCCATTTGAGTGGCTTTGATTTGCCACTCCTTACCAAACAGATTCTCACCTGTACAGGGCAAATTTCCCAACCCATCCTGGACCCAGGGTTCTAGGTCAGAGGCTTGGAGCCAAGCAATTCTGCGAGCCGCTATGGCAATACCTGAGGCTCTGCTAGCACCCTCAAAGGAGTCAAAGGCTGCTCTGTTGGAGAACTTTGAAATATCTTGGGTATGCTTCAGCAAAAGAAGGAACTCCTCCTTTCTATCCTCTGGGATAAAGGGGAGAAAATGGCGTATTTTTAATGCAATTTCCTTCAGAAACATGCCCATATAGAGGCTGTATGAATTGATTCTGCCAATAAGCATACTTGCTTGGAAGATTTTTCTTCCAAAAGCATCCAGAGTCCTACATTCTCTTCCTGGGGGAGTAGAAGAGTGTCTTTTTGTACTCTTGATCCTTTTCATAGCTGACTGCACCACGATGGAGTTGTGAGGGAGCTGAGTTTTTTGAAACCCAGGAGAAGGGGGGACACGATACATGGAGATAGGGTAAGAGGAGTCTCCCATGTCCATCATGTGTTCTTGAAGAATTTCATGGATGGGCAAGGTGACTGCCTCTTTGGGAACCTTAGAGTATCCTAAAATGTCTAACTTTTTTGCTCTAGGTTCTTTTTCAGAGGATACTGAAGTAGAAAGACCTTTAGCTACTTCAATGATGAAGTCTTGAAAGGATAAATCCTCTGGAGGAGACATTCTCCTCTTTGGAGAAGAGGGCTCCTCAGGTAGACTAAGGGATACTTCAGCAGAGTCATCTGATGAAGCAGAATCATCAGAAGACTCAAAGTATCGTCTGTTTGCTTCCAGGGATCGATAAGCGTATCGACCGGTATCAACATCGGGGGTACCCGGAACCGGATCGGTATCGGGAAAAACCCCGGAACCGGGAACCGGAATCGGTATCCTGGTCGATGTGGATGGCCTGGGTACCGGTATCGGTTGGGGTACCGGAACCGGAGTCGGTACCGCAGGGTGCGGTACCGAGGGCGTCGCAGCCTTAATGAAAGCCAAAATGGCCTGCTGCATGGATTGAACTGTATGATCCATGGACACCACGACTGTCTGGATGTCGGTACCGGATGATTGAGCCGGTACCCCAGAACAGTCTAACAGACGATCGGTCGAGGCCGTGTCATCGATGTCAACCTGTAACCCCATAGGAGGAGCTTTGGAAGCCGGAGCTTCCCGCCGGGGTTGTTTGGCTGGGGCAGGGTCCTCAGGGTCAAGCCCGGGGGTATCTCGATACTTAGAGGGAGATTTGCCCTTTGAGGACCTGCCAGAGGAATGTTTGGTTACCTGAGATCCATCAGGAGAGGAAGACCTGGAAGATGTCGATGCTGGAGTATCTGTAGAAAACAGCATGTGAAACTTGGCTGCCCGGTTTTGTAAGCCACGTTTAGACATCAAAGAACAGGATGGGCAATCCGGAATGGAATGGTCAGGCCCCAAACATTTAAGACACCATTCATGGGTGTCTGTGACTGAAATAGTACCGCTGCACTTGGTGCATTTTTTAAACCCAGAGGCTTGTTTCTCCATGAGGGAGAATTTGTGAAGGCCTAAAGGCCTCACAGAACAAACACACCAAGTGAGGAAAAAATAAGATTTTTTTATTTTTTTTTTAAGAAATAAAGGGAAAAAGACCGGCGGTACCGATCTGGAATTGGGGAAGGCAGACACGCGGCCAAAGAAATAAATTAAAATAACTTCTTCTTCAGCGGTGACAGGAACACGACCTGCTGGCTCCGCGGAAAAAGAAGAACTGAGGAGAGTTGGTCAGGAAGGCGGGAAGGCAGCGCGCATGCGCAGTGGAAGGCCCCAAAAGCTTTCCTTCTGGGAAGCTGGGGAGCTTTCCCGCACGGGCTCCGTCGGTACCGACGTACCCATATGTGAGGACTTATTCCTGCTTGTTCCTGGAGATCCTACGTTTAGGAGAGGAAGGCTCCTCCGGGAGAAGTATTCCGGTACCGTCAGAATCCTCAGACTACTCCGAGGATTCAAAGTACCTTCTGTCCGGATGCTCTTGTAGAGCACAATACCCGTACCGACCAAAGTCGGTACCGGGGGGGAATCGGTACCGGTGTATCGGTACCGGAAGGCATAGCATGACTGGGTGCCAGCAAAGCAGACACAGATGTCGATGACGATGCCGTCAGTACCGGTACCGATACCGGTGCCGGAGTCGATGCCGGTACCGGTTGAACTGTCTGACGCGGTTCCGAGGGTGTCGATGCCACAAGGAGAGCCGCCAGACTGCGTTCAATAGCCAGGAACCTCTGGTCTATCAACGCTGCCGATGCCTGGGTATTGGTACCGGAGAAAGCAGTCGGTACCCCAGAGCATGGCAACAGTACTTCTGCCGAGGTTGAGGCCTCGAGAACATCCTGGAGCCCCGATAATACTTTGGAAGCCGAAACCTCCCGCCGGGGCAATTTTGTCGGTACAGAACCCTCAAGGGCAACGCCAGAGGCATCTCGATACTTAGAAGGAGATCTACCCTTTGAGGACTGGCCAGACTTATGTTTAGTTACCTGAGATCCATGGGAGGAAGACGAAGCCCTGGAAAACGTCGATGCCACAGAAGCTGCATCAGAGGGAAAACGGGTTCTGAGCTTAGTAGCCCGGGAGGGAAAAAGGGTGCTGAGCTTAGCAGCTCGGTTTTGTCGACCCCTCTTGGACATCAAGGCACAAGCCATACACTCCGAGATGGAGAGGTCAGAACCTAAACATTTAAGACACCACTCATGGGGGCCACGTGATTTGGTGAGCTCGGGAAGTCGAGTCTGTCTTGAGCTCTGGGCTCCCCAGCTCTCAAACCGGCAAAATTGTGCCTTTTTTAGGGGCATATTAACCGCAATTTAATCCCCCTCCAGTGCTGACTGTAAGAACGATCGACGGAGTGCCTTGGACGGTTGGCGGCGGCAGCTCAGACCGGACGGAGAGAGAAAGACCGCGCCGCGGGGAGTCTCAAGATGGCGGAGTCTCCCCCGAGTCCTGGAGTAGCGCCGCCGGCGGCCCCAGCGGTTTCCGCGGAAGAGATCTCGGCCGCTGTCTCGGAAGCCTTGGCTTCACAGTTTGAGACATTGCAGGGCAAAATAGATGCGGTGCAGGCATCTGTGGACGTGATTGGAGCACGAATGCAGCAGGCGGAGGCCCGTATTTCTAAAGCAGAGGATGCGGTGGAAAAGCTTACCCGTGAGCTGGGGCAGGTGCAAACTATTTTGAAGGCACAGGAGGAGAAGATGGAAGACCTTGAGAATCGTTCGAGGCGCAATAACCTCCGGTTCTTGGGGGTCCCAGGTTTGATTGGTGATAAGGATTTGAGATCGTATATAGAATTATTATCTGTTTCGCTGCTGGGAAAGGAGGGGGAAGGCTCCCAAGTGGTTATCGAAAGGGCACATAGAGTGGACCCTAAGAACTCTACAGACCCGAGGCCTAGAGTGGTGCTGGCAAAATATTTACAATTTCAACAGAAGGAGGCAGTTCTCCGGTGGGCCTGGCAGCAAGGAACAATTGAAAGGGACAATGTAAAGATCCGGATTACCCAAGATTATTCAGCGGCAGTGAGCCTGCGCCACAGGGCCTATGCGCCTATTTGCCAGACATTAATCGCAGCTAAGATCAAGTTTTCAGTGCAGTACCCGGCAAGATTGCACGTGGTCCATGAGGGGAAGCACAGGATGTTTGCATCAGCAGAGGAGGCCATGGTGTACGTGGATCAGCTTGTAGGACAGAATTTGTCCCAGAGAGGAGCGCCAGTGAGATCGCCATGAGATCGTCATGGAGGAGTAGTCCATTTGGAGTTGGAGGGCTCTTGGTGGACTGTGGCTGGCATGGGTGCGCTGAGGCCAATTTGGTCTCGTGCATTACCCTGGACTATGATACAGTGCAGTGTACAGAAGGTCTCCTGGTTAGGTGCAGGGGACGGTGTTGTACATTGTATTTAATGAGCTGACTTTAGTTGGTTTTTTGAAGCCTGTATCAGAAGTCAGGGTTGGGGGATAATGCCGCTGCCTGGCTGGATGTGCAGGGGGTGGGGGGAGGTGCGGTGGGGGGGAGGGGCAGTGAGGCTGCGGAGGCTAGTCCTTCCAGTTCTGTGCCTCTATCGGAGGTTGAGAGTAGAGGCCTACAGCAGCGGCGGTTCTCCCCCCCCTCCCCCCCTGTATCTAGAGGTGTAAGTTGGAGGGGCCGGGGATTTTATTTTATTTTATTTTATTTTTTGCTATTGTTTTATGTCTTACTGGAAAGCGAGGGCGAGGGGGGAACACGGAGGGTGGAGGGAGCCCGGTCACATCCAATGTGGCAGGGTAGTAGAAGAGAGCAAAGGAGAAGGGAGGTGGGTAGGGGGGAGCAGGTTGGGAGTGGGGGAGATTGGGGGGGGGGGAAGAGGGAGGGTGGGGAGGGGTGTTTTATTGGTGTTAAAGGGCCCAAGAGGGTCTCAGGTAGTGAGGGGGGGATAGTCGCATTCTAGCGGCCCGAGAGGGTCCATCAATTAGTTGGGGTTGGGCGGTTACGGGGAGGCTCCAGGCTGGGGGAGCTCTCTCCACAAAAAGGCGAATAGGGCCGTTGATATGGCATGACACCCTCTTTATATCCTGAAGATATCTTCTTGGAATGTCTGTGGGTTGGGCAGCCCGGTGAAGAGATATAAAATCTTGAAGGCTCTCGCCCGACAGCAGTGTGATACAGCACTATTACAAGAAACCCACCAGACAGCTGAGGAGCACGGTAAACTGTGCAGGGATTGGGTTGGTCAGGTATGGGGAGCCCCGGCAGTGGGTAAAAAAGGAGGAGTGGCCATTTTATTTCACAAAAGAGTGCGCTTTGTTCTGGACAGGGTAGTTGCTGATCCCAATGGTCGTTTCGTTCTTTTACAAGGAACCTTAGAGGGTAAGGAGGTAATTTTAGGTGACATCTATAGTCCCAATGTGTTAGATCGGGATTTATATAATCGTTTAGCAGCAAAGGTGGAGCAGTTGGCTGATTACCCGTTGATCTTGGGAGGGGACTTTAATGGGGCATTTGAGGTTGATTTAGATACCTCTAGAGGAATGGGATCACGGGAGAGATCCTCGACAGCTCGTGTATTGCATAGGTTTCGAACTAGAATGGGGCTGGTAGACCCCTGGCGATTGCTTCACCCCACAGAGAGGGACTTTACCCATGAGTCTAGGGCACATGGTACCAGTGCACGGATAGATTACCTTCTGATTTCGGACAGTCTTTTCGCTTTAGTGGGCGATGTACAAATTGGTCCCACGGAGGCCTCTGATCATGCTATGGTCTGGGTAGATTTGCATTGGGGTGGGAGGGGTCTCTATTCCAGCCGCATTTGGCGGTTCCCTATGGATCTGTATAAAGATACTCAGTTTATTCAATTTCTCCATCAACGTTGGCAGGATTTTGAGGCTAATCACCATTGCCATCAGGATGACCCGGAATTGATGTGGGAGACCGCTAAGGTGGTGTTGCGCGGTGATATTATTGGGTATGTGGCAAGGAGGCGGAGGGTGATGGCGGAGCAAATTATTAGATTAGAACGATCTGTAACACAGCAGCGGCGTGCCTGCGGACTTCGCCCCACACTGCAGAATAAGAAGAGACTGTGGGAAACTCAAACGGCTTTAAATGAGCTCCTGCATCAGAGAGCGAAAAAGTCGATGTTGTATTACCGATATAAGTTATACTGCTTTGGAGATAAGCCAGGTAAATTGCTGGGTCGCTGTTTGCGGGGTGCACGGGGTGGGAAATTGGTTGCGGCCATTCATGATGCCCAGGGGGGGTCTTCGAAAGGATAGGGGTGAAATAGTAGAGGTCTTTCGAGATTTTTTCCAGAAATTGTATGCCTCCGGCGAGGAGTCTCTCAGTGCAATGGAGCACTACTTTCAGGATCTTGCCTTGCCCAAATTGAGTAGTGTGCAGAGTGAGCGTCTAGGGCAGCCTGTCACCCTCCTGGAGGTACAGCAAGCTATCTCGAAGGCGAGTGGCTATAAGTCGCCGGGCCCTGATGGGTTTGGGGCTGAATTTTATAAGCTCCTGTCAGAGATGTTAAGCCCCCTTTTAGTGGCCATGTTTGCTCAGAGAAGGGAAACAGGTTCCATTCATTGGGGAAGCAACCAGGCGCATATTGTGCTGATTCCTAAACCGGGGAAGGATGTGACTCAGGCAGCCTCCTATAGACCTATTTCTTTGTTAAACATTGACTCTAAGTTGATGGCCAAAATTATGGCGGATCGACTGGCGGAGGTTTTGGGAGACTTGGTACATTAATCCCAAGTAGGTTTTGTTAGGGGACGGTATGCAGTGCGTAACCTGCGTAAAATCCTAGCCTCACTGGAGTGGGTACATGAACAGGATCTGCAGTCACTTTTAGTCAGTTTTGACGCTGAAAAAGCATTTGACTGGGTCAACTGGGAGTACCTGCACTATTTGCTGCCCCTGTATGGGTTGGGGCCATTATTTTGTGAAATGGTGAAGATCCTTTACGCGAATCCGATGGCTAGGATTTTATGTAATGGTGTATTGTCGGAGCCCTTTCCATTGGAAAGAGGTACGAGACAGGGCTGCCCGTTATCCCCGCTTCTGTTTGTTCTATCATTAGATTCTCTAATTCGTAGGATAGAGCTCGATAATAGAATATGCGGAGTGCGTATAGGTTCCCAAGGGTTCAAGGTATCGGCTTTTGCAGACGATCTTTTGGTACATGTGCTGGACCCACGTGAGTCTTTATCTCGACTGTTGTTGGAATTCTTGAATTTT
Organism: Ichthyophis bannanicus; assembly: GCA_033557465.1. Classification (NCBI taxonomy): domain Eukaryota; kingdom Metazoa; phylum Chordata; class Amphibia; order Gymnophiona; family Ichthyophiidae; genus Ichthyophis; species Ichthyophis bannanicus. The sequence goes on along the minus strand of CM066042.1, from coordinate 239,547,355 downwards.
GTTAGCTTTGCGGGGCTCCGCATTAACGCAGATAAGTCTGAGGCTTTAGATGTTTCCAGTCAACTTCAGGGGAGATGGGGGAGGGCTTTTCCGTTGAAATGGGCCACAAATCAATTTACATATCTGGGTATAGTTTTGACTCGGTCGCCACAGGAGCTATACGCCAGCAATCTTGCAAAAACTATGTCTCGACTGCGGATGCAGCTGAGAGCCTGGAATCCCCTTCCGCTGTCTTTATTGGGGCGAGTGGCGGCGGTGCAAATGGTGGTCTTACCACGAATACTATATTGGTTGCAGACCCTTCCGGTATGGATGTTGCGTAGGGGATTTACGTTCCATTGAGAGGGAACTTCAGCGTTTTTTTTGGAAAGGGGCTAGAGCTCGTATGCCGATAAACCGTTTAGTGAGAAGATGGAAGACGGGTAGGGTGGGACTCCCTGACCTTTGGCAGTACGCGTTGGCCTGCCAGGCAAGACATCTGGGCGATTGGCTAGGGGGGACCAAAACTTATACGCCTACGGCTTTGGAAGAGGCTTTGGTGGCCCCCATACGATATTAGCAGTCTTACATATGGAGAGCAATAAGCTCCCTGCATATATCAGGCGGAGTGGAATGTTTAACTCAATGCGACGTACTTGGAGACAATTAAACGTGTATTGGAAACAAAATTGGACGGTATCGAGTTGGCTACCCTTACAGGGCAATCTGTGCTTTTCGCCAGGTTCAGAGTCTAGTGTCTTTCGAAATTGGAAGGAGAAAGGAATTCGGAATATAGGGCATGTGGTAGATCTTTCTGGGAAGTGTAAATCGTTTTCGGTGTTATCTGTGGAATATGAACTGCGGCCAACCCACTTCTTTGCTCATATAGAGTTGGCCCACTATGTGGCTGGCTTGTCAGCGGCCGAGCTTGCGGGTGAACGTTCGGCACAGATTCTGGAATTTTTCAAACTTGGGGGAGACAGTCCCCCGTCTATAGCTCGGTTGAAGGCCCGGTTAGAGTGTTATGGAGTAAAGCCGGATTATGGGGGAGTGGAGAGGGCATGGGCGTCAGAAATGCGTCGGGAGGTGCCACCTGGTTCCATTTTGAGGGCGCTAAGATGTATTACTGATTTGGCGGAAGGGGCACGCTGGAGAGAAATTCAATTTAAGTGCATAACTAGGGCGTATTTTTCACCTAGAAGAGCGCTACAGTGCTGCATTACGGCAGACGGGAGCTGTCCCAGATGTGCTGAGTCACTGGCTAATTTGCTGCATATGTGGTGGGATTGTAAGTTCATTAGACCTTACTGGATACGGATTAGCAACTGGCTAGCAGGACTGTTACACCAGCGGATTCCTTGGACGGGATCGTTTGTGGTCCTGGATCAACTGAATCAGGATTCCCCTAGGGGAAGATGGGTTCGGAGATGGGTGCGTAAGGCATGTCTGGTGGGTAAAGGTCCAGGGCTTCACAGATGGCGAGAGCCGAGCCAGCCCTCCTTTTGGGAGTGACGCAATTCTTTTCATCAGCTGATGTTAGTTGAACGATGGAGGGCAAGGGGTAACCCGCAGAAATGGTCCATTTTCATGCGGATGTGGGAACCTTATATTCAAACTTTGGGTCCGCGATGCCGTAATGAAATATTGAATGTGGGATATTAGGGGAGTGTAGCGGTTGGAGGGGTGACAGAGGGAAGGACGGAGGGAAGGGATAGGAGAGGAGATGATGGTACAGTGAAGAAGGGGGTGCTAGTTTGCGACTGGGGGGGTAGGAAGGGAGGGGTGTAGAATATAAAACCATAAAACTTTCCTTGTTATGAATGTTTGTGTTTGGGTTTAAATACTTGCCTGTATAGTTCATTTCCCTCCGGCCAAGGAACAGAGTACACCTGGACCGGAGGCTTGTTGTTGTCAGATGTTATTGGCATGTATGGCTTATATTTAAATAAAGTTATAAAAAAAATAAATAAATTTAAAAAAAAGACACCACTCATGGGTGTCGGTGACGGAGATGGTACCGCCACATTTGGTGCACTTTTTGAAACCCGATACGGGTTTTTCCATAGTGGAGGAAATTTTGGGCCTAAGGCCCAAAATGGCGCATGCACCTAGAAAAATTTGGAAAAAACATTTGTGTATATATATTTTTTTTTTTAAAAAAGAAAGAAGAACCGGTGGTACCGGTATAGCATCGAGGAAGGCAGACACGACCACAAAAAAAGAGGAGAATAAAAGAAACATTTTCTACGGTGACAGGAATGACGACCTGCTGGCTCCGCGGAAAACGAAGAACTGGAGAGAGGCAGTTGGGAAAGGCGGGAAGGCAGCACGCAGGTGCTGTGAAATGCTCCCAAAAGCTTTCTAATTGGACGCTGGGGAGCGTTCCCGCGCAGGCTCCGTCGGTACCGACAATCCCCATATGTGAAGACTACATTCCTGCTTGTTCCTGGAGATAGGATTTTACTCTGATAGGTAAAAGAAATACACTGTGCAATCCAATTGGACAATGTTCTCTTGGAGACTGGAAGTCCCAAATGAGAAGGATCAAAAGCAACAAAAAGTTGAGAGGACTTTCTATGTTGCTGTGTCCTTTGTAAGTAAAAAGCAAGTGCTCTTTTACAGTCCAAAGTATGAAGATTCCTTTCTGCATTTGAAGCATGAGGCCTTGGAAAAAATACAGGCAGGTAAACTGCTTGGTTTAAATGAAAAGATGAGACCACCTTTGGCATAAAGTGTGGATGAGTTCTAAGGACTACCTTATCATGATGGAACCTCGTATAAGGAGGATCAGCCACTAATGCTTGCAACTCACTAATGCAACGTGCTGATGTGATTGCAATGAGAAAGACAACCTTCCAGGAAAGGAATTTCAAGGAGGTAGTAGCTAGAGGTTCAAAAGGCGGCTTCATGAGCTGTCCAAGAACCAGATTTAGGTCCCATGCTACTGGTGGTGGCCTAATGGGAGGCTTAGTTAGAAGGAGGCCCCTCATAAATCTCGCTATGAGAGGATGAGAGGAAATAGGTTGTCCATTTAAAGGCTTGAAAGAAACTGAAATAGCACTTAAATGGACTCGTACTGAGTTAGTCTTAAGCCCTGCATTAGATAAATGAAGGAGATACTCCAATAATGATTCCAGAGGTTTCGCCAGGGGGTCAAGACCCTTCTGCAAACACCATATGGAAAACCTTTTCCACTTGAAAGCATAAGAGCATCTTGTGGAAGGCTTTCTAGAAGCACAAGGGATATCCTTTACTTGTTGAAACAGGTTGAGACCATGAAGGTCTAGGCCCTCAGCAACCAGGCCCTGAGATGCAGAGAGTGGGGATCGGGATGCCACAACATCCCATCCTCCTGAGACAGGAGATCTGGAGCAGATCCTAACTCCAGAGATGGAGCTTGAGAGTTATGTAGGAGCAGAGGGTACCACACCTGCCGTGGCCAATGTGGAGCTATGAGAATCATATTGCCTCTGTCTTTCTGAAGCTTGAATAGGGTTTTGGGAATTAGGGGAATGGGTGGAAAGGCATATAGGAAGTCCTGACCCCAATGGAGGAAAGCATCCCTGGCCTGAGAACCCAGAACCGGAATTCTGGAACAGAATCGGGGAAGTTTGGCATTCAACGGACTTGCAAAGAGGTCTATGTCCGGAGTTCCCCAAATTTGAAAAATTTTTGCTACCTGGTCTGCACGAAGAGACCACTCATGTGGAAGCAGAACTCGACTGAGTCTGTCTGCCCAGGAGTTTTGAATGCCTGGCAGATACACCGCAAGGAGATAAATCTGATGCTCTCTGGCGAGGGCCCATAGTCGCAAAGCGACAGAGAGCCTGTTCCTCTCTGCTTGTTCAGATAGAACATAGCTACTTGATTGTTTGTCTGAATTAGAACTGTCTTGTAGCTCAGCTGGGTGTGGAACACTCGAAGAGCAAGGAAGATTGCTCTGAGCTCCAAAAGATTGATGTGTACATGGGTCTCCTGTGGAGTCCAGGTGCCTTGGGTAGAGAGATCTTGCAGGTGAGCTCCCCAACTCACCTGTGAGGCATCTGTTGTTAGAGTGCCCTAGGGTGGGGGCTGTTGGAAAGGGGACCCCACCAACAGGTTTTGGGTGCCACCATTGTAGGGACAAAATAAGGAGACTGGAGTTTGCTATTTTGTCTGATAGGCAGCCTGATGCTTGAGTCCACTGAGTGGATAAAGTCCATTGGGCTGCTCTCATATGGAGGCGAGCATAGGGAACCACATGCACGGTAGATGCCATGTGGCCTAGCAATTCTAACATTTCCAAAGCAGTGAGATGAGTTTTTAACACTGCTTGGGAAGCTAACTGCACGATGCAAAGGCAGCGGGGCTGTGGGAAATAGGCCCTTGCTTTCCTGGTATCTAGCATAACTCCTATAAACTCTAGAGATTGAGTGGGAGTTAGGTTGGATTTTGGGATTTGTATGACCAGGTCCAAATACTGAAGTATACGCATTGTGCAAGATAGGGAAATTCTGGCCTCTGACTCTGATGGGGCTCAAATGAACCAGTCGTCTAAGTAGGGGAAGACGAATATTCCTAGAGTGCAAAGAAATGCTGCCACTACAGCCATGCATTTCATAAACACCCTTGGTGCTGAGGCCAGGCCAAAAGGAAGAACCCTGTACTGGTAGTGCTTCCCCTGAAATAGAAACCAAAGGAATCTTCGGTGAATTGGATGGATGAGAACATGGGTGTACGCATCCTTGAGATCTAGATAACAAAGCCAATCCTGACTCTGAAGGTATGGCAGAAGAGTTCCTACAGAAATTATCTTGAACTTCTCCTTGAACAGGAATTTGTTCAATTCTCTGAGGTCTAAAATGGGTCACTGTCTGCCCTGTTTTCTTTGGAATAAGGAAATAGGGGGAATAAAACCCTGTATCCTGTTGGGAAATGGGTACATCTTCTATTGCCCCCTGGGCAAGAAGTAAATTGACCTCTTGACCCAACTGATTTTCGAGTGAAGTCTGAGAATTGAACCGTCTTACAACTGTAGGAGGGGGCATGTTGAGGAAATGAAGCTTGTACCCCTCCTTTACAATGGAGAGAGTCCATTCTTCTGCTGTTATCTGCTCCCATCTGGGGGCAAAATGACACAGCCTTCCTGGAATGGTGGAGGGCTCTGGATGGGAGTCAAAGCCCCTGTGGAGGCTGAGTCTGCTGGGCCGGTTGAGGCTTAGCAAACTTTGTTTTTCTTTGTTTTGGTGGCTGCTGTCCCTTTCGGGCAGACTGACCTGCAGAATGCCCCTGCTGGGTATAGGAGGGGTAAAACCTCTTCTTTTTAGAGAAGAATGGTTTCTTGTAGGATTTTCTCCTTGCAGAATCAGCTGTAGCCTTGGATAGTCTATCCAAAGTGGTGTTATCAGCATCCAGCTCATTAGCTTTCTCTTGCCAATTTTTGCCAAAGAGATTTTCGCCTCTGCAAGGGATATTCCCCAGTTTGTCCTGTACCCAGAGTTCTACGTCAGATGCCTGGAGCCAGGCAATCCTACAAGCACCTATGGCAATGGCAGAGGTTCTGCTTATGCACTCAAAGCAGTCAAAAGCTGCACGATTAACAAACTTGGAAACATCTTGGGCATGTTTGACAAGTGTAAGAATCTTGCCTCTTATCAGGAAGGAGAGGGCTCATAAGCTCTAGATCTCCTGTAACCTCCTTAAGGAACATTCCCATATATAAAATGTAGGAACTAATCCTGGCAGAAAGCATAGAGGCCTCGAAGGTTCGACGCCCAAAGGCATCAAGAGTCCTACATTCACGTCCTGGCGGATTAGATGCATGTCTTTTTGCACTCTTGATCCTTCTCATAGCTGATTCCACTACCATGGAGTGGTGTGGTAACTGGGATTTCTGAAATCCAGGACAAGGAGGTACTCGATACATGGTATCAAGCCTACGAGAATGGGGAGAGGTGGTAAGAGGTGTTTCCCACATTCTTAGCATAAGATCATGCAAGATCTCATGAATAGGCAAAGTAGCTGCCTCCTTGGGAGCTTTAGGATACTGTAAAATCTCCAATTCCTTTGCTCTGGGCTCTGTTTCAGGAGCCACTGTGATGGAAAGATCTCTAGCCACCTCCCGGATGAAATCCTGAAAGGATATATCCTCTGGAGGAGACATCCTATGTTTAGGAGAGGAAGGCTCCTCAGACAGAAGTACTCCGGTACCGACAGAGCTGTCAGAATCCTCAAAGTCATCGGAGGATACAAAATATCTCCTGTCCGGGTGCTCTTGCAAAGCACGATACCGGTACCGATCGAAGTCAGTACTGGAGGGGTCTGCTACCGGCCTGTCGATACCGGAGGAAACAGCATGACTCTGTGTCAGTAACACAGTCGCCAATGTCGATGCTGTCGGTACCGGTACCGGAACTGGAACCCGTGTCGATACCGGCTGAACCGTCTGAAGCGGTCCCGAAGACTCCGAAGCCGCAAGGAGAGCCGTCAGACTGCGTTCAATAGCCAAGAACCTCTGGTCTATTGACGCTGCCGATGCCTGGGTATCGGTACTGGATGAAGCGGCCGGTACCCCAGAGCATGGCACCAGTAGTTCTGCCGAGGTTGGGACCTCGAGAACGTCCTGGAGCCCCGATAGTGCTTTGGAAGCCGAAGCCTCCCGCCGGGGCAATTTTGCCGGTACAAGTCCCTCAAGGGCAATGCCAGAGGCATCTCGATGCTTAGGAGACCTACCCTTTGAGGACCGGCCAGATTTATGTTTGGTTACCTGAGATCCATGGGAGGAAGACGAAGCCCTGGAAGACGTCGATGCCACGGATGCTGCATCGGAGGGAAAAAGGGTGGTAGCAACTTGGTTTTGCCAACCCTTCTTCAACATCATCCCACAGGCAACACACTCTGAGATGGAGTGGTCAGGGCCTAAACATTTAAGGCACCACTCATGTGTGTCAGTGACGGAGATGGTACCGCCACACTTGGAGCACTTTTTGAAACACGAGGCGGGTTTTTCCATTCTGAAGGAAAAGTTGGGCCTAGTGCCCAAAATGGCGCGTGGCACCCGACAGAAAAAGAGACTGGAAAGTCTAGAAAAAAAGATTACAATTTTTTTTTTTTTTTTGAAGAAAGAAAGAAAGAACCGGCGGTACCGGTATAGCGTCGAGAAAGGCAGACGCTACCACAAAAAAGAATGAAAAAGATAGGATAATTTCTGCGATGACAGGAAAAACGACCTGCTGGCTCCGCGGAAAACGAAGAACTAGAGAGAGGCAGTTGGGAAAGGCGGGAAGGCAGCACGCAGGCGCTGTGGGATGCTCCCAAAGTCTTTCTAATTGGACGCTGGGGAGCGTTCCCGCACAGGCTCCGTCAGTACCGACGATACCCATATGTGAAGACTACATTCCTGCTTGTTCCTGGAGATAAAAGGAAGACATCTGGGTGGGCTGCTAGGGACATCCCTTGTATCCTACAATGATAACACTGCCACCTGTACTTGCAGGGAATTACACACTAGCCCTTTTTCGAAACCTGCTTGAAAGAAGGCTAGGACCTCCGGCACTGAGGCAGCTAATGCCCATCTATCTTGCTCCATGCGCCATCTCTGGAAAGCCTCCAAACCCTAACATATGCCAGTGAGGTAGACATGGGCTAAGTAGCTGCACTTCCTTAGCCGAGCCCTCTCAATAGCCAGGCTGTAAGCAAGAACCAATCCATTTGAGGCATCCATACTAGGCCTTGTAACAACAGAATATCCCGATCTGGCAGATGCCACAGCATGTTCACCATCAGCCAAATGAGAATAGCATACTATGGTCTGCGTGGCCAATCTAGGGTGATAAGGATGACCAGATCCTGATGAACTTCAATCCCTGTATCACCCATCCAAATCAGCGCCCATGGGGGAAATACATAGAGCAGGCTACTCTGGGGCAAACACTGCACCTATGCATCAAGGCCCTCAGACATCCACTCTCAACATCTGCTGTAGAACCGACCAACCTTTGCGTTCTGGAAGATCGCCATGAGATCCAAGATCAGCAGACCCCAGCACTACACTACCTGAGCAAACACTTCCTTGTTTAGCATCCATTCCCCGGGATCCACTCAAACCCAGCTGAGATACGGCTGCTACATTCTCCTTTCCAGCCACGTGGGCTGCCGACAGGGCTTACAAATTGTCCTCCACCCACACTAACAACGGGGCTACCTTGCTTTCCAGTTGCATGCTGCCTGTGCCTCCTTGCTGGTTTATGTAGGCAACGGCGGTGGCACTGTCGGAAAATATTTTCACCGCCTTCCACTGCATTGGGTTGTGAAATTTTTGAAGGGCCAGAAACACAGCACGCATCTCCAACCTGTTGATAGCCCACGTAGACTTCTCTGGGGACCAGCTGCCCTGTGCTATCTCTGTCTCACAATGCGCTCCCCATCTCGACAGACTTGCATCCATCATCAGGGGAATCCAACTGGGTGCTCCAAGGCCATTCCTGCCAGCAACTTTTCCAGCTGCAGCCACTATCAGAGGGCCACCCTGGCTACCCTCGAACAGAGCAACCGCCTCTCCAATGAGTGATGTTGCACCGACCACCTCTGCAACAACACCCTCATGTGGGCCCGTGCCCAGGGAAACCAACTCAATTGTCACCGCCATGGACCCCAACACTTAAAGGTGGTGTCATGCGGTCTGGGACGCCATCCGGAAGAATTCTCTGGTCTGCTGCTGTAACTTGTGCATCCGATCCAATGACAATGACACCTTTCCCTCACGTGTCTGGAAACGGGCACCCTGTAATACCAGCTCCTGAGTCAGCTGTAGTTTGCTCTTAATCACATTGATGACCCAGCCTAGACTCTGCAGAAACTCAATTACCCTGCCGGTGGCCTTTTCACTCTCGTCCTCAGACTTTGCCTGGATTAGCCAATCGCCTAGATATGGGTGCACTAGGATGCCGTCCTGCTGAAGGACAGCTGCGGCCACCACCATGATCTTGGTAAAGGTGAGAGGGGCAGTTTCTAGACCAAATGGCAGTGCCGTGAACTGAAAATGCCCCATGGGCACCGCAAACTGTGAGAACCACTGGTGGTCCAGCCGAATGGGCACATACTGATAGGTTTCCGTGAGGTCCAGCGAAGTTAGAAACTCATGTTCCCTGATGGCCACAATCACTGAACAGAGCGTCTCCATATGAAAACGAGGAACGTTGAGACACCAATTCACATGCTTGAGATCCAAGATGTGTCTGAAGGAGCCTTCTTTTTTGGGCACCATGAAATATATGCAGTATCGACCCAAGCCGCTGCATCCACCTTAGGCAACAGGAACAGGTTCTTCTCGTGATCCAGAAGTGGAGAGAGTCAGGACATTATCCACGTACCCCTCAGATTAACCTCCAGAACATCCCACTAATCCTGAATCATTTGTTTGATCGCGCTATGCAAGGAAAAATGGCTGAACGGCTTCTGAACGACTTGGAATGAGGAATCCTCCTTAATTGGCACTCCTGTGGCCATGTTCAGGGTCTGCAAAGATTGGGAAATCAAAGTTGCCAATCCTTCCCATTGGAAGTCCCGCACAATCCGGGATGCCTCCCCCAGGAGGATTTTGCCTTCCTCCAGCTAGGACGCCTCCTCTCCTAAGGCGGCTTTGGTCTCCTGGTCTTCTGACTGGACCGACCCCGTCTCATCTCAGGGGTCAGCTTCCAGGCGCCTGCGGGTCATCGCTGGCTCGTTTTCGAATCTTCCGGCTGCCCCAGCTTCAGGTGTGTCTTTCTTCTTGGCCCTCCAGGACCCAGAGGGAACCTTCTTCCCCCTTCTGCTTCATATAACTCTGTGGAAAAAAAACCCTGCAAAATCTCTGACACAATTTCCTATGATGTGGAGAGACAAGAGGCTCTGGCATACTTATCCTTCACTGCTGGCCGGCTGCGGCCCCAGTCAGCTTCCTCTTCGCCCCGAGTCGCCTGCCCTTCTAGTCAGCCAACCTTTATCAATTGAAGAACAGGTCCTTGCCAAAAGAGGCCAAGGTCCCCTCCAGCAAAACCAATTTGAAATTTAAGGAAATCCAAGGAAATTTCCCCTTTAGGAGAAAAACTCTACTCCTAAGTGTCCCTTCAGTGAGGTCCTTCTATGAGTCATGTCTCTCCAGCTGCTTGGAGACTGAGATACTGGGGGCTGGGAGGTGGTGTCGGCTACCCAAGTATGCTGATGCCATAAAGTTGGTATGCTCAGTCTCCAAGCTGCTGGTGAGGTGAGACAACTCACAGGTTGGGAATGGACTGGAGGGACGATAAGGAACTTCTTACACTCCTTAACCCTTTAGACAGGGAGTCGGGAGAGTCCCACTCCAACTGGATCATATCCTTGATCACATCCGGAAATGGGAAGATATTAGTGGATTTTCATACTCCCTGAAAGAGTGGGTGCACATTCAGCTCCTGTTTCATGCTGGAAGCATCCAACAAACTCAAGGCGGATGGGACCCTGGCTAGGCAGATCACTCTGGTTTCTTCGCAATCTTCTGAAGGCGAGAGTGCTTCTACTCTATGTCAGAGCCCAGTAGAGAGCCATCTGAATCAAAGTCATAGTCAAAATATCGGACAGCTCCCAGCTGTTTTCCCCATCTCCAAGGGGGTGCCCCACGCCAAGGATGCTTAGTCAAAGACAACAGAACAGGGTTTCCACTCTCTGCCTGTCCTGCATGAGACTGCACCTAGGGTCAACCCAGAGGTCGCAGGTTAAGAATTTCCATGCCAGAAGGACCAGCCTTGTTGCAAAAAAGAAAGAATTCTGGGGAAGACATTTAAGTCTGGAAGCTCTTCTCTCAGAAATGATTCCCCAATACCAGGGGGCACAGCCTTCACAGACCCGCTATGAGTGGCTCACAGCACAGTCACCAGATCCTCCAAGTGGCAGGATATCCTTACCCATATTACCATCCATCACCTCTTGCCCTGAGGCAGGCAAGGTTGGACTAATCAAATCTCCCAACTGAAAGGGGGGGGGGGAGAAGGCGGCCCTCCAGGGACAACTCAGAAACTGTCATGCAAGAATTGCAGAGTCCAGAATCCAAAGATGAGGTACCTTGCTTGCCAGAGGTCAACCAACATTTCCTGGAAGACAACATAAGGAGTTATGGTAATTACCATAACAGCGTGGGCTAAGACTGCGGTGGTCCAAAGGTGTGCATTAACTGCATTTCTACTGCAACACACGACTGCGCTTTAATTGTGGCACGCATTAACTGCACTTTTACTACAATGCGTGTTACAGGCGCTAGGGTAGGAACATGCGTTGGAGCTACTGGGTGGAACACATATAGACCGCCAGGCACACATAAGAAAAACACTACTAAGGCATGCAGAAAATAATGGTAAACTCCCACACTAAGCCAACAGTCGTCAGCAGTCTACCCCGAATAGCATCCTAGAGACCGAATCGGGAGCCCCCAAGGAGGCTAATGACAAGGTCAAGTCTTGGTACTCACTCCCTGAGAGCCCCAGGTAGAGGACCCGTGCCAGGCTCAGCTCTACTCCTATGAAACAGTTTTACTGGCTTTGCAGCACTGCATTTAAGATGGCTGGCAGACAGATCCCTCTGAGAATCTTCTGCAATCTTCAGGAAAGAGCAGTGGGGATAGAAGAGGAAGGAGGGTGCTGAGGTTGTGTGAATCTGCTGCATGCTTCCAAATCCTTTCAATTTTGTGGCTGCTCAACAGGCTCTTATCATGATAAGAGCATGGAGCTGAACCAATTTTCCCTCCTCCTATGGCTATAAAAAAGACCGCAGTCTAATGGAGTTTCCCACGTCACGCTCAAGTGACAGAGTCAACCCAAAGTGGTCTATCATGAGCATTTTTATCAATCTTTTCCTCTCAATTCTTCAGATTTTCTTTAGAGAGGAGAAAATCCATGCACCATCTGCTGGAGACAAAAATACCGAAGGGACCTCTGGTGACTGAGGCGAATAGAGGACTGGAGTGATGTCACTGAAACCTGGGTTTTTCATTGATTCTTTGTCTCCACCAATCTGCTGGTAGGGGAACACAACGCACTTGTCTGGACTGGTCTAGCAAATGGCATTTTGTTTGCTTCGAGTCACTTTGTACATTTTTACACAAACTGCCTATGTAGGTCAAAATATATACACTTTCATACATCAGTTTCTTAGTAATCTGTATTTTCCACAGCAAAGACTGAAATGTGCAAAAAAATAAACCACCCCCACTAAAATGAAAATACATTACATCACCAGTTCTATCACAGAATAAGCATAGTCACTCACCTGTAACAGGTGTTCTCCAGGGACAGCAGGAATCAGTCCTCACATATGGGACTCCCCAGCTACAGGCTAACTGCCCCCCCCCCCCCCCAGCTTTCAAAGAAAGCCTTTGGGAGATGCCACAACGCATGCGTGGTCCCCTTCCCACCCAAGGGTGCCATCTTACTCAAATGACATAGCTAAAAGATGGCAAAAACAAAAAATGGTAAAGGAGCAATTCCAAGGGGAGGAGGGAGGGTTATGAGGACTGATTCCTGCTGTCTCCAGAGAACACCTGTTACAGGTGAGTAGCTACACTTTCTCCAGGAACAAGCAGTAAGTCAGTCCTCACATATGGCACTCCCAAGCTACAGGCTACCGAAAACCCATAGCAAAAATAGGGGCTCCCTCACAGAGAGCCGCAAACAGCAGCAATTTAGTCCATGTGCACAGACCACAGTAGGACCCATGTGTCTGAAGAAACCAGCACTCCGGTACCTGAACAAAGAAGGGTCAGAGTTGCCTAAATCCCGAAAAGGTTACAGAGCACAGTCTGGCTGAAGGCACTGTCCCGTCAGGACTCTCTTTCCAGGCAGTAATGGGCTGCAAAGATATGGACAAGACCAGGTGGCGGCCCAGCAGATGTCCACCATCGGGACGGAGCGCAAGATTGCGACCGAAGCCGCCACAGCCCTGACACAGTGAGCAGTGATTTGTCCTTCCAGCGGGAGCCTCGCCTGCTCATAAGTGAGGGTGATACAGTCCGCCACCCAGGTAGACAACATACGTTTGGTCACCGCCTCCCCTAGTCTACTGCGGTCGTAGGAGATGAAAAGCTGAGCAGCTTTGTGGTGGCCCTGAATACATTGGATATAGAAGGACAAGGCCCTCTTACAGTCCAGGGTGTGAAGGACCGTCTCCGCCCAACTGGCGTGAGGTCTTGGAAAGAAGGTAGGGGAGCACCAATTCCTGGTTGAGATGGAAGGGTGACACTACCTTTATCAGAAATTTGGAGGGGGGGGTGTGCGTGCGAATCACCACTCTGTTCTTGCAGAACCTGGTATAAGGTGCTTCTGTTACAAGGGCCTGAAGCTCGCTAACTCTGCGAACAAAGGTGAGCACAGCCAGGAAAGCCACCTTCCAAGAGAGGTAGTGAAGGTGGCAGGTAGCCAGAGACTCGAAGGGTGGGCGAGTGAGCTGCCCCAGCACTACGTTGAGGTCCCATTCGGTTGCCAGAGGGCAAACCGGGGGCTTCGATAAGAGCAGGTCCCGAAGGAAACGGGTCACCAACAAATGGACCGAGAGGGACTTACCAGGGCACTAAGGTGCACTCAGATGGAGTTAGACTTAAACCCAGACAGAGAGAGGTGGAGAAGGTACTGTAACACCAGAGCCACCGGGCAGAGAAAGGATCAGCCCCGTGTTCAGCGCACCACACAGAGAATCTGCACCATTTGAGGGTGTAAGCCTTCCTAGTAGAGGCCTTGCGACAGGCCAGCAGAATGTCCTCCACCTCAACTGGAAGGTTGAAAGGGGCCAGAGTCATCCTCTCAGCAACCATGCTGTCAGCGACAGGGACCCCAGGTTGAGGTGCAGGAGAGAGCCCCCCTCCTGAGATGGGAGCCCTGGGGCAGTCCCCAAGGGGTTGGGCGTCTCCACTGTCAACTGCAGAAGCAGCGGGTACCACAGTTGCCTGGGTCACTGAGGGGCTATCAGGATGAACAAGGCCCTGTCGTAGAGGGTCCTGAACAAGGTCTTGGCGATCAGCAGTGTTGGAGAAAAGGCGTGCATGAAGCCTTCCAACCATGAAACCAGGAACGTGTCTGCTGCCACCCTGGAAGGGTGGGCCTGCCGGGATCAGAAGCGGGGTAACTGAAAGTTGTCTGGGCTGGCGAACGCATCCATCGCAGGTTCCCCCCAGAGCTGGGAAAGCCAACTGGCTACCCTGGGGTCCAGCTGCCACTCATGCGGCTGGATAACTCTGCTGAGTCTGTCGGCCAGCAGGTTGTCCTGGCCTGGCAGGTACACTGCCCGCAGGAGGATACCCTGTCAGACTGCATACAAGTAGAGGGCTAGAGCTTCCTGAAAGTGCACGAGACCCCGTGCCACCTTGTTTGTTCACGTAGATCATCACCACCTGGTTGTCCATCTGGACCAGAATCGGCTGGTGACGCAGGTGATGACAGAAGATCCTCAGGGCTAGGTGTATGGCTCTGAGCTCCAGGAGGTTGATCTGCTGGGTGCTCTCGTCTGGTGCCCTGGGTGTGGAAAATTCCGCAGTAGGCTCTCTAGCCGAGCAGGGAGGCATCCGTGGTGAGGACCCTCGAGGGGCTTGGGGCCTGAAAAAGCATGCCCACCTTGAGATGCTGGAGCGACTGTCACCAGACCAGGGAGTCTGCCAATTGGCGGGTCAAAGAAACTCTGTATCAGAGGCGGCCTATGGCCTGAGACCACTGGTCCCAGAGACACCACTGTGCCGCCCTCATGTGGAGGCGAGTGTCTGGGGTGACGTGGACCATGGAGGTCATGTGCCCGAGAAGGCACAGCAGAATACGGGCGAGCACTGAGGGATGGTACTGTACGTCCCGAGCTAGAGACCTGAGACAATCGGCTCGGTCGCTGGGCAAGAAAGCCTTTAACTGGAGAGTGTCGATCTTTGCCCCAGTAAACTCCAGACACTATGTTGGGAGGAGGTGAGACTTGGGGTAGTTTATGACAAAGCTCAAGTGTTGCAGAAACTGGATGGTGCGTGCGGTGGCCTTCTGTACCTCCAAGGCTATGCCTCTCTTTATGAGTCAGTTGTCCAGATAGGGAAAGACAAAGACCTCCAGGAGCCGGAGGAAGGCGGCCACGACTGCCAGGCATTTTGTGAAGACTCTTGGGGCAGAGGCTAGGCCGAAGGGGAGCACCCTGTACTGAAAATGCCTGCCCCCCACTACGAATCGCAGGTACTGCCTATGGTTGGGGTGGATGAGGATGTGGGTATAAGCATCCTTGAGAGTTCTAAGGAGCATAGCCAGTCTCCCTGCTGGAGGTATGGCAGCAATATTCCAAGGGAGAGCATCTTGAACTTCTCCCTCACCAGGCATTTATTGAGGTTGCACAGGTGGAGGCCCCCTGTCCTCTTTGGCACAAGGAAGTATCTGGAGTAGAACCCCTTGCCCTTGAGGTGGTGGGGCAGCGGTTCCATTGCTTTGTCCTCGGGAAAACCTAGCAACTCCTTCAGAAGAAGGTCCCGGTGGAGGGGAGACCTGAGGTGTTCTCCCTGGAAATAAGGGGGAGGTTTTCCGAGTCAGGTGGAGGAGGTAATCTTCCCTGACTACCCTTAGTGCCCAGGAATAGGTGGTGATGGTCACCCATCTCTAGGTATAGAGGGCCAGACGTCACCCTGTGGTCTGCTAATCTCCTTGGGGTAGAAAGGCTATGCTCAAGGAGTCAAAAACTCCCCCCTGGCTAGACCAGAGCCAGTGTCTGGGGTTTTGGAGCCTTCTGCTTACGTGGGCCATGCCCATGTCCCTTGTCCTGCTGACCCTGTTGAGGAGCTGGGAAGGCCTGATAAGGTGGGTAGTTTCTGTAAGCAGTTCCCTTCCTCAGGTAGAAGGGCTTTTTACTAGAGCCCTTCCATCAGGGAGGGGAAGCAGTCTTTTTAGAGAGCCTGGTCCTCGTCATGAACTTGGTCTCCAGCTCGGCAGCCTTGTCGGTCATGGGTTTGTCAAAGAGGTTTTCTCCTTGGCAGGGGACATCGACCGATTTGTCCTGAAGCCACTGCTCAAGGTCAGACAACTGTAGCCAAGCTTGGCGACATGCACCAATGCCAGCCGCCGCAACTCAAGCTGCTAACTTGAACCCATTATAGGCACCCGAGACATAAATTTGGAGTATTCACAGACTGGTTTGGCCAGGTTCTTGAACCACTGCAAAGGTTCTTCGGACAGACCAGCCCACAACCCGGCGAGTTCCTTTGCCAGGTGTCTCAGGTACATGCCGATGTACAGCTGGTAGGCCTGGTTGCGGCCGATGAGCATTGAGCCCTGGTAGCACTTTCTGTCAAGGGCGTCCAGGGTGCGGGCCTCCCTGCCAGGGGGCATTGAGGAATGCGTCTTCTGGCTTTTCAGCCGACGCATGGCTTACTCCACCACCATGGAGTTATGCAACAGCTGTGACTTTTGGAAGCCCGGGCTCCAGCGGACTCAATACATCGAGTCGAGCTGCTTGCTCACCACCAGCACCTAAGCCAGTGACTCCCACATTTGGAGAATCAGCCGTTCCAGGATGGGAGGGGTTGGGCACCGGCAGCGAATCCCATGGATGGGCCTCATACTGGAGGATTTCCAACTCATCCACTTGAGGATCCTCCTCCGACTCGGTTGTGAATCCCATGGCTTTAGACATGCCCTTGACAAAATCCATATCCTCGAAGCTCCGAGACAGGAGAGCCAGATGGAATGTAGCGGTGGCAACGGATATCGGGAGACTCCTCGTCCTCTGTCTCCCACTCAGAGTAGTCCATCAAGGACTCGTAGGAGGGCTGCTCTACAAGCCTCGGGGCCCCCAATGCCTTACAACCGGTGCCAGGAAACTTGCCGGGGATGACTGCGGTCCCGTGAAATGGGGACTTGGATCGTGACCTCGGCTGAGGATCGACGCGAGGCTTAAGGACCTCGAGGATCAACTCGGCTTCCGGAGACGTCTTGGACGTCGAGGGCCCAGTGGTAGGGGCGGATGAACCGGTCGTACCAGACAACAGCATCCGCTGCTGGTCCATGAAGGCAGACAAACTGCGCTCCTAGGGCAGCCATTCTGGACTCTAGACCAGAAGGCTCCGCAGCGTTCGGCACGGACACCAAGGGACTCGGGCCTGACGCCGGCTCCCCCAAAGGGGAATCCTCGATGAGGATAGTGTCTGGGGACCACGGCAGGTCCACGGTCAGATCCTTCCAGGGGACCTTCGCAGGGCGCTCCTTCTCAGACGCCTTGGACAAATGTCTTGGACTGTGGGACTGGGTTCGGGGAGCACTTGGCCAGTCGGAACCATCCAAGGACGCTGCCTTTGAGGGTTCCTCCTTCTTCCTGAGCTCCCTCAAGGGAGACCCCTTTTCTGAGGACCCACAACAAGGCTCGAGTTCGGAAGGCTCCGCCCGAGATGTTGGGGCCTTAGACGAGGCCCTGGCCTTTGGTAGCATCAGGGACTTGGGGAAAAACTTGGGCCTTATTGAGCATCCTCTTGCAGAGACTGCAGGCTGCCGGGTCGTGGCCTGGCCCAAGGCAGCTGAGACAGCAGCCGTGTGTGTCGATCAAAGACAATTTTGGAGCACCAATCACACTTCTTAAAGCCACTGGTAGTCATGGGGGAAATAAGTATCCCTGTGAGGTCAAAGACTCCGGGCTCCAGTAGAAGAAAAAGGCGCAAAGATGCCAGGAAAAGAAAAGAACAAAAATGACAAAAATAGACCTAACTCGACGCCGAGGCAACGAGGTCAGTAGGCGGGAAGAGTACCGGTGCGATACCGGAGGAGAGTATGAAACTCAGAGAAAAATCAACTTTTTCTGGGGACAAGACAAACGAACGTCTGAAGGGCTCTGCAGAGAAAAGGAGACTGAGCAAGATGGCACCCTTGGGCAGAAAAGGGACCACACATGCATGGTGGCATCTCCCAAAGGCTTTCTTTGAAAGCTGGGGGTTTGCTTCTGTGAGGACTCCGTCAGTGCTGACATCACCCATATGTGAGGACTGACTTCCTGCTTGTTCCCGGAGAAATGTCAGTTTACACTTTTTATACAAGCAACAAATTTTAGGTTAATGCAGGCCAACCCAAAAACTTAGATGCCAGTGACCGAGAACCCCTGCTCCCCCCTCCCACGATTGCCTGCATTTTGACAAGCTCATGGTAGTTTTTACATATTCCCTGTGGTGAATATCACTACATTTAATCTGTAAAGTCATTTATTAACTTTGAAACTTAATAAGAGTGAAATGTCTAAGGTACTATTATACGCCAGAGACAAACATTAAACACGGTTTCTCTTAACTTGAGTTAGTAAGTAGAAATGCTGTGAGGGTTTATAGTGAGCCAACAGTTCCAGAACAATCTGGACACAAGCGAAGTATATAAAATCTTCCTTACAAACACTGAGGACAAAGTAGGTAAGTTAAGAGATGGCCACCCACGAGAACAATGACACAAAGCAGACAAGAAGTCTGCAGGATATGTCTTAAAAAAATTACTGTTTTCCTTGCATACAGGAATCTGTTTATAGGATCCTTTTCTAAAAGAAATAACAAGAAAATTCCTTCGAACTTCCTTTTACATTTCCATGGCAAAGCTACTCAGATTTCTTCTAGGTGTTCAGTCCAACAAAGTTTCCCAGAACCTATGACTGCACAGAATCCTGGTGATGGTGATATACTGTACAATTCAGGAGCAGCAGCCTGCTGAGCTGAAATGGTACTTGTTCAATCCTACTAATGCAACCCTTATGGCCTGTCTTTCCATAGTGAGCTTTCTCTTAACGAGGAATTGAGAGATGTTCATAGAACAATGCACAGATGCATATTGTTTCTTTACATCAGCCATGCTTAAGGACAGTACACATCCCCCAGTAGACAAAAAGTGCAGGTGGAATAGTTGCATACAGTCAATAGGAAGAAAGGATTTTCCTAGAGACCCTGGAGGAGAGAACAGACTTGTGCTACTAAGCAGGAGAGCTGTAGGCCTGAAGCCAGGAAAACTGACTGAGTAGCAGGACTCAAGTTGTTGACTTTTTCCTTCCAGACTGCGCATAAGACTCCTGGGAGAAGTGAAGCCAGAAGAATATTCCTAAAGAGGAAAATTGTTTTTAAAAACTGAATCTCCATCATGAAAGAGTTACAAGTAACAAAAGTTTACGATACACGAGTAATTTAAGTCCTATCTGATAATTTCCTTATCTTGAATCTGATAAACCAGTCCAGACTAATGGGTTACACTCCCTTGCCAATAGGTGGAGGCAGACTTTAACATCTTTCAATGATGTCATCAGAAAGTATAGCCACTGGTGCAGCACTGAGAGAAGCCAGTAAAACACTTTTCAAGCAGTAAGACAGACTGAAATCTCAGATAAAAACTCAACCAGTATTAGTAAAAACAACATTCAACCACTGGTACCTTGCCCCAACCACTAGGCCACTCCTCCCTCCCTTTATGTGTGCATACAGAAAAGCACAGTTACTTACCTGTAACAGGTGATTTCTGGGAACAGCAGGATTAAGTCTTCACATATGGGTACGTCGATACCGACGGAGTCTGCGCGGGAACGCTTCCCAGCGTCCAATCAAACAGCTTTTGGAAGCATCCCACCACGCCTGCGTGCTGCCTTCCCGCCTTTCCCAACTGCCTCTCCTCAGTTAAGTTTTAAAGCTGAGACAAAGAGAGAGAGAGGACAGGAAAGATAGAGATACAACTCCTGGGGAGGTGGGTGGGTTGTGAAGACTTATTCCTGCTGTTCCCAGAGATCACCTGTTACAGGTAAGTAACTGTGCTATCTCCAGGAACAAGCAGGAATGAGTCTTCACATATGGGGACTCCCAAGCTGAGATGCCTGGAGTCCCAGCATGTCATAGGTTGGAACATGCTATCCCCCACAACACCAGGCATCCTGAGGATGGAGGGTAGGAGTTGAAGAGAGAAAGGTGCTGTGGAACAGCTAACCTAGCATAGGATTGCAGACAAGGAGTCCATGTGTGGATGATAATTGTCATCAATGATATTGCAAAGAAAAAATATTGCAATATGGACCTCCCCTAACAGGACTTCAGAGAAGTATGGAGGTTCATGGGATCTACTGGGGAACCCAGTAGAGGAACCTCGAGAAGGTCCTCACTGTAAGTGGAGGTAGTCAACCAGTAGGAAAAGCAATGGAAGTTAGAATCCTGAAAGTTAACAGGTAACCCCAGTAGGAAAAACTGGGGTAGTACAAAAACGGTGGGCCTTCAGCGGAAGGCTTTATGATAAAAGCCGAACTCTTTTGGCGGCAGTGTGGCTCACTCTTAGGAACAAAAAGAGAAAGGTTAACCGATTTGGACACACAGGCCCAGTCCTTGTGGGGAGAAAGGGTATGGGAACCCCTTGTATCCCAAAAGAAAGGACAAACGCCGGAGGCGTTAGAGCCTGTGATTAGCTGAAGATCCGCAATGTCTCTCCTAACTGAAGTCAGCTAGGAGAGATATTGGAACATGAAGAGCTTCAGAGGTACCTAAACCTTAAGGTTATGGTAGGTGTTAACTACCACCAAAGTGGTTGTGAGTGTAAGACCCCAAAACATGCTGGATAGCATAAGTATGGGGAAAGCCCATCTGTCAGAATCATATAGCTATATGAGCCTCGACAGTCAGGTAGATAAAGCAGAATATATATCTACCGAAAGTAAAATATCTCGACAGATACATATAGATATATATAGATATATAACATATAGATATATGAGAATATATCTATAGTGAGATATGAAGGGCATAAAATACACACAAATGATAGACAGAATATCTCGACAGATACATATAGATATATATAGATATATAACATATAGATATATGAGAATATATCTATAGTGAGATATGAAGGGCATAAAATACACACAAATGATAGACAGACATCTGTAAGATGTGTGCTATAGGTATGAATATATAGGCCTCTATATGGAAGTCTGCAATGAAGCAGACAGAGATATGCCTACAAAAAGGTATTCACATAGGAAAATGTGGAGAGGAAAGATTCATCTAATAACAAGAAGGTGGAACCTACTTGAGAAGATATATAGAGAATCAATTCCCACTGGTTAAGGCTACAGGGGTGCTAGGTAGTAGAATAACCAGGATGGTTACGTGAAAAGCAGAGGATGATATCAGTCTGCAGCCAGCAAGTCCCGAGTATTCTAGAACTCTAGCATGGTAAGTGAACAGAAGACGCATAGGAATGAGATACCATGCTGACCTGCTTAAGGGCAAAAAGGTATCATGCGTTCTTACCATGAGGACGAGCTGGAAGGAGAAAACATATTCCCGATTGGAAATACTATGGACCAAAGCAGGGAATTAGCAACTCCTTAAGCTTTCACGTAAGAGGAGGCCTATGTCCTTTATATTAAAAAGGAGAACTTTTCTAGTCATGGGAGAAATGACTGAAAAAGCCTTTTTCAACCATCTAGTATAGCTGTTGGAGAAAAAGCCCCCCATGCTCTCTAGCAAGGGCCCATAGTGGAGAGCTTCTCTGTAGAATTGCAGAGAGCATGATGCAGGAGAATGAGGAGATAGAACTGGCTGCAGGAGAGCCAGTACCTATGTCAACTATGCTGCCAAACCCAGGGGAATGGAGATGGCAGAAAGAGAAGACAATCCAACAAGTTTGTAGTGAAAAAATTTCCAAGACAGATGACAGCACTGACTTGGGCCACTACTAAGACCAGACAGAATGTTAGTGGAGGACAAATCTGGTTGCTGGTGGACAAGAACCAGTGGTCCAAACATTAAGGCTCCTGCATTGGCAGCTGCTTGTCAGACAGCAGAAAGAATGGTACTGTTTAAAAACAGAAAGAACAGACAGAACAAGAGCAGAAAACTCTGGACGTATCTGATGAACTGCTTCAAAGCAAGATTGAAAAAGAGGGAGTCAACTCAGAGAAGAGAACTCCGCACTGGAAAAGTAACAAAACTAGAGAGGCTGAAGAAAAAGCCCTCCAGTGAAGCAATACCGCTCTTACAGAGGAAAAACCTGGTAAGAGAGTAAAGAGAATGGAGCTGAAGAAAACTTACAAAGTAGTAAGTTTATAGAAAGGAAAAAAAACATGCTGGCACATGAAACTATCGTTTGATAGTGGATAGACCGCTTTCCCTAGCAGGAAGAAGAGGAGAACCCTGTGACCTAGAAGCATGAACCATCCTGACAGCTCATAGAACATAGAAAGAATGGATGTCTTTCGGGAAGAGATCCATGTTTAGGATTTAGAATGACAGCAGTGGATTGCCTCTATTGAGAAGAAGCAACTGCAGATTCTAATCCCAAGAGTCACAAGCATCTGATGGATTGATCAGAAACCCTGTGGTTGCTGGTTTTGCTGAGCCTGGTGAGAGGTTGAACTCTGCAGACCAGGACGATGCTTCCCCTGTTTGGGAACATCTGCATGATGGGCAGATGATGCATAAAAACTTCTTCTCCTATGGGAAGAAAGTTTGGTAGGACATTTCCTACCTACTGGGACAGAAGAAGGTGCAGAACAGCCCCTAGGAACAGGTAAGTCAGTGGACAACTGAGTAACCTGACATAAAGACTCCTTGTTGAAAAGATTGTCTCCAGTGCAAGGAGTATGTCCCAGTCTGTGCTGTGCCCATTTGTCCAAGTCTGAAGCTTGGAGCCAGGCTCTACGTCGTGCCCCTATAGTTATAGCAGAAGTCCTGCTAACAGACTCAAAAGAGTCTAGGGAAGCACGAGTAAGAAACCAAGAGATATTCTGGAGATGCTTGAGCAGTGAAGAATAGCCTGCACTCTTGGACTCTGGAAGGGAAGGAGTCAAAAAATGTAATTGCTTTGTGACCTCCTCAAGAGATAGACTCATATAGAAAATATATGAGAGAATTCTTGCAGAAAGCATAGATGTCTGGAAGGTTTGACGTCCAAAGGCATCTAGTGTCTTAGACTCACGACCTGGTGGATAAGAAGAGTGCTTTTTCTTACTCTTTACCCGCCGCATTGCTGATTCCACTACTATGGAATGATGAGGAAGTTGAGTCTTTTGAAACCCTGGAGAGGGGGGCACCTGATATAAGAGATCAGTTGCTCTGGAAGGTGGGGGTACCCTTAAAGGTGTTTCCCACATTCCTAGAAGGAGATCCTGCAAGGAATGATGCAAAGGAAGCATTATGTTCTCCTTTGCTTTGGTAGAAACAGAGCCTTGTGCAGGATCATGTCCTGGGATAGGAATGGCAAGAGATCTTGCTATATCCAGGAGGAAACTCTGAAAAGAGGGATCCCCAACAGGACTCTCCCTTGGACAGGTTAGATCTGAAGAACTAGCCTGAGCACCGACAGAGCTATCCAAATATATAGGAATAGAAGATCCTGCAGAGTGCAGTGTGGAATGCTTAAAGGATGGTTGCCGGTACTGGCTGTCAGGAGCAGCGACCGTCATTACCACATTGTCCATGCCAGGTATCGACTCCAAGCTTGGTATAGAAGGGAGCGATCCTGTTGAAAAAAGCATGGCAGGAGTTGGCCACGATGCTACTGTGGATACCAGTACCGATGCCGGAGTCGAGCCCGACAGAGACATCGGAGCAGTCATCAGTGACCTTCAATCGGTACTGAGGTAACCGAAAACCTCCGGGCGCTATCCTCGGTACTGAGCCACCGGTATCGATCGGTGTCGGTACCAAAGCGTATTGGTACCCAGTCGTCCAGACTAGAGATCGATTCCAAACTCGGCATCGAGGGCAGCTCAATCGGCCTTGAGGGAACCGAGAGTTGCGGATCCGAATCATCGGAACCGAGCCTTCAGTACCGCCGAGAGCCGGTACCAAGGCGAGTCGGTACGCAGTCCTCCAGACTGGAGATCGATTCGAGACTCAGCATTGAAAGAAGCGAGGCTATCGATGCACGTCTGGAGGGTACCGACGTCGGTTGTAGTATCGGTGCTGGTACCAATAATGGAAAGTCAGTCTGGAGAGTATCCACCGGTCCCGAAGGCACCGAGGACGCCAGATGACCATCCATGGTGAGGAGTGTCTCATCCAACACCAGTGCAGATGCCGGGGTATCGGTACCGCTCGAAGCGGCTGCCACCATCGGATATGGCTCAGGTATGTTCTGTGAGCCCCAGGAACAACCTGAAACCCCTGAAAGGCTTTGGAGACCGAAGACTCCCGCCGGGGTTTTGAAGCCAATGGGCCCTCGAGGGCAAGGCCGGAGCCGTCTACATGCTGTGCATGAGACCTACCACTCGAGGGCTGGCTAGTCTTAACAGACTGTTTGTGGGTTACCTGATCCTGTGTGGAAGAAGAGGGGGACGGTGCCCCGAAGTTGGAGGGAAACCGTGTATCGAGGGAACCTCGATGTTGAAAACCTCTTCTCACCAAACTGTTGTCAGGACCCAAGCAGGTTAGACACCGACTTCGAGGGTCTAAAAATAAAGTTGTACCGCCACAGTTTGAACATTTCTTGGGGAAAGTGGCTGGCGGTTCCATGAAGGAAAAGAAGAGGCCTGAAGGCCTAAGAAACCATGGGACACTATGAAGAAAAAATATCCCGTGAAAAAGAAAGATTTTACAAGAAAAGAAAAGAAAACACCGGCGGTACCGGTGGCGTCGGGAAGACAGCCGCGACCACAAGAAAACTAAAGAAATAAAACAAGAATTTTCTATGGTGACAGGAGGACGTCCTGCCGGCTCTGCGGAAAACGAAAACTGAGGAGAGGCAGTTGGGAAAGGCGGGAAGGCAGCACGCAGGCGTGGTGGGATGCTTCCAAAAGCTCTTTGATTGGACGCTGGGAAGCGTTCCCGCGCAGACTCCGTCGGTACCGACGTACCCATATGTGAAGACTCATTCCTGCTTGTTCCTGGAGATTCTAATGTCTCTGGTCATGTCTGCGTACAAGAAAACTTACTCCTCAGAGCTTTCTCATCCAGACTGTTCTACTGGCCTTGGACATTTGCAACAATGCATGAGACTGCATACCATCATCTTCTGCATTTTGTCTCTCACCATGTATCCTTTGTGTGCAAGATGACCACCTGATGACTACCTTCTGATTCTCTGAGACACCTCGGAGTATCTTATGCCAACCAATCACCAAAATGTGACAAGGACTGATCACAGAGAATATAGTATGCACAGAACTCAGGGCCATTTTGTTATTGCGCAATTTTGTGCCTTTTGCCTTTCTGGCTGCTCCTGCAAACACAAAGACACTGTCACTCCAAGGCTGTTCCACTAACTTTGGGACAGAATAAGACTCCCATAGATACCTACGGGGGATCTAGGGGAAGTGCAGTGTAAAATTCACTAGCTGTGATTGGTGAATTGCTGTGCTGCTCTTAGGAAGTGAGATTATATTTCTCTCCCCAAGTCTTGCTGGGTATCTTCACGAGGTGACCCCATTGTACAAAATCTATACTGAATCCCAGCAAGGCAACACTATAACTGAAGTATGGTTGGAACAAAAAAGAAAAATACATACTGGCCGCACATCGCCCAGGATAAAAAGGTGCCCACCCATAACTTACACACTAGGGCTAACGATGGTGGTTGCGATAGTGCAAGCACTGCAGATGTGGATAAC
Source organism: Ichthyophis bannanicus (assembly GCA_033557465.1). NCBI lineage: Eukaryota > Metazoa > Chordata > Amphibia > Gymnophiona > Ichthyophiidae > Ichthyophis > Ichthyophis bannanicus. The sequence continues at coordinate 239,521,840 of CM066042.1, read as the reverse complement.
AACCCTGCTACAGATCAAGGCCATGGTGAGCATCTTCATGGACCCACTGTGGCAGGAGATAAACCATAGAAATTAATGAAGACGTTATGAGGATTAACTATGGTTAAGTGGACTGCAGATATGGAGGAGATAATGTACTGCTCCTGCTCAGAACTGAGGTTAACGACCATCATGATATGCGCAAAACTAACCCATTTGGAGAAACTGCCCTGATACCTACGGTTCTGTGCTCTCATGCAATTTTCCTCTGAACGGCTAGAGCTAGCGTTATCTAGCCTAGCTGCCTCTTTTGAACTTCGTGCTGCTCCAGAGACTGCCTCAGACCCTATCTGCAATTGTCTTCACCCGGGGGTGGGAACCAGTCAGATAGCTCTTTTCCATACTTTTCCTAGTGCAGAGCGTGCTTGTGACCACTGGTTGCTAATCAGTGAGTTATTACCACTACATAATGATATTGCTGCTACAACTTATTACCTCATTAGTCTATTGCTATTCTGAATATTTTTCTATTTCCCTATCCATAATAAAAACCTAACACTGTATATCATCACAGAACTCTGTCTCTCTCTTCTGGCTCATTACCAGAAGGTCCCACCGAACCTAAGGGTGAGGGACCAATAGCAGACTTTCCCCTAGATGTAACCAAGCATACCTTATCAATTTGTCTACCAATAATCCCGACATTCCCAATCTGTTCCAAGGACAGGTCCTGGACTAGTCTAGCAGGATTCAAGGAAAGGAAATTATCAGTTATGTTTAATATCTTTACTTCCTCATCATCCTACTAGACCAGTCCAGATGGCTGGGATGTACCTAAGCAGTCGACCCAGGGTGGGAGGAAAACTACGCTCTAGCCAGCACAGGCTTGCCAAAGGCACCATAATCCTTGTTTCTACATGCAGCCTGTAGTGCTTCACAAAGTTACTCAGAGAGGATCAGGTAGCTGCCTTATAGATATCTTCTGGAGACACTAAAGCAGACTCAGCCTAGGAGACCTGTGACCTAGTAGAGTGAGCCTCGACTCATTCCGGTACCCACTCCCTGGACAAATGGAATGCTGATCTAATGCCCTCCTTGATCCAGTGGGAAAGAGGATTTGACTGCTGCCTATCCTTTTCTCAGACCGCTGAAGAGAGAAAAAAAGATGGTCTGACCGATGAAGAGAGTTGGTCTCTTAGCAATGCCCTCCTCACATCAAGGTTTTCCTCTGAAAAAGAAGGCAGAACCGCCTGATTTGAGGTGAAAAGGAGAGATCACATTAGGAAGGAAGGATGACAATGTTCACAAGACAACCAAAGCTGCTAAAATGGCCAGAAAAGGTTTGTGGCAGGACAAGACCTGCAGCTCCGAGACCCATCTGGCAGAAGCAATAGCTGCCAGAACCACCACCTTAAGGGTCAAATCTTTGACAAGCCTTATGGATTGACTAAAAATGGGGCCCTTTCAATGCTTTCAACACTAAGGAAAAGCTCCACTAGGGAACTACTGGTGACAAATCTGCTAACCCCCCGCCCCCCACCCCAAAGGAAGCGAGAATCATCAGGTTGGGGCTGCCAATGACAAGCCCTGAATACATCCCTGGTAGCATACCCAGGCCACTACCTTAACCTTAAGTTTAGGGCCAACCCCTGGTCCAAGCCACCTGCAAGAAGGACAAAATGGCATCTATATCCACTTTCTCAGGTCTCAAGGCCTGAAAAATACATCTTTTCTCAAAATGCCTCCAAATCCATACATAGGCTAAGGTCTCGTTTGGCGTACTGTGTGCAATTCCGTACACAACACCTTCAAAATTATATAAACAGGATAGAGTCAGTGCAGAAGATGGCTACCAAAATGGTTGGTGGGCTTCATTTAAAGGTATATGGGGTCAGACAAAAATCTCAATATGCATATTTTGGAGGAAAGGCAAGAGAGGACAGATATGACAGAGACATTCAAATACTTCCACGGCTTAAATGCACAGTAGGAGAGCATTTTTCAATTGAAAAAAAGCTCTGAAACGAGGAGTCATAGAATGAAAGTGAAAGGAACATCACCAAAAAAAGACCTGGATATGAAATATAACCGTCCAACCAGTTTATGTGAAAAAAACAGCAATATAATCTCCTAAACCACTTTTTGTTTGTCAGAAAGGCCAACCAAGTATAGAGGAAACATGCCGCTTACCATTGTGGCCCGTCCATTTTAATTAATCAAAAGCTCTTTTGTTATAAAAAACAGCAACACTTAGCTGCAAAGTAGGCTGCTCCAGTAACGCCAAAATCAATAGTAGCACAAAGAACAACGTGTCACGTTTCGGGGTAAATAAGATGAATCCCCCTGCTTCAGGTCAAGACCACTTGTACGTTGTGAAATCAGCCCAATAACGACAGCCGTGAGGATCGGTTCTTTATCATTCCACCGGCCACCACCAACGCTCATTAGATTATGTCAGAACACACCTGTCAGGTGAATTCAAAAAGAGGAGCCAATAAGAGCAAAGAAGGGGAAGGAACCACCAACCAGGGAACGCCCCCAAGACCAAAAAAGAAAAATCATGAATGAACAATGAGTAATGATGACATTGTCAAAAGCACACTACAAGAGCGTGTGCCAATCAATCTGCATATTCAACCCGTTTGTTCCAAATACTGTAAAAGTTGCTGGCGATCACCCCCGCGTGGGTTCCATGGCACAAAGTCAAGCACACGCCACCGCAGCTCCTCAAAGCTATGTGTCGTGTGTAAACAATGTTCAATCATCGGGGCTGATACTGACTTTGTCCGTAAACGTGAAGCACGTTCCCCGAGGCGCACTTTAAAAGATCGAGTAGTGCAACCGACATAATAAAGGAGACAGGGACACACTATCAAATACACCACAAAGGATGAGGTACAATCTGTACGCCAGCGGGCCGAGTATGTAATATTAGTATGATTATCCAGCCAATCCAAGCCCGAAATAGTGTTCGAGCAATATTTGCAAGAACCACATGCAAAGTGACCCGCGGACTCGTGGAAAGTAGAAGGACGATCAACTGTCGCTATGGTACGTACCAAAAGATCACGGAGGTTAGCCTTACGGGAATAGGCAATCTGAAGTGGTTTCCTGAAACAGGCATGAAGCCCTAGGATCGGCCAAAATTGATGTACGAGGCCAATCACCGCAGGTGCCCCCTTCACGAAGGGAAATATACCCGTAATCTTGTCTGGGGGTGATTGCAGGGCTGCCGCCCCCAAAAGCCATTCCCTGTGCAGGTTGCGAGCCCGTTTATAGGCTAGCTTAATCACCTTGTCAGGGTAGCCCCTCAAAGATAAACGATAACTCAGATCCTTGGCATGCTGCTTGAAATCAGACAAAGTTGTACAGTTTCGGCGCAAACGCAAAAATTGGCTAAAGGGTAAGCCTCTTTTCAATGCAGAAGGCAGCAGTGAGACATCCAGGCAACAATGTCAGATAAGCAAATAGAGATACAAGTTTGGAGCAAAAGCTGAGGGTATGGCCAATTTTCCCAATGGAAAAAGGTGAATAGTGGAGTACCCCAAGGATCTGTGCTGGGTCCGCTTCTTTTTAACATATTCGTAAATGACCTGGAAATGGGAATAACGAGTGAGGTAATCAAATTTGCAGAAGACACAAAATTATTCAATGTTGTTAAAAACCCAAGAGGATTGTGAAAAATTGCAAGAGGACCTTAATAAATTGGAAGACTGGATGTTCAAATGGCATATGAAATTTAATATGGACAAGTGCAAAGTTATACACCTAGGAAAGAACCCCCCAAACTATGGTTACACAATGCAAGGTTCCACATTAGGAACCACCACCCAGGAAAAAGATTTAGGCGTCATCATGGATAACACATTGAAACCCTCTTCCCAGTGTGCAGTGGTGGCCAAGAAAGCAAACAGAATGCTAGGAACCATAAGGAAAGGAGCGACCGCACCTTGAATATCGTGTGCAATTCTGGTTGCCATATCTTAAAAAGGATATAGCAGAATTAGAAAAGGTACAGAGAAGAGTCACCAAAATGATAAAGGGGATGGAAGGATACCCCTATGAGGAGAAGCTTAAACGGTTAGGGATCTTCAACCTGGAAAAGAGAAGGTTGAGGGAAAATATGATAGTGGTCTATAAATTAATGAATGGAGTGGAATAGGTAAATGTAGATCAATTGTTTATGCCATTAAAATGTAGAAAGACTAGGGGACATGCAATGACGCTACAGTGTAATCTATATAACAGTGTAGTCTATATAAGACTAATAAGAGAAAATAAACACGCATAATCAAACTCTGGAATTCGTTACCAGAGGATGTAGTAAAAGCTGATAATGTAGCTGGATTAAAAAAGATTTGGAAAGTTCCTGGAAGAAAGGTCCATAAACCATTATTAGAGGGGACCAGGGAAATTCACTGCTGGTCCCAATACAAGCATTGTGGAACCTGTATCTTATGGGAAAGATGCTAGCTACTTGTGACCACTGTTCCCTCTAAGCTGTGCGCGTGTGCGCGTGCGCGCACACACCTCGCCGAGCGAGCGCACATACTTTACAACAGAGCGCACAAAAATTACAGCTCTGATTCTGATAGAAAACAACACAGACGTCTTAAAATTTAAAAGTTGTGATTGTAATTACTAGAAATTTTCCGCTTCATTTAGTAATCATCTATTTTCATTTAATTTGATTAAAATCAATGTGGTGTACATACTGTATTCTGACGTGTAGTCAAATTTTAAAGTATATAACTCCAAGTGTTGGTTATGTGGTGCACAAAAATGTAACCTTCTTTCAAAAGCTGCACAGCTGATATTTTATGCGCACACAGCCTACAGAAAATTAGGGGGAACATTGCTTGTGACCTAGATTGGCCACTGTTGGAAACCAGATACTGGCCTTGATGAACCTTGGTTTGACCCAGTTTGGCATATGTTATGTTCTTATGTAGATAGATGGATTTGAGAGTCATCAGCATAAAAACGATACTGAAAGCCACTGAAAGAGATGAGGGCACCAAGGAACTGAGTATAGAGAAGAGAAAAAGAGAGGGGCCCAGAACAGACCCTTGGGGTACAACAAGTGAGAGAGGGATGGCAGTAGAAGAGCGATTGGAGAGATAAGAGAACCAAGACAGTACAGAGCCTCTACAAGAGAGGATAAAGTGTCAAGGAGGAGAAGATGTCAACAGTATCAAAAGCAGCAGAAAGATCAAGAAGAAAGAGAACTGAATAAAGACCTTTGGACTTAGCAACTAACAGATCACTGGAGACTTTGGCAAGAGCCATTTCAGTGGAATGAAATGGGCGAAAACCAGATTGAAGTGGGCTTGAGAGGAGAGAAATTTGAGACAGCAGTGGAGAACTGCACGTTAAAGAATTTTTGAAATGAATGGGAGAAGGGAAATGGGTCAAATTAGATGGACAAACAGGGTCAAGTGAGTTGTTTTTGAGGAGAGGAGTGATTACAGCATGCTTGAAGAATGTAGAGAAGGTTGCAGTGGAAAGCAAAAGGTTAAGAATATGTGAGATGAAAAGGATGACAGAGGAGGAGATGGAGTTGAGGAGATGGGTGGGGATAAGATCAGAAGAACAGGTCGTGAGTTTAGAGGAGGAAAGAAAAAGAGATGTTTCCTCAACAGAGATTTTAGAAAAGGATGAAAAGGTGATAGAAAGTTGAGGGGAAAGTTAGTAATGGAGAGGGGGAAGAAGGGGTGAAGAAGATTTAGTGGGAAATGTCTTATGCACTTTATCATGGAAAAAGTCTGCTAGGGTTTGGGCAGAGAGAAAAGGAGGGATTGGAGATTGAGATGCCTTAAGAAGAGAATTGAGAGTAGAAAAAAGAGTCAGGGTTTCCAGTGGCATGCCAATGACTGGATGGCAGGGCTGAAACCATCATGCTGTTCCCCGAGCTCCCGAGGGAGAAGGGTCTGGTCGAATAGTTGAGAACACATATGTGCCCTGGTCCATGAGACTAAATCTAATGTCAATGCCATAGACCCCAGGTGTTAAAGACAGTCCCAGGCCTGAGGGACAGGCTGCACACAAGCTTCTTGAGTTGTTTCTGCAGCTTGAGCATCCTCTCCTTCATAAAGGAAAACTCAACCATGAAGCGTGCTGACACATGTCCCCAAATACTCCAACTCATGAGATAGTTTGAGTCTGTTCTTGGTGTTATCACCAGTCCCAGCCATTGAATCATGTGAACTGTATCCTCTCTTGATTTCTGTTGGAAGTCTGACCGGATGTGCCAGTCATCCAGGAAAAAGAGTGAATTCAGATCCCCTGCTTGCTCAGGAATTCCATAGTAACATAGTAAATGACGGCAGATAAAGACCAGCATGGTCCATCTAGTCTGCCCAGCAAGATGGCAAGAGTAGGTGCACCTGTCGCTCTGTGCAGGCCACCCCTCCCCATGTCTTTGTTTAGGGGTAAACCCACCACTCCATGTAGGACACCCCTATTTGTTGAGATGTTATATGGTTCAGAAGTTAGATGGTACCGTTTATCTTGTTTTTATCCTACTGCTGTAAAGGGATCCACTGTGTTTGTCCCATGCCTTCTTGAATTCCGTCACCGTGTTTGCCCCCACCACTTCCATCGGAAGGGCAGGCCAAGCATCCACCACCCTTTCAGTGAAAAAATATTTCCTGACATTGCCTTTCAATTTACCACCTTGCAGCTTCATGTTATGCCCTCTAGTTTTACAGCTTCCCCGTCTTTGGAAGAGGTTTGTTTGTTCATCATTTCTCTTTAAGTATTTAAAGGTCTGAATCATATCTCCCCTGTCCCTCCTCTCCTCCAAAGTGTACATATTTAGGTCTTCAAGTCTCTTCTCATAAGGCTTCTGATGCAGGCTCCATATCATTTTGGTCGCTTTCCTCTGAACCGTTTCCACTCTTTTTACATCTTTTGCAAGATACGGTCTCCAAAACTGAACACAGTATTCCAAGTGAGGCCTCACCAGTGACTTATAGAGTGGCGTAAGTACCTCTTCCTTTCTGCTGGTAATCCCTCTTTGTATGCAGCCCAACATCCTCCTGGCTTTTGCCACCGCCTTGTCGCACTGTTTTGCCACCTTGAGATCACCAGAGATAATCACACCAAGGTCTTTCTCCTGAATCGTGCATACCAACCTCTCGCCCCCTATTGCGTACATTTCCCTTGGATTTCTGCTACCCAAGTGCATGATACTGCACTTTTTCACATTAAATCGTAGTTGCCAAGCATTAGACCAGTCTTCCAGCTTTTCCACTACTACTACCATCACTTTTGAGAATGTGCAAGGAGCTGTGGCAAGGAGCTATGCCAAATGATAGAGCCCAGAACTGGAAATGATAGCCCAGGATGCAGAAATGAAGTAACCGTTGATGCTGTTCCCTGATGGGAATATGAAAGTAGACCTTGGCTAGATCTAAGGAGGTAAGGACCTACCCTGGACAAATGAATGTGATGACCGACCAGATTGTCTCCATGCAAATTGGGGGATCCCAAGTCTAGCAGTGACCACTTTCCAGTCCAGGATAAGCCAAAAGGAATGGTCCTTTTTGGGCATCACAAAGTATATAGAATATTGTCCCTGACTTTTCTGGTTTGATGCAGCCTGAAAATTTAGATGAGTGTCAGGAAGAAGTACATGTCCCTTTTGGGAGGATCGCTTTACTATTAAAATCAAGATGGAATCCTCCTGGCCAGATTCATCCAGCTTTGGTAGTGTTTCGAGAACTGGTATTGCAAAAAGTCACAAAGCTGGAACAGACTGGCTATAGGAAGAGGTGGCAGGCCTTAACAGCCCGAGTTGGTAATTAAGCAGGTTGACAAGAGGGGCAGTATTGTACTTTTAAATCGGACTGATTATGTCTCAGAAGCCCTTCGTCAATTACAAGATAGAACATATTATATCCTGCTAGAACGTGACCTGACTGGGGACCTGCGTAAAGCTTATTCAAGATTTGACTAAACAAGCATTATCCCAATATTTGATCACTAAGAAGGAATTTTCTTGTTTGAATGCCTCTTTTGTGAAAATGGCTAGATTTTATTTGTTACCAAAGATCCACAAGAGTTTGGTGAACCCTCCAGGAGAACTGATTGTGTCTACAAGAGGTACTCTCTTGGAGTCACTTTCAATTTTTGTTGATTCTTTTTTACGCCCACTCCTATCTAAGATTCCCTCCTATCTAAAAGACACATTCAGGAAATGGGTAGTATTACAAGAGGAAAGGCTTCTGTTTGCCCTGTCTTGTTGGCCACTTTAGTATGGCAGTATCCCCCAAGGGGAGGCATTGGCAGTGATACGAGAAACCCTAGTCCAGAGGGGGTATTTATCAGAAGTTCTTTTAGAGTTTGTTATGAATTTGGCTGAAATTGCGATGAGTAAAAATTTCTTTGGGTTTGAAGGGATTATTTATCAACAGGTTTTGGGGGTTGCGATGGGGGCAACTTTTGCCCTGTCTGTCGCAAATTTATACATGGGGCATTTTGAACAACAATGGTTAACAGTTTTTCTATTTTCCCCTCATGTAAAAGTTTGGCGTCATTTTATTGATATTTTTTTTGATATGGGAGGATTTGATGGAAAAGTTGCTAGAGTTTCATCATTGGCTTAATGGCCTTCATCCCAATATACAATTCACTCTTAATTATCATGAGAGCAAGATTGCATTTTTGGATGTATAGAAAGACGACAGATAAGAATACGTATTTGCATTTCTCCAGTGCTCATCCCCATAAGATGTTAGAGGGGCTCCCTTTTTCACAGTTTATTCGTTTCCGTCGCAATTGTTCTGACATGGAGGATTTCATTAGTAAGTCTAGACAATTGAAGGAGGCCTTCTTGATGAGGGGTACCCCTGGGAAGTGATTAATAGGTCACATAGATGTACCAGATTTATTTATTTATTTTATTTTTATTTATTTAGTGTACACTTGTATCCCGCTACTTCCAGCGATCAGCAGCGGTTTTCTATACATAAGGGAGAGGCTGTACAGGCCAGAATTAGAACATACAGTATGATTGCAGGGATGGGTAATAGGCACATCAAACGGTTACAGATTTACATTTGATTGTTTGAGAGGAGTCTTACATATATTCATTTGATTGCTTGAGAAGCGGCTTTACATATATACATACTTTACATAATTAAAGGACGCATTTCTTGCTGGTATGATTAGTTTAAGTGGGCATGTTGCTCAAATAGTATATGACATTCTGGCTAGGTTAGGTTGTAATGGGTCTGAAAGAGGTGAGTCTTAAGTTTTTTCCTGAAATCCTTCAAGTCCTTGTTTGCTCTCAGTTCATAGGGCAGTTGGTTCCAGAGTGCTGGAGCAGTAAAGGAGAACGCTCTGTTGGTGGTGTTCGCGTTGCAATTTCTCATGCTACTCGGGACATGAAGGGTGTTATTTACTGTTCTTCTGCTTCTGATGGTTGGTTGTGCGGAGATTAAGGTGTTGAGGTATGAGGGTGCTACGTTATGAACGAGCTTAAATGTGGTTACTAAGAGCTTATATTGGATGCGGGCTGTGATGGGGAGCCAATGAAGCTCAATTAGTACTGGAGTGATGTGTTCGGTTAGACCTTTTTTCATGATGATTCTGGCTGCTACGTTTTGTGCTAGTTGAAGTATGTTAAGGGTTTTTTTAGGCAGACCTTGTACTATAGCGTTGCAGTAGTCCAGGTGGGGAATGATGAGGGCTTGTGCCACTGTCCTGAAGTCAAAGTCATCGATAATATTCCGTAGCGGTTGCAGGACTCTTAATTTGTGGAAGATGGCCCGATTGGTAATACGGAGGTGCTTTTCCATATTTAGGTTGCTGTCCAGCATTACACCTAGGTATTTTATTTCAGAATGGTATTTTAATAATCAAGAATGGTTGCTTTCGGGGGTCTAGTATGGGAGTAGATAGGAACAGTGGGGAATAAACACACTTTGTGATCAATTTATTTTCGTTAAGTTATTGGATACAGCAAATTATCCAATGATGTTTCACGGCGACAAGAGTAGTTCCAGGACTGCAAAATATCATTCCTTGTTGTGTGTGGTCTCGCAATCGGAATCTAAAGGATTTGTTTAGTCCAAGTATGCTATGGAGTCCAGATGAGATGGTTGAGATTCCTCTTGGGCATTGACCATATGGTCTTTGCTCTATTTGTGAGGTTTCAGAAACAGTGTTTTGTACTGCTATAGAAGCCGTAAATATGGGCTACGTAATAGGATAACCTGTGATTCCAGTTTTGGTCTACCTTATTAGATGTCCATATGACATGCTACTGTATATATATGCTATATAGGACAGACCACGCGACCATTTAAATTTCAAATGAGCGAGCATAAGAGCCATTTATGATGTTGGAGAGTGGAAGCCCCTATTGTGCAACATTGTAAAGAGAAGGACCATGAATTTGTAGATCTAAGATGTTTTTGTATTGATCAGGTATGGATGGGTATGGGCATTCAGAATAGAGAGCAATCCTTGATTCTGAGGGAGCAGAGATGGATCTTTCATTTAGATACTGTGCATCCTAAGGGTTTGAATGCCCAAATTGATTGGCATCTGTGTGTATGATGGGTGGAAGGGTGGATGTTTGCTTTCATAGATCAATTGCTTTAATTAGGGGTTGTGCTGTCAATGATTCCTTGCATGTTGTGTGGATGGTGGTTAAGAGGGATATTATGAGGGGTAGTAGGCAAGTCACAGACTGGAAGTTTGTTAATAGATATATTTGGTTTGAGTATTGTGGAATGAGGGAGTGTCATTGTGTTAGTATTGTGGAAGTCCTCTGGAGAGACTGGGGTGATGGTGTTTGTAATTTGGTTTCACGTGTAGTTTCCTATAGGTGTGCTGCTCCATTGGGTGAGAGTAGACATTATTTATAGTACTGTTCATGTACTGCATTTTTTGTATGTTGGAACCGCTGAGTATACCGTGTGCACAGGAAGCTGATTGAGTGAATTTGGCCATTTTTTGTTGATGTTATAGGTAAAGTTTTGAGAGATCTATGTGGTTGATGTTAAATTGCATGCTTTGTTTAATCCTGAGGGTGAATGGGGTTATTTGATTCTGTCGTCGCAGTTCTGTAGTGTTTATTTATTTATTTCTAGCTTTTCTATACCGCGCTATTTGACATCAGTGCGGTTTACAGTTAACAATTTTACACAAGGCAGGGAAGTGCCTTGTGCTTACATCGAACAGGACATAGTAACTTGGATTCAGTGTTGTGTGTTTGTGGCAGCTGAGCAGGTTTGGTGAATGTATGGTGCGCCGCTGGTGATGTGTATATATATATATATGTGTGTGTGTGTATATATTTATATATATTTCTTTATATATATATATATATATATATATATATATATATATATATATATATATATATATATATATACAGGGTGGCCCAAAAAAAGTGAGAACATCTCGTAGCATATAAGTTATTTAAAAATTCAAAAAGACAGATGTAAACGATTGACAAATTAAAAAAAAAAAAAAAAAAGATGGCGACCGGAAATTGTCGAAATAAAAGACATTATATATAGCTAAAAAAGGTAAATAAGTAAACTATTTAAACTTTTAATTTACGAGATGTTCTCGCTTTTTTTTGGCCACCGTGTGTGTGTGTGGTATATATACACACACACACCCCATGTTTGGGGAGAAGTGGATTACAGATAAATGAGGGTCTGATTGTTTTGGGCTTGGGGTTACTGGCTGGTCTGTCAAAGGTTTTTTTTTTTTTTTACACAGGCATTGTTTTTAACTTTGTTTTTTGCTCTTCTCTACAGCATTATGCTTCTGCTAAGGACCCCTTGACAAAGCAATAAGCGAAACGCTCAGTTGACATAGTGGTTGGCGTCAGGGTGTCAGATGGCTATATGGATTTGATTGCTGAACTGCTTCAGTTTTAGTGAACAGTGGCATGCTCTAGAGGAGAGTAGTGTTATGTACAAAATATGAAATATGAATGATATAAATGTAGTTTGATATGAATTGATATGAATTCAAAGGGAGTCTTTTTCTGGCCGTTGATGCGATGGGAATAGGCAAAGGTGAAATTAGACTTACCTGCTAATTGTTGTTCCTGGAGTACATACAGTCTAGTCCCGGACCTCTGGGTTGTCTACCTTATTCAGCAGCTTGGAGACTGAGGAACCTCCTTCTTTTATGATGTCACCAGTATATTCCCCCGGGAGCCGCCTCCACTTGCCAGATACCTATTGACAAAGCAGACTCACCGGAGCAAGACGACAGCCTAACCATAATTAATAACTGTAACCTATCACCTACTTAAACAACTCAACCTCTAGAGCAAAACTCTACCCCTTAGTACAATTGAAAGTGCAACCTTTAAACCTGATGAGGCCCTCCCCTCACCTGAATGTAGGGTCTGTCTTAAACATCACCCCTCCCCACCCGGGGACCGATTCCCCCAATTAAAAACCAATTACGCTTACCTGCAAAGTGCCCAGCCCTTCTTCTGTCAGACCTGCAGGCTGGAAACCGCATAAAAATACCTTACTGGGGAGGGATACGGGACTAGACTGTATCTACTCCAGGAACAACAATTAGCAGGTAAGTCTAATTTCACCTTCCTGATCTCCAGTCTAGTCCCGGACCTCTGAGTCTGTACCAGAGCAGTAAACTCAAAGGGAGGGCCCTGCCTTTCCTGCCTGAAGGACAGCCGCCCCAAAACAAGCGTCCTGTTGCGCTTGCACATCTAGTCTGTAATGCTTCACAAAAGAATTCAATGAGGACCAGGTCGCCGCTTTACAGATGTCCAGCGGCGGTACCAACCGAGTTTCCGCCCAGGAGGTAGCGGAAGCCCTAGTAGAGTGAGCTCGAAGGCCTTCAGGCACTAGTCAACTCTTCAACACATACGCGGACGCAATTGCCTCTTTGATCCATCGGGCAATGGAAGCCTTAGAAGCCGATTCACCCTTCCTTAGCCCAGCAAAAAGAACAAGAAGTCTCTCTGACCTGCGAAATTCCGCCGTACGACACAGGTACTTCTTCAAAGACCGCCTGACATCTAAGAGCTGCCGCCCTTCCGCGTTGGGACCTCCCGCGCCGCCCCGAAACACGGGAGGGAAATCTCTTGATTTAGATGAAACGCCGACACCACCTTGGGCAAGAATGCTGGCACTGGTCTTAACACCACTCTAGAGTCCAAGAACAAAAGGTAGGGCTCCTTACACGATAACGCTTGCAATTCGGAGACCCTTCTTGCTGAACAGATCACCACCAAAACACCACTTTGAACGTAAGAACCTTCAACGACGCCCGCGACAGAAGCTCAAACGGCTCTCTTTCCAACGCCTCCAGAACGAACAGAAGGTGCCACTTCAGCACTACCTGTCTAGTTGGCGGGCTTAATAGACACACCGCTCGCAAGAACCGCTTAATATCTACATGCTCCCCTAGCGATCGACCCCCTATCCTACCTCTATAACATGACAGGGCCGCGACTTGCACCCTAAGTGATGCGGCCGCCAAACCCTTGTCGAAACCATCCTGCAGAAAGTCTAGGATCTGGGGAACGGATGCTGTCAATGTCACCAACTCTCTGCCACTGCACCAATCATCAAAGATTCTCCAGACTTGAACATATGCCAACGACGTCGACCTTTTCCTGGCCTTCAGCAAAGTGGTAATTACTGTCGCGGAATAGCCCCTCGCCTTTAACCTAGCCCTTTCAATAGCCAGGCCGTAATCGAGAACCGATCCACATGCGGCATGAGCAGGGGCCCCTGAGATAACAGATCCGCGCAGACCAGCAGTTGCCACAGCCTTGCTACCAGGAGCCTTACCATATCCGCGTACCAAGGCCGGCGCGGCCAATCCGGAGCTATCAGAATCACCTGACCTCTGTGACCTTCTATCCGCTGTACTACCCTGCCTACCAGGACCCACGGCGGAAAAATGTAGAGGAGCTGATGTTCCGGCCAGGTCTGAATGAGAGCATCCAGACCTTCTGACATCCTTTCCCTTCTCCTGCTGTAAAAGCGACTGACCTGCGCCAACTGAAACGTTGCCATAAGATCCATTACCAGCATGCCCCACCGCCACACCAACATGTGGAACACGTCTGGATGAAGAACCCATTCCCTGGGATCCACTTTCACCCGGATGAGGAAGTCGGCCTTCACATTGTCCACGCCTGCGACATGCGCTGCCGAGAGAGCCATGAGGTTCTCCTCGGCCCAATCGCACAACGCCTCGGCTTCGGACTCCAGTGCAACGCTGCTGGTTCCCCCTTGCCGATTGACATACGCCACCGCGGTCGCATTGTCGGAGAACACCCGGACTGCTGTTCCTCTGAGATTGGCCTGAAAATTCTGCAGGGCCAAAGTCACCGCCCGCAACTCTAATCTGTTAATCGACCAAGACTGCTCCTGAGGACTCCATTGTCCTTGCGCAAACTTGCCCTGGAAATGCGCTCCCCAGCCCCCGAGACTGGCATCCGTGGTTAAGGGCAACCAGTTTGGAGCCTCCAATGGCTTGCCCCGCTGTAGTGACTCGGGAATCAACCACCAACGCAGAGCCACCTGCGTCTCCACCGGACACGGAAGTCTCCGAGACAGCGGGTGCCGTTGGTGCGACCAGCGTCTGAGTAACGCCCTCTGTAACGGCCTCATGTGTGCCCTCGCCCAGGGCACCATCTCTATTGTTGACGCCATTGTGCCCAGCAATTGCAGGTACTGCCACACTGTGGGAGCCGCACTGCCTAAGAACCGTCGAACAAGCTTCCGCAATCCCTGTGCTCGGAGCTGAGGCAGAAACACCTGCCCCCTTTTTGTGTCGAACCGAGCTCCTAAATACTCCAGGCTTTGCGAGGGAACCAACTGGCTGTTTGACATACTGACCACCCAACCTAGACTTTCTAGGAACTGGACCACCCGGATCATTGCCCGTTCACTCTCCAGCCTCAATTTCGCCCGGATCAACCAATCGTCTAAGTACAGGTGCACCAAAATCCCTTCCCTTCGCAAAGCAGCGGCCACCGCCACCATGATCTTGGTAAACGTTGTGATAAGGAAGCTTATCATAGTTCAGGAAGAAATAATACAAGAGGTGAATTGGCTCTGAATAAGCAACCTGTGCTGGCTGGTAAAAGTACTAAAACAGAGTGTTTACCTAAAAGACTACCAGACCCAGAATGCACTGGTTTACAGAAAGCCTCTAGGAGAGCTGAAGTAGGGAAATGTGTGCCTAATCAGAGAAGCAATGATGTAATCCCTAATCACACATCTCCTAGGGCAGGGCTTAATTCAGAACACCTGCAGTGTGCTAGGGTGGAGCGGCCATCTAGGCACTTTAAAGCTAGAAGAAATTCATCATACAAGGAGCAAACAGAGCAAGGACAGCAGCGGGAGCTGGAGAAGGAAAGACTGATCGTGAACAGAAGGAAGAACAGCAAGACGTCCAGAAGGTCTACGAAAGGAGTCCAAGGCAGTACGTATACTGGGAGAGATTCCTGGGGCAAGCATTCTTCATTGGACTGGAAGAAGCCAGAGGCTTGGAGATATACAGCCAGGAACCCTCGGACAGCACCTGTAAAGGAGAGGCTGCATTTACAGAAAGAAGGAGCTCTAATACCTATTTAAGGAGGTATGGGAAAGAGACCTAAAGTCCAGAGATTCTGACTGGAGAGCTGGGCACAGAGGTTTTGCTACCTACTGGCCAAAATACCCAGAGAGGAAACCTAATGACAACGTGATCTCAGGTATGAACTCTGATCTGTTCCCTAGCTTTGCACAAGGAAGACAGCAGGGAAACAGTTTCTATCCTGGTAGAGATCAGTTAGAGAAATCCTCTGAGCCAGTGTATGAAAGTGATCCTATGATATTTCAAGAGCAAGGGGAAATATCAAATGAGGAAGTTGAATGCATGGATTGTTCTCTTTCTAAGCTGCTGTTCTAAAGTAATCCCCAGATAAGGATCAAACACCAAAAGGAACTGTACTGATTTTTAACTTCCCAGAAAAGTTTCTTTGAGAGAAAGCTTTGGGGAAAGTTGGTGCCACGTGGAGAGTGGACCAGCAATGGTTTGCAGCTGGTTAAGCACCTGTGATTAGAGCAAGGCACAAGCGCACGTGGGACTTTGAAAAAAAGCTTCTTCTCTGTGTGAATGGAAGAAAGTTGTTTTTTTTTTGATAAAGAGAATTTTCCTTTTGGGTTTATTTTTCATTCCAGCACTGCTAAGAAAGTTTATTAGCAGGGGATAGGAGAAAGACCTTTTCTGTTCCATCAAGGTCTTTACTAAGTTGTTGCATAAGTAATTCAGGTGCCTTATTTGTTTTGTTTCTGGAATAAAACTCCTGGAGAAATTATCCTGTTGATGTTACCAAACATATCTGTGCGAGGGAATAACACCCCATAAATAAAATCTGTTTTCTGCTTCACACTCGAGCAACTACAATTCTTTATTCTTGTTAAACGGCTAGTTTTTGTGTGAAGGAACTACAAGACCCACAATCCTTTGCAGGTCAAGTAAATTCATGTCCTTGCCAAGATTGTGGAACTTTCACAACAAGCACCCCCGTTTACAACGTGCGCGGAGCCGTATCCAGGCCAAACGGCAGAGCCCGAAACTGAAACTGCCCGAAGGGAACTGCAAACCGGAGGTACCTTTGATGATCTGGCCGTATGGGAATGTCAAGATAGGCTTCTGACAGATCCAGTGAGGTGAGAAACTCCCCTGCTCGAACTGCTACTATGACCGAACTCAGGGTCTCCATGTGAAAATGCGAAACCCAAAGACAACGATTCACACCTTTGAGATCCAAAATCGGCCGGACCCCGCCGTCCTTCTTTGGAACCACGAAATAAATGGAGAATCAACCGCAGCCGTACTGGTCTGCAGGAACCGGCACTATTGCCCCGAGATCCAGGAGCCTTCGTACGGTCCCCCTCACCGCCTCGCACTTGCTCGGCGACTTGCAGGGGGACCTGACGAAGGCATCCCGCACTGGACACCGTAACTCCAGGGCGTATCCTTCTCGAATGACCTCCAGCACCCACTGATCTGACGTAACACGGACCCAGGCGTCGTAAAACATCTGCAACTGCCCCTCCACGGGGACCAGGAGCGCCCAGGTCCCCCTAACTTCATTGTGACTTTCTAAGACTGGAGGCAGTGGGGGGAGGTGGAGGCTCCAAAACCTCTTCCGGTTCCTCGAAAACCACGAAACCCCTGACTTCTGCTGGGGAATCTGCCTCTCTGGCTGGAATTAAACCTTTGAAAGTGAAACCGACGAAAATCCCGCTGCTGCCCTTTACCCGCAGCGCCGTCCGTCCTGGTTTCGGCTTGTCCTCTGGTAATCTGCTTCCTTTAGATTCACCGAGATCCTTGACCAATTTCTCCAGGTCCTCCCCAAACAGGAGTTTCCCTTTAAAGGGAAGTTTACTCAGCCTTAACTTAGAGGAGTTATCTGCCGCCCAATTACGAAGCCACAAATAACGCCTTGCCGCCACCGCGGACGCCATGCTTTTCGACAGCGCTCGCATCAGATCATAATGAACATCCGACAGGTAGGCCGCCATGGACTCCATCCTGGATGCTTCTCCGGTCTTATCGCTCTCCTGGCCGCCTTGGACTCTCTGCGACCACCACAGGCAGACCCTGGCCACCCATGCTCCGCAGATGGCCGCCTGAAGCGACACGGCAGCCACGTCAAAAATCTGTCTTAGGAGCACATCCAGTTTTCTATCCGGGCATCCTTGAGAGCTGCACTGCCCTCCACGGGAATAGTGGTCTTCTTGGTTACTGCGGCCACCGCAGCATCCACCTTGGGAGACTTAAATACCTCCCTATCCTGCTCCACGAGAGGGTAAAGACGACTCATCACCCTAGAACCTTTAAGAGGCGCCTCTGGCGTATTCCACTCCTCCTGAATTAGCTCCTGAAAAACCCTATGTACCGGAAACGCCCTTTGGTTTCTTCTAAAGACTTGCAATAACGGATCTTCCAAGGTCTCATCCCCCCCCGACCCCGGAACCGGCATGTTTAGGGCCTTTAGCGTTTCCCCAATGAGCGCAGGCAGCTCCTCTCTGTGGAAGACCCGCACTACTCTCGCTTGGTACTCTGTATCAGCAAGCTCACCTTCCTCTAAATCCTCTTCCATGTCGAGACTGCGACCTTCCTCATCCGACAGCTGTCCCTCAGAACCAACAGCGGGGTCCTGAGGACCTTCAACCAGCCGTAACCTTTTAGTCTCGCCCTGTAACTCGTCCGCCAGCGGAGAGTCCGTGGTCCGCTTCCTCTCGCGTATCTGGGCATTCTCCGTAGCCTGACCCTGCGAGAAGTTACCGACCGCCTGCTGCAGAATCGCAACAAAGTCTTTAGAAAAGATAGATTCTAGCCCCTTGGGCCAGGACGCCAGGGAGGGCGTGACATCCGGAGTGGACGACGGGCCCGCCACCGGTTCTCCAAGGGGTGTGCTGGCCGCAGGGGTCCCTGAAAGCCCCCCTGCCGCTTCCAGGCGCTCCTCCTTGCTCTCCTCAATACTATCCATGGCGGAGGCTTCTTTTAAACAACTTTTGCATACCCCCGACTCTGATGCTGTGCTCCTTCTAGGCCAACAGACAAAACATCGGGGTTTAGAGGGCATCACAGCACTGAACAGGCCTGAATAAACTGAAAACGAAAGACCGGGGGGGGAACACCACCGGCGAACTAAATTACCCGCAGAACTTTCCCCCTAAAAATAGAAAGTCTCGACGCGGCTCTAGCACCTAAAGCCCCCCAAAGCCAGTAATGAACGTTTAGCGTGCCAACGAGGCTCTCTGAGTTCCCTTCTGAACACAAGCCGTGATAGGCCCGACACCGCTCTGAGCCTTCCCGCGCCGCCACCATGTGGTCGGGCCTGCTGCTCGTTTCACGCTCAAACGCGCTGACGAAAAAGGAGAAAGGAGCCCTCTTACCTTTCGCCGGGCTCCTGCGCCCCGACACAGTTCCGCTGGAATTTGCTGCCCCGCCACCGAACGCTGAGCTCACCTGGAACTGCCCCGGGGGGAGGGGAGGAAAACCCCGCACGTCTGCAATCCATTGACTACGCTCTCAGCTAAGGCGTGCTAACAGGCAGGACTTCTGTGCAACGCCTGCTGTGCCCCACTGCAGCTGCTCCGCGGCAAAACCGGCCTCTCTGCTGCCCTTGCTGGAGACTACCGCTGCTCCTTGAAGGGAGCCCTTTGCACCAGGGAACGTTCAGGCGGGGGAGGGGGGGGAGAGCCTTTTCCGCGGCTTAAAGGTACAGCTCCTGACAGCTAAATAGCTGCCTCTTTTTTTTTTTTTTTTAATATAAGCCAATTTCTACAAACTACACCTAAAGCTGTCTCAATCGTTCCTCCAGTGAGCCCGGACCTCCAGGCTCACCGTCCCTTCAGCTGCTTGGAGACTGAGGTAACTGGCAAGTGGAGGCGGCTCCCAGGGGAATATACTGGTGAGTGACATCATAAAAGGAGGAGGTTCCTCAGTCTACAAGCTGCTGAATAAGGTAGACAACCCAGAGGTCTGGGACTAGACTGGAGATACGATCAGGAAGGCTTGTTACATGCTTTAGCCGAATCCCTTGTATTCTGAGGCCTTGTTCTCCTCTGTGAATTAAATGGTATATGATATTAAGTCGAACCTGTGAATCAGTGGAGTGATTTTTCAACTGTTGAACCTGACTTTGCTCTGCAGAAGGCATGGGTAAAATATAGCCTGCAAATACAGGGGGCACTGCAGGGTTTCTGCAATCACCACAAACTTGAGCAAGGAACTGCAAGGAGACTCTACAACGGCATCTTCCAGAGGCACATACCCCTGACCTAGGACTTGCAGAACCCATTGGTCTGATGTGATCTGGGTCCATGCCTAGAGAAACTGACAAAGCCATCCTCCTACTAGCTGTACCTGGGAAGAAAACCCACCGTATCTCATTGCAAGGCCTTTCTGACTCCAGTGGCTGTCATCAAGGAGTTTTGAGACCACTGGGAGCTCCAAAAGGCTGACTCTTCTTGGGCCTAGATCCATAGAGGGAATAGGCTGAACCTAGCTTTGAGATGCCCTTGGGCACCTCACAAGCTCCACGAGAAGCTATACGAGAGCAAAGCTAGCACATTTGAGCCTGTCTTCTTGCAGCCTCTGAGAAAAGGACTCGCCCAGGTTCTTCACCAACTTTTCAAGCTCCTCTCCAAAAAGAAACTTTCCCCTGAAAGGGAGCTTGCTTAAACACAACTTGGAAGATGCATCTGCTGCCCAGTTGCAAAGCCAGAGCCACCACCTAGCCATGACCACTGCCACCATGGACTTAGAGGAAACTCTAAAAAGGTCTATAGAACGCTGGCCAGAAATACAGCTCTGTACTCCAGTCTAGCAGCCTCAGGACTATTCAGCAATTGTTGAATCCAGTGCAAGTGTGCTCTGGCTACTAAGCCTGCACAAAAGGGCTACTTGAGAACAGGTGGTCACAAATGTCAAGGCATTTTTTAGGAGGGTCTTTACCCTCTTGTCATGAACCTCCTTAAGCACAGCATCCTCTTCAAGCAGAGATAGTCGTGCACTTAGTAACTGCCATAACAAGGTCATCCATTCAAGGGAGCCCAAAGAGCTGGTCCAGCTTGCCTTGAGGCAGGGGATATAACCAAGCTACAGCCATTAGTTCCTTGAGACCCACTGGACTTTCCCACCGAAATACCAAGAGCTATTCCCATGGATTCTGGTAAAGGGAAAAACCTAGAAGAATGTCCCATACCCTCCAGGATGGGGTCCACCTGAGACAGTGGTGCAGACTTGGTCTCTTCAATTCTCAAAGCCACTGAAGAATCCAGAAACTACACAAGAGCATCCTACCCGTGAAAAAGGAAGATCACAGAGGAATAATCACCCTTCATAAGGGGAATTTTTCCTTGCTCCTCTGACTCTCCTTCAGATGCAGAAGAATCTTAACTGTCCCAGCCAACCCCCTATAGGAGATAAGGTGGGAATCTCAGAGGGGCAAAGGTGAACGGATGAGACAGTGGTGCTTAGGCCCCTGAATGATCATGGCAGAGCTACCCTAGGGCTGATATTCCCCAATAGGGATGGTCAGGGCCCCAAATCTCTGAGAAGGGTGCTCTCAAACAGCTAAAAAAACCCAAAAAAACAAAACCTGAGAACAGCTCGAGAGCTGCTCAAAGCCAGCAGATAGGGTCCCCTGTGGCCCCAAAGTGCCCACAGAAGCCCACTGGCCTGAGCCTGAGGCCTCCTTGGCCTTTCATAAGACAATGATGAGAGTCACCCGCACTGCAGAAAAAGCAGGTGTAGAGGAGACCCCAGAATCGTATTGGGTCCTGGCCCCTGTGGTGAGTCCAATGATGCCTAAAAATTTGGCCCCTTATGTCCCCATCACAATAGAGGCAAAAGGAGCCTGTAGCAGAGCAGATTCTATGTGTGCCACATGAGGCACAGCAGCGGGCATGTGGCATGCTTGCCTGGCTCCACGCAACTGCAAGGAAGAAATCTGTGAGGAAAAAGCCCCACTGAAAATAAAAGAGCAGTTGGGGAAAAAATATCACCAAAACACACAGTTAAGAACATAAGACATACTATACTGGGTCAGACCAAGGGTCCAGTCAAGCCCAGTAGAATGTTTTCAACAGTGGCCAACCCAGGTCACAAGTAGCTGTTAGGTTCCCAAAAGGTAGACAGATTCCATGCTGCTTATCCCAGGACCAAGCAGTTGATTTCCCCAGTCAATTTTAATAAGGGTTTATTGTTTTTTTCCACCATGACTTGTCCAAACTTCTTTTAAACCTAGCTACACTAACAACTTTTACTACATCCTCCAGCAACAAATTCCAGAATTAGATTACATGCACTGTTCCCTCTAAGCTGTGCGCGTGTGCGCGCGCACACACCTCGCCGAGCGAGCACACATACTTTACAACAGAGCGCACAAAAATTACAGCTCTGATTCTGATAGAAAACAACACAGACGTCTTAAAATTTAAAAGTTGTGATTGTAATTACTAGAAATTTTCCGCTTCATTTAGTAATCATCTATTTTCATTTAATTTGATTAAAATCAATGTGGTGTACATACTGTATTCTGACGTGTAGTCAAATTTTAAAGTATATAACTCCAAGTGTTGGTTATGTGGTGCACAAAAATGTAACCTTCCTTCAAAAGCTGCACAGCTGATATTTTATGCGCACACAGCCTACAGAAAATTAGGGGGAACATTGATTACATGTTGAGTGAAAAAATATTTTTGATTAGTCTTAAATGTGTTACATTATAGCTTTATTACGTGTCCCCTAGCCTTCCTACTTATTGAAGGAATAAACAACCGATCTACGTTTACCCCGGGCCAGCCCCTAGTGTGGCAGATCTCTGTGGGCAGCACGGCACACATGGCCTGCCGCTCCTGAACCCCCTCTGACAGGAAGTTGTGTTGGAGGGGAGTCGAAAGCAGCAGGCCATCTGTGCCAAAGCACATGGCCTGCCGCAGGCCGCTGCCACTGCCACCATCCCCCTAACCCTGCCAATGGAAACAGCGGCACCGGGGGGGGGGGGCAGCATGGCACGGCCTGGGCTTCTGCCTGGGGTGGCAGAAACCTTTGGGCAGCCCTATTTTTACCCATTCCACTACAGTACACTCATTCTTTTATAGACCTCTATCATATCTTCCCTCGGCCGTTTTCCGTGCTGAAGAATCCAAACCTTTTAAGCTTTTTCTTGTAGGGATATCCTTCCATCTCCTTTATCATTTTGGTCACTCTTCTCCATGCCTTTTCTAACTTCGCTATATCCCACATGCATCCTCCGTTCTCTTCATGACAACTGGCTGTGCATAACTCCACCTTCTAAAACAAAATATGAAATCACCCATCATTCTGCTGTTTTTCTTTGCTGCTCCCTTCTTCTGTAATAGTCTCACTTCTTATCCTAGTCTTGTTACTACATTCAAAAGTTTTAAAACTGATCTAAAACCTAGCTTTTAATCGCTTTTTCGAGATATGTCCTAAATGGGGCTTGGTCAGTTGGCAGTGCAATGTCATTATGTTTGATGTTTGCATCTCTATCTTTTGGAGCTTCTTTACTGTAATTATTTGAATTCTTTTCCTGCTGTCTTAATTTTTAGCAAATTTTTATGCCTATGTAAAATAGGCTCTGATGCTATGGAGGAGTGGTCTTTTAAACGTTTTTTTTTTTTTTTAAACATGCCGTTAAGTCAATCTTGACTCCTGGAGACCAGCAGTCCCTGGGCTTTCTTGGCAAGATACAACTGGAAGTAGTTTGCCAGGCCTTTTCTTCTGAGGCAATGTAGAGTAAAGTGACTTGCCCAAGGCCACAAGGAGTGCCAGTGGGATCTTTTGGTACTAGTGCTCTAGCCACACTAGGTTACTCCTCCTCTCCTAATAAACTATCCTTTTTAAGATATGGTAACCAGAACTACGCGAAATACTTGAGAAGCAGTCGCACTATGGAGCAATACAGAGACAGCATAATATCCTTGGCTTTAGTCTCCATTCCTTTCCTTATGGTTCCTATTTGCTTTCTTGGCCACCGCTGCACACTAGGCAGACGATTTCAATGTATTATCTTGATGATGCCCAGATCCTTTTCCTAGATTGTGATTCCTAATGTGGAATCTTGCATCAGTATAACAGTAGTTTGGGTTGTTCTTCCCTAAGTGCACAACTTTGCACTTGTCCACATTAAATTTCATCTGCTATTTGGATGCCCAGTCTCCCAGTTTCTCAAGAATTTCACAGTGATGAAAAGCGAATCCCAGTTAGGAGTCTGAGCCTGAAAGGCCAATCCAGAAAAATCTGGGTATCTCCAAACATTGATCCAGGAGGTCCCCCCATGGCCAGAGGTGGTCTGATTTTTTTTAATACACTTTATAAAGCGGACAAGAAAGCCAAATAAAGTCCAATGTTGATCAATGAATAAGCCTTAAAAGTACAAAAATTAAAGAAAAACATGCATGCAGATAAGAGACAGCAAGAGGGAATGGAGGCCTGTACCCAACTTACTGGCACTTCCCCCCCCCCCCCAAGGGGCTCCATGACATCTTCCTGCTCCTCTGTGGCCGTCTGAGCACTAGTAACTCATGGGAAACAGTGCTGAATAAAGGACAGTTATCAGCATGAAGTGTCAATCAAGGTGGTACCTATGCTCCAAACACCTTTGGACTTTTCAGGATTTAATCTCAATGACCACTGCATCGTAGCATGGGCCAGGAAAGTCAGGCCAGTCTGCCCTGCTGCACCAGTCCACACATCCTGCCACCTGCTGAAGGCAGACAATTACTGTCTTCTCTCAGTGCTGATGAAATCACTGAAAGATGCTCAAGTCTGCTTCCACCTGCTGGCAAGGGAGCATAACCCAGTCATCTGGACTGGAACAGCAGGATAAGGTAGTAGTGTTTCCTTGACTGGATCACAGGGCAGCTTGCTCTAGAGTGGAGAAGAGACTTGAGACTTATAGGCGGAACAGGTGTACCTTTGCCTACATTGTATTTACCTTATCCTGTCCAAAAGAACCTGTCTCAGCAGCTATATGGAAGACAATCTCTGACCTTAGTATGGCCCTGGATCCCCAGATTAACCAAACAAATACAAATGGGAAAGGGAGTTCAGTGTTGCCTACAAAGTCCAACTTGGCTGTGTGCTCCACTAAGGGAGGATTAATCCTGTAAAGTTGCCGCAACAGGAACTGTAACACACCACTGATATACCAACATACTACCATTTGTAGAGAAAGAAAGAGAACTTACTGAAGTGGCCAGGAAAAATATACCTGCTCATTTTCTTTCCTTGAAGCCAGTCCAGAGGTACAGGTTATGCTCCCTTAACTAGCAGATGAAGACAAACTTGAGCAACTTTCAGTGATATCATCACTTGGCATATCCTCTGGTGTAGCACTTTCCAAGCAGCAAGCACTCAGAAAACCTCAGAAATGCATAATGTTATTAACCAACAAAGCAATTATTTTACCAGGAGCCGCCACTGCAGTAAGCCCTTTTCTTAAGATAGGAAGAGAGGGGTCGACATCCACTGGGATCAAGTAATCTACTTATCACAGCCTATGAGGCCAGTCCAGAGCCACTAAGATCAACAGGCCAGGATGAGCCCACAACCTGTGCAAAAGAAGCCTCACTGAAGAGTCAACGAGGGAGAACACACAGCATCCTTGAGGCCACTCCTGAAGTACAGCATTCAAGGCAGTTATCTATGGGTCCTTCCCATGGCTGAAACAGCTCCTCACACTGGCACTCTCCCAAACAGCCATTAAGTGGAATACTGGAAGGCCCACTCTTTGCCCTAGAAGGTCACACGCCCATATTTATGGAGTTATAAATCAGGAAGTTTGGCCTGCATGCTGTCGATGCAGAACACATCACAAGCAGACAGGGCAATTAGATGCTCCTCCACCCACAACTACAGCTCCACAACCTTGAAATTTACTCTGCACTGCGAGCTCCACTTCATTTGTACACATATGCCACCTCTATGCCATTCTCTACAACGCACAGATTACTTTACCCATTAGAAGAGGCCTAACCTCTCAGGGGCTAGGCAGATCATTCTTGCCTCCAGTAGGTCTCCTGAGAGAAACAGGTTCCCGGGTCCAACTGATCCCAACATTGCACACGTGAGCCATTCAGTCTGTCATCCAGGGTTATAATCACTGAATCCAGTGCTTCAAATGGCATCCCACTATAAGATAGACCACAACCACTACTTCAGCTGGACGAGGAGGATCTGGTTGAACAAATGGGAACAAGAAAACCAGAAGGTTAGCAGGTGTCTTTGCTTTGGGAGCATAAGTACCCTGGTCCAAAGAGCAGGCTCCACAATCAATGCCATGGACTCAAAGACCTGGAGATAGTCCCTGGACTGTGGAGTTACTGAGCATCAAATGCTCCAAGTTAGTTCTGAGGCTTGAAGAGCCTCTCCTCTGATGGCAGAGCCCCCCTACTCGAGGTTCTACAAGAACAGGGTAGTGCTCCGCACACACCCCAAGTTTCTGCTGAAGGTGGTGTCCCCATTCCACCTAAATTAGGAGGTGATGCTCCCCACCTTCTTTCCAAGCAGGACGGAGATTGTTCTCCATACTTTGGATTGTAAAAAGGCCCTATGCTTCTATCTGCAACAGACTCAGGGCCACTGCAAAGCTCCTCAGCTTTTTTGTATCCTATGACCCAAGTCATCTGGGGCTCCCTGTGACTAAGCAAACTGGTAAACAGAACTCACTCAGATGAAAGGCAGGTGATTAGTGGCGTGCCCCAGGAATTGGTCCTGGGACCATTACTGTTCAACGTATTTGTGAGTGATATTGCCGAAGGACTGAATGGAAAAGTCTGTCTTTTTACAGATGACATGAAAATTTGCAACAGAATGGATTCCTATGATGGAATGGATAACATGAGGAAAAATCTGCAAAAGCTGGAAGAATGGTCTAATGCTTGGCAGTTAAGATTTAATGTGAAGAAGTGCAGTGTCATACACTTGGGATGCAGAAATCCAAGAGAATTGTATGAGATAGGGGGCAACAGGTTGGTGTGCATGGACCAGGAGGAGCACCTACTCTTGCCACCTTGCTGGGCAGACTAGATGGACCATGCTGATCTTTATCTGCCATCATATACTATGTAACTATCAAATGAAGATGCAACTACGGCATGAAAGACGTTGCCGTCGATAATTCATTTAGGTACTTCTACACTCTCAAAACACCTTGTAGCCATGAAAAGCAATCAAAACATTTTGGGGGGAAAAAACAGCATATGAATTCTTTCACAGAAGAATGTCATTTATCCAAACAGTGTTAACTGCCTGTATTAATCTGCTCAGTTTTATAAACTAATGGAACAGATTACACTGTTCTGAAGGAACACAACAGTGTTAGATGTTATCACCTTTCTAAAGGCCTATTTAAACCTATTAAATTTCTTCAAAAATATCTATCCCAAAAGTATAACTAGCCATTCATCTGCAATATACAGAATATTTGTGTTTATATTCAATATATAGGAATTACACTTACCTGGCAATTGTGGTTCCTTGAGTGACTCCAGTTTAGTCTTCAACCTCTGGGTAGTGAACCTCCTCCTGCAGCTTGGAGACTGGGCATGTCAAACTCATGACATCACTGGATAGAGCCTGCTGGTCTCTCCCATCAGTCCCCAGTGAACTATTGACAAGGTAGACTCAAAGGAGCAAAAAATCAGTAACTTTTTTTTTTTTTAACTTAACATTATATTCAAGGGCACGCAGAACATATAACCTATCTACCTACTACTCCCCTTCCAGAAGGGACTGCTTCCTGCATGCTCTCCTTTTCGTCGAATGCCTAGCCCTAAACAACCCAGAGCAATATAGCAATATATATAACAATATATAACAAAATCATAATATAATAATGTGACAATATAGCGCAAAACAAATGGAAGCATCAAAACGACTGAACACCAGTGAAGGCCTATATCCACTTTTAACCTTGCACTTCCCCCAACAGAAAAACCACTGCTAAGACCCCATCCCTGGGCGGGAATGAGGACAAAACTGGAGTCACTCAAGGAACCACAATTACCAGGTAAGTGTAATTCCTATTTCCTTATCATTCCTCCAGTTTAGTCCTCAACCTCTGGGATGTATCAGAGCAGTAATCATTGGGAGGGACCTTTCCAGCCGGATCTCAACACCGCTGCCCTGAAAACGGCATCCTTAGCCGCCAGAACATCTAGGCGGTAGTGTTTACTGAAAGTATGGAGAGACAGCCAAGAGGCCTCCCTACAGATGTCTACTGGTGGAACCAAACTGTGCTCTGTCCAAGAAGACGCTTACACTCTGGTAGAGTGAGCTTGTAAGTTCCCTGGGACTGTAAGGTCCCGTAGAAGATAAGCCAATGCACTCGCCGCTCCAATCCATCCAGAAATGGACGCCTTCGCCGCCGCTTCCCTTTGCGGGGCCCTGCGAACACCCCGAAGAGAGACGATCTGCCTTGCGAAAGTTTCTGAAACCTTTAAACACTGCCTCAGCGCTCTCTTGACGTCCAAACCGCGCAAGCTATGGTTCAATACACTCCCCTCCGCCGCACCTAGCACTGAAAGAGAGACCATTTTAGTTAGGTGAACATAGAAACCACCTTCGGCAACAATGACGGAACCAGCCGCCAGGCCACCTTCTGTCTGGAGACAGATAAAAAACGATTCCTGACAGGTCAACGCCTGCAAATCCGAAAATCACCTCGCCAAACAGATGACCATCAAACATACCATCTTCAAGGCAAAACCCTTAACCTATGCCTGTTGCAAGGGCCCCAATGGCGCGCTAGCTAACACTCCTAAAACCCAACTTGAGCTTCCCCGGTGGAATTAATATCCAAGAGAGGGCTACAGTCTGGTAACCGCCTGAGAAAGCGTACCACATCGACCTGTGCATGAGAGCCACTCCCTGTCCTTTGCCCCTATAGCAAGACAGAGCTGCTAACTGAACTCTCCAGGACCTGCCTTTACCAAACCCGAGGGAACTAATAATACTCTGTTTGTATATAATTTGTATATAGTTTCCCCTGTTATCTCCAAGTTACCAACCCTGTTATAATGTAAGCAAAGGATTGTCCCAATGCAAAATTTGTTAACTGTAAACCGCACTGGTACCAAAGAGCGCGGTATATAAGAACTGTAAATAAATAAATAAATAAATAAACTGACACTGTTGTCGCACAAGCATGCCTCTGCGAGCACCCGTCCTCAAAGATGCACCATATACGCACACATGCAAGGGACCTAGACTTTTTTTTTTTTTTTTTTTTTTGCAGCAAAGTGGCAAAGACTGCTGCCGAGCAACTCTTTTTCCTTAAGCTTGCCCTTTCAATGGCCACCCCGTAAGCAAAAACCAATGCACCTGAGGCATTTGAAGGGAACTCCATAGCAACAGAATCTCCAATGTCTGAAACCTCCATGGATTCCCGTCGAGCAACCGTATGAGGCAGGCATACCACGGGCGCCTCGGCCAGCCCGAGGCGCTTCGATACGCAGAACCACTCGACCTATGAGTGCCCCCGGTGGAAAGACATAGAGAAGACTGGACGACGGCCACCATTGAAATAGTGCCCCGATGCCTTCCGACCTTTCACATCGTCTGCTGAAGAAGTGGCCCGTTTACGCAGAGTGAAACGGCACCATGAGGTCCATTACTGGCTGTCCCATATGCGACCGAACTGTGCAAACACCTCCGGATGCCACTCCCATTCTCCGGCATCTACTCGGACCCAGCTGTCACAATGTCCTTAGCCACAACATGCGCCACCGAAAACGCTGGCAGCCAAAGCTCTATCCATACACATAGACCCTCTGCCGCGGCCTCTATGGCCACACTTCCGGTTCTGCTCTGGCAACTGGTGTAGGCCACCGCCGCGGAGTTGTCTGACAGTACTCGCACCGCTCGACCTGTCACCATAGCTTTGAACGCCTACAACCCCCGGCGTATCGCTCATATTTCCAGTCGGTTGATTGACCACTGAGTCTCCTGTGTACTCCAAGAGCCTTGCGCGAAACGATCTCCGAACATAGCGGAGTTTAACAAAGTTTTTGGCCAAGCTCCGGGAGGAAAGGTCCATAACCTTTTATTAGAGAGAAACTGGAAAATTATAATTTTTTTTTATACCCACTTTCACCAATTCACCAGTTCTACTAGGCACACAACCCAACAGAGCGTCACATCTGTTGTACATGCAACGGAACCCTTAAAATATGAGCATACATGAATCCACCGCTTGCCCGATACAAGCATTGAGTAGCCTATTCGTCTTTTTGGAAACCGGCCAGGTCCTTAAGACCTGGATTGGCTACCCTAGGAAACAGGATACTGGACCTGAAAGAGCTTGGTCTGACCCAGTATGGCATGTCTCATATCCTTATGTACGGAACCTCCCCAAGGTCTCTGCCTTGGAAGTAACAGGCTATGCCTGGCCCTATGGCCCTGTGGCTAGCTCACACGGAGCAGTGCAGCCTAGTGGTTGAGGCAAGTTGCCAGAGGACCAAGGGTTTGAATTCCAATCGAGACCATCAACATTGGGCCATAAAAACTGGGGTTTCTGGTCCCACAGGTGGTCCTTCTGGCCTTCATTAAGCGACTTAACCCTCTGCCTCAGGTACCAAAACATAAATTGTGAGCCCTTATAGAAATACCATAATCGACTGTATTCCACCCTGACCTGTAGGCAATCAGTATACTCAAATAAATAACTGACTGGGAATATGTGACCATAGCAAACACTGGCAGCAGAGAGACATCAGAGCTGGTGCTGGTTCCTGGTCTTCCTTTCTCGCTTTCCCAGTCCTTCTGCCAGCATTGAGAAAAGGCTGAGAATAGATTGTCCAGTGGGCTGGGGAGCTTGCGTCCTGGACATCAGAGAGAAAGAGGGGATAGGATCTGGGAGCAAAGCCCAAAGAGAAAGGGAAACTGATGACTCACACTGTAGCTCCTCCGGACGGCTCACTCCACAGCAGATCCCACGACTGCATCTCCAACCCCATGTAACATCATGAGGACCTCACGCACTTTATTACAATCGACATCCCCCCATTACTGGAGAAATTACCTTAGCCTGATAATACAGTCTGAGCAAAGAAATGCAGACTCACTCTGCAAAGAGTACACCAAAAAATCATGCCCAATGCAATTGTGAGCACATACAAAATGCACATGGAGTGGAGGAGTGGCCTAGTGGTTGGGGCAAGGTACTTCAGGCCGGAAGGTCGGGGGTTCAAATCCCACTAGAGGACAGCAACCTTGGGCCGGAAGGACTGGGGTTTCTAGTCTACATCTACATATACGGGTGACCCAGCACCTGTCACCCAAACACAGTGCAGTGAGCACGCCTGAGCACAGGCTGAATGCATGGAGCATGCACAGAGTATTGACTTCCTCTATGAAACCTTCCAGTGCCCTGGGGCGCTAAGCCCCAGACTGTGCTACCTAGACGTCCTTCTCTTCACCCTCAGCACGGGCCCTTTAACAAGATGGCACCGACGGGTCAGTGCCCCTGCTAAGTGCTTAAAGCCCTGCTCTGACAGCACAGGCTCTAGAAATAAATGAGCATTTCCTGAGAAGGGCATGCTAAGTGGAGCTATGAAACACACAGGCACCCCCCCCTCCCCTCCCCCCCCCCCCGGCCTTCCTGCAGTCAGAGAAATAGCAGTGGGATACACCGACAACCTTGTAAGTGGAGGTCTTAGAGGTTGCTGCCTGTGTGAACCTGATGAGGAATACGATTTTGTATTTTACAAGCCCCCCCAGGGATGGGGGCTGAATACTATATGTGATTCATGCGCAGTGCTGCCATCCAGTGGCCTTTAGGACACCAGAGCCCGATAAACTATACAGAAGTTAAGAGCTTTAAATCTTAGTCATATAATCTTGATTTGCAGAACATTACAGTTGCTTGTTTAGTCACTAACCCGAGTGCCCATGAGGTGGCCGTGTGGTTATTTCTTCCCTGACTTGCAGAAATCAATCTGAAGATGGCTGCATACACACGGTCACAGAAAGGCACTATTGAGTGTACCAGCTGGCCTCTGGTGGCCATAGACCGTAGCACAGGCACTTCTTGGTTGACAGTTTAACTGTTATTATGATTCCTTATCGTCACTCCAGCCCAGTCCCTTTACTTCTGGGTTACGCAACCCTTCCAGCAGCTTGGAGGCTGAGCCCAACCTTTTTGGGGATGATGCGGTATAAATACCACTGGTACCACCCACCGAGCCCAGTATTCTCAGCCTCCAAGCAGCTGGAGGTTTCCGTAAGCCTAGGGCTTACTGGAGTCCTTTATTGTTTTAGTTAATTAATTTAATTTTATTTTATTTTATCTAAGGAAGTGAATTTGTTTGCTGGCTTGTCTATAATCTAGGTGCTGTGCCTTTTATTTTCTCTTACCTCCTCCTCCATCCTCCCCCCCCCCCCCCTTTCGGGCCGAGAATTGGAGGTGGTTTTCCAGCAGCAGCGAGGAGGACCGGAGAGATCTCCTCTCGCTGCTTGTCCTGCCGGCTCCTTGGCACTCTCCCCCGGAGACCTGCCCTGCCTCGCGCCGAAGCCCTCCGGGTGGCTGAGCGCTTGAGGCAGCACCGTGACTCTCTTCCTGCCTCCGGCCCCGTCCCAGAGCAGAGGGGCACAGTGGTGAGCTCCGGAGCCCCAAAGCCAGCGCAGACTCAAGTGGCAGCGTTCAAACAGGAGCGGGGTGCAGATCCCGGCGCCGACTCAATCGGCGGCGTTTTAATTTCGGAGTGCAGAGCAATTTCGCGGTCCTCCGTTTAGGACTCCACGTGGTTGCGGCCTACCACGTGTTGAGCCAACGGAGAGGGATCTCTGAGTCGGGCCTGAGCAGCTCTGAGGAAGGAGCACCTTAAACAGCAAGTACTGAAAGCTACATAGCTGTTTTTCTGTTTTGGTTCTAGTTTATTTAATTTCTTTAATTTTTAGCTTAAGTTAATTTAATTTGTAGATTCTTGCATGATCATTACTGTGGGGGTCTCTTAACAGAGGAGAGGAGAGGGCACATTGAAAGCTGGTTTGCCCCCCCTCCCCCGGATCTGAATTCAACAGTACTTGTAGCCCATTTTTATTAAGCCTGTTCAGTTAAGCAGGATTTCAGTTCTCCTTCTCAAAAGGTCATGACTGGCAAGTCACGGTGCCCATCCTGAGGCACTTCCTCGGAAGCGGGGATCTGCAGTTGTGCTGCTGTGGCTACTTCCGTGGAACAAGAAATTAACTTGTCCATGGCTCAAGCTCCTCAGGGGCCAGGTGACCCTCTGGAGGGGGAGGGAGGGTCTCAGTTCCCTCCTCCTACGTCCTCTCATTTAACCGCCCCGCCTCTGCCCCTTCCCCCCTCTCCTGACGGGGAGGGGGGGGGGCCGGGGATTTCTTCTCTCCTGATTTCGTCCTTTTGCTACACAAGGCCTATTGCATGCGCAAGCAGGGGAGGGGGGCAGAGGAGTCCGGCACGACAGCGGAAGGCAGGCCGGCCAGGCCACTGAGGACAAGCACTCAGGACTCCGGGATACCGCTCAAGCGCTCTAGGCTGATGAGTGAGGAGCCTCTTTCGGCTCTGTCCCAGGGCACCCCGGAGGAAGAGGGCTCTGACAAAGATTTAGATGAGGAAGAGGAGGAGCTCGAAGAGGGGGAGATCCCTGAGGAGGATCAATCTCGTATAATTAGAGTCTTTCGTCGGGAGGAGCTCCCAGCTTTAATCAATGAGTCCCTGAAAGTGCTCAATGTAGCCTCAGACGCTCCTGCAGATGAGGCGGCATTGGAGGATCCTCTAATCCAAGCCATTAGGAGGTCCCAGAAGGATTTTCCTGTCCACAGGGTGGTACGTCAGATGATCCAGGAAGAATGGGATCAACCTGAGTCAAGTTTAAGGGGGGTCCGGTCTATGGCTCGCCTATATCCTCTGCCAGAGTCAGACAAAGAGCTGCTGAAGTCTCCCAGGGTGGATGCGGCGGTATCAGCAGTGACTAAAAAGACAACTATCCCAGTCAAGGGAAGCACGGCCCTGAGGGATTCTCAAGATAGAAAGTTGGACACGCTTTTGAAGCAAGCCTTTGATGTGAGCGCTCTTGCCTTACAGGCCTCCGTGTCAGGTGCTTGGGTAGCTTGGGCCTGTTTGAGGTGGTCCCAACAACTTCAGTCAGTGGAAGGCTCCGCTGAGGACGCACAAGCCTATTCAGCTAGGTTGGAGTCCGGAGCGGCCTATTTGGCGGATAGTCAGTATGACCTCATCAGGAGCCTAGCTAAGAACATGGCCTCAGTGGTGGCAGCTAGGCGCTATTTGTGGCTACGAAATTGGGCAGCCGACGCCTCTTCTAAGGTACGCCTGAGTCGTCTTCCCTTTAAAGGGAAGCTGTTATTTGGTGAGGATTTGGATAAGATGGTAAAGGACCTCGGCGAATCTAAGGGAGGCAGGCTTCCGGAAGACAGACCGAAACAAGGGCGCTCCCCGGAGGTTCCATCCAGCCAGGTCGAACCCCTTTCCGAGGGGCCGTTTCCCTTCAAGGGGGCAAAGCTTTAGAGGGTTTCGAGGAGCAGGTAGAGATTTTGGGGCCTCTTCCTCCTCCTCGGGGCCTAGAAAACAACAATGAGATAACGGGGGTCCAGGAGGGCGGACTGCCAGTGGGGGGATGTTTAAGGCAGTTTCTTCCCGCCTGGTCCCGGGTCACGTCCGATCAATGGGTCCTGGAGGTGATCCGAGAGGGTTATTCTCTCGTATTTGCAAAGCAAATACTTCCAGCATTTGTTCAGTCTCCCTGCAGTTCTCCTTTAAAGAGGGCGGCGATAGAGGCAACTCTTTCTCGGCTCATAGCGCTCGGAGCTGTGGTTCCGGTGCCGCCAGACCAATGCGGTACAGGTCGGTACTCAATTTATTTTGGTCGGTACCAAAGAAGGAAGGCTCCTTTCGCCTGATCCTGGATCTCAAGCAAGTCAATCGTTGTCTCAGAGTGCCGCATTTCAGGATGGAAACCCTACGATCGGTCATTGCAGCCGTAAGGGGCGGGGAGTTCCTAACTTCATTGGATTTGACGGAAGCCTATTTGCATATTCCAGTCAGAGAGTCCCATCAACAGTTCCTGAGATTCGCGGTGCCAAGAGGTCATTTTCAGTTCCAGGCTCTGCCCTTCGGTCTAGCTACGGCTCCAAGGACTTTCACCAAGGTGATGGTGGTAGTAGCGGCGGCCCTACGAAAAGAGGGGATACTAGTCCATCCCTATCTAGACGATTGGCTGATCCGGGCAAAGTCAGAAGAGGAAAGTCGCTCGGCCACCGCCAGAGTGGTACGAGTTCCAGAGGACTTAGGGTGGGTCATCAATCGAATAAAGAGCAAGTTGATACCCTCACAGGAACTCGAGTATCTCGGAGCGAGGTTCGACACCAACAGAGGCAGGGTTTTCCTGTCCAAAA
Organism: Ichthyophis bannanicus; assembly: GCA_033557465.1. Lineage (NCBI taxonomy): Eukaryota > Metazoa > Chordata > Amphibia > Gymnophiona > Ichthyophiidae > Ichthyophis > Ichthyophis bannanicus. The sequence continues at coordinate 239,486,932 of CM066042.1, read as the reverse complement.
TGAGGTCAAGAGACCTAAGGGTCTTGGTCACGCAGTTTCTGGGCAGGCGAAGTCCTACAGCGTGGCATTACCTTCAATTGCTGGGAACCATGGCGGCAGCGATAGAGGTGGTACCGTGGGCCAGGGCTCACATGCGACCTTTGCAGCGGGCTCTGTTGCGTCGTTGGTCCCCTCAGCATCATCCTTTGTCCATGCAGCTACCCTGCACTCCTCGAACCAAGAAGAACCTCCAGTGGTGGAGGTGCCCAAGGAATCTGGATTGCGGGATGCCGCTCGAGCCCCCACAGTGGTTACTGTTGACGACGGATGCCAGTCTTGCAGGCTGGGGAGCTCATTGCGAGGACCAGTTCGTCCAGGGTCGCTGGACGTCGGTGGAATCTCAATGGCCCATCAACAGACTGGAATTACGGGCCGTCGCCCTGGCGCTCAGGGCACTCGAGTCCTTAGTGCTAAGAAGAGCAATTCGCGTCCTCTCCGACAATGTCACCGCGGTGGCTTACATCAACCACCAGGGTGGCACAAGCAGTCCCGCCTTGGAGAAGGAAGCGGACGCCCTATTCCAATGGGCAGAGGTTCGGTTGGAGGCGCTTTCAGCTCAGCACGTGGCCGGCACGGACAACATCACGGCCAATTACCTAAGCAGGTGCAAGATAGACCACGGGGAGTGGGAGCTGGAGCAGGAGGTCTTCGACCAGATAGTAGCCCTTTGGGGTCCCCCGGTCATGGACCTCATGGCACGGTATTCTTCCGCCAAGGTAAGCAGATTTTTCAGTCGACGGAAGGAAAGAATGTCCGAAGGCTTGGATGCTCTAGCCCAGAAGTGGCCTTCGGAGGGTCTCCTCTATGTGTTCCCCCCTTGGGCTCTTATCGGAAAGGTCCTTCAGCGGGTAGAGTCTCACCAAGGTCTGATAATCCTCATAGCTCCGGATTGGCCTCGCCGCCCCTGGTATGCAGACCTGGTGAGGTTGATCGCCGACCGGCCTTGGCGGCTTCCCGGCAGAAGGGACTTGCTGAGGCAAGGCCCGGTTCGGATGCCCCACGTGTATCGATTCTCGCTTACGGCCTGGCTCTTGAAAGGGCACGGCTCCTGAAGCGGGGTTATTCGGGAGCGGTAATCACGACTCTGTTGAGTGCGAGAAAAGCACAGTTACTTACCTGTAACAGGTGATCTCTGGGAACAGCAGGAATTAGTCCTCACATATGGGTACGTCGGAACCGACGGAGCCTGCGCGGGAAAGCTCCCCAGCTTCCCAGAAAGGAAGCTTTTGGGGCCTCCCACAGCGCATGCGCGCTGCCTTCCCGCCTTCCTGACCAACTCTCTTCAGTTCGAGTTTAAAGCTGAGACAATAGAGAGAGGAAAGGAAAGAGAAAGAGAGAGAGATACAACTCCTAGGGGAGGTGGGTGGGTTGTGAGGACTAATTCCTGCTGTTCCCAGAGATCACCTGTTACAGGTAAGTAACTGTGCTATCTCCAGGAACAAGCAGGAATGAGTCCTCACATATGGGGACTCCCTAGCTAAGATGCCGGGGAGATCCCCCCCCAAGGGTTTCTCATCTTCCTATGGATCTCAGGCATCCATTCAGGGAAGGTGGGCAGGAGTTGTTTAAGAATGGAACAGGTGTCTGAGGACAGCCTGACCAAACAAGGCATCCCGGCGGGAGTCCTTGTCCAAGCAGTAATGGGCTGTGAAGGTATGAACCGAGGCCCAGGTGGCTGCTCGACAGATCTGATCAATGGATACAGAATGAAGATGAGCCATAGATGTGGCCATGGCTCTCACATTGTGAGCTGTGACATGGCCTTCCAGAGAAAGGTTCTTACTCTGATAAGCAAAAGAAATACACTGAGCAATCCAATTGGACAGTGTTCTTTTTGAGACTGGAAGTCCTAAATGAGAAGGATCAAAAGCAACAAAAAGTTGAGAAGACTTTCGATGTTGCTGTGTCCTGTGGAGGTAAAAGGCAAGAGCTCTTTTACAGTCTAGAGTATGAAGGTTCCTCTCTGCATTTGATGCATGAGGAGCTGGAAAAAAGACAGGTAAATATACCTCTTGATTAAGATGAAAAGGTGAGACCACTTTAGGCATAAAGTGGGGATTTGTCCTAAGGACTACCTTATCATGATGGAACCTTGTATAAGGTGGATTAGCCACTAAAGCCTGCAGTTCACTGATGCGGCGAGCAGAAGTGATTGCAATAAGGAAAATGACTTTCCAGGAAAGGAATTTTAAGGAGGTAGTGGCTAAGGGTTCAAAGGGTGGCTTCATAAGCTGACCAAGAACTACGTTTAAGTCCCATGCCACCGGAGGAGGCCGAATGGGAGGTTTAGTTAAAGTTAGACCTCTCATGAATCTTGCAATAAGAGGATGAGAGGAAACAGATTGTCCATTGATAGGCTGAAGAGATGCTGCAATAGCACTCAAATGGACCCTTACAGAATTGGTTTTAAGTCCTGCATTGGAAAGATGCAGGAGATATTCGAGTAAAGAATTCAAAGGTAGTGCTAGAGGGTTAAGACCTTTGTCTGCACACCAAATTGAAAATCTTTTCCCTTTAAAAGCATAAGCACGCCTGGTGGAAGGTTTCCTCGATGCATGGAGGACATCCTTCACCTGTTGAGAAAGATTCAAGTCTTGAAGGTCTAGGCCTTCAGTAACCAAGCTCTGAGGTGAAGGGACTTTGGGTTTGGGTGCCACAAAGTCCCCTCCTCTTGAGACAGAAGGTCTGGAGCAGCTCCCAGATCCAGGGAGGGTGTCTGGGAGAGATGCAGAAGTAGAGGGTACCACACTTGGCATGGCCAGCGTGGAGCTATGAGGATCATGGATCCTTGATCCCTCTGAAGTTTGAATAGAGTCTTGGGAATCAAGGGAATGGGTGGAAAGGCATATAGGAAGGCCTGACCCCAATGAAGGAGGAAGGCATCCTTGGCCTGAGCTCCCGGACACGGAATCCTGGAACAGAACCGGGGAAGTTTGGCATTGTACGGACTTGCAAAGAGGTCTATGTCCGGGGTCCCCCATTCCTGAAAGATTCTGAGTACCTAATCCATGTGCAGGGACCATTCGTGTGGAAGCAGAACTCGACTGAGTCTGTCTGCCCAAGAGTTTTGGATTCCTGGGAGGTACACTGCCAGGAGATGGATCCGATGCTCTCTGGCGAAGGCCCACAGTTTTAGAGCTTCGTTGCAAAGCGACAGAGAGCCAGTCCCTCCTTGTTTGTTTATGTAGAACATGGCTACTTGATTGTCGGTATGAACAAGGACTGTCATGTTGATGAGGAGAGTATGAAAGACCTTGAGAGCAAGGAAAATTGCTCACAGCTCCAAAAGGTTGATATGAAGGGTGGTCTCCTGTGGAGACCAAATGCCCTGAGTGGAGAGGTCTTGGAGATGAGCTCCCCAACCTGTTTGGGAGGCATCTGTAGTGAGAGTTGCTTGGGGTAACAAAGGTTGGAAGGGGGCCCCCAACAACAGATTTTGAGTGGATATCCACCATTGGAGAGACCAAAAAAAGACGTTTTGAGGTTGCTATTTGGTCTGAGAGGACTCCTGATGCTTGGGTCCACTGGGTGGACAAGGTCCATTGAGCTGCTCTCATATGTAGGCGAGCATAAGGCACCATATGAACTGTGGATGCCATGTGGCCTAGCAGTTGTAGCATTTCTCTGGCAGTCAAGTGGCTTCTGGACTGAATTTGAGAGGCCAAGTGCACTAGACGGTGGCAACGGGCCTGAGGAAGATAGGCCCTTGCAGTGGTAGTATCTAGGCAGGCCCCTATGAATTCTAGGGACTGAGTAGGGGTGAGTTGAGACTTTGGCAGATTGATGACAAGTCCCAGATACTGCAGTATGCGTCTGGTGTGGTCCAGGGAAGCCTGAGCCTCGGACTGAGATGGAGCTCGGATGAGCCAGTCGTCCAGGTATGGGAAGACAAAGATCCCCAGAGTGCGTAGAAATGCAGCTACGATTGCCATGCATTTGGTAAATACTCTTGGAGCAGAGGCTAGACCGAAGGGGAGTACTCTGTATTGGAAATGTTTTCCCTGAAACAGAAACTGTAGGAATTTTCTGTGGGATGGATGGATGAGTATATGTGTGTGCGCATCCTTGAGATCTAGAGAACAAAGCCAGTCCTGACTCTGTAGGTATGGAAGGAGAGTACCTAGAGAAAGCATTTTGAATTTCTCTTTGTATAGGAATTTGTTCAATTCTCTGAGATCCAGAATGGGTCTGTACCCCCCTGTTTTCTTGGGAATGAGAAAATAAGGGGAGTAGAAACCTGACCCTTGTTGAGGAAGAGGAACCTCTTCTATTGCGTTTTGGGCGAGAAGAGTGGTCACCTCCTGGCCCAACAGGTACAGGAGAGATGGGGGAGAATTGAATTGTCTCACCATGGTATGGGGAGGAAGGCTGGAGAAATGTAGTTTGTAGCCCTGTCTGATGATAGAGAGGGTCCACGGTTCTGATGTGATTTGTTCCCATCTGGGAGCAAAATGAGCTAACCTTCCTGGAATGGTGAGAGGTTCTGGCTGTTGCAGAGCCAGAAAGGTTAAGTTCTCTAGAATCAAGTCAAAAACCCTGAGGAGGTTGGGACTGCTGGATTGTAGCAGCCCCTGTAGACTTTGTTCTGGCCTGTTTAGTTTGCTGACGCTTAGGAGCAAAGCGAACTTGGGAAGATTGCTGGCCAGTATTTGTGGAAAATCTGGTCTTTTTATAGAAAGTTTTCTTAAAAGGTTTTTTCTTGGCAGGGGTAGAGGTAGACTTAGAAAGCCTATCTAAAGCAGCATTCTCTGCATCAATTTGAGTGGCTTTGATTTGCCACTCTTTGCCAAACAGATTTTCACCTGTACAGGGCAGATTGCCCAAGCCTTCTTGTACCCAGGGTTCCAAATCAGAGGCCTGGAGCCAAGCAAGTCTGCGAGCAGCTATGGCAATGCCAGAGGCTCTGCTTGCCCCCTCAAAAGAGTCAAAGGCTGCTCTGTTGGAGAACTTTGAAACATCTTGAGTGTGCTTTAGCAAAAGAAGGAATTCCTCTTGTTTATCCTCTGGGATAAAGGGGAGAAACTGACGTATCTTTAATGCAATCTCTTTCAAAAACATGCCCATATAGAGGCTGTATGAATTGATTCTGGCAATAAGCATACTTGCTTGGAAGATTTTTCTCCCAAAAGCATCCAGAGTCCTACATTCTCTTCCTGGAGGGGTAGAAGAGTGTCTTTTGGTACTCTATCTTTTTCATAGCAGACTTCACCACAATAGAGTGGTGAGGAAGCTGAGTTTTTTGAAAACCAGGAGGAGGAACCCGATACATGGTGTCCAAACGTCGAGAATGTGGAGATAGGGTGAGAGGAGCCTCCCACAAATCCATCATGTGTTCTTGAAGAATTTCATGTATGGGTAAGGTGGCTGCCTCTTTGGGAACCTTAGAGTATCCTAAAATATCTAATTTTTTTGCTCTAGGTTCCTTTTCAGAGGATACAGATATGGAGAGTCCTTTAGCTACTTCAATAATGAAGTCTTGAAAGGACAAATCCTCTGGAGGAGACATTCTCCTTTTTGGAGAAGAGGGCTCCTCAGGAAGAGTAAAAGAGACGTCAGCAGAATCATCTGATGTATCAGAATCTTCAGAGGATTCAAAGTATCGTCTATTTGCTTCCAGAGATCGATACGCGTACCGATCGGTACCGACATCGGGCGTACCGGGAATCGGAGCAGTATCGAAGAAAGCTCCGGAACCGGAGACCGGAACCGGCATGCTACTGGAAGTAGATGCTCTGGGTACCGGTATCGGAGTCGGAACCGATTGTCGCGGTACCGATGGCGGTGCAGCATTAATGAAAGTCAGTAAGGCCTGCTGCATGGATTGTACCGTAGTACCCATAGCCGCCACAACTGCCTGGAAGTCGGTACCGGTGTTAGCCGGTACCCCAGAGCAGTCTAACAGGAGATCGGTCGAGGCCGTGCCATCGATGTCTACCTGTAACCCCATAGGAGGAGCTTTGGAAGCTGGAGCTTCCCGCCGGGGTTGTTTGGCTGGGGCAGGGTCCTCAGGGTCAATTGCAAGGGCCTCTCGCTGCTTAGAGGGAGATTTGCCTTTTGAGGACTTGCCCGAAGAATGTTTGGTTACCTGAGATCCATCAGGAAAAGAAGACCTGGAGGATGTTGATGCTGGAGTATCGGTAGAAAACAGCATATGAAATTTAGCTGCTGTTCTGTAAGCCCCTTTTGGACATCAGAGAGCAGGATGGACAATCCGGAATGGAATGGTCAGGCCCCAAACATTTTAAGACACCATTCATGGGTGTCTGTAACTGAAATAGTACCGGTACACTTAGTGCATTTTTTAAAACCAGAAGCTAGTTTTTCCATGAGGGAGACCTGAGAAGGCCTAGAGGCCTCACAGAAAAAATACACCAAGTGTAGAAAAAGTAATTATATATATATTTTTTTTAAAATAAACGAAAAAAGGACCGGCGGTACCGGTCTGGAATCGGGGAAGGCAGACACGCGGTCAAAGAAACAAATTAAAATAACAATTTCTTCAGCGGTGACAGGAACACGACCTGCTGGCTCCGCGGAAAAAGAAGAACTGAAGAGAGTTGGTCAGGAAGGCGGGAAGGCAGCGCGCATGCGCTGTGGGAGGCCCCAAAAGCTTCCTTTCTGGGAAGCTGGGGAGCTTTCCCGCGCAGGCTCCGTCGGTTCCGACGTACCCATATGTGAGGACTCATTCCTGCTTGTTCCTGGAGATACGCTCGACCTGTCTATCCTATGTAAGAGTTTGGCGCATCTTCGAAGCATGGTGTGCGGAACACCAAAGGAAACCCCTTTCGGCCTCGGTTCCGGAGGTGCTGGAATTCTTGCAGGCGGGTTTTGACAAAGGCCTAGCGCACAGCTCCTTACGGGTCCAGCTGGCAGCCATCGCTTGCTATAGAGGTAAGGTCCGCGGGAAATCTTTGGGGGCACACGCGGACGTGTCCAGGCGTCTCCGTCCTCAACAGAGATCGGTCATCCCCCCTTGGGATCTCAACCTGGTGCTAAACGCCTTGACCAAGGAGCCTTTCGAGCCAGCAAAGAATGCTTCCTTAAAGGACTTGACACTGAAGACGGTTTTTCTGGTTGCGATCTGCTCAGCCAGACGGGTCTCCGAATTTCAAGCGCTGTCCTCCCAGCCCCCCTTTCTGTCATTTCTCAAGGACAAGGTGGTCTTACGGACGGTACCTTCCTTCTTGCCCAAGATCATCTCCCCCTTTCATGTGAACCAGACAGTTTCGCTACCGTCCTTTTCAGCCGATGGGCAAGAAGGGAGGGATAGGAGGCTCCGCCTTCTGGACGTCCAGAGAACCTTGAAGCGTTACCTCTCCCGCACGGCGCCTTTTAGGAAATCCGACCGTCTGTTCATTCAGTTCGGGGGCCCGCATAAGGGGGAGGCGGCGGCGGCCAAGGCTTCTATCTCCAGGTGGATCAGGGAAGCGATCGCTTCCGCCTATATCCTCAAGGGGAAGCAGGTTACAGGGGGACTGCGCGCTCACTCCACTCGGGCACAGGCTACTTCTTGGGCAGAATATAGTCTAGTTCCCCCGCTGGACATTTGTAAGGCAGCTACATGGTCCTCGCTGCATACCTTTACCAAGCACTACAGACTGGACGTGCAGAGTTCAGCTGACTCTCGGTTTGGGCACGCGGTTCTGCGGTCCGGGCTGACAGATCCCACCCAGGCTTGAACTGCTCTGGTACATCCCAGAAATAAAGGGACTGGACTGGAGTGACGATAAGGAAAAAGTAGTTAGGTCTTACCTGCTAATTAATGTTCCTGAAGGAACGACAGTCCAGTCCCTGATCCCACCCGGTTCTTCGATTGCCATAACGGCTAATTAGCCAGGTGCAGAGCAGCGGACCGAAGGCAGGGACAGATCTGCGTGGGGGGTTGCAGCTGAAGGTTGGCTCGGTCAGACTCAGGTAAACCGCCTCCTTCCTCTGCCCTCCCTCCTTTACCTTTCTACTTCTTTAAAAAAAAAAAAAAAAGAGAAAAGATTTGTTGTTAAAAAGTTGGGGTGGTTTTTTGGTGTGTTATGTTTATACAGGCTATTAGTGGAAGTTTCGTTAAGTCTGCTTTTTCATTCGATTACTGGGCTCGGTGGGTGGTACCAGTGGTATTTATATCGCACTATCCCCAAAAAGGTTGGGCTCAGCCTCCAAGCTGCTGGAAGGGTTGCGTAACCCAGAAGTAAAGGGACTGGACTGTCGTTCCTTCAGGAACATTAATTAGCAGGTAAGACCTAATTACTTTTTATATATATATATATATTTTTTTTTTTAATATCCTAAGTTTTCCTAAACCTGTCCCTGTGAAACCACAGGTGTTTGTGAATACAAAAAAGAGCTACTGTCTCAAGCACACTTCCAGCCTGTCCCTCCTTCCAACTACAGTACAAGTTAGGGCTCTGCTCTTGAACCTAAAAGCTGGCAATTTGCCTAATATCCCGGGACTTAACAGATGCTCCTCAGAGACATGATTTGGAGGGAGAGGACATGTGGCATCAGAGATTAATGCCAAAACTGCTATCCTATAAAACTAAGAATAAACTTAAAAATAAAGAGGACTGACAACAGCCCCCTTAAGGCTGAGGAACCCCCCGAGCCTCAAAAAACCTACAAACAAAAGAAACACTTGACCTAAAAATCTAGCTATTCTGCCTGTCGTCTTCCTCACACAGGCAGCTCGCTGCAAATACCTAGAGAGAAAATGGCCGTCCCTTTGCCAACAAATTTTGGCGCCAAGAACAGCAGCCGCTGCAAAAAGGAGGCCTCAGCAGACCGACAGAGTCCGAAGGCCTTATCTGCAGGGCCGAAAGCCACGCAGCCTGCTCCTACCACCTTGAATTCATCCGATTCTCAAGCCGCGCTGCCGCACCTGGCAACCGTGGCGAGGACCACTCAGCCGGTTCCACAGAGTAAAATTAAAATCCCGCAGCAATGGAGAGGCTCCGTCTCACACAGCTTCAGTGTGGCTGTACGGGTCCCGGAGCTCTCTCCCGTACCGTCCAGGGAGAGAGATCCCCACCAGCGAATGCCTGCAGCAAGTGAAAATAACTGACAAGGAGGGAAAGCGAGAGCTGCTACTAATTTAAAGAGCCAGGCTCAACTTTAAAATTACTGTAAATATAAGGAAATTTGCTCCTAACAACTAAAGGGAACTAAAACCCGATTGCCAATTAACCAAAGGTAACTGAATTAAAAGTAAAATTAAAGGTAAAAATCAAAAGTAAAATCAGAATAGAATTTGTCATACTAAATACTCCTTATCTGTTCCCCCAAGTGAGCCCAGAAGCTAGGCACACTACGTCCTCCTGCTGCATGGAGACTGGATACACTGGGGGCTGATGGGAGAGACCAGCAGGCTATATCCAGTGATGTCATGAGTTTGACATGCCCAGTCTCCAAGCTGCAGGAGGTGGTTCACTACCCAGAGGTTGAGGACTAAACTGGAGGAACGATAAGGAAACTCTTCTTTATACTAACTCCTCTCAAATTTACCTCTATGCATCTGAAATCTCTCCAGCAATCCAGGCCCATCTCTTAGCAGGCTTATCTGATGTTGTTACCAGGATGCCCTGGCTGCTGTCTGAAACTGAACGTGGCCAAGATGGGGCTCTTTATCTTTCCCCTGAAACCCACCGCCTCCCTTCCTCCTTTCTGTGGATAATACTATCATTCTCCCTGCTCGCAGCTCTGTGGTCATCTCCGACTCTCCTCTCTCTTTCTCTGCACACAGCTAACACACAGGGCTAAAGCCTGTCATTTCTTTCTCTATGCAATGCAATGCAACGTGTGCCTTCGCAAAATTCGTCCCTTCCTTTCTGAACACACTACCAAGATCCTTATCCACTCTCTCATCACCTTCCGTTTAGACTATTGCAACCTGTTCCTTGCTGGCCTTCTATAAAATCATCTCCCTCCCTTTTAGTCCATTCAAAACACAACTGCACAAATAATCTTCCACCATAGTTGCTACACCCACTTAAACCCTCTTAAGTCACTTTATTGGTTCCCTAACCGATCTGCATCCAGTTCAAACCTCTCCTACTAACCCACAAGTGCATTCATTCTTTGGCTCCTCCTTATTTCTCCTCTTATCTTTCCCTACACCCATCCTCAGGATCTACCCTCATCAGGCAAATCACTTTTATTAGTGCCCTTCTTTTCCACTGCCAACTCCAGACTTCATACATTCCACCTTGCAGCACCATAAACCTGGAATAATCTACCTGGGTTAGTACAGTACACCAGACTCCATGTCTGGTCCTGTTCAAATCAAGGCTAAAAGCCCACCTCTGAAACAGTTTTTGGATCCTAATCGAATTTCCCTCCTATTTACCACCTGTGTGAGTTATAGCATTCCCCCATAGTTTTGCCCTTGTCCCCTGTTTGTTGCATTTGTCTGTCCTGAATAGACTATAAGCTCTATAGAGCATGGATTGTGTGTGACGTATATTTTCAGTGCTGCATATGTCTTGCAATGTTATACAAACTATTAGTAATAGTATTACTTCTCTCCTTGTGATTTTGGGCAAGTCACTTAACCCTTTAGTAAAAAAAAAAAAAAAAAAAACTATATGCAGAGAAATTGCTTCAGAAGTAAAAGAAAGATAGGGATCCCTGCACGATAAGGCCTGCAGCTCAGAAATATGCCACACAAAACAGCTAGCCACCAGAAAAACACAGCCTTTCAAGTTTCACAGACACAGACCTAAGAAGCTTAACGTGTACCCTCACCAAAGGGGTTAAGAAGATGAAATTAGCCCTTACTGCTAATTTTCTTTCCTAGAGTCCCCCAGTCCAGTCCAGATGAGTGGGTTATGCTCATCTACCAGCAGGTGGAGATTGAGAACACAAACTCAAGCGTGCTATAAGTAGCCTGTGCCAATAGGCAATAGCCAGTATGAACTTCACAAAGCAAAGAAATGGAGCCCAACCTCAATTCTCCATCAGCCACGCTCTCTCCTAGCATCAACCCATGAGAGGAACCAGACATCAGATTCCTCCTGGCCCCCAAAGGGGACCATCAAGTAGAAAACCTCTTCCCATGAGGGAATTACACCTAATACTTCTTCTCCTTCCTGTTTGTGGGTTTAGTTTTTGTTTTTTTGCTTTTTGTTTGTGTTTTTTTTAAACTAAACTGGCAAAAACGTGAACAGAAACGTGAAGACTCAGAACATTGGGAACAACCGGGCCTAGACCCTGAAACCAAACATGCCTGCTCCAATCTAATTCTGCAAGAGCAAATGCGAGACAGTCATCCACTGAGAAAAATATCTTGGGTGAGTCCTGAATAGGCCTGTAGAGACTCCAGGAAAGAAAATTAGTAGGCAAGACCTAAATGGAGTAGAGTAGCAGCCTAATGGTTAGAGCACTGGTTTGGAAACCAAGAGACAAGGATTCGATTCCCACTAGCACTCCTTGGGGCCTTGGGCAAGTCATTTAACCCTCCATTGCTTCAGAAAAATCAAAATTATCATCTCTATTTAATGTACATTATCAAGTTTAAATTACAAGGTAAACCACTTTGACTGAAATGATAATGCGGTATAAAAATAACCTATTAAATAAATAAAATAAAATTTCACCTTCCAGTCCGTCCCTCTAGTCCAGACAAATGGACATAGAAAAGCAATGTTGCTAATAATAAATAATAAATACTAACAATGGGTGAGAACAGAGACACTAGCCCGCAACACTCTAGCTCCAAAAGCCATGTCCTGCCAGGCCTGCACATCCAGATGGTAATACTGCAAAACGTAATGAAGAGATGACCCCCTTACAAATATCCTGAGGGGGAACCAAACTAAACTCTGCCCAACATGACGCCTGAGCTTGCATACAGTGGGTCCGCAAACCCGAGGGCGCGTAACACCCCTTCAACAGGTTCGCAGACATGACGACCTCCCAAATACAACGGGAAATAGAAGCCTTAGAAGCAGTTTTGCCCTTCCAAGGACTGCCAAGACAAAGAGCCTCTCGAAGCACCGAAATGACAGAGTCACCTTTAGATACCACTTGAGAGCCCGACGGACGTCCAGATTGTGAAGAAGATGGCCTCCTCAGAATCTTGCGACTCAGCGAAGGACGGCAGAGAGGTTGCCTGATTAAGATGAAAATTGGACATGATCTTCGGTAGAAAGGAAGGTAAAACCACTTTCTCCTTAGAAATGACCAAATAAGACTCCTTGCAAGACAATGCCTGCAGTTCAAAAATTTGATGGGTTGAGCAAATTGCCACCAGAAACTCCGCCCCCTGCAGCAACAGAATCGCCTCTGCCACTACTATCAAGGTCCGAGTGCCATCCTGCTGATTATATATGCCACTGTCGTGGCTTTGTCCAACAGCACTCACACCGCCCTGCACCTCACCAGGGGAAGGAACACCTCTAAGGCCAGATGCATCATCCACATTTCCAAGTGGCTGATTGACCACCGGCTCTCCTCCGGATTCCACTGGCCCTGAGCCACCCGAGAAAATGTCTGCCCCAGCCTGTCAAGACTGGCATCCATGGTCACCACCACCCAAGTCCAGAGATTTGAGAGGCATCCCTGCTGTGAGCCTCTCCAAATCCAACAAGCTTCATAAACTCACTTGAGCCTCTGTCTGAAGAGGGAGGCAAAAGTTCATGGACTGCCACTGAGGGAACCACCACAACAGAAGGTCCAACTGCAGGGCCCTTATGTGTAACCTTGCCCAGGGCACAAACTCACTACCATCGAGCCCAGCACCTGAAGGTAGCCCCACACCTGCAAGCAAAGAATCTCTTTCAATTCCCACACCCAGGGCTGCAACTTTGTAATTCTGCCCTCCAGAAGGAAAAGAGAGCCCTGAGGGTGTCGAACCGGGCACCCAAATACTCCAAGGACTGAGATGGCTTTAGTCTGTTCTTGCCTAAGTTGGTTACTCAGCCTAAGTCTTGTAGATGCCGAATCACCAGAACAGTCACCTCGAGACTCTCCTGGAACTACATGGCCTGACTTAACCAATCATCCAGATATGGGTAGATTGTGCCAGGACCACACTGACATCCCATTCCTCCGGGGGCAACCAGATGGGGGGTTTTGAGCAGTAAGCCCCTCATGAATCGAGTGATGAGGGGCTGCACAGAAAGAGGCTTGCCCTCTATGGGATGGTGGTTCGTGGAGAGTGCATTCAGGTGCACTCACAGAGTTGGATTTGAGCCCAACTGAGAAAGGTGGAGCAGGTTCTGCAGTAACGCCTGTATCAGCTGGGAGAACAGGTTTATCTATTGTTCCATGCACCATAAGGAGAACCGGTGTCACTTGAAGGCATAGGCCCACCTCGTGGCGTCCTTGCGGGAGGCGAGGATGATCTCCTCCACCTCCTTGGGAAGGTTGAGAGGCACTAGGACGACCCATTCAGCAGCCATGCTGTGAGGGACAAGGAACCGAAGTTGGGGTAGAGGACTGAGCCCTCCTCCTGAGTGAGAAGCCCTGGTGAGCTCCCGAGAGGGACCGGGGATTCCGTCAAGAAACAAAGCAGGAGAGGAAACCAAGGCTGCCTAGGCCATCTTGGGGCCACCTGAATCAGGGAAGCCTCGTCTCGCTGAGCCTTGAAGAGGGTCCGCGCTATCAGAGGCGTGGGGGGGGGGCATACAACAGGCCCTCCAACCACAAGATGAGAAAGGCATCCAGTGCCACCTGGGCTGGATGCGGCTGGGGGCCGCAGAAACGTGGCAGCTGAGCACTGGTTAGACTGGCAAAGAGGTCGAGACTGCCCCATAACCTGAAGAGCAGCTGTGCCGCCTCGGGGTTCAGGTGCCACTCGTGTGGTTGGAGAACCCTGCTCAGTCTGTCTACCAGGGCATTGTCCTCGCCCAAGAGGTACACCGCCTGGAGCATCATCCACCCCCCCCCCCCCAATCTGGTCGCATATGAACAGAGGGCTACTGCCTCCTGGCAAAGACGGTAGGAGCCTGTGCCCTCCTGCTTGTTCAGGTAGAACATTGTGACCTGGTTGTCTGTTTGAACAAGCACTGATTGATGCTGCAGGTGGTGCTGGAAAGTCTTGAGCGCAAGGAAAACAGCCCTGAGCTCCAGCAGGTTGATTTGCTGCTGGCTCTTCTAGAAGGACCAGATGCCTTGCATGTGCAATTCCTCACAATGGGCACCCCAGCCCAGTAGGGAAGCATCTGTTATGAGGACCCTCTGGGGGCTCGGGAGTTGGAAGGCAAGCCACTCTGCAGGTTTTGCGGAACTTGCCACCAGCAGAAGGACTCCGCCAGCTGATGGGACACCGAGATCCCGTCCTGGAGCCGACCCATGGCCTGGGCCCAAATGAGGCAGTCCAACGCTCAGGCACAAACCCACGTCACCAGGAACAGAACCAGTACAAAAAACGTGGATACTCCAGGGGATAAAACAGTCTTTATTAAAAAACAAATTGCCACTAGCCCGACACAGGCCGTGTTTCGCTGCCTTCTTCAGGGGCACTAAAGTGGACTTAAAGGCTACAAATACATAAATAGACATGTTAATAACATCAATACAACAATAAGACACCATTAGTCTTAGAGTAGTATATAAATAACATGCATATTAATAAATATAAACAAACAAGCTCCAAAATTATAATTAGTTGTATCTCCTTATATAAAATGATAAAAATGATAAAGAAAATCATATTAAATAATTATATCCAGATAAAACAAAAAATATAAAATGATAAATAATAAAAACATCAAAGTTAAAGTGACACATACCTGTTTTTATCCTTGAGAATATATCTATCTAATATTACATCTTTTATGGGAGAGGAAGAGAACATATATAAATTAGATATGTGTAATCAAAATAAAACAACAAAAAAGCGCACATACAAGACCAAACATATAGAGAAGTGTATCAGTAGAGTCCACATTATTACCTTTCAGGCTGATTTCCCAACGCGTGTGAAAAAGGAGAAACCTCCTTTACACTATACAGCAAATTGGAATTTCACCAAAAAAAGGCGTCTACACTAAAGGGTTATAAAAATAATTATCAATTGTCATTAACAAACGAGCATACTACCCTCTAGATAATCATCTTCAATATCCTATCCTCACAATTATTAAAACCTTATAATAATATTCTGGATATAGTTAAAAAATGTCAAAAAAAGTAATGAATAAATAGATAAATAAATAAATAGATCAAAGTCAATAACCACACTATCAAACAAATACTTAAAATCTTCAATATCTTCTTCTCAAAGTTAATATATACCAAAATCTCATTATAAAAAAAGGTAATATATAAATAAATAAATAAGTAATTAATAGTCAATAACCCCTACACATTCCCAAAAAGACAAACATCATACCAACAAATCTTCTGAAAAACCAGAGAGAAACCATCAAGACAAAATCACATTAAATACCTTCCCAATTACTTCAAAAGGGCAGTTAAAAATTCTTGATTTGAAAAATATTACAGAAAAATGTAAGGTGTCTCATCAGACTAACCATAAACTACTCATGTATTGTGTATAGCATAACTTACATATCATTTTTTAAGAAAACTTTTTTAATAACCATAGGAAACATCATTGTACAATTTCCTTTAAAACTATATATAACACAGAAGGTTTAAAAACGGACTAAAGTTTCTTTAAAAAAAACGGACCAAAGTTTTTTAAAAAAACAAAAATCTAAATTTAAGAAAGCAACATCTAGAAAACCACTAACACATGCATTATTGCCAAGGGGAATTCCGTGTAACTACCCAATGCTGGAGTGTTGAAATGAAAATAAAATTGTATCATGAAACCAAAAATACCCCAAAGGGGTTGTGTATCTAAAACATGTACGGCAGAAGGTGCATTTAAAACATGTACGGCAGAAGGTGCTTATACCGACAAGAAAAGAGAAAATTACATCTCCAGCTTCTACACCACCCCCCGAATAAAATTACTACGAGAAATGACCCTTTCTTTTTTTTATTAAAAAAACGCTAACATATGCGCTCTCACTAGGGGGGATACATTCTGACCCCAACGAGTGATTACAAAGGATCCAAATAATAAAATCTTAATAGACTTCCTCAAGATGCATTTTAAACATGTACGGCAGAAGGTGCTTATGCCGACAAAAAAAAGGGGAGGTACATCTCCAGCTTCTACACCATCCCCGAATGAAATTACCACGACAAATGACCTTTTCTTCTTTTATATAAAAACGCTAACATATGCGCTCTCACTAGGGGAGATATTTTTTGACCCTCACGAATAATTAAAAATGATCCAATTAATAAAATCTTAAAAGACTTCCTAATAAAATAAATTATATAACAAAACAACTTTCCACCAGCAAGGCAACCAGGGGATAAGGAGGCACATACCGCGTGATCATCATCTATAGAAACAAAGTATTGAAAAATATCTCTAAAACATACTAAAGGGAACCTTTGTCACAATACACTTTCTTATAAGCTTATCATAAGAGGATTGCTTGGGACCCACAGAAGTAAAAAAACTTACAGCTTCCAACGAACGATGCTGCTATAAAGATGAACCTTTAGAAAAACACCGACACATGCGCTCTCATTAAGAGGAGTTTTATAGCTGCAAGCTACTGACGTATCGTCATTGAAAACTCAATATCAAGAAGCCACAATGGATCTCATGATAGGGTCATAGCCAAAGTATCTTAAAACACAGAATAAAAACAAAAAATTTTTAAGAATGAAACTGCTGCAAAAAGATTACTGTCAAAACACCAGCACACATATCCTCATTATAAAATGTATCTCCAGGAACAAGCAGGAATAAGTCCTCACATATGGGTACGTCGGTACCGACGGAGCCCGCGCGGGAAAGCTCCCCAGCTTCCCAGAAGGAAAGCTTTTGGGGCCTCCCACTGCGCATGCGCGCTGCCTTCCCGCCTTCCTGACCAACTCTCCTCAGTTCTTCTTTTTCCGCGGAGCCAGCAGGTCGTGTTCCTGTCACCGCTGAAGAAGTTGTTATTTTAATTTGTTTCGTTGGCTGCGTGTCTGCCTTCCCCGATTCCGGACCGGTACCGCCGGTCTTTTTTCCTTTATTTCTTAAAAAAAAAAAAAAAATTCTTATTTTTCCCCACTTGGTGTGTTTGTTCTGTGAGGCCTCTAGGCCTTAACAGAATTCTCCCTCATGCAGAAACCAGCCTCTGGTTTTAAAAAATGCACCAAGTGTAGCGGTACTATTTCAGTCACAGACACCCATGAATGGTGTCTTAAATGTTTGGGGCCTGACCATTCCATTCCGGATTGCCCATCCTGTTCTTTGATGTCTAAACGTGGCTTACAAAACCGGGCAGCCAAGTTTCACATGCTGTTTTCTACAGATACTCCAGCATCGACATCTTCCAGGTCTTCCTCTCCTGATGGATCTCAGGTAACCAAACATTCCTCTGGCAGGTCCTCAAAGGGCAAATCTCCCTCCAAGTATCGAGATACCCCCGGGCTTGACCCTGAGGACCCTGCCCCTGCCAAACAACCCCGGCGGGAAGCTCCGGCTTCCAAAGCTCCTCCTATGGGGTTACAGGTTGACATCAATGGCACGGCCTCGACCGATCACCTGTTAGACTGCTCTGGGGTACCGGCTCAATCTTCTGGTACCGACATCCAGACAGTCGTGGCGTCTATGGATCATACAGTTCAATCCATGCAGCAGGCCATTTTGGCTTTTATTAAGGCTGCGACGCCCTCGGTACCGCACTCAGCGGTACCGACTCCGGTTCCGGTACCACAAACGATACCGGTACCCAGGGCATCCACATAGACCAGGATACCGATTCCGGTTCCCGGTTCCAGGGTTTTTCCCGATACCGATCCGGTTCCGGGTACCCCCGATGTCGATACCGGTCGATACGCTTATCGATCCCTGGAAGCAAACAGACGATACTTCGAGTCTTCTGATGATTCTGATTCATCAGATGACTCTGCTGAAGTATCCCTTACTCTACCTGAGGAGCCCTCTTCTCCAAAGAGGAGAATGTCTCCTCCAGAGGATGTATCCTTTCAAGACTTCATCATTGAAGTAGCTAAAGGTCTTTCTATTTCAGTAACCTCTGAAAAAGAACCTAGAGCAAAAAAGTTAGATATTTTAGGATACTCTAAGGTTCCCAAAGAGGCAGTCACCTTGCCCATTCATGAAATTCTTCAAGAACACATGATGGACTTATGGGAGACTCCTCTCACCCTATCTCCACATTCTCGTCGTTTGGACACCATGTATCGTGTCCCTCCTTCTCCTGGTTATTAAAAAACTCAGCTCCCTCACCACTCTATTGTGGTACACTCAGCTATGAAAAGGATAAAGAGTACCAAAAGACACTCTTCTACTCCTCCAGGAAGAGAACGTAGGACTTTGGATGCTTTTGGTAGAAAAATCTTCCAAGCAAGTATGCTTATTGCCAGAATCAATTCATACAGACTCTATATGGGCATGTTTCTGAAGGAGATTGCATTGAAAATACGCCATTTTCTCCCCTTTATCCCAGAGGATAGAAAGGAGGAGTTCCTTCTTTTGCTAAAGCATACCCAAGATATTTCAACGTTCTCCAACAGAGCAGCCTTTGACTCCTTTGAGGGTGCTAGCAGAGCCTCAGGTATTGCCATAGCGGCTCGCAGAATTGCTTGGCTCCAAGCCTCTGACCTAGAACCCTGGGTCCAGGATGGGTTGGGAAATTTGCCCTGTACAGGTGAGAATCTGTTTGGTAAGGAGTGGCAAATCAAAGCCACTCAAATGGATGCAGAAAATGCTGCTTTAGATAGACTTTCTAAGTCTACCTCTACCCCTGTCAAGAAAAAATCTTTCAAGAAGCCTTTCTACAAGGCGGCCAGATTTGCTACAAATACTGGCCAACAATCTTCTGCAGCTCGCTTTGCTCCTAAGCATCAGCAGCCTAAACAGGCCAGGGCAAAACCTGCAGGGGCTGCTACAGCCCAGCAGTCCCAACCCCCTCAGGGTTTTTGACTTAAAACTAGAGAACTTAACCTTTCTGGCTCTAAAACATCCAGAACCTCTCACCATTCCAGGAAGGTTAACTCATTTTGCTCCCAGATGGGAGTAAATCACATCAGAACAATGGACCCTCTCTATCATCAGAGAGGGCTACAAACTACATTTCTCCAGCCTTCCTCCCCATACCATGGTGAGATGTTTCAATTCTCCCCCATCTCTCCTAGACCTGTTGGGTCAGGAGGTGACCACTCTTCTCGCCCAAAGGGCAATAGAAGAGGTTCCTCTTCTTCAACAGGGGTCAGGTTTTTACTCCCCTTATTTTCTCATTCCCAAGAAAACAGGGGGGTACAGACCCATTCTGGATCTCAGAGAATTGAACAAATTCCTATGCAAGGAGAAATTCAAGATGCTTTCTCTAGGTACTCTCCTTCCATACCTACAGAGTCAGGAATGGCTTTGTTCTCTAGATCTCAAGGATGCGTACACACATATTCTCATCCATCCATCCCACAGAAAATTCCTACGGTTTCTGTTCCAGGGAAAACATTTCCAATACAGAGTACTTCCCTTCGGTCTACCCTCTGCTCCAAGGGTATTTACCAAATGCATGACAATAATAGATGCATTTCTACGCGCCCTGGGAATTTTTGTCTTCCCATACCTGGACGACTGGCTCATCCGAGCTCCATCTCAGTCCGAGGCTCAGACTTCCCTGGATCGCACCAGGCGCATTCTGCAGTATCTGGGACTTGTGATCAATCTGCCAAAGTCTCAACTCACCCCTACTCAATCCCTGGAACTCATAGGGGCCTGGTTGGATACCACCACTGCAAGGGCCTATCTGCCTCAGGCCCGTTGCCAACGTCTAGTGCACTTGGCCTCTCAGACTCAGTCCAGAAGCCACTTGACTGCCAGAGATGTTACAACTATTAGGCCACATGGCCTCCACAGTACATGTGGTGCCTTATGCTCGCCTACATATGAGAGCAGCTCAATGGACTTTATCCACCCAGTGGACTCAAGCATCAGGAGCTCTCTCAGACCAAATAGCAAACTCCAAACATCTCTTTTGGTCTCTCCAATGGTGGATGTCCACTCAAAATCTGTTGTTGGGGGCCCCCTTTCAACCATTGTTGCCCCAAGCAACCCTCACAACAGATGCCTCCCAAACAGGTTGGGGAGCTCATCTTCAAGATCTCTCCACTCAGGGCACTTGGTCTCCACAGGAGACCACCCTTCATATCAACCACTTGGAACTTCGAGCAATCTTTCTGGCTCTCAGAGTTTTTCATACCCTCCTCAACAACATGACAGTTCTTATTCATACGGACAATGAAGTAGCCATGTTTTACATAAACAAACAAGGAGGGACTGGCTCTCTGTCGCTTTGCAACGAAGCTCTAAGATTATGGGCCTTCGCCAGAGAGCATCAAATCCATCTCCTGGCAGTATATCTTCCAGGAATCCAAAACTCTTGGGCAGACAGACTCAGTCGAGTTCTGCTTCCACACGAATGGTCCCTGCACATGGATCAGGTACTCAGAATCTTCCAGAAATGGGGAACCCCAGACATAGACCTCTTTGCAAGTCCGTGGAATGCCAAACTTCCCCGGTTCTGTTCCAGAATTCCGTGTCAGGGAGTTCAGGCCAAGGATGACTTCCTCCTTCATTGGGGTCAGGCCTTCCTGTATGCCTTTCCACCCATTCCTTTGATTCCCAAGACTCTGTTCAAACTTCAAAGGGATCAAGGGTCCATGATCCTCATAGCTCCACGCTGGCCACGCAAAGTGTGGTACCCTCTACTTCTGCATCTCTCCCAAGCCCCCTCCCTGGACTTGGGAGCGGCTCCAGACCTTCTGTCTCAGAAGGAGGGGACTTTGTGGCACCCAAACCCCAAGTCCCTTCACCTCAGAGCTTGGTTACTGAAGGCCTAGACCTTCAACACTTCAATCTTTCGCAGCAAGTGAAGGATATCCTACATGCCTCTAGGAAACCTTCCACTAGGCGTTCTTACGCTTTTAAATGGAAAAGATTTTCCATTTGGTGTGCTAAAAAGGGTCTTAACCCTCTAGCACTCCCGCTGAATTCTCTTTTGGAATATCTCCTGCATCTCTCCAATGCAGGACTCAAAACGAATTCAGTAAGAGTCCATTTGAGTGCTATTGCAGCATCCCTTAAGCCCATCAATGGACAACCAGTTTCCTCTCATCCTCTTATTGCAAGATTCATGAGAGGCCTAACCTTATCTAAACCTCCCATTCGACCTCCTCCGGTGGCATGGGACTTAAACTTGGTTCTTGGTCAGCTCATGAAGCCACCCTTTGAACCCTTAGCCACTACCTCCTTGAAATTTCTTTCCTGGAAGGTTATTTTTCTTATTGCAGTCACCTCAGCTCGCCGTATCAGTGAACTGCAAGCTCTAGTGGCTAATCCACCTTATACAAGGTTCCATCATGATAAGGTGGTCCTTAGGACCAATCCCCACTTTATGCCTAAAATGGTCTCCCCTTTTCATCTTAATCAAGAGGTATATTTACCTGTCTTTTTTCCAGCTCCTCATGCATCCAGTGCAGAGAGGAACCTTCATACTCTAGATTGTAAAAGAGCTCTTGCCTTTTACCTCCACAGGACACAGCAACATCGAAAGTCTTCTCAGCTTTTTGTTGCTTTTGATCCTTCTCATTTAGGACTTCCAGTCTCCAAAAGAACACTCTCCAATTGGATTGCTCAGTGTATCTCTTTTGCTTACCAGAGTAAGAACCTTTCTCTGGAAGGCCATGTCACCGCTCACAATGTGAAGGCCATGGCCACCTCTATGGCTCATCTAAACTCTGTGTCCATTGACCAGATCTGTCGAGCAGCCACCTGGGCCTCGGTTCATACCTTTACAGCCCATTACTGTTTGGACAAGGACTCCCGCCGGGATGCCTTGTTTGGTCAGGCTGTCCTCAGACACCTGTTCCATTCTTGAACAACTCCAGCCCACCTTCCCTGAATGGATGCCTGAGATCCATAGGAAGATGAGGAACCTTTCAGGGTCTCATACCCTTGAGGGGATCTCCCGGGCATCTTAGCTAGGGAGTCCCCATATGTGAGGACTTATTCCTGCTTGTTCCTGGAGATAGCACAGTTACTTACCTGTAAGGTGATCTCTGGGAACAGCAGGAATTAGTCCTCACAACCCACCCACCTCCCCTAGGAGTTGTATCTCTCTGTCTTTCCTTTCCTCTCTCTATTGTCTCAGCTTTAAACTCGAACTGAGGAGAGTTGGTCAGGAAGGCGGGAAGGCAGCGCGCATGCGCAGTGGGAGGCCCCAAAAGCTTTCCTTCTGGGAAGCTGGGGAGCTTTCCCGCGCGGGCTCCGTCGGTACCGACGTACCCATATGTGAGGACTAATTCCTGCTGTTCCA
This sequence comes from Ichthyophis bannanicus, assembly GCA_033557465.1. Classification (NCBI taxonomy): domain Eukaryota; kingdom Metazoa; phylum Chordata; class Amphibia; order Gymnophiona; family Ichthyophiidae; genus Ichthyophis; species Ichthyophis bannanicus. The sequence goes on along the minus strand of CM066042.1, from coordinate 239,464,544 downwards.
GAGATCACCTGTTACAGGTAAGTAACTGTGCTTTATATAGCTGCAAGATATCGCCAAGAGCATCTTAATAAAAATCCTTGGAACCACTATAACGTATAAAAAAAGAAAAGTAAAAAGATAAAAAATAATGAACTTTCAACATACATGACATCCATGTAAAAGGCTCATATAAAAATGGATCTTTAAATAAACATCAATATGTAAAAAATCTATATATATATATATATATATATATATATATATATATATATGTGTGTGTGTGTGTAAGGGGGAGGGGGGAAGGGGGAGGGAGGGGGAGGGAGGGAGGGGGAGGGGGAAGGGGAAGGGGGAGGGATGGGGAGGGGGGGAGGGGGAGAGGGAGGGAAGGGGGGAAATTGTACAATGATGTTTCCTATGGTTATTAAAAAGGTTTTCTTAAAAAATGATATGTAAGTTAGGCTATACACAATACATGAGTAGTTTATGGTTAGTCTGATGAGACACCTTACATTTTTCTGTAATATTTTTCAAATCAAGAATTTTTAATGGCCCATTTGAAGTAATTGGGAAGGTATTTAATGTGATTTTGTCTTGATGGTTTCTCTCTGGTTTTTCAGAAGATTTGTTGGTATGATGTTTGTCTTTTTGGGAATGTGTAGGGGTTATTGACTATTAATTACTTATTTATTTATTTATATATTACCTTTTTTATAATGAGATTTTGGTATATATTAACTTTGAGAAGAAGATATTGAAGATTTTAAGTTTTTGTTTGATAGTGTGGTTATTGACTTTGATCTATTTATTTATTTATCTATTTATTCATTACTTTTTTTACTTTTTTAACTATATCCAGAATATTATTATAAGGTTTTAATAATTGTGAGGATAGGATATTGAAGATGATTATCTAGAGGGTAGTATGCTCGTTTGTTAATGACAATTGATAATTATTTTTATAACCCTTTAGTGTAGACGCCTTTTTTTGGTGAAATTCCAATTTGCTGTATAGTGTAAAGGAGGTTTCTCCTTTTTCACACGCGTTGGGAAATCAGCCTGAAAGGTAATAATGTGGACTCTACTGATACACTTCTCTATATGTTTGGTCTTGTATGTGCGCTTTTTTGTTGTTTTATTTTGGATTACACATATCTAATTTATACATGTTCTCTTCCTCTCCCATAAAAGGTGTAATATTAGATAGATATATTCTCAAGGATAAAAACAGGTATGTGTCACTTTAACTTTGATGTTTTTATTATTTATCATTTTATATTTTTTGTTTTATCTGGATATAATTATTTAATATGATTTTCTTTATCATTTTTATCATTTTATATAAGGAGATACAACTAATTATAATTTTGGAGCTTGTTTGTTTATATTTATTAATATGCATGTTATTTATATACTACTCTAAGACTAATGGTGTCTTATTGTTGTATTGATGTTATTAACATGTCTATTTATGTATTTGTAGCCTTTAAGTCCACTTTAGTGCCCCTGAAGAAGGCAGCGAAACACGGCCTGTGTCGGGCTAGTGGCAATTTGTTTTTTAATAAAGACTGTTTTATCCCCTGGAGTATCCACGTTTTTTGTACTGGTTCTGTTCCTGGTGACGTGGGTTTGTGCCTGAGCGTTGGACTGTACCGTGTGGCATGTTCTCCCCATGGAAGGATATTCTCAGCTTTGGAGAGGACGCATTAGAAAAATTTGCATCACAAGAAACTTTGATTCCAGACACAGAAGAAGAAACCAATGTTACTAACAATCAATGGGAGGATTTAGTACATCTCACACAAAAACAAATTAGAGAAGAACTCCATGCGGCCTATCTCCTGGAATGCTGCAGATCAAAGATTATACCTCGTGGCCTTAGGATGTATAAGGCACCTGGTCTGTATAATGAAGAGAACAGGTTTGTTAGGTGTTGGAACGCCATTCTTAACAAATGCTCCTTAGATCTTATGATCTTGCTTATTAGTACAGCTAACAAAAAATCGGAGTTGTATAAGGCAGAGATAGATGAAAAATTGGTAACATTAAAGAATAGTGACAAAAATTTCACAGAAATATATAGGGATTTTGAAAGAAATTATTTATCCTTTAAGAAAGATATTAAGGAGATTAAAATGGATAAATTTAAAAGGGATGAGGAAGACTACATGTATGGATATGTTTATCCATGGAGTAAGAAAACAGAAGGTGATCGCTTATGGTTTAAAAAGAGGTCTACCATGTTTGATAGGAAGGATCAAACAAAAGATGATCACTCTAATAGTCCACAAGAACCAAAGAAAAAGCGCACTAGAAGTGTATCGGTCGAGTCTACAGATGCTTCGGCATCTTTATTTACCCATCAGAATGAACGTACCCCACAAAAGAAAACCAATAACAAAAAAGGAAAAAACTTTGTAAACATGGATGTTTTCTGGAAAGGGGGCGGTCGGGATTCTTCCCGCAACCGGTACCCTGAAAGAGACAATCAATGGTACAAGGATCCAAATCAAGAGAGGACATATGGAAATCAGACTTCTTACAGGGGTCGAGGTCGGGGTCGCGGACGGGGGAGAGGCAGGAAACAATCAGAGAGATCCATGGAAAGGAGATATTAAAACAGGTTCCATCAGATAGTGTTATTAATATCTCAAAATATACTTTGACCTTAGATGAACAGTCATTATTAAATAAAGGCCTATCTTTCGTTCCGATCACCAAATATGACCCTTTTGAGACGCAAATTGACTTATTTAAATTTTTTAGGAAGATTAAAATACATATTTTACTGACCAGGAAATTCAGGTTAATGATCCATCTATAATTAAAAAGAAATCATCCTGGATTCCTCCTAATACAGATCCAACTATTGCTACTTTTGAACGAATGGTGTTGAAAGAAGTCAATTTATTACCTTATAAAGATAAACCATCATATTATAATTTAACCATGGGAGAGAAAAGAGCTATAAAATCCTTACAAAGTAATAATAACATAATTATTAAGCCCGCGGACAAAGGAGGTGCGATTGTTATAATGGATAAGGATGCCTATATCAATGAAGTCCAAAGGCAATTGAAAGATAGAAAATTTTATATGCATCTTAAAGGGGATCCCACTGAATCATTAAAAAGATCTTTGGATAATTTGGTTATAACTGCCTTTGAATTGGGACATTTGACTGAAAAAGAAAGATCTTTTTTGACAGTACAATTTCCCATAACTCCTACAATATATATTTTGCCTAAGATACATAAATGTTTAAAAAATCCTCCTGGGCGTCCGATTGTATCTGCAATCGGCTCCTTATTAGAACCAATTTCGAAATTTATGGACATTTTTTTGAGACCTTACATTCAAAAGATGTGGTCTTATGTCCGTGACTCCACTCAAGTCATACAAATTCTTTCCTCTTTTCAAGAATGTAGTTCTAAATTTCTTTTAGTTACACTCGATATAGAATCACTTTACACCAATGTACCCCAAAAGGAAGCCTTGGAGATTATTGAGCAATATTTAATTAACAGGGAAATCTATAAATGCATTCCTACATTTTTTTTGTTAGAGTTAGCCCTTTGTGAGAACTATTTTTGCTTCCGTGAAATATTTTACCAACAAATAAAAGGGGTAGCCATGGGGTCCTCAATGGCCCCTGATATTGCTAATTTATCTGTTTTTAATTTTGAAGAAAAATTTATTAAAAACAATCGTTTTAAATCTAATATTAAGATTTGGATAAGGTATATCGACGATATTTTTATTCTGTGGGATGGCTCAATGGATTTGTTAAATGAGTTTAACGAATGGATCAACTCTTGTGACAATAATCTACGGTTTCAAATAACTTATGATGAACACCAGATATCATACTTAGATTTATTAATTTAAAAAACTGATAAAGGTCTTGTGACCACTCTTTATAGAAAACCAACGGATAGAAATCAAATATTGCACTATCAAAGTTTTCATAATCCGGCATTGAAACGCAATTTACCAGTTAGTCAACTTTTGAGGGCACATAGGATATGTACATCTAGCCAGGATTTTGAAAGACAAGCAACTATTATGACAGATAGATTTAAAGGACGGCAATATCCGGACCAACATTTCTTAAGGGCTTATAATATAGCGAAACTCACCGATTGTGATGTTTTACTCAAACAACAAGAGAAAAGAAATGATGTAGGTATTGTTTGCCCTTTATTATACTCTCAACAATCACATAAGATAGAAAAAATAATCAGAAAACATTGGCATCTGATTCAGTCTTTACCAGGTTTTCATAATCAAAAGTTTACTATAGCACATAAGTGTAATGCCAATCTAAGAAACATGTTAGTGCCTTCCGCCCTTACTTAGTGGAATTTCCTCCCTAAATATAAAGGACATGTCCCATGTGGCAGATGTTCAGTTTGCACTCATTCCCTAACAATTAAGGAACGATTTATTCATCCAATAAATAATCAAAAAATTTTTTATTTGGATGATTTTTCCAATTGCCTTACGAGTCACGTTATTTACGTTATTCTTTGTCCATGTAAAAAGATGTATATAGGAAAGACCATCCGTTCTGTCCGTGACAGAATAATTGAGCATAGAAGTTGCATAAAAAGGAAACTGATGGATAAACCTCTGTTAGTCATTGGCTGGAGTTTACACATACGATTGCTGATTTAAAATTTTTTGTGGTTAAAAAGGTAAAAATTAATTGGAGAGGAGGGGATGTGGATAAAACAATATGACGCTTAGAAGAGAGATATATTTTCGAGTTTAATAGTCTACACCCCTACGGTCTTAACATGGAATGTGACCTGTCGGTTTTTCTATAACTATGGTCTGATTTTTAAGGGGGATGGTTTCCCACTTTTATTTACCAGTTCTTAATATTTTTAATATATTTTTACTATATTTATATATATCTTTTTACCATTTCCTCTTTCTCCCCCTTCCCCTCCCCCTTCCCCCCTCCCTCCCTTTCCCCTCCCCCCTCCCTCCTCTTCCTCCCCCCTCCTCCCATCCCCCTTCCCCTTTCCTCCCCTTTCCCCCCTCTCTCCCCCCTTTCTTCCCCTTTTCCCTTCCCCCCTTCCCCCCGCCTTCCCCTCCCCTTTTCCCCTCCCCCTCCCCTCCTCCCCCTTCCCCCATCCCCCCCTTTCCCCCCTCCTTCCTCCCCTCCCCCCTTCCCTCTTTCCCCCCCTCTTCTTCTTCCCCCCTCTCCCCTCTTTCCCTTCCACACACATATATATATATATATAGATAGATAGATAGATAGATAGATATAGATAGATAGATAGATAGATAGATAGATAGATATAGATAGATAAATAAACATCGATATGTAAAAAATCTATCTAAAGATCCATTTTTATATGAGCCTTTTACATGGATGTCATGTATGTTGAAAGTTCATTATTTTTTATCTTTTTACTTTTCTTTTTTTATACGTTATAGTGGTTCCAAGGATTTTTATTAAGATGCTCTTGGCGATATCTTGCAGTTATATAAACATTTTATAATGAGGATGTATGTGCTGGTGTTTTAACAGTAATCTTTTTGCAGCAGTTTCATTCTTAAAACTTTTTTGTTTTTATTCTGTGTTTTAAGATACTTTGGCTATGACCCTATCATGAGATCCATTGTGGCTTCTTGATATTGAGTTTTCAATGACGATACGTCAGTAGCTTGCAGCTATAAAACTCCTCTTAATGAGAGCGCATGCGTCGGCGTTTTTCTAAAGGTTCATCTTTATAGCAGCATCGTTCGTTGGAAGCTGTAAGTTTTTTTACTTCTGTGGATCCCAAGCAATCCTCTTATGATAAGCTTATAAGAAAGTGTATTGTGACAAAAGTTCCCTTTAGTATGTTTTAGAGATATTTTTCAATACTTTGTTTCTATAGATGATGATCACGCGGTATGTGCCTCCTTATCCCCTGGTTGCCTTGCGGGTGGAAAGTTGTTTTGTTATATAATTTATTTTATTAGGAAGTCTTTTAAGATTTTATTAATTGGATCATTTTTAATTATTCGTGAGGGTCAAAAAATATCTCCCCTAGTGAGAGCGCATATGTTAGCGTTTTTATATAAAAAAAGAAAAGGTCATTTGTCGTGGTAATTTCATTCGGGGATGGTGTAGAAGCTGGAGATGTACTTCCCCTTTTTTTTTTGTCGGCATAAGCACCTTCTGCCGTACATGTTTAAAATGCATCTTGAGGAAGTCTATTAAGATTTTATTATTTGGATCCTTTGTAATCACTCGTTGGGGTCAGAATATATCCCCCCTAGTGAGAGCGCATATGTTAGCGTTTTTTTAAAAAAAGAAAGGGTCATTTCTCGTAGTAATTTTATTCGGGGGGTGGTGTAGAAGCTGGAGATGTAATTTTCTCTTTTCTTGTCGGTATAAGCACCTTCTGCCGTACATGTTTTAAATGCACCTTCTGCCGTACATGTTTTAGATACAACCCCTTTGGGGTATTTTTGGTTTCATGATACAATTTTATTTTCATTTCAACACTCCAGCATTGGGTAGTTACACAGAATTCCCCTTGGCAATAATGCATGTGTTAGTGGTTTTCTAGATGTTGCTTTCTTAAATTTTGATTTTTGTTTTTTTAAAAGAAACTTTGGTCCGTTTTTTTAAAGAAACTTTAGTCCGTTTTTTTAAAGAAACTTTGGTCCGTTTTTAAACCTTCTGTGTTATATATAGTTTTAAAGGAAATTGTACAATGATGTTTCCTATGGTTATTAAAAAAGTTTTCTTAAAAAATGATATGTAAGTTATGCTATACACAATACATGAGTAGTTTATGGTTAGTCTGATGAGACACCTTACATTTTTCTGTAATATTTTTCAAATCAAGAATTTTTAACGGCCCATTTGAAGTAATTGGGAAGGTATTTAATGTGATTTTGTCTTGATGGTTTCTCTCTGGTTTTTCAGAAGATTTGTTGGTATGATGTTTGTCTTTTTGGGAATGTGTAAGGGTTATTGACTATTAATTACTTATTTATTTATGTATTTATTTATTACCTTTTTTATAATGAGATTTTGGTATATATTAACTTTGAGAAGAAGATATTGAAGATTTTAAGTTTTTGTTTGATAGTGTGGTTATTGACTTTGATCTATTTATTTATTTATCTATTTATTCATTACTTTTTTGACATTTTTTAACTATATCCAGAATATTATTATAAGGTTTTAATAATTGTGAGGATAGGATATTGAAGATTATTATCTAAAGGGTAGTATGCTCGTTTGTTAATGACAATTGATAATTATTTTTATAACCCTTTAGTGTAGATGCCCTTTTTTGGTGAAATTCCAATTTGCTGTATAGTGTAAAGGAGGTTTCTCCTTTTTCACACGCGTTGGGAAATCAGCCTGAAAGGTAATAATGTGGACACTTCTCTATATGTTTGGTCTTGTATGTGCGCTTTTTTGTTGTTTTATTTTGATTACACATATCTAATTTATACATGTTCTCTTCCTCTCCCATAAAAGGTGTAATATTAGATAGATATATTCTCAAGGATAAAAACAGGTATGTGTCACTTTAACTTTGATGTTTTTATTATTTATCATTTTATATTTTTTTGTTTTATCTGGATATAATTATTTAATATGATTTTCTTTATCATTTTTATCATTTTATATAAGGAGATACAACTAATTATAATTTTGGAGCTTGTTTGTTTATATTTATTAATATGCATGTTATTTATATACTACTCTAATACTAATGGTGTCTTATTGTTGTATTGATGTTATTAACATGTCTATTTATGTATTTGTAGCCTTTAAGTCCACTTTAGTGCCCCTGAAGAAGGCAGCGAAACACGTCCTGTGTCGGGCTAGTGGCAATTTGTTTTTTAATAAAGACTGTTTTATCCCCTGGAGTATCCACGTTTTTTGTACTGGTTCTTTCCCAAATGAGGCAGCCCAGTAGCTGGAGTAAAACTGGGATGGATAAGGATGTGGGTATAAGCATCCTTTAGGTCTAAAGAACATAGCCAATCTCCCTGCCGGAGGTAGGGCAGCGATATTCCAAGGGAGAGCATCTTGAACTTGTCCCACACCAGGAATTTGTTTAGGTTTCTCAAGTCCAGGATGGGCCTTAGTCCACCTGTTCTTTTTGGGACCAGAAAGTACCTGGACTAAAACCCCTTTCCTTTCAGGTGGTGTGGTACGGGCTCCACAGCCCTGTCCCTGAGAAGGCCTGAGATTTCTTGCATGAGCAGAGCCTCATGCAGGGGAGACAGAGGAGGCTCCCCTGGAAAGAAGGGTGGAGGCAGCTGGTCCAGATGGAGGAGGTAACCCTCCCTGACCACCTGAAGTGCCCATGAGTCAGTGGTGATGGAAGCCAGATGCCCCCCCTCCCCCCCATGAGTAGATGATCCTCCAGAGGGAGAGAGGCTATGCGCTGGGGGCATCAAAACCCTGACCCAGCTGAGGTTGGGGCTTGGGGCCCTTGGGCTTGTGTGGGCCCTGGTGGTCCTGCTAAGGGGTCTAGGCGGCCGGGTATGGAGGATAGCCTTGATAGGGTTGGCTCTTTCTATGGAAAGAGGGGGTTTCTTTCCTGGAAGCTTCTTCCTGGGAAAAGTGGAAGTCTTCCTCGAGAGTAGAGTCCGAGTCACGTACTCTGTCTCAATTTCGGTGGCTTTGTCCTCCATGGGCTTGCCGAAAAGCTGCTCACCAAACCATAGGATGTCAAGGAGTTTTTCCTGCAACCACTGCTAGAGATCAGATGTCTGGAGTCAAACCTGGCGTCGGGCCCCAATGCCTGCGGCTGCTACCCGCGCACTGGACTCAAAGCCATCGTAGGCGGCCCAGGAAAAGCACTTGGAACACTCCCTGATGGACTTCGTAAGTGTCTGGAAGCGCCGGAGGTGATCCCCATCAAGGCCAGCTGAAAAGCCTCTGAGTTCCTTTGACAGGTCTTGGAGTAACATTACCAATGTAAAGTTGGTACATCTGGATGCAGCAGGCAAGCATCGAGCCCTGATAGCATTTTCACCCGAGGCATTGAGGGCATGGCATTCCCTGCCCGGGAGCACCGAAGAGTGCATCTTCAGACTCTTCTGCCAACGCATGGCCGACTCCACAACCATGGAGGTATGGGGGAGTTGGGTCTTCCAGAAACCTGGCCTGCAATGGACCCAGTACATGGTATACAGGCGGTGGCTGACAATTGGCACAGAGGCTGGAGCCTTCCAAATCCGGAAAAGGAGCTGTTAAGAATTTGGGGGATCCGGGACCATAAGGGTCTCTTTAGGTGGCGCCTCATACTGGAGAATGTCGAGTTCCTCCATATGAGGGTCCTCCTCTGACTCTGTCGTGAGGGAGAGGGCTCGTGCCATATCCCAGACAAACAAGGAATGAGGCGTCCTCGTGTGGGGATTAGCACCTAGCCACCGGTGGAGAATGATCCGAAGGGAGGTCCCAGTGGGCCCAGGACTCCGGGGATGTCTCGGCATCGAACTCCCAAGCCAAGCAGTCCGAGGAAGACTTGAGACCCAGTGACTCCAAGGGTGTCATTGGCTCCAATCTTCAATGCCGAGGCATGGCCGGAGCCAGAGGCACTCACCTGTGAAGATTTCACCGCTGATGAGCGGAAGCGAGATCGAGACTCTTGCCGAGGATCTACCCAAGGCGTATGGCTCTCAGGGATCACTTCAGCAGCCCAGGGAGTCCTCGGTATCTAGGTCCCTGAGGTCTCAGCATGAGCACCAGCAGGGCTGGGTCTCTATGCCAGTTGAGACACGAGGAACGCAGAAATGCTGCGTTCAAGCGCCAAATAGGAATCACACTTGCCTGGTAATTGTGGTTCCTTGAGTGAATCCAGTTTAGCCCTCCACCTCTGGATAGTGTACCTCCTCCTGCAGCTTGGAGACTGGGCATGTCAAACTCATGACATCACTGGATATAGCCTGCTGGTCTCTCCCATCAGCCCCCAGTGAACTATTGACAAAGCAGACTCAAAGGAGCAAGAAATCAGTAACTTTTTTTCTTTTTTTTTTAACTTATTATTTTCAAGGGCACACATAACATATAACCGATCTACCCCTTCCAGAAGGAAAGGGACTGCTTCCTGCATGCTCTCCTTTCCGTCGAATGCCTAGCCCTAAACAATCCAGAGCAATATACCAATATATAACACAATATAATATACCATACTACAACAATATCATAATATAATAATATACCAATAGCGCAAGGCAAAAGGAAGCAGTAAAATGACTGAACACCAGGGAAAGCCTATATCCACTTTTAACCTTGCACTTCCCCTAACAGAAAAGACTGGATTCACTCAAGGAACCACAATTACCAGGTAAGTGTAATTCCTATTTCCTTATTGTTCCTCCAGTTTAGTCCTCCACCTCTGGGATGTATCAGAGCAGTAATCAATGGGAGGGACTTTTCCAGCCAGATCTCAACACCGCCTCCCCGAAAACGGCATCCCTAGCTGCCAGAACATCTAGGCGGCAGTGCTTACTGAAAGTATGGAGAGATGACCAAGTGTCCGCCCTACCGATGTCTACTGGCGGAACCAAACTGTGCTCCGCCCAGGAAGTCGCTTGTGCCCTGGTAGAGTGAGCTTGTAATCCCCCTGGGACTGTACGGTCCCGTAGAAAATAAGCAGACGCACTCACCGCTCAAATCCATCTAGAAATGGACTCATTCGCCGCCGCTTCCCCTTTGCGGGGCCCTCCGAACAACTCGAAGAGAGACGATCCGACCTTCGAAAAGTGTCTGAAACCTTTAAACACTGCCGTGGTGCTCTCTTGACATCCAAACAGTGCAAGCTATGGTCCAATACACTCCCCTCCACCGAACCTAGCGCTGGAGGAAAGACTATTTGAGTTAGGTGAAACGGAGAAACCACCTTTGGCAAAAACGACAGAACTGGCCGCCAGACCACCTTCTCTCTGGAGAAAGACAAAAGCGGTTCCCGACAGGGCAACGCCTGGCACTCCGAGATTCACCTCGCTGAACAGATGACCACCAAACATACTGTCTTCAAGGTTAAATCCTTAACCCATGTCTGTTGCAAGGGCCCACATGGCACACTAGCTAACGCCCCTAAAACCACATTGAGCTCCTCCAGTGGAATTAATATTCTACGAGAGGGCTGCAGTCTGGTAACCGCCTGAGCAAGCATACCACATCGACATTTGAATGAGAGCCACTCTCTGCCCTAAAGCAAGACAGAGCTGCTAACTGAACTCTCCAGGACCTGGCTGCTAATCCCTTATTAAGCCCGTCCTGCAGAAAACTTAATACCAAGGGAACTGACACTGTTGTCACGCGAACGTGCCTCCGTGAGCACCCGTCCTCAAAGATGCGCCATATACGCACATATGCATGGGACGTAAACCCTTTTTTTTCCACAGAAAAGTGGCAATGACTGCTGTCGAGTAACTTGTTTTCCTTAACCTTGCCCTTTTCAATGGCCACACTAAGCGAGAACCGATCCACCTGAGGCATTCAAAGGGACCCTGTAGTAACAGACTCTCTAAACGTCGGAAACCTCCCTGGATTCCCGTCGTATGAGGTCAGCATACCACAGGCGTCTCGGCCAGCCCGAGGCCCCCAACACCACCTTTCTCCGATGCGCTTCGATATGCAGAACCACCTGACCTATGAGTGCCCCCAGTGGAAAAACATAGAGAAGACCGGACGCCGGCCTCCGTTGTATCAGTGCGTCGATGCGTTCTGACATCCTTTCGCGTCGTCTGCTGAAGACATGACCCGTTTTCGCAGACTGAAACGTCGCCATGAGGTCTAATATTGGCTGCCCCCATTTGCGACCGAACTGTGCGAACACCTCCAGATGCAACTCCCATTCTCCGGCATCTACTCGCACCCTGCTGAGGAAATCCGCCATCACACTGTCCTTTCCCGCAATATGCGCCACCAAGAATGCTGGAAGCCAAGGCTCTATCCACGCATACTGACCCTCTGCCTCGGCCTCCATGGCCACACTTCTGGTTGTGCCCTGCCAATTGATGTAGGCCACCGTCGTGGAGCTGTCGGACAGTACTCACAACGCTTGACCTGTCACCGTAGCTTCGAATGCCTGCAACACCTGGCGTACCGCTCATAGTTGGAGTCGGTTGATTGACCACTGGGTCTCCTGCGTACTCCAAGAGCCTTGCGCGAAAAGATCTCCAAAATGTAGCAGAGTTTAACAAAGTTTTGGCCAAGCTCCCAGAGGAAAGGTTCATAACCTTTTATTAAAGACAAGCTGGGAAAATTATTAATTTATTTAATTGTTTTTATATACCATTCTTTCATCAATTCAAGATGGTCTAAAAGGCATACAACCTAACAGAGCGTCACATCTGTTGTATATGTAACGGAACTCTTTGAATATGAGCATACATGGATCCACTGCTTGCTCCGATACAAGCATTCTGCAGTCTAATTGTTTTTTTGGAAAACTGCCAGGCCCTTAAGACCTGGATTGGCTACCACAGGAAACAGAACACGGGCCACACGACACTGGAATGCATTGACTACTCCGCCAAAACCTGGGCATTCTTGGCCCTCGACTCTGGACTTATCAGCCGACAGGGGAGACCCAAAATTCCTTCCTTCCGCGGAATCTCTGCAAACACCCCACCTAACCCGGGTGACGGTAAGCGGAGCCGTAGCAAAAACGAAGAACAAGGTTCGAAACTGCACCTGAGTAGGTATACATCCGTAAGCCGTAGGGATGTTGAGGACTCCTCTTTGGGACCGCCAGCCCTACTGATCCCCATGGTCACCCTCCAGAGGAAAACATCCGGAGACAGCGATGTATTTCCTAAATACAAATAAAGGGTGGAGAGCTGACTCTCTCTGAAACCAGGAACTAAACATAGAAGCGCCCAATGCTGAAAAATTACTCCGGCCCCACAACAAGCGCTCCTAACTATCCTGGGGGATCCCACGCTTGCCGAAGTTCGGACGTTCCATGCTGTCCTATGCACAGAAACAGAACAAAGCTAATCTAGTCCCGCGTGACCAAATTCAAGGGAGTACCCCTAGGGTATGATCTCCAACTCTCCCAGCTCTACCAATTTCCAGACTCCGGCCAGAAAATCCCGAAGACTTCCTGTGAGTGATTAAGCTGTCCCCTTGAGCCCAGCTTGTTACATTGAGGTTTTCGAGGAACCCCTTCCTGCTCTTTGAAAACCCCGAAACACTTGCGTTCCGGTAGCCAGTGTACCTTGTTTGGGCACTGCCTAGCGGTTAACTCACGGACCATAAATAGATGAGGGACTCCTAAGTGCAGTAGTATTGTTATACCAGAACAAAGGTGTTATTTCATGGACATGACAGTTATCTTCTATTCTTGGAGCTGCCATCCCAAACGGAACTAGTCTTTAGTGGGTGATGACACTAAGTTTTCATTTGCAACTAACTTAGAGTCCGACATTATCTGTATCTTCTTGCCAGCTATCACACTGGCACCAATCATCCTGAAGCCACAAGCTACAGCTCCCTACAAACTGCGCCAATGTTTGGCCATTAGACTTTGTTGTTGAGTGTTCACCGAGATTCCCTCTTTCCAGGGGTTGTGATTGTTACCTCTGCAGTAGCTCCTGACCGAGGAAGAGAGATTGGGCCAAAAATTCAATCCCAGTCCTCTGCATCTCAGTGCACAGCACTTCAGTTGAGCCAATGGGCCAGCCCCATTGAGAAGTGTGTGTATATATATATATTTTTTTCCTTTCAACCCACAAGCATCATATGCCTTAAGTAATACTATCTGCCACCAGTGTGTCTGAGAAGAGAAAACTTTTGCATTAGAACACTGGTCTGTTGTGTATGTGTAATGGAATAGGCAGGCACCACGCCATAGCCTGATGGCAGAGATCTCTAGCACCCTGAGGTTTGCTAGCACAAACACTATTTTGTAATGACCAGAAATAATGGAAAAATAAACTTTAGGCGAAACGCTGATGCAAATCATAACACTTCAACAAAATAAAAAGACAGCAGGGATTTGACTTGCATATTAACCATGTGGCACATCTGCATTGCAGTTCAAATGTCTATTTGGGGCAACAAATTTACCTAAGAGAACACTGAAACCAGTCTCTGTAGAACTTCACAGTGGATTAATGACAAACCCTAGACATTTCTCCAATAAGGGAACTGCACCCCCGATACCATTATCTAGCACCACTGCTAGGGCAGGGATACTGCTCCCGACAAGAAGGCAACAACGAGTGGAGTAGAGGAGTGGCCTAGTGGTTGGGGCAAGGTACTTCAGGCCGGAAGGTCGGGGGTTCAAATCCCACTAGAGGACAGCAACCTTGGGCCGGAAAGACTGGGGTTTCTAGTCCCACAGGTGCTCCTTGTGGTCTTGGGCAAGCCACTTAACCCTCCATAGCCCATGTTCCCTGTAAAATAGTTATTTCCAAGTTATAATACCCTGTTCAATGTAATTTCAATTTGTTCAATGTAAACAGCACTGATGCAGAATAGCGCGGTATATAAGAGAATGTAAATAAATAAATAAACGAGAACACAGTTTTGAAACTAATTTAAATTGAACTAAATCCCTAAGGAGCGCTGGGGACCAGGTTCCCCCAGGAGCCGCACTGTGGCTGCACTGAACCGCCAAGCAGCGCCAGACCTGGTCAGCCACTGACGGGGAACACTCCGCAGCCCCGACGCTGAAAGTGCAGTCACATTTCCTCCTACTCTGCACCGCTGGCAAGTAACTCCAGAGGGGATGACGCTGCCCCCTTACTGAGACCTCCGCCGCTGTGAATGGCAGCCCTGCGATCCGCGGTGCTGCTCTGAAGTACAGAGCAGCTACCGCCAAGAGGGTCTTCTTGCGCTGGCTCTCTTTTTTTTTTTAACCATCCAAGTAATAAATTACATTAAAGTAACACAAATACCCTGTGTCAAAATATTTAAACTCGCTAGGCTAGTAGGCCCAAACGCACCGGTACTATAAGCGCTGTACAAGCCTTAGCCTGCCTCGCGCTCACACCAAAGCGTGGAAATCAACGGCTCGCGTTGCAATCGACCCATTGCGGTGCCAAAACTTCCTCGATTGAAGCGGGAAACAAAAATAAATAAAAAACGATCTCCCACAGTTGCCTCAGGCTAATCTGGAGCTATATTTGGCTCGCGCCTTCAACCTGTGCGGGAAGCACGGCTCGCGACACCTCAAGCTCTGATTCACCGCCAACCCCTCTCAATTAGGACCAGAAGTTCTTGCCAAAGTCCAGCAGCGCAACATCACACTTACCCTACTTCGGGCCTGACAAAGCCCCCACACTGAAATTTCTGCCTCTCTAAACGGCAGCCCTGCGATTCGCGGTGCTGCCCTGATGCACAGAGCAGCTACCGCCGAGAAGGCCTATTTGTATTTGCTGCTTCTGCCAACCACAATAAAAATTAACCTGGGGCAACATCGCCGCCGACAGGCTGAGCGCCGTTCCACTGTTTCATTCCCCCCCCCCCCCCCGGTCCAAGCCAGGGAGGGAGAGCAGCGCTGAAGACCGGAGGGGCTCGAAAGAGAAGAGAGAGAACACCGGAGATCAGACCGATCCCCCTGACCTCTTTTTTTTTTTTAACTACTTCACTGATGTCAGAACTCATATTAACTGGCA
Organism: Ichthyophis bannanicus; assembly: GCA_033557465.1. Taxonomy (NCBI): domain Eukaryota; kingdom Metazoa; phylum Chordata; class Amphibia; order Gymnophiona; family Ichthyophiidae; genus Ichthyophis; species Ichthyophis bannanicus. The sequence goes on along the minus strand of CM066042.1, from coordinate 239,448,956 downwards.
TTAAATTAAAACAAATTAAACTAAATTATACAGCTAAAAAGAAATCTTAACCTAAGTCACTAATACTCCTTATTTTTCACTCTAGTGAGCCCAGCAGCTAGGCTATGTCCTCCTGCTGCATGGAGACTGGACACACTGGGGGCTGATGGGAGAGACCAGCAGGCTATATCCAGTGATGTCATGAGCTTGACATGCCCAGTCTCCAAGCTGCAGGAGGAGGTACACTACCCAGAGGTGGAGGAAGGATAAGGAACATACGAGTTTCACACTCTGGGGTGGCTGTCAGAGATACAGATGCCGGGGTTACTAGTTCCGGTGTCGAGGAGGACAGGGGGGTCCTCGGAGGGACAGCCCTCGGGAGATCGAGGTCCGTCACCGGATGCCTCAACGTCTGTCCTGGATATCTTCCGGGGCCGCTCCCTCTCCAACTCCTCATAGGCCTGTCAGAGACTGAGGGACCATGCACGGGATTTCCCCTGCTTGTCCATCTCCCAGGACAAGATCCTTGAAAGTCTTCTTTTTCTTCTTACACTCTCGCTCCGGGGACCCTTGCTTGGAATGTCTCCGAGCCTGCTCGGGAACCGCAGGAGCCTTATGCAACTCCAAAGATCCGTGCAGGGTCTTACAGCACGAGGCTACCGGTGAAACTGGGGTCGAGTCTACCCTGTGGAAGATGTCCTCTTGCTTTTGCCGATGGCTCTGGATGGCCTTGGTGGACATTTTTTTTGCACAGGGGGCATTCCTCCAGGTCATGGTCGGCATCCAGACACTGGAGACAGCAATCATGTATATAGCTGTATATAGCCCACTGTATATAGCCCACATTGTACATAGCTCAAACCAATCTAGCTCACAACACAACACACACCCAACTAAATTTCCACCCTCACTGCATGTATAACACACTCACACTACTAGATTGTTTGCTGTGATACCACCTTGATTATCATGATAAGGCGGTTTAGAAATACTGTTAAATAAAATAAATAAATAAATAAATGAGTGTCAGTGAGTGACATGTTTTTGGAGCAGCGATCACATTTCTTGAAACTGGGGCCATTGGGGCAAAATGATCGAAGACCTTCGGCGCAGCCAGTGGTTAAAAAGGCGCAAAAGCACTGGAGGACCTTAACAAAAAATAAAACTAAGTTGCGAGACTTGATGCCAGGGCAGGGGGCCCCAAAGGCGGGAAAGAGACCAGCAAAGGCCATTAAGGATGTACAAGAGTGTACAAAAAAAATCAACTTTTTTCTGGGGGGACAAGACGTATGTCTGTAGGGCTCTGCGGAAAAAAGGGAGACTGACCAAGATGGCGGGAAGGGGACCACACATGCATGACGACATCTCCTTTCTTTGGAAGCTGGGGAAATGCTTCTGCGAGGGCTCCGTCTGCGTCAACGTCACTCATATGTGAGGACTGACTTCCTGCTTATTCCTAGAGAAAGAGTAGTTACTCACCTGTAACAGGTGTTCTCCAGGAGCAGCAGGAATCAGTCCTCACATATGGGTGACGTCGGCGCCGACGGAGCCCCCATGCGGAGCATTTACCCAGCTTTCAAAGAAAGCCTTTGGGAATGCAGCCATGCATGCGCAGTCCCCTTCCCGCCCAAAGGTGCCATCTTGCCCAGTCTGATGACATAGCTAAAAGACAGCACGAAAAAAGAAAATGAACTATATACAACTGCAACTCCAAGGGGAGGAGGGAGGGTCGTGAGGACTGATTCCTGCTGCTCCTGGAGAACACCTGTTACAGGTGAGTAACTACTCTTTCTCCAGGACCAAGCAGGAAGTCACTCCTCACATATGGGTGACTCCCTAGCTCTGGGCTACCAGGAACACAGGCTGAAAAATAGAGCTCCCTCTAGAGCCTGAGCAACGGTGAGAGAATCTTCTCGGAGACCACTCCTGAACGGTAGCCCAACACCAGGACCGGAGGGTAGGAGTTGCCTAAACCTCAAAGAGATTACAGAGTGCCGCTTGCTCGAAAGCACTGTCCCTACGGACTCCCTCTCAAGGCAGTAGTGGTCCGCGAAAGTCTGGCTTGAAGACCAAGTAGCGGCCCGGCAGATGTCTGCCAACGGGACAGAACGGAAGTGAGCTACTGATGCGGCCTTCGCCCTGACCCGGTGGGCCGTGACTCGACCCTCCAGGGAGAGGCCGGCTGCCCTGTACGCCCAGGCGATACAGTCTGCCACCCAGATGGACAACATACGCTTAGTGACAGGCAAATGATAATTACACTTACCTGGTAATTGTAGTTCCTTGAGTTACGACAGTTCAGTCCTCTACCTCTGGGTTGTCAATCTCCTCCTGCAGCTAGGAGACTGGTTTGTCAGAATGATGACATCACTGGATATAGCCTGCGTCACTCCCACTTGCTTCCCAGTGTAACTATAACAAAGCAGACTCAAAGGAGCAACAAATAAGTAGCTAAGACATTGAATCCATTATGCAAATAAAGGTACTCCCCTTCCCCCCGACAAGGCTTTCATACGCTCTGCCTCGTCATGGAGGAGGAAACCAAGCACAGCAAGAAACGAAACACCGACTCACCTGTAACCATCTGCCGTGGATCCCTAAACAGAAAAGACCTCTGAAACAGCCGGGTGGGAAGGAGGACTGAACTGTCGTAACTCAAGGAACTACAATTACCAGGTAAGTGTAATTATCATTTCCTTATCGTTCCGCCAGTTCAGTCCTCTACCTCTGGGATGTACCAGAGCAGTGACTAACGGGAGGGACCTTTCCAGCCGGCAGATAATACCGCCGCCCCGAAACGAGCATCCGAAGCGGCCGCCACATCTAGCCGGTAATGCTTGCTGAACGTGTGCAGCGACGACCAAGTCGCAGCTCTGCAAATGTCCTCCGGCGGAACCAAGGCATGCTCCGCCCACGACGACGCTTGCGCCCTAGTAGAATGTGCTCTGAGTCCCACAGGGCAGGGCGACCGCGAAGCAAATAAGCGGACACAATCGCTTCCCTAAGCCAGCGAGCTATGGAAGCCTTAGCCGCTGCCTCCCCTTTGCGCGCACCGCCGAACAGAACAAACAAGTGGTCAGACTTACGAAACGGTTCCGTAACCCGCAAATACTGTCGCAAAGTCCTCTTCACGTCCAGGTGCCGAAGCTCTCGTCCCGGGACGTCACCCCTCACCGAACCCAAGACGGGCAAACACACGGCCTGGTTCACGTGAAAGGGAGACACCACCTTGGGTAAAAAGGACGGGACCGTACGCAAAACCACCTTATCCGAAGAGAAGGACAAGAAAGGCTCGCGGCAGGACAAGGCCTGTAGCTCAGAAATTCTCCGTGCGGAACAAATAGCCACCAGAAAAACTGTCTTCAAAGACAAATCCTTCACCGACGCCCGACGTAACGGCTCAAAGGGGGGCTCGGCCAGAGCCATGAGAACAAGATTCAGGTCCCAAGGCGGCACGAACACTCGCCGCGCCGGGCGCAAACGAGAAGCCGCCCGAAGGAAACGACGTACGTCCGGATGAGTCCCTAAAGACACACCGTTGACCTTGCCCCGATAACAAGACAGAGCCGCCAGCTGAACACGCAAGGAACTGGCCGCCAGTCCCTTCTCAAACCCGGCCTGAAGGAACTCCAAGACCAGCGGGACTGAAGCCGATCCCGGTCGCACCAAACGCGGCGCACACCAATCCTCAAAGATACGCCAGACCCGCACATACGTCAGGGAAGTGGAATGCTTCCGGGCTCGCAGTAAGGTCGAGACCACCGCCGACGAATAACCTTTCTTTAGCAACCGAGCCCTCTCAACGGCCAAACCGTAAGCGAGAATCGATCCACCTGCGGCATGCACAGTGGCCCCTGGAGCAGAAGATCCACCCGCGGTGGTAACCGCCAAGGCTCCCCGTCCAGGAGACGAATGAGATCGGCGTACCAAGGACGCCTCGGCCAATCGGGCGCCACCAGTAACACTCGCCCGGCGTGAGCTCCTATCTTCTGAAGCACCCGGCCGATGAGCGCCCAGGGCGGGAAAACATACAGAAGACCGCCCGTCGGCCACCGGCGAAGCAAGGCGTCGATCCCCTCCGACATGCGTTCCCGGCGCCTGCTGAAGAAACGGCCCACTTTGGCCGACTGAAAGGTCGCCATGAGATCCATGACCGGCGTCCCCCAGCGAAAGACGATTTGACGAAAGATCTGGGGATGAAGCTCCCACTCGCCGGCATCTACGTGCACTCGGCTGAGGAAGTCCGCGGTGACATTGTCCTTGCCGGCGATGTGTGCTGCCGAGATCGCGGTCAAGCGAGGCTCCACCCACGCGAACAACTCGTCGGCCTCGGCCTCCATCGCAGCACTCCCGGTGCCACCCTGGCGGTTGATGTAAGCCACCGTCGCAGAGTTGTCGGACAGCACTCGCACCGGCCGGTCTCGCACGAGAGATTCGAACGCCTGAAGGCCCCCGAACACCGCTCGTAACTCCAAGCGATTGATCGCCCACGAGGCCTCCAGTGGGGACCAAAGCCCCTGCACAAACTGATCCCCGCAGTGGGCTCCCCAGCCCCCTAGACTGGTATCCGTCATCAATGGGAGCCAGTCCGGCTGCTCCAACGGCAGGCCAGCCGCTAGGGACCCCGGGTAGAGCCACCACCGAAGGGACTGCCGAACTTTGCTTGGGCAAAGCAGACGCTTGACTAAGGAGTCCGTCTGATGCGACCAACGCCTGAGCAAAGCCCTCTGGAGAGGACGCATATGGAACCGAGCCCAAGGTACCGCTTCGAGGGTCGCTGCCATGATACCCAGCACCCGAAGATAATCCCACGCCAATGGCGCTGGCACCGACAGGAACTGTCGCACCAGGGACCGCAAGCCCTCGGCCCGCTGGGGCGGTAGAAACACTCGCCCCTCCTTCGTATCGAACCGGACCCCCAAATATTCGAGGTCCTGGGAGGGAACCAACCGGCTTTTGGTCGGGTTGATGACCCAACCGAGCTCCTGCAAGAACCGGACTACCCGGTCCGTCACACGGATGCTCTCCTCCGCAGACTTGGCCCGGATCAACCAGTCGTCTAGATAAGGGTGAACCAGGATCCCTTCCTTGCGCAACACCGCCGCGATCACTACCATGATTTTGGTGAACGTTCGGGGCGCAGTCGCCAAGCCGAAAGGCAACGCACAAAACTGATAGTGACCCCAAGGAAGAGCGAAGCGTAGAAAGCGTTGGTGGGCATCCCGAATGGGGATGTGCAAATACGCCTCCGAGAGGTCTAGAGACGTCAAGAATTCGCCTTGCTGCACCGCCACTATGACGGATCGCAACGTCTCGATCCGAAAGTGCGGCACCCGCAAGCACCGATTCACCCCTTTCAGGTCGAGGATGGGTCGGAGCTTGCCGCCCTTTTTGGGCACCACGAAATAAATGGAGTAGCGACCCGTGCCGTAATCGGTCTTGGGCACTTCCACCACCGCGCCCAGCCGAATGAGACGCTGCACAGTTAAGCGAACTGCCGCCATTTTCTTGGGACCCCGACAAGGGGACAAGACAAAGGAGTCCCGGACGGGCCTCGCCAATTCCAATGCGTAGCCGTGCTGAATAATCTCCAACACCCACTGATCGGAGGTGATGAGGGTCCAGGCGGAAAGAAACTCCCGTAGCCTCCCGCCGATGGGAGTTTCCTCCGCCGGGACCCGCCTCGCCTCATTGAGATTTACGCGAGGCGGATCCAGAGGTAGCCGAGAAGCCCCTGGACGCTCCCCGGAATCCACGAAAGCCCTGGCCTCTCGCTGAGAAGCGCCCTCTCTGGAAGGCACCGGGACGCGGCGAACGAAAGCGCCGAAAATCCCGAAACTGCCCCCGACCGCCCTGGCCGGGCTTGGCCTGCTTGGGCTTGTCCTCGGGCAGCCGACCCGTCTTGGATTCCCCAAGATCTTTCACCAACTTATCCAAATCCTCGCCAAACAGCAGCCCTCCCTTAAAGGGAAGCTTGCTGAGACGGGACTTGGATGAACTGTCCGCCGCCCAACTGCGGAGCCACAGGGACCGTCGGGCAGCCACCACTGATCCGGTGCTGTTGGCCAGAGCTCTAATCAAATCATAATGCACGTCAGCAAGGAAGGCCGCTCCAGACTCTAAGCGGTCCAACTCCTTGATCTCCTCCGGCACCATGTGCGACGATTGACGGAGCCTCTGCGCCCAGCGCAAACACGCTCGGGCCACCCACGCTCCGCAGACGGACGCCTGAAGCGAAATAGTCAGCTTCAAAGGCTTGTTTGAGCAGACCATCGACTTTACGGTCCTGGGCATCCTTCAAGGCCGCACTTCCTTCAACCGGAATCGTGGTTTTCTTTGTAACAGCAGAAACCGCCGCGTCTATGCGCGGAGCACGGAAGCGCTCCCTAGCCGAGTCCGCTAAAGGATATAACCGGGTAAGCGTGCGCAGGCCCCGCAAGCCGGCTTCCGGCTTATCCCATTCATCTTGAATCATCTTCTCCACCACACGGTGCAAGGGAAATACCACCTGTGTTTGGCGGACCGCCTGAATGACCGGATCCTCCACCTCGTCCTCCGCAGCCGTCGGCGGAGTAAGGTTCAAGATTTGCAAGGTTTCCGCAATCAAGGCCGCCAACTCCTCCCTGCGGTACACCCTAATGATTTTTGACTGTTCCTCCGGTTGAGGTATCTCACCCTCCTCCAGGTCTTGTGAGCTCTCCTCCGGGTCCCATTCCGGATCGTCAGCGTCTGGCCAGACCCCCCTCCGCGTGCTCGGACAGTTTCGGCCGTTTCAGCATGGGGGAATCTGCGTCCAGCGCCCCCTCCGCCTCCAAGGACAAAGGCTGGACCGCCGGCGCCTCCGAGCACCCACGTTTGCCTTGCTGGCGCAGGCAAAACGCCTTATGCATAAGGAGGACAAACTCCGGACTAAAGCCACTAAGGCCGGACGCAGGAGTGGACTGTGAGAGCCCCGAGGGCCCTGGCCGGGCCTCCGAGGCCACTTCTGGCAGCAAAAGGCGTGCAGGGGCAGATTCCAGCCCCGCCGGCGGAGCCGGCGTCTCCGGGACCTCAGGGGCTTCCATGGTGAGCTCCACCGCCGAAGAAAGGGCAGCACAGCCTCTGCACACACCCGTGTCCGCCACCGTGCCCCTACGAGTGCCACAGACGAGGCACTGAGGCCTGGCCGCCATAGAGAGAGCCAATCCAAGAACTATGACAGAAAATACTGAGCCAAGCCAGCTAGCCAGCCCACAGCCCAGGCACTGCAAAAGGGTACGGGACTGCTGTGTCGTGGACCCCGTAGGGCCGCTCCACAATAGCGCAGGAGAGGAGATGAGGAAAATGCCTCTCCAGCCGCCCCCCCCCCCGCACGTCCGAGGATCCTCCGTGCCACGAGGACACGCCCGAGACGAATTAAACGGCGAAAAATCAAGGAAAGAAAAGAAACGAAAAAGAAATTAATAAAGAAAGAAAAACAAAACAAAACCGCTAAAAAAACAAGGAGAGGGGAAGCGGCTGACACGCGCTGCACCGGAGCTCCCCAAATGGCCGCCGCAGTGTGAGTAGCTAAAAAGGGCGCCAAAGCTCTTAGCTGACAGAGCGCCGCAGCCCGACGCCACGGCCGGGAGCCGGATAAACACTAGTCCCACCTGTCACTACGCTCTGTTCCACGAGCGAAAGAGAGAAGCGGGAACCTGGGCCCAGTCACCAAAGACCTTTGCTGGCAGGTAGATCTGCGGCCGCGGAGCAGAAAAACAACAGCCCCGCGGTGCACAGCAAGCAAGAAGGACTCACCCCCGTAGCGTCAGGAGGGTGAGGCTTCCGGACCAAACAGGTAAGGGGGAGAGGACCCGCAAAAGCCTGAGTCAAGCCCCCAGAGGCAGGGAAACAAGCCCCGACACAGGCAGAGTGTAGGAAAGCCTGTCACTGCCTATTGAAGAGGAGCAGTCTGCCAAAGCCCCTGCTCAAGAGAACCGGAGACTGGGACTGCTTTTTTTTTTTTTTTCTATGGTTAAACACAGGAACCCAAAATCTACTAACCAACTACACTAACACCCCTGCGCCTTATCTATTCCTCCAAAGAGCCTCTCCTAAGGCTCGTCAAGTCCTCCTGCTGCAAGGAGACTGGTTACACTGGGAAGCAAGTGGGAGTGACGCAGGCTATATCCAGTGATGTCATCATTCTGACAAACCAGTCTCCTAGCTGCAGGAGGAGATTGACAACCCAGAGGTAGAGGACTGAACTGGAGGAACGATAAGGAACCCCAATTTATTAGGATCAAAGGAAATGAAGAGCTGAGAAGCCCTTCTATGCCCCTGCGTACGTTCTAGGCAAAAGGACAGCGCCCTTCTACAATCCAGGGTATGCAAGACAGTCTTGGCCCTACTGGCGTGCGGCCTGGGAAAGAACGTCGGAAGCATCACCTCCTGGTTGAGGTGGAAAGAGGACACCACCTTGGGAAGGAACTTAGGATGAGTCCTCAAAACTACCCTGTTCTTATAGAACCTGGTATATGGCCTATCCGAGACCAGGGCCTGAAGCTCACTCACACGCCTAGCCGAGGTGAGTGCCACAAGAAACAACACCTTCCAGGATAGGAAACGTAAGTGGCAGGTAGCCATCGGCTCAAAAGGTGGGCGACTCAGTTGCTGCAAGACCACATTGAGATCCCACTCAATGGCCGGTGGACAAATAGGAGGCTTGAGTAGAAGCAGGCCTCTGAGAAAGCGAGACACTAGAGGGTGGCCCGAGAGGGATTGTCCATCCACCGGCGAGTGATGAGCTGAGAGGGCACTGAGGTGGACCCGGACAGAGTTGGACTGAAGTCCCAGGTTGGACAGGTGCAGTAGGTATTGCAGTACCACCGGGACCAAGCAGGAGAAAGGATCCTCCCACTGTTGAGAACACCAAGTGGAAAACCTACGCCACTTCAGAGCATAGGCCTTCCAAGTGGAATGCTTCCTGGAGGCCAACACCACCTCTTCAACCTCCTTTGGTAGGAGCAAGGGAGCAAGAACTAGCCTTTCAGCAGCCAGGCCATCAAATTGAGGGATTTGAGGTTGGGATGCAAGAGGAACCCCTGATCCTGAGTCAGAAGGTCGGGTTGCAGCCCCAGAGGAAGTGCAGCATCCACCGCCAACTGCAGAAGAAGAGGGAACCACGGCTGCCTGGGCCACCTGGGGGCTATCAGGATCACCGTGGCCCGGTCCTGCTGGGTTTTGAATAGAGTCCAGGCCACTAAAGGTGTGGGAGGAAACGCATACAGCAGGCCTTCTGACCAGGGGATCAGGAATTCATCTGCCGCTGCCCTCAGTGGATGCGGTTGTCTGGAACAGAACTTGGATAGTTGCCTGTTCAGCGGACTGGCAAAAAGATCCATGGATGGAAGTCCCCACTTCAGAAAGATCTGTTGGACTACTCGAGGATCCAACTGCCACTCGTGAGGCTGCAGGAGTTTGCTTAGCCTGTCCACCAGGTAGTTTTCCTGGCCTGGGAGGTAGACCGCCCTGAGGGTCATGCCCTGATTGACAGCCCAGGAGCAGAGAGCTTGTGCTTCCAGGCACAGGAGTCGGGATCCTGTGCCTCCCTGCTTGTTCACGTAGAACATAGCCACCTGGTTGTCCGTCTGAACAAGGACAGACTGGTGAGAGAGGACCCGAGAGAAAGTCCGTAAGGCTAGCCGAATGCTCTCAACGCCAACAGATTGATCTGCTGGGCGGCCTCCCACGGAGACCATAGGCCTTGGGTGCAGGTCCCCTGGCAATGTGCCCCCCAGCCTTGCAGGGAAGCATCGGTTGTCAGAACCTGAGCGTGTGGGGAGGGTCGAAAAGGAACTCCCCCCAACCAGGTTTGGGAGATGCCTCTACCATCGGAGGGAGTCCACCAAGGGTTTGGACACCTTTATCCTGCCTGATAACTTCCCTGTGGCCTGTAGCCACTGTGCCCTGAGGTACCACTGAGCCGGCCTCATGTGCAGGCGGGCATTTGGGGTGACATGCACTGTGGAAGCCATGTGACCTAAGAGCCGGAGGAAGTGTCTGGCAGAGACCGGAGAGTTCGCCTGAAACTGGCCGGCCAGCTTCATCAGCCTGTGAGCTCTGTCCACAGGCAAATAGGCCTTTGCATGGATGGTATCCAACCTCGCCCCTATGAACTCCAGGTCTTGGGAGGGGACCAAAGTGGACTTTGGGAAGTTTATAACGAACCCCAGGTGCTGAAGCAGGGATATGGCTCTTAAGGTGGCCTGCCTGGCCTCTTGTGGAGACTGGCCCCTGATAAGCCAGTCGCCCAGGTAAGGGAACACAAAGATCCCCTGGTTCCAGAGGTAGGCCGCAACCACCGCCAGTCACTTTGTAAAAACCCTGGGGGCGGAGGTGAGGCAGTACTGGAAGTGGTTCCCTCCCACCACAAATCTGAGGTATTGCCTGTGATTTGGATGGATGAGGATGTGAGTATAAGCATCCTTTAGGTCTAAGGAGCATAGCCAATCTCCCTGCTGGAGGTAGGGCAGTAAGATTCCAAGGGTAAGCATCTTGAACTTTTCCCTCTCCAGAAACTTGTTCAGATTTCTCAGGTCTAGGATGGGCCTGGGGCCTCCTGTTCTCTTTGGTACCAGGAAGTACCTCGAGTAGAAGCCTTGCCCTTCCAGGTGGTGAGGCACCGGTTCCACTGCCTGGTCCTGTAGCAGGCCTTTCAACTCCTGAAGGAGTAAGTTTCTGTGCAGAGGGGGTCTTGGAGGCTCCCCTGGAAAGTAGGAGGGGGGTAACTGGGTGAAGTGAAGCAGATAGCCCCTCTCGATGATGCTTAACACCCAAGTATCCCCTGTGATGGCTGGCCACCTGTCTGCGTACAGGGCCAGCCGACCTCCTGTGCCCTGGGGAGGAGGAGAGGCTATGCTGGCATAGTTAAAAACTCCCTCCCTGCTGAGCAGGAGCCGGAGTAGGAGGCTTGGGAGCCTTCTGCCTATGGGGCCCATGACCCTGCCCCTTGGCCTGCTGGCCCTGTTGGGGAGCTGCAGAGGCCTGGTAGTGAGAGTAGGTTTTGTAGGCAGTGGTCCTCCTCGGGTAAAAGGCCTTTTTCCCCAAGCCCTTCTTCTTCTGAGAAGGGGCAGAGGTTTTCCTGGACAGCCTTGTCCGGGTAAGAGTCTCGGTCTCGAGTTCTGCAGACTTTTCAGCCATGGGCTTGTCAAAGAGGTTTTCACCCCGACAAGGGACATCGATCAACTTGTCCTGTACCCATGGCTCGAGGTCCGAGGATTGTAGCCAGGCCTGGCGGCGTGCACCGATGCCGGCTCCTGCTACTCGGGCCAAAGCCTCAAATCCATCATAGGCTGCTCGAGAGATAAACTTTGAGCACTCTCGAATACCAGACGACAAGGCCTTGAACCTCTGCAAAGGTTCCTCGGACAGACCAGCAGAGAACCCAGCAATCTCCTTTGCCAGGTCTCGAAGGTACATGCCCATGTACAGCTGGTAGGTCTGGACGCGGCAAGCAAGCATAGAGCCCTGGAAGCACTTTCTACCGAGGACTTCCAGGCTCTGGGCTTCCTTGCCGGGAGGCACCGAGGAGTGCATCTTCTGACTCTTCAGGCAATGCACGGCCAATTCCACAACCATGGAGTGGTGCGGTAGCTGTGCCTTTTGGAACCCGGGGCTCTTGCGGACTCGATAGATAGAATCGACCCGCTTGCTTAGAACCGGCATCGAGGCCGGCGCCTCCCACATGCGGAAGAGCAACCGCTCCAGCATTGGAGGAACCGGCACAGTAAAGACCTCCTTGGGAGGAGAGTCATACTGCAGGGCCTCGAGCTCCTTGGCTCGAGGCTCCTCCTCGGGGTCCGCTGGGAAGGCCAAGGCTTTGGCCATGTCCCGTACGAAATCCGAGAACCGGGTATCCTCTGGGGAGGGGGGGGACCTTGTCCGAGGCTCGGATCGCAGCGAGTCCGAAGGGACGCACAAAGTCCGGAAGGTGTCTGGGGACTCCTCTTCCTCAGTCTCCCATGCCGATTCCTCCGAGAAGGAATCTAGCGGCTCTGAGTGGGCGGGCACCGACGCCATCCACCCCAACGCCGAGGGTACCAGCGTCGATGACCTCGGTCCCGAACAGGAGGCCGAGGATCGACTCGAGTTCACATGGTCTCGAGGATCGGCTCGGCCTCCGGGGTCGACTTGGACGTTGAGGTCCCGGTGGTCGGGGCAGATGCACCAGTGAGGCCGGCGATCAGCACCCGCTGCTGCTCCATGAAGGCAGACAATCTGCTCTCCAAGGTCGTCAACCTGAGTCCAAGCTCAGGAGACCCAGCAGCCTCCGACTTGGGCCCCGACGGTGTCGGGCCCGACTTTGGCTCCCCCGGAGGAGAGTCCACAAGGACTACAGTACTCACGTGACTTGGGGCATCCGACTCCACACGAGGATGCTTTGCAGGCCTCTCCGACTCCGAAGACCCGGGACGGCGATCGGGGCTATGCGACCTGGCCCTCGAGGAGCCAAGAGCGTCCACCGATGCCGCCCTCGCAGGTTTCTTCTTCCTTCGGTGCTCCCTCGAGGGGGACTTCCACTCAGAGGAGCCCCGACGATGCTCGGGGTCAGACTCCTGAGACGTCGAGGCCTCTGACGAAGTCCGGACCCATCCAAACGCCGAGTCGGAGAAGATCCTCTCACGCTGGTGCTGACGGCTCCGCAATGCCTTTGAGGACATTTTGCCACAGGGACTACAGACCTTAGGATCATGGTCAGGCCCCAGGCACCGGAGGCAGCAGTCATGTGTGTCGGTGAGAGACATCAGCTTCTTGCACCAATCACACTTCTTAAAGCCACTGGCAGCCATCGGGGGAAAAAGGGCCCCTGCAAGATCAAAAAATCGGGCTGCCATGGAAAAGAAAAAATGGCGCGAACGCAGTCTCTAAGGATAAAAACCGAAAAAAGAGATTCGGGCTCGGCACCGGTGTACCGAGTCCAGGCGGGAAAGGAACCGACGTCGAACCGAAGAAAATAACTTGTCTCAACACAGGAAAATCCACTTTTTCCAGGGGTGACAGGGACACACGTCCGTAGGGCTCTGCGGAAAAAAGAAGACTGGGCAAGATGGCACCTTTGGGCGGGAAGGGGACCGTGCATGCGTGGCTGCATTCCCAAAGGCTTTCTTTGAAAGCTGGGGAAATGCTCCGCATGGGGGCTCCGTCGGCGCCAACGTCACCCATATGTGAGGACTGACTTCCTGCTTGGTCCTGGAGAAAGTAAAACATCCTCCCAGCCTCCAAAAGCACTGGGAACTCATATCCCTCACTCTCACGGTAGCAGTTTTTGCCACTGACTGCATACAGCACCGACTGCATGGTCCTAGCCGTGCTTGGCCGCATCTCTGAAGCACTAGTATCTACCCGCAGCCACGATACTTCCCAGATGTGACACACAGCATAAAAAGATTCATCCACTTGCTCCAAACTCCCTTCAAAGAGAGGGGAAGCAGCAGAGGATTTTTTTAAGCTATTACCTGTCCCAGCCCCCTCCTAAGTGTTGGGAAAGACAGATTCATTCCCTATTTCCTTTCCCTGCCCCCTCCTAAAGGTTGGAGAGGACAACAAGGGTACTCTAAGCACTGAAGAAGGGTGGGTGGGTGGGTGGGTGTGGAAGGGATCCAGTACAACCGGGTTCTGCACCCCAGGGCTCTTTAGTCGTCTAGCGCCATACTATGTTCACTGGTCTGCTGCAGATTCCAACAACTTCTCTCCAATCCAAGCTCAGACTGTACAGGTTTTGGCAACCTCCATCTGCTGGAGACTGAGAAATACTGGTGAGAGGATGGCTGCAGAGGACCCTTATATGGTGACATCATCAAACCAGAGGTTCTCATAACCCAAGCGTCTGGACTGGACGGACAATGAGGAATAGGCAATTAGTTAGAAAGAATGTAAGGGTTAAATGTTTGCATGAGACTTTTTTTTTTTTTAACTACCATCTTAGGACCTAGGGGGATATGCACAGGCAAAAAAATTCTGTCAGTTTTCTTTTTTTTCTATATTTCTCTAATTTCAGATGCTTTTTCAATTAGTTTCACATATTCATTTTTACATTAAATCAATTTAGTGTGCTCTAAAAATGTCTTGTTTTCTAACTGATGAATAAAGATGTACTAAACAATTAGCATGCAATAAAATTTTTAAGGTGCACTAACCAAATACATACCCCTATTGGGAACCCAGATAAAATGTATTCTATACATTTAAAAAGTTAAATACAGAATTAAAGACTGCCCAGCATAGTTAAATGTTACTGAGAAAGAGGCTTTTAAAGCCAAAAAGGTCTGAAGAGAAAATCCACATCTGCTACTAGTAATTTGTAACATATCATTATAAACTACTACTGTACCCAAGACCTGGAAGGCAGCCATGGAACAACATGAGTTTTTAAAAAGAGCTCTAACTTGATTTTGCATTCAGTGAAAAAACTACACATGCTTATACTCAAACATACTTATCAAAATAATAGCACTTGCTATCTGAGTAGTGCCACTGAAAATCATTACAGACTACCTTGATACTGTCTGGATAGTGCCAAACGTTATCCAGATGGTAGCCATATTCAGTCCAGTCTCCAGATAACTTAAAAGACAGCAAGAAAGATGCCCTAAAGTTATCTAGTTATCTGGAGAGCAGACTAAATATCGCCCTTCTCCATGTACAATCAACACCAGCCTCTATCCGGATAGCAGCACTGAATATACAAATCAGTATTTAAGTGTGGTCGCACCAGGTATCTGCATAGAGGCATTATTCTCAAATTTATTCTCCATTACTTTACAAATTGTTTATAACATTCTAGAGTAAACACAGTCAAACAGAAGGATAAAACTGTTGGTGACAAGAGAAAGTACAAAGGATAAATTTTACATACCTGATAATTTGCTTTCCTTGAATCCTGCTACAGACCACTCCAGACGAGTGGGTTATACGAGGTGTGACAAAAAAGAAATGAGACTGTCCCATAAATGTTTTATTACAAAATCTACAGAGAAATTACGCATTGTCCTCTTCAAAGTAATCCCCCTTCCCCCCCCCCCCCCCCCGAGTTAATGCACTTCTGCATTCGCTCCTGTCACGTACGGAAGCACTTGGTAAAGTCCTCCTCCTTGAGGTCTCTCAGCTCCCTTGTCACAGTGGCCTTGATCTCTTCTATAGAGGCAAAATGAGTTCCTTTGAGCACAGTCTTCTGCCTGGGGAAGAGCCAGAAGTCGCACGGTGCGAGATCTGGGGAATAAGGAGGGTGGTCGAGAGCTGTGATCTGTTTGTTGGCCAAGAACTGCCTCACACTGAGCGTGGTGTGTGTGAGCATGTTGTCATGGTGGAGCAGCCATGACTTGTCTATCCACAGATCCCGCCTGCTGCACCAAGCCCGGTCATGGAGGCGATTGAGGACCTGCTGGTAGAAGTGCTGGTTGACTGTCTGACCCTTAGGCACAAACTCATGATGGACCACTCTCTTCTGGTCGAAGAATGCGATCAGCATGACCTTGATCTGGACATGGGCGCCTTCTTGGGTCTGGGTGACAGTCGAGTCTTCCACTGCAGGCTCTATCTCTTGCTTTCAGGGTCGTACTGGAAGACCCAAGTCTCGTCTCCTGTGATGATTCGGCCAACAAATTCTGGATATTCTCCGATCTTCTCTAGCAAGTCTCGACAAACATTGACCCGGTGCTCCTTCTGGTCATATGATAAAAGCTTGGGCACCATCTTGGCACACACCTTACGCATCCCCAGCTCCTGCACCAAGATGGTCCACACTGACTTGCTGTTCAGGCTGATCTCCTCAGCTATTATCAGCACCGTCAATCTGCGATCACGCCACGCCAGCTGGTTCACTCCGTCAATGTTCTCAGCCATCTTTGTCGTGGAAGGCCACCCTGACTTGGGGCCATCGTCCACCGTCTCGCGGCCAGTCTTGAAGCATTTGTTCCACTCGAAGACTTACGGCCTTGACATTGCATCTTCTCCATACGCCTTTTGGAGAAGTTGGAGACACTAAGTTGGGCCCTTCTCCAACTTAACCAGAAATTTCAAGTTGATTCTTTGCTTCATATTTCTACCACCTCCAGTTGCATGACAAAGTGATGGAGCAGTGTGCTACAAAAAAACCTGAAAAAGAAAACAGTGTGTGAGATGAAAAATATTATAGCAGAATAGTGGCGAGATGTTGCACAACACAGTGACATAAGCGGTTAGCCAACTGGCATTGAGTCATGGGCGTGGCTGCCACAGTCTCGTTTCTTTTTTGTCACACCTCGTACTCCCTTGCCTGCAGCTTTCAGCAACATCATTGCCTGGTTTATCCTCTGGTGCAACACTGAAAAAAGCCAGTATAAAACTTCCCAAGCAGTAAGCAAGACAGAAATATTAAATACAAACAACTTTATAACAAATAGTGTGAACAAGTATTTGGCTGTCTTACAATGAAATTAGTGTCAGACCACGGGACTAACTAGGTCTTCTAGAGCAGCCAGACCACCCAGCCTACAGAAAGGGTCTTTCAAGCACTGATATATACAATGTGACCAAAAAACAGCAGGCTTTCCAACCTGCAATAGGAGTCTTCTAGGACAGATCCTGCACTGGTCTAGTAGGATTCAAGGAAAGCAAATTATCACGTATGTAAAATTTAACTTTCCTTATCATCCTGCTAGATCATTCCAGAAAAGTGGGACATGCTCAAGCAGTCAGGACCCAGTGTGGGAGGAAGAAAACACTCAGGATAGCCTAACCTGCCAAAGATGCCATCTGTACAACAACTATGAGCACTCTGAAGCCTTACCAATGCCCTCTGGGCACACCATAGTGAACTCCATCCAGGAGGCCTGCAATCCGTGGCGTGAGCTCTGACTCATTCCTGCATGCATTTACCAGGCATAAAGTACATTGCCCCAGTGGCCTCCATAAGCCAGCAAGTAATAGAAGGTTTGACCTCTGCTAGTACTTTCCTCGAACTGTCAAAGAAGATAGAAAAATCCAACCAGCAGAAGGAACGAGCAACTGCCATGAATCTGAGCAATCCCTTCTGCACGTTCACCAGAAGCAGTGAGGGGTCTTTTCAAAGATCCTTCTCTAAAAAAGAAGTTAGAACAGTCTGGTCAAGAAGAGAAAAAGTGAGGTTGCATCCTTGAAAGGAGGACAGCATAGAACTTAAGGTGAACGAAACAGCTCAAAAGATCAGAATGGTTCTCTGCAAAACAGGGACACAGCACAGACACCAGAGCCCCCAGTAAGACAATGTAAGGAATCAACACTCAAAGGAGACCTTATGCAAGGGCCCTTATTGACAGAGACCCCACTGAAACCAAATAGGGGAACAGGCAAACAGGACTGCTCCACTCCTGAAGAATGGTCAACAGAGGTATACTGCAAAGGAATCCTTGGAGGAGATTCCTGAAGCACAATAGGACTGCTGCCCAAACCGTGAGAGTTCAGAGTCAAGCCCTGGTCCAGGAAGGGCTGTTGAAGGGCTGTAAAAAAAAGTTAAGGACATAGAGGCCCACTGAGTCTTAAGCAGGGAGGGTACCACCATCCTTAAGCAGCCTTAATGAAAGGCTTACATCCACAAGGGCCAGGCCATAAGCAAAAAGGGACCTCTATGACCAAGAGCCCCTGCTGTTTCTCTCATTGTAGACCCGTCTCTTGAGAGAGAGAGAGAGAGAGAGAGAGAGAGGTAGAGAGAGAGAGAGAGAGAGGCGAATCCCTTGGATCAACAGTCCGTAAGCCATGGTCTGCAAGGACAAATCTGGATTCCTAGGAACACCAGGTCTGGACAAAAGTCAACTTAACAAGGGCTAGGAAAGGAGACATGCATTATCCTTTCCTAAGGACAACTCCTGACAGGATTGTCCAGAGACCATCCACAGAACCTCTCCATGTCTGAAATGGCTCCTCACATTGGCATATCCCTGAAAGGCCATCATATGGAGTACTGAAACACCCCATCTTCTCACTATGAGGTCTCATGTGGAAGAGTGGAGCTCTCACTTCACCCAGACTTGGGGAGTTCTGACACAGAAGATGGGCCTGCAATGTACGCAGCAGACATAGTAATCAGAAGACCCTATGCCTCTAAGGCAGCGATGGCGAACCTATGGCACGCGTGCCAGCTGTGGCACGCGAAGGCCTTGCAGCTGGCACGTGTGAAGGTCCGCAGAAAAAGAAAAAGCGGGCTCTGGCTGCTGCCGCGGACGCGGACGCGGCAGCATGCAGTGTCCCGCGGGGCCCCCTCCGCCCGCTAAGCCCCTCTGCAAGGGCTTTCAGATTCGCGAGGGAGACAGCGTCTCCCTCGCGTCTCTGTTAAGCCCGCAGGGGCTAATGGGAAATTTCCCATCAGCCCCTTTAGACGCGAGGGACTGATGGGAAATTTCCCATTAGCCCCTGCGGGCTTAACAGAGACGCGAGGGAGACGCTCTCCCTCGCGAATCTGAAAGCCCTTGCAGAGGGGCTTAGCGGGCGGAGGGGGCCCCACGGGACATTGCATTCTGCCGCTGCCGCGGCAGAAGCCAGAGCCAGCTGCTTTTTTTTTTTTTTTAAATTTGCCATAGGGGGTGGGTTAGGACTGCTAATGGGCTAGGGGGGGGGTTAGGACTGCTAATGGGCTGGGGGGGTAGGACTGCTAATGGGCTGTGGGCTGATGGGGGCTGTCTGGAAATGGGGTGATGGGGGGTTATGACTGGAAATGGGCTATGGGGGTGATTAGGACTGCTATGGGGAGAGAGAGGGGGGGTTAGGACTGCTAATGGGCTAGGGGCGGTTCGGACTGCTGCTGGGGAGGGGTTAGGACTTGAGGTGGGCTGTTGGGTGGGGTTAGGACTGGAAATGGGCTGATGGGGGGTTAACACTGGAGGTGGTCTGATGGGGTTAGGACTGGTAATGGGCTATGGGGGGGTTTAGGACTGATAATGGGCTATGGGGGGCTGGGACAAGAAATGGGCTGATGGGGAGGGGTTAGGACTTGAGGTGGGCTGATGGGGTTAGGACTGGTAATGGACTGTGGGCTGATGGGGGGGGTTAGGACTGGCAATGGGCCGCGGGGGGGCTCACACTGGAGGTGGTCTGATGGGGTTAGGACTGGTAATGGGCTATGGGGGGGTTTAGGACTGATAATGGGCTATGGGGGGCTGGGACACGAAATGGGCTGATGGGGAGGGGTTAGGACTTGAGGTGGGCTGATGGGGTTAGGACTGGTAATGGACTGTGGGCTGATGGGGGGGTTAGGACTGGCAATGGGCTATGGGGGGCTGACTGGAAGTGGGCTGATGGGGGGGTTAGGACTGGAAGTGGGCTGATGGGGGGTTAGGACTGGTAATGGGTTATAGGGGGGGGCTTAAACTGAAAATGGGGTGATGGGGGGTTAGGACTGGAAGTGGGTTGATGAGGGGGGATAGGACTGGTATTGGGTTGGGGGTTGCTAGGACTGGAAATGGGTTGGGGGGCTGCTAGGACTGGAAATGGGCTGATGCAGGGACTAGAAGGGAATGGATGCTGGGTGAGGCTGGAACTAGAAGGGAGCTGGTGTTGGGGGAGGATTAGAATGGGATGGGGCTGGGAGAGTAAAATGGAGAGGGGAAAAATATTTTGTGTGGGAGGGATAAAAATCTACAATTGGCCGGGTATTGGGAGAGTAAGTGGGGATTGAGGATGGAGGGGTAAATTTTGAGTAGATGAAATAGGAATGAGGAAAGAGCAAAAGGAGAAGAAAGATTAGTATGTTAAAGCAGATGTAGAGAGAGAATGGAAAAAAAACCCAAGAAGACAGAAGAAAGGACAAATGGACAGCAGATGGAGAGTTAGCAGAAGACACGAAGAAACCAGAAGAAAGTGGCTGGAACAATTGCAACTGAAAAAAAATGCACAAAAAGGTAGAAAAATATCTCTTTATTTTGAATTTATTAATTGGAATATGTCAGCTCTGGGAAATGTGCATCATTAATTTTTGCGCTTTGTTTAGTACAAGAGGAAATTAATATATAGTTTTATTTCTACAGTGTTGTTGTATATTCCAAGTTTGGCTTTTGGGGTTCCCAGTTTAATTATTGTCTTCCTGTTTCTAAATTGTGATTCCTTGTTTGGTAATGGTCTGTTCTGCATGTGTAACTGAGCTGAGGTATTCTGTTTATATAATTCCTATTTGACATTGCCACTTGTTCTTTCCCCAGTAGGTCATGTATTGTTGTTCTCTGAGATGTATTGGTTTAATATTTGCAGTGTTGCCTTTTGATAGGTAGAGTATGGTGCTTTGTGAGTCCTGGTAGTGCTGTTAGGATACGGCGGGTTTGCTATGGGTTCTAAATGGGCAGCGTTTGTAGTAGTTCCTAATGTGCCTGGCGGTTGGTACTGGATTATAGTAATGTAGAAACCTTTTAGTCTTTCTTTATCCATATACTCATTAAGAGGCATGTTTACTAAAAGTTAGTGTATGGTAACATTATGCAAATATTTATGCAAATGAAGCACCTTATGCAAATGGAGCTTTAATTGACGTGCTGGCACTTTGAGGAAATTCTTTGGTTTTGTGCGGCAGTTTGGGCACTCGGGCTCAAAAAGGTTAGCCATCACTGCTCTAAGGCCTCAAGTACCTCTCTAGCCCTGCAGGTTCTGCTTCAGTAGTGGACACACATCACCACCAGGGCAGTCTCCGAGCACACACAACCCACTTTGTCCACTACAAGAGGCCTGAATTTCTCCAGGGACAAACTGATTGCACTGGTTCTAAGTAGAAGAGCCTCCTCAGGAGGCCTCCCGAGGGGACCCGTCCCCGAGTCAATTGGACCGGATATCATACCCTCTGCCCTTCAGCTGGTATCCGAGATGACAAGCACACCATCTGGTCCTTCTAACTGTACCCCAGCCATCCGATGGTGGAACCACAACCACTATCCCAAATGCTCTTGATCTCCTGGGGAAAAGGAAGGGCTTGGTCAAACGAGGGGAAACATGGAGACCAGCAGGTGCCTCTGCAATGAGTGCATAAGCAGTATGGTCCAAACAACTAGTTCCAAAGTTGAAGTCAAGGACCCATAGGCTGAGGAATATCAGGCCCCCTAGAGCTGACTGAGAATCACATGCTCTGAGTTGGCGGAGGCTCGAGTGAACTTTCCATCATGAGGAAGCATGGTTCAGGAGAGTATGAAATAGACTCTCAACACACACAACATTCTGGGAGAATCAGACTGTTCTTAGGACAGGCACTCACTGACCCCAGCCTTCTTATCCAGAGCTCACATGGACTGCATTGTTTCTAGCCTTCATCAAAAAGACTGAACAGACCAGCCCAACATCTATGTAAGGGCAACATGGGCTCAACTTATGTATAAAAGCAGAGTTACCACCACAACCAGAAGCCACATCTGGGATGAGGAACCTAGAACTGGACCAAGAATACAGCAGAGGAAAAACAGCTAAGATTGTTCAGAATGGGAAAATGACAAAGTCTTAGAGGTGATAAGCATCCCTAGCTGACTGATGCAATGACAGCTCTGAAGGTGAATAGTGGTTTACCCCAGGAATCTGTGCTGGGTCCGCTGCTTTTTGACATATTCATAAATGACCTGGAAAAGGGAATAACGAGTGAGGTTATCAAATTTGCAGATGACACAAAACTATTTAAAGTTGTTAAAACCCAAGAGGATTGTGGAAAATTGCAAGAGGATCTTGATAAATTGGAAGACTGGGCATCAAAAGGCAGATGAAATTTAATGTGGACAAGTGCATGCACCTAGGGAAGAACAACCCAAACTGTGGTTACAAGATGCAAGGTTCCACATTAGGAACCACCACCCAGGAAAAAGATTAGGCGTCATTGTGGCTAACATGTTAAAACCCTCGGCCCAGTGTGCAGCGGCAGCCAAGAGAGCAAATAGAATGCTAGGTATCATAAGGAAAGGGATGGAAAATAAAACAAAAGATATTATAATGCCTCTATATCGTTCCATGGTGAGACCGCACCTTGAATATTGTGTGCAATTCTGGTCGCCGTATCTTAAAAAGGATATAGTGTTATTAGAAAAGGTTCAGAGAAGAGCAATCAAAATGGTAAAGGGGATGGAAGGATACTCCTATGAAGAAAGGCTAAAAAGGTTAGGGCTCTTTAACCTGGAAAAGAGACGGCTGAGGGGAGATATGATAGAAGTTTATAAATTAATGAACGGAGTGGAACGGGTAAACATAGATCGATTGTTTACGTTATCAGAATATAGAAAGACTAGGGGACATGCAATGAAGCTACAGGGTAAACTATTTAAGACTAATAAAAGAAAATATTTTTTCACTCAATGTGTAATCAAACTCTGGAATTTGTTACCGGAGGATGTAGTAAAGGCTGTTAATGTAGCTGGGTTTAAAAAAGGTTTGGACAAGTTCCTGGAGGAAAGGTCCATAAACCATTATTAAGAAGGGACCCAGGATATCAATGTTTGACCCAGTAAAAGCATTGTGGAACCTGTGCCTTTTGGGGAAACTGCTAGGTACGTATGACCTAGATTGGCCATTGTTGGAAACAGGATACTGGGCTTGATTGACCTAGGTCTGACCCAGTACGGCATATCTTATGTTCTTATGAAGGATCTCTTATTAAAATGAGAACCTCAGAGTCTGAGATAAACCAGCTCAAGGTCCAGGATACGCCAGAAGAAACCTCCCTTCCTGGGTAGTTATGTATCGGGAATAATGACCCTGGTCCGACAGCAGAGGGCTTGGGAAATTAAAATGACACTGTAGGAGGCGCTGTAGAGTTTCCTCAAATGTTACCCATATGTATGGAGAGCCGAGGGGGATACTCTACAAAGGAGACTCTTACATGCACTGCTGTAAATTTAATTATTGCACATCAGAATTCCCAGGCTGCCTGAACCAGAGACTTTAGAGACAGAAGGCAGGTGGCTTGAAGGAGGAATGAATACATCTCTGCCCTTGAAAGAGGGTCTCAAAAACCCAAGAATCTAACATGATAAGAAGCTATCCAGGCTGAAAACTCATCTTTTCGCTGCTGCTTTTGGATCTTGACTCACCTGATCTCCTTTTTCTTTTCCTTTCCCCCTTGTTTTATCCCTGCTTACATCTTCTGTGTTGTCTGTCTTGACTAGATTGTAAGCTCTGATGAGCAGGGACTGTTTCTTACATGTCTGTGCAGCGCTGCGTACGACTTGTAGCGCTATACAAATGCTCAGTAGTAGTAGTAGTAGTAACTTGAATACACCAAAAGCTCTGAAAGGACTGTCCTTACTGCAACTGAGGCCCCAAAGGAATCACAGCAGTCTGAGGGCATTTCTGGCCCCACGCATGCCCTCAGAAGGCTCCCTGGCCCTTTGAGGCCTGCCCTCCATGAGTTTCTTTGGGAAATATCTCCTTCTAGAGAGAAACAACCCTTAAAGGAAACTGCTCTGTCACAAATTGAAGCCAATATCTGTTGACTAAGAGGAGTGCCAGCCCTAGCTAATACCACCACCACAACTGAGCTGGGAGAGACTCTGAACCAGTATTAACCAGCAGCAGCCACATAGGCAGTCTGCTGCAATCCTCCAAGTATCTGGAAGGAGACAGAGATTAATGACCCTTTGGCCCAACCAATAGTAGGTATTCCAGGGAACAAACCAGCAACCTTGGGAACAAGGAACTGTAGCCACATTGCTGCAGCCACAAAGTTATCAGCCAAGGTAGGATCCATCATTAAGAGGGCAAGGTCTTCTTAAGGACCTCGACTCTCCAGAACAGAGACTCCTCACATACAGCACCTCCCTTCAGCAGAACGGTCATGCGCTTAGCCCAAGCCTTGACAAATTTTGCTTAGATTTAGGATTCAGACCATAATCTTAGGAACCCATGGCTGTGATCACCTGGCTCTTCCCTTCCCTCTCCCTGGGTTGAGCCACACAGTGCAGAGAGAAAGAACTTCCTGCTCCCTTAGCAGCAGTGTGGCAGAAGAAACAAAAACAAGTTGGAGTGTACACCTGTAGTATAACAAAAATAGTAATTACACTTACCTGGTAATTGTAGTTCCTTTAGTGACGACAGCTTAGTCCTCTACCAATGGGTTGTGCACCTCCTCCTGCAGCCTGAAGACTGGACCAATCAAATTTCAGGATCACTGGTGAAGCCTACTGGCATTCCTCTACAGCTCCAGTGAACTATTGACAAAGCAGACTCAACAAAACAATAACAATAACAATAACAGTTAGCTAACCTTACATAATGAATGCATAATGGTAAGAACCCGGGGCCTTCCCCATATCAGCAAGGATAGTACCCTTAAATACAAAGATTCCCTCGCCTGCCGAACCACAGCCAGGAAGCGAGGAAAAAGGACAGAGCGACACGAAAAAGAAGCAGAGAATATGGTGTATCTGAAATACTCACCTGAACAGACAGCTGTCCAGAACGCTTGCGTGCCTTGCGAAACTCTCAACTCAAGGGCGGGACGGAGGACTAAGCTGTCGTCACTAAAGGAACTACAAGTACCAGGTAAGTGTAATTACTATTTCCTTAGCGTTCCTCCAGCTTAGTCCTCTACCAATGGGATGTAACAGAGCAGTATCAACGGGAGGGGCCGTGCCAGCCGGCACGCAGGACAGCTGAACCAAAAGATGCATCCCCTGCCGCCAGCACATCGAGCCGATAGTGCTTACTGAAAGTATGCCGTGAAGACCATGTCACCGCCTTACAGATCTCTTCAGGCAGGACCAGACCGTGTTCCGCCCAGGACGCAGCTTGCGCCCTAGTAGAATGAGCCCTGAGACCCACAGGAGCCGGGCGCCCCTGTAACATGTAAGCTGATACAATCGCCTCTTTAATCCACCTTTTGCCGCAGGCTCCCCTTTCCGAGGGCCGCCAAACAGCACAATCAACCAATCCGACTTGCGGAAGGACTCTGTGACCTTCAAATAAAATTGCAAAATTCTCTTAATATCCAAGCGACTAAGGCCCCGATCTGAAGCGTGCTCACCCGCAACCCGCAGGACAGGCAGAGAAATCTCCTGATTCACATGAAAGGAGAAGACACCTTTGGAAGAAAGGAAGGCACTGGCCTAAGAACCAGCTTCTGATCCGAAAAGCAAAGGAAAGGCCTCCTACAGGAAAGGGCCTGAAGCTCCGAAATACGCCGAGCTGAAGAAATCGCCACCAGAAATACCGTTTTGAGGGTCAAGTCCTTAACCGAAACTTGGGAAAGCGGCTCAAATGGAGCTTTGCCGAGTGCCCGTAATACCAAGTTGAGGTCCCATGGAGGCACGGAAAGCCGCCGCGACGGCCGCAATCTGGAAACCGCTTTTAGAAAACGCGCGACGTCAGCATGCGTACCGAGCGCTACGCCCTGGACTTTGCCGCGGTAACAGGCCAGAGCCGCCAACTGCACCCTCAAGGAACTAGCCGCCAGACCCTTAATAAAGCCTTCCTGTAAAAAATCCAGAACCACTGGAATGGAAGCCATGGCTGCGCGGACCTGACGCCGCGAACACCAGTCCTCGAAGATTCTCCAGACCCGGACGTAAGCCAGAGAGGTTGACCTCCGACGCGCTTGAAGCAGAGTCGTAACAATGGACTTAGAATAACCTTTGCGCTTCATACACGCCCTTTCAATGGCCAAGCCGTAAGCGAGAATCACTCCACTCGCGGCATAAGGAGTGGACCCTGAATCAGCAGGTCCGGAGACAAAGGAAGACGCCATGGAGCCCCGTCCAGCAACCTTACCAGATCGGCATACCACGGGCACCTGGGCCAATCCGGCGCTATCAACAGCACCCGACCGCGGTGTGCTTCGATGCGCTGAATCACGCGCCCTATGAGCGCCCACGGAGGAAACACGTAGAGAAGACCCGACGAGGGCCACGGGCACATGAGTCCCTCCGACATGTGTTCCCTTCGCCTGCTGTAAAACCGCGCCACCTTCGCAGACTGAAAGGTGGCCATGAGATCCATGACCGGCGTTCCCCAACGAGACACCAGTTGCGCGAACGCTGAGGGATGCAGCTCCCATTCCCCCGCATCCACTCGAACTCTGCTGAGAAAATCCGCCGTCACATTGTCTTTCCCTGCTATGTGCGCTGCTGAAATCGCCTGCAACCGCGGCTCGATCCAGGCAAAGAGGTTCTGGGCCTCCTCCTCCATGCACGCGCTTCCGGTGCCGCCCTGGCGATTTATGTAGGCCACTGCCGCGACATTGTCGGACAGAACCCGTACCGCTCTGTGCGTGATCTGCTTTTCGAAACTCTGAAGCGCCAAGAACACCGCTCTCAACTCCAAGCGGTTGATCGCCCAACCGCTCTCCTCCGGAGACCAGACACCCTGCGCGAAGTCCACTCCGCAATGAGCTCCCCAGCCCGACAGGCTAGCATCCGTCAATAGCAGAATCCACTGCGGCTGCTCCAACGGCATACCCGCTAGAAGACAGGCCAGCCGTAGCCACCATTGCAGGTCCCGCCGAACGCGTGGTGGACAGGGAATTCGCATGCCCAGTGAATCGAACTGGTTGGACCAGCGACGAAGCAGAGTCCGCTGTAACAAACGCATGTGGAACCGGGCCCAAGGTACTACCTCCAACGTTGCTGCCATGGTCCCCAGCAGCTGAAGATACTTCCATGCGGACGGGGCGGCGATCTTCCGGAAGCTCCGCACCAGTAACTGAAGCGCCAGGGCCCTCCGTTCCGTGAGAAACACCGATCCTTTCCGAGTATCGAACAGGACTCCCAAGTACTCGAGAGTCTGTGTTGGCTCTAGATGACTCTTGACCGGGTTGACCACCCAGCCTAAAGACTGCAGAAGAGTGACGACCTTCGCTGTGGCTTGCACGCTCTCGGTGTGGGACTTTGCTCGAATCAACCAATCGTCCAGATAGGGATGGACTAAGACCCCGTCCTTGCGCAACGCCGCTGCCACCACCACCATAATCATGGTGAAAACGTGCGGCGCCGTCACCAAACCGAAGGGCAGAGCCTGGAACTGAAAGTGGCCCCAAGGCAGCGCGAAGCGTAGAAACTTTTGGTGGGACGCCCTGATGGGGATATGGAGATAAGCTTCGGTCAGATCGAGAGAAGTCAAGAACTCGCCTTCCCGAACCGCGACGATAACCGAACGCAAGGTTTCCATGCGAAAATGCGGTACCCGGAGACACCGATTTACGCCTTTGAGGTCCAGGATGGGGCGAAAAGTGCCATCCTTCTTTGGCACCACGAAATATATGGAATACCGCCCCAAGCCGAACTCTGCTGGCGGTACCGGAACGACCGCTCCTAAGCACAGAAGACGGTCCAGCGTTTGCCGCACTGGAAGGCTCTTCTGAGATCTTCGGCAGGGAAACTGAACAAAGGAGTCGAGCACCGGTTTCGCAAGATTCAACGCATATCCCTCGCGAATGATCTCCAAGACCCACTGATCGGACGTGATATGGGTCCAGACAGACAGAAACTCCCGAAGACGACCTCCGATCGGTAGCCCATCTGCCGGGACCCGCCGCCCTTCATTGGGACTTACGAGGAGCTGCAGAGGCTGTCGCTGAGAATCTGCTACTTGCTCCGCGAAACCCCCAAAATCCCTGGGCTCTGGACAAATAACGTCCTCTTTGGGACCCCACGAAACGGGGCGACCGAAACTTCCGAAAGTCCCGAGACTGACCCCTAAAGGAGACCGCGGGTTTACCCCATTTAGGCCTGTCCTCCGGCAATCTGCCGCCTTTGGAGTCCCCTAGCTCCTTAACCAATTTATCCAGATCTTCCCCGAACAAGAGCTTCCCCTTAAACGGAAGCCTGCCGAGGCGCGACTTAGAAGATCCATCTGCCGCCCAATTCTTCAACCAAAGGGAGCGACGCGATGCTACCAAAGAGGCCATACTATTGGAAATGGCCCTGATGAGATCGTATTGCACATCTGCCAAATAAGCCGATCCAGACTCCAAGCGCTGCAGCTCCCACACTTCCTCGGGATCAAAGGAGGCCGATTGTTTCAGTTGCTGGACCCAGCGAAGACAGGCCCGAGCAACCCATGCGCCACAGATGGAGGCCTGCAACGCCACCGCGTCTGCTTCAAAAGACTGCTTCAGCAGGCCGTCCATTTTCCTATCCTGTGCCTCTTTCAAGGCCGCGCCGCCTTCCACAGGGATCGTAGTCTTTTTAGTTACTGCCGAGACCGCAGCATCAATCTTTGGGGAACGAAACTTGTCCTTATCTTTATCCGCTAAGGGATACAGCTTGTTCATGATCTTTATTCCCTTGAGACCGGATTCGGGAGCGTCCCATTCCATTTGGATCATCTGATCAATCACCTTATGAATAGGGAAAATCACCTGCATCTGTCTGACTGCCTGAATGATGGGATCCGCGCCATCCTCCTCCTCGGCTGGCTGTTCAGAAGAAAGTCGAAGCGTCTGAAGTGCCTCCGCAATAAGGGCCGACAGCTCCTCTCGGCGAAATACTCTGATGATCCTCGCCTGATCTTCCAGCTCCGGGATTTCACCTTCCTCTAATTCCTCCATCTCAGCATCCCCCACAAAGTCGGCATCCTCCACAGCCTGCCAGTCAGTCTCGGAGGGCATGGTGTCCACCGCTCGCGGCCGTTTGGTTGGCTTGAGACCCAGCAAGTCCCGCTCCGCTAGAGAAGCTTGCGTGTCCGAGAGGGGGAGAGACAGGGATCCTGTCCCGAAACTTTGCCGCCGGCGACAGAATGCTTGATGCATAAGCAAGACAAAGTCTGGCGAAAAATCTTCTACAGACAGCGCGCTTGCAACCCCAGACTGCGCGCCTGAAGCGCCTGCGGTCTCAGCGGTGGTAGCCGAAGGTCCCGCCACCGGCGCAGCCTCCTCGGGGCCGGCGGTATCTGCCGGTGTAACAGACTGTTCTAACTGTTGCTCCATGGTAAGGGACACGGAGGCACAGCGCTGGCAGATGCCTGTCTCTATGCCAGCGCCCCTCCGAGAACCACAGATGACACACTGAGAGCTGGACATAGATGCCCGAACACTGTACAGTCCCTGGGAAGCTGGAGAGGCTAAGACCCCTGAAATAGCGAGGAATGGCCCCCCCGAGCAGAGGAGTGGCTAACAGCCTGTCTCCTATCCCCTCTTTACGTTTCGTTGAGACTTTTTTTTTTTTTTTTTTGTTAACTCCGAGAGACACTGAGAACAGCCAGCAGCAAAAGAAAAACTGTTGAGTACAATACCTGGGAGGGCTACCGCGGCCGCGGTACAGAAGAAGCTGTGCAGCTGGAACCCGCGCCGAGGCCGCAAGCGGCTGAAAACAACGTCGGGAAGCCGCGTGCTCAAAATGGCCGCGGCTTCACACACAATTTTGGCGCGCTGCCCCTTCCTGCTCTCCAAAGACTCCCTGCTCCGGCGAAGACAGGATGCGCCGTACAGCAACCCCACTGCTCCGAAAGTCAAGAAGCAGAGGGAAGGCAAACGCCACGAAGCAGAATTGGGCAGCCGGCTCAGTGCTAGAGAACTCAGTGCCGACAAACGCCGTTCCCTGCACTGTGAAACTCACCGCCCCCTTGAAACGCACGCCGCCGGTAAGCAGGTCAAGGAGCTCTGCCCCGAAAAGCCCTGGGGCCAGAGATCCCACCGAGGAACCCAAAGGGGGATAGCTGTGGTCAATTACGTGAGAGAATCCTTCACCGGAGCCCTCAAAACCAGAGGGAGGGAAGGGGAGGGAGGGGGGCGCTATCAGCGTCAAGTGAGTCCCTTGTCGTTTTTTTGTTTTTGTTTTTGTTTTTTAAAGAAACAGGCCCAGAAATCAAAGTAAAGTATAGCAAATAAAGAAGGAAAGGTTAGCTAACTAACTATCTGCCAAACTGGTTCCCTAGTGAGCCCAGCACCTAGGCTCACTACGTCCTCAAGCTGCATGAAGACTGGACACACTGGAGCTGTAGCGGAATGCCAGTAGGCTTCACCAGTGATCCTGAAATTTGATTGGTCCAGTCTTCAGGCTGCAGGAGGAGGTGCACAACCCATTGGTAGAGGACTAAGCTGGAGGAACACTAAGGAACAGCTTATTTCCCCTTCCTCCATTTGCAAACATGTCGGGGGGGGGGGGGGGAAAAGTTCAAAGAGAGATGATAAAGTGTGTCTTATGGTAGCAGCGGCGCAGTGGCTGTATGAGGCATCTTTAGACAGAAATATATAGATAAGAGTTATAGCTTCAGACAGCATGTGTCTGTGTGTGTGGTGCAATGGTGGTTTGCTTTTCTGTGCGTGGAATGTGACGGTGGGTACCTTTATGTGGATAAGGTAGGGGGGCTTCGATGCTTAGGTGCTTGTGTGTATGTGCTACAAAGAAGAGCCTCTGTGTGTAGTACAGAGGCGAGATGCGTCGGTGAGGTATGTGTACATGTCATGCGGAGTTGTAGAACCTGTGCGCGGAGGAGAGGTGCCTATGTGTGTACATGGTGCATGTGTGGCTGTCTATCGTGCATAGGTGGGGACCTGTTTGTGTGCATCTGTCATCTCTCATGCGGAGGTGGAGTGCCTGTGTGTGCATTATGAAATGGGAGGAATGCACCTTTTAGCATATATACATTGCGCTCTTTTGTCCCCATGCATTCATCCCTTTGACCTCCAACACCTTGCAATTCCTCCCCACTCCAACCCCTCTCCTGCTGCCTCCCCATGCTCTGTTCCCCCCCTTCTAGATTCTCTCCCCTTCTCCCTCTCCCCAGCATTCTCGCCCCGCCATCCATCCTCCTCCTCTTTTTTTTAAGCCACTGCCCTTTTAACTTTTGCTGCCTTACTCCCCCCTCTCCCCTAATCTAACCTTCTGGCCAATGCAAACCACCTTCTGCAGCTGCCATCATCTTTTCTGCCCATGGGAGATGAGATCCCATGACAGCCAGCATATGTCCAGGCCACAATCACAGTCTTCCACTTCTGCCTGCAGTTGGCGATCCCTGTGGGAAGACAGAAGGGGTCTTTGCTGCAATCGCATATGTAAATGGAGAATAAGGATCCGATTAAATAGTTCGTGTGGTATATATACTATCAGTAGAATACATTGTGTTGCTATAGTTTAATCTACGGATTCCCAGTTGGTTTTCAGATCTGTGATCATCGCTGTCATCTTTTTTTCTGCCAGTGGGAGATGGGATCCCCCATGGGCAGCCAATAGTAGTCCAGGCTACAATCTAAAAGAAAGGACAGGGAGAACAAGAAAATTCCAGCTGCCAGGTGTAAATTTCTAGTCACCATGGCGACCTGGTACCTGGGATTTGTTGAACCCTGGCTTAGCCACAGTCATAGGGGACCCAGGAAGCAAAAGATGTAGGTTGGTGCAGACTGCTTTATTGATGATAGTCCCTACGCGTTTCGGCAAACGCCTTCCTCGGGGGACATACAGCTAACATAAAATACATAAACATTATTAAAAATATGGAAAATGTTAAAACCAATATGCACAATCATAAATAATACAAACGATAAAAGATTAAATGAGAGATAGGACCACATTAAGAAAGACTCTAAGGCTAGAAGGGCCGAGACAAGGAAACAGATACCTATTAGAACAAACGTTGAGGACTGTACATACTTTGTTTAGGAACAATTAGCCATATACATATTACAATCTAAAATACCTGGTATATAATTAAAACAATACCCATACATGAGTAAACTGGACAATATGGATGAAGGAAATCATGATAGAACTGAATAAAAAATCACAGTCAAATAAATAAGGATGTCGCGGATCTAATAAATAATTAAGAAGTGATTAAGACACAAGACTTAAACATATCAGTAAACACCTACCAGTGCTGTGTCAAGTAAAATGTCTCTTTAAGACAATTTTGTCGAATTGCTATGCAATAGCTAAAAGACACATAACAAAATAAATAAATAAGTTAATATTTCTAAAAATTGAATAAATTAGATCAGACAAATACACAAGAAAAAGGACACAAATGTTTAGCCAGAAAGGCATGCGAACTCACCATAGTGGTATCTATTAGGAAATTTCTTTCGAGAAGTTTTGCAATACTGGTAAAAAACTAGGAGGCAATATAGTAAAGATTAGTCAGGAGAACTATAAACAAACATGTACTAAAGGGGCTACTAAAGGACGGGTGAAATAATTGCAGAACTCCAGTGAAGAGACGAAGATCGTTAAGTGAACTACAAATGTGTGCACAGACATAGTGTATGATGGGGGTAGAGATACCCAAATTAAGTCATAAAATAAGGACAAGTAAATGTAGAATAATAAAACTGAAGACTCACACGTTGAAAAGACAGAAAACAAAAGTATTGTGCCCGAAGTAAGAAGGGATGTGAAGCTGGCAGTGACGATGCTTACTAGTGAACATAATAGGTAAATACTGGACAGCAACCGAAAATTGCTTATTTAAAAAGGTGTTGAAAGACAGGACCTTGAATAAAAAGTAGATGGTACTGGGCAAAAACAACATCTTGTTCGTTTAAGAAAAGTGTTAAAAACAGCTTTAAATGATAAGACCGCAGGTCCTGCAACGGTGTATAGAGTTAACCGAAAATAAACATGTATCAAGAAAGAACATAGCCTTACATTTACCAACACCATCCGGGTGAAGAGAGGGTAATTAATCACTGCAGATCGTCTCAAACGAACACTCGAAATCGAAACAATGTGCTGGGTGTGAAAATAGCGTGATATCAGTAAAAACAGACCGAAGGGAAGACATCCATCTTATGTAGACGCCAAGTTTCCCGCCTTCCAGGATGATGTTTAGACAGGTGGGCGGAGCCAAATACAACACAGCAATAGTGCAGGTAGGTGAAACTAAAGACAAGGATAAGGAGAAATTTCACTTACCGTTAATTTCCTTTCCTGGAATACTGCTAGACCAGTCCAGACAAACGGGTTATGCACCCCTGCCAGCAGATCTTGGAGACAGAGAATTCTACCAGAGCTCTGATAGGCTGGAGCCTGGTGATATAATCCTACCCCTAGGGGTCTCCCTCAGTTGCGTCCACAAGCTAATGCAACATGAACTGTAACATCACCCCAGAGGGTCTCAAGTGAACTATATACAAGGGAGCCGAAGAACTCCCTAGAGCTGAAAACAGTATCCACCTACGAACCCATGGACTGCCCATGGCGAGGCATACCGGCAAAGAGAAGAACCACGGTCGGCGGCTGCACCGCACCAGCGGCACTCCAATCAACAGCAGGGCGGGTCCTGGACTGGTCTAGCAGTATTCCAGGAAAGGAAATTAACGGTAAGTGAAATTTCTCCTTCCAGTTCATACTGCTAGACCAGTCCAGACAAACGGGCAGTACCCAAGCTACCTGCTTTCAAGGGGGGCAAGGCCGCCGACAGCTCAGCAACTCCAAAACGGACCTCCTGACGGGCATGAACGTCCAACCTATAATGACCGACAAAAGTGGACAGCGACGACCAAGTCGCCGCCCGGCGAATATCGAGAGGAACTACATGAGACCTCCCGGCCTACAAAGTTGCTTGCGCCCGAGAGGAGTGAGCACGGAGTCCCGGTGGAGCTGGCTCTCCCAGAAGAAGGTACGCCGCCTCAATGGCCTCCGTAACCCATCTAGAAATGGTAGATTCGGAGGCTGCGGATCCCCGACGAGAATCCGCGAACAAGACAAAAGAGCAACAGTCATATGGAAGGGTCCCGCGACCCCCAGATACCGAAAAAGAACCTTCTTAAGGTCCACCGCCCGCAACGGAGACCGACCACTGTCACACTGCGCCTTTGGAAAAGACGGAAAGAAAAGAGGCTGGTCAACAGCGTACGGTGTCAGCACTTTGGGCAACAAAGGAAGGGACAGTTCGCAGAGAAACGCCTTCGGAGGAAAACAAGAGATAGGGATGTCGACACGAGAGAGCCTGGAGCTCAGAAATACGGCGTGCCGAAGTTATGGCCACCAAGAAGACTGCCTTCAGAGTCAAATCTAGAAGAGAACAGGCCCTCAGAGGCTCAAAGGGAGGAGCAACGAGGGCACAGAGGACAAGCACGAGAGCCCACGCCGGTACAGGCGAACGCAGAGGAGGCCGGAAGGCCTAACTCCGCGGAGGAACCGAGACACGTCCAAATGCGAAGCTATCGATCGCCCCGCTATAGGACCCCGAAAACAAGTTAAGGCGACCACTTGTACTCGCAAGGAATTGAACGCTAATCCCTTATCCACTCCGGCCTGTAAAAAGGACAGGATGTCCGGAACACCGCAACGCCACGGTGAGAGGTTAATTCGCGAACACCAACCATCAAGAGACACCAAACCCGAGCGTAAGTCAGCGTCGTGGTAGACCGCCGCGCCATGAGAAGCGTCACGACCACGCTAGGCGAATAGCCGTAGCGAGCAAACCGGCGGCGTGTAATTGCCAGGCCGTAAGCGAGTAAGGAGCCGGGTCTTCCATCTCCACCGGTCCCTGAATCAGAAGGCCGAGAAACGCCTCGAGGCGGAGCAGCGACGCCCCAGACAGACGGAAGAGATCCGCATACCATGGTCCGCGAGCCCAATTCGGAGCCAGCAGGAGCACAGGGCCACGACGGTCTCGGAGCCGCTGGAGAACCATGCATATCACGGATCAGGGAGGGAAAACACACAGGAGAAGATGAATCGGCCACGGTTGAGAGAGCATCTATACCGTGCGCTCCCTCGTCCCTCCAATGGCCGAAGTACAGCGAAGCCTTGGCAGTCTGCGCCGTAGCCATTAGATCCATGGTCGGCAGTCCCCACAGGTGAACAATGGACCGGAACGCATCCGGCTGCAGAGCCCAGCCCCCGGGCTCCAGAGAGTGCCGGCTGAGAAAATCGGCTTACACATTGTTCACGCCTGCGATGTGCTGCGCCGACAGCCTGAAGATGTTCCTCCACCCACGGGAGGAGCAAACGCCTCTCCTGTGAGACATCCGGACATTGCGTGCCGCCTAGGCGGCTTAGGTAAGCAACCGTCGTGGCGTCGGACAGGATCCGAACCGCACGCCGCCGCAGAAGAGGCTGAAACTGAAGAAGGGCGAAGCGCACTTTCCGCGTCTCGAGACGATTGATAGACCCTTGGGCTTCGCGAGGTGACCAACTCCCCTGCGCCGAGGCCAAGCCGCAAGGCGCTCCCCAACCGGAGAGGTCGGCGACTGGCGTCACCAAGATCCAGCGCAGAGACTCCAGAGGGACCCCCGTAGAAGAGTGTGTGCCTGAAGCCACC
Organism: Ichthyophis bannanicus; assembly: GCA_033557465.1. NCBI lineage: Eukaryota > Metazoa > Chordata > Amphibia > Gymnophiona > Ichthyophiidae > Ichthyophis > Ichthyophis bannanicus. Next base: position 239,413,856 of record CM066042.1, on the reverse strand, counting down.
AGCGGAGGCTGTGGCGCACCGGCTGAAGCAAAGGCAACCGGATTCGATAACTCTCCGATACCGGTGACCAACGAGATAGAAGCGCCGTCAGCAAGCAGCGCATGAGCGCTCTTGCCCACGGAACGAGGGCTATCGTTGCTGCCATGGACCCCAAGAGTTGAAGGTAGCCCCAAGGCCGAGGCGCCGCTTGATCCAAGCAGCGGCGGAGCTGAAGAGAGATCTTCTGAAAACGTTCCTGAGGTAGAAACACCCGTCCCCTACGAGTGTCGCACCCAGCCCCTAGAAAATCCAGGACCTGAAGCATCCCAAAATAGACAGAGTAACGGCCCAGTCCTCCTTCCAACGGTGGACCGGGACGAAGGGCATCTAAACGCTGGAGCCTTTAAATGAAGCAACATCCGCTGCCCATTGATGCAGGCTGAGCCATCTCCGAGCTACCGACACCGGTGCTAGGAAACGAGCTGACAGCCGCAAGAGATCACAGAATGCCTCTGCCCGGAATGCAGCGATGGATTTGAAATGAACCAACTCGGGAACACCTGGAAGCTGCTGAATCCATCGAAGGGAGGCCCGAGCTGCTAGACCTCCGCACACCTGCAAGAAGGAAATAGCGGGCGAAGGAAAACCGGTCTTTAGCAGCCTCCCAACTCTTTAGGTCTTGCTGGTCGTGGAGCGCCTCTCTGCCCTCAACCGGAAGTGTGGTATGCCTGATGACCCAGGTCAGAATGCATCAACTGTTGGGTATGTCAGCCAACGGTCCAAGTGAAAGGGAGACCAAGGGTATAACTGACCAATACCGCATGCCGTACGAATGCTCTGGAAAATGGGATCCGGCTGCAACCGGATTTGAGAATCCGGAGGATCAGGCGTGTCGGCTAGGGGAAGCGACTCCATCACCTGTGTGATTAGAGCCGGCAATTCCTCTTACCGAAAAAGGCTGAGAACCGTCAGTGAAGAAAACAGACGGAGAATATTTCCCATCTCCGTACTCCAACGAGTCAGGGCTGACCTCCGAAGATTTAAAGTCTTCTTGAACATCCATAGTACCCCGCAAGGCACATGCAACGCCCCAAGGAGGACGTACTGCTCTAAGGACTGGAAAGGGGGGCTGTTACTTCTGGAGAGAAATCTGAAATTGTGAGTATATACTTCTGGGAATTTTTCTGAAAGGAATTTTTTTTCTTTTAAAACTAATTAATCTGTGAACCCACTATTTTTTTTTGTTAAATCAGTCAGGGCCTAGTAGCAACAGTTTAAGATTCAATTTAAAAACACAGAAGAGAACTTTCTGGTTACCTTTCATACCCAGTAGACAGCTGTAGTTTAAATTTCATAGTCACTCAGGGCCTAGCATCAGCAAAGTACTTTTAGTTTCAAATTAAAACACAGAAGAGAGCTTTCTGGTTAAATTTAGAATCCAGCAGAGAGCTTGTAGTTTAAATTTCATAATAGGTTAGAGCCTAGTAGCAGCAAAGAGCTATAATTTAAATCAAATCAGAATATAGTTTTCCTCAGCAGCACAGGACAAGGTACTGTGTAGCAGCCCTTTTTTAATAAGTGTTATATCCCTCCCTCCCTCCCCACACCCACCCTCCCCTGGGAAAATCACAGCTTTATAGGTACTTGCACAACTTAAAAGACAGGAGGTGCTCTCAGGTGAAGCTCATTACCCAAATCAGTCATACACCAAGGACCTGAGATTAATTAAGCTTCAGGTGAACAAGGTATATTAAACTTCTTAGGTACAGTTTTAGTGGTATAAATATCCATTGCACCCTTTAGTACATATAGAACTTAAAGATCTAAACACAAACTTAAAACTAAGAGGCAGACAGCAGTCCAGCAGCGGGATGTGGGCTTTCCAGTCTTTTGCATTGAGTGTCACATGTATGATTTTCTCCCAGCTGGTGAGAGGTCTTACGTGTGCACTAGGTGCAAGGAGCTCTCTGCTCTCAGGGAACGAGTCCGTTCTCTAGAGGCTAGAGTAGCAGACTTGGAAAACATAAGACAGACAGAGAGGTACATAGACGAGACCTACAGGGATATAGTCCTGAAGTCCCACCTCCAGTCTGGCAGCATCCCTGTTGCCATGGAGGAGAGAGGTCACGTGACAGGAGAGCATCACCCTGGTGTGGCAGGAAGTGATCCTGTAACTAGGACCTGTCCTCCAGGTGATGTAAACCCCTCTCGCACCGAGGAGGTTTCTCCAGGGCCAAGTGCCCATGCGGGAAGGGTTAGGACAGCAGTTATAGTTGGTGATTCGATCATTAGGCATGTAGATAGCTGGGTGGCTGGTGGACGTGAGAATCGCCTGGTAACATGCCTGCCTGGTGCGAAGGTAGCGGACCTCACACGCCACCTAGATAAGGTCTTAGATAGTGCTGGGGAGGAGTCTGCTGTCTTGGTACATGTTGGTACCAATGACATAGGAAAATGTGGTAGGGAGGTTCTGGAAGCTAAATTTAGGCTTTTAGGTAGGAAGTTGAAATCCAGAACTTCCAGGGTAGCGTTCTCCGAAATGCTTCCCGTTCCACGCGCAGGACCCAATAGGCAGGCAGAGCTCCGGAGTCTCAATGCGTGGATGAGACAATGGTGCAGAGATGAGGGGTTCGGATTTGTTAGGAACTGGGGAACATTCTGGGGAAAGGAGGGGCTCTTCCGAAGGGATGGGCTTCACCTTAACCGGGATGGAACCAGGCTGCTGGCATTAACCTTTAAAAAGGAGATAGAGCAGCTTTTAAACTAGATAATAGGGGAAAGCCGACAGTCGCCCAAGAGCGCATGGTTCGGAAGAATGTATCCTTGAAGGATACTACAAAAAGCAGAGAGGTTCCAAAAAAGAGTAAAGTAGCCCAAATGCCCTCGAGTATGGAGCAGACAGAACTTAAAGATCCCAAATTACCCATGTCTACCAATAGCCAAATTAATATGAATAAAATACAGTCTCTAAAATGCTTGTATGCAAATGCTAGAAGTCTACAAAACAAGATGGGAGAGTTAGAATATATAGCACTAAACGAGAGGTTAGATATGATTGGAATATCAGAGACATGGTGGAAGGAGGACAACCAGTGGGACACTGTGATACCTGGGTACAAACTATATCGAAATGATAGAGCTGATCAAATTGGTGGAGGGGTTGCGCTCTATGTTAGAGAGGGCATTGAGTCAGAAAGGATTAAAGTTTTGCAAGAAACAAAATTTGCTGTAGAATCTCTATGGATTGAAATTCCATGTAAAAAGGGGAAGGCGATGGCAGTGGGGGTGTACTATCGTCCGCCTGGCCAGAATGAACAAATGGATGATGAAATGCTCAAAGAAATCAAGGAAGCTAGCAAAAGTTACAGTGCAGTAATAATAATGGGTGATTTCAATTACCCCGGCATCGACTGGGTCAGTGTCACAACAGGACATGCTAGGGAGATAAAGTTCCTAGATGAAATAAATGACTGCTTCTTGGAGCAGCTGGTTCATGAACCGACCAGAGGGGAAGCAATATTAGACCTAGTCCTTAGTGGAACACCAGATGTAGTGCAAGAGATAAGGGTGTTGGGGCCACTTGGCAATAGTGATCATAGCATGATCGCCTTTGATTTAATTAGTGGAGGAGGGATAGTAAGGAAATCCACAGTACTACCCTTTAACTTTCGAAAGGGAGACTATGATAGAATGAGGAAAACAGTTAAGAAAAAACTAAAAGGAGCAGTTGCAAAGGTTAAAGACGTACATCAAGCTTGGGTGTTGTTGAAAAATACTATCTTGGAAGCCCAGACCAGCTGTATTCCACGCTTTAAGAAAAGTGGAAGGAAGTCCAAAAAATTGCCAGCATGGTTTAAAGCTGAGGTCAAAGAGGCTGTTGTTGCCAAAAAAGCATCTTTCAAGAAATGGAAAAAAGAGCCAAATGATGAAACCTGGAAACAGCACAAGCACTGGCAAGTCAAATGCAAGGCATTGATAAGGCAGGCAAAGAGAGAATTTGAGAAGAAGCTTGCTGCGGAAGCAAAAACGCGAAATAAAGACCTTTTCAAGTACATTCGTAGCAAAAAACCAGTGAGAGAGTCAGTTGGTCCATTAGATGATAAAGGGGTTAAAGGAGCACTAAGAGGCGACAAGGCGATAGCGGAGAGACTGAATGAATTCTTTGCTTCGGTCTTTACTGAGGAAGATGTAGGGATGTTACCCACGACTGAAGTGGTATTTAAAGGTGTGGAAGAATTGAAGGAAATATCGATACATCGGGAAGATGTCCTACAACTATTAGATAAACTGAAGAGCAGCAAATCACCTGGGCCGGATGGTATACATCCAAGGGTGTTGAAAGAACTGAAATTTGAGATTGCAGACCAGCTATCAGTAATCTGTGAACTATCATTAAAATCATCTCTAATACCTGAGGATTGGAGGATCGCCAATGTAACACCAATTTTTAAAAAGGGTTCGAGGGGTGATCCGGGAAACTACAGACCGGTGAGCCTGACATCAGTACCGGGAAAAATGGTAGAAACCATCATAAAGAATAAAATTACTCAGCATATAGATAGTCATGACCTAATGGGAGACAGCCAACATGGCTTTAGACAAGGAAGATCTTGTCTTACTAATCTGTTATGTTTTTTTGAAGGAGTGAATAAACAGGTGGACAAAGGTGAGTCGGTTGATATTGTGTATCTGGACTTTCAGAAAGCCTTTGACAAGGTCCCTCATGAGAGACTTTTGGCAAAACTAAAGAGTCATGGGATAGGAGGCAGTGTACTACTGTGGATCAGGAACTGGTTAAAAGATAGAAAGCAGAGGGTAGGGCTAAATGGCCAATTTTCCCAATGGAGAAAGGTGAATAGTGGTGTACCCCAGGGATCTGTGCTGGGTCCGCTGCTTTTTGACATATTCATAAATGACCTGGAAAGTGGAATAACGAGTGAGGTTATCAAATTTGCTGATGACACAAAACTATTTAAAGTTGTTAAAACCCAGGAGGATTGTGGAAAATTGCAAGAGGATCTTGATAAATTGGAAGACTGGGCATCAAAATGGCAGATGAAATTTAATGTGGAGAAGTGCAAGGTTATGCACCTAGGGAAGAACAACCCAAACTATGGTTACACGATGCAAGGTTCCACATTAGGAACCACCACCCAAGAAAAAGATTTAGGCGTCCTTGTGGATACCATGTTAAAACCCTCGGCCCAGTGTGCAGCGGCGGCCAAGAGAGCAAATAGAATGCTAGGTATGATAAGGAAAGGAATGGAAAATAAAACAAAAGATATTATAATGCCTCTATATCGTTCCATGGTGAGACCGCACCTTGAATATTGTGTGCAATTCTGGTCGCCATATCTTAAAAAGGATATAGCAATTTTAGAAAAGGTTCAGAGAAGAGCCACCAAAATGGTAAAGGGGATGGAAGGCTACTCCTATGAAGAAAGGCTAAAAAGGTTGGGGCTCTTTAACCTGGAAAAGAGACGGCTGAGGGGAGATATGATAGAAGTCTATAAATTAATGAACGGAGTGGAACGGGTAAATGTAGATCGATTGTTTACCTTATCAGAATATAGAAAGACTAGGGGACATGCAATGAAGCTACAGGGTAAACTATTTAAGACTAATAAAAGAAAATATTTTTTCACTCAACGTGTAATCAAACTCTGGAATTTGTTACCGGAGGATGTAGTAAAGGCTGTTAGTGTAGCTGGGTTTAAAAAAAGGTTTGGACAAGTTCCTGGAGGAAAGGTCCATAAACCATTATTAAGAAGGGACCCAGGATATCAATGCTTGAACCAATACAAGCATTGTGGAACCTGTGTCCCTTGGGGAAACTGCTAGGTACGTATGACCTAGATTGGCCACTGTTGGAAACAGAATACTGGGCTTGATGGACCTTGGTCTGACCCAGTATGGCATATCTTATAAGTTGCCAAAAGGTCTGAGGACTTATGGGATCACTTACGAGACCACGCCATATGCTCGCCTGCTACTGGGCAGGTGTAGGAGATATTCCAAAAGACTCCAAAAGTCACAGGCGTCATGCCAGATGGAAGAGTGTGAGGAAGGCACTGTCAGTCAAGGCTGCTGTGGCCTCCAGCGGCTGTGGAAGCAACATGGGAGCTGACTGAATCCTTTCCTGCAGGAAGATCCTGCAGCAGGGGCTCTGAGGAGGGAGGAGATAAGGTGCTGATGAACCCATCTAGCAGCGCAGTGGGAATGGGGAAAGAGTCTCCGGGATGCAGCGTGCAGGTGGAACACAAGCAATCTATTAATTCCCCCTTCGGCTGATTACATATCACATATAATACAGCCAGAGAAACAAGCATTGTAGAGACTTAAACCACCTTTCCTCTTCTTGTGTTTTTTTGTTGTTTTTTTTTAGCATTTAAAACAAAAAGCAAGGTAGGCTCAGGGAAACCGAAGACTCTTCAAAGAAAAGGATTTTGAAACTCCACGTGCCTCCACAGCATGTTTAAATGTGTGGAAACTGCTGTCTAGAGCTGTTCCCTCCAAAAAGAAACACTGAAGAGAAAAATACAATGGCCGCTGGCACAGAAAAACTGTCAGGTATTCACTGAGCTGAGAAGGGAACTGTCAGTCATTCACTGTGCTGGTACAGAGAAACTTTCAAAGTCAGGGTAAGGCAATTACAGTGACTGAAAGTAGGGAAATTAGAGTTTGATCCCTCCGCAGCCACTCAGACCTCCATGGTAGGGGCTGAAAGGTGTTTCTGGGGAGGGATGTAGAAGCTCAAACCCAGCTGTATGAAGATTACAGTGAGTATGCTTAATTAGGCCGAGCCCAAAACAGTCAGGATCCAAAACACTGACTTAAAATTCCAATCAAATGGTATATTGACTAAGACAGGTACAATATTCAGTAAGACGTACAAAGTAACCCGGCTGCAGTTTGTGGATTAAAATTTTAAAGTAGGAACTTCAAAACTCAGAGGCAGCCGGTCCGGATGCAGTTGAAATCATCCCACAGCAGCTGAGGCAAGTAAGAACAAAACAGGCTACTCAGTTTTCTTTCAGAAAATGATACCTGAACTTCCTGGGGATGTCCAAACTCTCGTGGCAAAGACTCAGTGCAGTGTAAGGCCAATGGAGAGCTACACTGAAGCCAGGCTCAGGAGTTCCCAAGTTTATCTGGGGAATCAAGATGCTGGGGGAAGAGCACAGCTGATTCATGAGGTCCCTGTGTTTCTTCTGACAGCCTATGCAGCGTAAACCTGAATAAGGCATAGTGAGAACTAAAAAAAAATAACTCTGTCCCGCAGGAACATGCATTTAACAATATTCCCCATAATAGGTAATGCCTCAGCCAGCCTTCTTTGTTGGGCACAGTGGGGGAGGGAACCCATGAGCCCTGCACCATTGGTCAGTGTCTTAGCATTGTACTGTGGCTCTGAATTGCATCCTGTTCTCTATCCATGCCTTCCGTACTTTTTATTCATTATGTTAATACATAGGCAGAGAAAAAAGAACCCCTTCACAACTCACAGCTAGCAAGTGTTGTGGGAAAAACTTAAACAGCAATAGAGCTGTTAGAAGCCAGTAGAGAAGGAATCTGGCTTCCCGCCAAAAACCGGGGCTCATTAGCTATTCAAAATGGCCGCCGGCAAAAATAAACCTCAAAAAGAGTGAATTAAAACCCCCAAAAGCTAAGGAATTAACTTAAAAAGTCAAAGGAGAAGGTGGGAGGGTTGCAGGCATGAGAGAAATGCCTAAAATCGCTGAAAAATCAAGAAAAATAAATCGAGTCATCAGAGAGTTGCAGACAGCAGTGGGAGAAAGACGGTTTGTGTACTCACAGTACCGAAAGTGCAGAGAAGCCACGGACCGCTGCTCAGACCACTGCCAGCTGCCTCACCACTAAAATCAGCCCCAGGGACTGGATTTTAGGAGGCTTACCATCCAGCTAAATAGCCCTCATGACTAGTGCTGGGGAGTCTGCACATCAGCGATCTCTACTGTGACAGGACACAGGAGCTCAGCTGGAATCATCCTGGTGCTCAGATAAGTACTCTGGCAACTCAGGGGATAATCTCTCCAAGAGAAATCACAAAGAAATAAAGCATTTTAAATTTTTTTGAAGGAGCAAAAAAAAAGCATCCAGATCTGCTGGAGACAGAGAAAAACTGAGGGAGACCCCTAGGGGTAGGATTATATCACCAGGCTCCAGCCTATCAGAGCTCTGGTAGAATTCTCTGTCTCCAAGATCTGCTGGCAGGGGTGCATAACCCGTTTGTCTGGACTGGTCTAGCAGTATGAACTGGAAATGGTGAAATAAGAATCAGGATATTATGTGAGACAATTCAAAGGGAAAAATAGTCTCATGACCGTCTTATTAGATGACATTGGGCAAAAAGGCGAAGTGAAATTCGGCAGGGCGATAGTGAATATAAAACCACGCAAATCAATCAAGGCACAGTGTAGGATCACCAAAGGATTCAGTCAGGAGGGCAGAGCATTATATTAGAGTGCAATGATGTGCGAATCAGCACTGGCAAACCGCAAAGTTCATAAATATATACTGAGAGAGTATTAAATATGTTTGAAATAATTGTAGAGAGTTGATTACTTATTAAATGTGTATAAAAAAAGAATATGAGAAAGCACAGGCTTAATGGAAAATGTAGTAAAATGAAAGAAATAATATAAAACCATTATAAAAAACTTTATAAAAAAACTGAAAGGTCAGGGGAGGAGCTTCGTTAAGATGGCGGCGGTTGCTGTTTCGCTTTGAGCGCGTTTCTTTTTCTCTGGTATGGGTAAGAAACGTAAGGGGAAGGGGCCTGCGGAGTCCGTCCAGCTTCCCCCAACCTCGACGCCGATTTCTACGGGTCCGATGGACTCCTTTGTTAAGCGTTCTCAGCGAGCACAAGTTGGTGAAGGGGATGAGTCTCGGGCTGATAGGGCGCTGGAGTCGGGTGGCTCGGCGTCTATCTCCGGCATATCTCTCTCCCCTGAGAGTCCGGCACCGAAGGTGACTCGAGGGCAGCCCTTGCCAGAAGGGTTCCTGGAGCTTGGCGTCCTTCCGAAATCGGCACTCGCTAGTGGCTCGGACGGTCCAGGATCTGTGGGGCAGACAGTTGGTTTGCAGACTGCTGCTAGGCTGGTCGAGTCGGTGACAGCTTCGATGCCGTGTGCAGGAGAGTCTAAAGATCAGCGGTTAGCCGTGGAGCGAGGTCAGCAGCGAATAGCAGGTGTGGAAGTGGATTTTAAGAGCTCCTCGGTGCAACAACATTTTACTTTACAGCGTCCTGAGACGTTTACGTTGGAGACGATTTGGCAAGCCATCCTCTCCTTTGGGGAAGCGATAGTGCCTACGGTAGCTTTTTTGGAAAGAAAAGTGGAGGAACAGGGTTCAACGGTGGAAGTTGTGCAACAAAGAGTCTCTGGTTTGTAACTTGATGTTACTAAAGTGCAACAGAAGGTGGAAGTGCTTGAAGAACAAGTGGATACTTATAAGAAATCTTTTCTCACTACACAGACTAAGTTGGAACAATTAGATAATGCTCTTAGGTTGAATAATCTTAGATTAATTAATTTTCCTAGAATGATGTCTATTTCTCCAGTAGAAATGTTTCGTTTATATTTAATGGAAGTGTTGGGGGTATCATCTGAATTAATTCCACCTTTGGTTAGAGTGTATTATTTACCTAAGGCTAAGATTACTATGGGTGAGTCCAATGTTAGGAATGTTTTGAAACAAGTGAACGTATTAAATGTTACTGAAATGCTTGAGAGTTCTCAAAGTGAAGACCCTGTACCCTCTACGTTGTTGGTAACGTTTGCTCTCCTTTCGGATAGGGAATGGCTGTTGAAGCTTTTTTTTAAGAAAAGGAATATACCGTTCAAAGGGCTGCTAGTTAGGATTTTTCCTGACTTAGCTAGGACCACTCAGAAACGTAGGAAAGAATTTTTGTTATTGCGTCCAGGTATTTTGCAGTTGGGTGGTATGTTTTTCCTTAAACATCCTTGTAAGTGTTTAGTCAAATTAGACTCAGTTTCCTATGTTTTTTATGAACCAGCCCAACTAGTAGCTTTCATTAATGCTAAATGTTTGGAGACCTCGGCATGACTCTCTGATACTCTCATAAAAGTGTGACTTAGTGAGGCAATTGCCTTAAGTTTTCTTATTATTTTTGTTATGTTTTTCCTTTTTTCTCATGGCTCCTCCAGTGGTGGGCTAGGGTGGAAAATGTTTGAATTTGTTTTCTTGTTTCTGGTTTTGTTCCAGTTTCTTTTTATTTATTTCTTTGATGTTTTCCTGTTTCTTCAAGAATGTTTGTAACTTCTTGATATATTGTAAAATTTTGAAAAAAAAAACAAAAACAAAAACTGAAAGGTCACTTTCCTGATTAAGGCCGGACGGTTCCAAACTATTCAATTCATAAATAAAACATTGTTCTAACTTAAGTAAAGTATTGTTGATATTGCCACCACGCCAATGTGGAATGACAGTCTTAATGACCAAGAATTTTATATCGCTAATCACATGGCCCTTCTCCAACCAATGTGAGACTAATGGTTTATCAGTAAGTTTCCTCTGAATGTTGCTCCTGTGCTCGATGATACGTGTCCGTATTTGTCGTAACGTTTTACCTATATAAACCATATCGCAGGGGCATATCATCAGATAAATAGCGTTGATGGTCTTGCAATTTAAATAATGATTTATTACAATTTTGTGACCTGTGGATGCATGTATGAAAAAGTTCTTTGCTGTGATAGCATGAAGACAAACAGAACAATTACCGCAACTATAGTGACCTCTAACTTTGGGAGAGGACCGGGGGGCAGTAAGAGCAGATGGGACTAGGAAATGACTCAAATTAGGCGCCCGTTTATATGATACCATCAAACGTTTCGATTTAAAAGCAGGTAAAAAAGATATAAGGTGCCATTCTTGTTTCAAAATGTCCGTGATAGTTTTTGAATGTGACGAAAAGGTAAGAGGACACGTAACCCTATCTGTTTGTGATCGTACTGTATTCTGCAAGAGTATGGGACGATCTGTGGCCTGTGCTCTTTGATATGCTTTATGAATACATTTGTTCGGGTATCCCCGTTGTTCAAACCTCCGATATAAATCCGTGGCATGTTTCTCAAAATCCGTATTGTTAGTGCATAGTCTCTTAATCCTTAGGAGCCAAGTATGGAAGGTATGCAGGATATCTTCAGGGCCGTCCCAAATTACAAGTACGTCATCAATATAACGTTTCCAGAGAAGGATGTATTTCTTGTACGGATGAAAAGACAAAAATTTGTTCTCAAATTCAGATACATAAAGATTTGCTACAATAATTCTCAGACATGAAAATTGTACTACTGGACTTACAATAAGTCTGATTTTAGAGATAGGAAAAGAAGCACTTCATATAGGAGACCATATAGATCACCTAGACCATATAGATCTCCTAGATCACCCCGGTATGCACCAAAGACTAATATTAAGGACAAACAACCAGCAAGACTTTGTAGATCTTTATCAGTCACTCCAGAAATAAAGAGAAGTAACAAGAGGCCACGGCATCATTCAAAGGATTTAATTGAAGCATCAGCCCCCCTCTTTTCTACACAACCACGTTCTCCCCCCGTACACCACCACAACCATAATCACAAGCGGGTTTTTCACATGGATTCCCTTTGGGCAAAAGGCAGAAGAAATGTTTCTCCAAGATCACCACCATATCAACCACCAAGACACAGAAATCAACAACCAAGACAGTACTCACCACGGGAAAGAATGCACAGTCAAGAAATGATGTCCAAAAGACATCTGAATTGGGAGTTGTAAACGCAGTTATTAATCTGTCTACATACCATTTAACAGATTCGGAACTCCAGGTTTTAAATAAGGGTCTATCCTTTGTTACCACTAAACGCCATGAAAAGTTTTTAACACATGTGGAACTTTATAGGTTCTTTCGGAAGCTCAAAATTATAGATTATTTTAACAAAAATCCCTCTGTCACAGCTGATCCCTCCGTAGTTAAGAGACCATCCACTTGGTTACCTCCGTCCACCTCAGATCCAATGATCACTGCCTATGAAAACATGGTTCTTTCCAGAGTTAGTGCATTATATAAAACTAAACAAAAGCACTCGTATTACAATCTCACAGCCTCACAAAAATCAGCACTAAAAGGCCTCCAATCGAATCAGGCTATAATAATAAAGCCCGCAGACAAAGGCGGTGCAATTGTAGTGCAAGATAGAACTGCATATGTAGCGGAGGTTATTCGTCAACTGAACGATACTACGTTTTATCAAAAAGTGTTTGATGACCCCACGAGCATATTACAACGAAAGGTAGATGATTTAATATATATTGGTAAAGAAGCGGGCTATTTAACACATAAAGAAATCACCTTTCTCACTGTCACCCACCCCATTATACCCACAATTTACATGCTTCCAAAAATACACAAATCTATGCAAAATCCTCCAGGCCGACCGATTGTTTCAGCTAATGGCTCACTTCTTGAACCTCTTTCTAAATTTTTGGACTTTTTCTTGCGACCATCTGTTCCTCTAGCACCTTCTTACGTTAAAGACTCTACCCATATCATCAATATCCTGCAAAATTTTCAGGGTTACCATGATGGCCTCATCTTACTAACATTGGACATTAATTCTCTATACACAAATATTCCGCAACAAGCAGCTCTAGAAGTGCTAGCAAATGTATTGATCAAGAGACCCAAACCGGTGCGGATACCTACCTTTTTTCTTACGCAGCTGGCTTCCTTAGTCATGTCCGAGAATTATTTCATTTTTAAAGGTCTTTTCTACAAACAGATAAAAGGGGTCGCCATGGGTTCGCCCATGGCTCCTGATGTAGCAAATCTTTATGTATCTGAATTTGAGAACAAACTTTTGTCTTTTCATCCGTACAAGAAATACATCCTTCTCTGGAAACGTTATATTGACGACGTACTTGTAATTTGGGACAGCCCTGAAGATATCCTGCATACCTTCCATACTTGGCTCAATACGTTGGACTCTAATTTGCAGTTTGAGGGCACATATAGTTTAGAATCCATTCCATACCTTGACATTTTGATCAAAAAGTCAGACGAAGGTTTCGTCACTGATTTATACCGCAAATCTACTGATAGAAACACCTTTCTCACATATGACAGTTGTCATAACACTGCCTTTAAGCAAAACCTTCCTATCAGTCAATTCCTGAGGATTAAGAGACTATGCACTAACAATACGGATTTTGAGAAACATGCCACGGATTTATATCGGAGGTTTGAACAACAGGGATACCCGAACAAATGTATTCATAAAGCATATCAAAGAGCACAGGCCACAGATCGTCCCATACTCTTGCAGAATACAGTACGATCACAAACAGATAGGGTTACGTGTCCTCTTACCTTTTCGTCACATTCAAAAACTATCACGGACATTTTGAAACAAGAATGGCACCTTATATCTTTTTTACCTGCTTTTAAATCGAAACGTTTGATGGTATCATATAAACGGGCGCCTAATTTGAGTCATTTCCTAGTCTTACTGCCCCCCGGTCCTCTCCCAAAGTTAGAGGTCACTATAGTTGCGGTAATTGTTCTGTTTGTCTTCATGCTATCACAGCAAAGAACTTTTTCATACATGCATCCACAGGTCACAAAATTATAATAAATCATTATTCAAATTGCAAGACCATCAACGCTATTTATCTGATATTATGCCCCTGCGATATGGTTTATATAGGTAAAACTTTACGACAAATACGGACACGTATCTTCGAGCACAGGAGCAACATTCAGAGGAAACTTACTGATAAACCATTAGTCTCACATTGGTTGGAGAAGGGCCATGTGATTAGCGATATAAAATTCTTGGTCATTAAGACTGTCATTCCACATTGGCGTGGTGGCAATATCAACAATACTTTACTTAAGTTAGAACAATGTTTTATTTATGAATTGAATAGTTTGGAACCGTCCGGCCTTAATCAGGAAAGTGACCTTTCAGTTTTTTATAAAGTTTTTTATAATGGTTTTATAATATTATTTCTTTCATTTTACTACATTTTTCATTAAGCCTGTGCTTTCTCATATCCTTTTTTATACACATTTAATAAGTAATCAACTCTCTACAATTATTTCAAACATATTTAATACTCTCTCAGTATATATTTACGAACTTTGCGGTTTGCCAGTGCTGATTCGCACATCATTGCACTCTAATATAATGCTCTGCCCTCCTGACTGAATCCTTTGGTGATCCTACACTGTGCCTTGATTGATTCGCGTGGTTTTATATTCACTATCGCCCTGCCGAATTTCACTTCGCCTATTTGCCCAATGTCATCTAATAAGACGGTCAATTTAGCATCTACATGAGACTATTTTTCCCTTTGAATTGTCTCACATAATATCCTGATTCCTATTTCACCATTTATCCTTGTCTTTAGTTTCACCTACCTGCACTATTGCTCTGTTGTATTTGGCTCCGCCCACCTGTCTAAACGTCATCCTGGAAGGCGGGAAACTTGGCGTCTACATAAGATGGATGTCTTCCCTTCGGTCTGTTTTTACTGATATCACGCTATTTTCACACCCAGCACATTGTTTCGATTTCGAGTGTTCGTTTGAGACGATCTGCAGTGATTAATTACCCTCTCTTCACCCGGATGGTGTTGGTAAATGTAAGGCTATGTTCTTTCTTGATACATGTTTATTTTCGGTTAACTCTATACACCGTTGCAGGACCTGCGGTCTTATCATTTAAAGCTGTTTTTAACACTTTTCTTAAACGAACAAGATGTTGTTTTTGCCCAGTACCATCTACTTTTTATTCAAGGTCCTGTCTTTCAACACTTTTTTAAATAAGCAATTTTTGGTTGCTGTCCAGTATTTACCTATTATGTTCACTAGTAAGCATCTTCACTGCCAGCTTCACATCCCTTCTTACTTCGGGCACAATACTTTTATTTTCTGTCTTTTCAACGTGTGAGTCTTCAGTTTTATTATTCTACATTTACTTGTCCTTATTTTATGACTTAATTTGGGTATCTCTACCCCCATCATACACTATGTCTGTGCACACATTTGTAGTTCACTTAACGATCTTCGTCTCTTCACTGGAGTTCTGCAATTATTTTACCCGTCCTTTAGTAGCCCCTTTAGTACATGTTTGTTTATAGTTCTCCTGACTAATCTTTACTATATTGCCTCCTAGTTTTTTACCAGTATTGCAAAACTTCTCGAAAGAAATTTCCTAATAGATACCACTATGGTGAGTTCGCATGCCTTTCTGGCTAAACATTTGTGTCCTTTTTCTTGTGTATTTGTCTGATCTAATTTATTCAATTTTTAGAAATATTAACTTATTTATTTATTTTTTTATGTGTCTTTTAGCTATTGCATAGCAATCCGACAAAATTGTCTTAAAGAGACATTTTACTTGACACAGCACTGGTAGGTGTTTACTGATATGTTTAAGTCTTGTGTCTTAATCACTTCTTATTTATTAGATCCGTGACATCATTATTTATTTGACTGTGATTTTTTATTCAGTTCTATCATGATTTCCTTCATCCATATTGTCCAGTTTACTCATGTATGGTTATTGTTTTAATTATATACCTGGTATTTTAGATTGTAATATGTATGTGGCTAATTGTTCCTAAACAAAGTATGTACAGTCCTCAACGTTTGTTCTAATAGGTATCTGTTTCCTTGTCTCGGCCCTTCTAGCCTTAGAGTCTTTCTTAATGTGGTCCTATAATTTATCTCTCATTTAATCTTTTATCGTTTGTATTATTTATGATTGTGCATATTTGGTTTTAACATTTTCCATATTTTTAATAATGTTTATGTATTTTATGTTAGCTGTATGACCCCCGAGGAAGGCGTTTGCCGATACGCGTAGGGACTATCATCAATAAAGCAGTCTGCACCAACCTACGTCTCTTGCTTCCTGGGTCCCCTTCTGTTCTGCAAGAGCGACGCTCCTCCCCTTTTACACATTAGCCACAGCCATAAACATGACTCCCACTCCAGGAAGCCCATCCTGTTTGCCTAGGAGCCAAGGAGACTGCCAAGACAGGACCTTTAGGATTCTGAGGGCCTAGCTTGGGGGCTTATTCCCACAAATTCTATGCTTTGCTGCATAGGGTCAAGGAGAAGTATGAATGCAACAGACAACCAGGTCGTCCTGCTCCATGTCGGTCCACCAAATGCTAGTTATCTATGGGAGACAGCGCTGGATCCTGGGCGACTGTCAGTTTGAGGAGTCAAAGGCACACCCTCGCATCGAGCACCACTGGGCCCTTCAGGACTCAATCCTAAAGCCACTACATTGTAGTGTGGGCCAAAAAGGTCAGGCCTATCTGCATTGCTGCACCAGTCTACACACCCTGCCACTTGCTGAAGGCAGATATTACTGGTTTCTCTCAGTGCTGCACCAGAGGATATACCAAAAGATGACATCACTGAAAGGTGCTCAAGTTTACCAAAGGGGCATTCAAGAACAGATACATGAATGGTTAAGGAGAGCTATTTTTTGAAGACTTGGGTACACAGCACTGATCCTAGCTGTGATCACGGCCTTATGAAGTGGAATACCCACAGGCAGGCAGAGTCAGTCTGAGCCCCAGACACTAGGTCTGAGGGGTTTTTTTTAGTCGACATGTCGACCTGGGTACTGAGGTTTGTCAAGCCCTGCTAAAAGGACAGCAAGAGGGAAAGGGGACTTAGGCCTGAACTTACTACCCCCTTTAAGGGGTCCGGTGGTGTCCTCTGGTCCGCTCTACAGTCCACCAAGCACTAGGAACTCATAGGTAGCAGTACTAGAGACAGCTCAAGGAGACGGGGGGGGGGGGGGGAAGACATATCTGAGCTCTGAGCAAACGTTGGTCCTACTAGTCTCAACAGCACGGTTTATGCCCAATGCATGGAGTAGAAACCTTAATGACCTGTTTCATTAAAACCCTAACCCAAGACATTCAAGACCACTCACAAGCCTACCTCCTGATATTCCTGGACATCTTCCCGGCATTCAATACAGTCGACCATATGATGTTACTTCAGAGATAGTGTAGTTACTCACCTATAACAGGTATTCTCTGGGGACAGCAGGAATCGGTCCTCACATATGGGTGACGCTGACGCCGACGCCGACAGAGCCCGCATGGAGCAAATCCCCAACTTTCAAAGAAAGTCTTTGGGAGTTGCCACTATGCATGTGTGGTCCCCTTCCCGCCCAAAGGAGCCATCTTGCGCAGTCAAATGACATAACTAAAGACGGCAACTCCAAGGGGAGGAGGGAGGGTTGTGAGTACTGATTCCTGCGGTCCCTGGAGAACACCTGTTATAGGTGAGTAACTACGCTTTCTCCGGGAACAAGCAGGAAGTCAGTCCTCACATATGGGACTCCCCAGCTACAGGCTACCAGTAACCTATAGCCCAAAAAAAGGACTCCATCAAGAGCCACAAAAGCAGCCACAATGAAAACCTCTGTGTCTAAGGAATTAGCACTCTGGTAGCCCGAACACAGAAGGATCAGAGGGCAGGAGCTGCCTAGACCTCAAAAAGGTTACGGAGTATAGCCTGGCCAAAGGCACTGTCCCATCGGGACTCCCTATCCAGGCAGTAATGGGCTGCAAAGGTATGAACTGAGGACCAGGTGGTGGCCCAGAAGATGAGTGCCAGGGGAACGGAGCGCAGATGAGTCACCGATGCCGCCATGGCCCTGACCTTGTGAGCCGTGACACGGCTCTTCAAACGGAAGCTTCGCTTCCTCATAGGTTCGGGCAATACATTTCGCCACCCACTTGGACAGCGTACGCTTGGTCACCGCCTCCCCCAGTTTACTGGGGTCATAGGAAACAAAATGCTGAGAGGCTTTCCGGTGGCCTTGAGTATGTTGAATGTAGAAGGACAAGGCCCTCTTACAGTCCAGGGTATGGAAAACCGTCTCAGTTCGACTGGGGAGCGATCTGGGAAAGAAGATAGGGAGGACCCCCTCCTGGTTGAGGTGGAACGGGGACACCACCTTCGGAAGGAACTTGGGGTGTGTGCGAAGTGCCACCCTATTCTTGTAGAACCTGGTATAAGGCCTCTCCGCCACGAGGGCCTGAAGCTCACTCACCCTTCGGGCGGAAGTGAGCGCGACAAGGAAAACCACCTTCCAGGAGAGATAGCGGAGATGACACGTAGCCATTGGTTCAAAAGGCGGCAGGGTGAGCCGCCCCAATACTACATTGAGATCCCATTCGGTCACCGGGGGGGCAGACCAGGGGCTTAGACAGGAGTAGGCCCTCAAGGAACCGGGACACTGTTGGGTGAGCCGAGAGGGGCTTCCCATCCACCTGATGGTGGTTCGCCGCTAGGGCACTGAGATGCACCCTGACGGAGTTGGACTTGAGCCCCGTACTGGAGAGATGGAGAAGGTATTGCAACACTGTAACCACCGGGAAAGAAAAGGTGTCGACCCCCCATGCCACACACCAAAGCGCAAACCTGCGCCACTTAAAGGCCTAAGCCCGTCTGGTAGACGTTCTGCGTGAGGCCAGCAGAACATCCTCCATATCCTTCAGAAGTAGGAATGGAGCTAGTGGCACCCTTTCAGCAGCCATGCCATCAGCGAAAGGGATCTGAGGTTGGGGTGCAGGAGAGAGCCCCCCTCTTGGGAAAGGAGCTGCAGAGCTGTCCCCAGGGGAATGGGGGTCTCCACTGCTAGCTGTAGGAGGAGTGGGAACCACAGTTGCCGAGGCCAGCATAGGGCTATCAGAATGACTTGAAGCTCTGTCGCAAAGAATCTTGAACAGGGTCTTGGCGATCAGAGGTGTCGGAGGAAACGCATACAGAAGATCCACCGACCATGAAATTTAAAAAGCATCAGCGGCCACCCTGGCAGGGTGAGTTTCCCTGGAGCAGAAGCGGGGTCACTGGTGATTGTCCGGGCTGGCAAACAGGTCCATCATCGGTTCCCCCCAGATCTGGAAAAGCCCGAAGGCCACTTCTGGGTCCAGCTGCCACTTGTGTGGCTGGAGCAGCCTGCTGAATCTGTCGGCCAGCCAGTTGTCCTGGCCCGGCAGGTACACTGCCTTGAGGAGAATGCCCTGTTGGACTGCAAACGAGCACAAGCCCAGGGCTTCCCAAGAGAGGTGCCCCCCTGTTTGTTCACATATTACATGGCAACCTGGTTGTCCGTCTGGACCAGGACGGACCTTTGGCCCAGGGACTGCCAGAACACCTTTAGGGCGAGATGGACAGCACGGAGTTCCAACAGGTTGATCTGTTGAGCGCTCTCGTCTGGGGACCAAACACCCTGGGTGCGGTATCCCTGGCAGTGGGCTCTCCAGCCCAGCAGGAAGGCATCCGTGGTGAGGACCCTCGAGTGGTGAGGGGTCTGAAAAGGCATCCCCGCTTCCAAGTGATGGGGCGAGAGCCACCAGGTCAGGGACTAAGCAAGGTGCTTGGTCACTTTGACTCTGTCCTGGAGATGCCCCGTGGCCTGGGACCACTGGTCCCTGAGGCACCACTGTGCAACTCGCATGTGGAGGCGGGCATCTGGCGTGACATGGACCGTGGAGGCCATGTATCTGAGGAGGCACAACAGGTGTCTTGCTGGCACTGAGACACGGTGCTGTATGTCTTTGACTAGCACTATGAGTCTGCCTTCCCTATCTGCAGGTAGAAAGGCCTTCAAGTGAAGGGTATTGATCCTTACCCCTATAAATTCCAGCTCTTGAGCCGGGTGGAGGCTGGACTTGGGATAGTTGATAACGAAACTCAAGTGCTGAAGAGCCTGGATAGTGCGTGCCATGACCTGCTGCACCTTCGGGGGCCGTGGTGCCCCTGATGAGCCAGTCGTCGAAATAAGGGAAGACAAAGATCCCCTGAAGCCTGAGGAAGGCGGCTACCACTGCTAGGCACTTTGTGAATACCCTGGGGTCCAAAGCAATGCCGAAGGGAAGCACCCTGTATTGGAAATAATGTGCCCCCCACCGCAAAGCGTAGGTATTGCCTGTGGTCCAGGTGGATTAAAGGATGCGTATACTCACATCCTAAATCTAAGGAGCATAGCCAGTCTCCCTGGCAGAGGTAAGGCAGCAATGTTGCAAGGGAGAGCATCCTGAACTTCTCCCTCACCAAGAATCTACTGAGGTTGCACAGATTGAGGATGGGTCTTAGACCCCATGTCCTCTTTGGCACGAGGAAGTACCTGGAGTAGAACACTTTTCCCCTGAGATGGTGAGGCACTGGTTCTACCGCTCGGTCCTCAAGAAGACCTGCTAACTCCTTCAAAAGAAGGTCTCAGTGAAGGGGAGGCCGGAAGGGCTATCCAGGGAAATAATGTGGAGGCACTTCGGCTAAGTGGAGGAGGTAACCCTCCTTGATCACCTGTAAAGCCCATGCATCAATGATAGCAGCTCCCCACCTGTGGGCATAAAGGGCAAGCTGACCTCCTGTGGGCTGCCAAGCTCCGGTTGGGAGAGGGGCCATGCTGCAGGAGTCAAAAGCTCCCCCCAGGCTGGGCTGGAGCAGGAGCCTGGGGCTTGGGAGCCTTCGTGCCCTTGTCCCTTGGCCTGCTGTCCCTGCTGGAGAGCCAGGGAGGCCTGAAAAGGGGGATAGTTTCGGTAAGCAGTGGACGTCCTTGGGTAGAAGGGCTTTTTACCCAAGCCCTTCTTTCAGGAAGGGGCAGAGGTCATCTTAAAGAGCCTAGTCCTTGTCATGAACTCGGTCTTCAGTTCAGCGGCCTTGTCAGTCATGGGTTTGCCTTATAGGTTCTCCCATAGGCATGGGACATCGACCAACTTGTCTTGTACCCATTGCTCGAGGTCCGACGACTGTAGCCAGGCTTGACGGCATGCACCAATGCCCGCTGTGGCTACCCTAGCTGCCGACTCGAAACCGTCATAGGCCGACTGAGCGATGAACTTGGAGCATTCACCGATGGCTCTGGATAGGCCCTTGAAGCGCTGCAAAGGCTCCTCGGAGAGACCAGCCAAGAACCCGGCGATCTCCTTCACCAGGTCGCTCAGGTACATGCCCATGTACAGCTGGTAGGCCTGGATCAGACAATTCAGCATTGCGCCCTGGTAACATTTCTTACCAAGGGCATCCAAGATGCGGGCCTCCCTGCCAGGTGGGCACCAAAGAGTGCATCTTCTGACTTTTCAATCAACATATGGCCGATTCCACCGCCATGGAATTGTGCGGCAGTTGACACTTTTGAAACCCAGGGCTCCGGCGGACCCAATACATCGAGTCCAGCTGCTTGCTGATCACCGGCGTTGACGCCGGTGTCTCCCACATGCAGAGCATAAGGCACTCCAGGATAGGAGGGATGGGCACAGTGAGGGTCTCCCAAGGGGGAGCCTCGTACTGGAGGATCTCGAGTTCATCTGCTCGAGGATCCTCCTCGGACTCCGTTGGGAAAGCCAAAGCCTTGGGCATATCTCAAACAAAGTCCCGAAAGCCCATGTCCTCCGGAAGGGACCTTCTCCGAGGCTCCGATACTGGAGAATTGGACAGAATATCTCGGTGACTGCGAGTGTCCGGTGACTCCTTGTCTTCGGACTCCCAAGCAGAGGCCTCCGAGGAAGACGGATGGCATTCCTCGGGCCCCGAGGGGTCCAGCACCATCCGCCCCGGCGCTCGCTGGCTCGCCGGCAACGACCTCGGTCCTGATGAACGGGAGACTGAGCGGGATCGCAGCCAAGGATCTACTTGGACCCACAGGGCTTCGAGGATAGGCTCGGCCTCCAGGGTCGACTTTGACGTCGAGCACCAGGTGGTCGGGGCGGAGGAACCAGACGTGCTGGATACCAGCGCCTGCTGCTGCTTCAGGAAGGCAGTGATCCTGCACTCCAAGGACGCCATCCTGGACATCAGTTCTGGAGACTCCGCAGCATTCGGCTCTGGCACCGATGTACTCAGACCCGAAGCCAGTTCCCCTGGAGGGGAGTCCTCAACTAGGATAGGATGCACTTGCCAGGGCCGGTCCGTGACCGGGTCCTTCTGGGGAACCTTGGCTGGGTGCTCCTCCGACGACTCGGGCCAGCGCTAGGAGCTCTACGACCGGCCCTGCGAGGGACCTGGCCATTCTGAACCATCCAGAGATGCAGCCGTCGAGGATTTTTTCCTTCTTTTCGGTTCCCTCGAGGTCCCTTGATGACGCTTGGGTTCAGAGTGCTCCTCCAGAGGCATGGAGGCCTCAGACGAGGTCCTAGCTCTCGGAGGCATGGGGGAATCAGGAAAGGTTTTTCATGCTGCTGCTGGCGGCGGCTTCTCAAGGCCTTCGAGGACATCTTTTTTCAGAGGCCACAGAACGCCGGGTCATGGTCCGGGCCGAGGCAGCAGTCGTGCGTTATCAGTGAGGAACATGATCTTCCCGCACCTATCGCACTTTTTGAACCTACTGGTAGCCATGGGGGGAAAAAGGACCCTAGCAAGGTTGAAGATCCTTTGGGCTGCAAGTGAGGAAAAACACAAGGGTGGAGACGCCCAAAAAGAAAAATCAAAAATGAAGAGGGTTGACACGATACAGAGGTACTGGGGTCAGGCGGGGAAGGTAACGATGCTAGACTGGAAAAAACAGCCAAAAGGCAAGAAAAAAATTCAGCTTTTTTCTGGGACAAAGACAGACTACGTCTGATGGGCTCCGCAGAAAAAGAAGACTGAGCAAGATGGCTCCTTTGGACAGGAAGGGGACCACACACGCGTGGTGGCAACTCCCAAAGGCTTTCTTTGAAAGCTGGGGGGGGATTTGCTCCGCGCAGGCTCCGTTGGCGTCAAAGTCACCCATATGTGAGGATTGACTTCCTGCTTGTTCCCGGAGAATACAACTATTCGGAATTCAGCACTTCATTCTCAAATGACTCCAGTCATATCTCACTGACAGACAACAGCAAACATCTCCAAACCTTACCAACAAATGCAAGGAGTACCCCAAGGTTCTACACTATCCACACCCCTTTTCAACCTATACCTACAATCCCCTATACTCTATCATCAAAAGGCACAACTTTCGCTTTCACCTATATGCTGATGATATTATGCTTTACTACCCACTCCACTCCAATCAACCGGATTACACATGAATTCAGGACTGCTTCACAGAAGTCACCCACTGGCTCTCAACAAATAACCTATCAATCAACTTCAAAAAGACTGAGGCTATGTTTATTACAAGGAATACTTCCTTTATACCTCCAACCACTATAACATTAAACAACATTTGGATAAATGTAAAAACGGAGCTAAAATACCTCGGAATCATTATCGACCAGCAACTCTCCTTCAAAACCCAAGTAGCAATGACAGCCAAACAATCTATTTCAAAACAAGGACCCTACAACGACTCTGTCCCCTCCTCGAAGGAACAGATTTTAGATCAGCACTTCGAATACTCACTCTCCCCCATGCAGACTACTGCAACAATATCTAGCAGTGTCTGCCTCAATCCACACTTCTCCCTCTTCAAACCGCACTACATACAGCTGCTCGTACCATCCAAGGAGCTGCTAAATATGACTCCTCACCAACAGAATCAACTATAAATGCATCCTCCTCACTCACAAAGCTCTTCACTCCCACCAGGCAACCTGCCTCCAATCTCTGCTACAGAAAGCCTCTACAAACAGACCATGAAGACATACTGCAATCCAAAAATAAATACATCCTACAAACATGCCGCAAAGCTTTTGAACTCTACGCTCCTTCCCTACGGAACTCCCTACTTGACGCCCTAAGAAATATTACCAGTCTTCCCTCCTCCCGCAAACACTTGAAACCCCACTTATTCAATGAACATTTTAGTCCCTCCACCTAATATCCCTTTCCAACATGACACTATCAAAACAGACTCACACTTGTAAATAGTTGTTGAACATACCATTTAGTTGCAACATTTGTATATAGTGTTCTATTATATTTACACACTATGTAAGCTTGAATGTTATTTTGTTATCAAAACTGTTGACTGTTCCACTGTAACTGTTATTCAGGTCCTTTTATGACATATGTTCATTGTAAAAAACATTGTATTCCCTGTAAACTACTTTGACCTGGTCAAAAGCAGTATATAAGCCTAGCTAGCTAGCTAAATAAATAAAGAATGTAAACAGACCGCGGGACCAATGTCTGGGCCAGGGAAGACAGGCCTATCTGCACTGTTGCTTCAGTTTACACACCTTGCCACCTGCTGGAGGAAGACAATACTGGATTCTCTCAGTGCTGCACCAGAGGACATAGCAAATGATGACATCACTGAAAGTTGATTTAGTCTGTCTCCAGCTGCTGGCTGGGGAGCATAACCTACTGGACTGGTCTAGCAGGATGATAAGTAACAGGCCACTTACTAGACTCGTTTCCCTCTGAGGGGTAAAGCTCTCCTTCCTTCAGGAAAGACTCTCCTAGGGGAGAATGGTGAAATTAGGCTTATCTGCTAACTGTTGTTCCTTGAGTAACTCCAGTCCAGTCCCGCACCTCTTTCAGCAGCTTGGAGACTGAATATGTCATCTTTTGATGACAACAGTATTAATACAGGAAGGACCGACCACAAGCTCCAGTAACCTTTGACAAAGCAGACTCACAAGAGCAGACTCACAAGTGGTTAAAACTTGAACCAAACAATTCTATATCCTAAACAATCTAACTTACCCCTCAGCACAGAAGAGATTCCCCCTCCTCCAAGTGTGGAGGCTTACCTGTCCGGCTGGCAGGCATTCATCACTGAGCGAGGAACAGACAATCCATCAGTCCACCCTAAACACTGACTGCCCTGCACATCTTATGATCCCCGGGATCCTTCCATAGACCTGGAAATCCCACTTCATGCCCCAGTACAGACAACCGGCACATAGGGAGGGATCCGGGACTGGACTGGAGTTCCTCAAGGAACAACAATTAGCAGGTAATCTAATGTCACCTTCCTTATCGTCCTTCCACTCTAGTACCGCACCTCTGGGATGTAACAGAGCAGTTAATATAATGGGAGGGGCCTGCCAAACCGGCCTGAAGCACTGCCAATCCAACAGGCATCCCCAGCCACCTATATGTCCAGGCGATAATGCTTAGCAAAAGTATGAAATGAAGACCAGGTTGCCGCCCTACAAATCTCGACTGGCGGCACAAAGCTATACTTCGCCCATGAGGCCGCCTGGCTTACTCTTCAAGATGTACGCTGATGCGATTACTTCCCTGATCCATCTGGAAATAGAGGCCTTAGCAGCTGCCTCCCCTTGCACGGTCCTCCAACCACCACAAATAGGCGATCCGACTTGAGGAAAACCGCAGTCCTCTTCAAATACCATCGTAGAAGACGCCGCACATCCAAGAGGCACAACTGTGGGCTGGCGGAGACATTTTCCGCGCTCTTGAGGACCAGCAGAGAGATGGACTGGTTCAAATGAAAAGCCAAAACCACTTGGGCAGAAAGGACGGTACCAGTCACAGGACCGCTTTCTCATTAGAAAAGGAAAGAAACGGCTCCTGGCAAGACAAGGCCTGCAGCTCCAAAATCCTGCACGCAAAGCATATAGCTACAAGAAACACCGTCTTGACGGTCAAGTCCTTGAGCGAAGCTCGGTTTAATGGCTCAAAAGGCTCTCTTACTAACACTTCTAATACCAAATTGAGATCCCACAGTGGTACTATTGTCCTCCTCGGTGGATGTAGAAGTGCCATTGCCCTTAGGACCTTGGCCCTTTCCTCGATAGAAGGAAATAGCCACCAGCTGTACCCTCAAGGAACTAGCCACCAGGCCTTTATCAAAACCGGTCTTCAAGATTGCTAAGATGTCCGGAACAGAAGCCTTGGACGGTCATACCTGTCTGTCCGCACACCACGCCTCGAAGATGCGCCAGACCTGAATATAGGAGAGAGAGGTAGATCTTTTCCTTGCCTTCAGCAAGGTCGAGATTACTGCATCCAAGTAGCCTTTCCTCTTCAGCCACGCCCTCTCAAGAGCCAGGCCGTGAGAATTGATCTACCTGCGGCGTGCGTACCGGCCCCTGCATTAGTAGATCCTCTCGCTTCGGGAAACACCCAGGATAATCCACCAGAAACCGCATGAGATCAGCATATCACGACCATCTTGGCCAATCCGGAGTGATGGGAATTACCAGGCCCGATGAGCTTCAATCCTCTGCACGACCCAGCCTATTAGAGCCCATGGCGGGAACACAAAATTGTCCTTCCACAGGCCACTTTTGTATTAGGGCGTCCAGACCTTCTGACATTCTTTCCCATTGCCAACTGAAGAAACAACTTGCTTTTGCAGGCTCGAAGGTTGCCATCAGATTCATGACCGGGAAACACCAGCAGCACACTACCTGAGTAAACATCTCCTAGTTGAGCACCCACTCCGCACAGTCCAAGTGCACCCAACTCAGATAGTCACATGTGCTGCCAACAGTACCTGGAGGTGATCTTCGGCCCGGCTTAACAACCCGTCAGACTCCTCCTCCAAGGCTACGCTGTTCGTGTGTGGCGATTGATGTAGGCTATCAT
Source organism: Ichthyophis bannanicus (assembly GCA_033557465.1). Classification (NCBI taxonomy): domain Eukaryota; kingdom Metazoa; phylum Chordata; class Amphibia; order Gymnophiona; family Ichthyophiidae; genus Ichthyophis; species Ichthyophis bannanicus. The sequence continues at coordinate 239,387,383 of CM066042.1, read as the reverse complement.
GGTTGCATTGTCCAAAAGGACTCTTAACGCCTTCCCCTGCAACCAGGGCTGGAAGCTCTGGAGAGTCAGGGCCACTGCCCACATCTCCAGCCTGTTGATTGACCAACACATCTCCTGTGTAATCCACAGCCCCAGGGCAATGTGTACTTCGCAATGGGCTCCCCAGCCAGACAGGCTGGTGTCTCATCAGCAGAATCTACGACAGCAACTCGAGGGGCATACCGCCCTCTAGAATCTCCAGGTGAAGACACCATTTGAGAGCTCGCTTGGTCGCCGGCAGGCAGGAGAGCTTCTGGGACAAGGGATGCATCTGGTGCGACCACCGCCAGAGCAAAGCCCTCTGCAGAGGTCGCATGTGTGCCCTTGCCTACCGTACAAGCTCGAGAGTAGCTGTAATAGTCCCTAGGACCTGCAAAAATGCCAGGCCATCGGTTCGGCCCTGCCCAGAAACTGTCATACTAGATTGTGAAGCCCTTGTGCTCGCTGCTCCGGCAGGAAGACTTTCCCCGCGTAAGTATCGAATTGCACACCCAGATACTCGAGTTCCTGAAATGGGACCAAATAGCTCTTGGCCACATTGACCACCCAGCCTAGACTTTGGAGGAACTGTAACACTTGGGCCATGGCTTGTTCGCTTTTGATCATTGACTTTGCTCAAAATCAGCCAGTCATCGAGGTACGGATGTACCAGAACGCCGTCCTTGCGGAGCGCTGCCACTACTACCACCATGACCTTGGTAAAAGTACGCAGCGCCGTCGCCAGACCAAATGGTAACACCCAAAACTGGAAATGCTCCACTGGAACCGCAAACCAGTGCTCTGTTCGTATGGGGATGTGCAGGTATTCCTCGTTAGAAACTCTCCTTTTTGGACTGCCACTATGACGGACCGCAACATTTCCGTGTGAAAATGAGAAAACCGCAGACAGCGGTTTACCCGCTTAAGATTGAGGATCGGGCAGAAGGAGCCTTCCTTTTTCAGCACCACAATGTAAATGGAGTACCAACTGCAGCCATATGGTCCCAGGGAACCAACACTTACGGCCCTGAGCTGCAAAAGCCACATCAAGGTGTCTCTTACAGCTGCCGCTTTGGCCCGCACCTTGCAGGAAGGCTGAACAAAAAAGTTGGCCAATGGGCGAGCAAGTTCAAGTGCATACCCCTCCCCGAATGACCTCTAGTAGCCATTGGTCGGAAGTAACCTGGACCTAGGCAGGGTAGAACTCCCGCAGCAGACTTCCCAGGGGCTACACCGCCACGCGGGTCCCCCTCGCTTCATTGTAATTTCTTGAGTCCACAGGACAAAGCAGCGGCAAAATGTCTGCCTGCCACTCAAAAAGCTCAAAACCCTTGCTCCCTGGAGGGGAATTTCCCTTTCTGAAAGGTGTTATAGCGTGTTGAACGAAAATGTCTAAACTTCCATGGCTGTCCCTTGGGTGTGGGAGGGGCACGGTTCTAATTTTGTTTATCCTCAGGCAGACGGCTGCCTTTGGACTCACCCAGGTCCTTCACCAATTTGTCCAGGTCCTCTCCGAACAGCAGTTTCCCTCAAAAGGGAAACTTGCTGAGTCAGGCTTTCAAAGAACTGTCTGCCGCCCAGTTATATAACCAAAGATAGCAGTGAGCTGCTATTATCAAGGCCATACTCTTTGAGAGTCCTCGAATGAGGTTGTAGTGGATATCTGCCAAATACGCTGCTCCCGGCTCTAGTCCAGCCGCCTCTCCAATTTGATCAACTACTGGCTCTCCTTGCTGCACCCGCTGCAACCATCGGAGGCAGGTTCTAAACCACCCAGGCCCGCAAATGGAGGCTTGTAGCAAAAGGGCATAGATATCAAAGACCTGCTTCAACAAGGTGTCCAACTTCCTATCTTGGACATCTTTGAGGGCCGCACTAACTTCCACCGGAATAATCTTCTTTGTGACTGTGGAAACCGCCGCATCCACCTTAGGCGGTCGAAAAAGCTTGTGGTCCTGTTCTGACAGTGGATAGAGGTGTGCCATTGTCCTTGATCCCATAAGGCAAGCCTCCAGCAGATCCCACTCATCCTAGATCATTTGCCGTACTACTCTCTGCACCAGAAAGACCTTCTGCGTTTTTCTTACGGCTTGCAATAAAGGGTTCTCCAAAGACTTGTCTTCTGTCAGAAGACTAGCGGGCATATTAAGAGCTTTAAGGGATTCACCAGTGAGCACCAGTAACTCCTTCCGATAGAACACCCATGTCTGGATGACATCAAAGACTTCCGCAAAGACCTCAAAACGTTGTTATTTATAGAGACATATGAGCATTCAAACAGCCCCTAGCCAAACAGAAATACAACTACCTCCGCCAACTAGGCACGCACACATGCCATCTACACATACAAGTTCATTGTTCTACATTGTTAATTACCATCATGTTAAATGTGAAATTCAATTGTACTGTCTAAATGTCGTTAAGCAACTGTAACGTCTAAATGTTTATAAGTACCCTAATGTTAAATGTAACCCTCCAATTGTGATGTGACATGACCACCTTGATTGAAGGATAAGGTGGCATACAAATCTGTCTAAATAAACAAACACCCTCACAATCCAAGTTTGCTCTTCCTTTTCCAGGATTTCTCAGTCTTCCAATTCCTCCTCGATATTGAGCTCAGTGTCTCTCTCAGGAGACTGCCCTGGCCCCAGCAGTCTCTCAGGAGACTGCCCCGGCCCCTCCTCCAAGGGCCTAGGTCTCTTTGCTGGTACTGTTCCCGGCTCAACCTCTGGTCTTTTGGTTCTGCATTCCAATTCTGAGGGACCTCTCCCTGGTCCCTGCTGGCACAAGCAGAATGCTTGGTGCAGTAGTAGTACCCCTGCCTGACCTAAACTCAGAGGCAGAGGGACTGGGAACGGTAGAGGAGCAAGAAGCTGTCTCCTGCAGAGGTAGTATGGAAGTCATGGAGTCCTGCGGTTCTCTAGACAGAGGGGACAGCTTCTGCTGTTCCAAACTGTCCTCTAGGATCTGTTCCATAGAAGTGGCCTCCTGTGCACAACCCCGACAAATGCCGTCCTCTGAAACAACCCCTTGCTGTGTTCCACAGAGAAGGCACTGGGGTCTGGATGGCATACTGGCAGCCAGGTGGAAAAGCCGACACTAAGGTGCCTCTCACCCTAAAGTCGTCGCCTGTGAGAACCAGAACAAAGGTCCCAGGCTCAAACTGTTCCACAGTAAGACTTGCTCTTTCAGTTTTATTATTAGCAATGACAAAAAACTTTTTTTTTTTTAAATTTAAAGACTACAGGCTACTCTGCCCTGAACTATAAGGACCTCAAAATCCCCAAAAAACTGGAACTCCCAGGCCATGCCAACAAAGGGAGGGAGAAAATGAAAGTAAACCGTTTTTTCTTTTCTTCCCACGCACAGCTCTCCTACCATACGATGGGCCCATCTTTGCAACTAAGCCTGCACGTTTCCGTTTCAGCGGGATTCCTATCCCTTTCTGGCAAAAAAACAGCTGCTGCTCCGACTGCAAGGAGAATTACCTTGAATGCCTCAGAAGAATTTGGCTCTTATCACCGCAACCGGCACAATCACTTGTGCTCTGCTCCCAATGCCTTTCTCCTCCTGCGCTCAGCCAGAATCGTGGCTTCAGCATCAAGAAGGGAGGCCTCCGGAGATGTCTGACCTCTTCAGCAGCTGCTTACAGCAATTAGGTGGCTCCTCACCCCAAAACCGGGTTCGGGAGCCACTGAGTCCCCGGACTTGTGGATAGCCTCCCCACACACACACACACACCCCTCACTCACCCGGGGGGGGGGGGGGGAGGAGTCTTCTCCACCTTAATCTCTCTTTTTTTTTTTTTGTTAGAGCAATTCAAAGCTTAAGGAGAAATAAAGTAGCTAAAACAAACTAAAACTCCTTAGTTGTCCCTCTAGTGAGCCAGCATCCTGGCTCACTATATTGAAATTACATTTACCTGGTAATTTTAGTTCCTTGAGTGATCCAGTTTAGTCCTCCACCTCTGGGTAGTGTAACTCCTCCTGCAGCTTGGAGACTGAGCATGTCAAAAGTCGTGACATCATTGGACATAGCCTGCTGGCACCACCCATCAGCCCCAGTGCACTATTGAAAAAGCAGACTCAAAGGAGCAACAAGTAGCTAAAATTTAATTACAACAAACAAACTACAACTAACGCAAACCTTCAACAAGAAGACCTTGGCTTTTACATATGTATTCATTTATAACGCCAGATCCTTTTTTTTTTTTTTTTTTTTATTACCCACTCTTACTTTCTACCATCCTTTTACCTTCTCTATCACCCTCTAACCAATCAAAGAGAAGGAAACTATGAACAGCCATACTCACAGCGATCCAGAGAGCGATAGAAGCCCCTCAACCTTCAAAACAAATTCTCTTCTTCCTCTGTAAAGCACCGAAAACTGAACATCCGAAGGGCGGGATGAGGACTAAACTGGATTCACTCAAGGAACTAAAAATTTCCCGGAAGAAGCAGGAATGTAGTCTTCACATATGGGTATCGTCGGTACCGACGGAGCCTGCACGGGAATGCTCCCCAGCGTCCAATAGGAAAACGTTTGGGAGCATCCCACAGTGCCTGCATGCTGCCTTCTCGCCTTTCCCAACTGTACCTCTCCAGTTCTTCATTTTCCGTGGAGCCGACAGGTCGCACATCCTGTAATCGCAGAAAAAATTCCCTTTTTATACTTTTTTTTTGTGGTCTCATCTGCCTTCCCTCGATGCTATACCGGTACCGCCGGTTCTTTTTTTCTTTTTTTCTAAAAAAAAAAAATACAACACTTTGTTTCTAGAGTCTTTTTCCAGTAATTTTCTTCTCAGGTGCCACACACCAATTTTTTCCCTCAGAATGGAAAAACCTGCTTTGGGTTTTAAAAAGTGTTCTAAGTGTGGTGGTACCATCTCTGTCAGACACCCATGAGTGGTGCCTCAAATATTTAGGTCCTGACCACTCTATTTCAGAGTGTGTTGCCTCTGGGATCAGTTCCTATATCTTGTATATGGGAATGTTCCTGAAGGAAGTCACAGGAGACTTAGAGCTTATGAGCCCTCTCCTTCCTGATGATAAAGCATAGTTACTCACCTGTAACAGGTGATCTCCGGGAACAGCAGGAATTTAGTCCTCATATATGGGTATCGTCGGTACCGACGGAGCCTGCGCGGGAACGCTCCCCAGCGTCCAATCAGAACGCTTTTGGGAGCATCCCACAGCGCCTGCGTGCTGCCTTCCCGCCTTTCCCAACTGCCTCTCTCCAGTTGAGTTTTAGAGCTGAGACAAAGAGAGAGAGCGAGGGAAAGGAAAAGAGACAGATAGAGAGATACAACTCCTAGGGGAGATGGGTGGGTTGTGAGGACTAAATTCCTGCTGTTCCCGGAGATCACCTGTTACAAGTGAGTAACTATGCTATCTCCAGGAACAAGCAGGAATGCAGTCATCACATATGGGGACCCCCTAGCTTTAGGTGCCAGGGAGAGACCCCAGAAGTTGTGTGTCCCTGAAAAGGGCTCCACTTCCCCCCATGGATCTCTGGCATCCTACCAGGGATGGTGGGTAGGAGTCGATTAGGTATGGAACAGGTGTTTGAGAACAGCCTGACCAAACAAGGCATCCCGGCGGGAGTCCTTGTCCAAGCAGTAATGGGCTGTGAAGGTATGAACCGAGGCCCAAGTGGCTGCTCGACAGATGTCGTCAATAGAGACAGAGTTCAGATGAGCCATTGAGGCTGCCATGGCTCTCACATTGTGAGCTGTGACATGGCCCTCCAAAGAAAGGTTCTTACTCTGTTAGGCGAAAGAAATACACTGAGCAATCCAGTTAGATAGTGTTCTCTTGGAGACTGGAAGTCCCAAATGAGAAGGATCAAAAGCAACATAGAGTTGAGAGGACTTTCTATGTTGCTGTGTTCTTTGTAAGTAAAAAGCTAGAGCTCTTTGACAGTCCAAGGTATGAAGATTCCTCTCTGCATTTGATGCATGAGGTCCTGGAAAAAAGAGAGGTAGGTAGGCCTCTTGGTTCAGATGAAAAGGCGAGACCACCTTAGGCATAAAGCGTGGATGAGTCCTAAGGACTACCTTGTCATGATGGAACCTTGTATAAGGTGGATTAGCTACTAGCGCTGCAATTCACTAATGCGGCGTGCTGATGTGATTGCAATGAGAAAGATAACCTTCCAAGAAAGAAATTTAAAGGAGGTGTTTATGTTTATGTTTATTACATTTGATATACCGCTCAGGCCAAGAGGCATCAGAGCGGTTTACAATCCTACATTTATGTTATGGAAAATAAGAAAAGAACGCCATTAATAAGATAGGACAGAGTAGGAGAAACAAATAGACAAAGAGATAGCAAAGATAAGGAGAAAACAGAACAGCAGACTACCTTCACAAACTACAGGCATGACAAATAGACTCACAATTTCTGTATGATTTTAATCATTCGCCACGGACCCCGCCTAAGGGCCATGCCAAAGGGCCCTCTGGCGAGGCCCTCAGGCGCAGGCTCGCCTCCGGAGCGGCGGTGTAAATGCCGGTGAGCAGGGCAGTTGCTAGGCAGTCTGTGAGGTGTGGAGAGGTTCCCGCCCACACACCAAGATGACATCAGCTGCATTCCCTGATCTTAGGTAGCTAAAGGTTCGAAAGGTGGCTTCATGAGCTGCCCAAGAACCAGGTTCAAGTCCCATGCCACTGGAGGTGGTCTAATGGGAGGCTTAGTTAGGAGGAGGCCTCTCATAAATCTTGCTATAAGAGGATGAGAGGAAATAGGTTGTCCATTTAGAGGTTTAAGAGAAGCTGCAATAGCACTCAAATGGACTCTTACTGAATTTGTCTTAAGGCCTGCATTAGACAAATGGAGGAGATACTCCAGCAAAGATTCCAGAGGTATCGCAAGGGGGTTAAGACCCTTTTATGAACACCAAATAGTAAACCTTTTCCACTTCAAAGCATAAGAACGTCTAGTGGAAGGTTTTCTGGAAGCATAAAGAATATATTTCACTTGCTGAGAAAGATGAAGATCTTGGAGATCTAGGCCTTCAGCAACCAAGCCCTGAGATGCAGAGACTGGGGACTGGGATGCCATAACATTCCTTTCTCCTGAGATAGGAGATCTGGAGCAGACCCTAACTCCAGGGAGGGAGCTTGAGAGCGATGTAGAAGCAGAGGGTACCACACTTGCCGTGGCCAATGTGGTGCTATGAGAATCATGTGGCCTCTGTCTCTCTGAAGCTTGAAGAGGGTTTTGGGAATTAGGGGAATGGGTGGAAAGGCATACAGGAAGTCTTGACCACAGTAAAGGAGGAAAGCATCCCTGGCCTGAGCCCCCTGAGCCGGAATTCTGGAACAGAACCGGGGAAGTTTGGCATTCCACGGACTTGCAAAGAGGTCTATGTCCGGGGTTCCCCAAAGTTGAAATATCCTGGTCACCTGGTCTGCATGCAGAGACCACTCGTGTGGAAGGAGAACTCGACTGAGTCTGTCCGCCCAAGAGTTTTGAATGCCTGGAAGATATACTGCCAGCAGATGAATCTGATGCTCTTGTTCCCCCCTGCTTGTTCACAAAGAACATTGCTACTTGATTGTCCGTATGAATGAGGACTGTCTTGTAGCTGAGCAGGGAGTGGAACACTCGCAGAGCCAGGAAAATTGCTCTGAGTTCCAAGAGATTGATATGCAGACAACTCTCTTGCGGAGACCAGGTGCCCTGGGTGGAGAAGTCTTGCAGATGAGCTCCCCAACCCTTTGGAGAAGCATCTGTTGTGAGAATTGCTTGGAGTAAGGGTTGTTGAAAGGGGCACCCCAGCAACAGATTTTGAGTGGACCTCCACCATTGGAGGGACGAAATGAGGCGACTTGTGTTTGTTATTTTGTCTGACAGGCACCCTGATGCCTGGATCCATTGGGTGGATAAAGTCCACTGAGCTGCCCTCATGTGGAGGCGAGCATATGGAACCACATGCACGGTGGATGCCATGTGACCCAGCAATTGCAACATTTCTCGAGCAGTTAGATGAGGCTTTAGTACTGCTTGAGAAGCTAACTGCACCAAGCGAAGGCAAAGGGCCTGGGGAAGATAGGCCCTTGCCCTTGTGGTATCCAGAAGAGCTCCTATGAACTCTAAAAGACTGAGTGGGAGTCAGACTGGATTTTGGGATGTTTATTACAAGCCCTAAATACTGAAGGATACGCATTGTGCAGGATAGAGAAAAGTCTTGGCCTCTGACTGTTGGAGCTCGAATGAGCCAGCCAGTCCAAATAAGGGAAGACGAATATTCCCAGAGTGCGGAGAAATGCTGCTACCACAGCCATGCATTTCGTGAACACCCTTGGTGCTGAGGTCAGACCAAAAGGAAGCACCCTGTATTGGTAGTTCTTTCCTTGAAAAAGGAACCGAAGGAACTTCTGTGGGTTGGGTGGATGAGGACATGGGTATACGCATCCTTGAGATCTAGAGAACAAAGCCAATCCTGACTCTGAAGGTATGGACAGCAACCTTGGGCCGGAAGGACTGGGGTTTCTAGTCCCACAGGTGCTCCTTGTGGTCTTGGGCAAGCCACTTAACCCTCCATAGCCCATGTTCCCTGTAAAATAGTTCTCTGTGTGCTGTGCTTTCCTGTCTAATCAATGTGTTTATACCTCAAAAATTTCCTGTCATGATTTGACAATTTCCAATCTGTAATCAAAAACCGCTGCTGATCGCTGGAAGTAGCGGTATACAAATGTATACTAAATAAATAAATAAATAAATAAATGGAAGCAGAGCTCCAAGAGAAATCATCTTGAATTTCTCCTTGACAAGGAATTTGTTCAATTCTCTGAGATCTAAGATAGGTTTGTATCCCCCTGTTTTCTTTGGGATAAGAAAATAAGGGGAATAGAACCCTGTGCCCTGTTGATGAAGAGGCACTTCTTCTATTGCCCCTTGGGCAAGAAGGATGGCAACCTCTTGACCTAAGGTTGATGAGAGAGGTCGGAGAATTGAACTGCTTCACTATTGTGTGAGGGGGCAAGCTTGAAAAATGAAGTTTGTACCCCTCCTTTATGATGGAGCGTGTCCAATGCTCTGCTGTTATTTGCCCCCATCTGGAGGCAAAATGACATAACCTTCCTGGAATGGTGGACGATTCTGGTCCTTCCAGAACCAGAAAGGCTAAGTTCTCTAGCTGAAAGTCAAAGGTCCTGAGGAGGCTGAGGCTGCTGGGCCGGTGGAGGCCTAGCAGCCTTTGCTTTCTTCTGTTTGGGTTGTTGCTGACGTTTGGTTGAAAACTGACCTGCAGAAGATGCCTGCTGACCATAACCAGGATAAAATCTTTTTTTAGAAAAAGATGTTTTCTTGAACAACTTCTTTCTAACAGGATCAGCAATGGACTTGGATAGTCTATCCAAGGTGGAATTTTCAGCATCCATTTCATTGGCTTTTTCCTGCCAATCTTTACCAAACAGGTTCTCACCAGTACAAGGGATATTTCCCAATTTATCTTGTACCCAGAGCTCTAAATCAGATGCCTGGAGCTAAGCAATTCTACGTGCACCTATGGCAATAGCCGAGGTTCTGCTTATACACTCAAAGCAGTCAAAGGTTGCACGGTTGGAGAATTTAGAGACATCTTGGGCATGTTTGACCCAAGTGAGAAAGTCCTGTCTTTTATCCTCAGAAATGAAAGGACTTAAAGTCTGTAAATTATATGTGACCTCCTTTAGGAACATTCCCATGTAGAGACTATAGGAACTGATTCTGGCAGCAAGCATGGAAGCTTGAAAGACTCTACATCCAAAAGCATCCAGGGTTCCGCATTCACGTCCTGGAGGAATAGAGGCATGTCTTTTTGCACTTCTGATCCTTCTCATAGCTGACTCCACCACAATAGAGTGGTGAGGAAGCTGAGTCTTATGGAACCCAGGACAAGGAAGGACACGATACATAGTATCCAATCTACGAGAATGAGGAGAGGTGGTAAGAGGTGTTTCCCACATCCTCAACATGAGATCATATAGAATCTCATGAATGGGTAAGGTAGCTGCCTCTTTAGGAGTTTTGGGATATTGTAAAATTTCCAACTCCTTGGCCCTGTTGCAGGGGCCACAGAAATGGACAGGCCCCGAGCCACCTCCCTGATGAAGTCTTGGAAGGACATGTCCTCTGGAGGAGACATCCTACGTTTAGGAGAGGACGACTCCTCTGGAAGAAGCATCGCTGCGACAGAACTTTCAGAATCCTCAGATTCTTCTGAGGACTCGAAGTATCGTCTGTCCAGATGCTCCTGCAGGACCCGATACCCGTACCAACCAAGGTCGGTACCGGGAATAACTGGTACCGGAGAATCGGTACCGGAGGGCATCGGAGGACAGGGTACTGGCATAGCAGACACCGATGCCGATGTCGATGCTATCGGTACCGGTACTGGTGCCAGTACCGGTGGAGTTGTCTGTCACGGTACCAAGGGTGTCGATGCCACAACGAAAGCTGCCAGACTGTGTTCCATGGTCAGAATTCTCTGGTCCATAGACGCCGCCAATGCCTGAATGTCGGTACCGGTGGAGACCACCGATACCCCAGAGCATGGCACCAGGAGATCTGTCGAGGCCGAGCCATCTAGAACATCCTGGAACCCCGATAATGCTTTGGAAGCCGAAGACTACTGCCGGGGTAATTTTTCCGGTGCAGAATCCTCGAGTGCAACGCCAGAGGCATCTCTATGCTTAGAAGGAGATCTACCCTTCGAGGACCGGCTGGATTTATGTTTAGTTACCTGAGATCCACGAGAGGAAGAAGCAGCCCTGAAAGACGTCGATGCCACCGAAGCCGTATCAGAGGGAAACAGGGTACTGAGCTTGGCAGCTCGGTTCTGCTGACCTCTTTTAGACATCATGGCACAGGACACACAATCCGTGATGGAGTGGTCAGGACCTAAACATTTTAAACACCATTCATGGGTGTCGGTGACGGAAATGGTACCGCCACACTTGGTGCACTTTTTAAAACCTGAGGCAAGTTTTTCCATGTTAAAGAAAGTTTTCGGGCCTAAGGCCCAAAAAGGCGGGTGCACCTGAAGAAAATAGAAAACATATATATATTTTTTTTAGAAATAAGAAAAGAAAGACCGGCGGTACCGGTAGAGCGTTGAAGAAGGCAGACACGACCACAAAAAGAAATAAAGAAAAAAGAAATTCTTCTGCGGTGACAGGAACATGACCTGCTGGCTCCGCGGAAAAAGAAGAACTGGAGAGAGGCAGTTGGGAAAGGCGGGAAGGCAGCATGCAGGCGCTGTGGGATGCTCCCAATAGCGTTCTGATTGGACGCTGGGGAGAGTTCCCGCGCAGGCTCCGTCGGTACCGACGATACCCATATGTGATGACTACATTCCTGCTTGTTCCTGGAGATAAGGCAAGATTATCTTGCTCTTGTTAAACATACTCAGGATGCTTCCAAGTTTGTGAATCGTGCAGCCTTTGACTGCTTTGAATGCATAAGCAGAACCTCTGCTATTGCCATAGGTGCACATAGAATTTCCTGGCTCCAGGCATCTGACTTGGAAATCTGGGTAAAGGACAAATTGGGGAATATACCTTGCACAGGAGAGAATCTCTTTGGCAAGAATTGGCAGGAAAAAGCTAATGAGAATGATGCTGACAATATCACGTTGGATAGATTGTCCAAATCTACAGCTGATCCTGCGAGGAAAAGATCCTCTAAGAAACCATTCTTAAGCAAGAAGAAAGCGTAGTTACTCACCTGTAACAGGTGATCTCTGGGAACAGCAGGAATTTAGTCCTCACATATGAGTATCGTCGGTACCGACGGAGCCTGCGTGGGAACGCTCCACAGTGTCCAATAGGAACGCTTTTGGGAGCATCCCTCAGCACATGCACGCTGCCTTCCCGCCTTTCCAACTGTCCCTCTTCAGTTAAGTTTGTAGCTGAGTGAAAGGATAGAAGGAGAGAGGAAAGAGACAGAGAGAGAGAGAGAGACAACTCCTAGGGGAGGTGGGTGGGTTGTGAGGACTAAATTCCTGCTGTTCCCGGAGATCACCTGTTACAGGTGAGTAACTAAGCTATCTCCAGGAACAAGTAGGAATGCAGTCCTCATATATGGGGACTCCCTAGCTGAAGATGCCAGGGAGATATCCCCAGGAAGGTGCCACCATCAAAGGTGAGAATCCTTCCTCCCATGGATCTCTAGCATACCACAAGGGTTGGCTTAGGTTTGAAAGAGATTTTGAAGAACAGCTTGGCCAAAGAAGGCATCCCGACGGGAGGCTTTATCTAAGCAGTAGTGGGCTGTGAAGGTGTGTACCGAAGGCAAGGTGGCTGCTCGACAAATGTCATCGATAGACACCGAGTGGAGATTAGCCATAGAAGCGGCCATGGCTCTCACATTGTGAGCTGCGACACGGTCCTGAAGAGGAAGACCCTTACTCTCATAAGTAAAGGATATGCATTGGGCAATCCATTTACATAAAGTTCTTTTGGAGACTGGAAGTCCCAAATGACTAGGGTCAAAAGCTACAAAACGTTGCGAGGACTTTCTATGTTGCTGTGTTCTTTGAATGTAAAAGGCTAAGGCCCTTTTACAATCTAAAGTATGAAAGTTTTTCTGCATTAGAGGCGTGAGGCCTCGGAAAAAATACAGCAAGATAAATTGATTGGTTTAAATGAAAAGGCGAAACTACCTTTGGCATAAAGTGTGGGTGAGTTCAAACAACCTTATCATGATGAAATCTAGTATAGGGAGGATCAGCCACTAAAGCTTGCAATTCACTAATGCGACAGGCAGAGGTGATTGCAATCAGGAAGATGACCTTCCAAGTCAAAACCTTAAGGGCTGTAGTGGCTAAAGGTTCAAAAGGCAGCTTCATGAGCTGCCTCAGAACTAGATTTAGATCTCATGCTACCGGTGGTGGCTTGATGGGAGGTTTAGTTAATAAAAGGCCTCTCATAAATCTTGATAGGAGCGGATGAGAGGAAATTGGTTGTCCATTTAGAGGCTTATAAAAAGCTGCAATTGCACTAAGATGGACTCTTACCGAATTGGTCTTTAACCCAGAATTCGATAAGTGAAGGAGATACTCTAGTATTGATTCTAAGGGTATGACCAGGGGGTTTAATCCCTTCTTGGAGCACCATATAGTAAAACGTTTCCACTTGAAGGCATAAGATCTTCTTGTGGAAAATTTCCTAGAAGCCTGAAGGATATCTTTTACCTGCTGGGACAGGTTGAAATCCTGGAGGTCTAAGCCTTCAACAACCAGGCTGTGAGGTGCAGGGACTGGGGATTCAGGTGCCATAGCATCCCGTTCTCCCGGGAAAGGAGATCTGGAACATGCCTTAACTCCAGAGCTGCCGCTTGAGAGAGATGCAGAAGCAGGGAATACCACGTTTGGCGTGGCCATCGTGGTGCTATGAGAATCATGCGACCCCTGTCTCTCTGAAGCTTGACGGGTGTCTTGGGGATAAGGGGAATGGGTGGAAAGGCAAAGGAAGTCCTGACCCCAGTGAAGGAGGAAGGCATTCCTTGCCTGACAGTTGTGCGCTGGAATCCTGGAACAGAATTGGGGAAGTTGGGCATTCAGTGGACTTGCAAAGAGGTCTATGTCTGGAGTGCCCCAGAGATGAAATATCTTTGCCACCTGGTCTAGGTGGCGTGACCACTCGTGAGGTAGCAGTACTCGACTGAGTTTGTCTGTCCAAATGTTTTGAATGCCTGGAAGATATACCACTAGAAGGTGAATTTGATGCTCTCTGGCGAGGGCCCATAGTCCTAAAGCTTCGTTGCATAACGACAGAGAGCCTGTCCCGCCCTGCTTGTTCACAAAGAACATGGCTACCTGATTGTCCGTTTGGACTAGGACTGTCTTGTAGCTGAGCTGGGCGTGGAACACTCGAAGAGCTAAATAAATTGCTCTTAACTCCAGGAGACCAACGTCCTGTGCAGTCCAGGTGCCCTGGGTAGAGAGATGATTCAGGTGTGCTCCCCAACTCACCTGTGATGCATCTGTTAGGGTGGCCTGAAAGAGGGGTTGATGGAAAAGAGACCCTACTGTCCGATTTTCTAATGATTGCCACCATTGGAGGGACAAAATTAGTCATTGAGAGATTGTTATTTTGTCCGACAAATGACCCGTGGCCTGTGTCCACTGTGTGGAGAGGGTCCACTGAGCTGCTTGCACGGGGAGGCGAGCATATGGGACTACATGAACTGTCGATGCCATGTGTCCCAGTAATTGCAGTAGCTCCTGAGCAGTAAGGGAGGACTTGCCTGCTGCTTGGGAAGCTAACTGCATTATGCGAAGACACTGGGCTTGTGGAAGGAAAGCCCTTGCCTGTCTGGTATCCAGACAGGCTCCTATGAATTCTAGGCATTGGGAAGGAACTAGTTGAGATTTCGGGAAATTTATTAGCAATCCCAAGTATTGGAGGATTCGCATTGTATGAGACAGTGCAGTGCTGGCCTCTGTCGCTGTGGAGGCTCGAATGAGCCAGTCGTCTAAGTAAGTGAAGACAAAAATCCCCAGGGTTCGCAGAAATGCAGCTACTACTGCCATGCATTTCATGAATACCCTTGGTGCTGAAGCCAGACCAAAAGGAAGAACCCTGTACTAGAAATGTCTTCCCCTGAAAAGGAAACGTAAAAATTTCCTGTGATCTGGATGGATACGAATGTGAGTGTATGCATCCTTTAAGTCTAGAGAGCAAAGCCAGTCCTGGCTTTGAAAGTATTGCAGAAGAGTTCCCAGAGAAATCATTTTGAATTTCTCTCGAAACAGATATTTGTTCAATTCTCTGAGGTCTAGAATGGGTCTGTGTCGCCCTGTTTTCTTTGGAATAAGAAAATAGGGGGAGTAGAACCTTGAACCCCGTTGAAGAATGGGTACTTCCTTGGGCAAGAAGTGTGGAGACCTCGTGATCTAGCAGATTGTCTGCAGAGGTTTGTGAAATGAACTGCTTTAGAATTGTAGGAGGGGGTAAGCTGTGAAAATGAAGTTTGTACCCCTCCCCTACAATGAACAAAGTCCAATCTTCTGCTGTTATCTGATGCCATCTGTTGACAAAGTGGCATAACCTGCCGGGAATATTGGGGGGTTGAGGACCCCTCAGAGGCAGGAAGGCAAAGCTCTCTAGGAAAGAGTCAAAGCCCTTCAGGGGGCTGAACCTGGAGAGCTGGTTGGTTTCTCAGGCCTTTTGGTTTCCTTTGTTGTCTAGTCTGCCCCTTTTGGGCAACCTGACCTGGAGTCTGAGTCTGGTGGGTATAGGAAGGATAAAACTTCCTCTTTTTGCTAAAAGAGGGTTTTTTATAAGGCTTCCTTTTGGCTGGAGTGGCTGTGGACTTTGACAATCTTCTATCTAAGGTAGAATTGTCAGCATCAAACTCATTAGCCTTCTCCTGCCAGTTCTTGCCGAAGAGATTCTCTCCCAGGCAAGAAATGTTGCCTAACTTTTCCTGTACCCAAGTTTGATGCCTGTAGCCAGGCAATCCATCGTGCGCCAATGGCAATGGCATAAGTTCTGCAGATGCATTTGAAGCAGTCAAAGGCTGCACGATTGACAAACTTGGAGACATCCTGAGCATGCTTAACCAGAGTAAGAAAGTCTTGTCTCTTATCATCTGGGAGAAATGGGCTCATAAGTTCCAAGTCTCCTGTGATTTCTTTGAGGAGCATTCCCATATATAGGATATATGAGCTGATCCTAGCTGAAAGCATGGAAGCTTGAAAAGTTCTGCGTCCAAAAGCATCCAGAGTCCTGCATTCACGTCCTGGAGGAATGGATGCATGTCTTTTTGCACTTTTTATCCTACGCATGGCTGACTCCACTACCACTGAATGGTGTGGCAGCTGAGTTTTCTGAAATCCAGGACATGGTGGGACTCAATACATAGTATCAAGTCTCCTTGAGTGAGGAGAAGTAGTCAGAGGTGTCTCCCACATTCTGAGCATCAAGCTATGCAAAATTTAATGGATAGGCAGAGTAGCTGCCTCCTTAGGAGCTTTAGGATATTGGAGGATTTCCAATTCCTTTGCTCTGGGTTCCTCTTCAGGAGCAACTGTGATTGAAAGACCTTTAGCCATATCACGGATGAAATCCTGAAATGACATGTCCTCTGGAGGTGACATTCTGCATTGGGGAGAAGAAGGATCTTCTAGGAGAAATCATCTAGTGCCAGCAGAATTGTCAAGAGTCTTCGGAATCGGAGGAATCGAAGTATTCCCTGACCCTGATGCTCCTGTAAAGCACGATCCCAGTACCAATCGAAGTCGGTACCGAGGTGACCCGGTACCACTTTATCCACTCCAGCTGGAGGTGGAATGGGAAGAGATACCATCAGTGTCGGTACCGGCATCGGTGCCCTTGGGACCACCGGTACCGCAGCTGAGAGAAGAGCTGCGATACTGCGTTCGATAGCAAGGAATCTCTGGTCTATCGACGCTGCCGATGCCTGGGTGTCTGTACCGGTAGAAACGGCCGGAACCCCTGAGCATGGCACAGGTAGTTCTTGCGAGGCTGAGGCCTCGAGAACATCCTGAAGCCCCATCGATGCTTTGGAAGCCGAAGCCTCCCGCCGGTGTGGTTCCCTCAAGGGCAATGCCAATTGCCTCTCGATGCTTAGCAGGAGAGCTACCCTTTGAGGACCGGCTTTTGTGTTTAGTTACCTGAGATCCATGGGAGGAAGACGATGCCCTTGACGATGTCGATGCAATGGATCTAGCATCTGAAGAAAAGAGGGTACCAAGCTTTGCGGCCCGGTTCCGTCTTCCTCTTTTGGTCATCCCCATGCAGGAGAGACATTCAGTTGGAGAATGATCAGGTCCTAAACATTTTAGACATCAATCATGGGTGTCAGTGACGGAAATGGTACCGCCACACTTAGTACATTTTTTAAAACCATTAGTTGGCTTTTCCATGATTTTGGAAAAATTGGGCCTAATGCCCAAAATGGCGCCTAGCACCAAAACAGGAAAGTTTCTGAAAGTAAACAGTCAAAGTCTAGGGGTTTGTTTTATTTTTAGGAAAAGAAAAGAACCGGCGGTACCGGTAGGCGTCGTGCGATAGGCAAACGCGACCAAAAAAAAGAATTTTAAAGACGGAATTTTCTGCGGTGACAGGGAATAGGTCCTGTTGGCTCTGCGGAAAACGAAGAACTGAAGAGGGACAGTTGGAAAGGCAGGAAGGCAGCACGCATGTGCTGAGGGATGCTCCCAAAAGCGTTCCTAATGGACGCTGGGGAGAGTTCCCACGCAGGCTCCGTCGGTACCGACGTTACCCATATGTGAGGACTACATTCCTGCTTGTTCCTGGAGATAACATTTTATCCCGCCTATACCCAGCTGGAACATCGTTCAGGTCAGTCTGCCCAAAAGGGACAGCAGCAACAACCTAGGCAACAAAGGAAGCCAAAAGCAGCTAAGCCTCAACCGGCTCAGCAGACTCAGCCTCCACAGGGGCTTTGACTCCTGTCTAGAGAACTTAACCTTCCTGGGATGGTGGAGGGTTCCGGGCCGTTTAGGGCCAGGAAGGCAATGTCATTTTGCCCCCAGATGGGGTCAGATAATAGCAGAAAATTGGACTCTGTCTATTGTAAGAGAGGGGTGCAAGCTACATTTCCTCAGCATGCCCCCTCCTACAATAGTAAGACAGTTCAATTCTTAGACTTCTCTCAACGACCGGTTAGGACAAAAAGTCACTATGCTCCTTGCTCAAGAGGCAATAGAAGAGATGCCCATTCCCCAACGGGGTACAGGGTTTTACTCCCCCTATTTCTTTATTCCAAAGAAAACAGGAGGACACAGACCCATTCTAGACCTCAGAGAATTGAACAAATTCCTGTTCAGAGAGAAGTTCAAAATGATTTCTCTAGGAACTCTGCTGCCATACCTTCAGAGTCAGGATTGGCTTTGTTCTCTAGATCTCAAGGATGCGTACACTCATGTTCTCATCCATCCAACTCACCGAAGGTTCCTTCGATTCCTGTTTCAAGGGAAGCACTACCAATACAGGGTTCTTCCTTTTGGCCTGGCTTCTGCACCAAGGGTGTTCACAAAATGCATGGCTGTGGTAGCAGCATTTCTCCGCACCCTGGGAATATTCGTCTTCCCTTACTTAGACGACTGGCTCATTCGAGCCCCTTCAGAGCCAGAGGCCGGGATGGCTCTGTCTCGCACAATGCACATTCTTCAGTATTTGGGATTTGTCATAAACTTCCCAAAGTCCAACCTTGCTCCCACTCAATCCCTAGAGTTTATAGGAGCTCTTCTGGATACCAGACAAAGGCCTTCCTTCCACAGCCCTGCTGCCTTCGCATTGTGCAGTTAGCTTCCCAAGCAGTGCTAAAACCTCACCTCACTGCTCGGGAAATGTTACAGTTGCTAGGCCACATGGCATCCACCGTGCATGTGGTTCCTTATGCTCGCCTCCATATGAGGGCAGCCCAGTGGACCTTATCCACTCAGTGGACTCAGGCCTCAGGTTGCCTGTCAGACAAAATAGCAAACTCAGATCACCTTATTTTGTCCCTCCAATGGTGGCAGTCACCCAAAAACCTTCTGGTGGGGTCTCCTTTTCAGCAACACCCACCCCAAGCCACTCTAACAACAGATGCTTCACAGGTGGGTTGGGGAGCCCACCTGTATGGCCTCTCTACCCAGGGTACCTGGACTCCACAGGAGGCCTGTCTCCATATCAACTTCCTGGAGCTCAGAGCAATCTTCCTTGCTCTTCGAGTATTTCACACCCAGCTCAGCTACAAGACAGTCCTAGTTCAAACGGACAATCAGGTAGCCATGTTGATTGTGAACAAGCAGGGCGGAACCGGCTCTCTGTCGCTGTGCAACGAAGCTTTGCAACTATGGGCCCTCGCCAGAAAGCCTCAGATTCATCTCCATGCGGTGTATCTTTAAGGCATTCAAAACTCTTGGGCAGACAAACTCAGTCGAGTTCTGCTTCCACACGAATGGTCTCTCCATGCAAACCAGGTGTCCAAATTTTTTCAAATTTGGGGAACCCCGGACATAGACCTCTTTGCAAGACCGCTGAATGCCAAACTTCCCCGGTTCTGTTCCAGAATTCCGGCTCGAGGATGTCAGGCCAGGGATGCTTTCCTTCTTCATTGGGGTCAGGACTTCCTGTATGCCTTTCCACCCATTCCCCTAATTCCCAAAACCCTGTTCAAGCTTTAGAGAGACAGAGGTCATATGATCCTCATAGCTCCACGTTGGCCACCGCAACCGTGGTACCCTCTGCTCCTACATCTCTCTCAAGCTCCGCCTCTGGAGTTAGGATCTGCTCCAGATCTTCTTTCTCAAGAGGACGGGATGCTGTGGCATCCCAATCCCCAGTCTCTGCATCTCAGGGCCTGGTTGCTGAAAGCCTAGAACTTCACAGTCTTAACCTTTCCCAACAGGTAACGGATATCCTTCATGCTTCCAGGAAGCTTTCCACAAGACGCTCTTATGCATTTAAGTGGAAAAGGTTTACCATATGGTGCTCGCAGAAGGGTCTTAACCCTCTTGCGACACCTCTGGAATCGATACTGGAGTATCTCCTTCATTTATTCCCTGTGTTTTTATTGTAAACCGCCATATGCCTCGGTTCTGGTGGTATATTAAGTTTTAAATAAAGATAAAGATTTATCAAATGCAAGGCTTAAGACCAATTCAGTGAGAGTCCATTTGAGTGCTATTGCAGCTTCTTTCAAGCCTCTAAATGGACAACCTATTTCCTCTCATAGCGAGATTTATGAGAGGCCTTCTTTTAACAAAGCCTCCCATTAAGCCACCACCGGTGGCATGGGACTTAAATCTGGTACTTGGGCAGCTCATGAAACTGCCCTTTGAACCATTAGCCACTATCTCTTTGAAATCCCTTTCCTGGAAGGTTATCTTTCTGATTGCAATCACATCAGCACGTTGCATCAGTGAATTGCAAGCATTGGTGGCTGATCCTCCTTATACAAGGTTCCATCATGATAAGATAGTCCTTAGGACTCATCCACACTTTATGCCAAAGGTGGTTTCGCCCTTTCATTTAAACCAAGCGGTTTACCTTCCTGTATTCTTTCCAAGGCCTCATGCCTCAAATGCAGAAAGAAACCTTCATACTTTGGACTGTAAAAGAGCTTTGGCCTTTTACTTGCAAAGGACACAGCAACACAGAAAATCCTCTCAACTCTGTTGCTTTTGATCCTAGTCATTTAGGACTTCCAGTCTCCAAAAGGACACTGTCCAGCTGGAATGCACAGTGTATATCTTTTGCCTATGAGAGTAAGAACCTTCCTCTTGAAGGCCATGTCACAGCTCACAATGTGAAAGCCATGGCAGCCTCAATGGCTCATCTTCACTCTGTGTCTATCGATGACATCTGTCGAGCAACTACTTCGACTTCGGTACATACCTTCACAGCCCATTACTGCTTAGACAAGGACTCCCGCCGGGATGCCTTGTTTGGTCAGGCTGTTCTTCAACATCTGTTCCAGACTTAACTCCTACCCACCATCCCTGGTAGGATGCCAGAGATCCATGGGGGGAGAGGAGCCCTTTCACAAGGGCACACAACTTTCTGGGCCCATCTCCCTGGCATCTGCAGCTAGGGAGTCCCCATATGTGAAGACTACATTCCTGCTTGTTCCTGGAGATAGCATAGTTACTCACCTGTAACAGGTGATCTCCGGGAACAGCAGGAATTTAGTCTTCACAACCCACCCACCTCCCCTAGGAGTTGTATCTCTCTCTCTCTCTCTCTCTTTCCCTCTCTCTTTTGTCTCAGCTTTAAACTCAACTGGAGAGGAATAGTTGGGAAAGGCAGGAAGGCAGCACGCAGGCGCTGTGGGATGCTCCCAAAAGCTTTCCTATTGGACTCTGGGGAGCGTTCCCACGCAGGCTCCGTCGGTACCGACAATACCCATATGTGAAGACTAAATTCCTGCCGTTCCCGGAGATCACCTGTTACAGGTGAGTAACTATGCTTTATCAGGTAAGTGTAATTTCAATTTCCTTATCGTTCCTCCAGTTTAGTCCTCCACCTCTGGGATGTATCAGAGCAGTAACATTGGGAGGGGCCTTTGCACCCAGACTGCAACACCGCCGACCCGAAACAGGCATCGCTCGCCGCCAAAAGATCTAGTCGACAGTGTTTACTGAAAGTATGCAGAAAGGACCAGGTGGCCGCTCTACAAATATCCGCTGGAAGAATCAAACTGTGTTTCGCCCAGGAAGTTGCCTGTGCCCTAGTGGAGTGAGCTTGTAGCCCCACTGGCACTGGCCGACCCTGCAAAATATATGCCGACATAATCGCCTCCTTTATCCATCTGGAGATAGATGCTTTCGCCACCACCTCCCCTTTACGAGGACCTCCAAACAGCATGAAGAGACAGTCCAATCTGCAAAAAGTTTCAGAGACCTTCAAATACTGCCGCAGGACTCTCGAAACATCCAAACGACGCAAACTACGGTCCGAGCCATTGCCCTCCGTAGAAATGAGCGTTGGAAGGGAAACCATTTGATTTAGATGAAATGGTGACACTATCTTTGGCAAAAACGACAGTACTGGTCTCAACACCACCTTTTCTCTTGAAAAAGATAGAAATGGCTCTCTACATGACAACGCCTGCAACTCTGAGATGAGTCTTGCTGAACAAATAGCCACCAAAAACACCGCTTTTAAGGTTAAATCCTTGACCATCGCCTGGTGCAACGGCTCAAAAGGCGCCTTAACCAATGCCCCTAATACCAAATTAAAATCCCACGGCGGAATCTTTATTCTACGAGAGGGACGCAGCCTAGTGACTGCTTCGAGAAAACGTAACACATCCGGATGCTCTCCCAAAGCCACACCCTGTACCTTGCCTCTACAGCATGCCAGTGCCGCCAACTGAACTCTCAATGAACTGGCCGCCAGACCTTTATCGAACCCATCTTGCAGAAAACTCAACACTATCGGCACGGCTACAGTAGCTGCGCGTACTTGCCTCCAAGAACTCCAATCCTCAAATATACGCCAAATACGCACATAAGCCAGAGATGTGGAACTTTTTCTCGCCCGAAGCAAGGTAGAAATGACTGCTGCCGAGTAACCTTTTTTCTTTAACCTTGCCCTTTCAATGGCCATACCGTAAGCGAGAATCGATCCACTTGAGGCATTCGGAGGGGACCCTGAAGTAAAAGGTTCTCTGACGCCGGGTAACCTCCAGGGATCTCCGTCGAGCAAGCAAATGAGATCGGCGTACCACGGGCGCCTTGGCCAATCCAGAGCCACTAACACTGTTCCCAAGTGAGCTTCGATCCGCTGAATCACTCGCCCCAGCAGTGCCCACGGCAGAAAGACATAAAGGAGGCCTGACGACAGCCAAGGCTGAATCAAGGCGTCGATCCCCTCCGACATCCTTTCTTGTCGCCTGCTGAAGAAACGATTTGTCTTTGCTGACTGAAAAGTCGCCATGAGATCCATGATTGGTGAACCCCATCTGCGAACTATCTGCACATAGATGTCCGGATGTAACTCCCATTCTTCGGCATCTACCCAAACTGTGCTGAGAAAATCAGCCATTACATTGTCCTTTCCTGCAATGTGGGCCGCCGAGATTGCTGGAAGTCGAGTTTCTACCCAAACGAATAGCGCCTCCGCTTCCTCTTCCATGGCCACACATCCTGTACCGCCTTGTCGATTGATGTAGGCCACCGTCGCGGAGTTGTCGGACAGGACTCGCACCGCTTGCCCCATTACCGCAGTCTCGAACGTCCGTAATATCAGCGAGACCGCTCTCAGCTCCAAGCAGTTGATTGACCACGTCCTTTCTTGTTCTGTCCAAGTGCCTTGCACGAAAAGAGCACCATAATGCGCTCCCCATCCCACTAGACTTGCATCCGTGAGCAAGGGAAGCCACTACGGCTGTTCCAATGCCACCCCTGCCGCCAGAGACTCCGGACGAAGCCACCATCGAAGCGACTCCCTGACCCGGAGAGGGCAGGGGAGCTGTTTTTTCAATGAATGTAACTGATGTGACCAACGGCGAAACAATGACCCCTGTAAGGGTCTCATATGAAATAGGGCCCATGGCACTACCTCCAAGGTCGCCGCCATCGTCCCCAGCACCCAAAGATAAGTCCACGCCGAGGGTGCCTGCATAGTTCTGAACTTGCGTACCAGCTGCTGTAGAGCTTGTACTCGCCGCTTCGGGAGACACACCACCCCTCTCTGCGTGTCGAAGCGGACCCCCAGATACTTGAGGTCCTGGGATGGAGCTATACGACTCTTGGCAGCATTGACCACTCAGCCAAGACTCTGCAGGAACTTCACCAACTTGGCTGTAACCTGAACGCTCTCGGTTCTTGACTTTGCTTGAATCAGCCAATCGTCGAGATAAGGATGGACCAAAATTCCTTCCTTTCATAGAGCCACCGCGACCACTACCATGATCTTGGTAAAGGTTCGTGGAGCTGTCGCCAGACCAAAAGGTAAGGCCTGGAACTGATAATGACCCCAAGGCAGAGCGAAGCGTAGCAACGTTTGATGACTCTCTCTTATCGGGATGTGTAAATACGCCTCCGTAAGATCTAGAGATGTCAAGAATTCTCCTTGATGCACCGCTACAATGACCGACCGCAACGTTTCCATTCTGAAATGAGGTACTCGCAGACAACGATTTACCCCTTTGAGATCCAGAATAGGACGAACCGATCCGCCTTTCTTTGGCACCACGAAATAGATGGAGTATCGACCCATGCCATAATCTGCTCTTGGCACCGGTGTGACCGCTCCCAACTGTAACAGCTGGTCTAATGTTTGTCGAATTTCCAAAACTTTCTGTTGTCCTTTGCAAGGAGACATCACAAAAGAATCTAGAACCGGCTTTGCCAATTCCAGCATATATCCTTCGCGAATGATCTCCAATATCCATTGGTCGGACTTGATTTGGGCCCAGGCAGGAATAAACCCCCGAAGATGCCCCCCGATCGGTAGGCTTCCCACCAGAGCCCGCCCCCTTTCATTGTGGTTTTCAAAATGTCGCAAAGGAAAACACCGCAAAACCTCTACTTGCTCCTCGTAACTCACGAAATCCCTGGGCTCTAGAAGCAAATCTTCCCCTTTGAAAACCACCTAGCCGAGACGTATGAAATCTGAAATCCCTAGACTGCCCCCAAAATGTCAGCAGGGATTTCGCTTGTTTAGGCTTATCCTTCCACCTTTGGATTCACCTAACTGCTTGACCAACTTATCGAGGTCTTCGCCGATCAACAATTTCCCTTTAAAAGGTAGCTTACTGAGTTGTGCCTTAGATGATCCATCGGCCACCCAGTTTTTTAACCACAGGGATCTCCAGGCGGCCACTAAGGAAGCCATACTATTAGCCAGCGCTCTGATCAGATCGTAGTGCACATCTGCCATATATGCTGATCCACATTCAAGGCGATCTAGTTGCCTAATACTCTCCTGCTCTAAATGTGGAGACTAATGCAAATGTTGCGACCATCGGAGACAAGCTCTTGCCACACAAGCTCCACAGATGGAAGCCTGCAAGGAGAGCGCGTCAGCTTCAAACGATTGTTTCAAGTAACCATCGACCTTCTTGTCCTGCGCATCCTTTAAGGCCGCACTACCTTCCACCGGGATGGTGGTTATCTTTGTCACTGCTGCGACTGCCGCATCAATCCGCGGAGATCGGAACCTTTCCTTGTCCGTATCTGCCAATGGGTAGAGCCTGTTCATGGTCCTGACACCCTTTAGACCTGCCTCAGGCTGATCCCACTCATCTTGGATAATGCGCTCCACAACGCGATGGATGGGAAACGCTACCTGAGCCTGTCTCACCGCTTGAATGACAGGATCTTATACCTCCTCGTCTTCCACTGGCTGCGCTGTAGTGAGTCTCAACGTCTGAAGCAATTCTATGATAAGAGCCGTCAGTTCCTCCTTCCGGAACACCCGAATGATTTTCGCTTGATCCTCCAGTTCAGTTATCTCTCCTTCTTCCAAGCCGTCCTCGCCAGCTTCGAGTCTCTCCTCCATCTCATCCATCTCGGGCCAGGCCACGTCTGAGGGAGAAGGTTCGACAGACCGAACTCTTTTAGAGGCTTGTGGAGCCGCCCCACTAGGATCTCCAGTTCAGGGTTGTGGCGCAGAGTTTGCCATCTGCAAAGACTCAGGCAACTTCCCTTGATGCCTCATACAGAACGTTTGATACATAATTAACAAGAAATACGGACAGAAATCCTCTATCAGTTGCGCCAATGACATCATAGGCAGCGCATACGATGGTCCCCAAGGCCCTCTATACTGGGCCCTGGCTGCGCGACCACCAGCGCCTCTTCTCCGGCCGCAGCCGCCGGCTTCAGAATGTCCAAAATTACATTAGATTCCATCTGCTGTTCCACACTGCTCGATACAGACACACAGGCCCGACAGATGCCTGTGTCAGCCACTGTCCCCCTGCGTGCACCACAGACCACACACTGTGGCCACGATGACATCCGTTCGAATCCCTAGTAGCCGCCTAAACCAGCCAGGGACTTTGGTTAACCACTGCTTCTCTCTCCTTTTTTCAAAATTCACAGGCAAATGAAAAACAAACAACAAGTTCAACTAAAACAGTTGAAAAGAAAAAGGAAGAAACAGCTTTACTCTTTGCCGCGGGCTCTAGACCCGCAGGCCGACGTAACCTCAGCCACGCGGTTACACAAAATGGCGCCGCTATGCTCCGGTCACATTTGACGCCAAAAATCACGTGTGAAGAAAAGCCCTTTGCAAATGGCCGCAACTTCTCACCCGGTCCAGGCAGCGTTACCGGCAGAAGAGATGCGGCCCCCATTTACCGCAGCGCTTTGCGTGCAGCCGCGTGTATCCATCCCGAGCTGCCACCGTGGCTCTATGTGTCTCGTCATTACAGACAGCGCACTGTAGCTCAAGCAACGCCTGCGGCTGACACACACCTCGTATACTGATGGGACTCCCGGGGCTCTCCCCCGTACAGTCCGGGGGGAGAGAGATCCCGGTTGAGAACTGCCTCAGCAGAGAAATGTAATGGGAGAGACAAAGAGCCTTTTTTAAATGGACAGGACCCCCAAAATAAATGTAAAAGGATGTAAAATTAACCTCTTTAATTTAAAAGAAATTGAAAAGCAACTACAAGGGAATTTAAAAGAAATCTCAAAATAATTTAAAAGTAACCTAAAAGTAATTTTAAAGTAATTTTAAAGCAATGGGATTCAAACAGTGCTCCCTATACAGATCAAATCATGACAACTAAATATTATTGAAACCTAACTGCTCCTTAATTGTTCCTCAAGTGAGCCCAGCACCTAGGCTCACTACGTCCTCCTGCTGCATGGAGACTGGACACACTGGGGGCTGATGGGTGGTGCCAGCAAGCTATGTCCAGTGATGTCACGAGTTTTGACATGCCCAGTCTCCAAGCTGCAGAGGTGGTACACTACCCAGAGGTGGAGGA
This sequence comes from Ichthyophis bannanicus, assembly GCA_033557465.1. Classification (NCBI taxonomy): domain Eukaryota; kingdom Metazoa; phylum Chordata; class Amphibia; order Gymnophiona; family Ichthyophiidae; genus Ichthyophis; species Ichthyophis bannanicus. The sequence goes on along the minus strand of CM066042.1, from coordinate 239,360,951 downwards.
CTAAACTGGAGGAACGATAAGGAACTTCTCCAGCTGCTTGGAGACTGAGTATACAAGAGCTTGTGGGCGGTCCCTCCTGTATTAATACCGGTGTCATCAAAAGATGACATGCTCAGTCTCCAAGCTGCTGGAAGAGGTGCGGGACTGGATTGGAGGTATGATAAGGAGTCTTCTCCAAAGCCACAGTACACGTTTAGGTCCTTCAGTCTCTTCATTTTTTTCTGCCTTTCCTTCCTTCCTCCATGTCCTTCTAATCACTGTCCTCTTCCTCTCTCTTTCCTCAAGCAGCCTCCTACTCTTCCCCTTCTCCACTGCACTGCCCCTTTTTGTGGCTATCTGGGGTCACAATAGCAGAGGCTCCATTCCTCTAGTGCCCTAGCAGCAGGGAATGATTCCCTCTCCATCTGGCTCACATTAGTCATTAAGGCTGCTCACAGCTTGCAAGTGAAATTCTCAGGGACTGTATTTACATTAAAATTATTCCTCTTCCTCCTATCACAATTAATTCCTTTTACCCTCATAGCTTGACATTTCACATAAAAAGTGTCAATAACTTCTCTGTATCTAGGACATAGCTTTTTAGCATCTTAACTTGTATTTAGATACCTAAATCATTAGCACCCTGTAGTAAATAGACCATCCAAAAGCATAAGTCCTGTAGAAGGAAAGCCCAAAAAGTTTAACTATTAACATCATCTCATGATCTCACAAATAAAGCAAAGCAGATTATAAAATTGAGCAGACTTAATAAATAACTGAACTGCCACCTGAACTATTTAAATTATAATAGTATTTTACACTTAAAGATTTTAGAAAAAAAAGCAGAGAATACTGTAGACCATAGGCCATCACTCAGACAAGGAGTTTGATTGTTCTGCACAAATAGTAAAGAATTTAACTACAACTGGTCCAGTTAACCGCTAACATTTTCCAAGTTCAATTAACAAAATTCCATTAACAGCAATTGTAAATGCCACCTTGCAAGAAAGTTTAAATGTGCAATCACAGCAGGTAAAATAAAACCTTACACACCCTATTTGAATTGTCAAGTCTGCTAAGCATTTGGTTCTGCATGATTTGCTTCAAGCTGTCTGTGTACTATATTCAGTTTCTAGGTTGTCAGGAAAGAGAGACACTGCACGATCAGCCAGATTCTTTTTATCATTATAAGTCTAGCAAACTGCAGTCCAAATGGTGCTGATCCAGGTAACTATTTCTGTCATGTTTTTAAGTATGCCTTCTTTCTTTAATATCACTTCACTCTCTTAATCTGCCTTTTCAAGGATTTTGAACCAGCGCTAGCAAGATGTTCAAAAATCCAGTCAGGGACGACTCCTATTTCTCTTTCCTCTCGATGAGGGAGCATCAAATAAACATAGGCAGTTATAGAACACACTGCTATTGGATATATGATCCTTCCTGACCCAGACAGTGCTTTCTCTCGGAGGGAATTCAGTTAGCTGCCACATGCTATTCCAAGCCTAGAGCTTCAGTCAGCACCCTCTGGTATTCCAGAAATGGTACTAGACCTTTAAGGACCTTAAGCAGGGGGGAAGGGAGTAAGGAGAATCAGTCTATGAGACAATGCAATTTTAGGCTTGGTGTCATAGCAGCAGGGCCATACCAAGGGCTGTGCGTGCAGTTCAGCTGCACGGGGCGCAAGCACAGAAGGGGGCACTGATATCATCACTGGGCTTCTAAGAAACTCAAAATAGTGAGTTACTGAATGTGTCTGGGTAGACAAGGAGCACCAGATTCATTAGTCACACAGGGCACAGTTCAAGCTTGGTACGGTCCTTCATAGCAGCCCTTTTTAAGCTCGGATGCAGTCACCATAGCTCCTTATCCTTTTTGCTCTTAAATGGAAAGTGCAGCCAAGTCAACCCCCCTTCCACCTCATAAGATGTGCCATACTGGGCTGGATCAGATGTCCATCAAGTCTAGTATCCTGTTTCCAACAGTGGCCAATGCAGGTCACAAGAACCCATCAGGTCCCCAAAAGGTAAACAGATTCGATGCTGCTTATCCCAGGGGTAAGCAACGGATTTCTCCAGTCCACTTTAACAATGGCTGATGTACTTTTCCTCCAGGAACATATCCAAATCAATCTTCAACCCAGTTACATGAACAGGTTTTACTACATCATCCAGCAATGAATTCCAGAGTTTGAACATGCGTGGAGTGAAAAAATATTTTCACCCTCCTCAAAATCATACCTGAAAATATCTGAGGGAACTATAGATGTTCTATGCCAATTGATCCTGCCACCTTTCTCTGGAATCCGAGGGTAGCTATAATGTCATACTGTGTTAAGTCAGCTCTGTAGTCTCCCTATTTGGCTCTCTACAGCAGCCCATTTCTTTAAGCCCATCCTGGAGTATCCCCCTTTTTAATCTAGATTTTAGGATATCCACAATGAATATGCATGAGAAGGATTTGCATGCACTGCTTTCATTGTATGCAGATCTCTCTCATTCATTTACACTGTGGAGTCTTGTAAACCAGACTGAATAGGCGATACTCCTGGACCAGCTTGAGAAACATTGCTCTAGAATGTGTTAGTTTATTGAGCTTGATATAGTGCACTTCACATTTGCAGCAGGGCGGAGTACAATAAAAACATACAGTAGAGAAGAAAGAAAAGGAATGCCATGTCTGATAGAAAAGATAGGAGCATTCACAGAGAACAGAGGACCAGAGAAGGATGAGGAGTCGGAGAAGTGAAGCAGCTGGCAGGTCAAAGACTTTCTGAAGGAGATAAGTTTTGAGTTGTTAGAACATTTATTTGTATTTAAAAGTATTTATATTCCACTTTATCCTTGAATCAAAGCGGATTTCACTGCAAACCAATCAAGTAAGGTAGTGCGGGGGTGTCGGCATGCAGTGGTTGTGAAGGTAGTGTTTGTGAGTATGTGGATAGGTAGATCTTGATTTAGAGTGCAATATATACAGGTTGAGCTATCTACATTGGGCTATATACATTTTAATGAGTAGTAGGATGTTTTTATGTTGTGGATGTCATGTCTTGTGTAATTCGCCCTGTGGGATGGTTAGGGTGGATTGGTGGTCTTCATTGAATTGTTCAATGAATAGGGTGGCTTTAAGTAGCTTCCGGAATTCTTTCATATCTGTTGTTGATTTTAGATTATCTGGGAGGACATTCCAGATAGCAGGGACAGCAAGAGAGAAGGCTCGCATGGATGTGGATTTGTTTGTTCTTGTGACTAGAGTAGTGTTGGTATATTGTTTTTGGTGCTGTTTCTGTCTAGTCTTTTGCTTGTTTTGGTTCCAATGAGTTCTTGTAGTATTCCTGCTGAGAATTTTGAATATGGTGAGTGCTGATTTATATTTTGCCCGTGAGGGGATTGGTAGCCAGTGTAGATCTTGTAATATTGGGGTTATATGGCCTTGTTTTGAAGCGCTAGTAATAATGCGGGCAGCAGTGTTCTGGACTATTTGTAGGGGATAGGTGGTTTGTTTGGGCAGACCTTGGAATAGTATATTACAGTAGACCAGCAAAGGTGTAATGATGGTCTGGCATACTGTACAGAAATGTTCTTTATTCAGGAGGGGTTTTAGTCTCTGGATTGTTGCGAGTTTGAAGAAGGCTGTTCTGGATATCTTGTTGATATGCAGTTGTAGGGTGTGTTGCTTGTCTAGGATCACTCCAAGGTATCTGACTTCGTCTTTTATTGTAATCGGTGTATTGGATATTTTGATAGCAGTAGGAGGAATGAATGTAGAGTCTCTCGTGATGATAATTGCTTCAGTTTTTTTATGTTTATGTTTAAGTTGTTGTTAGTTAGCCAGATTGTTATTTCTTGAATGCAGGTTGATATAGTGGTATAGTCTGGGGAGTCCATTTGAATAGGGGTATATGCCATGATGTCATCAGCATATATTCGTTGGGGATGAGTAAAGAAAGCCCCCAGGTAAGAGAAAGCCCCCAGGTAGGTGAAACCCATTTCCATAAAGGTATTTAATGTAACAGGGGTAACATATGGAAAGCAGTGTGTATTAATGCCCATAGCATGGGAAATAAGATCCCTGAAGTTGAAGCTATGGTGGGAGTGGCTGACTTGGATTTAGTAGCAGTTACAGAAACATGGTTCACAGAAAACCATGACTGGGATGTAACTATACCTGGCTATACTTTATTCAGAAAGGACAGGGTAGGAAGAAGGGGAGGAGGAGTGGCACTATATGTAAAAACTACTATTAAAGCTTTGGAATTACAGAGCTTAAAAGGGAGAGAGGAGGCATTGTGGGTTAAACTAGAAAGAGGAAAAGAGAAATCTATTTGCATTGGTGTGATATACAGACCTCCCTCACAAGAGGAAGAGGTGGACAGAGAGTTAATTGAAGACATACGCAGCATTGCTAGGAAAGGGGAAGTGCTACTGCTAGGAGATTTCAATATGCCAGATGTTGATTGGCACATTCCTGCTGCAGTATCATCTAGAAGTAAGGAGATCCTGGATTCTCTACAGGGAGAACTATTCAGGCACGTGAAGGGGCCATACTGGACTTGGTGCTTACCAATGGTGAAAGTGTTTCTGATGTTGTAGTGGGAGATCATTTTGCATCCAGTGATCACCAGATGGTGTGGTTCAGTATTAGGACTAGGGCTGTTAGAATCCATTCCAAGGTGAAGATCTTAGACTTTAGGAAGACTAACTTTGCGAAGATGGGCCAATACCTCAGGGAGTTGTTAGTGGGATGGGAACAGCTGGGGGATGTAGAAAAACAGTGGGCAAAACTGAAAGGGGGTATTTTAAAGGCAACCAACCTTTTTGTTAAAATGGTAAATAAAGGCAAAAGGAACAGGAGACCGCTATGGTTTTCGAAGGAAGTAGCTGGAAAAGTGAAGAAAAAGAGGGAGGCCTTCATGAAATACAAGAGATCACAGAGAGAGGAAGACAGGCATCTGTATTTGGAAAAACTTAGAGAAGCTAGCAAAGTAGTCAAGAAGGCAAAGATTCAAAAGGAGGAGAAATAGCCAATGCAATAAAATGGAGGGATAAGACATTTTTCAGATATATTAGTGAGAAGAGGAAGGGCAAAAGTGGTATTGTCAGACTCAAGGGTGCAGGGGGGGAATATGTAGAAGCTGATAAGGATAAAGCGGAATTGCTTAACAAATATTTTTGTTCTGTGTTCACAGATGAAGAACCAGGAGCAGGACCTCAGAAAACACCCACAAATAAGAACAGAAGCGAGGGACATCTTGAACAATTTTCAGAAGACTGTGTTCGTGAGAAACTAGCTCAACTTAAAGTAGACAAAGCGATGGGACCGGATGGGATACACCCTAGAATACTGAGGGAACTTGGGGACGTTCTAGCAACTCCACTGACTGACCTTTTCAATGCCTCGTTGGAGACGGGAGTGGTGCCAAAGGACTGGAGAGAGGCTCATGTGGTGCCTTTACACAAAAGCGGAAGTAAGGATGTGGTTGAAAACTACAGGCCGGTTAGTTTAACTTCAGTGGTGAGTAAATTATTGGAAACGCTGCTGAAAGAGAAAATAGTGAGGTTTCTGGAGTCCGGCGGATTACAGGATCCGAGGCAGCATGGATTCACCAGAGGCAGGTCTTGTCAGACAAATCTGATTGATTTCTTTGACTGGGTGACCAGGGAGTTGGACCGAGGGAGAGCTCTAGATGTGGTGTATTTAAATTTCAGTAAAGCCTTTGACACTGTTCCTCACAGGCGACTTATAAACAAACTGAGCACCCTAGGGATGGACCCTAAAGTTACTGCTTGGGTTAGAAATTGGTTGGGTGGGAGGCGACAAAGAGTACAAGTAAATGGAGCTCACTCTGAGGAGAAGGATGTTACCAGTGGTGTGCCCCAGGGATCTGTCCTTGGTCCGATTCTTTTTAACATCTTTGTTAGTGATATAGCAGAAGGGCTGTCGGGTAAGGTTTGCCTCTTTGCGGATGATACCAAAATCTGCAATAGAGTAGACACCCAGGAAGGTGTAGATAACATGAGGAGGGATCTAGCTAAGCTTGAAGAATGGTCTAGAATTTGGCAGCTGGGATTTAATGTTAAAAAATGTAAGGTCATGCATTTGGGCTGCAGCAATCCAAGGGAGCAATACAGTATAGGAGGTGAAGTACTTTTGTCCACTAAAGAAGAGCGGGACCTAGGCGTGGTTGTGTCTGATGATCTTAAAGTAGCTAAACAGGTAGAAAAGGCGACGGCAAAAGCTAGAAGGATGCTTGGGTGCATACGGAGAGGAATGGCTAGCAGAAAAAAGGAGGTGATAATGCCTCTGTATAAGTCTTTGGTGCGACCTCATTTGGAGTATGGTGTGCAATTCTGGAGACCGCACCTTCAAAAGGATGTGAACAGGATGGAGTCGGTGCAGAGGGTTGCTACTAAAATGATTAATGGGCTTCATTATAAAGCATATGAGGACAGACTTAAGGATCTTAATATGTACACCTTAGAGGAAATGCGGGATAGAGGTGATATGATTGAGATGTTTAAATACCTCCGTGGCATAAATGTTCAGGGAGAGAACCTCTTTCAATTGAAAGCAAGTTCTGCTACGAGGGGACATGGGATGAGGGTGAAGGGAGATAGATTCAGGAGTGATATGCGGAAATATTTCTTTACGGAAAGAGTAGTGGATCCATGGAATAGTCTCCCAGTGGAGGTGGTGGAGATGAGGATAGTAACTGAATTCAAAAAAGCATGGGATCAACACAGAGGATCTCTAAAGGTAAAAAGTGGACTGTTGTAGTTGTTGTTATGGAAGGACAGACTAGATGGGCCTTGTGGTCTTTTTCTGTCATCATGTTTCTATGTTTCTATGTTTCTATATATGATAATTACACTTACCTGGTAATTGTAGTTCCTTGAGTGACGACAGTTCAGTCTACCTCTGGGTTGTCAATCTCCTCCTGCAGCTAGGAGACTGGTATGTCAGAATGATGACATCACTGGATATAGCCTGCTGCACTCCTACTTCCATCCCAGTGTGAACTATAACAAAGCAGACTCAAAGGAGCAATAAATAAGTAGCTAATCATAATATAACATCCACTAACCGTAAACCATCCACCCCTTCCGACAAGGCTTTCTTACACCCTGTCCTGCCACCGAGAAGTGAACGACGAAAGAAATTGAACTAAATCCAGACTTACCTGTAACCATCTGCCGCCTGCTACCAAATCGGGATCCCCCTCGAATCATCCGGGTGGGAAGGAGGACTGAACTGTCGTCACTCAAGGAACTACAATTACCAGGTAAGTGTAATTATCATTTCCTTATCGTTCCTCCAGTTCAGTCCTCTACCTCTGGGATGTACCAGAACAGTAATCAATGGGAGGGACCCTTCCAGCCAGCAGATAAGACCGCCGACCCGAAACGAGCATCCGAAGCCGCTGCAACATCCAGCCGGTAATGCTTGCTGAAGGTATGTAGAGACGACCAAGTCGCCGCCCTACAAATGTCCCCTGGCGGAACCAAACTGTGCTCCGCCCAAGAAGACGCCTGCGCTCTGGTGGAATGCGCCCGCAGCCCAACAGGCACAACCCGAACTTGAAGCAAATAAGCAGAAGCAATCGCTTCTCTAAGCCAGCAGGCAATGGACGCCTTATGTTTATGTTTATTTGAATTTGATATACCGCTCAGGCCAGGGGCATTAGAGCGGTTTACAATGCTATTTCATTTGAGGAAAAAGGAAAGGAACGCCATTTATATGATAGGACAGAAAAGAGGACAGAGACAGTCAAACAGATATGAGAAGAACAGGAACATGGAACAGCAAGTTACCACAATAAAAGCAGCACGTCAATCCAATCCAAATCATGACAACAATGCTACCCTCAGGAACAGACGCCACAGCCCAACGCCTAAGGGCCACGCCAAAGGGCCCTCTGGCGAGGCCCTCAGGCACGGGCCCGCAAGGCGCGGGCGCGCCTCAGAAGCGGTTGGTTTTAAACCGTTGGTGTGTGCCGCTGACAGGCAGGTAGGGGAGATGAGGAGGAGTTCCATGATGGCTGCTGCTCCTTAGCCGCTGCCTCACCTTTGTGCACTCCTCCGAACAGAACAAACAACCGCTCAGACCTGCGGAAGGACTCCGTGACCTTCAAATACTGATGCAATGCTCTCTTCACGTCGAGACGACGAAGACTGCGATCCGATTCGCTGCTCGCCAGCGACCCCAGAACAGGCAAACACACCGCCTGGTTCAAATGAAAGGAGGATACCACCTTAGGAAAAAAGGACGGGACCGGACGTAAAACCACCTTCTCCCTGGAAAAAGACAAGAATGGCTCTCAGCACGACAACGCTTGCAGTTCCGAAACTCTCCGCGCCGAACAAATTGCAACCAGAAATACCGTCTTTAACGTCAAATCCTTCACTGACGCACGACGCAACGGCTCAAAGGGAGACTTGGTTAACGCCATGAGAACAAGATTGAGATCCCACGGCGGAACGCACACCCTACGTGCCGGGTGCAATCTAGTGACCGCCTTCAGGAAGCGACCTATATCAGGGTGAGCCCCTAAGGGCAGTCCATTGACCTTGCCCCGATAACAGGACAGGGCTGCCAACTGGATGCGCAAGGAACTGGCCGCCAGACCTTTATCAAATCCGCCCTGTAGAAATTCCAAGACCAACGGAATCTAAACCGAGGCGCCCGAACCTGACGCCTCGAACACCAATCTTCAAAGATACGCCAGACTCGCACACATGCCAAAGAGGTCGAATGCTTACGAGCTCTAAGCAAAGTTGCCACGACCGCCGACGAGTAGCCTTTCTTCATCAGCTTAGCCCTCTCAATGGCCATACCGTAAGCGAGAACCGATCCACCTGAGGCATGAGCAGAGGCCCTTGCGGCAACAGATCCAACCTCACCGGCAGCCGCCAGGGTTCGCCGTCCAAGATACGAACTAGGTCCGCATACCAAGGACGCCTCGTCCAATCGGGCGCAACCAAAAGGACTTTCCCCGCGTGCGCTCCAATCTTCTGAATCACTCGGCCTATCAATGCCCATGGTGGAAAGACATACAGAAGGCCGACCGACGGCCACTGACAAAGCAGCGCGTCTATGCCCTCCGACATCCGTTCTCGCCTTCGGCTGAAGAAGCGGCCGACCTTCGCAGACTGGAAGGTCGCCATGAGATCCATGACCGGAGTTCCCCAACGACTGACTATCTGTGCGAAAACCTCGGGATGCAACTCCCACTCCCCTGCATCCACCTGCACCCTGCTGAGGAAGTCTGCTGTGACATTGTCTTTTCCTGCAATGTGCGCCGCCAAAATCGCGGACAAGCGAATCTCTACCCAAGCGAACAACTCGTCGGCTTCTTCCTCCATTGCAGCACTCCCCGTGCCGCCCTGGCGTTTGATGTACGCCACCGTCGCCGAGTTGTCGGAGAGCACTCGTATGGGCTGACCGCGGACCATGTCCTCAAACGCCTGAAGGGCCCAGAAAACCGCTCGAAGCTCCAGCCGGTTTATCGACCATGAGGCCTCCAGGGGAGACCAAAGCCCCTGTGCAAACTGGCTCCCGCAGTGGGCTCCCCATCCTACTAGACTGGCATCCGTCAACAACGGAAGCCACTCCGGCTGTTCCAGCGGCATGCCGGCGGTCAACGACGAGCTGAGAAGCCACCAATGAAGAGACTGTCTGACTTTGCTCGGGCAAGGAAGACGCTTGCTCAACAAATCGGTCTGATGCGACCAGCGGCGGAGCAGTGCTCTTTGGAGAGGTCGCATATGGATCTTGGCCCATGGCACCGCTTCCAACGTTGCCGCCATGGTGCCCAGTACCCGGAGATAATCCCACGCCGATGGCACTGGCACTGACATAAACTACTGCACCAGGGACCTCAAGCCCTCGGCCCATTTGTGCGGCAGAAACACCTGCCCTCTCTTTGTGTCGAACTGGACCCCCAAGTATTCGAGGTCCTGGGTGGGCTGTAAATGACTTGGCTGAGTTGACTACCCAACCAAGCTCTGTCCGTCACCCGGAGACTCTCCTCCTCGGACTTGGCCCGAATCAACCAATTGTCGAGATAAGGGTGGACTAGAATCTCTTCTTTGCGCAACACCGCCGCCACCACCACCATAATTTTGGTGAAGGTCCACGGCGCTGTTGCCAAACCGAACAGCAAAGCTTGGAACCGATAGTGGCCCCAAGGAAGGGTGAACCGCAGAAACGTCTGGTGAGCTTTCCGAATGGGAATGTGCAAATACGCCTCCGTCAGATCCAGAGACGTCAAGAATTCTCCGCGCCGCACTGCCACTATGACCGACCTCAACGTTTCCATTCGGAAGTGCGGTACCCTTAAGCACCGGTTTACCGCTTTCAGGTCTAGTATGGGCCGCAACGTTCCACCCTTTTTGGGCACCACGAAATAGAGTACCGACCCATGCCGTAATCGGTTTTGGGAACTTCCACCACGGCTCCCAACTGAATGAGTCTTTCCAAAGTCTCGCGAACTGCCGCCGTTTTCTTGGGACCCCTGCAAGGAGACAAGACGAAGGAATCCCGCACAGGCCGAGCCAGCTCCAGCGTGTAGCCGTGTTGAACTCTCTCTAACACCCACTGGTCTGATGTGATGTGGGTCCAAGCGGAAAGAAACTCCCGAAGTCGCCCGCCTATGGGAGGCCCCTCCGCCGGGACCTGCCTCGCTTCATTGAGTCTTATGCGATGTGGACGCAGGGTTGGAGGAGAACCCTCTATTCGCTCCCCAAAACCCGCGAAATCCCTGGGCTCGAGACGGAAACCGTCCCCTCTGGAAACTACCGAACCGCGTCGACCGAAATCTTCTGAAATCTCGAAACTGACCCCGAATGCCTTGGCCTGACTTGGCTTGCTTCGGTTTATCCTTGGGTAGCCTTGGACTCACCCAGGTGCTTCACCAACTTATCCAAATCTTCCCCAAACAGCAAACCCCCCTTAAATGGAAGCTTGCTAAGACGGGATTTAGAAGGACTGTCCGCAGCCCAATTGCGTAACCACAAAGATCTACGGGCGGCCACCAGCGACCCCGTGCTGTTGGCCAGCGCCCTAATCAAGTCGTAATGCACATCTGCGAGGTAGGCAGCACCGGACTCCAGGCGATCCAGCTCCTTTACCTCCTCGAGATCTATGTGCGAAGGCTGGCGCAGACGCTGGGCCCAGCGCAGACACGCTCTGGCTACCCAAGCTCCGCAGATGGAGGCCTGCAGCGAAATAGAATCCGCTTCAAAGGCCTGCTTTAGTAGACCATCAACTTTACGGTCCTGGGTATCCTTCAAGGCCGCACTCCCTTCGACCGGAATGGTGGTCTTTTTCGTAACAGCCGACACCACCGCGTCTATCCGCGGTGCCCAGAACCTGTCCTTATCCTTATCGGCCAAAGGATACAATCTATTCATTGTCCGAATGCCCCTAAGTCCTGCTTCTGGCTTATCCCATTCGTCTTGAATCATCTTCTCGACGACTCTGTGCACCGGAAACACCACCTGTGTCTATCGAACCGCCTGGATGACGGGATCCTCAACCTCGTCCTCTACCGCAGCTGGCGTAGCAAGATTCAACATCTGCAGCATCTCCGAAATCAAGGCTGCCAACTCTTCTCTGCAGAAGACCCTAATGATTTTTGCTTGATCCTCGGGTTCAGGGATCTCACCTTCTTCCAGGTCCTGCAAACCCTCTTCAGGATCCCATTCCGGATCTTGGGCTTCAGGCCACTCGCCCTCCGCCGGGTCTCTAGGTCTCGCTCGCTTCGGCGCTGGCGGGTCCTCACCTATCTCCCCAGCCGCCACCAGCTGTGGAGGTTGGGATGCCAGCGACCCGGAGCCTACCCTCTTGCCCCGTCGCCGCAGGCAAAAAGCCTGATGCATAAGCAGAACAAATTCAGGACTAAACTCTCCAAGATCCGACGCCTGGGCTGCCAAAGGATCACCGGAGGGCCCCGCCAGCTTCTCCAACGCTGGCCCTTGCACCGAGAACTGTGGGGATGCAGCCTCCACCCCCGCAGACGTGCCCTGCACCTCCGGGGACTCCTGGACTTCCATCTGAAGTTCCACTGCGGATGAGAGGGCAGCACAGCCCCGGCACACCCCGGTGTCAGCAACTGTGCCCCTCCTAGTGCCACACACAATACACTGAGGCCTGGCAGCCATAACAAAACTAGCCAGAACCCCCGGGGCTTACCTGAGCCTCTTTCACCGCTTGAGGTTGGTTTTTTTTGTTGTTTTTTTTAACACAAAGGAAACTGCTTCACAGATCCTAAAACATACTTTACTTTTATTTTATTTTATTTTTTTTTTTTAAACGCGCTCCTGTGAAACGATCCCCCCCAGCAACCCCCCCCCCCCCCGATTCTGAAGTGATGGCTGAAGAGGCCAAAAAAAATACAAAAGAAACAAAACAAATTAACCCCAAGCCACAAAAGAAACAAGAGGGCAACGAAAATAAGACTAACTTTGCTCTGCCACGGGATCGGGAGAGTACTTGAAGACACGCGGCTGCTTCGTGGCCCAGAAAATGGCCGCCGCGAGTGCCGACAACGGGGGAAAAAGGGCGCCAAAAGCACCACCAGTGCCTCCGCACTCCCGGAAAACGCTTCCCCTCGAAAAAAAGCAGCCTGACGCCGGTGAAGCACTTACCGACCAGGCCTGCCACTCTCCTGCAAGATTCGCCGTGTGCGGTGCCTCCAAACCTGGGCCCGAAGCTCTGCCGCTTCAATCTACTGCCGTCCACTCAGTCGCAGAAGGGCAGACACTGCAGCTCCGAAGATGCGCACCGCATAAGCAGGGCTCTCCCCCGTAGAGTCAGGGGGGAGAGACCTCTGGGCCACCGGGGGGGGTGGGTACAACTCGAATTCATGAGCCAGAACCCCCAACAAAACAAACTAGAACCGGCACAGGCAGGGAACAAGAAAGCCGTGAGGTTCCCTTCCCTTCCCTTTTTTTTTTTTTTTTTTAAAGGGACACTGCCAATAAACAGATCTAACCCACTTAGCTAACCTAATTTCATCCTGGCTCCTTATCCATTCCTCCAGAGAGCCCTTTTACAAGGCTCATCAAGTCCTCCTGCTGCAAGGAGACTGGTCACACTGGGATGGAAGTAGGAGTGCAGCAGGCTATATCCAGTGATGTCATCATTCTGACATACCAGTCTCCTAGCTGCAGGAGGAGATTGACAACCCAGAGGTAGAGGACTGAACTGGAGGAACGATAAGGAAATGGCGTATTGTATCTTGTGATTGTTAAATATTTTGCATATGGGCTGAATATAGATGTTGAAGAGGAGAGCTGATAATGCTGAGCCTTTGGGGAACTCCTTGAGTAGTCTTGAATGGTTCTGAGGTGAGGTGAGGTGAGGTTCCCAGATTTTACTCTCTGCTGTCTATCTTCAAGGTATGATTGAAACCATTTAATTGTGGTATCTTGAAGTCCAATCTCCGTTAACATAGTTTAAGACCCAATAAATCAATTATGCATAAGTTTGTAATCTCAACGCATCAATATAACTTTATTAAAAAATAGTAATACCCAAAGATGAAATTAGGCCTTACCTGCTAATTGATGTTCCTTGAGTTCCTCTAGTCCAGTCCCTGTAGGTATTCACGCCCCACCAGCAGCTTGTAGACTGATCATGTCATGACTTTCATGACATCACCCTAGATAAGTAGCTGGCACCACCCACCAGCTTCCAGTATCCTTTTACAGGAGCAACAAGAATTACGCTAGAACAAAGCAAAAACACCCCCCCTCCCCTCCCCCCACACACTCACACACACCAAAGAAGGGAAAACGCTCACTTGGTATAAAATACAGTAAGAAAGTCCACTGGAGGCAAGCCACTCTAGCCCCCCAAATTCCTCCCATTGTAAAAGATCTAGTTTTGGTTTCCTGGACCATGGGATGCTGTTCCAAGGGTTGCAGAGCAGAGATGGCGTCCATCTGTCCAAGAAGGATCAATGTGTTTTCAGTAGCAGACTGGCTAACCTACTGAAGACAACTTTAAACTAGATTCATTAGAGATGGGTGAAGAAAGCCCCCAGGTAAGTGAAACATTAAATACCTTTATGGAAATGGATAAAAGGGGCAACATATGGAAAGCAGTGTGTATAAATGCCGATAGCACGGGAAATAAGATCCCAGATGTTGAGGTTTTAATGGGAGAGGCTGACTTGGATTTAGCGGCAGTAACAGACGCTGTTCATGGACAACCATGACTGGGATGTAACTATACCAGGCTATACTTTATTCAGAAAGGACAGGATAGGAAGAAGGGGAGGAGGAGTGGCACTATATGTAAAAAAATAATATTAAAGCTACGGAAAGCTTAAAATGGAGAAAGACACTGTGGGTTAAACTAGAAAGAGGGAAAGAGAAATCTATTTGTATTGGCGTGATATACAGACCTCCCTCACAGGGAGAAGAAGTAGACGGAGAGTTAATTGAAGACACATGCAGCTTTGTCAGGAAAGGAGAAGTGCTACTGATGGGGATTTCAATATGCCAGATGTTGATTGGCACATCCCTGCTGCAGTGTCATCTAGAAGTAAGGAGATCTTGGATTCTTTTCAGGGAGAACTATTCAGGCAGCTGGTAACAGAACCCACACGTGAAGGGGCCATACTGGACTTGGTGCTTACCAATGATGAAAGTGTTTCTGATGTTATATTTTGAGATCATTTTGCATCCAGTGATCACCAGATGGTGTGGCTCAGTTTTAGGACTAGGGCTGCTAAAATTCCATTCAAAAGTGAGGGTCTTAGACTTTAGGAAAACTAACTTTGCAAAGATGGGACAATATCTCAGAGAGTCGTTAGCGGGATGGGAACAACTAGGGGATGTAGAAAAACAGTGGGCAAAACTGAAAGGGGATATTTTAAGGGCAACCAACCTTTTTGTTAAAATGGTAAATAAAGGTCAAAGGAAAAGGAGACCACTATCGTTTTCGAAAAAAGTAGCTGAAAAGGTGAAGAAAAAGAAGGAGGCCTTCATGAAATACAAGCAATCTCAGAAAGGAAGAAAGGCATCTATATTTGGAAAAACTTAGAGAAGCTAGCAAGGTAGTCAGGAAAGCAAAGATTCAAAAAGAGGAGGAATAAAATGGGGGATAAGATATTTTTCAGATATATTAGTGAGAACAGGAGGGGCAAAAGTGGTATTGTCAGACTCAAGGGTGAAGGGGAGAAATATGTAGAAGCTGATGAGGATAAAGCGGAATTAAATATTTCTGTTCTGTGTTCACAGATGAAGAACTAGGAGCAGGACCTCAGAAAACACTCACAAACAGGAACGAGGGGGCATCTTGAACAATTTTCAGAAGACTGTTTGTGAGAAACTAGCTAAGCTTAAAATAGACAAAATGATGGGACCAGATGCGATACATCCAAGAATACTGAGGGAACTTGGGGACATTCTAGTAGCTCCACTAATTGACCTTTTCAATGCCTCGGAGTCAGGAGTGGTGCCAGAGGACTGGAGAGAGGAACATGAGTTCCCTTTACACAAAAGCAGAAGCAAGGATGTGGTTGAAAACTAAAGTCCAGTTAGTTTAACCTTGGTGGTGAGTAAATTATTGGAAGCGCTGCTGAAAGAGAAAATAGAGAGGTTTCTGGAGTCCAACGATTACTAGATCCGAGGCAACATGGATTCACCAGAGACAGGATTGATTTCTCTGACTTGGTGACCTGGGAGTTGGACCGAGGGAGAGTCCTAGATGTGGTGTATTTAGATTTCAGTAAAGCCTTTGACACCGTTCCGCACAGGCGACTTATAAACAAACTGAGCACCCTAGGTTTGGACCCTAAAGTTACTGCTTGGGTTAGGAATTGGTTCAGTGGGAGGCGACAAAGGGTACAGGTAAATGTAGCTCACTTTGAGGACAAGGAGGTTACTAGTGGTGTGCCCCAGGGATCTGTCCTTGGTCCGATTCTTTCTAACATCTTTGTTAATGATATTGCAGAAGGGCTGTCAGGTAATGCTTGCCTCTTTCCGGGTGATCAACAGGAAGACAGGAGAAGAGAATCTTCCACAGGAGTATCAGGGGATCAAAGCGGAAACTAATGACCACGGCCAACACAATGAAGATGGTATAAAATAGCCTTTATTAACAGACCCAACTCAAACGGTTTAGGCCGGAGACCTTCCTCAGGGGTCTAAAAACAGACATATGTAAACATCAATATCAAAAACAAAAATTATAATAATAATAATAATAATATTGTAATTTAAAACAAAATCATAATATAAAACAAGTGGAGAAGCGAAACATATTCATTCAAACTGAAGAGGGGAGAAGAAGTACATTACCATAAACAAGCAAACAAACAACCAGAACAAGGTGGACAAAGCCACTCTTCCCAGTCTAAAGAAAAGAGAAATATATGAAATGGTCATTCCGAAAAATATAAATGTACACATATAAGGGGGAGGTTTCAATGCTCTACATCAACCGGATATATTAAAAGCAACAATGGACATTTTTATTAAAAAACACAATAAAATTTTTTTAATGATGGAACAGCAAGTAAAACTAAAAATAAAAGTAAAAACTAAAAATACTAAAAATACAGTAGATATATACGCTCATTGAAAACATATAAAAGTATATGTTGTGTGCCATAAGAAGGGGTGAAACAAAAAGAAGAAATAAAAATAAGGAATAAAGGAAAAAATAGTGTGTAACACATAAAGGAGAATAAATTCAATTATTGTTATATGATGTGAATTCATTAGAAAAAAGTCATAAAAGATGCATTAAAAATGAGTTAAAACAAAAGAAAGGGAGGGATTCTTTTAAAAAATAATAAATAAGATTGAAAATAAACATCAATGAATGAAATAAAATAGGATAATAAGGCAAAACAGTAAAATAAGAGAAAATGAGAAGAAAAAGAGGGGGGGGAAATTCTTGGTGTATTGAAATATGGCTAAAACTCATAGAGAAAGAATCGCACAAGCATAAACAGTTAAAGAAAGGCACTCTATCAGCACTAAAGAGAAAGAAATACATTAATGGTATCCACAAAACTGTCATAGAAAACAATAGTATATCCTTACTTCGTTATACAACATACTTAACGGTAAAACGAGCTAGGGAACAAAGACAACGGCATGAAAAATAAGAGGAAGACAAAAAAGGGGGAGTATAACCGTCCTGAAGAGTGGCACATGTGTAGAGGCATTAGCGTGGTCATAGAGCACATACAGATTGCGCGTCATGGCGGGAGAAAGAAAAAACAACAAACACCATATCAATGAAAATTGAATTGTAAAAGAGATGATTAAAAAGAAGGGAAGAAGCTCATTTATGATATCCGCTTAGAAAAGAGGGAGCCTACACAGAGAGGCATCAAATGTCTGCTTAGGTCAAACCAAAAGTGATGATTTCTTAACTTAATACATGCAGGATGAAGCGCGGAGAGAAGAGGGGGACATTCACACAGCTCCGTGCAACGGAGAAAAACAGCTGGAAAAAACACAAAGGGGCAAAATAAAAAGCAGAGACCTTTGGAGATATGAAGAAGGCGATGAATCCAAAAAATTAAGTGAAATGATAAATACAATAGAAAATAAGCCGATAAATACCAGTAGAATCACTGAGCGGGAAAATCACTGAGCGGGAAAACGCCACGCAAGTGCAGTAGAACAAAATAAATACAGAGAGGAGCACTCCCATAGGCGCATCATCAAAATTAACATATAAGCAATCGCGGTACAAAGGAAATTACAAAACCACAAACGCTTTAAAAGAATATATAAAAGAGAGGAATAACAGAATCATATATAATCAGAAATAGGAAGCCAAAGCATCGAAGCAAGCAAACATCGGCAGATAAACGATAACCCTGAAAGAAAGTGGTACAAACTCTAGGAGAACATAGGTATTGTAGAAAAAACAGAATTGAGAAAACGGAGGGCAAAGAGAAGGAATTGAGGACAAGAACCGTCATTTATATTAAAACCAAATACACTAAATTAACATAAAATCAAGGGGCTAATAGAGGAAAAGCTTCATGATTAAAAGATCCTTATGAGTATATTTCAATACTAAAAATAAAAATAAAATTAAAATTAAAGATCAAAATATGTGGCAAAAATAAATAAAATAATATCTTTATGAATATATAAAAATGAATAATAAAAATAATAAAAATTTCTTTAAAAAATGGGGTGAATATAAGGATAAAAATAAAAATAAATTATATGACAAAAATAAGAACTATATAACGAATGATTAAAAAATCAATAATGAGATAAGAAGTATTTATAGTGACTAACATAATAAGTCCATATTGAAAATAGAACATGGATGAGAAAAATAAGAGAATAAATAAATAAATATTATATAATAGAAAAAATACTAAAAAATAAAATTAAAGATCAAAATATGTGGCAACAATAAAATAAAGATATATCTTTATGAATATGTAAAGAAATGAATAATAAAAAGATGTAATAATGAGAAAAATATAAGGATAAAAATAAGTTATATGACAAAAATGAGCACTATAGATATATATATATATATATATATATATATATACGCTAAAGAATGGAACATAGAAAAAAATAAATGAATAAGTAAATGAATAAAAATTCAATAATGAGATAAGAAGTATATATAGAGACTAATTTATAGTAACTAACATAGTAAGTCCATATTGAAAATAGAACATGGATGGGAAAAGTAAGAGAATAAATAAATAAACATATATATATATATATATATATATATGTTAAGTGTTGTTCTCTGTAAACCGCAACTGAACTGTGGAAGATGCGGTATATAAATGTGTATAAAATAAAATAAATAAATATATATATATAAATAAATATAAAAAATATAAGGAATATATGTATGTTAAGATGATTATAATACTAAAAAACAGATATAGTGACCAATGATAAAACATAATAATATAGGAGGCAAAAAAAAAAAAGGGGGGAATAAAAAATGGCATTAAAATAAAAAAAAGTTGAATAAAAAATCACACAGGCAATAATATCAATACCAATAAAGGTGTATGTTAAAAAAGGGGGTATACATTAAAAATAGAACATAAAAATTTTAAAAATTTTTATAGGAGATTATAAGAGGAAAAAATGTAAGAAAAAACCGGACATTATAAATCCATATTAGAAATAAAACATAGATAAAATTAAAAAATAAGAAAATAAATAAATAAATGAATATAAAAAATAAATAAATAAATAAAAGTTTTGTAAAAATTACTATAATATTGAAAAGCAATGAATTAAAAGGCCAGAAACGATAATAAAAATATAAAATAAGACATTAATATGAAAGAGTGTAAAAAAGAGAGGGTGAATAAAAAGGGGGAAACAATTAATAATATTAATGCACACAGGCAATAATACCAATAAAAAGGACATAATCGGAAACATGAGTAATAAAGATATTAAGGCACACACATAATATTAGAGTTAAAATCAACAGAAAAATGCGTAAAAAACAGAGATAAATTCATAAAAAAGCATGGTATTCAATTTCTTTATTTAAACCTCCTGGACTGACTGTATTAAAGAGAAAGATAAACTTTTGTTCTTCTTGGATTAGTCTGCGATCCAAATCTCCACCACGAGGGGGGACATTTATTTTCTTGATAACAAAAAACTTCAGGTCATTGAGACTATGTTTGAGTAGTTCCCAAAGTTCCACCAAAGGGGCAGTGGTAATTTTTCTTCTAATGCAACTTTTATGCTCCTGGATACGTGTTTTTATGGCTCGAATAGTCTTTCCAACGTATAAGAGGGAACAAGGACAAATGATGACATATATAACATGTGTAGACAAACAGTTGGTTCTAGTATGTAACCTGATTGATTTTTTAGAAAGGGTGTGTGTAAAAGCATTGTGTACAACAATCGTATGTTTACAGACAGAACATTTGTTACATTTGAAATGGCCATTATGAGTGTCAGATAAACCTAAAACCGGAGGCATATAGGAAGAGACTAATTTGTCACCCAAATTGCGTTCTCTATTATAGGCTATAATTAGACGTTGATCTTGGAAACAGGAGGAGGTTTGGAGGATATGCCAATGGGCTTTCAAAATCTTTTGTATCTTCCAAGATAGGTGAGAAAACCGTAGAACACAGACAAACTTATCATCCAAAGGCTTATCTTTAGGCAAAAGTAAGTTCTGTCTGGTAGTGGAGTGGGCACGAAGGAAAGCTTTATTGATACATTCTGAAGGGTAGCCTCTTACACGGAAACGTTCTGCCATGTCATGAGATTTATTAATAAAATCTGCATGGTCTGTGCATAATCTTCTAAGTTGTAAAAATTGTGATACTGGTAGATTCCTCTTCAAGTGACTGCTATGAAAGCTATCAAACCGGAGAAGTTTATTTTTGTCTGTCGGTTTCCGAAAAATGGTGGTGACGAATCCTGTAGGGGATTTCTTAATAAGGATGTCCAGGAATGAAATGTCTGTAAAGCTAAATTGCATTTTAAACCTTAAATTGGTGTCCAAAGTGTTTAGCCAGTTGAAATATTCTTGTAGCTGATTGTCAGTACCATTCCATAAGATTATATCTGAGATGTCGCCCTTAAAATTTTGTAGAAAAGAAATAACATCGGCAGAATCTTAGAACCATTATCCAAGTTTATTGATATTTTCTTACGGCCCTTTGTTCCTATAGTTGCATCCTATGTGCGTGACTCTGCCGATGTTATTTCTTTTCTACAAGATTTTAAGGGCGACATCTCAGATATAATCTTAGTCACATTGGACATCGAATCCCTCTACACCAATATCCCTCAGGCAGAAGCTTTGACAGTAATTACTAAATACTTAAATTTGCGTCCCACACCAGTTCGTGTACCCACACATTTTTTGATAGAATTGGCGCATATTGCTCTGACTCGCAATTACTTTCTTTTTAATGGTCAATTTTATCAACAGATCAAAGGTACCGCTATGGGTGCTGCCATGGCACCCGACATAGCTAATTTATATGTTGCTGAGTTTGAAGATAGTTTTTTGCATACTTCCCCCCTGTCTCAATTTGTCCTTTCATGGAAAAGATATATTGACGATGTCCTCATTTTATGGAATGGTACTGACACTTTGTTTCCAAGATCAACGTCTAATTATAGCCTATAATAGAGAACGCAATTTGGGTGACAAATTAGTCTCTTCCTATATGCCTCCGGTTTTAGACCCAACCGCGAATTATCGCGACGGCCCACAGGCGCGCACTGGCGAGCCGAGGGCAGGGGGAGGGGCGGGGGGACATCGAGAGGGGGCGGGCAGTGAGCCGCCGATATAGGAGCGTGCCCGAAGCCTGCTCGGCCTTTTTCGCCGTTCCCCCCTCCCTTCGGGACGAGAGGAGCCGAGACGCTCCTCCACGCGGCGTATAGTAATCACCTCACCGCCTGAGGAGCTTGGGGGGGAGGATATGCACCTCCACGTGCTAGAGGGGAACTCGGGAAGCAGGCACCCCCATTGAAAATATAAAAGGAGAGTTTTAATGCGGGCTGGAGATTTTGTAGCCACGGAATAAAGCAAAAGAAGGCAAAGAGTTGGTCAGAAAGAAAATCATAAGAATAGGGCTCACATAAATAAAACAAGCGAGTCTATTTTAAGGTTAAAGAAAGGGGATGCATGCTTATGCTGGGATGGTGGAACGGGGCTGCAATCTAATGGGTAAGATTGGTACTGCAGGAGGAGAAGTGTGTGACTAGCATTGATAATAGTTATGACAGAAGTTCAATAGAAAACTCAAATGGAAACAAATGAATGTGGGGTTTTTTTGTTGTTTTTTGGGGGGCGGGGGGACGTCGAAGGAAGATTTATATGTAGAATGTTGTATATGCGGATTCCTAATATATGAGAACAATGTCTAAGGGGCCTAATCAATATGAAGCGAGGGTTGCATAGGGAAGATACAGGTCGGTGAGACAGAGTGTAATGCAGACTTTCCCCCCTCCCATAGTAGATATCACCCTAGAATAGAGATGCCGAGAAAGGAGAAACAGAAGGCTAAGGCACCACGAGCCCAGCGGCCAGAGGGCAGGGCTATGACAAAGGCAACCGCAAGAGCGCGGGCAGCCACTGGCTCGGGAAGAAAAAGAGCACATGGGGACGGCCATGACGCAGCTGGCAGCGCAACAGCAAGACAGCCGAGGCGTAGCAACCGGAAGAAGGCGCCACAGCAACAGCAAATCGCAGCTCCGGCACAGGGACAGGAGCTGGACGACCTGCTCCAGATGATACGGGAGCAAGTTACCCAGCACGGCCTGTCCGCGGTCAAACAACGACTGGGAACAACAGGCTTTATGAGCGAGGGACAGCCGTCAGCGAGCACGAGCGCCTTAACACCCGGCATAACAGAGGGTAAGTCGAGGGCGAACAGAGGGGCCCCAGAATCAACATCTTCATCATCTGACGACTCGTGTGTTCTGGCAGTGATAGCGACACTGCATTAGCAGACGTGATTAAATACGCATTGAGGAAAGTTAAAAGAAAGAAGACCTCAAAGCAGGCAAATCCCCTAAGGCAAGCATGGGCGGGGCAGGCTCAGGATGGGGCGCACCTAGGGAGCACGCCATCAGGGACGGCTCAGAGAACTCTGCAGGACTGGCGCGACACCAGTCGCGATCCACGCTGCGGGGTGAGCTCCCTGGCCGTGTCAGTACCCAAAAAATTAAAGAAAAGAATTTGGAAGCGAGAATACATTGACCTATTCTCTCTCCTACTCAGAGACCAGGATGAGGACGCTAGCAATGGGAAAGATAAAGACAAAAGGAGTGATAGGGACAGAAAACCAAAAATCCCCAAATCCCTTAATAACTGGGTCTCCGCATTCCACATCTTTATGAGTGTAATTATGGAGAAAGAACCTGACTCGGGCCCATACCTGACCAGGTACCTGGATACAATCACCAGGGCATATAAACAATACGGGGGATGGGCCTGGCTAAACTACGATGTGCGGTTTAGAAGAAGCATGGCGGAGGATCCCACCCTAGCATGGCACCACAGAATTCTGGACATGTGGACAGAAGAGATGGCGCCCAATAGGCCATTCTGTCAGGACGGGATGTTGCAACCCCTCACAGGCGCGCAATGGCAGCAGCCAACCCAAACTACGCAAGGGAGGCAAGCCAATCAGTGGACGGGGAGGCGGGCGTGCCGCCAGTACAACACAGGGAGTTGTACATGGCAGCCCTGCAAGTTCAAACATGCCTGCTCATTATGTGGAAACGGGCATCCAGCCTTCACCTGCAGAACACCCAGGGAGGCCAAGCCTTTCAGAGCCTTACAGCAGCACTCAGCGGAAGGAGTTGGCCCCAACGCCCATCAGGCTTGAGAGCATGCATCCCTGGCTGAGAGCCTATCCGAAGCAGGATATAGCTAACAGTATCGAGGTGGGTTTCTCACAGGGTTTCCGCATCCCATCCCTGATAAGCAGGAAAGAATTACTAACGCGGGTTATCAATAACCCACCATCTGTCCGGAAACATAACGCCATAGCACACAGTAAAATAGCCAAAGAAATAGGTCTAGGGAGGGTGGCAGGCCCTTTCCGGTCACCCCCTTTCAAGGACCTAGTAATCTCACCTTTGGGGGTCATACCAAAAAAGGAACCGGGGCAATACCGGTTAATTCAGAATCTGTCACACCCAGAGGGGAGGTCAGTTAATGACCATATTGACCCGGCACTATGCTCGGTCAAATATGCCACCATTGACCAGGCAACTATGTTGATTCGAAGTAAGGGACGAGGGGCGCAGCTGGCAAAGGCCGACATAGAGTCCGCGTTCCGGCTATTGCCGATTCACCCCGAGTCTTTCCCATTGTTGGGTTTCGTATTCAACGGGGAATTTTTCTACGATAAATGCTTACCCATGGGATGCGCGGTATCAAGCACATACTTCGAACAATTCAGTTCCTTCCTACACTGGGTGGTCGAGGACATCGCGGGCCCCAACACAGTGGTCCACTATCTGGACGATTTCCTTTTTATTGGGAAAGACCATGACGAATGCAAAAGGATCCTAAGTATCTTTCAGCAGATGGCAAGGTTGTTCGGGATCCCGTTAGCAAAGGAAAAGACGGAGGGCCCGACAGGGATCATCACTTTCCTAGGCATACAATTGGATGTGCCGGCACAGATGTCTCGCCTCCCAGCAGATAAAGTGACAAAATTGAGAAAAGACATACAACTACTTCACAGTCAACGAAAGGCGACCCTGCAACAATTGCAAACAATCCTTGGCCTGCTATGCTTTGCATGCAGGATAATGCCAATGGGGAGGGTTTTCTGCCGCCGTATGGCTTGGGCAACGAGAGGGATCACAAAGCGGCATCATCGCATCCGAGTTAACAAAGAGATGCGGGAAGACCTTCGGGTCTGGATGCAATTCCTCCACACCTTCAATGGCCTGGCCTTCTGACAGGCACCCCCGGTGTCTAATGCGGAACTTGACTTCTTCACCGATGCCTCGGGAGGAGTTGGTTTCGGCATCTACTTTAAAGGGGCGTGGTGTTCAGAGGTTTGGCCCACGGCATGGCGAGCGGAAGGAACCACCAAGGATATCACGTTCTTGGAGCTTTTCCCGCTTATGGTAGCCTTAAGTATCTGGGCTCCAGAGCTTGCTAACAGGGCTATCACCGTCCATATAGATAATATAGCCGTGGTGTGGGCAGTGAACGGGATGAGAGCTAAAACGCCAAGGGTGATAGCACTACTAAGAAAAATCGTGTTACTCTGTCTAGTGCATAACATAACCCTTAGAGCGGAGCATATCACAGGCAAAAACAATAACATTGCCAACGCTCTTTCTCATTCTAAGATCAGGCTTTTCCAACAACTGGTGCCCAAGGCGGACGCAGTCAAGACAGCAGTACCCGAACAAATCTGGGAGTATGGCCCGCCGAAGTATGGGAGCTCCTCTTGGGCTCCCTAGCAGAGCAGACCCGGCGAAAATACATAGCAGCATGGGAAGCGTACCAAACGTTCTGCAATGAGGCCAATATACAGCAAGAGGACAGATTTGAAGCGGCAACGCTTCTGAGATGGATTTTGCAGTGCAAAAGCAGTGGACAAACAAAAGGGTCAGTGCAAGCCCGCTTAGCCGCGGTATCTTTCTTTGAAAAGGCCATGGGTAAGAAGAGCCCAAAGGCAGAGTTTGTCATCAAAAAAGTGATGAGAGGCTGGTCCTTAGGGCAGCCCCGAAGGGTAGACCAACGCCGCCCGATCACGCACCGGATGCTCCAGCAATTGATGGTGACCACTAGCCAGGTGTGTTACGACGAGTATGAAGCCAGCCTTTTTAGGTGTGCCTTCTCCTGGGCCTTTTACGGAGCATTTCGGGTCGGGGAGCTTGTCGCCACCTCAGCAACAAAGCACGGGGCGACCTATGGCGGAATCGAAGAACGCGATGTGAGCGTACTTAAGAAGGCCATAGTGCTGCACTTGCGCAGATCCAAAATGGACACGGATGGAAAAGGGACTCAAATCGTCCTGGCGGCACTGCGCAAAGACCCCTCATGCCCGCTGAGAAATGCTCTGGCCTATCAACAACTACGGGCACACACAAGCCAACAATGGTTCGTCCACGCAAACGGCGACCCACTTTCACGTTTCCAATTCATCAGAGTACTCAAGCTGTCGATAGAGCGAATGGGAAGGAATGCAAGCTTATACGGCTCGCACTCCTTTCGCATCGGAGCCGCTTCAACGGCGGCCAACATAGGGATGTCCAGAGCTCAAATAATGAATATCGGACGATGGCGATCGGACAGATATAAACTGTACATATGTCCAGCAGAATGAGGAATGGGGATATATATAAAAAAAAAATACTAATAAACATAAGGAGGGCGGGAACACTGCAAGGCCAAGGGTATCTACTGTTGTATAAAATCACTGTGTTGTCTAATCTCTATTATCTCAATATTGCTGCGTTAACCATTTATTGCTAATTGTGCTCCAATCTAGGAACGAGTCCCTGCCTATGGCCCCGCGAAGTGTGGATATGCGGCCATTCATTTGTTCACTGGGCGCAAAAGCGGACTCAAGGCAGGCCGCAGGGGCTGAACCTGGGACTCCCAGGTACAGAGGTTTCAGTGGTGTGGCTCGGTCGGCGGGGCATGGTGTGGGACCAACTAGTGCCGCTCTTGCTGCAAAGGAAGCGAGTGACCAGGAACCCAGCGATGATCGTAATCCATCTGGGGGGCAACGACCTGGCGGCCATACGCAGCGTCGAGCTCACCAAAAAGATGCAGAGCGACATACTGACGCTGGCAAACGCATTTCCCGGAGCGCGTCTGGCATGGTCCCACATCATACCGCAGCGAGTGTGGCGGGGCGAGATTTCGCACAAAGCAGTGGAAAAAACTAGGCAGAAAGTGAACAGGTGGATGGCCCGCTTCATGGGGATGATAGGAGGTGACAGCATCAAGCATGACCTCATTGAAGAAAGATGCCCAGGACTGTATCGTGCGGATGGGGTACACTTGTCAGACATAGGGATGGACATTTTCCTGTGCACCATACAAGATGCGGTGGAGCGGCTATGGAAGAAAGAGGTGTTGGCCACAGCTGCGTGTTGATAGGTGGGGCCCCGTCAACAAGTGAGGAGTCGCGGTTGGCGGGGTTGGCAGAAGAAACGCACCCGGTGAGAGAGAACACAGCCTAGGCTTTAAGTAAAGGGGGAGAGTTGCAGGAGAGAAACCTGGACATGCCCCCGTTGAGATGGACCAGGCACAAGAACACAGCGCAGAGGGCCCCTGGCCTCGCTTTGACGGCGGGCAAAAGGGGGGGTAAAGCAAGAAAAGTGCCAAACCTGCTTGAACGGCAGGCGTAACAGCTTGGCGACTAAAGAGATAGAGAAGATTAAGGACTGGGGAAAGCTTGAACGGCTATCTCCTACTGACAGTTAAAAGAAAAGGACCCTGGGATAGTGGCTGTGTCTCTCGAGGGGCGGAAGGAAAGGAATTGTGTACAGTGTTTCATGGAATGTTATGTGCATGCTGTGGCCAACAGTTTTGGACTGTTAATAACCATTGTAAATCAATAAATAAATGTAAACAGTTGTTGAAAGAAAAATATATGGAGAAATCGTGAATTATTGGAGGGACGGGCGGGCGAGGGAGGGGGAGGGCAAAGGGCGGGGCCAGGTACCCGAGGCTACAATGCCGGTTGCGCGGCTGAGGTTTATCTGACACTCATAATGGCCATTTCAAATGTAACAAATGCTCTGTCTGTAAACATACGATTGTTGTACACAATGCTTTTACACACCCCCTTTCTAAAAAATCAATCAGGTTACATACTAGAACCAACTGTTTGTCTACACATGTTATACATGTCATCATTTGTCCTTGTTCCCTCTTATACGTTGGAAAGACTATTCGAGCCATAAAAACACGTATCCAGGAGCATAAAAGTTGCATTAGAAGAAAAATTACCACTGCCCCTTTGGTGGAACATTGGGAACTACTCAAACATAGTCTCAATGACCTGAAGTTTTTTGTTATCAAGAAAATAAATGTCCCCCCTCGTGGTGGAGATTTGGATCGCAGACTAAACCAAGAAGAACAAAAGTTTATCTTTCTCTTTAATACAGTCAGTCCAGGAGGTTTAAATAAAGAAATTGAATACCATGCTTTTTTATGAATTTATCTCTGTTTTTTACGCATTTTTCTGTTGATTTTAACTCTAATATTATGTGTGTGCCTTAATATCTTTATTACTCATGTTTCCGATTATGTCCTTTTTATTGGTATTATTGCCTGTGTGCATTAATATTATTAATTGTTCCCCCCTTTTTATTCACCCTCTCTTTTTTACACTCTTTCATATTAATGTCTTATTTTATATTTTTATTATCGTTTCTGGCCTTTTAATTCATTGCTTTTCAATATTATAGTAATTTTTACAAAAATTTTATTTATTTATTTTTTATATTCATTTATTTATTTATTTTCTTGTTTTTTAATTTTATCTATGTTTTATTTCTAATATGGATTTATAATGTCCGGTTTTTTCTTACATTTTTTCCTCTTATAATCTCCTATAAAAAATTTTAAAATTTTTATACTTCTTACTTATTTATTTTTATGTTCTATTTTTAATATATACCCCCTTTTTTAACATACACCTTTATTGGTATTGATATTATTGCCTGTGTGATTTTTTATTCAACTTTTTTTTATTTTAATGCCATTTTTTATTCCCCCCTTTTTTTTTTGCCTCCTATATTATTATGTTTTATCATTGGTCACTATATCTGTTTTTTAGTATTATAATCATCTTAACATACATATATTCCTTATATTTTTTATATTTTTATATATATATATATATATATTTTTTTTTTTAATATATATATTTATTTATTCTCTTATTTTTCCCATCCATGTTCTATTTTCAATATTGACTTACTATGTTAGTTACTATAAATTTGTCTCTATATATACTTATCTCATTATTGAATTTTTATTCATTTACTTATTCATTTATTTACTTTTTTCTATGTTCCATTCTTTAGCGTATATATATATATATATATATATATATATATATATATATATATATATATATATATATATATATAGTGCTCATTTTTGTCATATAACTTATTTTTATCCTTATATTTTTCTCATTATTACATCTTTTTATTATTCATTTCTTTACATATTCATAAAGATATCTTTATTTTATTGTTGCCACATATTTTGATCTTTAATTTTATTTTTTAGTATTTTTTTATATAATATTTATTTATTTATTCTCTTATTTTTCTCATCCATGTTCTATTTTCAATATGGACTTATGTTAGTCACTATAAATACTTCTTATCTCATTGATTTTTTAATCATTCATTATATAGTTCTTATTTTTGTCATATAATTTATTTTTATTTTTATCCTGATATTCACCCCATTTTTTTAAAGAAATTTTTATTATTATTTTTATTATTCATTTTTATATATTCATAAAGAAATTCTTTTATTTATTTTTGCCACATATTTTGATCTTTAATTTTAATTTTATTTTTATTTTTAGTATTGAAATATACTCATAAGGATCTTTTAATCATGAAGCTTTGCCTCTATTAGCCCCTTGATTTTATGTTAATTTAGTGTATTTGGTTTTAATATAAATGACGGTTCTTGTCCTCAATTCCTTCTCTTTGCCCTCCGTTTTCTCAATTCTGTTTTTCTACAATACCTATGTTCTCCTAGAGTTTGTACCACTTTCTTTCAGGGTTATCGTTTATCTGCCGATGTTTGCTTGCTTCGATGCTTTGGCTTCCTATTTCTGATTATATATGATTCTGTTATTCCTCTCTTTTATATATTCTTTTAAAGCGTTTGTGGTTTTGAAACTTCCTTTGTACCGCGATTGCTTATATGTTAATTTTGATGACGCGCCTATGGGAGTGCTCCTCTCTGTATTTATTTTGTTCTACTGCACTCGCGCGGCGTTTTCCCGCTCAGTGATTTTCCCGCTCAGTGATTCTACTGGTATGTATCGGCTTATTTTCTATTGTATTTATCATTTCACTTAATTTTTTGGATTCATCGCCTTCTTCATATCTCCAAAGGTCTCTGCTTTTTATTTTGCCCCTTTGTGTTTTTTCCAGCTGTTTTTCTCCGTTGCACGGAGCCGTGTGAATGTCCCCCTCTTCTCTCCGCGCTTCATCCTGCATGTATTAAGTTAAGAAATCATCACTTTTGGTTTGACCTAAGCAGACATTTGATGCCTCTCTGTGTAGGCTCCCTCTTTTCTAAGCGGATTGAAGGAGGCCGCAGGGCCCGTTACCTGGCCGGCCGAGGTTAACCGGGCCGGCGGCGCGTGGCACCCTCGTTGGGCCGCGGGGGCCGGAATAATGCTGCTGAGGCTGGCGACATTTTTTAAAGCGATTGGCTCCCGCGGCTAAGTGACAGCGGCGGGAGCCAATCAGCGTGGCATGAATGGGGGAGGGACAGCCAGCAACAGAGTCGGTGCTCGGGGCGCGCATTCGTGTATGCGGGCCCCGAGGCAACGGACGTCCCTCCCTCCCACCCAGGTGGCGGGGTGGTGGGGGTGGTTTGGGGTTGTTGCAGCTGGGGGTGGGGGGCAGTGGGATCCCGGAGGTTTCCGGGGTCCGAAGCCATGGGTATTAGTTGGGCGGGGGTGGGGTACCCCCGACCCGGATAACCCCGGTGAGGCTTTTGCT
Source organism: Ichthyophis bannanicus (assembly GCA_033557465.1). NCBI lineage: Eukaryota > Metazoa > Chordata > Amphibia > Gymnophiona > Ichthyophiidae > Ichthyophis > Ichthyophis bannanicus. The sequence continues at coordinate 239,330,769 of CM066042.1, read as the reverse complement.
AGTAGTATGGCGAAGCCGGAGAAAGGGGTGGTAGGATGAGCAGTAGCCTCGCTGCTGTGGCAACAGCGATGACCTCACTTTGCTACCCACATGGCTGGTGAGTCATTACTGTTGGGGTGGAGGCGGAATGGTATTGTTTGGAATTGTTGTTCAAGTTTAAGGTCAATAAAGCTGCGACCGGTGTTTGATGCCAATACTGGAGTAGTGTGTTTATTGGGGCATGGGGGGGGGAAAGGAGGATGCACCGAGTCCGCCGTGCCTCGGTTAATCACAAATGAGCTTCTTCCCTTCTTTTTAATCATCTCTTTTACAATTCAATTTTCATTGATATGGTGTTTGTTGTTTTTTCTTTCTCCCACCATGACGCGCAATCTGTATGTGCTCTACGGCCACGCTAATGCCTCTACACACGTGCCACTCTTCAGGACGGTTATACTCCCCCTTTTTTGTCTTCCTCTTATTTTTCGTGCCGTTGTCTTTGTTCCCTAGCTCGTTTTACCGTTAAGTATGTTGTATAACGAAGTAAGGATATACTATTTTCTTTTATGGCAGTTTTGTGGATACCATTACTGTGTTGTATAACGAAGTAAGGATATACTATTGTTTTCTATGGCAGTTTTGTGGATACCATTAATGTATTTCTTTCTCTTTAGTGCTGATAGAGTGCCTTTCTTTAACTGTTTATGCTTGTGCGATTCTTTCTCTATGAGTTTTAGCCATATTTCAATACACCAAGAATTTCCCCCCCCTCTTTTTCTTCTCATTTTCTCTTATTTATTTTACTGTTTTGTCTTATTATCCTATTTTATTTCATTCATTGATGTTTATTTTCAATCTTATTTATTATTTATTATTTTTTAAAAAGAATCCCTCCCTTTCTTTTGTTTTAACTCATTTTTAATGCATCTTTTATGACTTTTTTCTAATGAATTCACATCATATAACAATAATTGAATTTATTCTCCTTTATGTGTTACACACTATTTTTTCCTTTATTCTTTATTTTTATTTCTTCTTTTTGTTTCACCCCTTCTTATGGCACACAACATATACTTTTATATGTTTTCAATGAGCGTATATATCTACTGTATTTTTAGTATTTTTAGTTTTTACTTTTATTTTTAGTTTTACTTGCTGTTCCATCATTAAAAAATTTTTATTGTGTTTTTTAATAAAAATGTCCATTGTTGCTTTTAATATATCCGGTTGATGTAGAGAGCATTGAAACCTCCCCCTTATGTGTGTACATTTATATTTTTCGGAATGACCATTTCATATATTTCTCTTTTCTTTAGACTGGGAAGAGTGGCGTTGTCCACCTTGTTCTGGTTGTTTGTTTGCTTGTTCATGGTAATGTACTTCTTCTCCCCTCTTCACTTTGAATGAATATGTTTCGCTTCTCCACTTGTTTTATATTATGATTTTGTTTTAAATTACAATATTATTATTATTATTATAATAATTTTTGTTTCTGATATTGATGTTTACATTTGTCTGTTTTTAGACCCCTGAGGAAGGCCTCCGGCCGAAACCGTTTGAGTTGGGTCTGTTAATAAAGGCTATTTTATACCATCTTCATTGTGTTGGCCGTGGTCATTAGCTTCCTCTTTCCGGGTGATACCAAAATCTGCAATAGAGTAGACTCCCAGGAGGGATCTCACTAAGCTTCAAGAATGGTCTAGAATTTGGCAGCTGAGGTTTAATGTTAAAAAATGCAAGGTCATGCATTTGGGCTGCAGCAATCTAAGGGAGCAATATAGTATAGGGGGTGAAATACTACTGTCCACAAAAGAAGAGCGGGATCTAGGTGTGATTGTCTCTGATGATCTTAAAGTAGCTGAACAGATAGAAAAGGCAACGGCAAAAGCTAGAAGGATGCTTGGGTGCATTGGGAGAGGAATGGCCAGCAGAAGAAAGGAGATAATAGCGCCTCTGTATAAGTCTTCGGTTCAACCTCATTTGGAGTATTGTGTGCAATTCTGGAGACCACACCTTCAGAAGGATATAAACAGGATGGAGTTGGTACAGAGGGTGGCTACTAAAATACTTGGCGGTCTTCATTATAAAGCAAATGAGGACAGACTTAAGAATCTTAATATGTATACTTCAGAGGAAAGGTGGAATAGAGTTGATATGATTGAGATGTTTAAATACATCCATGGCATAAATGCACAGGAGGAGAGGCTCTTTTGATGGAAAGCAAGTTCTGCTACAAGGGAACATAGGATAAGGGTGAAAGAGGATAGACTCAGGAATAATATGCAGAAATATTTCTTTATGGAAAGACTGGTAGATGCGTAGAATAGCCTCCCAGTGGAGGTGGTAGAGATGAGGACAGTATCTGAATTAAAAAAAGCATGGAACACAGAGGATCTCTAAAGGTCAAAAGGCAACTGTTGCAATGGTTGATATGGAAGGGCAGACTAGATAGGCCATGTGGTCTTTTTCTGCTATCATTTTTCTATGTTTCTTTCTTCTTCACTTTTCGTTTCCTGTTTTTCTTTGTTTGTTTGTTTTTAAGGCGTCCACACACTCCAACAACTTCAACACCAACTCCCGGACTACTCCAATAGAGATGCAATTCTTCAGGCCCGGGAAGCCATGCGACAGTAGTATGCAGCCACAAGCCAGGGAGGGTTTGGGACTGGATTGGAGGAACTCAAGGAACATCAAATAGCAGGTAAGGCCTAATTTCACCTTCCATATCGTCCTCCAGTCCAGTCTCGGTATCTGTGGGATAGCAGTACTATCCTTAGAAGGGACCTGCTAGCCTGGCCTGAAACACTGCCGAGCCAAACCGTGCAGTCCTCCGACGCTGTACATCCAGCGGTAATGCTTCACAAAGGAATGCAAGGAGGACCAAGTCGCTGCCTTGCAGATTTTTCACTGGTGGCACCAAACTGGACTCTGCCCAAGATGCCGCTTGAGCCCGGGTCTAATGAGCCCACAACCCGAGACACAGGCCTATACCTCAGAAGGTAGGCTGAGGAGATAGCCTCCTTTACCCATTGTGAAATAGAGGCTTTGGAAGCTGTCTCCCCCTTGCGCAAACCGCCAAACAAAATACACAAATTATTCAACTTCCAAAAAGACTAGCCTCCTCAAATACTTCCACAGCATCTGGTAGACATCCAACTGACATAGAAGGGGATCCTCCAATGTCTCCCCTGTCCCTGAAAACACTGGAAGTGTCACCAATTCAGGTGAAAAACCGAGAGCAACTTAGGGAGAAAGGATGGCACCGGTCTTAAGACTACCTTCTCTCTTGACATCACCAGGTACAGAGTTCGGCACAACAGCGCCTGAAGCTCCGAGATCCTCCAAGCCGAACAAATCGCCACATAAAAAGACAGTCTTCAAAGTCAGATCCTTCAAGGAACAGTCATCCAGAGGCACAAAGGGTTCCTCCGTCAAGGCGAATACGTCAAATTTAGATCCCAATGCGGGATCACCGACCTCATGGGTGGTCGCACTTGCTTCACCTGAAGAAAACTGACAGCATCCGGGTGAATGGCCAAGGGAATGCCATTAATTCTGCCGCAACAACAGGAGATGCCTACCATCTGCATAAATAGAGAACTACAAGCCAACCCCTTATCCAGCCCTGCATGTAGAAAAGCAAGGATCTCAATAACCATGGCCCTCAGAGTAGAATAGTGCTGCTCCTCACACTAGTCCTCTAACACACTTCAAACCCAAATGTATGTTAGCAAAGTGGAGTGCCTGAGGGCCTTCAGCAACATCGCAATAACAGAGGGCTTATAACCTCGCGGACTTAACTGAGCCCTCTCAAGAGCCGTGCCATAAGCAAGAATCGATCCACCTGAGGCATTAGAATGGGACCTTGTGAGAGCAGGTCGGCTCGCACCAGCAGGCGCAACAATCGACTATCAGACAATCAACTATCAGCCGCATCAAGTGGGCATACCACAGCTGTCTAGGCCAATACAGAGCAATCAAAAGCACCAGACCCTGATGTGCCTCGATCCACTGCACCACGCGACCTATTAATGCCCAGAGGAGAAACAGAGCAGCACCCCCATAGGCCATGGTTGTACCAGCGAGTCGAGCCCCTCCAACATGCGCTCTCCTTCTGCTTTAGCTGTGACGCCTTCGCAGACTTGAATGTTGCCACTAGATCCATGATCAGCAGACCCCAACGCCTCACCAACTGAGCAAAAACAGCCCGATTGAGCGTCCACTCCCCGAGGGTTAATACACACTCTGTTGAGATAGTCTGCTGCCACATTCTCTCTGCCAGTCACGTGCATAGCCGAGAGGGCCATCAAGCTGCTCTCCATCCATTCCATCAATGGTCCTACCTCGCTCTCCAATTGTGCATGGTTCATGCCTCCCTGCCAGTTGACGTAAGCCACTATGGTGACATTGTCTGAAAACACTAATCGCCTTTCCCCTCAAGAAGGCCTGAAACCGCTGCAGGGTCAAGAATACTGCCCGCAAGTCCAGGTGGTTGATGGATCATGCACTCCCCTGCAATGACCAAAGTCCCTGAGCTATCTGGGCTTCGCAATGCATCCCCCCATCCTGACAGGATGACATCCGTCGTCAGTGGAAACTAAGGAGGCATCTCCAGGAGCATGCCCGCCAGGAGCTTGTCAGGCTATAGCCACCACGGGAGGGCCTTCCGAGTCTTCTACAGACAGGGCAACGGATGCAAAAGTAGATGACGCTGAGCCGACCATCTGTAAAACAATGTTCGTTATAACGGCCTCATATGCGCCCATGCCCACAGTACCAGTTCAACTGACGCCACCATGGATCCCAAGACCTGCAGATAATGCCATGCTGTTGGTGCCTCCATCTACAAAAACTGCCATATCTGAAATTGCAACTTTCGCATCCAATCCATTGGCAAGGAGACCCAGCCAATGTCGGTCTGGAACCGAGTTTCCAAGTACTCCAAATCCTGGGATGGCTGCAAGTGACTCTTGGCAAAGTTGACTATCCAGCCGAACCCCAGAAAGAATTATATGATGCTCACTATGACCCGTACGCTTTCCTCTCTAGACTTTGCTCGAATGAGCCAATCCTCAAAGTAGGGCAACCAGAATGCCCTCCTGATGAAGCGCCGCTGCTGCCACCACTACCATGACCTTGGTGAAGGTATGTGGTGTTGTAGCCAGTCCAAAGGGCAGTGCCCAAAACTGAAAGAGACCCACTGGTACTGCGAACCAGAAAAAACGCTAGTGCTCAGGTTTAATGGGAATATGTAGGTAGGCCTCGGTGAGGTCAAGTGAGGTTAGATACTCCCCTGCTCGGACTGCCACAATCTGCAACCGAAGCGTTTGCATATGAAAACAAGGCACTTGCAGACACCGATTCACATATTTGAGGTCCAGAATGGTCTTTTGGTACTTCTACCACGTCCTGCAAGGCTTGCACTCTAAGAAGAGTTTGACGCACATTCTGGGGCTTTCAAGGCACCTTGCACGGTGAGTGAACGAAAGACTCCCTGAGAGAGCAGGCAAACTCCAAGGCATACCCCTCTCTGACGACCTCCAGAATCCACTGGTCGAAAGTAATTTGGGCCCAGGCAGCATAAAAATCCTGCAGCTAACCACCTACGGGAACTAGAGTCACCTGGTCCATCCTCATTTCTTTGGGATTTCTTGGGAGCCGAGGGGAAAGAGGCACCAAATCCTCTGCTGGACCCCCAAAAGCCCCGCCCCCCTGGAAGGAAACTGTCTCTTCTGATATGATGCAAACCGCACCGCACTGCACAAAAACTGATGAAGTCTCTTGGCTGCCCCCTCACGGGGGCCAAGGACCAAACCAGCTTCTGTTTGCCCTCAGGAAGTCTCCCCCCTTTAAACTCGCACAGATCCTTCACCAACTTCTCCAGGTCTGCCCCAAAGTGGAGCTTGCCCCAAAAAGGGAGTTTACTGAGACAAGATTTGGAGGAAACATTCCCTAACCAATTACACAGCCACAAGTAAAACTGCACTGTTACCACCGAGGTCATACCATTGGACAAGCATATAATCAGGTCATAGAAGGCACCTGAGTGAAGGAGTAGCCTAGTGGTTATAGCAACTGCCTAGTACCCAGAAGATCAAGGGTTCAATTCCCACTGGCACTCCTTGTGACTTTGGGCAAGTCACTTTACCCTCCATTGCCTTGGAAGAAAAGGCTGGCAATCTATTTCCGGTGATACATTGCCACTGACTCGATGGCACTAAAAAAAAAAGGCACCTGTCAAATAAGCTGCTCCTGACCCCAGCTTAGCTGCCTCTGGCAGATGTGGCTGGGCCTCTCCAGAACTCACCAAGATCCCTTGTGCCCAGTGCAAACATGCCGAAGTCACAAAGGCACCACATACCAAAGCCTACAGACAGAGCAAACTGAAAGGGTAACTGACTGATTCACGTGTAATGCCAACACCTTGGGTAGGAAGGACGGTATTGGCCACAGCACCACTTTCTCTTTACAGATGAAAAGGAATGGCTCGCTGCACGAAAAGGCAACTCCAAAATTCTTCTGGCCGAGCAAATGGCCACCAGAAAGACCATCTTCAGTGACAAGTCTTTCAGCATACAAGCGGACAACAGCTCGAAAGGTGCCTCTGTCAACACAGACAACACTAAATTAAGGTCCCATGATGGCACTGTTTACTGTACCAGGGGCCGCACCTGTTTCACTGCTCATTGAAAACACACTACATCTGGGGGTGCCGCCAGCAATGCCCCTTGAATTCTCCCCCGGTAACACATCAAGGTCGCCACCTGCTCACACAGGGAATTATGCGCCAGACCTTTCTCCAGCTTCGCCTGTAAGGCCAGAAGTTCTGGATGAAAGGCGGCTTGGGCCCATATCCCACGGTCCACACACCAGCTCTTGAACAGCCTCCAGACTCTAATGTATGCCAGTGTTGTAGAGTGTCTGCATGCCTTCAACAGGGTCAAGATTACGGAGCCCAAACAGACACGGTTGTTCAACTAAGCCCTCTCAAGAACCAGGCCGTAAGCAAGAATCTGTCCACCTGCAGCAGTGAACAAGACCCTGTAGTAGCATGTTGCTCCTGATCGGTAGTCACCATGGGAGATCCACTGTCAGCCGGACAAGGTTGGCATACCACAGTCTGCGTGGCCAGTCTGGAGCAATCAGGATGACTATCCCCCTGAGCGGGTCGATCTGCTGCGCCACATGCCCTATCAGGGCCCATGGGGGAAAGATGTAGAGCAGACCAGTTGTGGGTCAATGCTGCACCAGCGCATTGAGGCCCTCTGACCTCCATTCCCTGCACCTACTGTAGAAGAGACTCACCTTTGCGGACGCAAAGGTTGTTATGAAATCCGTGACAGGAGAAGCCCAAAGGTGCACCACCTGCGCAAACACTTCATCGTTGAGCATCCAATTCACTGGGATCCACTTGCTCCCGGCTGAGATAGTCAGCCATTACGTTCTCTCTGCCAGCCATGTGAGCAGCAGACAACACCAGAAGGTTGTCATCTGCCCATGCTAGCAATGGGACAATCTCGTTTTGCAAATATGCACTGCCCTTGCCCCCTTGCCAGTTTATGTAGGCCACTGTTGCAGCATTGTCCAAGAACACTCGCACTGCCTGCCCAAAGGAGGCTGACAAAACTCTACAGGGCCAGGAACACTGCTCGCATCTCCAGTCGGTTGATGGCCCAGGAAGACTCCACTGGCCACTAACTGCCCTGCGCCATCTGAACCTGGTAGTGCGCCTCCCAACCTGGCAGGCTGGCATCTGTTGTAAGGGCAACCCAACAAGATGTTTTCAGGAGCATTCCTGCTAACAACTTCTCGGTCCTCTGCCACCATTGGAGGGCCATCTTGACCTCTGCTGGACAGGGAAGCAACCTCTCCAACAGGTGCCATTCAGCCGACCATCACCTCAACAGAGCCTTCTGTATAGGCCTCATGTTGGCCCTAGTCCAGGAAACCAGTTTGATGGGCACTGCCATCGATTCCAAGAGCTGAAGGTAATGCCAAGCTGCCGGGAACTTCGACCAGAGGAGGACTCTGACCTGTCATTGCAGCTTGCTCACCCGATCTACCAAGAAGATGGCCTTGCCCATCTGTGTCTGGAACTGCGCCTCCAAGTAAACCAACTCCTGCGTCGGAATCAGGTTGCTTTTGACCAGGTTGATTACCCAGCATAGACTCTGGATGAACTCGACCATCTGAGCAGTAGCCCTCTTGCTCTCATCTTTGCCCGGACTAACCAATCGTGACTAGTGACTAGGTATGAATGAACCAGGATCCCCTCCTTCCTCAAGGCAGCTGCGACCACCACCATGATCTTGGTGAAGGTTTGGAAAGCAGTAGCCAGGCCGAAAGGTAGCGCAATGAACTGAAAAATGCCCCATGGACACATCGAACCTTAGGAACCACTGGTGCTCTGGCTGAATGGGAACGTGCAGATAGGCTTCCATGAGATCTAGGGGAGGTGAGAAAAGAGAAATTAAACTTACCTGCTAATTGTTCCTTGAGGAACTCCAATCCAGTCCCACACCTCTAGGTAGTGTACCTCTTCCAACAGCTTGGAGACTGAGCATGTCATCTTTTTGATGACGCCAGTGTACTTATGCAGCTGGCACCGGTTACCAACCCAAGTACCTATTGACAAAGCAAACTCACAGGAGCAACAAGTAAGTAGTTAAACATGTAACAAACACTTCTATGCCTAAATAAAATAGTACCCCCTCCATCCCCTGGGAAGGATACCCCATCCCCGCCTCCAGGATGAGGAGACCTATCTGTTGAGCACCCAAGAAAATCCAACCAGCAGAAAGCAAGCAACCAACAACTCTTCTGGTCCGCCCCCCCCAAAAGCCAATTACACCCCACTCCTCAGCTCCTCCTGGCCACTTCCTCCACCAAGTGAACCAGCTTCAGGACCGAGGTGCGCACAGATTATCACAGAAAGCACTCAGGGAGGGTTCCGGGACAGGATTGGAGTTCCTCAAGGAATAACAATTAGCATGTAAGTCTAATTTCTCTTTCCTTATTGTTCCTCCAGTCCAGTCCTGCACCTCTGGGTTGTATCAGAGCAGTTAAACTAACAGGAGGGACTCGCACAACCGGCCTGAAGCACTGCCAATCCAAAATGAGCATCCCCTGCTGCCTGGAAATCCAGATGATAATGCTTAGAGAAAGTGTGTAGCGACAACCACGTTGCCACCCTACAGATCTCCACTGGCAGAACTAAACTAAACTATACTCTGCCCAGGAAGCTGCCTGAGCCCTCGCGGAATGTGCCCGCAACCCCACCAGCATTGCTTTACCCTTCAAGATGAACGCCAACGTGATTTCCTCCCTGATCCACCTGGCCTTAGCTGCCGCCTCACCTATGCACAGCCTGCCAAACAGAACAGACAGTCCGATCTCCAAAAGGACGATGTCCTTTTCACATATCTTCACAGGGCTCTTTTAACATTCGGGCGATACAGTTGCGGAATGGCAGGGCCCACATCCGCGCTCGCCAGAACCAGTAAGAAAACAGCCTGATTTACATGAAATGCTGACACCACCTTGGGCAAAAATGAAAGTACCGGGCACAGGACCACTTTCTCCTTAGAGAAGGAAAGGAATGGCTCCAGGCATGATAGGGCCTAAAGCTCCGAAATCCTGCATGCTGAGCAAATCGCCACCAGGAATATCCTTTTCAGAGTCAAATCCTTCAGGGAAGTTAGACTCAATGGCTCAAAGGGTTCCCCAGACAGCACTGTCAGCATCAGATTGAGATCCCAAGGCAATACCACCGCCCTCCTCAGCGGACAGAGGTGGATCACCGCCTTTAGAAATCTCAACGCCTCTGGGTGTGTACCCAAACAGCACCCTGTGGACTTTCCCGCAATAACAGGAAATCGCCACCAGTTGCACCCTCAAGGAACTGGAGACTTGGCTCTTATCAAAACCGAACTGCAAGAATGCCAAGATGTCCAGGGCAGAGGCAGTGGAAGGGCATGCTTGTCTTTCTCCGCACCACCATGCAAAAGATGCACCCATGTGCGGATATACGCCAGGTTCGAAGAAATCCTCCAGGTCAGTAGCAAGGTCGCCATCACCGAGCCCAAATATCCTTTCTTCAACCTCGCCCTTTCCAAAGCCACCCAGGCAGAATGGATCTACCTGGGGCATGCAAAGTAGCCCCTGCCTCAAAAGGTCCTTCCGAACTGAAAGCCGCCACGGTCAGTCCGCCAGTATCCAAATTAGGTTAGCATACCATGAGTGCCTCTCGGCCAGTCCAATGCCACCAGAATTACTAATCCCCAGTGTGCCTCTCTGTTGCACTACCAAGCCTATGAGCGCCCATGGGGGAAAAAACAGAGAAGAACCTCTTCAGACCATTGCTGAATTAGAGCATCCAGGTCCTCTGACAGCCTCTCTCAACTTCTGCTGAAAAAACTGGTAGGCCTTGGCAGACTCGAACGTTGCCATTAGATCCATGACTGGTGTGCCCCATCGGTGGACCACCTGCTCAAACACCCCCTGGTTGAGCTGCCACTCTCCGGGTTCCACGCACACTCGGCTGAGGTAGTCTGCCATCACATTGTCCACTCCCGGTACGTGTGCCGCCTATAACGCCTGGAGACGAGTCTCTGCCCATTCGAACAGCCTTTCAGCCTCCTCCTCCAAGGCTGCACTGCTCGTGCCTCCTTGCCGGTTGATGTAAGCCACCGTGGTCGCATTGTCTGAGAGGACTCAGACTGCCTTCCCCTGCAAACATGGCTCAAAACCATTTAGCGCCAAGGTCACCGCTCACATTTCGAGCCTACTGATTGACCACAGAGCCTCCTACAGACTCCACTTTCCCTGAACAAAGCATCCTTCACAAACAGCTCCCCAACTTGACAAACTGGCATCTGTCATCAATGGAACCCACGCCGGGGACTCGAGTGGCATGCCCCCTTCCAGGCTCCTCGGATGCAGCCATCACCTGAGGGCTCATCTGGTGCTCCACGGGCAAAGGAGTACTTGGGACAGAGGTTGACTCTGATGGGTCCACCACCGGTGCAGAGCCCTCTGCAGCAGTTGTATGTGCGTCCTTGCCCCATGAGACGAGCTCAAGAGTGGCTGCCATGATCCCCAGAACATGCAGATAATGCCATGCCGGCTATTTCGCCATCTTCAAGATCTGCCGTATCAAATATCGTAGCTCCTGCACCAAGCAATCTGGCAGGAAAACCCTGCCCACGCGGGTATCGAAGCACGTTCCCAAATACTCTAGCTCCTAGGCTGGCCGTAACTGACTCTTGGCCAGGTTGACTACCTAACCGAGACTTTGAAGGAACTCCACCACGTGCGCTGTTGCTCTTTCACTGCCGTCCCTGGACATCAGCCAATTATCTAGGTACAGGTGAACAAAAGCCCTTTCCTTGTGGAGAGCTGCCACCGCCGCTACCAACACCAAGACCTTGATGAAGGTACAGGGGCCGGTCATCAGATGGAAGGGCAATGCTCGAAACTGGAAAAGGCCGCTTGGCACCACAAAGTGGAGAAACTGCTGATGTTCTGGATGGATGGGAATATGCAGATACGCCTCTGTAAGGTCAAGAGACATCAAGAACTCTCCACTCCTTACCATCACTATTACTGATCTCAGCGTTTCCATGTGGAAATGCAGTACCCGGCGACAGCAGTTCATGCCCTTGAGGTCAAGAATTGGGCGAAAGAAACCTTCCTTTTTGGGCACTACAAAATAAATGGGAGTATCGACCGCAGCCGTACTGGTTTCATGGAACCAGTTCCATGGCTTTTAGCTGCATGAGACGAGTCAAGGTCTCCTCTACTGCCGCCGACACCACTGTGTCCACTTTGAGTGATCAAAGGAGCTCTTGTTCTTGCTCCGGTAGTGGGTACAGGCACGTCATGGATCGCACCCCTTTAAGGCCAGTCTCCAGCAGATCCCACTCATCCTGGATCATCTGTCATACTACTCTATGTACCGGGAAAACATTCTGCGATTTCCGCACTGCCTGGAGCAGCGAATTCTCCAGCGCCTCTTCCTCTGCTGGGACATTAGCTGGCATATTCAGAGCCTTGAGGGACTCCAAAAATGAGCGCTGGCAGCTCCTTCCGGCAGAACACCTGAACAATCCGGGCCTGATACTCCTGTTCTGGGATCTCTCCTTCTTCCAATTTCTCCTGCAGATCTAGCTCAGTGTCATGTTCTTCCCCATCCAGTCCCTCTGACAATGGCGATGCTGCCACTCCTCTAAGCCTCTAGTCCGCTTAGTCACTACTGCCCCGACCTGTACTCTTTTGCGTCCGATGGCCTCTTAGTCCCGCATTCTGGGGCTAAGGAGCAGCTTGCCAAGCCCTGTTGACGTAGCAAAACACTTTATGCAAAAGTAAGACAAACTCCCTGGGAGATCTATTGCTCCCTGGGCTTGAGGGGTGGATGGTCCAGGCATCGCACAAGGATCAGGGGCCAGATATGTTGAAGGTAACACGGCACCCCCGCCTCCAAGGTCTCTTGCGACCAGGAGGGACTCTGCTGCCTCGTCTTGTCCTGCAGGCCCTGCTCCAATGACCTAACCTCTTGCGTGCAGTCTAGGCAGATGCCTGCCTCCAAGACCGCTCCCCGTCGAGTCCTGCATATCTTGAGGATTTAGATTGTGCTGCCGTGTTATACCTCAAAGATATGACATGGACGATGCACTGATACAATCAGACTCTGACACTTTCTCTGAGTAAATGTTTACGTTTTTATAAGTACTACCAATGGCTGTAAGAAGTACAGCTTCCCTCTCTGATAGGGCGCAAAGCACACCACTCTGAAATGACGAAAGTCCCATGCCTGGCCGCATCCCATCATCTGCTTATCCTCAGGGAGTCTTCTTCCCTTAGAGTCTCCCAAGTCTTTCACCAACTTCTCCAATGCTTCACTGAACAAAAGCTTTCCCTAGAATGGGAAACTACTCAAACATGATTTGGAAGACACATCCGCTGACCAGTTTTGCAGCCACAAATACCTGCACATGGAAACCACTGCTGCCAAGCTTCTTGTCAGGCACCTAATAAGATCATAAAAGGCATCTGTCATGTAGGCCGCGACCGACTCCAATTATGGCAGCTTCCGGTGGGGATGAACCGGAGCTCCCTGATTCCCCCAGAAGCCCCCGAACCCAGCGCAAACAGGCACAGGCCACAAAGGTGCCACACACTGAAGCCTGTAAGGAAGCGGCATTGATATCAAACGCCTGCTTCAGTAGCGTCTCCAGTTTCCCGTCTTGGACATTCCTGAGGACAGTATTGCCCACCACTGGAATGGTAGTATTTTTGGTTACTGCTGAGACCGCCGCATTCATCTTGGGCGAATGGAAAAGGTCCTTCTCCCTGTTGAGGAAGTGGATAAAGGCATGCCATGGTTCGCGCCCACTTCAGGCCAGCCTCCAGCATGTCCTACTCGTCTTGAATCATCTGCTTGATGACCCAATGTAACGGGAAGATAGTTTATGGTTTCCTAACTGCCTGGAAAGCACAGTTACTTACCTGTAACATGTGATCTCTGGGAACAGCAGGAATAAGTCTTCACATATGGGTACGTCGGTACCGACGGAGCCTGCGTAGGAACACTCCCCAGCGTCCAAAAAGAAAGCCTTTGGGAGCATCCCACACGCATGCGCGCTGCCTTCCCACCCGTTCACTTCCCTCTCATCAGTTGGGTTTGTAGCTGAGACCGAAGGAGGGAAGTAGACAAATGAGAGAGAGAGAGAGAGAGAGAGAGAGAGAGAGAGAGAGAGAGAGAGAGAGAGAAAGAGAGAACACAACTCCTAGGGGAGGTGGGTGGGTTGTGAAGACTTATTCCTGCTGTTCCCAGAGATCACCTGTTACAGGTAAGTAACTGTGCTATCTCCAGGAACAAGCAGGAATGAGTCTTCACATATGGGGACTCGCAAGCTAGAGATGCCTGGAGGAGGTCCCAGCATGTTGCAAATCTAATAGATGGGCCATGCTATTTCCCAGAACCTCGGGCATCCAAGGGATGGAGGGTAGGAGTTGAATTAAAAGGTGTGTGCTGTGGAACAGCTTGACTAAACAAGGCGTCTAGAGGGGAGTCCTTGTGTAGACAATAAATGTTAGTGAAAATTGAATTCCAATTTTCTAATGTGGACCTCACTCAAAAGTATTGCGAAAGTATTTGTTGAGGGTAATATGGTCTGGTGCTAAGAGCCAGTACATTATCCCCAAAGAAATTACCTCACTGTGAAGTAGAGGAAAATAAATTTTGCAATACAGGGAGAGGTCAAAAGCCTTAATGGCTAGAACTAATCCCAGAAGAAAAAACTGGGGGAGTTTAATGAGTTTGTACTTTGGAGGAGAAGCAAAAGCTTCTGTAGGCCAAAGTTTGAAGCTCTTTGTCCTTGGAGCGGATAAGGCTCTAGGAAAGAGAGGAGGTAAATCCGACTGGTTTGCAGAAAAAGGATGGGTCTTTAAGACCCCTCTATGGAAGTGAAAGAAAGAAACATTTGTAGTAGGCGGTGTAGCCTCCAATTTCTTGAAGATCAGTAATGTCTTTCCTAAGTGATGTCACTTAGGATAATGACTTTACATGGAGAGCTTCAGATGTACCATAACCGGAAGGTTACGGTAAAATAAGGTAGTTTCTAATTCCTATAGAAATTGGTTGTCCATTAAAACGCTATGGTATGCTGGAACAGCATTAATATGGACAGTAACAAATCTTTCAGAGTCAGATTATATATATATATATATATATAAAAAGAGAGATTTATTTAATAACAAGAAGGGATAAGACCTGCTTGAGAATATAGATAGAGAACCCCTTACTGGTTACACGTGGAAGAACCATGAAGAAAGTTACATGGAAACCAGTAGAATGTTCCTAGTCAGAAGGAGAGGTCTAGATTTCTTTAAAAATTCTAGACTTTGAATAACCAGAAATGGAGACCTACGTGAAGGGGTGCAGAGGAGATCCTTGGTCTTAAGACAACAAGTCTGGATCCTTCTATAACTTCAGTGTGGAGAAAAAAAAACGCAATATAAGAGGATACCATGTTTGCCCCTCTATGAGGGCAATATGAGTATCATGCGTTCTTTGTTCAGCATAAACTCCAATGAAGTATTGGGAATTAGAAGGAATGCACTAGACAAGGACTGACTGCAGTGAAAAGGAATGCATCCCTGTTGCAAGAGTTCCACTGGAGATGTGGAACAACTCAGGGAATTAAGCAATTCTTTATGCTTTCACGTGGTCTAAGGCCTGGTTCGTTTTCCTTAAAAGGAAATTTTAAGGAAGATGGTATGAATAGGAAAAAAACAGTCATGTGGGAGCATGACTGGGCAAAGCCTTTTTAACCATCTGGAAGTTACCCACCAGAAATGGCTCCGACGCTCTCTGGCAAAGGCCCATAGTTGCAGAGCTTTTTTGTATAATTGCAGAGAGCATGTTATAGGTTGCTTAGGTGAGATCTGGCTGTTTAATTGCCAGTGTGCAACCTAATCTATTCTGTTGGTGCCAGAAAGAAATTGAAGATGGCTAAGAATAGTAGATAGGCCGGTTGCCTGCAAAGATAAATTGCCCAAGTAGGTTTTGGAACCTGTCTTGGAATTATTTGTTATTAAGGCAGCAGAAAAGTTAGGTCCCATAGATTGGAAAAGGACGGATAGACATAATTAGGAGTGGTAAAACTTAATTATGGTCCGATAGCTGTCTTAAAAGAAAATATTTGAGAAGATTGCAAAGGGGAAGAAAACTCTGTATGGGAACCACTTACTGGAGTAGGTATTGAAGAAAATCCTATGGGCTTAAAAAAAGTAAGCCCTCCAGTTGAATAGTATCACTCTTAGACAGAATGTCTCGACTAAGAGGGATAGAAAGTAATACAGAGTTGTGAAGACTTACAATTTGGTAAGCCTCTGAAACAGGTAAAGTCCCCCTGCAGTCAAAAGTATGAAGATATCCTTGTACAGGAAAACAGTCAAGGTGAAGGGCATAGCCTACCTTGTTATTAGTTGCTACTCCTCCTTTTCCTTCAAAAAGGAGAGTAGAAACCTGTTACCTGTAGGACATGATTATCCGCAATAGCTCTAGGAGCTAAAAGAATGGATTTCTCTTGCGGCAAGAGATTCATGCCTAGAGTTGAGGATTGAATCAGTGTATCACTGATCTCTCAGTAAGGATGAGAAGAACTGTAGATGCTTCTGTTGATAAGAAGTAGGTAAGCAGTTCTAAACCTCAAACAGGAAAAAGATTTAATGAATAAAATATCAGAAACCCTGCGACTGCTGGGTTTGCTGAGCCTGTTAAGGTTTTGGTTTTCTTAGCCTGGTATGATGTTGCCTTTCTTTGGAAACATCTGCATGATGGGTAGATCCTTAGGGGGATAAAGTTTGTTAGGAGATTTTTTACTAGCTGGGATAGAGGAAAGTTTTGACAATCCTCTGAAAGCAACAATATCAGTGTTTAACTGATTAGCTTGGAATAAAGCATCCTTGTTAAAGAGATTTTCACCAGTACAAGGAGAATTTCCCAGCCTTTCTTGTACCCAGTTGTCCAAGTCTGAAGCTTGGAGCCAGGCCATGCGTCGTGCCCCTATGGCTATAGCAGACGTTCTGCTAATAGACTCAAAACAGTCCAGGGAAGCACGATTAAGGAACTTAAGGACATTTTGAGCATGACTGACTAATAAGAAATAGTCTGCTCTTTTATGTTCTTGAAGAAAAGGGTTCAAAAGCTTTAAATTCTTTGTGACCTCTTCAAGAGATAATCCCATATAGAAAATATATGAGATAATTCTTGCTAAAAGCATGGATGCCTGGAAGCATCAACGTCCAAAGGCATCTAAAGTCCTAGACTCACGACCTGGCGGATAAGAGGAGTGCTTCTTTGCACTCTTAATACGCCTCATTGCTGATTCTACAACAATAGAATGATGAGGAAGTTGAGTCTTTTGAAAACCTGGCAAAGGTGGCACCTTGTACATAGTGTCAAGTGACTTAGAATGTGGGGATACCGTTAAAGGAGTTTCCCACATTCTTAATAGTAGATCCTGTAAGATCTGATGCAAAGGAAGCATGATCACCTCCTTTGGAATCCAGGGGAAATGCAGAGTCTCTGAATTCCCTGGTATGGATTCTTTACCAGGTATAGAAATGGCAAGTAACTTTGCCATATCAAGCAGAAAAGCTTGAAAAGAAATCTCTCCTGAGAAGGACCCCCTAAAATGAGGGGTAAAGGCTAGAAATGTTGAACATTCAGCCTTGGTACCGATGGATTCATCCCAGTCATCGGGATCAGAAGACTTGAAAGGATGAAGCATCGGATTTTCTTTAAAGCGATGTCTTCGGTACCGCCCGAGGTCGGTACCAAGACGAGTCGGTACCGAATCCTCCATGCTCAGCATCGAAGGAAGCGAGTCTGTCGAAGCAAGCATGGACGGTACCGACACCGGTGCCGATGTCGATACCAGTACCGGTACCGAAACCGATACCGATACTTGAGGAACGGTCTGCAGCAACTCTAGCAGTACCGAAGTAGCTGAGAGCGCTAGACTACGTTCATCGGTGAGGAGCGTTTCATCCATCACCATAGCCGATGCCGGGGTGTCTGTACCGCTCAAAGCGGCCACAACCACCGAGCATGGCCCAGGTATGTTCATCGAGGTAAGAACCCCGGGAACAACCTGAAGCCCCGTTAATGCTTTGGAGCCCGAAGACTCCTGCCGGGGCTTTATTGCCAAAATGTCCTCAAGGGCAAGGACAGAGGCATCTCGATGCTTAGAAGGAGATCTACCACTCGAGGACTGGCTAGTCTTTACAGACTTTTGTTTGGTTACCTGATCCTGTGAAAAGAAGATATTCTGGCTGGTGACATCGAGTCCGATGTGAACCGGGTATTGAGTTGTGCTCGATCCTGAAGACTTCTGTTTGAGCTCCCGCAGGAGAGACACTCCAGTGGGCAATGGTCAGGACTTTTTTTTTTTAATTTCTATTTATTGCTTTTTCACAAATAATCCAAGTATACAAACTTGAATGGAAATAAGGATACAGATAACAAAGGTCAGTAAAACATCCAACCCAGTAGGAAATCAAACATAGCAGGAAATTAAACAAAACCTGTTCCTTCTACAGCCCTCAAAAAAGATGGGGGGATCCAACTAAGATATAACAATACACTATAAGTGAGGAAATTAAACTGAAGGGTAACAGCCAGGTAATATCCTATGCAGTAGAACCTACACTGCATCGGGGGGGGCGGCGGGCACTAATGAAGGCGAGCAGTTGGGATGGATCATAAAAAGCAAATGTAGCGGAATTCAATTTAACAATGCATTTTGAGGGAAATTTAAGAAAAAACTGACCTCCCAGCAACAATACAGCAGGACGTAAGAGGAGAAAATCCCGTCTACGTTTCTGGGTCTCTCTGGAGAGATCCACACAGTCAGACCCAGAAAGGCAATATCCCGTTTACGAAAAAACATTTTAAGGAACCAGTCCCTATCTGAAGCTAATGCAAAGGTTACAATTAATGTAGCAGGTGTAACAGTATCAAATAAAGAAGTTTCCAACAAAGTAGATACATCCAAAGAATCGGCTACATTCACCCCAGGTATATTTCCACCACCCTCTACTTTTTTCTTAAAAGGCAAAAAATACACCTTAACCAGAGGTGGATGCGACTCTACAGGTACCCCCAATATTTCCATCGTATATCTCTTAAACATTTCCTTCGAACCCACAGAAGGGGCCTTAGGAAAATTAACTAAACGCAAATTAGAGTAACGAGATTGATTTTCCAACATTTCTAACTGCAACTGCATTGCCATAAGGTCCTTTTGATAACCTTGTCCCAAATCTTCAACCTGAATTATTTTCTGCTGCAACTCTGAAACGGAACTCTGCACTGCCAAAATTTCCAGCGTGTGTTGCTGCAAAAGACCGGTATGATCCTGAAGTTGAGATGATAAAGCTGAAATCTGAGGAGCCAAAAGTTCACCCAACTTCACAATTGCAGACCAAATTGTCTCGAGAGTAAACTCCGCGGGTTTCTGAAAAGGAAGAGAAACCGAAACAGCTGCACCCTCCGCTCCAACCTCCATTGTCCGTCGCTCAACCTCCGAGGCAGCAGGGAACCCCAAGGCCCCCAGAGATGACTCACTAGGTGTGGAGGGGCTAAGCGCGGCAAAACTGCCGCTCCGTAGAGCCGGCGTCCCTCCGCTCTCCGCTCCCCTTCCAAGAACCAGGGGAGGGCTCGCCGTCGGCACCGGACTCCCTTCCAACAAAGGCACTTTAAGGGGCCACCACTGCTCCGGCAAGGAGATATCAGGCCCGGAGCCTCCCACCGAACTCAAATCAGCCGAGAGGTCCCTAGGGCCGCCTACCGCCGGTTGTCCTGACCGCCGCTGCGGGACCAGAAAAGAATCAAGCAGACCAACCGCAGGAGGTAACAGGGTCGAGGTCGCTGGGGTAGAGGAGAGCTTCTTAGCCCCTTTAGCTTTCCTTTTCCCCATAAATCAGGAAACGCGGCCACACAGCACACCCTTCAGAACGCCATCCAGGACCTAAACATTTTAGACACCAAGAATGAGTGTCTAAAAATATAGAAGTTTTTATATAAGTTTTTATATAAGTTTAATATAAGTTTTTAGATTTTATTCGTAAGAGTATCCATAATTTGTATATAATTTGTATATAACTTGCACATAGTTTTCCCTCGGTTTTTCCTCCATGTTTACTTTCCCTGTTCAATGTAAAAACTCGATGTAACTTGTTACATTCTTGTATGTTCTGTTCAAATGTAAACCGCACTGATTATAATAGCGCGGTATATAAGAAATAAAAATAAATAAAATAAATAAATAAATATCTGTACCGGCACACTTTGAGCATTTCTTAAGGATAGTGGCTGGCTTTTCCATAATGGAAGGATAGAGGCCTAGTGGCCTAGAAACCGTCAGGCACTAAACAGGAAAAAATTCCTAGAGAAAAGAAATTTTTTAGTAAAAAGAAAGAAAAGCACCGGCTGTACCGGTGGCGTCGAGGGAAGGCAGACGCGACCACAAAAAACTAAGAATAAAAAGAAGAATTTTCTACGGTGACAGGAATACGTCCTGCCGGCTCCACAAAAAACGGAAAACTGATGAGAGGGAAGTGAATGGGCGGAAAGGCAGCGTGCATGCGTGTGGGATGCTCCCAAAGTCTTTCTTTTTGGACGCTGGGGAGCGTTCCCGCGCAGGCTCCGTCGGTACCGACGTACCCATATGTGAAGACTCATTCCTGCTTGTTCCTGGAGATTAACTGATCCTCCAGCAGTTCTTCCTCTACCAGGGCCTCTGTAGCAATATTGAGAGTCCTCAATGAGTGAGAATCAATGCTGCTAGTTCCTCTCTTCGGAAGACACACACAGTGTGAGTTTCCTCCTCCTGCGGGATCTCGCCCTTCTCAAGGTCCGACATCCTCCCACGAGGCCACTCTGTATTCTTGCTCTTCTGGCTCGTCGGAATGAACTGACCCCGAGTCGCCCCAGATATCCATATCCATGCATCTGCAACTCTTGTGAACTTGTGGATGTCTCTATTTCTGCCAAGGTCCTCTTCCTGGCCCCCTTGGAGCCAAAAGGGCCATCCAATCCCTTCTGTTTGATGTAGGTCTTGTGTATGAGAAGCACGACTTCCAGGGAAAAACCACTTTCTTGAACTTTATTGAATCCAGCCAAATAGTTTATTTCAAATCCTCCTTTCTGGTATTTCCTTCAGCAGGGCTATTTTGATTATTTAAAGCCTCTTTGTAAGATATGTGTTGCAGGTCCTATTACAATTTTGCTAACCCTTTCTTGAACTACTTCCATCCTTTTTATATTCTTACAAAGGTATATAGGGGTAAGGCAATATTAATTCATTTTAATTCTCCTATTGTTCATTTTCTGTGCTGATTTCTTTCAGTCTCTTTCAGGTTTCTTTTCTGTTTGAGAGTTGTCCATTCTCTTAATTGATAAGGATCTAATGGATAAAGATCTAATGGACATTTGTAACCCAGATGCAGAATTTTACACTTTTAGCATTGGCACAATGCTTTCAAAACCTTGACTCTGCTTCCAGCCTTTTAAAAGTCCATTTTCCTTTATGCCCAGTGTAGCTAACCTGTTCCTGCATCTGTAAACCATCATATTTCCTCAAGTAACAAACAGAATCAGCCTAGTATCAAATCCTTCACTGACCACTACTCTTGGCACTCTGCTTAACCAATTCTTCATCCAGTTAGTAACTTTGGAGGTTAATATTACATGCAACTTGAACATATAGAAAGAAAAATTAGACTTACCTGCTAATTGTTATTCCTTGAGGAACTCCAGTCCAGTCCCGCACCTCTGGGTAGTGTACCTCTTCCAGCAGCTTGGAGACTGAGCATGTCATCTTTTTGATGACACTAGAGTACATATGTAGCTGGCACCGCCTACCAGCCACAGTACCCATTGACAAAGCAGACTCAGAGGAGCAACAAATAAGTAGTTAAACATGCAACACTTCTACATCTAAACCAGGGGTCACCAACCTCCAGAGGGCCGCACAGCCGACTACCGGCAGACTCGTGGGCCGCACACCCCCCGCCCCCGCCCCGCGAAAAAAAAACTGCTCATACCTGTACTTTTATTCCATGTCAGCTCCCTCCCTTCTTCTGCAGCCGCGGCTCCCTGCCTCTTAGGGAACCGCGGCTGTGCTTGTAAAATCATCGCGGAGCCCTTCCTGTCTTGACGGGCTCCGTGCAGCATTGTCCCGCCTCTAAAGGAAGTTGTTTACCACTTCCTTTGGAGGCGGGACAATGCTGCACGGAGCCCGTCAAGACAGGAAGGGCTCCGCGATGATTTTACAAGCACAGCCGCGGTTCCCTAAGAGGCAGGGAGCCGCGGCTGCAGAAGAAGGAGTCGATGAATTTGCTGGTACTTTCAGCAACATCCTTGGCGGGCCGCACCGGGGTAGAGCCTCGCGGGCCGCACCAAGGGACCTCACGGGCCGCATGCGGCCCGCGGGCCGCAGGTTGGTGACCCCTGATCTAAACAAACTAGTACCCCCCTCCATCCCCTGAGAAGGATACCCTGTCCCCCTATCAGGATGGGGAGGCCTACCTGTTGAGCGTCTGAGCAACTTCAACCAGTGGGGAGCGAGCAACGGACAGCACTTCTGGTCCGCCCCCTCCCCCCCCGGCAAACACTGATTACACACCCCTCCCCGGCTCTCCCTGGTCATTTCCTCCACCAAGGAAACCAGCTTTAGGACCGGGGTGTGCATAGATTATCACAGAAAGCACTCAGGGAGGGTTCCGGGACTGGACTGGAGTTCCTCAAGGAACAATTAGCAGGCAAGTCTAATTTCTCTTTCCTTATCATCCCTCCAGTCCAGTCTCGCACCTCTAGGATGTATCAGAGCAGTTAAACTAACGGGAGGGACCCGCACAACCAGCCTGAAGCACTGCCGATCCAAAACGCGTGTCCCCCGCTGCCTGGACATCCAGGCGAAAATGCTCAGAGAAGTATGCCGACATGATTGCCTCCCTGATCCATCTAGAAATGGAGGCCTCACCAAACAGAACCAACAGATGGTCCGATCTCCGAAAGGACAATGCCCTTTTCACATACCTTCGCGGGACTCTTTTACCATCCAGGTGGCACAACTGTGGAGTGGCAGGGCCCATATCCGCGCTCACCAGAGCCGGTAAGGAAACTGCCTGATTTACATGAAATGCTGGCACCACCTTGGGCAAAATTTATTTATTTAACAGGTTTTGTATACCGCCTTATCATTAATTCAAGGCGGTTCATATGGAAAAAAACATAGCAATAAGCTTTTACATAGAACAGGGAGTAGGAACTTGGAGGAATATATGGGGTAGTAGATACATTTAACAATGGCTTACTATGTACAGTAACACTGTTGCAATTCAGGTTATACAGTTACATTTATCAGCTGTCCATTATATACATCTGTAATATCTCACTGTGGCATGTGTTATACTAGGCTATACCAGGCGAAGACCACTTTCTCCTTCGAGAAGGAAAGGAATGGCTACTAGGATGACAGGGTCCGAAGCTCCAAAATCCTGCATGCCGAGAAAATCGCCACCAGGAATACCATTTTCAGAGTCAAATCCTTCAGGGAAGCTCGATTCAATGACTCAAAGGGTTCCCCAGACAGTGCCATCAGCACCAGATTGAGATCCCAAGGAGGTACCACCGCCCTTTTTTGGCAGACAGAGATTGGTCACTACTACTAGAAAGCTCAGCACGTCTGGGTGTACCCAACGGCACCCCGTGGCCTTTCCTGCGATAACCAGAAATCACCACCAGTTGAATCCTCAAGGAACTGGTAGCAAGACCCTTATCAAAACCGGATTGCAAGAATGCCAAGATGTCCAAGACGGAGGCAGTGGAAGGGCGTGCCTGACTCTCAGCGCCAAGATTCAAAGATGTGCCCTATGCAGATGCACACCTGGTTCGTAGACATCCTCTGGGCCTGTAGCAAGGTCGCTATCCCCGAGCCCGAATATCCTTTCTTCCTCGCCCTTTCAAGAGCCATGCCGTAAGCAAGAATTGATCCATCTGGGCATGCGAAGTGGCCCGTGTTGGGGTCCTTCTGAACCGGAAGCCACAACAGTCAATCCGCGAGTATCCGAATCAGATCAGCATACCACGGGCACCTTGGCCAGTCTGGTGCCACCAGAATTACAAATCCCCGGTGCGCCTCTATCCATTGCACTAACCGGCTTATGAATGCCCACGGAGGAAAAACAGAGAAGACCCTGTTCGGGCCACTGCTGAATTAGAGCATCCAGGGCCTCAGACATCCGCTCTTCTTCTGAAAAACCAGCAGACATTGGCCGACAAACATTGAGGTCCATGACTGGTGTTCCCCATCGGCGGGCCACCTGCTTGAACACCTGATTGAGCTGCTGCTCTCCGGAGTCCATGCGCACTCGGCTGAGGTAGTCTGCCGTCACATTGTCAACTCCCGCTACGTGCACCACCGATCATGCCTGGAAACGAATCTCTGCCCATACGAACAGCCTTTCGGCCTCCTCCTCCAGGGCTGCACAACCCGTCTCCTTGCAGGTTGATATAAGCCACCATGGTCACACTGTCCGAGAGAACTTGGACCACCTTCCCCTGCAACCATGGCTTGAAACTTTCTAGTGCCAAGGTCACTGCTCGCATCTCGAGCCTATTGATTGACCACAGGGCCTCCTGCGGACTCCGGTCCCTGAACAAAGCGTCCTTCACAATGGGCTTCCCAACCTGACAGGCTGGCATCGGTCATCAGCGGAACCCACATCTGGGACTCCTTCTAGACTCTCCACATGCAGCCACAAACTGAGGACTCTCCTGGCACTCCGGGTGCAGGGGAGTACTTGGGACAGGGGTTGACTCTGATGAGACCATCAACGGAGCAGAGCCCCCTGCAGCGTCGCATGTGTGCTCTTGCCCATTGGACTAACTCAAGAGTGGCAGTCATGGTTCCCAGAACCTGCAGATAATGCCACGCTGATGGTCTTGCCATCTTCAGGAACTGCTGTATCCACTGTCGTAGCTCCTGCTCCCAGCGATCCGGCAGGAAAACCTGGCCCATGCAATTATCAATGCACACTCCCAAATACTCTAGCTCCTGGGCCAGCCATAACCGACTGTTGGCCAAGTTCACCTCCCCAATCGAGATTTTGAAGGAACTCCCCCACCCGCACTGTTGCTCTTTCGGTATTGTCCCTGGACTTCGCCTGGATCAGCCAATCGTCTAGGTACGAGTGGACGAGAACCCCTTTCTTGCGGAGAATTGCTTCCACCACCACCATGACCTTGGTGAACGTACAGGAGGCGATTACCAGACTGAAGGACAACACTTGAAACTGGAAATGGCCCCTTGGCACCGCAAAGTTGAGAAACTGCCGATGTTCTGGATGGATGGGAATATGCAGATACACGTCCGTGAGATCAAGTCGCCAAAACCACTCTGCTTCCTACTGCCACTATTACTGATCGCAGCATTTCCATGTGGAAATGTGGTACCCGGAGACAGCGATTCATGCCCTCGAAGTCGAGAATTGGGTGAAAGGAACCTTCGTTTTGGGCTCCATGAAATATATGAAGTATCGACCGCAGATGTACTGGTCTTGCGGAAACGGTTCCATGGCTCTCAGCTGCAGGCGACAAGTCAAGAGCTGTATAATACAAGGAATGCTTAAGGATTAAGTAGGGTTCACCCCCCTTGATTCCATCCTATACCAGGCACTGTGGTCTGGCCGGCATGGTGGGAAGGGCTAGGGGCACTCCCCAGGAACGCCCTCAATCTGTACCAGGGTAGGTAAAAGGATCCCTAGCACAGTGGACCTCCACTGGCTCAGGCACAGAGCACCTCCACAGGCTCAGGCACAGAGCACTAGAGTACTCAAACAAAAATAAAATAAAACCAATTTACAGAAATCTAATTAACTGAAACTGAAATTAAAAAGAAACTGCAAATGACCTCCTAGGAAGAAGCTGCTCTGTCCTGCTTTATTCAATGGCTGGCTCTCCCGAGCACCTAAAACACAGCAGGTGGTTAACACACATGCGGGCCTGAATAAGAAGAAATCGCACCTAAATGCAGCGGGGGGGAGTTTCCTGCACCGCTGCAGGCCACTGTCTCCTCATGTTCTGGCGATTGCTAGGGTTTCCTGCTGTCCTTCTTTCCCCCCCCCCCCCCCCCCCCCCCCCGCCACTCTTACCTTGGAGCCTCTTTGCCTCATGGCTTTTCTATCCCTCGCGTTCAGCCTTCCTTCCCGGCTTCGGCGCTGAGGGGTGGGGGGGGGGACGCAGGGCTGCCAGCTTTCACTCCTGTCAATCAACTGCAGCCCCCAGGGCGGCTCCTCACCCAATAATGGGTTCAGAAGCCACAAGAAGTCTCTGAGGAAGGCCACCACAGAATCCCCTCCCCCCAAAAAAAAACCTGGGGGGGGAGAGGGGGGAAGAAGTAATATCCTCCCCTCAGCACCATTGTCCCCCGGGTTCTCTCTGTTCCTTCTGATTGTTTTTAAAGCAGAAGTATGTATGTATGTATGTATGTATAAATAAATAAATAAATAAACAAACAAACCAACCAACCTTCACATCAACAGGAGAAATAAAAAGCAAACTCTAACCAAACCTCTCTCTTTAGTTGTCCCTTCAGCGAGTCCAGCACCCTGGCTCACTACCTCCTCCAGCTGCTTGGAGACTGAGCCTACTGGGGATGGTAGGCAGTGCCAGCTGCATATGTATACTAATGTCATCAAAATGATGACATGCTCAGTCTCCAAGCTGCTGGAAGAGGTACACTAACCAGAGTGTGGGACTGGACTGGAGGGACGATAAGGAACATTTTAAAATTGCTTAGGGATATACACACATAAAAAGTAGGCACTCGGAAAACATAATACCTATGTTTGTGTGGCATACATGAAGATGTTCCCAAGGCCAGAGACTAAGAGCAAGGGCAGGAACAACATCTATGCATGTATTTTATAAAATATGCACATATGCATCAAAGTTTCCTCAGATCAAGGGTATCTTGGCGTGGGTGCTTTCAGGCAGCCTATTTTATAAAAGGTACATAGATGCATACAGCAGTTCTTCAGAGTATGAAGAAATTACATATCTGATCATTTTCTTTCTACTACTAATCATTTGTATAGCGCTACAAGGCGTATGCAGCTCCGTACATATCATTGAATCCTGCTAGACCAATCTAAACAAGTGGGTTATGCTCCCTTGCCAACAGAGTGGAGGCAGACTTGAGCAACTTTAAATGATGTCATCACTCGGTATATATATTGGTGCAGCACTGAGAGAAGTCAGTTATGACACTTTCCAAGTAATATACTTTCCCACTTCCAATTTATATGAAGAAAACGTCATCAGAGAAGCAGGACTGTAGGAAGACAACAGAGGTGTGAAGATTGGTGGAAGACACAACAACCTTCATTATGCTGATACCGCCACATTACTGGCTTTAAGTGAAGACAATCAAACATTTGCTTCTCAAGATCAAGGAACAGTCTTAAAATGGGCCTGCACCTTAATGTAAAGACAAAGATCCTGACAACTGGCAAAATTAATACGTTCACCATTGATGAAGAAGAAATTTAAATAGTTGGCAACTTTAACCTACTTGGATTAACTATCAATAAAGAAACAACAAGCAGTCAAGAAATCAGACAACACATTGCTCTTGGCAGAATGGCTATGAAGGACCCAGACAAGATTCTCAAGAGCAGAGATGTCTCCCTTCATGCAAAAATTTGACTTGCTCGAGCCATGGTATTTTCAATATCATATGGATGCAAAAGTTGGACAGTGAGAAAGATAGACAGGAAGAAAATCAATGCTTTGAATTATGGTGCTGGCGACGAATATTGTGTATACCATGTATAAGTCTTTGGTGCGACCTCATTTGGAGTATGGTGTGCAATTCTGGAGACCGCACCTTCAAAAGGATGTGAACAGGATGGAGTCGGTGCAGAGGGTTGCTACTAAAATGATTAATGGGCTTCATTATAAAGCATATGAGGACAGACTTAAGGATCTTAATATGTACACCTTAGAGGAAAGGCGGGATAGAGGTGATATGATTGAGATGTTTAAATACCTCCGTGGCATAAATGTTCAGGGAGAGAACCTCTTTCAATTGAAAGCAAGTTCTGCTACGAGGGGACATGGGATGAGGGTGAAGGGAGATAGATTCAGGAGTGATATGCGGAAATATTTCTTTACGGAAAGAGTAGTGGATCCGTGGAATAGTCTCCCAGTGGAGGTGGTAGAGATGAGGACAGTAACTGAATTCAAAAAAGCATGGGACCAACACAGAGGATCTCTAAAGGTAAAAAGTGGACTGTTGTAGTTGTTATGGAAGGACAGACTAGATGGGCCTTGTGGTATTTTTCTGTCATCATGTTTCTATGTTTCTATGTTTCCATGTTTCCATGGACTGTCTGAAAAACAAACCAGTCAGTACTAGAGGAGATCAAACCTAAGCTTTCTTTAGAAGCTCAGATGACAAGACTTCGACTTTCATACTTTGGACACATTAGAAAGACATCATGTTTGGCAAGGTGGGAAGGTCAACACAAAAGAGGAAGGCCAGCAATGAGATGAATCAATACAACAGCAGTTATGGGTGCCACTCTATCAACAGCGAGCTGCCTGACTGTAGACCGAAAACAGTTTAGGACAACTATCCAGAGGGTTGCCATGAGGCAACACCAACTTGATGGCACTTAACAACAACAAGAAGACTGAAAAACTCAGAAACGACTATAAACATTAACCAACCTTACATTGTAACAAACATTTGGAACAAATATTTGGCTCTCTTATTATAATCAGTTCTGCATCAGATACAGATACCGACAATGCAACAAATGGCAGAGAAGCTCTCAAACCTGTAGAAGTCTTCCAGGGAAGATCCTAGATTGATCTAGTCTAGCAGGATTCAAGGAAAGAAAATCATCAGGCATGCAACCTTCACTTTCCACTGCTAGACCAGTCCAAACAAGTAGTACTCACCCAAGCAGCTAGGACCCAGGGTGAAAGGAAGATGATGATGCTCTGAACAGAGCTGCCCTGTCAAAGACCTCATCTGCACTGCCTCTCACATGCAACCTGTAGTATTTCACAAAGGTACTCAGAAACAGCCAGGTAGTTGCCATACATATGTCCTCCAGAGACACTGAGGCGGACTCCACCAAGGAGGAGACCTGCACCTTAGTGGACTGACTCATCCAGCATATGCTTCCCAGCCAGACGTTATGCTAAACCTATAGCCTCCTTGCTAGGGGTTCCTGCTGTCCCTTCTCCCCCTCCCCCGCCACTCTTACCTTGGAGCCTCTTTGCCGCGTGGCTTTTCTACCCACGCAGCAAAGAGGTTAATCTAAGGTTGGGTAATCTAGGATTGGGTTGCTGCCTGTCCTTTCTGTGGACCACTGAAGAAAATGAAAAGATGGTCCAACCAAAGAAGGTTGTTAGTGATCTCCAAGTATCTGAACTAATGCTCTTCCTCATGTCCAGCAAATACAATGACGGGTCTGCCCGAAGGTCCTCCTCTGAGAAGGGCAGGATGACATCCTGATAAAGATAAAGGGAATATAAAAGGATGGCATTGTGTTCTCTCGCTCTCTCTCTCTCTCTCTCTCTCTCTCAGATGCCATTGTGATAACCAAAGTCACCCTGCAGGAAAAGACCTGCAGCTCTCACACCAGCCTGGCAGAAGCAACAACCACCAGGAAAACTCCCTTTATGGTCAAATCCTTGAGAGGGACCTTCCAAAGGGACTCAAAAGGGGTAACTTTCAGTGCCTTCAAAACCAGAAAAAGAGAAGCTCCACTGCAGATCAGATGCACTGGCAGACAGATCTGCTTTATTCCCTTGAGGAAGTGGGAGACATCGGAGTGCACTGCCAAGAACATCCCTTGAATATGCCTATGGTAGCATGCCAGGGTCACTACCCCATCTTTGAGAGAGTTCAGGGCCAAATCCTGCTTCAAAGCAGACTTTAAGGAGGACAAAATGGCAACTATGTCCAGCTTCCTGGCATCCAGTGCCTGAGAGGAATACCATCTCTAGAAGATCCTCCAGACTTTCACAAAGGTCAAGAACATAGAGGCCTCCGGGCCTTAAGAACGATGTCCACTACTCCAGAGCAGACATTCTTGGACAATCTATGCCCCACGGGATAAGGGGGGGGAGACATACATGAGGCCTTGCTAGGGCCACACCTCAAGCAGGGCATCCATGTCTGCCACCTGGAATCATTCCTGCAACTGAAAAAATTTCTCCACTTTGGCATTCTACTCAATAACAACTCTGTTACTTTGACAGTCACCATGGCACCGCAAGTATTGCCTTGCTTATTGACATAAGCCACTGCCATGGCATTGTCAGATTGTCCACCAACAGCTTTGCCCACCAGGAGAGAATGAAATCTCACCTGGACCAGGCAGAATGCTCTGGCCTCTAGTTGGGTGACAGACCAGGAAGTTTCTAATAGGGACCAGCACTCCTCAACAAACTGACCCAGAGTGTGTGTTCCATAGCTCCTCAGGCTGGCATTTATCATGATCGCCACCAAATCCAGCTCTTCCAGAGGTATCCTGTCCAGATGGTGAATATGCAACCCCCAACCAACTGCACCTGATCTCCCAGGGAAGAAGGTATTGATCAAACTACTGAGAGCAGGAAAACCAATGAGCTGACAAGTGCCTCTGCAGGATGCACATATGTGCCCTGATCCAATAGTCCCCCACCTACACAGAGAGCCTCAGGGAGACACTCCTGGGAAGATCCACAATCACTAATTGCCTCTCAAATGGTGAAATTAGACCTTACCTACTAATTTCCTTTCCTGGAGCCCCTCCAATCCAGTCCAGATAAGCGGGTTATACTCATCTACCAGCAGGTGAAAACTGAGAAACAAACCTGAATATCCCATAAGTAGCTTGTGCCACTTGACTACAACCAGTTAAAATATCACAAAGCAGAGAATTGAGCCTCAAACCCCTATTCTCTGCCAGCAATACCCTCTTCAAGAAACAACAAAGGCAACACAACACTCTTGCTTGCCCTCAAGTTTTGTTTTTGTTTTTTTGCAAAACTTCAACAAGAAACATAAATGCCCCTAATTCAGGAAAACAGAAGGAACACAAAAGTACTCTAAGTCAAGAGAGAACACCCTAAGCTCCGATAGCACATTCTGTCCCATCGTTGCCTGCTCAAACATCTTCAAGAGCAAACGCAACACATCTTTGCCTGCTCAAACATCTTCAAAAGCAAACGCAACACAGCACCCTGTACAGCAAACGTCCTGTGTGAGTCCTGGATTGGGATGGAGAGACTCCAGGAAAGAAAATTAGCAGGTTAGATCTAATTTCATCTTCCTAATCATTCATCTAGTTCAGTCCAGATGAGTGAGATGTAGCAAAGCAGTACTAACGATGGGTGAGAACCGAAACACCGGCCTGCAACACCCATGTTCCAAAAGCGGCATCCTGTTGGGCCTGTACATCCAGGTGATAATGCCACACAAAGGAATGAAGAGACGGCCATGTTGCTGCCCTACAAATGTCCTGGGGTGGAACCAGATGAACCTTCACCCAGGACGATGCCTGGGCCTTCACAGAGTGAGCCCACAACCCAGACCCTTCAACAGATAAGCGAACACAATAGCTTCTCTGATCCAATGGGAAACAGAAGCCTTAAGAAGCTGCCTCGCCCTTTCGAGAAACTTCAAACAAAACGAAGAGCCTCCCCAAGCGCCTAAAAGGCAAAGTCACCTTCAAGTACCGCTTGAGACACCTATGGACATCCAGCTAATGAAGAAGGCTAGCCTCTGCTGAATCCTGCAGCCCAGAAAAGGCCAGCAAAGAGACCACCTGATTGAGATGAAAAACATACATCACCTTCAGCAAAAAGAAAGGAACCAGGTGCAGGACCATCTTCTCCTTGGAAAACACCAAGTAAGGCTCTCTACAAGACAAAGCCTGAAGCTCAGAAATCTGGCAAGCCAAAGAAATCACTACCAGAAACACCACCTTCAATGTCAAATCCTTCACAGAAGCCCCCCTGAAAGGTTTGAAGGGAGGCACCCCCAAGGTCGAGAGTACCAAATTAAGATCATAACAGAGAATCACAGGCTGATAAGGCAGTCAAAGATGTTTAACGCCCCGAAGAAAACTAATTACATCTCCATGGGTAATCAGGGCTTGACCCTGAACATGACCCTGGAAACATGCCAAAGTCGCCACTTCAATCCTCAAGGAGTCCACGGCCAAACCTTTCTCTAGCCCTGCTTGCAAAAAAGCCAGAATATCAGGCAGCGAGACCCCAACGAGTCAAACTCCACATTCTCCACATCAAGTCTCAAAAAATGCAGCTCTACCAGGATTGCCCCTATTGTCACGGAAGCCACTAATGGCTCCCCTTCATCAGGGGCCACCTCCATCCTGTTCGCACAGCCCCAGAAGGACCCCTGACCTTTCCAAGCTTATCCTCCCAGAGTGGCTATGGGCAAGTTTCTTCTTCCAGGGAAAAAGCTCCACCAGACTGGAGCCATCCGTGAACACACACCATAATTACTACCTGGCCACTTGGGAGAAACTTCAAACCAGCGTCAACCATCAGCGACCACAGAAAAAAAGAAAGGAGCAGCATGGGCCATAGGTATCATGACTCCATGAGATGCCCTGGGCATCGGAGCCCAATCAAGAGCAACAAACAGTACTCACAGTGAACTCACTAGGGGCTGTGGTTGCATTGGGCCGAGAAAAAAAAACATGCAGCAAAAGGAAAAAAAAAAAAGGCCATGAAAAAGATACACCTGGAATTGTGACAAATGGAAATCCCAAAAAGGGAATCACAAGGCCTGTTGGGCCAACTGAGGAAACCCTATTAGGGAATCCCTGAATGCTCACACAGGCCTGGGGAAGCCAGGCTGGAGGTGTTTTTTTTAAAATAAATTGAAGCAGCTTTATTTCAATGCAGCTGAAAGCCAACTGCACTACATTGAAATCAATAGCGAAAATTCCTCATTGAAATCAATGGAGGAAAAAAGGGACTCGGGGAAAAAATTGCAAAAAAAAAAAAGAAAAAAAGGGCGAAGATCAGATAAGAACAGCAAGAGGGAGGGGGGGCCAGGCTCAACTTACCAAGCCCCCTCAGGGGTGCTGTGGGTTCCTCCTGCTTCTCTTATGGCCCACCAGCGCCAGTAACCTGAAGGAAACAATGTGGACACAGGGCAGCAGTCTGCTCCAGGAGACATAGGGGTACCTACACTCCGAGCTGTTGGGCCTTTCAGGACTCAATCAAAGGCTCCGCACCATAGTGCAGGCAAGGAGAGTCCAACTCAATTCAAGGCCTCTGAACCAAAGTGAAAGCAAAGAGTCAGGCCTATCTTCACTGCTGTACCAGTCCACACACCTTGTCACCTGCTGGAAGCAGACAATACTGGCTTCTCTCAATGCTGTATCAGAGGATAATTCCACATGATGTCACTGAAAGTTGCTCAATTCTGCCTCCACTACTGGCAGGGGGATATAACCCACTCATCTGGACTTGTCTAGCAGGATAAGAAAAGAAAAATTCATTGCAGAGGACTGCACAGGATCCTTATACCGTGACATCATCAAACCAGTGGTTCTCAGTCTCCATTTGCTGATGGGGAGGCATAAACCCATGCCACAGGACTGGACTGGATGGAGGGACTATAGGAAACCGGTGATGTCATCACTGAAAGTTACTCAAATCTGCCTCTACCTGCAAGCTGGGGAACATAACCCACTCATCTGGACTGGTCTAGCAAGGAAAGAGACATTTATCCAGATAACTACCCTGATAACCTAGGACCAGGGTCTCAAACATGCGGCCCGCGAGAGAACTTTGTGCGGCCAGCGACGGAGGGAAACCAAAAAAAAAAAAAAAACCCCTGGCTTCTGCTGCAGCAGCCGTGGCAGCAGCAGAATCAGCTGTCCCGTGGCCCCTTCCCCTCTGCCCAGAAGAGCCTTGAGTCTGCTCCATCAGCGGCGGGCTTTTCAAGCCGCGAAGAGAGTATTTCCCTCTCGCGCGGCTTGAAAAGTGAATAGGCTTAAACCGTGCGAGAGGGAAATTTATTTATTTATTTTATTTACTTATTTCTTCTATACCGCCCCTTCCAGTGATCAGGGGCGGTTTACATGGAACAAATTATGTATACTACTGTATACTTTACATGGAACAGGAAACTTTCTAACTTTTTACATGGAAACTTTCAAACTTTTTACATGGAATATATTAACAATTTATGTGTACTACTGTATACATTACATTGAAACAGAGAAACTGAGAAACTTTCTAACTTTTTACAGTAGTGACAGGTGTGAAAAACTGTCCAAACTATTTACATAAGTTATTTACAAGTGATTCAAAACAGTGGTTTACAATATAATCGTGCATCATGTGAGTGTGGTGGAATTTATTTCCATTTTTTCCAAGAATTTTGTGTGTGTGGGGGGGCTGTGTGAGGTTTTCTAGTTGTGGTTTAGGGGGGTTCTGAGTTGGTATGTCTGAGGATGTTGTGGAACAGAGCTAGAGGGGTAGGAGATTAGGAAGTGTTCAGAGAATAGATATGTTTTGAGTTCCTTCCGAAATTGGGCAAGGTCCTTTATGGAGCGGAGGTCTAGTGGGAGATCATTCCAGAGCATGGGGGCAGTGAACGAGAAGGCTCTGTCACTTGTGGATTTTTTGGTCTTCTTGAATGAATTTGGTATGTCAAGTGAGTAGACTGCATTTTGTCTGCGAGCTCTCGATTCAGATGGGGTCTGGAATAATGTTGTTAGATGTGATGGGGCGAGGTCATTTAGAAGCTTGAATGTTGTTAGGAGCATTTTGTATTTGATACGGCTGTTTATAGGGAGCCAATGTAGTTCTAGGAGTATAGGGGTCACAATACTCTCTTCGCGGCTTGAAAAGCCCGCCGCTGATGAAGCAGACTCAGGGCTCTTCCGGGCAGAGGGGAAGGGGCCGCAGGACAGCCGATTCTGCCGCTGCCACGGCTGCAGCAGCAGAAGCCAGGTTGTTTTTTTTTTAATTGACAGTTGATTCTGCCGCTGCCACAGCGGCAGCAGCAGAAGCCAGGGTTTTGTTTTGTTTTTTTATTTACCTGGGCTGATGGGGGGGGGGAGGGGAGGGGGGTTAGGACTGGAAATGGGCTGATGGGGGTTAGGAAGAACTGGAGGTGGGCTGATGGGGGGCAGTTAGGACTGATAATGAGCTATGGAGGGGCTAAGACTGAAATGGGGTAATAGGGGGTTAGGACTGGAAGTGGGCTAATGGCAGCAGGGGGCGGTTAGGACTGGTAAATAGAAATTACACTTACCTGGTAATTGTAGTTCCTGGAGGGTCCAGTTTAGTCCTCCACATCCGGGTAGTGCACCTCTTCCTGCAGCCAGGAGACTGGACCAATCAAATTCTTTAGACCATGGAATGTATGCTGCTGGAGGTCCCATCAGGCCCCCAGTGAACCATTAACAAAGCAGACTCAAAGAAGCAACACGTAAGCAACAAAAAATGTAACTATAAACTGGCTTATGTCCCCGAATACCACTTGACCCCCTCCCCAAACGAGAGAGTCAGAACATTGTACCTTGCTTCCGCCCCCTTTACCTGAAGCAACTGACACACTGCAGCACAGATAAGGAAAAAAAGGACTTACCGAATAAAGGATATCGAAAGTACCTGCAGCATGAGGAGTGGAAGTACGTCACTTTCCCGAATCCTTGTCCCACAGAGGTAGCGCGCCAGACAGATAAAAGACACTTCTTAGACTCTTGGGCGGGACAGAGGACTAAACTGGACCCTCCAGGAACGTGTAATTTCTATTTCCTGAGAGGTCCTCCAGTTTAGTCCTCCACATCCGGGATGTAACAGAGCAGTAATCAACGGGGGGGACCTTGCCAACCGGTGCGCAGTACCGCCGAACTGAAACAAGAATCCCGAGACGCCTGTACATCTAACCGGTAATGTCTACTAAAGGCATGGAGTGAAGACCAAGTAGCTGCTTTGCAAATATCCACTGGCGGAACCAGACTGTACTCCGCCCATGAAGCTGCTTGCGCTCTGGTAGAATGGGCTCGTAAACCCAATGGCACAGGCCGACCGTGCAACATATATGCAGAGGCGATGGCTTCCTTAATCCAGCGGGAAATGGAGGACTTCGCCGCCGCTTCCCCCTTCCGAACGCCACCAAAAAGGACAAACAAGCGTTCCGACTTACGGAAAACCTCTGAAACCCTCAGATACTGACGCAAAACTCCACTCACATCCAACCGGTGGAGGCCGACGTCGGCACCCGTGGACTGGTTTTTATTGAAAACCAGTAGAACAATGGACTGATTTAAATGAAACGGAGAAACCACCTTCGGAAGGAAGGAGGGTACCGGTCGAAGAACCACTTTATCTCTAGAAAATGACAAGAAGGGAGCCCTACAAGATAACGCCTGGAGCTCCGAAATTCGCCGCGCAGAACAAATGGCTACGAGAAAGACCGTTTTCAGGGTTAAGTCCTTAACTGATGCTTGGCGCAGCGGCTCAAAGGGTTCCTGAACCAAGGCTTGCAAAACCAAATTCAAATCCCAAGGAGGAATAGTCACTCTGCGCGAAGGACTAAACACGGCCTTAAGAAAACGCTGCACATCCGCATGCGCTGCTAGAGAGAGATCGTTTATCTTACCACGATAACACGCGAGAGCCGCCAACTGAACCTTTAGGGAGCTAGCGGCCAGACCCTTGTCAAATCCGTCTTGTAAAAAACTGAGAACCACAGCCACGGAAGCCGTCGCTGCCCGAATATTATGCGAACACCAATCCTCAAAAATGCGCCAAATGCGGACATACGTAAGCGAAGTAGAAGACTTCCTGGCTCGAAGAAGCGTGGCAATAACTGACGGTGAATAGCCCTTCTTTTTCAACCGAGCCCTTTCAATGGCCAAACTGTAAGCGAGAACCGATCCACCTGAGGCATGCTCAGGGGACCCTGAACTAGTAGGTCCCCGAGAAGAGGAAGCTTCCATGGCGCCCCGTCGAGAAGCCGCACCAGGTCGGCATACCAAGGTCGCCTGGGCCAGTCTGGAGCCACCAATAAAACCCTTCCGTGGTGCGCTTCGATGCGTTGGATCACTCTGCCGATCAACGCCCACGGTGGAAACACATACAGGAGGCCAGACTCGGGCCACGGTTGGATGAGGGCGTCGATTCCTTCGGACATGCGTTCTCTCCACCTGCTGAAAAACCGACCTGTCTTTGCCGACTGGAAGGTCGCCATGAGATCCATGATCGGAGGTCCCCACCGGCGAACTATTTGCGCATAAATCTGCGGATGCAACTCCCATTCTCCGGCGTTCACCTGGACTCTGCTGAGAAAATCCGCCATGACATTGTCTTTTCCGGCTATATGCGCAGCCGAAATGGCCAGAAGGCGTATTTCCACCCACTCGAAAAGCTCCTGCGCCTCCTCCTCCATGGCTACGCTTCCTGTGCCACCCTGTCGATTGATGTACGCCACTGTAGCCGCATTGTCTGACAGAACTCTCACAGCCCGATTTAACACCATCAACTCGAAGGCTCGCAGCGCTAGCCCCACTGCGCGCAACTCGAGCCAGTTGATCGACCACTTGAGCTCTTGCGCCGACCAAGTTCCCCGAATGTAATGACCCTGACAGTGGGCTCCCCAGCCCGCTAGACTCGCATCTGTTATGACAGGTAACCAAGTCGGTCCAAAGGCAGCCCCGCTTGAAGGGACCGTGGGCAAAGCCACCACTGCAACGCCCGACGCACCCGTCTCGGGCAAGGCAACCTGCGACTTAGCGAGTCGGTCTGATTCGACCAGCGACGCAAGAGGGCTCTCTGTAGCGGACGCATATGAAACCGGGCCCAAGGAACTACATCTAGAGTAGCCGCCATGGTGCCCAGCAGGCGAAGATACCACCATGCCGACGGAGCGGGAATCGCCAAGAAGGTCCGAACTAGACGTCGTAAGGCTTGTGCACAGCGACTCGGTAAGGATACCAAACCTCTTTTCGTGTCGAAACAGACCCCTAGATATTCGAGCATCTGAGAAGGCTCCAAATGACTCTTCTTCGCATTGACCACCCATCCTAAGCTCTGCAAAAAGTGTACGACCCTGGCCGTCGCCTGCAAGCTCTCCGCCGCGGACTTCGCTCGAATCAACCAGTCGTCGAGATAAGGGTGGACCAGAATACCGGCCTTTCGCAGCACCATTACTTTGGTGAAGGTGCGCGGCGCTGTTGCAAGGCCGAACGGTAACGCTTGAAACTGGTAGTGTCCCCAAGGGAAAGCAAACTGAAGAAACGTCTGATGAACCGGCCTTATAGGAATATGTAGATAGGCCTCTGCCAGGTCCAGTGAAGTTAAAAACTCCCCTTGTCGCACTGCCACTATGACGGACCTCAGAGTTTCCATCCGAAAGTGCGGCACTCGGAGACAACGATTCACCCCCTTGAGATCTAAGATAGACGGGTCTCTCCGTCCTTTCTTTGGCACCACGAAATAAATGGAGTAACGACCTACCCCACGCTCGGGCTCTGGAACAGGAATAACCGCCCCCAAGTCTAAAAGTCGGTCCAACGTAGAGTGAATGGCCAGTTCCTTTAACTGACCCCTGCTGGGCGATAGAACGAAGGATTCTCGGGGCGGAAAGGCAAACTCCAGTGCATAACCCTCTCTGACTATCTCCAGCACCCACTGATCTGTTGTTATTTGGACCCAAGAAGGAAAAAAGTCCCGAAGACGACCTCCGATGAATTGATGTCCCTCCAGGGCCCGCCTCACTTCATTGTGTTTGCGATTAAATGAAGAGGAGGAAGAGGAGGCTGTAGATGAGAAGCCTCGGCCCGCTCCTCGGAAACCTCGAAAATTATGCGATCATGATCTGAACCTGCCCCTCTGAGAACTCCAAAGACAGGAAGATCGGAACCTTCTAAAGTCCCTGAATGGAACCCGAGAAGCTGGCAACCCTCTACCTAACCGAGGTTTATCCTCCAGTTGTCTTCCACCTTTAGACTCCCCAAGGTCTTTCACCAACTTATCTAGATCATCCCCAAACAATAAGCGGCCCTTGAACGGCAGCTTGCTGAGACGAGATTTGGAGGACCCGTCAGCTGCCCAATTTCGCAGCCAGATGGATCTCCGTGCCGCTACCAGAGAAGTCATACTGTTAGCTAAGGTTCTGATCAAATCATAATGGACATCAGCTAAATAAATCGATCCCGACTCCAAATGCATCACTTCAAGTAAGGCTTGCTGATCGAGAAGGGAATTCTGACGCAAATGCTGAGCCCAGCGTAAACAAGCTCTAGCTATCCACGCCCCGCATATAGATGCTTGCAACGACAAAGCATTGGTCTCAAAAGCCTGTTTCAAAAGACCGTCCACTCTCCTGTTCTGAGTATCTTTTAAGGTGGCACTCCCTTCAACCGGGATTGTGGTCTTCTTGGTTACTGCCGACACCGCCGCATCTACTCGAGGAGACTTGAACTTATCCTTGTCCTTGTCCGCTAACGGATACAGACGGTTCATCGTCCGAATACCTCTCAAACCTGACTCAGGCTGATCCCACTCAGTTTGAATCATCTGATCCATCACTCTATGCACCGGAAACACCACCTGAGATTGTCGAACCGCCTGAATGAGAGGATCTTCTAACGCTTCCTCTTCCACAGGCTGCGCAGAGGCGAGATTGAGAGTTTGCAGGGCTTCCGTAATCAAGGGAACCAACTCTTCCTTTCAGAACACTCGAATAATCCGAGCCTGATCCTCAGGCTCAGGAATTTCTCCTTCCTCTAAGTCGACAAGCATGTCCTCTGCATCCACTGCCGCTTCAGACTCTTGCCACTGCAGATCGTCCGGTTCTAAATCTAGAGACCTCGATCTTTTAGGTGGTCTGGGTGCCAGCCGACCAGACCCCTCCGCTGAAGATAGCGGTAGAGGCAAGGAAGCGGAGAAAGTTTCTGGTAACTTACCTAAACGCCCCAGTTTGAAAGCCTGATGCATAATCAACACGAAATCTGGGGAAAAATCTGCCAAAGCAGAAGACGACTCTGCCCCTTCTGTCGGCAGCGCAGAACCTAGCCCCTTCGAAGAGCCAGGATCTGGGGACATGAGAGTACCTGGAGAAGGAGTCCCCTCAGCAGACGAAAAAGGGACTACAGGATCTGGCAGCGCCAGGCCTTCCATGGGCTGTTCTGCGTGAGAGGCCACCGCAGCACAGCCCTTGCAAACACCTGACTCTGCAGCTATGCTCTTACGAGACCCGCAGATCACGCATTGCGGTCTCGACGCCATAACTGTGAACTAAGACCTCCGGTGAATCAAAACTGCAGTGACTAGAAACACTAAGGCCCCCGACACCAAAACTAGAGATCCTCCCCCCCCCCCCCTTTCTTTTTTTTTTTCTTTTTTTTTTAAACTTTGAGTCAAAGAAGGGCCAAGAAGTAAAAAGAGAGACACTGTGTCAAAAAACACTAAAAACCCCAAAAGCTAGAGACCCGCAGGCTACTGTGCTCCCGGGACCTTAAAAAAAAAAAGGAAGTCGAAAATGGCCGCCGCAATCGGCGAAACAAAGAAAAAAGGGCGCCAAAACTAAAAACTGAACAACACGGTGAAAAACAAAAGAAAAACTGCGGGGATATTCGGGAAAGGGAGGCACTTACCCCAGCACAAAGGAAAACTTATAGAAACAGCGAAACCACTCGAGCCTGAGCGGTGCTGAATTGACAACCCGGCAGTCAAAGACCATCGGGAAACTGAGCCCAAAGCTGTGAAGTTCGCCGTCAGATCTTTAAGCTCCGCAGCCAGCACCCGCAGGCACGGGAGAGAAAGGAGCTGCTGTGATATTCCGATCTGTCCCCCATACTGTCTAGGGGGATCAATCGAGAAATGCTGCCTCAGTAAACGCCACAAAGGGGGAGGAAGGGCAGTACGGCTCAGCTCTGCAAAGGCACTTTTTTTTTTTTTTTTTAAAGCAGTACAGACATAAAACAAAATAAATAGAAAGAAGTAAAACAAAAGACCCCCCAAAATAAAAGAAATGTAGCTAGCGTTGCTAAGAAAGGTCCTAAGTGAGCCCAGAACCAGGCTCACACGTCCTCCTGCTGCAAGGAGACTGGACACACTGGGGGCCTGATGGGAGCTCCAGCAGCATACATTCCATGGTCTAAAGAATTTGATTGGTCCAGTCTCCTGGCTGCAGGAAGAGGTGCACTACCCGGATGTGGAGGACTAAACTGGAGGACCGCTCAGGAATGGGCTATGGTGGGGGCTAGGACTGGAAATGGGCAGATGGGGGTTAGGACTGGAGGTGGGCTGATTGGTGGGTTAGGACTGGTAATGGGCTATGGGGGGGCTAAGAATGAAAATGGGGTGATGGGAGGGTTAGGACTGGAAGTGGGCTGTTGGGTGGCTTAGGACTGGTAATGGGCTATGGGGGGTGGCTAGAAATGGTAATGGACTGGGGGGGGTTGCTAGGACTGGAAATGGGCTTGGGGGGGAGCTAGGACAGGAAATGGGCTGATTGTGGGGCTAGGATAGGACTGAAATGGGCTGATGCAGGGACTAGAAGGGAGTGGATGCTGGGTGGGGCTGGAACTAGAAGGGAGCTGATGTTGGGGGAGGATTAGAATGGGACGGGGCTGGGAGAGTGAAATTGAGAGGGGAAAAATATTTTGTGTGGGAGGGAAGAAAAATCTACAATTGGCCGGGTATTGGGAGAGTAAGTGGTGATTGAGGATAGAGGGGTAAAATTTGAGTGGATGAAATAGGAATGAGAAAGGAGCAAAAGGAGAAAGATTAGTATGTTAAAGCAGATGTAGAGAGAGAATGGAAAAAAAAACTAGAAGAGAGAAGAAAGGA
This sequence comes from Ichthyophis bannanicus, assembly GCA_033557465.1. NCBI lineage: Eukaryota > Metazoa > Chordata > Amphibia > Gymnophiona > Ichthyophiidae > Ichthyophis > Ichthyophis bannanicus. Next base: position 239,289,365 of record CM066042.1, on the reverse strand, counting down.
CAAATGGACAGCAGACGATGGAGAGTTAGCAGAAGACACAAAGAAATTAGAAGAAAGTGGCTGGAACAATTGCAACTGAAAAAAATGCACAAAAGGTAGAAAAATATCTATTTTGAATTTATTAACTGGAATATATGTCAGCTCTGGGAAATGTGCATCATTAACGTCTGCGCTTTGTATGGTAACATTATGCAAATATTTATGCAAATGAGGCCCATCTTATGCAGGTTACTTTACAAGTCCTCATTTGGTCCTCAAAGCAATTTGAGTTTGAGACCCCTGACCTAGGACAACCTTTTTACTGCCCCAGATACGAACATCGCCCATTATCCCGAAAACTTGCCGCTCTGCCCTCACTCCACCCATGTACCATCCCAGCACTATCCAGATAGTGGCCAAGGTATTTCTACAAGATATTCAGCTATGCTAATGCTGAATATCAACAGATACCCAAATAACAAGTGCTGTTATCCAGATAAGCAGTGAGACTACAGTTGTGGTCAACATTTTGCAGTTCAACCACTTAATGTCCGATATCGCCTAAGAAAAAGTTGCCGTTGAAATAGCTTTGGACTATATATGAACACATAAAAGAATCAAATAAAATAAGACTAATTAAAAAAGGAAATAATAGGAAACAGTATAAAAACTGGGACATTGCCTGGACGTGGTTACTGGCACCCTTATATACAATTCAAATCAGGTTGAACAGAAGAACCACATTCCCAAGGCAGTAAAATTAGATACACCTGTGATCAATTGTCAGTACTCACATGACTTGAAACAACCGGTGAATAATGGCTCTAATGTTTAAACTGGCCACATTCACTCCCTGTTCCATTTTCACTATGACGGTCAGAAAAGCCATTACCACCAAATATTAAACTTCAAAGGGGCACAAGGCCATCTCCTGTGTCTACAGTTTGCAATGTAATTAAGACGTTTCTGTTCATGGAACTGTCAAGAACCTCCCACGATGTGGTGGGCAGAGAAAAATAAATCCAAGTAGTCTTCAAATGTTAGTGTGAACTGCTGGAAAAGCACCACATGATACAACATCCCAAGCACTTAAAGCTGAACTGGAGCAATCTGGAGCGGTGGTTTCAAGCTGCACCATACGTCACGCACTAAACAAAGAAGGACTTCATGGGCAAAGGCCAAGGAGGACACCACTGCTCAAAGACAGACATAGAAAGGCACGCCTGATCTTTACCCAAACCTACCTTGAGAAACCACAGTCCTTCTGGGAAAATGTTGTGTGGACAGATGAACCAAACTTGAGCTCTTTGGCAATGCAGATTGCGATACTTTTACAGGCAAAGAAATGAAGCTTATAAAGGAAAAAACACCCTTCCTACAGGAAAATATGGTGGATGTTCCATAATGTTGTGGGCTGTTTTGCTGCCTTAGGAACTGAAGGCCTGGAACATATTAAACGAATCATGGAGTCAAGACAACTACACCAAGGCATTTTGGAATGAAATGTGTTACCTAGTGTCAGAAAACTAGGTCTGCGTTGAAGGTCATGGGTCCTCCAGCAGGACAATGACCTAAAAAATACATCCAAAAGTACAAAAGAATGGTTAAAAAGGAACAAATGGACTGTTTTAAACTGGATAGCAATGAGTCCTGATCTCAATCCAATCGAGAATCTTTAGAAAAAGATGAATTTGCCATTGGTAAAAGGAATCCTGGAAATGTTCATGAGCTGGAACAAACCGCATTTGAAGAGTGGAAGGATACTACTAGCAGACAGATGTATGAAACTTATAGACGGCTACAAGAAACATTTGCCAACATTTGTGCAACCAGTTATTAGTGAAGAGTGCCATTAATCCTGTCCAGGTTATGAATAAATTAGACCTTACCTGCTACTTGTCTTTCCTTGAGATCTCTCCGTGCCAGTCCAGGAACATTAGGGTTGTCAACCTTCTCCAGCAGCTGAGGACTGAATTCTGAAGTTTTGCTGACATGCTATCTGGCTCCCCCTGCTGGCAGGACCTCAGTCTATTCATATCCAAGCAGTCTAAGAACAGAAACTATATCCTAAAAACCCAAACTATCCTAAAACTTCTAACCATGCAAAAAATATTTTGAACCTACCAACTAGCCAACAGCCCTCCCTTGCTGGGGTTTTTTTTTTAACTTATGCTGCGATCCCCGTATGAAACCGAGGAAGCCCCATAGACCACCCCGACCAAGACTCCCTAAGCGGAAATCCAACTATACCCTTTCGGATTCTCTTGCTCATTAACCACACGCCCCAAAGCCCTGTAAAAACCGGGCCCACGGACATAACAGAGGTTCGTGCCCAACTGCGGTACCCTGCAAATGCCTTGGGTGGGTCCTGGACTGGCCTGGCCTGGAGAAATCTCAAGGAAAGACAATTAGCAGGTAAGGTCTAATTTCTTCTTCCTTTTTGTCTCTCCGGGCCAGTCCAGGAACATTAGGGAAGTACCAAAGCAGTACCTAACCTCGGGAGGGACCCGCCAGGCCCGCTATGATGGCCGCAGCCCCAACATTTGCATCTCCCCTTGCTTGAACATCTAATCTGTAATGTTTTGCGAACGTGTGAAGAGATGACCAAGTAGCCACCCGGCATATATCCACAGGTGGAATTAATGCAAACTCGGCCCAGGACGCCGCCTGACTACGAGTGGAATGAGCGCGGAGCGCTTCCAGAGGCAATTTTCCGCTTGCCTGATACGCCGCTACTATGGCATGCTTTACCCATCTAGCAATCGAGGCCTTGGAAGCTGCCTCTCCCTTCCGAGGCCCCCCCGAACAACACAAATAACCTGTCTGTTTTCCGAAAAGGTTTCGTCCTTCTAACATACCTTTTGAGCACTCTACCTAAATCCAACTTCTCCAGCACCCCATCGATGGGAAGTCCTCCCTGTCTCCGAAAGGTTGGAAGCGAGATAGCTTGATTCACATGAAAATTAGACACCACCTTAGGGAGAAAAGAGGGAACCGTCCGCAACATCACTTTCTCCTCCGAAAACTGAAGATACGGTTCTCTACACAAAAGCGCTTGGAGATCCGAAATCCTCCTTGCTGAACACAAAGCTACCAAGAAAGCGACTTTCCACGAGAGTTCCTTGAGTGATACTCCTCTAGCCGATTCAAAGGGAGGCCTCGCCAAAGCCTCGAGCACTAGATTCAGATCCCAGGCCGGGATCACAGCCCGAACTGGAGGACGAATGTTCCTCACCGCCCTCAAGAACAGAAGAATATCCGGATGAGTAGACAGCCGAATTCCCCTTACGTTACCTCGAAAACACGATAGAGCTGCCAAATGAACCTTGATAGTACTGAGGGCTAAACCTTTATCCAGCCCCTCTGCAGAAACACCACCACCTGTGGTACTAAAGTGTTGCCCAGACGCAGACCCCACTCTTCGCACCAGCGCTCAAAAACCCGCCAAACGCGAATATAAGCTAGGGAAGTAGACCATCTTCTGGCGTGCAACAGAGTAGCTATGACCAAAGCCGAAAACCCTCTACGCTTTAACCTTTCCCGTTCAAGAGCCAAGCCGTAAGCGAGAAGCGATCCACATTCGGCATGAGTAGCGGGCCCTGATATAACAGGTTCGCCTGAGCGAGCAGTTTCCAAGGACTGTCTATCAAGAGACGCACTAAATCCGCATACCACGCTCTCCTGGGCCAGTCTGGAGCAATGAGGATCACACGACCATTGTGACGCTCTATCCGCCGAATGACTCTCCCTATCATTGGCCATGGTGGGAAGACAAAGTAGCCCCTCGGCTGGCCACAGCTGCGCTAGGCCGTCGAGCCCTTCTGACATACGCTCTCTGCGTCTGCTGAAAAACAGATTTGCTTTGGCATTGTCGAAGGTGGCCATCAGATCTATCACCAGCTGTCCCCACCTTCGGGTCAGGTCGTGAAATACCGCCGCGTTCAACTCCCATTCTCCCGGATCTACCACATGCCGGCTGAGATAATCGGCCTGTACATTGTCTCTTCCTGCCACATGCCCCACCGAAAGGGCTACCAGATGCGACTCCGCCCAGCTCATCAACCGCTGACTCTCCTCCAACAAGACTGCATTCCCCGTTCCACCTTGCTAATTGATATAGGACACTGTCACCGCATTGTCAGAGAACACTCGCACCGCTTTGTTCTCCACGAGATGAAGAAACTCGAAGAGCCAAGTGGACCGCTCTGAGCTCCAAAAAATTGATGGAACAATCCTTCACTTCTGGCGGCCAACAACCTTGAGCTATGGACGCTTGGCAATGTGCTCCCCAGCCCAAGAGACTGGCATCTGTAGTGATGAATACCCAGTCTGGTTGCAGTAAGGGAACTCCGGCCCGAAGATGGGCGGGATCCAACCACCACTGCAGACTGTCGCTTACTTCCTGCGATCTGGGCAACTTCCGATCCAGAGGATGTTCCTGAGGAGACCACCTTGACAGCAAAGCCTGTTGCAACGGACGCATATGCACCCTTTCCCAGACTACCAGATCCAAGGTTGCCGCCATGGAATCTAGGAGCTGCAAATAACGCCACAATGTCGGAGCTTTCAGACGCAAAAACGCTCACACTTGTTTCAAAATCTTTTGCACCCTGACCTCCGGTAGAAAAACCGCCCCTATCTCCGTATCGAACACCGCTCCCAAGTAAAGGAGCCGCTGTACCAGCTGCAACTGACTCTTGGCCTGGTTTATTACCCAACCAAGCTGTTCCAGAAGACTCACCACTCGCGCCGTTGCAGACTGCGACTCTGACATGGATGGCGCTCAAATCAGCCAGTCGTCGAGGTACAGATGCACCAGGATCCCTTCTCGCCTCAACGCCACCACCACCATCACCTTTGTGAAGGTCCGCAGCGCCGTAGCCAATCCAAACGGTAAGGCTTGGAACTGATAATGACCCATGGGCACCGCAAAACGTAGAAATGTTTGATGCTCTGGCCTGACTGGAATGTGAAGATAGGCCTCCGTGAGATCGATGGATGTAAGTACCTCCGTCGGTTGCACCGAACGTATAACCGATCGAAGTGTCTCCATGCGGAAATGCGGAACTCTCAAGCAGCGATTTACGTTCTTGAGATCCAAAATAGGATGAAAAGCCCTTTCTCTTTTGGGAACCATGAAATAAATCGAGTACCGACCTGATCCTAACTGGTCGTGAGGGACCGGAACCACCGCCCGAAGACGCAATAACCGCTGAAGTGTCTCTGCTACTGTTTTCTTCTTTTCCACCGAACCACATAGAGACACCACGAAAGCCTCCGCTAACGGGCGAGCAAATTCCAGAGCATAGCCGTCGCGAATAATGTCTAGTACCCATTGGTCGGTCGTTATGGTGGTCCAGACAGAAAAGAAGCCTTGTAGATGTCCCCCCCACTGGAAGTTCTGTCTGGACCAACCTCCTTTCATTGTGGCTTCTTACTGGAGTTCTGCTGGGTTCCGAAATAACCTCTGCTGAACCCCCGAGCTCCACAAAAGGACTGACCTCTGGCCACAAAGCATCCCCTCTGATATGGGGCAAAGCGAGATCCTCTGAACCTGCGAAATTCTCGAGAAAGACCTCTGTGCAAACTGCCAGGTTTCTGACTTTTCGTCCGGTCCTCTGAGAGCCGACCGCCTTTAGAGTCCCCGAGATCTTTCACAATCTTCTCCAAGGCCGCTCCAAAAAGCAGCGTACCCTTGTACGGAAGCTTACTCAGCGGCGCCTTGGACGAGGCGTCCGCCGCCCAATTCCTCAACCATAGAAATCTACTGGCTGCAATTACCGCTGCCATGGACTTCGCTGAAATCCTTACTAGATCATAGAAAGTATCCGCTAGGTAAGCCGCCACTGACTCCAGCTTTGCACCTTCGTCCTCCCCACCTCAGGAGTGAGTACCGCCTTGGATCCAACGAATGGAGGCCCTGAAGACATACGCCCCACAGATAGCTGCTCTTAGCGATAGCGCACAAGTTTCAAAAGTCTGTTTCAGCAGAGATTCTAATTTCCTATCCTGTAAATCCTTCAGGGCCGCACCGCCCTCCACATGAATAGTTGTTTTCTTAGTGACTGCTAAGACTAAGGCATCCACCTTAGGCATCTTCAGTAAATCCTGCTCCTCTTGTGGCAACGGATACAAGCGGCCGATAGTCCGTGCTCCCCGTAGGGTAGCCTCCGGACATTCCCATTCAGATTCTACCATCTGTTTCATGACTCTGAACAGGAAAACACCTCTGCTCTGCTTTAAAGCCTTGGAGCAGAGGATCCTCCAAGGGCTCTTCTTGAGCCGCTGGCAGAGCAATATTTAAGCTGCCAACGTCTGAGCAATAAGCGCCCCCAATTTCTCCTTCTTAACACCCTAAACAGATTACGATCCTCATTGGGCCCCAGCTCAACATCTTCCAGATCTGTGGCCAACTCCATACCTTATTCTGACAGGATTTCTCCTCCTTCAATTCCTTGGAGCCCTGAGATGTGCTGCCCGATGCTATCGGTGCCCACCCCAGCTCCCTGACCCGATTTGGAAGACCCTTCCCCCGGATCCAAGGGCAAGGGCTCCTTTCCTGGCATGTGCAAGGGCAGGGGTGCAGGGCTCTTGTCCTGAGCCTGCTGCCACTTCAAACAATAAGCTTGATGCAAAGCCAAAATAAAGTCTGCTGAAAAAACAGACTCCAAGCTCCCCTGCGCTGTAGGCAACGAATGTGAAGGAGCTTCCTCCACCTGCACTGGCTTTTTTGATTTGGATTTCCTTTATGCGGGCTTTTCTTGAGCCAACTCCAAAACAGGAGTTGTACCTGTAATGGCCGTCATTCCTGCCATTTCTGAGCTACTCTGAAGGCCCCCTAAAGGAACGCTAGATTCCGGCCTATTTTCTATGCCACCCTGAATGTAGCCGCGCCAAAATCAACCGCCGGTAGATCAATGCCGACAAACCCCCGGAATTGAGAATCGTCGTTGCATACTACCAGAGCTCGTTGGGCCTGGCTGCATGTGCGTCCTTAACAACGCTGACTAACCCCGCGATCCGACTGACTTGAGGCGCCCGGTTTTGACATACCTGAACTAACCCACCGGTGTCCTTTTCACTTTCAAGTCACTCACTCCCGCTGCTAGCGGTAGAGTGTACTTGGCTCCGGAGGCGGTCTGATGGTGTCTGGGGCTCCCAGCACCTCTCTCCGTGCTCACCCGGGAATATGAGCTGTTGACTGAGGCAGGATCTGCCTCCCCTGCTCCGTGTCCTAAAATGGCCGACTGCACTAAGAAATCAACCGATCTCCTTGCCTGAAGCGCAGAACCCTGCTAGGGTCCTACTCCTTAAAGCATCTTCCTTCCTCTGCAGAATGAAAGGAAAACCCAAAAACAAAACAAAAAAAGAAAGAAAAAGAAAGGTAGCTTGTAGTCCAAACCTTCTTTCGTTTCTCCGGGAGCCAGACAGCTTTACATTCCTTCCAGCTGCTGAGGACTGAAAGACTGAGATCCTGCCAGCAGGGGGAGCCAGATAGCATGTCAGCAAAACTTCAGAATTCAGTCCTCAGCTGCTGGAGAAGGTTGACAACCCTAATGTTCCTGGACTGGCCCGGAGAGATGAAAAGGAAATTGTGGTTTTTTTCTCAAAAATTACTATATCTAAATTACACAGACACCTTTTTTTTGGTTGTATACCTTTGAACCTACCTTGCCCTAACTGGTATCCCTCAGTTTCAACTCCATCACCTCCAAATGATACAAAACACAGCAGCTAGAATCCTAATGCATACCACTCATCGTGATCACATTACGTCACTCCTCATTCAGCTCCATTGGCGTCCCATTAACTATTGCATCTGTTATAAGATTCTTATCTTAGTACATTGGGCTATCTATACATGTACACCACAGTACCTGGCAGACTCTACAATTTCACACTCCCACCCGAAGTCTTTGTTTGGTTCATATCAACCTTTTACACCTCCCTCCTCAGTTACGCGCTCTCGCAATCAACTCACCACTCTGTTTTTTTTCTTCCTGGGCCCCTCCCTATGGAATTCCCTCCCTAACATCCTCAGTCTGGAGCCAGCCTTCCCCAGATTTAAGCATCTTCTGAAAATCCACCTCTTCTGCTTTGCCTTCGAACTCCCCCCTACCAATACCTGACTACCCTCTACTCTAGCTTAACTGTCTACTTTCTCTTCGCTTTGTATGATTGCATTATTCTTTCCTATCTAACATTGTAGTTCCTTTCCTCTCCGGCTTAGCCATTCTTTGTATGTTCTATTGATTGTACACCGCCCTGGTGTTATGAAGGTGCGATCTATCAAGTACTAAATAAACATAATAAACATAAACATACTATTAAAATATTATGACATACAGTTGGAATATTTTCAAATTATTTCTCAAGATATTTTATACAACGTACCTATAAAGCAAGGGTGCCAATAATGTTGACCACCACTGTAAATGGTTTTGAATATCGGGCCATGAGATTTTATTACCATCATCTCGCACAGATAAAACAGCTATATTTAGTACTGCCATCTTTCAAAAATGTTCAAAAGTATAACACTACCAGCAAAAGTGCAAAGAGGCTTTAGTTTGCATCTCCAGTGAGGATAAATAAATAATATTCAAACCACTGCACACATCTCTAACAACTAAATATCTTTTCAAAACTAAGTAAAATAGGATTTCAGGTTTTGCTGCAAAGCAGACCTTTATGGGAAGACATTCTTGACAAGTCTGTGAGAAATACCAGGCATGGAAATACTAGACTGTGATGATGCTATCACAGAAAATGCTGCCTCTGGGACATTAACTGCCTGTTTGCTCTGTCAGTGACCCCTGTTCTTGTAAAGTTTGTGCAAAAATTGATCGAAACAGACTGATTAGTATATATTAAAGTGTAGCTTAAAAATGAATAGAAACTCATGTCTTGAGAATGATACTGGCTAATCTGGACCGATTCACATATTTCCTGAGCAATGCAAAGTTTATTTGAGATACTGGTACTTCACTAATCTTTTTTAAGCAGATAGATAAGACTAAATTAAAAGTTAAAAAAAAAAAAAAAAAAAAACTTATCACAAAATTAATGTCATTCTCTGTACTAATTTTCTTCAAGGGATACATTTTGTTTGGGTTAATATTGTCAGGTCACTGTTAGAAAAAGACCCGCACATACGATAAATTTCATATAAGTGCAAAAGTGGTAAATGTGTGAATCTGAGTCAGTACCTACTCCTGGTGGCCCAGCAGCTCCTGGGTTTCTTGGCAGTATGCCCCAGAAGTAGATTGCCAGGCCTTTCTTCCAAGTCAGTGGAGTGCCAGTGAGAATTGAACCTGGTCTCTTGGTTACCAAGCCACTGCTCTAACCACTAGGCTGTTCTTATATATAGTATAAAGTGGTATTGTCAGACTCAAGGGTGAAGGGGAGGAATATGTAGAAGCTGATCAGGATAAAGCAGAGTTGCTCAAAAAATGTTTTTTTGTGTTCACAAATGAAGGACCAGGAGGAGGATCTCAGAACACCCACAAATAGGAACAGAAGTGAAGAGGATCCTGAATAATTTTTAGAAGACTGTTCATGAGTAACTACCTAAACTAAAAGTAGACAAAGCATCGCGGAAGCTCTAGTGGCTCCACCGTCTGATCTTTCCAATGCTTCTTTAGAGTCCGGAGTGATCCCAAGGGACTGGGGAAGGGTGCATATGGTCCCTTTATACAAAGGCAGAAGTAAGGATGAGGTTGGGAACTAAAGGCCAGTTAGTTTGACCTCTGTGGTAAGTAAATTAATGGAAACGCTGCTAAAACAGAGGATAGCAAAGTTTTTGAGGTGCAATGGATTGCAGGATCCGAGGATGCATGGTTTTACTAGAGGCAGCTCTTATCAGACAAATCTCATGAATTTCTTTGACTGGGTGACCAGAGAGTTAGACTGAGGGACAGCTCTAGATGTGGTGTACTTAGATTTCAGTAAAGCCTTTGACAACATTCCGGCACTGGCAACTTATAAACAAATTGTGTACCCTACAGATGGACCCTAAAGTGACTGACTGTTGTCTCCAACTCAATCAGTTTCTAACCCAAAAGGATATAGATAAATGGAGCTCACTATGAGAAGGATGTTACCAGGGATGTGCCACAGGGATCTGTCCTTGGTCCGATTTTTTAAAATGTTTTTGTTAGCAATTTGCGGAAGGGCTGACAGGTAAGGTTTGCCTCTTTCAGACAGTACCAAAATGTGCAATAGAGTAGATACCCAGGAAGGAGTAGATAACATGAAGGACCTAGTGAAGCTTGAAGAATGGTTGAGAATTTGGCACCTGAGATTTAACGTTAAAAAATGCAGGGTCATGTATTTGGGCTGCAAAAATCCAAGGGAATGGTACAGTATACAGGGCAAAGTACTTCAATTCACACATGAAGAGTTGAGAACTGGACATGATTGTTTCTGATAATCTTAAGGTGACTAAACAGGTAGAAAAGGCAATGGCAAAAGGCAGAAGGATGCATGGGTACATAGGAAGAGGTGACAGTGCCTCTGTATGTCTTTGGTGAAATCTCATTAAGAGTTGTCGTCGTTGTTAGTCCCGTAGAGTCTGTGTCAACTCATGGCGACCCTCTGGATAGTTGTCCTAAACTGTTTGTGTTCAGTTAGGCAGCTCATTGTTAGAGTGTCAACAATAGCTACTGTTATTGTATCAATCCATCTCATTGCTGGCCTTCCTCTTTTGCATTGACCTTCTACCTTACCAAACATGATGTCTTTCTCTAACAATCTCTCTCTTCGCATGATGTGTCCAAAGTATGAAAGTCAAAGTCTTGTCATCTGAGCTTCTAAAGAAAGCTTAGGTTTGATCTCCTTTAGTACTGATTGGCTTGTTCTTCAGGCAGTCCCTGGTATACAAAGTATTATTTGCCGGGGCCATAATTCAAAGGCATCGATTTTCTTTTTGCCTACCTTTTTCACTGTCCAACTTTCGTATCTGTAAGATATTATTGAAAATACCATGGCTTGGCAAGTCAAATCTTTGTATGGAGAGACACATTTCTGTCTGCTCTTGAAATTCTTGTCTGGGTCCTTCATAACCATTCTGCCAAGAGCAACTTGTCATCTGATTTCCTGTCTGCTTGTCGTTTCTTTATTGATTGATCCAACAGGTTAAAGTTGTCCACTATTTCAACTTCTTCTCCATCAATGATGAACTTACTGATTTTGCCAGTTGTCATGATCTTTGTCTTCTTTATATTAAAGTACAGGCCCATTTTAAGACTATGTTCCTTGATCTTGAGAAGCTGCAGTTCGGGAGACCACACCTTCAAAATGATATAAACAGGATGGAGTCAATACAAAGAGTGGTTACCAAAATAGACAGCAGGCTTCATCATAAAGCATATGATCTCCACAGGCGGTACAAGGCTATACTCTGCCCACAAGGCCACCTGGACCCTCGTGGAATATGCTCATAACCCTGAAGGCACAGACCTGCCCTTTAACAGGTATAGTGAGGCAATCGCCTCTCTGACCCAACTTAAAATGGAGGCCTTAGCCGCCACCTTGCCCTTGCATGGTCTGCCAAACAATACAAACAGTCGATCTGATCTGCGGAACATCGCCATTCTTTTCACATACCTCCGCAGAACTCTCCGAACATCCAAGAGGTGCAGGCGTGCATCTGTAGTCCACTTCCCCATGCTCGTCGGCGCTGGTAGGGAGACCGGCTGGTTCACATGAACCCTACCCTTTGGGAAGGAAGGAAGGTACTGGCCTAAGAACCACCTTCTCCTTCAAGAAAGAAAGAAATGGCTCCTGGCAAGACAAGGCCTGAAGCTCTGAAATTCTCCTTGACGAGGAAATCGCCACAAGAAGCAACATCTTCAGGGTTAAATCGTTCAGCGATGCCCTGGCCAAAGGCTCAAAGGGCTCCCCCAAGAGAGCTATTAGCACCAAATTAAGATCCCAGGGCAGCATCACCAATCTCTGCAGCAGTCCGAGGCTGCCCACCGCCTTCAGAAATCGTACATCATCCGGGTGGGTCCCCAATGATATTCCTTGGACCCTTCCTCAATAGCAGGAGATTGCCGCCAGCTGGACCTGCAGGGAGCTGGCGGCTAACCCCTTCTCGAGACCCGCCTGCAAGAAGGCCAATGTGTTTGGTATGGAAGCCAAGAAAGGCCAACATTGCCGGTCCTCACACCAGCCCTCAAAGATATGCCAAACCTGAACATATGAAAGTTAAGTTGACCTCTTCCAAGCCTTGAGCAGAGCGGAAATTACCAAGCTTGAGTAACCTCTTTTACTTAACCTCGCCCTTTCAAGAGCCATGTCATAAGCAAGAATCGATCCCCCTGGGGCATCCGGACTGGTCCCTGGGTCAACAGGTCCTCTCTTGTCGGAAGACGCCATGGCCAATCCGCCAAGAGCCGAATCAAGTCAGCGTACCACAGATGTCTTGGCCAGTCCAGGGAGATCAGAATGACCAACCCCTGGTGCGCCTCGATCCTCTGAACCACCCTGCCTATGAGTGCCCATGGAGGAAACACAAAGTAGACCCTCCGAGGGCCACCTCTGCACTAAGGCATCCAGGCCCTCCGACATCCTCTCTAGCCTCCTGCTGAAGAAGGGGCTGGACTTGGCCGACGCGCACGCTGTAATGAGATCCATGATCGGAGAGCCCCATCTGTTTAGAGCAGAGGTTCCCAACTCCAGTCCTGGAGGGCCAAACACCATTCAGGTTTTCAGGCTGTCCCTAATAAATATGCATGAGATGCATTTGCATGCACTGCCCCCATTGTATTCAAATGTACCTCATGCATATTCATTAGGGACAGCCTGAAAACCTGAATGGTATTTGGCCCTCCAGGACTGGAGTTGGGAACCTCTGGTTTAGAGTATACCTCCTGGGAGAGCACCCGCTCGCCAGGGTCCACCTGCACCCGGCTTAGGTAATCCGCCGTTCCGTTGTCAACTCCTGCCACATGCGCTGCTGACAACACCTGGAGATGGCTTTCTGCCCATCCTAGGAGACTTTCTGCCTATACCTCCCTGTCGGTTGATATAGTTTATCGTGGTCGTATTGTCTGAGAAGACCCGAACAGCCTTTCCCTGTGACCACAGCTCAAAGCTCTAAAGCACCAGGGCCACCGCCCTCATTGCCAACCTGTTCATGGACAAAAGGGCTTCCCCTGGACTCCAGCAGCCCTGGGCAAAGTGTCCCTCGTAGTGGGCCCCCCAGCCGGACAGGCTTGCATTTATCGTTAGCGGAATCCACTGTGGAGGCTCGAGGGGCATACCCTCTGCCAGGTTCCCTGGACACAGCCACCACCTGAGAGCTCTCCTGATCACCAACAGACAGGGGAGTTGTCTCGACAGTGGGTGTTTCTGGTGAGACCAGTGACAGAGCAGTACCCCTCTGCAATGGTCTCATGTGGGCCCTTGCCCACGGAACCAACTCGAGGGTCGCCGCCATGGTCCCTAGATCCTGCAGATAATGCCAGGCCACGGGGCCCGCCATGCCCAGGAAGCTCGCACCAATGTCAGAATTCCCTGCACTAGGTGTTCTCGCAGGAAGATCTTCCCCTGCAGGTGTCGAAGCATGCCCCCAGGTACTCAATCTCCTGGGACAGCACCAGCCGGTTGTTGGTCAACCAAGGCCTTGCAAGAATTCCACCACTCTTGAAGCCCACTTGCTCTCCCCTCCTTTGACTTTGCCCAGATCAACCAGTTGTCGAGGTGCAGGTGTACCAGCACTCCTCCTTGCAGAGCGCCGCCACCACCACCACAACCTTGGTGAAGATATGGGGGGGGTGGGTCATCGCCAAGCCGAAAGGCAAGTGGCCCGCCGGCACCACGAAGCGGAGGAACTGCTGATGTTCTGTCCAGATGGGGATGTGTAGGTATGCCTCCATGAGATCAAGTGATGTTAGGTACTCACCGCTTTATACAGCCACTATCACGGACCTTAACGTCTCCATGTGAAAGTATGGCACCCGTAGACATCGATTCATGTGCTTGAGGTCTAGGATTGGACGGAAGGAACCCTCCTTTTTTGGCACCACGAAATAGATGGCGTTATGACTGTGTCTGCATTGGTCTTCGGCGATGGGCACTACTGCCCCTAACTGACGGAGCCACCTCAAAGTGTCTCCTACCGCCACTGCCTTGCCTCGGGATTTGCAGGTGGACTGAACGAAGGACAGGTGTACCAGCCACGCTAGCTCCAGGGCATAGCCCTCTTGGATGACCTCCAAGACCCATTTGTCCGAGGTAATCCGGGCCCAGGCGGAGTAAAACAGGCTGCACCTCTGCCTGGGCCCTCCTTGCTTCATTGCGCCCTCTTAGGACCCGAGGACGAGGATGCGCTAAATCCCCTCCCCGTCCATGAAACCCACGAAATCCCTGCCCCCTTGAGGGAAAACAGCCCCTCTAGTAGGGAGCAAAACAGGTCGTCCGAAACCTCCAGAATTCCCGTGGCTGGTTCCACCCAGGTGGTGTGTTGCGGCTCAGCCTCACATCCCCCCTTGGACTCCCCCAAATCCTTCACCAACTTGTCTAGCTCTTCTCAGAAGAGTAGCTTCCCTTTGAAGGGGAGCCTACTCAGCCTGGACTTAGAGGAACTGTCCGCCGCCAATTTTGTAACCATAGGTAGCAGCGTGCCACCACCAGGGAGGCTATACTCTTAGACAAGCCCATGATCAGATTGTAGTGGGTGTCTGCCAGGTAGGCCGCACCCGATTCTAACTTTGTCACCTCCCCTTCCGCTCCTATCTCCAGGTCTTCCGGCTGTTGGATCCGTTGAGACCAATGGAGGCAAGCTTTTACCACCCAGGCCCCACAGACTGAGGCCTGCAGCATAAGGGCATTGATATCAAAGGCCTGCTTCAAGATCATATCCAACTTTCTGTCCTGGTGGTCCTTGAGCACTGCTCTGTGCTCGATCAGAATCGCTGTTTTCTTGGTTACCACTGACACTGCAGCGTCCACCTTTGGAGACTGGAGCAACTCTTTCTCCTGCTCCGGTAGAGGGTACAGACGTGCCATGAACCGCACCCCAAGCAGTCCTGCTTCCGGGAGGCTCCACTCATTCTGGATCATCTGCTTAACCACTCTATGGACAGGGAAGACCTTCTGTGTCCTCCCTACTGCCTGAAGTAGCGGGTCCTCCAAAACGTCTTCCTCGGCAGGGGCACATATGGGCATATTCAGAGCCCTTAAGGACTCGACTATGAGCTCCAGCAACTCCTCCCGGTGGAACACTCGAACAATCCGGGCCTGTTCCTCGTCTGAGTCCAAATACGCGTCCAGGTTTTCCGACGGTGGAGATTGTGCCTCCCAATCCTCCCCAAGTTTGGTCCTCTTCGGGGGACATGAGGCCGGTCCAAAGTACTTTGGCACGGCCCTCTTGACACCCAACTCCTGTGCCGGGCCGAAAGCTCCCTCACCTTGTTGGTGTAAGCAGAAGGCCTTATGAAGAAATAGAACAAATTCAGGGGAGAACCCACCCAGGGCTTCACCATCCCCCATGTCCAGGGATGTGGAGGGTCTGGAGGGGGCAGCAGGGGGCAAGGTGTCAGCTCCACCAGTGTTGTCACAGCTCCACCAACTCCGCCTCTGTTGAAAGTCGGGATTCCTGCTCCACTCCAGACTCCCCCCTGACTGTAAGTCCTGTTCCACCAAACAGGCCTCAGCAGGACATCCACGGCAAATGCCTGCCTCAGTGACAGTGCCATGCCGGTTTCCACACACGAGGCATTGGGGCCTGGCCAGCATAGTGCCTCCTGCCGGCTGTCCTCCTTTGCTCCTTCTCTGTCCCCCTTTTCTTTATCTTTTTTTTTCTTAGCAAAGGCAAGAGAGACTCGGGTCCCTGCCAAGGAATCTACCCAGCTACAGGGAAAAGGGCCCCAGGAGGAGCTTGCCTTAGTTCCTCTATCTTTTTTTTTTTTTCTTCAACTGAACACCGAAAAAACAGCCTTGTCCAGAGCCGCCCAAGAAAAACCGGCACGCATGCGGGAGAGTAGCTGCAGGGGAAGCCTAAGCAGAGGTTCTACAAGTGTAGGCGAAAATGGCAGAGTTTTGTTTTTTTTCCTCAGGCGCCGGGAACTGCCACTCAGCCCAACATGTGGCCATTTGCCGCGTCTCTCTCTCTGCTAGGCCAGTGAGTGCTCAGGCCCTGCACCTCCCAGCACTAACTGCCCACTGACAGGAGCCCCCTTATCTGAGCCCGCTGCCTGATGGAGCTCCACAAGAAAACAGGGAGCTCCGGCTGCTGTTCTCCCCCCCTCAGCCCTCTGCCTCTGGCTTCAGCAGAGAGATGGGTTCGGGAAACAGTAGTGAAGGCTCTTGCTCTGACTGCGAACTCCTCACCCGTATACGGGTTCAGGAGCCGCTTCAGACCCCAACAATTCCGCGCTACCCCACACCCCCTCCGAAGGGTCCTGGGGGGAGGAGGGCTCCTCCTCATGCCATGCAGTATTTTGTTTCCCTTGGCTTTGAAACTTTAAACGCTGTTAGGCTAGCTAAAAAAGAAATGCATCCAAGAATGGAAGAAAGAGAAATCAAAACCAAAATCTAACACTAATCTCCTTAGTTGTTGCTTCAGTGAGACAGCACCCTGTCTCACCACCACCTCCAACTGCTTGGAGACTGAGCTACTGGAGCTGGTGGGAGGTGCCAGTGGTATATTATCCCGAGGTCATCAAAAGGATGACATGCTCAGTCTCCAAGCTGCTGGAAGAGGTGCACTACCCAGAAGTGCAGGACTGGACTGGAGGAACAATAAGGAAACTCAACAATCACCCTTAGTGTCTTCTTCTTTTTTTTTTTTCCATTTGAAGCTTACAAACAAGAACATGAAAGCCTGGCACACTGAAGACAACCAGGCCGAAATACCGCACCAAAACACGTGCAGTCTCAAATGCGTTCACCCAAATCAAACTCTGCAAGAGCAAAGTCGCAAGAAAGGCATCCACAGAAAACCATACCCTGGTAGGCCCTGTACTAGACAGAGGGACTCCAGGAAAGAAAACCAGCAGGTAAGGTCTAATTTCACCTTTCAGTTTAGCCCTCCAGTCCAGTCCAGTCCAGATGAGAGAGAAGTAGCAAAGCAGTACTAACAACGGGTAGGAGCTGAGACCCTAGCTTGTAACACCCTGGCTCCAAAAGCCACATCCTATCAGGCCTGCACATCCACATGGTAATGTCACATAAAGAAACAAAACGATAACCACGTCACCGCCTTACAAATGTCCTGGGGGAAACTAACCCAATTCTGCCCAGGACAATGCTTGCGCCCACGTGGAATGTGCTTGCAAGCCTGAAGGCACCCGGTGCACTTTCAATAGATAGCAGATGCGATGGCCTCACAGATCCATCGAAATATGGAGGCCTTTGACATCGCCTTGCCTTTGTGAGAGCTACCAAACAAACATAACAAGGAGCCTCTCAGAGTGCCGAAAAGCCTGTGTCACATTGAGATACCACCGAAGAGCCCTCCGGATGTCCAACTTGTGGAGATAATGGGCCTCCTCCGAATCCCACACCTCAGAAAAGACAAGCAAGAATACCACCCGATTGAGATGAAAATTGGACACCACCTTCGGCAAAACCGAAGGCACTGGACACTGGACACAGGACCGGATAGAGCTCCCTGCAAGACAAAGGCTGAAGCTCAGAAATGTAGCGGTCTGAACAAATCGCCACCAGAAACACCACCTTCAAGGTCAAATCTTTCACTGCAGCGTCCTTGAGCATCTCAAAAAAAGGCACCCACAGGGCCAAGAGCACCAAGTTAAGGGCCCATGAGGAAATGACCGACCTCCACGGAGAGCGAAGATGCTTCACCCCACACAGGAAACGAATCACATGCACATAGGTTGCCAGAGCCTGGCCCTGGATCCAGCCCCTGAAGCAAGCTGGGATGGCCACCTGGACTCTCAAGGAGTCCAGAGCAAAGTCCTTCTCCAGCCTGGCTTGCAGGAATGCCAGGATATCAGGGAATGAGGCACCAAGGGGGCGAACGCCATGCTTCCCGTATCAAGCCTCAAATATGTGCAAACCTGCACATAGACAAGGGTCGTCGACCTTCAGTGGGCCTGCAGTAAAGAATCAATGACCTGAGGTGAGTAACCTCTACACCTCAGCAGAGCCCTCTCATGAACTAGGCCGTAAGTGAGAACCGACTCACAACTGGCATCCGCACCAGTCCCCGAGTGAGTAGATCCACCTCCGTCGGCAGCCGGAACAACTCCGCAATCAAGAGTCGCATGAGGTCCGCATACCAGAGACATTGAGACCAATCCAGCACGATCAGCACCACTCTTCCTCTATGAGCCTATATCTGCTGCAGGACCCGATCTATCAGCAGCCACGGAGGAAACACGTAAAGCAGGTCATCCCTTGACCACGGTTGAACCAGAGTGTCCAGCCCTTCGGACATACATCCTGCGATAGCTGAAGATACGCTTGAACTTGGCATTCATCAGAGACGCCATCAAGACCGTCACTGGCTGTTCCGAGTGATCCACCACCGCTGAAAAGCAGACTCCGACAGTGCCCACTCCCCGAGATCAAGTGAGGTGCAACTCAGTTAATAGGTTTGGACAATGTCCTTCCCAGCAACAAAGGCAGCCGAGAGTGACAGCAAGTGCAACTGCCCACCGAAGCAATGGATCACCTCTGCCGCTACCATCATGCTCCGGGTGCTGCCCTGCCTGTTGGTGCATGCCACAGTCATGGCATTGTCCAACAGCACCCGCACTGCCCTGTGACTCACCAGAGGAAGAAACTCCTCCAAAGCCAAACACACCACATGCGTCTCCAAGCGATTGACTGACCATTGGTGTTCCTCCAGGGTCAATTGGCCCTGAACCACCTGAGACAGAATGACTGCCCCAGTCAGACTGGTATCCGTGGTCATCACTACCCAGTCCGGACACTCATGAGGCATACTTGCAGTGAGCTTGTCCGGATTCAACCACCACTGCAAGCTCGCTCGGGCCAGCGCCCAAAGGGAGAGGCAAACCTCCATGGACTGCCACTGAGGGGACCATCAGGACAGGAGGTCCAACTGCTGGGCCATCATGTGCAGTCTCGCCCAGGGCACCAGCTCCAAAATAGCCATCGACCCCAGCACCTAGAGGTAGTCCACACCAATGTTCCCTCTAAATTTCTGTAGGCTGTGTGCGCATAAAATATCAGCAGTGTGCAGCTTTTGAAGGAAGGTTAAATTTTTGTGCGCCACATGACGACACTCGGAGTTATATACTTTAAAATTTGACTACACGTCAGAATACAGTATGTACACCACATTGATTTTAATCAAATTAAATGAAAATATAGACGATTACTAAATGAAGCGGGACATTTCTAGTAATTACAATCATAACTTTTAAATTTTAAGACGTCTGTTGTTTTCTATCAGAATCAGAGCTGTAATTTTTGTGCGCTTTGTTGTAAAGTATGTGCGCTCGCTCGGCGAGGTGTGTGCGCGCGCACACGCGCACAGCTTAGAGGGAACAGTGGTCCACACCCAAAGGCAGGGGACTCTCTTCAACTCACACACCTAGGCCTCCAATTTTACAATCCTGCCTTCTGGGAGGAAAACCATACCTCCAAGGGTGTCAAACTGGGCCCCCTGTACTCCAAGGACTGAGACACTCCAGCTTGCTCTTGACCAGACTGATTATCCAACCCAAGTCCCAAAGGCACCAAATCACATAAGCCATCACCATTGAGGCTGTCCTGGAACGGCTTGGCCTGGATCAGCCAGTCGTCCAAATATGGAAGGACGAGGATGCCTTGCCTGCACAAGTCTGCCACCATGACCTTGGTAAACACCTGGGGCGCAGAGGTGAGACTAAAGGGTAAGACCTGGAACTGAAAATGCTCCCTTGACACCAAGAATCAAAGAAAACACTGATGAGCGGGGGGGGGGGGGGGA
Source organism: Ichthyophis bannanicus (assembly GCA_033557465.1). NCBI lineage: Eukaryota > Metazoa > Chordata > Amphibia > Gymnophiona > Ichthyophiidae > Ichthyophis > Ichthyophis bannanicus. Next base: position 239,269,474 of record CM066042.1, on the reverse strand, counting down.
ATGGCAATATGCAAAATAAGCCTCAATCAAGTCCGGATAGGTCAGGAACTCTCCCTGCCGCATCAGCACTATCACTGAGCTCAAGGTCTCCATGCGGAAACATAGAAACACAGAAACATAGAAAAATGATTACAGAAAAAGACCACATGGCCTACCTTGTCTGTCCTTCCATATCAACAACTACAACAGTCCCCTTTTTTCCTTTAGAGATCCTCTGTTTGTCCCATGCTTTTTGAATTCAGATACTGTCATCTCTACCACCTCCACTGGAAGACTATTCCACGGATCCACTTTCCATAAAGAAATATTTCCGCATATCACTCCTTTCATACTCATCCCATGTTCCCTCGTAACAGAACTTGCTTTCAATCGAAAGAGGCTCTTCCCCTGTGCATTTATGCCACAGAGGTATTTAAACATCTCAATCATATAATCTCTATCCTGCCTTTCCTCTAAAGGTGTACATATTAAGATCCTAAAATCTGTCCTCAAATGCTTTATAATGAAGACTACTAGCCACCCTCTGTAATGACTCCATCCTGTTTATATCCTTTTGAAGGTGCTGTCTCCAGAATTGCAAACTGCACTCCAAATGAGGTCGCACCAAAGATTTATAGAGGAACTATCACCTCCTTTTTTTCTGCTAGCCATTCCTCTCCATATGCATCCAAGCATCCTTCTAGCTTTTGCTGTCACCTTTTCTACCTGTTTAGCTACTTTAAGATCAGACACAACCATGCCTAGGTCCTGCTCTTCTTTAGTGGACAAAATTACTTCACCCCCTATACTATATTGCTCCCTTGGATTACTGCAGCCCAAATGCATGACCTTGCATTTTTTAACATTAATCCCAGCTGCCAAATTCCAGACCATTCTTCAAGCTTAGCTAGATCCCTCCTCCTCATGTTATCTACACCTTCCTGGATGTCTACTCTATTGCAGATTTTGGTATCATCCACAAAGAGGCAAACCTTACCCGAAGGTCCTTCCGCAATATCCATAATAAAGATGTTAAAAAGAATCGGACCAAGGATAGACCAATGGGTTATGCTTCCGAGACAGCAGATGGAAAGCATACCATAGCAACTTTCAGTGACATCACAGACAGTACAATGGTGGTGCAGAACTAAGACTTGCTAGTATGACACTTCACAAGCAGAAAGCATGACTGAAAAACTCAGAATGAGTATTTAGCCAGAAGAACAATAACTCTGAGCAAGAAATTCTTGGCTCCCTTACCATATTTGACTATGCATAAAGCACCAATACTGAGAATACTTATAATAGACAGCAGAAAGCCCCAGCCTGTAGGTGCAGGGTCGGCCCAACCACTAAGCAAACTAGATGGTTGCCTAGGGTGGTAGCTTCAGGGGGTGGGGGGTGGCTGGTAAAGAGCCAGGCATTTAAAGTTAAACAATAGATTCTGACAGCCGGGTGGGGGGAGGGGAGAAGGTTTAAGGTTCGCAAAGGGCACCAACACCTTGAACCAATCCTGGGGCCGGCCCTATAAAAGGTCAAGTGTTCCCAGGGTGCTGGACAGGTCTAGCAGGAATCAAGAAAAGGCACTGAAAAGTTTCCTCGACTGCTACCCTTTTGGCCAAGGAGTCTCAAGTGGACTCTAGAAAAGGTACCTCAGAGAGGCTCCACACATTTCAGGTTGCACTGCCATTTGAGGACCTCGAGGTTCAACGTGACATGGGTCCATTCCAAGAAAAACAGCTGGAGATGCTCTCCAACCGTCTGTCCTTCAGAAGGTACCCACAATGTTTCTGTGAAGGTTTACCATATCACAAGGAGGCAACTGCTGAATTGTGAGCATGCTGGAACCTCCAAAAGGACTGACCCTTCTTGGACATAAAACCATAAGAGGATAAGACCGTGCCAGAGCACTTGCCAGCCCTAAAGTATCTCCTCATACTTCCCACTGGTCTTATGAGAGGAACCCTTGGAACCTCTTGGCCTATCTTCCTGGAGCATCTATGGGCAAGCTTCTCCACGCCCTCGCCAAACAGCCAGCCTTTAAAGTGGAACATGCCCAGATGTACTTTGGACGCAGTATCCACAACTAATTCCATCTGCGGGACACCACACCAGCAGCCATAGACTTGGAAGAGATTCTGATCAATTCGTACAGGGCATCCACCACAAATGAAGCCCCCAACTCCAAACGCTGCCATCTCCGGAATGTCCAGCAATTGTTGGATCCAACACAAGAGGACTCGGGTCACCATGCCTGCTCAAAGTGTTGCCTGAGCCCCAGAGCCATAGCTATGAAGACATTTTTGAGGAGGACTTCTACCTTCTTCTTATGGGCCTCTTCAGAGCGGCACCATCCTCCACTGGGACGGTGGTGTGATTTTAAGGACCCTTAACAGATGGTTCACTGTGAGACCATGAGCTTCCTCAAGGCTCAGGAAGAGGAAAGAAACCTGAAGAATGTCTCAAACCCTCCAGGATAGGGTCCATTTGTGAAACCTCTCCAGGAGGGGCTTCGCTATACATAGAATTGTCATGGTATCCAGAATCAGGATGGAAAAGTCTTCTTGGTGATATAAACAAATCATTGATAGAGCTTCCCCTGGCAGAGGATCAATCTCCACTGACTCACCCATTGACAGAAGGCAGGGAATTTCTCTCTTTCCCCAATCTCCATCTTCCTCTTTTCACCAGCCTTCCCCCCTCCCAACCCCTCAGAGGGGACAAGTCTGAGCTCCTAGAGGAATATACTGGCAAAAGTGGGTGGGAGTGCTTAAACCTCTTGCTACCCAAGGGGAGACACCTTGGAGAACCCTGGGTATCTAGTATGGGAGGGCAGGGCCCCAGATTCCTATGAAGGGGTTTGTCAGACAGTCTGAGACTGAAAACAATTTGTGCACTGTTTTCGAAGCCGCTACTCAAAGTCAGCTGAAAACAAGCCCTAGAACCTTAACTTGCTCTCCTTTAGTCAAAGCCATACTGCCATCTAAGATGGCCACCATTCCTGACAGTAGGAAGACCATGAGAGAACAGCTGAGGAAGCAAAACTGGAATCGGACCCTGGGCCACCCAAGGGGGAATCCCAAAATTGCCAAAGAAATGTGCCCAGAGGCTTCACAATCACACTCTTGGCAAAAAGAGCCAATCGTGGAGCTCACCTGACAGGGGCTGCAAGCAACATACCTCCATGCCCCTGGCATCATGGCTGAGCTCAACAATAGTCAATTATAATAGAACAGAAAGGGAATCCCTGTCAGTCTAGCTGGAGAACAAAACAAAAAAGGTCCTCCCCAGCCACCCACACAGGCCTGAGGGAGGCCAGCTGCCCGAGAGGAAATTTCTTTAACTGCATTATTAAAGCAATAAAGTCAGAGAGTCAATTGAAAGAATAGGAAAAAACCAAAAAGAAAAAAAAGAAAGAACTTGAAAAAGAAAGATTGAAAGGAAGAGGTGCCCCAGGAACGTACTTCCTGGACGGAGCCACTACCTGAGTGCTCTTCTGGTCACTGGTGGGTAGGGGAGTCTCCTCGACAATGGATGACGCTGGTGGGACCAGCGACGGAGCAAGGCTTGCTGCAATGTGGGCCCTCGCCCATGGGACCAGCTCGAGTGTTGCCGCCATAGTCTCCAGCACTTGGAGGTAGTGCCAGGACGAAGGCTCCGCCATCTCTAAGAACTGGCGCACCAAGTGCAGAAGTCCCTGCGCCCAGTGACCCGGCAAGAAAACCTTTCCCCTGCAGGTGTCGAAACATGCTCTATCTCCTGTGACGGAACCAAACTGCTCTTGGCCAGGTTGATCACCAGTTAAGGCTCCACAAGAGCTCCACCACTCTGGTTTGTTGCCTGTTTGCTCTCCTCATTGGACTTTGCCCAAATCAACCAATCATCAAGGTTTGGTTGTATGAAAACTCCCTCTTTGCGGAGTGCTGCCGCCAATTCGACCATGATCTTGGTGAAGGTACGGGGGCCATCACCAGACCAAATGGTAACGCTTGAAACTGGAAGTGGCCCATTGGTACCACAAACCGGAGGAACTGCTGATGGGACGGGCGGATGGGAATGTGCAGGTATGCCTCCGTGTGATCGAGTGATGTTAAGTACTCCCCCCTGCAGACCGCTACTATGACGGACCGCAGCATCTCCATATGAAAGCGTGGCATCCACTGGCATTGATTAACCTGCTTGAGATCAAGGAATGGCCAAAAGGATTCCTCTTTTTTTGACAACATGAAGTAAATGGCGTATCGACCGCAGCCGCACTGGCCTTCAGGCACCAGGACTACCGTCCCTAAGTATAGGAGTCGAGTCAAGATGTCCTTTACTGTCGTGGCCTTGGATTGGGCCCTGCAGGGAGACTGAATGAAGGACAGGCTTATCAGATGCGCCAGATCGAGTGCGTAGCCATCCCGGATGACCTCCAAGACTCACTGATCAGACGTGATCCGGACCCAGGCAAGGTAAAACTCCTGCAGCAGACCACACATGGGCTGCACCCCCGCCTGGGCCCCCCTCGCTTCATTGTGTTTTTCTAGGTCCTGAGGAGGAGGAGGCGCTAAATCCACTACCAGCTCCTCGAAACCCCTGACCCTTTGAATGGAGATGTCCCCTCTGATAGGGCGCAAAACGGGTCATCTGAAACCTCCTGAATTACCGCGGCTGGTTCCGCGCAGGAGGAGGATTGTGGCCCTGCTTCTGTTTATCCTCAGGGAGTCTCTGCCCTTTGAGTCCCCAAGTCCTTTACCAACTTGTCCAGCTCCTCTCCAAACAGCAGCTTCCCCTTGAAGGGGAGCTTACTGAGACGGGCCTTGGGGGATCCATCAGCCGCCCAATTCCGGAGCAAGAGGTAGCGACGAGCTGCCACCATGGAGGACATGTTCTTTGAAAAGCCCCCGATAAGATCATAGTAGGTTTTTGAGAGGTAGGCCGCACCCGATTCTATTCTTGCCGCCTCCCCCGCTGAGTCCACTGCCAGGTCCCCTGTGACCAATGGAGACAGGCCCTAGCCACAGAGGCCCCACACACTGATGCCTGAAGCGTGAGGGCTTTGATATCAAAGGCTTGCTTTACTAAGATATCCAACTTCCTATCCTGGGCATCCTTGAGTGCCGCACTGCACTGCCTTCAATCGGGATCGTTGTCTTCTCAGTCACTGCTGACACTGCTGCGTCCACCTTCGGGGACCAGAACAATTCTCTCTCCTGCTCCGGCAATGGCACAAGCGTGACATAGTTCGCACCCCCCGTAGGCCGGCCTCCGGCAGGTTCCACTCATCCTTGATCATCTGCTTGACCACCCGGACAGGGAAAAATTTCTGCGTCTTCCGTACCGCTTAAAGCAACGGATTCTCCAGTGTCTCCTCCTCTATCTGGAGGCCTGTGGGGATATTAAGGGCCGTCAAGGACTCGACGATCAGTGCCAGAAACTCCTCTCTGCAGAACACGCGAACAATCTGTGCCTGCTTCTCCTGCTCTGGAATCTCGCCTTCTTCTAGTTCTTCGTCCTCCACTTCCATTTGCCCAAGGTGGTCTCTGCCTTTCATTTGAATCAGGCGATCTCCCTACCGTTCCTGGTGAGCATGGGGGAGGAAACCGCAGATTCACATTTGCCCTTCTTGGATGTTCGTAGAATGCTGAGGCGATACTTAAAGAAGACAGAGGCATTCTGCAGGTTTACCCCATCCTGGCCCTCAGAACATGGGACTTGCTCTCCCCCATCATCAGTGAGCATGGTCTTCTTTGACGTTTCTGCTGCCTGCCTGAACTCCCTCAGATCCGCAGCTCATTGTGCAGCGCGCTCCTGTGCTGGTGTGGGACTCTGTGCCCCTTGCTGGCGCAGGCAGAATGCCTTGTGCAGTAGTAAGACGAACTCTGTCGAGAAGCCTCCCCAACCTCCTCCAAGCCGTGAGAAGTACAGGGTCTGGGAGGGGGATAGGGGCAGGCTGGTGGCTCCAGTTACGAAAATGCAGGGTCCCCTGCCCCAGCCTCTGCCGTATCCCTGGACTCCTGGGACAAAGGGAGCATCCGCTCCTGGCTCGTACCTGCTTGCATGTCGTGTTCCACTGACGTGGCCTCGTTGGCACAACTGCGGCAAATGCCTGCATCCGGGACCGCCCCCGCTGGGTTCCACACACCAAACATTGCAGTCTCGCCGGCCTGGCGCTATATGGGCTGCTCTTTTCCCCGATGTCCCATTTCCAGCCCGTGGGGATGGGAGAATAAGGAACTCCAGCCAAAAGCAACCTACCAAAGGACAAAATAAACCCTTCTACTTTGTTTTGGGTTTTTTTGTTTTTTAACCCCACGGCCCACCAGAGGCCTCCTGGGAAAACAAACCCAAAGAGCCCGCTAATAAGGAAACCGGGAGGTGAAGCTTTGAAGAGAAAGCTGCCTGGGCTAGGAGGTTGGCCCAAGCAATGGCACACTGAAAGAACAAAAACTGCCTGAAACTGCTACAAACAAAAAAATCACCCAGCTCAAGGCAGAGAAATACCTTACTGTGATATGGCATTGACTGGTCTCAGCTGGAGGGATATGTCTACATCAATTATTTACAGTTCAAATTGGCATACTACCTGCAATTCATCCTTTGTTGTGTACTTGATTATTTGCCCGTGTGGATTGCACTATGTTGGCCGGACCACCCGGGCTGTCAAACTTCGCTTGGGGGAACATGCGTCCCATTTGAGAACCAAAACAATGTCGGCGCCTATGGTCAGCCACTGTCTACAGGAGGATCATTTGTTTCAACAATTACGTTGGAGGGTGCTTGATTTTATTCCACCGGATCCCCGTGGAGGGGACCGTATTGCTAAATTGCAACGGACTGAGCAACAATGGATATTTCGTTTGGGTACTGTTTCTCCCCGGGGTCTGAATGGCTCTGTTGAGTGGCATACATTGCTGTGAGTAGAAAGTATTCACTACGTCATTGGGATTCCCTGACAGTGGGTGTTCCCAATTTTTAATGCTTGAACAGCAGGCATCATTGATTGGCTATTGGATTCTTTTGCGTGCGTCTGACGTCACACGCCATCTCTTAAAACCGGACCGTTGTATTCAGTGAAGTAAAAGCCATTTTTTAAGGGATTCTAGCTTTTCACCTGATGCAGAGCCAGTGACTGTTGGAGGGCTCGAAACGTGGCACGTTGTGTCTTTTGAATTCCTCATTGGCTGAAGTCAAGCAAGATAAGTAAAGTTGTAAAGTTTTTTCAAGCATTTAATGATTAAAATGGAGTGACCGTGGCGGGGGACGGGTGACAGTTCCTGCATCCTCTGATCGGCTACTCCGACAAAAAAGAAAAAGAATTGCACCTTTAGGTTTTAATGGTATACACGGAGGTTTGAAGCTTGGGTTATATTATTTTGATTTGAAACTGCTACAAGCACTTCCCGCTCACTGCAAGGCCGCTCTCACCACGTGGTCGGCAGCTGCGAGTTGTTCCCCTCATCATGCAGTCTGCCACTGCATGTCAAAGCGCCTAAGCAAGCTTTCCGGGCACATCGGAGGTCTACGTTTCTTTCAATAATGTTGCTTTCAATTGTGCTGCTGTCCCACTCCCATGCTCAGCCGCATTGCAGGGATTCAGCAGCGAGGCAGAACGGAGCGCTATGTGCAGCCCCTACTTCAAAGTACCTGTGTTCCCGGCACGCAGCTCCTCACCCGATAATGGGTTCGGGAACCGTCCATGCACAACCAGGCCTCTGATCTGGTGCTCTTTTAAACCCCTCGAGCCGCCTCCTTCTCCCGGGCCTAAAAGCAATGCAGGGGAGGGAGTCCTCTCCGGCTGTTCCAGAAGAACTCTTCTGCATGCAGAGAAGGCTTGCTGGCTAAACCAACTTGAAGCTAAAAAATGTCACTTTTCAGAGCCCGATGCTGTTCAGCAATATAATATTAAATGAGCTCTACTTTTTTACCTTCATATGTAGATAACTAACTTTTTTAACTTGTTCGAGACTGTAGCAATCAGGTCTCAGAATTTAGACTGCTTATTCAGGTTGCTCATTAAAGGCAAAACTAAGCGTCTGTTGTACATCAACGACCTGTATGATATTGCTAAATTTAGTCTTCCACTGATACTTAATGTTTTCTTTCTCTCATATCGTTTTTTTGACTTATTTTTGAAGATTTTTTTAAATATTATTTTATATAAAGCTGTCCATAACTCATATATAAAGCACATGCAAGAAGCCAGTGAAGATAGTGAAAGGTTACTTAGCTTTGCGCGATTTTAGAACTCACGATCTCCCTGTAACTTCACGTGAAGGGGGTTATCGTGACTTTTCATCCAGTTGGTCGAGCCAAGATTTTCACTTTAATTCGATGCCACACTAGTCATGTGTTATTTCAGCTGGAAATTCAAGTTTCAACTTTCACTCGCTGCCACATTGGTCTGTTATCATTTCAGCTGAACCTCCATATGGTTATGGGAAAAACTCAAAATGTTCAAATTCCCTGTTCAGACTCCCGACGCTACAACTTGGCGCCGTGGCGTTTCACTCATAATGTTTCGTCAGGGGATTGCGGCTCCTCTCCTTGAAATATGTTCTTCACTCAGAAAAACGCCACGGCGCCAAGTTGTAGCGTCGGGAGTCTGAACAGGGAATTTGAACATTTTGAGTTTTTCCCATAACCATATGGAGGTTCAGCTGAAATGATAACAGACCAATGTGGCAGCGAGTGAAAGTTGAAACTTGAATTTCCAGCTGAAATAACACATGACTAGTGTGGCATCGAATTAAAGTGAAAATCTTGGCTCGACCAACTGGATGAAAAGTCATGATAACCCCCTTCACGTGAAGTTACAGGGAGATCGTGAGTTCTAAAATCGCGCAAAGCTAAGTAACCTTTCACTATCTTCACTGGCTTCTTGCATGTGCTTTATATATGAGTTATGGACAGCTTTATATAAAATAATATTTAAAAAAATCTTCAAAAATAAGTCAAAAAAACGATATGAGAGAAAGAAAACATTAAGTATCAGTGGAAGACTAAATTTAGCAATATCATACAGGTCGTTGATGTACAACAGACGCTTAGTTTTGCCTTTAATGAGCAACCTGAATAAGCAGTCTAAATTCTGAGACCTGATTGCTACAGTCTCGAACAAGTTAAAAAAGTTAGTTATCTACATATGAAGGTAAAAAAGTAGAGCTCATTTAATATTATATTGCTAAACCAACTTGAAGGCAAATGGAAATCTGAAATAAAGGGAAGTAAATCTAAACCAAAGGAAAGAAAAGGAAAACCCTAACTCTCTCTTTAGTTGTCTCTCCATTAAGCTCAGCACGCTGGCTTATTGCTCCCTCCAGCTGCTTTAGACTGATCATACTGGAGCTGGTGGAAGGTGCCAGCAGTACATGTACACCAGGGTCATCAAAGATGACGTGCTCAGTCTCCAAGCTGCTGGAAGAGGGGCACTACCCATAAGTGCAGGACTGGACTGGAGGGATGACAAGGAGCATCTCATCACCCCTCAAAGCCACCAGAGCTGAAATACAATGTCACTAGAAGAGCCCCTCAGCATAGCCAGCATTCTCTCAAACCCACCGCTTACGAAGCACAGTGAGCAAATTCCAGGCAACTGACCAGCCTAGCCCCTGCTCAATAAGCATCATGTATAATACCAATGGCCAAGGAGAACTTAACACACACAATCTGCTAGCATCCTATATTTATGGTTATTAAAAATTTTGATATACTGCCCTTTGTGGTAGCAGCAGAGGTTTACAACATAAAATTAATTAAGAAAAGGAAAGGAACTACAATAATATATACAGAACAGCAAAATACATGCACTCATGAGAAGGGGTAGAAGGATGTTAGGAGATGGTCAATGGGAAGGAAGAATGTTAGGAGGTAGTCAATGGGAAGGATAAGTTAAGTAGCAGGTGTCAGTCGGGTGGGAGGAAGGTTTTGAGTTGAGATTTGTACTTGACAAATGAGGCTTCCATGCGGAGAACTGAGGGGAGATTGTTCCATAAACTTGGACCTAGGAAATAGAATTGAGACCAATGAGTGGATTCAAGATGAGCTTGGCAGGCAGTAGGGAGGTGGAGGCGGTTTGTATAGATGGAGCAGAGAATGCGATGCAGCATATCGAAGATAAGTGAGGAGAAATATTGTGGTGTAGCGGAGTTCAGGCCACAGCATAGAGGAAACAAAGAAACTCCCTTAATAGATTCTTCTGCCTCATCTGTTTTTTTTAATTGACTTTTTGTTTATAGCCTGCCGATAGGTCCCAACCTGGAAACATGCAGGCCTTATATGAAGTGTGACATTGGCCAAAGATCATCTAGCACCTTGACTAGGACTATCCATGATAAGGGGGGCCCAAGAACACCATTGGTCAAGACCAGGCTTGTCTTACTAATTTGTTATATTTTTTGGAAGGTGTGAATAAACAGGTAGACAAAGGTGAGCTGGTTGATATAGTGTATCTGGAGTTTCAGAAAGCCTTTGACAGTCCCTCATGAGAAACTCTTGGCAAAATTAAAAAGTTATGGGACAGAAGGCAGTGTACTATTGTGGATCAGGAACTGGTTAAGAGATAGAAAGTAGAGAGTATGGCTAAGTGGCCAATTTTCTCAATTGAGACAGGCAAATAGTGGAGTACCCCAAGGATCTGTGCTGAGCCTGCTGCTTGTTAATATTCATAAATGACCTAGAAATGGGAATAACGAGTGAGATGATCAATTTGCAGATGAAATAAAATTATTCAAAGTTGTTAAAACACAAGAGGATTGTGAAAAATTGCAAGAGGACATTGATAAACTGGAAGACTGGACGTCCAAATGACAGATGAAATTTAATGTGGATAAGTGCAAAGATATGCACCTAGGAAAGAATAACCCAAACTATGGTAACATGATGCAAGGTTCCACATTAGGAACCACCACCCAGGAAAAATATTTAGGCGTCATCGTAGATAATGCATTGAAATCTTCCACCCAGTGTGCAGCAGCGGTCAAGAAAATAAATAGAATGCTAAGAATCAGGAATCATAAGGAAAGGAATGGAGAATAAAATCAAGGATATTATAAATGCCTCTGTTTAGTCCCATGGTACGGCCACACCTTGAATATACTGTGTGCAATTCTGGTTGCCATGTCTTAAAAAGAATATAGCAGAATTAGAAAAGGTACAAAGAGCCACCAATGGTGGATGGAAGGATCCCCTTATGAGGAAAGGCTTAAAAAGTTAGGGCTTTTCAACTTGGAAAAGAGACGGCTGAGTGGAGATATGATAGAGGTCTATAAATTAATGAATGGAATAGAACGGGTAAACGTAGATATGTTGTTTACTTCATCAAAAAAGCAGAAAGATTAGGGGACATTTCAATGAGGCTACAATGTAACCCATTTATGAGTAGCAAGAGAAAATATTTTTTCATTCAACGCATAATCAAACTCTGGAATTCGTTACCGGAATATGTAGTAAAAGCTGTTGGTGTAGCTGGGTTTATAAAAAGGTTTGGACAAGTTCCTGGAGGAAAGGTCCATAAACTATTAAAGAGGACCCGGGAAATCCACTGCTTATCCTGGGACAAGCATTATGGAACCTATGTACCTTTTTGGGAATCTGTATTGGCCACTGTTGGAAACAGGACGCTGGGCTTGATGGACCTTGGTCTGACCAGGTATAGCGTTTTTTATGTTCTTATATTATGTTACGCTCCCACTTACAAACAGACCCTCTCAAATCCAGGGCACCTAGCAGGCAAAGGACAAGCAAGGAGCTCTTTTTTTCCCCTCTCTCTTTGCCCCTCATCCAGACACCACACTACTATTAGCAGTGTCTATCTTCACCTCATCCACCTCCAGAAAGAGCCTCCTGTGGATCCTGAAGCCACTCAACTTCCAACTCCTACCACCTGGCCACATACCTAACCTTTTGATTGTATTACCAGGCCTGTCAGAAGAAGGGATTGCACTACCACTCGACTAAACCACGAAAACCCCCCTCTGGGGTGCACTAACTAGAGTCCCCCAAAACAGCCTTGACAGGTTAAAAGAAAGATTGTGGATACCCTGAAGACCTCCCCCCACCCCCAGGCCTCCTTATAAAATGCTGTTACACACTTTAAAGACCAAAAGTCATAAGGAATCTCTTAACGCTCTTTTTTTTCTTTTTAAATGAGAAGCAGGTCAGCAAGCAACACTCCTAATTCGAGCTGGGTCTGTACGTCAGGTGCCTTCTCTGATCCTTTTCAAATCCAGGCTGAAAACTCACCTCTTCGCTGCCGCTTTCAGATCTTGACTCACGTGATCGCCTTGTGTTTCCCTTGGGTTGTCTGTCTTGACTAGATTGTAAGCTCTGATGAGCAGGGACTGTCTCTTACATGTCTCTGCAGCGCTGTGTATGTCTTGTAGCGCTATACAAATGCTCACTAGTAGTAGTAGTAGAAGCCTTAAGCATGACCCAAAGAATTAATTTTTCACAAAGAACATACTCCTGAAGTAGTCGTCAGTACCGAGTATACTGCAAAGGAATCCTGTGGAGGCGACTCCTGTAGCACCAACAGGACTCCCACCCACACCGAGAGAACGCAATGCCAAGCCCTGGTCCAGGACAGGCTGCTAAACAGTTACAATGTAAGCTAAGAACATAGAGGCTCACTGGTACTTAAGTAGGGAGGGTATTGCTGTAACCAATCAGCCTTGAATGGAAGGCCATAAAAGAGAAGGGCCCTCAAATTGTTTATGTTTATGTTTATTGGCTTGATTGACCGCCCTTCAGAGATAAACAGAGCGGTTTACAATAAAATAAATCTTCATTACAGTAGACACATGGCCGTAAAAGGAAAAGAAAGTTACAACTTAATAAAGGATAGGAAGATAAAGAACGAAAAAGGAGGGTCAGCATAGGGAAAGGGTAAAGGCTAGAGGGGAGGGGGATTGAAGGCAAGGGAAAAGAGGTGGGTTTTTAGGGCGTGTTTAAAGGTAGGGTGATGGGGTTCCAGTCGGAGGGTAGAGGGAAGGGAGTTCCAATGGGCCGGACCTATGAAGAAGAAGGCTGAGGAGCGGGTGGATTGAAGGTGAGCAAGTGAGGGGGGGGGGGTAGAGTGAGGCGGTTGAGGTGGAAGGAGCGGGGGGTGTGCCGGGGGGTGTGGAAGTGAATGAGATCGGCCAGGTATTGTGGTGTGGAGGTATGAAGAGCCTTGTGAACGAGAGTGAGAAGTTTGAACTGGATACGAAAGGAAATGGGAAGCCAATGGAGACGGAGTTCTAATTCTCAATCCTCCTCACCTGTTCCCTTATCCCTGGGGTCACCAACCTCCAGAGGGCCGCGGGCCGCACAGCCGACTACCGGGAGCCTCGCGGGCCGCACAACGAGAAGGGAAAAGGGCAGCGCAAGTAACTCACTCAAACCTCCGCCTGTAATGTCAGGAGCGCGGGGCCGCGGGAAGTCGGAGGGAGCCGGTTTCTCGCCGGCCACTGTGAGGCTCCCAGATGCAGGAGGAGGGGGGTGAAATTGAGGGAAGAAAAATCTACCTGCAAACGCTGCTGAAAAGAGCAAAGGGGGGAGGCGTCTTTCAGGCACTGACAACCGCCCACACCAGCGACTTTCCTAATGCAGTGGGGCATTATCCCACGTTCCCCTCTTGCTCCGTCTTCATATCCTTCGTTCCCCACCCTCCGCTACCATCCAGAATGGAGAGGCTGCCAGTTCTAGAGCATCCTGGAAGAATGACCAATCAGAGGGCGCCTGGCGTCAACGAGCCGCCTCCATAGGTCCAATCAGCACGGTTTGCCCCGCCTTTCTCGGTAGCTCTCCACCTGCAGGCAGGTCCTTAAAATAGGTTGGTGCAGCTGGTGGAAAAAAAGTGCAGTGTGTGGCATTGCGGAGATGCTGCAGTTGTGTACTTTTCAAAAATAGGCTATTGGTCGCGTTGTAAAAGTTCCTAAATGCAGATATTTTGTGCACAAAGTGCACTTTTGCAAAGTCACTTCACAGTCATGCCGCGGGCCGCAGATACAATGACGGGAATCCTTGGCGGGCCGCACGTAATGTTAACCGGGGTAGAGCCTCGCGGGCCGCACGAAGGGACCTCGTGGGCCGCAGGTTGGTGACCCCTGCCTTATCCTGTGGGGTACCCCAGGGTTCCGTTCTCTCTCCTCTGCTCTTTAATATTTTCCTTGCCCCTTTATCGCTCCCGATTCAGCAATATCCAGTTTCAGTTTACATTTACGCCGATGATATTCTCCTTTTCCATACCTCTCCGGTTAACATTGACATCACCCAATTTAATACTTGTCTCTCTCATGTTGCTACCTAGTTATCTGCTAACTTTTTACATCTGAACCCATCGAAATCCACAGCCATGTGGGTCTCCTTGAGTACACCCTGTCCAACAGTTATACCTCAAATAAATTCAGTTTCTATTCCTCTATCCTCTTCTTTTCGTTACTTAGGTGTTATTCTGGACTCTTCGCTATCTTTCCACGAACATGTTTCAAATTTGTCCCGATGTTCTTTCTTTGTATTGCGGCAGCTTAGATCAGTCCGCTCTATTTTGTCCTCCGACTCCTTTATTACCCTCCTACTGTCTCTGGTCATGTCCAGACTGGATTACTGTAATGTAGTTTTTGCTAACTTGCCTTCTTACCAACTTCAGCAGTTACAACTATTATAGAATACAGCTGCCGTCTTGTTACATACACTCTGAGATCTGATCATGTTACACTTCTTCTTTGTCAATTACACTGGTTACCACTCCGCTATAGGTTTAAGTATAAGCTCCTCATTTTAACACATAGGGCCATCCATACATCCAATCCGTTATATCTTGCAGATCTTGTTTCACTTCACACTCCCTACCGTCAACTTCGTTCATTGTATGCCAATCGTTTGTCTCTTCCCTCCCCTTCACAGGCGCACTTGGAACAAACACGTCATGCTGCATTTTTCTTCCTTGGACCATCACTTTGGAATACCTTGCCATCTTCCATCCGGTTGGAATCCTCATACCACAATTTCAAGACTCTATTGAAAACATACCTGTTGCAGCAGGTATATGACCTCCCTCCCAGTAGCTCTACTTAGTTATTGCTCCTCTATCTGTCTCTATTTGACCCCTTTGGTCATTCTTTTTCTACTTTATAATGGAGTTCCTTTCTTTCTTTTGGCGTCAGCAAGTATATTTTTTATTGTACACCGCTCTCATGCCCTGGCAATGGGCGGTATATTAAGTGAAATAAAGATAAAGATTACCAGAAGCCCATGCTGTGTCTCTGATTGTAGGCCTCTCTCTCTCATGCTATTTAAAAAGAATCCACCCCCCTTGAATCAAGAGTCCAAGAACCACGGTCTGAGGACAATCCGGGTTCCTAGAATCACCAGGTCTGGATGGCCCCAAAGCTTGTACAAAAGAAGGTGCACCAAAGGATAGGGAGGGAGACACACATCAAACTCCCTGAGGTCAATCCTGAAGTAGAGCCACCCAGCCCGTCATCCACTGAACCTTTCCACATCTGAAATGGCTGCTCACATTGGCATATCCTTTAGTGGTCATCAAGTGAGCACTGAAATGTCCCATCTTCTACGAGGACACATGCAATAAAGCTGAACTCTCACTTTGTCTGGACCTATGGAGTTCTGACACAGAAGGTGGGCCTGCCCACTGTCGAAGCTTGTAAAGTACACAGCTGACAGGGCAACCAGAAGCTGCTTTGCCCACCCACACAGTTCCAAGGCCTTGAGAACCACTCCAGCCCCACTAGTACTGCTTCAGTAGTGGACAAACATCACTGTCAGGGCAGTGTCCAAGAACACACATTGTGCCCACTTCTTCCATTAGAAGAAGCATGAACCTCTTTGGGGTCAAACTGAACAATATGGCTTCCAGGCAGAAGAGAGTTCAAGAGACCTCTTGAGGAGGACCAAATCCATGAGAAAACTGGACTGGGCATTGCACACCCGTCCTTCAGACTGGCATCCCAGACAACAAGCACTCCACACAGTGCTTCTAACCATATCCTGGCCAGCCAGTGGTAGAACCACAACTACTCCAATTGCACCTTGATCTCCAGGGGGAAAGAAGGACTAGGTTAAATGACAGAAGATGGAGACCAGCAGATCAACAGGTGCCTCGGCAATGTACCTGGCCCAGGAAACCCAAGACTGGGCCTGGTACTATTCATACTACTACTACTAATCATTTATTTAGTACTGCAAGTATGAAGCGCTGAACAGGACTGACTCGAAGGCACACATTGCATAAGAGCTTACAGTCTAGTCAAGACAGACAACTTAACTGGGGACTAGGATATATCTTGGGGAATGGTACGGAACACATAGGAGGTGAAAAGGAGACTGGGGGGGGAATCAGGATCCAAATGCAGTCTCAAAGAAGTGTTTTTAGTCTGGATTTGAACAGGGCCACAGATGAAGCTTGACGTACCAACTCAGATAGTTTGTTCCAGGCTTAAGGAGCAGCAAGGTAGAAAGATCAAAGTCTGGAGTTGGCAGTGGAAGAGAAGGGCTCAGTTAGAAGGGATCTGCCAAAAGAGCGGAACTCCCAGGGAGGAGTATAGGGAGAGATAAGGAAGGAAAGGTAGTGAGGAGCAGCCAAATGAAGATACTTCTAGGTCAGTAGTACAAGTTTGAACTAGATATGGAAATGGATAGGAAACCAATGAAGTGACTTGCGAAAAGGGGCGACATGAGCATAGTGAGCATAGTCGTGCAGCTGAATTTTAAACAGATTGAAGTGGGGAATGATGATTCAGAGGAGGTTGCAATAGTCCAGATGGGAGGTGACTAGAGAATGGATAAGGTTCTTATTAGTGTGTTCAGAAAGGGACAAATTTTGCCAATATTATAGAGAAAGAAATGGAATATTTTAGCTCTGTTGGATGTGCATGGAGAAAGAGAGGAAGTACTCAAAGATGAACCCAAGGTTGTGAACTGAGGAACGGGGAGGAGTAGTGCATTATCCACAGAAATAGAGAAAGGAGAAAGAGGACAGGTGGGTTTAGGAGGAAAGGAGCTCAGTTTTTGCCATGTTCAATTTCAGATGGCCGTGAGACATCCAGGCACTAATGTCAAATAAGCAGGCAGAGATCCAGGCCTGGATTCCTGGAGAGATTGCAAGTGCAGAGAGGTAGATCTGGGAGTCAACAGTGTAGAAATGGTATTGAAAACCATGGGAGGAGGTGAGTGCACCAAGGGACCGAGTATAGAGAAAAAAAAGGGAGGTCCCAAGACAGAACCCTGGGGCACACCAACTGAAAGCAGAATAGCAGTAAAGGAGGATCCACCAGAACATACACTAAAAGTGCGGTGAGAGAGTTCAGAAGAAAATCAGGACAGAACAGGACAGAACCCATAAATCCAAGTGAGTATAGGGTAGCAAGGAGGTGGTGGTGATCAATAGTGTCAAAAGCAGCAGAAAGGTCAAGGATGAGGATGGGGAAATCACATGCTCGAAGTCAGCTAAGGCTTTAGTGTACTCTCCGTCATGAGAAAGCTCAGTTCAGGAGTGTATGGAACCATAAGAATAAAAGATATGCCATAATGGGTCAGACCAAGGTCCATCAAGCCCAGTATCCTGTTTCCAACAATGGCCAATCCAGGTCACAAGTACCTAGCGGGTTCCCAAAAAGGCACACAGGCTCCATAATGCCTGTCCTGAGGCAAGCAGTGGATTTCCCAGAGTCCTCTTTAATAACAAGAGAAAATCAAGTTGTTCTTAGGACAGCGATTACCACCCCCCACCTTCCTATCCAGGCTCATAAGGACTGCATCATCTCTGGCCTTCAAAGTGAATGACTGGACCAGTCCAATGTTCAAGCAACCCTGGCTCACTGCATGTATAAAAGCGCCGCTATCATTATTATGTTTATATTTATTAAAACTGTATATAATGCCTTTCTTTTCAAAGCCAAAGCCGTTTACAATAAATAAAAAATAAAAGATCAACAATGAAAGGAGATAGGGCAGGGACTAGGGCCTCCGGCTGACCCTGAGGGACAATCTTCTGTCCTTCCACCCCCCCCCCCCCCTCTTCCAGCGCATGCTCCATTAAAGCCACCTCTTGCATGCAGCCTCTGCACACTCCGGTGTCAGAAACTGTCCCTCGTCTGGTGCCACAGATTAAGCACTGAGGCCTAGATGGCATCCTAGGCCAGTGGCTAAGTCCCCCAGCAGAAAAAATACCAGACAAATCGATAGCAAACAGTAAAGCCCTTAAAATTGTGTACAGACCTGTTCCTGGGTTTTTTTTTAAACTACCGTCAAAAAAGCTGCCCAAACCTAAACTAGGTGTCCCCCCCCCTCTTAAATGGGGCCCCTAAATCCTTGGGCGATTGCTAATAGCCTCGTGGAAGGCCCCACAACTTCCCCGATGAAAATAAGCGCCTGAGCTTTTCCACCACGCAGCGCAGCCCGTTCCCTACACTCCAGCCTGCCCGCCACGACTGCAGCACATGGAGCTCTGCTGCCCCCGAACCTAACAAAGCCTCCTGCAATGCCGGCTCTTACCATGCCGCAAAGACCGCCGCCTCAATCCCACTCCTGTGCTCAACCTTTAAAGCAGCTTTGGCACAGGGAGAGGAGAGGCGCTGCCGCGGTGCTGAAACGCTCCAAAAGCTCCAACAAGATCGGTCCCACGTCTGCCATGCCTTCCACCTGCTCCACACCCGTAAACGCGGGATCAGGAGCAGGGCGGCTAATTCCTCCGGAGCACTCACTACTGCCGCTGAAAAGGTAGTGAAGAGGAGGGGGAGGGGGAAAGATTGGAAAATCAGACAACCAGCCTGAAGGGAAAAAGAGAGAGGAGGGAAGAAGGAGGCAAACCAGCCTCCCTAAACTTCCACTTAAATTCTCCTCAGTTGTTGCCCAGTGAGCCCTAATCTAAAGGCTCACCACCTCTCCAGCTGCTTGGAGACTGAGGACTACTGGAGTGGAGAGGCGGTCCTTGCCTATTTATACCAGTGTCAAAGAGATGACGTGCTCAGTCTCCAAAGCTGCTGGAGGAGGTGCTAAACCCAGAGGTTCCGGGACTGAACTGGAGGGCTGAAAAGGAATATACATTAAACAGGGACACTGATAACTTGGATGCCCACCCCCATCTGCTGAAGACTGAGAAATATTGGTGTGAGGAGGTCTGCAGAGATCCCCTTATAAGGTGACATCATCAAATCCAGTGGTTTCTCAGTCTCCATCTGCTGGTGATGGGGCATAACCCCTGCATCTGGACTGGAGGAACAATGAGGAAGAGTACTTTGCTACTTGGTCTATCTGCATCAGAAAAGATACAGTATTGGACATGGCAGTTGTCAGCTCAAACAGTTAAAAGCATATCCAAGATCTAAGTAAACGTTGGGCCTACAGGTCTCAAATCTCAGACCACAGGACTGAGGTCTGGGCCAGGGGAGACGAGCCTATCTGCTCTACTGTACCAGTCCAAACACCTTGTCACCTTCTAGAGGCAAATACTGGCTCTTCTCAATGCTGCACCAGAAAATATACCAGTGATGACATCATCAAAAGTTGCTCAAGTCTGCCTCCAGCTGCTGTCTGGGAAGCATAGCCCACTTGTCGGGAATTAGGGACATTTTGGAACAGGTAGGATCGAATACCAGCTTTGAATGTCTTATAGAAACTTTCCATCCTAATGACAGTTATAAGGAGATCCAAAGAAAAGGAGCCAGATAACCAAAGGCCAGCCACCTTGATGATTCCAACCTAAATTTTGATAGTGGTGAAACTGTCAAACGATTGACCTGGGAAGACCTTAGGATAAATTTGGGTGGTAGGAGATAACTAAAGAATTCAAGTAAGAAGGCAATCAAGGTAGAATTCTTCACAGACAAGAAAAATAATTTTATATTTGAATCTACACGTAATGGGGAGGCATGATCATTCTTTTTATACTTATAGAGTAATTTGACAGCAGTATATTCTAGAAATTGAAGGCACTTTAGTTTGAGCTGTGGAACCACATCCAGAAGTGAATTACAGTAATTTAATTTGGATAGAAGTATGGCTTGAAATAGGATGTGTAAGGCCTTAGAAGCCAGACTAGATCTAAGCAATGTGATGATTTTAAGAGATGCAAATGATCAATAAAGAGATATAGGGCCCAACGGATGACTACTAATCAAATAGGTTTCATGGAAAGGTTTAACTACTTGTTTCCTTATGTAGTTTTCTTCTTTTTACCCACATACAGTTATTAATCTCGTCCAGCTGCAAGATATACAGCAGCCAGAACAGTTGGTGAGCCCCTCCAATAAATGGCCACAGTCACAGCAATAAAGACGAGCCCAGTTACATTCTACCCTACTGCCATGTCCTCAGCCTGTTGAAAAAGCACCATGATGTAAAACCTTTTGGTTTTAGCACTAAATGAGAGGTTAGATATGATTGCAATCTCAGAGACATGGTGGAAGGGGGATAACCAGTGGGACACTCTGATACCTGGATACAAACTATATCGTAATGATAGAACTGATCAAATTGGTGGAGGGGTTGCGCTCTATGTTAGAGAGGGCATTGAGTCTGAAAGGATTAAAGTTTTGCAGGAAACAAAATTTGCTGTAGAATCTCTATGGATTGAAATTCCATGTATGAAGGGGAAGGTGATGGCAGTGAGGATGTACTATCGACCGCCTTGCCAGAATGAACAAATGGATGATGAAATGCTCAAAGAAATCAAGGAAGCTAACAAAAGTCACAGCAGAGTAGTAATAATGGGTGATTTCAATTACCCCGGTATTGACTAGGTCAGTGTCACGGCAGGACATGCTAGGGAGAAAAAATTTCTAGATGAAATAAATGACTGCTTCTTGGAGCAGCTGGTTCATGAACCGACCAGAGGGGAAGCCATACTGGACCTAGTCCTTAGTGGAACACCAGATCTAGTGCAAGAAATAAGGGTGTTCAGACCACTTGGCAATAGTGATCATAGCATGATCGTGTTTGATTTAATTAGTGGAGGAGGGATAGTAAAGAAATCCACAGTACTACCCTTTTAACTTTCGAAAGGGAGACTATGATAAAATGAGGAAAATAGTTAAGAAAAAACTGAAAGGAGCAGTTGCAAAGGTTAAAGACTTACATCAAGCTTGGGTGTTGTGTAAAAATACTATCCTGGAAGCCCAGACCAGCTGTATTCCACGCATTAAGAAAAGTAGAAGGAAGTCCAAAAAACTGCCAGCATGGTTTAAAGGTGAGGTCAGGGAGTCCACGTGATGCATGAGTGAGTGAGGACGTTTCCTTGCTCGCTCCGGGGTTGCCTCGAACATTAATCTGCTTTAATCACCCCCATATGCACTAATTGAACCACTGGAATAGTCGGAGAGTACAGAACTGGAGACTTGTTCTTGGTGGTTTACAGCGGGAGAGAAAGATGCCTTTGCCTGCAAAAAAAAAGACAGAGAGAAAGCTGGAAAATCAGGGCCTGTGCCAACATCTGCTGGGCCGCGGCAGCAGTCTTCACCCGGCTGTGAGAGCATCGACTCAGCACCGGAGGAGCTAGCCAAAGAAGTAGTTAAATTGCTGGACCCCAAATTCGACCTTATTATGAAAAAAACTCGAAGAAGTGGGAGAAGCGCTGGCGGAGTTCGGTAGGAGAGTGGAGGAGCTCGAGAACCGCGTGGCGTCCCTTGAGGATGGGGAAGGCAAGCAGGAGAAGGTGACTCTGGAACACAAGAAGCAAATGGACACTTTACAATTGAAAATTGATGATCTTGAAAATAGATCACATAGAAATAATTTGCGTATAGTGGGGATACCGGAGTTGACTACGGAACACATGTTACTCCCCATGCTGGAAAAATGGCTGCCGGAAGAGCTTGGCCTAGACACCCTGGTGGGCCAATTCAAAATTGAAAGGGCGCATCGAACTGGAGCTCGGCGGACCGAGGGGAGCAGGCCGAGGGTGGTTATACTGTGAGTTCTCAATTTCCAACACAAAATGCAGGTGCTGCAGGCCTATCGGAAAAAAGGTGAGCTGTGGATGGAGAATCAGAAACTTTTGTTGTTTCAAGACTACTCGGCATCTGTTGCCGCAAAGCGGAGGGAGTTCTCTACGGTCTGCTCAGAGATCTTTAGACATAATCTGCGCTTTACGCTTGCCTTCCCTGCCACCTTGAGAGTGTTATATCAAGGGAAGAATTACACTTTTGAGAAGGTGGAGGCGGCAAAGAAGTTTGTAGAGAGGCTGGAGCGATCCCCGACTGGGGAACCAGTGGAGGCACTGTCCTGATGAATGATTGCTGCCGCCAGGGCAGGTCGGAGATCGTTTAGGAAGTATGGCTGCAGTTTGGGGCCAGATATGACTGATACACTTGAGGACTTTCACTGGAGCTGCCTACACGCCTGAGATGGAGCATGCTATAGTATAAGTGTTTGTTTAAAATGTTCTGTTCTGTAGGCTATGAGGGTACTAGAAGGTATCTGGAGGGGAGATGATTATAATTATCATTGTGTGCTGTAAATGAGATGAGGGTGGGGGGGGGGGTCTTGCTACTTCGAGGCACCCCTGCAGCATCGGCTGGGGACTCGACCTCAGTGATGTTGAACTGAGGTATAACATAGTAATGATTTGAGGGTTTGGGGGTGGGGGAGGGGGGATGTAAGAGGGGGGTGGGGGGATGGGGGGGTTGAATATCACACGAGCTGCCTTAATCAGAGGGACTATGCACAAGTAAGGGTCTGGGAGAGGATCACTGCGGGGACTGAGGCTGGGCGGCCCTACGCAGCTGGGTGTGTAACATGTAACATCATAGTGGAGCACATCACAACACATGATGTAGGTGGGTCCTGATATTCGACTAGTCTCCTGGAATGTGGGAGGCATAAACACCCCTGTTAAGAGGACGAAGGTCCTCCAAGCCCTGAAAAAGGAGCTGGTCCACGTAGCTCTGTTGCAAGAAACACATTTAAGTGCTGTGGAGCATCTCAAACTTCAGAGGGACTGGGTTGGACATGTGTATGCTGCCTCAGGGGGGGGAAGGAAAAAAGGGGTGGCGGTGTTAGTACGGAAAGGGATCCAAGTGGAAGTATTGGCCGAGGAGAGAGACCCCCAGGGTAGGCTCCTGTTCCTGCATGTGCGTCTGAATGGCATAGAACTATTTATAGGTTATGTTTATGCCCCGAATGTTTATGAGCATGAGTTTTTTAGGAACGTGTTGCGGAAGATAGCGGCAGCCCTGAAGGTCCCAGTAATTCTGGAAGGAGACTTTAACTGTCCGCATGACCCAGCTTTAGATAAGTCTCATCCTAAGCAGGGAGGGGGATGGGTCAGACGAGGGGTAAGTTATCTATGTCAGATGGGCGGTTTGTTAGATGTTTGGAGAGTGTTGCACGAGGGGGAGCGTGACTATACCCATTTGTCTCGTGTGCATGGAACCTGGTCAAGAATAGATTACATACTGGTCTCGGAGCGAGACTTTGGGAATGTGTTGAAGGCTGAATTAAGGCCCATAGTGGTATCAGACCATGCCATGGTAGTCCTGGATTGGAAAGGCGCCGGTTCGGGGAGCTATAGATGGTCTTTCCCTAGACAAAAGTGGCAGGACAAGAAGTTACAGCTATTTTTACAGCAAAAATGGGACGAGTACCTCAAATTCAATGAAGGGAGTAGTAGCTCGGTGGCCACATTCTGGGAAGCAGGCAAGGCAGTACTGAGGGGGCATGTTATCGCTTACATGGCAAGAGAGAAGAAAGAACTCAATAGCACCATTACATGCTTGACCCATAAACTCGAGGACTTGAAGAGGCAGGCTGTGAGGGACCTGAAGGGGAGGAGATTGCAGGAGTATTTGGAGACCCAAAAGCAATTGAATGACCTGTTGCAAGAGCGTGCAGTCTTTTTGCTACAGTACTATAGACATCAGTTGTTCAGGTACGGCAACAGATCTGGCAAACTGCTTGCGCGCTTAGTGAAGAAGGGAGGAGACGCCAGAGTTATTACCGTAGTCCGTGATACAGAAGGTAGAAAGCACAGTGACTCTAAAAAGATAGCGGAAGTCTTTCGCCGATTTTACGAGACTCTGTATACTCCGGACGCGGAGGACCGTAGAGAGGAGAGGAGGTTTTTAGATAAATGTTACATTGCCTCAGATTTCTCAACAGGGATTATTAGACTTGAATAAGCCTATAACAGGGGGCGAAATTCAGAAAGTGATCCGGAAGGGGAAGCCTCATAGGGCGCCGGGTCCGGATGGATACGGATCCGAGTTTTACAAAATGTTAGAAAGTCAGGTAACGCCGACTCTAGCAGCACTATACGCTGAGGTGTTGGAGAGTGGGAGATTTCCCAGGGATATGTGAATGGCATCCATTTCTCTTATATATAAGGAGGGTAAAAATCCGGAGGATCCGGCGGCCTATAGGCCGATCTCTTTGATAAATTACGATATAAAGGTGTTGGCCTCTGTCTTAGCGGAGAGATTGCAGGTTTTACTACCGGTTCTGGTGGGCAGGCACCAGGCGGGCTTTGTGCGAGGGCGGGAAGCGGCAAAGAATATGAACAGCATATTATTGGGGATGGAGCGCTGTACGCACGAGGGGACACCGCTGTTAGTTAGTCTAGATGCCGAAAAGGCTTTTGATAGGGTCTCTTGGGAGTATATGTTTGAGACATTGCACAGATTTGGTATGGAGGGGGCCTTTGTTGAGTGGGTGAAAGCCTTATATACAGATCCCCTAGTGTATATTACAGTTGGGGGGGACAAGTCAGACACATTCGTGTTAAAACAGGGAACCAGGCAGGGTTGCCCGTTTTCGCCCCTGCTGTTCGTACTCCAGCTTGAACTGCTTCTGCTCACCCTATTGCAATCGGAGACTGTACAGGGCATGCAGTGGAGGAAGGGTGGACTAAAAGTGCATTTGCAGACGATATGATGCTGTGTCTGACTGATCCCCAGTCCTCGCTGGAGAATGCCCTACAGCTGATTGAAAGCTTTGGGACCTTCTCGGGATTAAAGATAAATAAGGCTAAGTCTTTGGCGCTCGACGTCAGCGGTAACGTGTGGAATGCGTGGAGAGGTGTTTTCCCCTTAGTCTGGGCGGAAGGGAATCTTCCGATATCTGGGAAAACAAATCCCGGCCTCAACAACACATTTGTATAGTGCTAATATTCCGCCAAGACTGGAAAGCACAATAGCTAAGTTAAAGCGATGGCAGGAGTTGCCTCTTTCGCTGAAGGGTCGTATAGCACTATTTAATATGATAGAAGTCCCCAAATGGTTATATGTCTTGAGGCATATCCCAGTGTGGATCTCACGAAAAAATCTGCAAATATTACAAGGACATTTATCTCGATTTTTGTGGAGAGGGCGTAAGCCTCGGATTGCCATGGCAACGTTAATGGGATCTACGGAGGTAGGGGGGGCGGGACTGCTTTCTTTGCGGACTTACAACCTACTGTATCTGACGA
Source organism: Ichthyophis bannanicus (assembly GCA_033557465.1). Lineage (NCBI taxonomy): Eukaryota > Metazoa > Chordata > Amphibia > Gymnophiona > Ichthyophiidae > Ichthyophis > Ichthyophis bannanicus. The sequence goes on along the minus strand of CM066042.1, from coordinate 239,244,111 downwards.
GGGCCTTAAGGGACTGGATAGAGGGTACTGGGGAGATTCTACCGCTAGATCTGCTGGATGCTAGGTCTGGAGATCAGCATGTTGTTGCATTGTCCGCCCAGTGCGTGGCCGGCTGGCTGGAGGGGATCCAGGTTCTTCAGTGGGCTGCGGCAGGCCTGGAGGACCCTATGCCACCAGAAAGGAATAGCTTGGAAATGGACGGATTGCATCCCCTTGTTGGGGAACGTGAATTTTAGCCCAGGAGTTGGCGGACGGGTGGCGAGGGAGTGGGCCCAGAACGGCTTACATTACATTGGACATTTGACAATTGTAGGAGCAGAGGAGTTAGATTCCTTTACCTCGTTAAGAGAGAGATACCAGCTAGCGCAGCAGGATTTTTACTTTTATCTACAGGTGCGACACTATGTCCGGGGTCTCCAACAGTATCAGGGTCTGGCGCTGGCGGGAAAAGGTATGCTAGCTCTCTTTCGAGCGCTAGAGGGAAAACTCACAGCAAAATTGCTGCAGAATGAATTAGTGCCGGGCGGTAGATCCGCGGCGGAGCTCAGAGGACTAGAGCGTCTGGCGGGGAGATGGCAGAGAGATAATATGCCCACTGTAACCGTAGAGAGGCTTGCAGTGGCCTTTGGAGCAATTAAGGAGCTCTCTGAGTCGGCGCAGATGCAGGAGGTACAATACAAGTTTCTGTGGAGAGCTTATGGCCATAATGTTTGAGCGGCACGGGTGGGGCGAATAGAAACAGATGCATGTACACTGTGTGGAGTGGCTGTCGGATCTCTAGTTCATCGGTTTTGGGACTGTACACATATTCAGGGCTTTTGGCTGGAGGTTCGAGCTACTTTAGGCAGCTGGGTGGGTCAGACGTTGAGTTGTTCCCCGGAGTGGGTACTTTTGGGGTCCTGTGAAGAGAAGCTGCCCTTAGCGAGTGGGAGACGCAAGCTCTGTGAGAAAGGTTTTAGTGGCTAAGAAATGTATCTTGCGACACTGGCTTGCAGACCAAGCCCCGGGAGTAGGGGAATGGGAGCAAGCAATGCAGGACTTGAAAGCTCTGGAGCTGCGCTCAGCGAGGACCATGGGAGGGGAGGCGGTAAGGCGGTGCGACCAGATATGGAGTTTCAGCCCACAGCGCACTGTAGGGCGCGCGGCCTTTGGTTGTAGCCTGAGGAGCAGAGTGGATATTGTACTGTATAGCGGGACTGGAAGGGGAGCATGTATGTGGTTCTGTTTTTATGTTGATAGTCCGGTTACTGTGTGCTTAGTTGCCTCTCTGTAACGAGGTTGGCGGCTTTGGAGTAATCAACAGAGTGAGTCTTGTGGGGGGAGAAGAGAGGGAGGGGGGTTGGGAAAGGGGGAATATAGAGGGGTGAAGGGAGTGGGGTCGGGGGGGTGGGGAGTGGGGTGGGTAGGATAGGGGGCAGAGAATAGAGTGGGGGGAAGGATAGATGGGGTACTAGTAAGGAGATAGTAATTGGGGGGCACGGGGACTTACACAGCGGACTATGGGGCAACGTCCTTTCTGCTATTTTGATGGTTTTGGGTACCCTGATCTGTTTATTATTGTTCACCCCTTTGATGTTTCTACCCCTTGTGTTATTATGATAATTCGTTATGATGATAATTTGCTTTCGGGGGACTGGGTATGCTGTTATGTATTGCTGTTATAATATATATATTGTCCTTTGATATCTGTGTTGGAGCTTAGATGATGTTGGGTGGTGAGCAGGTGGGGCTGGGTGCCGCATGCTTTGGCCCTGCATGGGGTGGTGGGGGGGAGGAGACGTTCCTGTGCGGGGTTGGGCAGCTCATAGGGGTAGATATCAACAGTACTAGCTAGGGATGACAATGTATCAGCTAAGAGAATGTGATGTACGCTGTTCAGGAGGGTCTATTTCTCCTGCGCAATCAATATGTTATTGTGTTTGTTTGGAATAATGCTAATAAAAATGATTTTCCTTAAAAGGTGAGGTCAGAGAGGCTGTTGCTGCCAAAAAAGCATCTTTCAGGAAATGGAAAAAATAGCCAAATGACGAAAACTGGAAACAGCACAAGCACTGGCAAGTTAAATGCAAAGCATTGATAAGGCAGGCAAAGCGAGAATTTGAGAAGGAAATTGCTACGGAAGCAAAAACACGAAATAAAGACTTTTTCAAGTACATTCATAGCAAAAGGCCTGTGAGAGAGTCAATTGGACCATTAGATGTAGAGGGGTAAAAGGGGCAGTAAGAGGAGACAAGGCTATAGCAGAGAGACTGAATGAATTCTTTGCTTTGGTCTTTACTGAGGAAGATGTAGGGATGTTACCCAAGACTGAAGTGGTATTTAAAGGTGATACTGCAGAGGAATTGAGAGAAATATCGCTACACCGGGAAGATGTATTACAACTATTTGATAAACTGAATAGTAGCAAATCACCTGGACCGGATGGTATACATCCAAGAGTGATGAAAGAACTGAAATATGAGAATGCAGACCTGCTATTAGTAATCTGTGAACTTTCATTAAAATCATCTCTAATACCTGAAGATTGGAGGATCGCCAATGTAACGCCAATTTTTAAAAAAGGGTTCCAGGGGTGATCCGGGAAATTACAGACCAGTGAGCCTGACGTCAGTACCGTGGAAAAAGGTAGAAACCATCATAAAGAACAAAATTACACAGCATGTAGATAGTCATGGCCTAATGGGAGACAGCCAACATGGCTTTAGACAAGAAAGATCTTGTCTTACTAATCTGATTGTTCACACCTTCAAAAAAACATAACAGGTAGACAAAGGTGAGTCGGTTGATATAGTGTATCTGGACTTTCAGAAAGCCTTTGACAAGGTCCCTCATCAGAGATTTTTGGCAAAACTAAAAAATCATGGGATAGGAGGCAGTGTACTATTGTGGATCAGGAACTGGTTAAAAGATAGAAAGCAGAGGGTAGGGCTAAATGGCCAATTTTCCCAATGGAAAAGGGTAAATAGTGGAGTACCCCAGGGATCTGTACTGGGTCCGCTACTTTTTGACATATTCATAAATGACCTGGAAAAGGGAATAACTAATGAGGTTATCAAATTTGCAGATGACACAAAACTGTTTAAAGTTGTTAAAACCCAAGAGGACTGTGGAAAACTGCAGGAGGATCTGGATAAATTGAAAGACTGGGCATCCAAATGGCCGATGAAATTTAATGTGGACAAGTGCAAAGTTATGCACCTAGGAAAGAACAACCCACACTATGGTTACACAATGCAAGGTTCCACATTGGGAACCACCACCCAGGAAAAAGATTTAGAAGTCATCGTGACTAACATGTTAAAACCCTCTGCCCAGTGTGCAGCAGCGGCCAAGAAAGCAAATAGAATGCTAGGTATCATAAGGAAAGGAATGGAAAATAAAACAAAGGGACCCAGGATATCAATGCTTGACCCAATATAAGCATTGTGGAACCTGTGTCTTTTGGGGATACTGCTAAGTATGTATGACCTAGATTGGACACTGTTGGAAACAGGATACTGGGCTTGATGGACCTTGGTCTGACCTAGTATGGCATATCTTATGTTTATATTTTCTGTTAATTCATATTTTTATTGTACTTCTAGTGTGCCTTGTGTTAATGTGTGTGTACAGTGCACTGAAAAATTGTATGGATTTGTAAATCAAAGTAGTGTGTGTGTTATGTAGGGGGAAGAGTGTGAATGAATTATGAGGCAAAAGGTTGTTAGTAATAAGTTTACGTGCAGTTTTACATAGTGTTAGAAGTTGTCAGCATAAGCAAGTCATGATTGCTTGAGTGAGTAGGTTATATATCACTACTGCATGTACATCTTAGCATATACAATTATGCATGTCTATTTACTTATGGTATTTTATCTAATCAAGTCCTGTTAATTGTCTTTCCTTGAGTCCCTCCAGTCCAGTTGGGGTATCTCCCTCTACCAGCAGCTGAAGACTGAGCATGTCAGAACTCTTAATGTTACAGTACAAGTGCTCCCCTCTTTAGATCCAGAATACTATTGACAAAGCAAACTACGAAAGACAGCATCAAACACACCACCACCATGCAGGCCCCCTAAGAGCCCAGCTTGAAGCAACATAAGTAGAGTATCCCTGAACTGCGTTTCCCCAACATTATAAACAAGTATATATAGAAAGAAACTGCGAAAGAGAATGAGCTGTGCTGACAGACACATACCTGCCACAATGTCCACCCTCGACAGAGCAAGACCTCATACCTTATCTAGATGTATTTCTTAAACAATGTTTCCCCCTCAGACCAGCTGGACTAGCTCCAATCGTCGGCTTGCTGGCCAGCTAAGAAAAACTGCAGAGCCTTCACCTGGATGGGGCCTGGCCTGGACTGGACTGGAGGGACTCAAGGAAAGACAGACAATTAGCAGGTTAAGGTCTAATTTCACCTTCCATATCGCCCCTTCAGTCCAGTCTAGTTCAGACCATGTGGGATGTACCAGAGCAGTAACTAATCTTAGGAGAGATCAGCGCGTCCTGCCTGGAGTACTGATGCCCCAAAACGCACATCCGCAGTGGCCTGCATGTCCAGTAAACATATACAGACACACCCATGTTGCAGCTCTACAAATGTCTGCTGGCAGAACCAAACCATGCTCCGCCAAAGATGTAGTCTGATCTCATGGAATGAGCTCTAAGGCGAACTGGCACTGCTTTACCTTTAACAGTATAGGTGGAGACTACAGCCTCTTTCATCCAGCGTGCCACCGAAGCCTTGGAGGCCGCCTTGCCTTTCTGTGGCCCCCCAGACAATACAAACAAGTGATCAGACTTCCAAAAGGATTCTGTCCTCTTAAGATACCAATGCAGCATCCTGCACACATCCAGCTTGTGTAGCTGTCAATACTCCTCTGTGTCACCCAAAGCCAAGAAAGCCAGGAGAGACAGACATCGGCTGATTCAGATGAAAAGTGGAAATCACCTTAGGCAGGAATGAAAGCACCGGCCCTAGGACCATCTTCTTCCTGGACATCATGAGAAAAGGGCCCCTTGCAAGACAACGCTTGCAATTCAGATACTCTACGTGCAGAGCACATAGCCACCAGGAAGACTGCCTTCCAATGTGAGGTGCTTCAAGGACACACCAGTCAATGGCTCAAAGGACAGTTCTGTCAGGGCAGTCAGTATTAGATTAAGATCCCAAGGAGGTCTAAATTGTAAATTGCTCAACTGCTCTGAGGAAACATACCATATCTGGACGTGTCTCCAGGGAACACCCCTGCACACGCCCTCTCTAACAGGACAGAGCCGCGACCTGCACCTTCAGAGAATTGAGCACCAATCACTTTTCAAATCCATCCTGGAGAAATGATAAAATATCCGGCAGGGCAGAAACAAAGGGTTGAATATTCCTAGAAGAGCACCAGCTCTCAAATGCTTGCCAAATGTGAATGCAAGCCAGGGTAGTAGACCTCTTCCTGGACTTCAACAGCACAGCAATAACCAAAGCCAAATAGACTCCATGCCTCAGCCGTGCCCATTCAAGAGCCAGCCATAAGAGAGTATCGATCCACCTGAAGCATCAGTATCGGCCCCTGTGACAACAGGTTAACTCTGTTGGGAAGTCGTCATGGCTTGTCGATTAGAAGCCTGACCAGGTCCACATATCACAACCTATGAAGCCAGTCTGGGGCAATAAATCACTGAATGGCTTTGAGCCTCTATGCACTGCAACAGATGACCTATCAGAACCCATGGCAGAAACACGTACAGAAGACCTCCCAACAGTCACTTCTGTGTGATAGCATCGAGCCCTTTGGATATATGTTCCCTGCACCTGCTGAAGAACCTGACCACCTTGGCAGTAGATAGGGATGCCATCAAGTCTATGATCAGAATCCCCCATCAGAATGTGATGCCCTGTAACACTGTCGCATTCAGTTCCCATTCTCCATGATCTATGAAGTGCCAACAGAGGTAGTCCACCTGTATATTCTCCTTGCCCCCTACATGCGCTGTGGAAAGGGCGGTTAGATTTACTCCTGCCCACAGCAGCAACAGCTGAATCTCCTCTGCTAGAGTGGCACTCCCTGTGCCCCCTTATCAGTTGATGTAGGCCACTGTAGTCGTATTGTCCAAGCACACTCTCACCATCACCTCCTGGTTCAGGGGCTGGAAAAAAAAAAAAAAACTGAAGCGCCAGAAACACCGGCCACATTTCCAACCAATTTATGGACCAACTGCTCTCCTCTAGGGACCACTGCCCCTGTGTGACTTGTGACTGACAATGCACTCCCCACCCCGTAAGGCAGACATCAATCACCACCAGAATCCAGTCCAGCGGTTCCAGGGGCATTCCCGCTGCCAGATGGCTGTCCTGTAGCCACCAATCGAGACTGGTCCTGACCTCGTTCGGGTACCGGAGCTTCAGCAATAACGGTTGGGTCTAGGGTGCCCAGCGAGAAAGCAGCACCTGTTGGAGAGGTCTCATGTGGGCCCAACCCAGGGCATTAGATCCAAGGCCACCGCCATCAATCCCAACATCTGCAGAAAGAAGCATGCTGCTGGCCTCTCCATTGTCAAAAACACGACGCACCTGCTGCTAAAGCTTGCTGATTCTGATGGCTAGCAGGGAAACTCGCCTGCCTTGGCATCAAACAGTGATCCCAAGTACACCAACTCCTGCAAAGGCCGTAATCAACTCTTGGACAGATTGACTATCCAACCCAAGCTTTGGGGGGAGGGGGGCTCCACTACTCGGTGAGTGGCTGACACTACCTCCTCCTCCGTCTTTGCCCGGATCAGTCAATCATCTAGGTATGGATGAACTAGAACACCTCCCTTTCTCAGGGCATTGCCAACATCACCACGCACCTTTACAAAGGTCATGGAGCAGTGACCAGACCGAAAGGCAATGCGCGGAACTGAAAGTGCCCCATCAGCACTGCAAAGCGCAGAAATTGCTGATGTTCCGGACGAATTGGAATATGTAGGTAAGCCTCTGTGAGATCCAGTGCTGACAAGAATCCCCTTGTCTCACGGCTAGGATCATGGAGCGTGTTTCCATCCAAAAGTGTGGCAAGCGCCATTGATGTGTTTGAGATCCAGAATGCGCCGAAATGAACCTTCCTTTCTTGGGACCAGAAAATAAATAGAGTATCGGCCTCCCCTGTGTTGGTCTGGCGGCACTGGAACTACCACCCCTAACTGCAGTAAGCGATGCAAAGTGACATGCACCGCGACCGTCTTTGTTGGAGCCTGACAAGGTGATCTTACAAACACCTCAGTGAGGGGGGGGGGGTCGCACAAACTCCAGTGCGTAGCTTTGTCGATTGATCTCAAACACCATTGGTCGGTTGTGATCATAATCCCATATTGAAACCAGCTCTGCCTGGGCCGCTCTGACTGCTTTGGGATTTCTTTGCAGGAGCTGGAGGGGCGGAGTAAAATCCCCTACCAGATCCTCCGTAACCTCAAAAGGGCTGTCCCCATAGCAACTGCACTGAAAGGGGCTGAAACAATCAAAATCTATGAAAATCTCTACGCTGACTTTGCTAAGGGTTACTTTGCTTGGGCCCCTTAAAGCGATCTTCCGGCAAACACCTGCCTTTGGAATTGCCTAAATCCTTCACCAACTTAGCCAGGGCCTCGCCAAATAACAATTTACCCTTAAAGGGAAGCTTACTGAGACTAGTCTTTGAAAAATCTTCTGCTGACCAATTTCACAAGAAAAGAAAATGCCGAGCAATTATAATAGAGGCCATGATTTTCGAGGAGACCTGCACCAAACTGTAAAAGGCATCCGCCAAATAAGCCGATGCTGACTCCAATTTGGCCCCTTCCAGTGCCATTGCCGGCACCTCCATCTCGGACTATGCAAAGGCCTGCATCCAGGGAATGGATGCTCTGGTTACATAGGCCCCATAGATGGAAGCAGTGCCTTGACGTTGCAGGTTATCAAAGGCTTGTTTCAACAGTGATTCCAGCTTACGGTCCTGAAGGTCCTTAAGCACTGCACTACCTTCAACTAGAATAGTGGTCTTTTTTTCACCGCAGACACTAGGACATCTACCATCGGCATCTTAAGGAGATCCTTTTCTTCCTGTGGAATAGAGTATAAGTGACCCATCGCCCTGCCCCCTTTCAGGAACTTCCCATTCTGCTTCAATCATTTTCTTAAATTACTCTAATAGAGAGGAAGCACACTTGGGAGCCCTTGAAGCCCTGCAACAAACGGCTCCTCCATGGGCTCCTCCAGCAGCACAGGAGGGAGGCACAATATTCAAAGCAACCAGAGAGTGACTAATCAGTGCAGCAAACTCTGCTCTATGAAACTGTCAGAAAAGACTGGATTCTCCCTGGAGCAATTTCCCCTTCCTCCAAGTCCGAGACTGCTGGCTCCCCCCAGGAGGTCCGAGGGATCCTCCTCCCAAATCCTCTGAGGCCTGGGAATGTGAGAAATCCTGCCCCCCTCCCCCACAAGATCACATCCCCCTTTGACTTTTTATTAGGAGGTTCCTCTGGATCCAGAGAACCATCCTGCAGGGTTTCCACAGACAAAGGATGGGGTGGGGGGGGAAGAGGGGGGAGCCTGAGCTTAACTATCAAACCGTCTCTTTCATACAGTAAATTATGTGCATGACGAGAATAAAATCTGAAGAAAAAATGGTGTCTGCATGATCACAATCTGTGCTTACCGCTGTCCATGGTGCTGAAGACAGCTGTAGACTCGTCAATTCTTTTTTCTACGCCTGTCTTTCCGTGCCAACGAAATGGCTGCCTGCTCAAAAATAGCTGTGGTTCCCGTCAAAACTGCAGGAACCACTGGGTCTGTCACCATCAAATCAGACTCCCTCGACTGAGCCTGCGGGTCTTTGGAGAGAAAGCACGCTCTAGCAACTTTCCCTACCTACTACAAACCCAGCAGAGACACTGATTGTCTAAACCACGGTTTCCTCCACAAAAGGCACAAAAAGAGGAAGCCACCAGCATGCACGATCCCCACGCCCCCCCCCAAGAGTAGCCCATCAGCAGGAAAAAGAGAGCCACGCTGAACCGCAAAGCACTGAAGTAGCCCTAAAAATAGCATCGGCAATCGCTGCTGCAAAGAAAATCAAAGTATTCACTGACAGTCAATCCTGCCTTACCAGTTATGGTCTCCGACTGCCCAGACCTTCTTATTTTCTCAATTTAAATAAATAAATAAGTATGGCCACACTAATCAGGGTTTCAATAGCAAATAAAGGAAAGCCCCAAAATCTGTCAAATACACTTGTGGGCAGTCCAGGCGGGGGGGGGGGGGGGCGGGAAGGGAACCTGGATCACCAGGCTGTTTAACCCCAAGGGCCCACCAGACCCACTAAAGGATCCTGGTGGAAGAAGACAGGCCCTGCAGTCCTGTCAGCCCTCACACTCCACTAAGCTAAAAGGGGAGCATTACCAGCCCCAGGCTACTATACTTCTGAAGCCTCAGTCTTTACAGCTTGTCCTGCCGTCTTTCAGTTCCCCTTATAATTTTTTTTTCTTTTTTGGATATAAAAGACCTTTCAGAGAAATCCACTATGGAAAGGCTACTTCCTCAGCTGCTGAGGACTGAGAATACTGGATTCTGGAGCTCAAGAGGAAGCTCTTGTACTGTGACATCAGAATTCTGACATGCTCAGTCTTCAGCACCTGGTGGAGGGAGATAATCTGCATGTTCTGGACTGGACTATGGGAACAATATGGAATTAGCTCATGTCTTTCCATTAAGTATTCACAGTGAGCTAACTTAACAATCTAAGGTGGTATCAAAGGCAATGGAGGGTTAGAGGTATAGATAAACTATATGCCTCAGTGGGGGGGGGAAGGGTGGCACATGTATAAGAGATATTGTGTATGTTCAATAGTAGTAATAGTACGTAGTACACATGCATGTAGAAGTGCAAGTGTCAGGCATGACAATCTGAAACAAGAGTGAAAGGAAATCAGTTTATATTTGAGTAAGAGATAGTCGGCCACCCCAATGGCTCAAATGTTAAGTGCTGTGTATGAAAAGTCACCAGTTCAAGTGTACCAGGCTGCAACTTTGCTCCCCAAATAACCAGACAGAAAAAAACCCACCCCAAAACACACAAGAGATGGTATTCATGATGTACATTAGATTCTAGCTATTAGGATATTAATAAAAGTATCTTTTGTAAAGGCAAGCACTGTGATCCTCACTGAAAAACAAAGAAATGGCTGTTTTAAAAACTTTTGCATATTAAATTTGAATAACTTATTAGAATGTGGGGAAAGGGGTTTCATGTGAGTGGAAATGTGTGTTAGAAGGCAGCTGGATCAGTCTGCTAGATCAGTGGTCCCCAACCCAGTCCTATGGGGCCCACCGGCCAGTCAGGTTTTCGGGATATCCCTAATGACTATGCATGAGATATATATGCATTAGAGATATCCTGCCAACCTGACTGGTTTGTGGCCCTCCAGGGCTGGATTTGGAGACCCCTGCCTTACACCTCTGTCATTTAAGATTGTGAGTGGGCAAGGTACAGATGTCCTAGACATCGAAAGGGTATATAGAATGTGTCACATTCCTCCTCGATTCTCACCACCACCAAAAAGTTGTCTAATAGACAATTTTTTGGTGGTGGTGAGAAGTGAGGAGGACTGTGACAAATTCTATCTAACCTTTTTGATGTCTTGGACATCTGCACCTTGCCCACTCACAATCTTAAATGACGGAGGTGTAAGGCAGGGGTCTCCAAATCCAGCCCTGGAGGGCCACAAACCAGTCAGGTTGGCAGGATATCTCTAATGCATATATATCTCATGCATAGTCATTAGGGATATCCCGAAAACCTGACTGGCTGGTGGGCCCCATAGGACTGGGTTTGGGACCACTGTGCTAGATCACTAGCAATGCACTGTGCTGTCACACTGGAGATGCAGGTTCAATTCTCAAGCCCTGCTTGTGCTCTTTGGGAAGATAAGGGTGGAAGGCATTATGGAGGTGGTGCTCAGAGCTGCCAAGTAGAACCAAAAGAGACTTCAGATAACTAAAGTTGCAAACAATAGTTTGAGAAGCCAGAACAAAATAATTTCTTATTTGTAAGATTTTTCCTTTGTTTTCTTGTCCCATATGTTATTTTTAATATATTTTACTCGTTTTTCTTTTCCTTTTCTGGTAGGTTTAGGGGAGAACTAAAGTTTTGTCCTTTTACTTTCTCTCCACTTCGTGTTTTCTGAGAGCTTAGGCCAATGACAGTGATCCAGCTCCCTTCAGGCTTGAGCATGCTACAGCAGTTCTAGTTCCATTTGAACCATGGCTGGCAGTCACAATGACAACAGCTCCTTCCAGTCTAGAAATAGATAGGCACCAATTCTTACATACTCAGATGACTTGGTACCTAGGAATGTCCTGCCATTACCCCAGGTTCAAGGAGTCATTGCATAAAAATTTCATCTGGTGGCCAGACTGGAGGGGCACACATTCTGGGTTCTAAAGACAGATGTAGCCTATAGGGCTCATTCCATTCCGGACGTAGATCCCCTCTGTACGTCCGGTCTGAACCGGACGTACAGAGGGGATCGTGATTCTGATCCCGCAGGGCATGTCTAGCCCCATGGGATCAGAATCGCGAACAGTTCTGTACGTGCAGGCTGGGACTGCGATTCAGCTCAGTCAAGGCTCTTCAATGGAACCGTGGCGCCATGGCGTCATGTTGCCATGTTGCCATGGAACCACAGTTCCAATGAAGAGCCATGATGCTGGCCGCCGGAGAAAAAAAATAAAGCTTATTCCCCACAGCCCAACCCCTAATCAGGCCTCCTAAGGCCAGGGACGGGCTGCGGGGAATGTCCTCCGGCCCCCCCATACCCCATCTGCACCCTGGCATTGCAAAAAACAAACGTCCAGGGAAGTTATTCCATCTCTGGATGTACAGGGCCGGCGACTGCCCACAACCTGCCTGTTCCCCGCTCCCCCGTCAAACTTCCCCAATGATTGTGCAGGGAAGTTAGACACGGCAGGGGAAGGCACAAATAGCCAACGGGACGTCCATCCCCGCTATACGTGGCACAGAATCGGGCCCTATGTGTTTATATTTGTTTAACTTTCTTTCTATTGGTTTGAATTGTACATATTTAGCTCATGTTTTTCAAAGTGAGCTACATTCAGGTATAGTAGGTAGTTCCGACGCTGAAGGGCTTACAATCTAACAGGCCAATACAGGAAAAATGTTAATTACACTTACCTGGTAATTGTAGTTCCTTGAGTGGCGACAATTCAGTCCTCTACTGTGGCAGGTGTAGGCCTGTGATCCACAGTGTCTGACATAAGCAAGCCTAACTAGCTTGACCTGTAAATGAAGCTTGTGAAGAGGCCCATAGGAATTGCACATCCCCCAATATGCTGCTATAGAATAAGAACTCAGTAAAAGTATTGAATTAGCTTAGACAAGCAGAACAGATGGAAAAATACAGAAATTCATGTTTAAAACTGCTGACAGAGAAGTTATAGAGCCCTGCTTCCCTGCACGTATTAACTAGCCCAATAGCCTTGAAAGTAGGAAAGTAACAAGTTGGTGAACTGACCATTGTAATTGGGACTAGAAGGGGGGTAAGCAGGTGCTGAGCCCACTGAAAGAACATAATTGGATAATCATATCAGTACCGGGACCAATAGAAGAGGTACGGGAGGTACGGGAGATTACCGGGACCAATGAAATGTTTTTCTATACCTAGAATGAAGCTAAAGTCTATAAACGTTGTTGTATTGCCAGAGAACTTTGCTCAGCCATTTTGAATTTGATTCTGCTTGAGACTTGTGCACAAATAAATGATTTGGACCTTCTGAACAGACTCCTGGTGTCATTGGTTTGTCTGCGCTCTGCTGCTACACTACCTCTGGATTGTGTACCTCCTCCTGCAACTTGGAGACTGGGCATGTCAAAATCGTGACATCACTGGATATAGCCTGCGGAACTCCATCAGCCCCAGTGAACTACTGACAAAGCAAACTCAAAGAAGCAACAAATAAGTAGCTATTATATCAACTGCAACATAACATAACTATAACTTTGAATATGTACCCCTGAGATTCTCCCAGGCCAATCTTTCCTACACCCGACCCCGCTACACATAGAATCAGCAAACAGAACGAGGGAGAATGATCAATGTCTTAGACAGACCTACCTGTAGTCTTCCTGTTCTCCCAAACAAGCAATCACTGCCAGATATAGCATCCCGGGTGGGAATGAGGACTGAACTGTCATCACTCAAGGAACTACAATTACCAGGTAAGTGTAATTAACATTTCCTTATCGTTCCTCCAGTTCAGTCCTCTACCTCTGGGATGTAAGAGAGCAGTACCCATTGGGAGGGACCTTTCCAGTCGGCCCATAACCCTGACGACCCAAGGCAGGCGACATTTGCCTCAGCAACATCGAGACGGTAATGCCTACTGAAACTATGAAGGGAAGCCCAAGCGGCCGCCCTACAAATCTTCCCCGGCAGAAACAACTGTGCTCCGCCCAGGAAAACGCTCGTGCACTGGTAGAGTGAGCTCATAAACCCTTCGGCACCGACCGACTTTGAGGCAGATAAGCTGAGGCAATCGCTTCCCTCCTCCAAATGGAAGAGGAAGCCTTAGCTGTCGCTTCCTCCCTGCGACTATCTCTGAACAATACTAACATAAGAACATAAGATATGCCATACTGGGTCAGACTAAGGTCCATCAAGCCCAGTATCCTATTTCCAACAGTGGCCAATCTAGGTCATACGTACCTAGCAGTTTCCCCAAAAGACACAGGTTCCACAAAGCTTGTATTGGGTCAAGCATTGCTATCCTGGGTCCCTTCTTAATAATGGTTTATGGACCTTTCCTCCAGGAACTTGTCCAAACCTTTTTTAAACCCAGCAACATTAACAGCTTTTACTACATCCTCCGGTAACAAATTCCAGAGTTTGATTACACGTTGAGTGAAAAAATATTTTCTTTTATTAGTCTTAAATCATTTACCCTGTAGCTTCATTGCATGTCCACTAGTCTTTCTATATTTTGATAATGTAAACAATCGATCTACATTTACCCGTTCCATTCCGTTCATTAATTTATAGACTTCTATCATATCTCCCCTCAGCCGTCTCTTTTCCAGGTTAAAGAGCCCTAACCTTTTTAGCCTTTCTTCATAGGAGTATCCTTTCATCCCCTTTACCATTTTGGTGGCTCTTCTCTGAACCTTTTCTAATAATGCTATATCCTTTTTAAGATACGGCGACCAGAATTGCACACAGTATTCAAGGTGCAGTCTCACCATGGAACAATATAGAGGCATTATAATATATTGTTTTATTTCCATTCCTTTCCTTATGATACCTAGCATTCTATTTGCTCTCTTGGCCGCCGCTGCACACTGGGCCGAGGGTTTTAACATGTTATCCACAATGACACCTAAATCTTTTTCCTGGGTGGTGGTTCCTAATGTGGAACCTTGCATCGTGTAACCATAGCTCAGGTTGTTCTTCCCTAGGTGCATAACTTTGCACTTGTCCACATTAAATTTCATCTGCCATTTGGATGCCCAATCTTCCAATTTATCAAGATCCTCTTGCAATTTTCCACAATCCTCTTGGGTTTTAACACCTTTAAATAGTTTTGTGCCATCTGCAAATTTGATAACCTAACTCGTTATTCCACTTTCCAGGTCATTTATGAATATGTCAAAAAGCAGCGGACCCAGCACAGATCCCTGGGGTACACCACTATTCACCTTTCTCCATTGGGAAAGTTGGCCATTTAGCCCAACCCTCTGCTTCCTATCTTTTAACCAGTTCCTGATCCATAATAGTACACTGCCTCCTATCACATGACTCTTTATTTTTGCCAAAAGTCTCTGATGAGGGACCTTGTCAAAGGCTTTCTGAAAGTCCAGATACACTATATCAACCGACTCACCTTTGTCCACCTGTTTATTCACACTTTCAAAAAAACATAACAGATTAGTAAAACAAGATCTTCCTTGTCTAAAGCCATGTTGGCTGTCTCCCATTAGGCCATGACTATCTACATGCTGAGTAATTTTATTCTTTATGATGGTTTCTACCATTTTTCCCGGTACTGATGTCAGGCTCACCGGTCTGTAATTTCCCGGATCAACCCTGGAACCCTTTTTAAAAATTGGTGTTACATTGGCGATCCTCCAATCTTCAGGTATTAGAGATGATTTTAATGATAGTTCACAGATTACTAATAGCAGGTCTGCAATCTCATATTTCAGTTCTTTCAACACCCTTGGATGTATACCATCCGGCCCAGGTGATTTGCTGCTCTTCAGTTTATCTAATAGTTGTAATACATCTTCCCGATGTATCGATATTTCCTTCAGTTCTTCCGCACCTTTAAATACCACTCCAGTCATGGGTAACATCCCTACATCTTCCTCAGTAAAGACCGAAGCAAAGAATTCATTCAGTCTCTCCGCTATCGCCTTGTCGCCTCTTAGTGCCCCTTTAACTCCTCTATCATCTAATGGACCAACTGACTCTCTCACAGGTTTTTTGCTACGAATGTACTTGAAAAAAATCTTTATTTCGCGTTTTTGCTTCCGTAGCAAGCTAAGAGTCGGTTCGACTTGCTAAACTCTTCCAAAACTTTCAAATATCGCCGCAGCACCCATTTCACAACCAAACGGCAAACACTGCGATCCAAATCGCTTCCCTCTGGCGATGTCAGTACCGGTAAAGCTACTGTCACAGACAGCTGAAGCGTAGATATCACCTTAGGCAAAAATGATGGAACTGGACTCAGCACCACCTTTTCTCTGGAAATAATACGAACGGTTCCCTACACGATAACACTTGCAACTCCGAAATGCAAATAGCCAGACAGACAGCAACCAAAAAACACGGTTTGCAATGTCAAGCCCAAGACTGAAGCCTGGTGCAACGGCTTGAAGGGCGCCCTAGCTAATGCTCGTAACACCAAATTCAGATCCCATGGTGGACCACCACACTGCGCGAAGGCCGAAGACTAGGGGACATGCAATGAAGCTACAGGGTAAATGATTTAAGACTAATAAAAGAAAATTATTTTTTTTTTTAGTTTTAATCAATCTTTATTAAAATAAAACAAGCATACAATCAAGTCCACATCAAGGAGACAGTCACCAAAGAAAAACAACAAAGGCAAAAGGATCCAAAACAATTGAGCCCAATTTACAAGAGGAGAAAAAAAGAAAAAAAAATTTTCACTCAATGTGTATTCAAACTCTGGAATTTGTTACCGGAGGATATAGTAAAGGCTGTTAGTGTTTCTGGGTTTAAAAAAGGTTTGGACAAGTTCCTGGAAACAGGATACTGGGCTTGATGGACCTTGGTCTGACCCAGTATGGTACATCTTATGTTCTTATGCCGGTACCAAAATCGATCCCCCTGAGCTCCAGCCTCCCGTTTTTTTTTTTTCCTTTTGTAAGTACTTTACTAATCTCATCTAAGATCCACATTAAATTAACTCAAATTAGACTATATAGCAAAAAGAAATTTTAAACCCCGCTATGTCACTAAATGCTCCCTATCTTTCCCACTAGTGAGCCCAGCACCTAGGCTCACTACGTCCTCCTGCTGCATGGAGACTGGACACACTGGGGCTGATGGGGGAGTTCCGCAGGCTATATCCAGTGATGTCACGATTTTGACATGCCCAGTCTCCAAGCTGCAGGAGGAGGTACACAACCCAGAGGTAGAGGACTGAACTGGAGGAACGATAAGGAACTGCGTGCAGGGTTTTATAGTGCAAGTTTAAATGCTTCATATGGCATCACTGCACAAAAACACAACAGCATATAGATTAACAGTGTGCAAAACATAAGTGCTAAACTGAGAGAGCAAAACAAACACATGCACACAGGGGTCTGCATTAGCAGCTCTTGTATGCTGAGCAAGCTTTTAGCTTGCAGTCCCAAGAGTCATCTGAGGTGAAAGACACTTCTCAGATGATCCAGGCATCGGGCAAGGTCCCAATGCCATTGGCACAGCATAGTGGTGAGGCAGGCTAGAGACCCTCATACACCAGTCACTCTGACCACAAGCAAAACCATTGGTGGTCCTCTGGGCCCCAATCTCATCTCCCCTCTTCTCCCCGATTCTTTACCCTCCCCTCCCCTCATATAAAAATCATTGAACCGTCTGCCTGCTTAAATTTAGGAAAAGAGAGTTTGAGACAAATGTAAGTCCCTATTGAAAACCCACTTATTTGAGCAGGCTTTCGGCGCAGATACAGTCTAAGTCCACTGCAACTGTTTGTGGAATTGTACGAAAGTAACTGTTTTAGAATGTATGCTCTATCCTCTGCATGCTAAAAGCATGTCTCCTTTCTTATCCCACACTGGAGCTCCTTTCTATTCTACCTATATGTTACTTAAAGTATGTAAACCAGTGGGGGGGAGGGGGTTGGAACATGTAGGTACTGTGGGAGAGTAGGGGAAGGGTAAATGGAGGCCCAGAAGCAATCAATGATTTTAGTGAGGTGGGGGGAGGGAATTGTATTGTGGCCCAGGAGCACCAATGATTTTTCTGAGAGGGGGAGAATCAGGGCCCATGGGGCCACCAATGGCTTTGCTTCTGGTCAGGGGTTGTCACTCCCCCCTACCCCCCTCCTTGTCGCTGTGCCAATGATCCTTTTGCTTCCAGCTGGGTCTTTATGCCTGCCTGAAGCTGGCATAAAGATCCAGAACTACAAATAATGTAAACAACTGCACTAAGCTTAGGTGCAGTTTGTTGTTTTTTTTTTGTTTTGTTTTAAACATCAGATGCAATTAGTTCTGCATGCGATTTGTATGCCCACTGTTCAGCGCAGTGGGTTTTCTGGCTGTTTTCCCATGCTAGCTTGCTTTTGGCATCAGAGAGCAAGACTAGCATGGGAAAAATCCTGCGCTATAAGTGTTCTGCATCAGCACCTAAGTTTGTACTTGAAGCAATGGAGTTGCTCGAGGCTACAAGGAGCATCAGTAGCATTTGAACACTGGATTCCCTGGTTCCCAAGCTGCTGTTCTAACCACTCGGCTGCTTCTGGTTGAGGGGTGTCATTATGATAGACTGGGCATGTCAAAACTGTGACATCACTGGATGTAGCCTGCTGGCCTCTCCCATCAGCCCCAGTGAACTATTGACAAAGCAGACTCAAAGGAGCAACAAATAAGTAGCTATCATATTAAATTCAACCTTATACTCAACTCAACCTGAACGTATAACATATAACCAACTGATAACTAACCCCCCCTCCAGTAGGAAGGGCACTGCTTCTTGCCCGTTCTCCTTCCCCCCCCCCCCCCCTGTGCCGAGCCAGAGACAAGGAAGAGAAAGACTAGAAAGAAATAGTAAGAATCAGAGCAATCATGGTCTTGCACTCCCCCCACTGATCAACCACTGCTGAAAAATCCATCCCCGGGCGGGAATGAGAACTGAACTAGAGTTCCTCAAGGAACAACAATTACCAGGTAAGTGTCATTTCCATTTCCTTATCGTTCCTCTAGTTCAGTCCTCCACCTCTGGGATGTAACAGAGCAGTAATCATTGGGAGGGACCTTTCCACCTGGATCGCAACACCGCCGACCCAAAACAGGCATCGTTTGCCGCCAGAACATCCAGGCGGTAGTGCTTACTGAAGGTATGAAGAGACGACCAGGTGACCGCTCTACAAATTTCTACTGGTGGAACCAAACTGTGTTCCCCCCAGGATGACGCTTGTGCTCTAGTAGAGTAAGCCCATAAGCCCACTGGTACTGAACGACCTTGCAAAATATAGGCTGATGCAATCGCCTCCCTAAGCCATCTGGAAATGGACGCCTTCGCCGCCGCTTCCCCTTTGTGGGAACCTCCGAAGACGACGAATAGGCAGTCCGACTTGCGGAAAGTTTCTGAAACCTTTAAATACTGCCGCAATACTCTATGTCCAAGCGGCGTAAACTACGGCCCGAGACGTTCCCCTCCACCAAATCTAGAACTGGAAGGGAGACCGTTTGATTTAGGTGAAACGGAGAAACCACCTTTGGCAAAAAGGACGGAACTGGATGCAACACCACCTTTTCTCTGGAAAAAGACAAAAACGGCTCTCTACATGACAACGTCTGCAATTCCAAAATTTGTCTCACCGAACAAATGGCTACCAAAAACACTGTCTTTAAGGTTAAATCCTTAACTGATGCCTGGTGTAAAGGCTCAAAGGGTTCCTTAGCTAATGCACCTAAAACCAAGTTGAGATCCCACGGCGGAACCACTATTCTATGAGAAGGCCGCAGCCTGGACACCACTTTAAGGAAGCGCAGCACATCTGCGTGAGAGCCGAGGGCCACTCCCTGGACTTTGCCTCTATAGCAAAACAGGGCTGCTAACTGAACCCTTAAGGAACTGGCTGCAGGACCCTTATCAAACCTGTCTTGCAGGAAGCTCAACACCAAGGGAACGGATACGGAGGCCACGCACACTTGCTGCCATGAACACCAGTCCTCAAAAATATGCCATATGCGCGGGACATGGACTGTTTCCTCGCTCGAAGTAAAGTCGCGATGACCGCACCCAAATAACCTTTTCTCCTTAACCTTGCCCTTTCAATGGCCAAACTGTAAGCGAGAACCGATCCACCTGAGGCATTCGAAGCGGACCCTGGAGCAACAGATCCCGCGATGCTGGTAATCTCCAAGGATTCCCATCGAGCAGCCGAACTAGATTGGCATACCACGGGTGTCTCGGCCAGTCCGGGGCGACCAACAGCACTCTTCCTTGATGAGCTTCTATGCGCGGAATCACTCATCCTATGGAGCACCCACGGAGGGAAGACAGAGGAGACCTGACAACGGCCACTGTTGTATCAGGGCGTCGATCCCTTCCAACATCCTCTCTCACCGTCTGCTGAAGAAGCGACCCATTTTCGCTGACTGGAAGGTCACCATGAGATACATCAGCAGTCCCCATCTGCGGACAATTTTCACAAACATGTCCGGATGCAGCTCCCATTCACCGGCATCCACTCGGACCCTGCTGAAAAAATCCACCATCACATTGTCCTTTCCTGCAATGTGCGCCACCGAGATTGCTTGCAGTCGAGATTCTACCCAAGCGAACAGCGCCCCTGCTTCCTCTTCCATGGCCACACTACCTGTTCCGCCTTGCCAACTGATGTAGGCCACCGTTGCGGAGTTGTCCAAAAGCACCCGTACCACTTTGCCTTTCACCGTAGCTTCGAATGTCTGCAGCGCTATAGAGACTGCTCGCAGCTCTAACCGGTTGATTGACCATTTGCTCTCTTAGGCGATCCAAGTCCCTTGCGCAAAGAGGTCTCCGCAATGTGCTCACCATCCCGCAAGACTCGCGTCTGTCAACAATGGGATCCACTCCGGCTGTTCCAGAGGCATGCCCGCTTTCAAAGATCCTGGATCCAGCCACCACCGAAGTGATTGCCTGACCCGAGGAGGGCAGGGGAAACATTTGTTCAGTGAATCGGACTGGTGCGACCAACGGCAAAGCAGCGCTCTCTGTAATGGCCACATATGAAATCTGGCCCATGGCACTACCTCCAGGGTTGCTGCTATTGTCCCCAGTATGCGAAGGTAACTCCACGCTGAGGGCACCGGGATGGACATGAACTTGCGCACAAGCTGTCGAAGGATTTGAACTCGACGATCCGGCAGAAACACCGCTCCTCTCCGTGTCTCGAAACGTACCCCCAGATGTTCGAGGTCCTGAGACGGAACCAAATGGTTCTTGGTTGAATTGACCACCCAGCCGAGACTCTGAAGAAACTTCACCACCTTGTCTGTAGCCTGTACGCTCTCGGCCTTGGATTTTGCTCGAATCAGTCAGTCATCGAGATAAGGATGAACTAGAACACCTTCCTTTCGCAACGCCGCCACCACCACCACCACCATGATCTTGGTGAAGGTATGCTGAGCCGTCGCCAGACCAAAGGGTAATGCTTGGAACTGGTAATGTCCCCAAGGAAGGGCGAACCTCAGGAACCTTTGATGAGCCGCTCTGATTGGGATGCGCAAATCCGCCTCCGTGAGATCGAGGGAAGTCAAGTACTCTCCTTGGCGCACTGCCACGATAACCAACCTCAACATTTCCAACCTGAAATGAGGAACTCTAAGGCAGCGATTCACCCCTTTTAGATCTAAGATAGGACGAAGAGACATGTCTTTCTCTGGCACCACGAAATAAATGGAGTAGCGACCTACTCCATAGTCTGCTGTCGGGACCAGGGCGACTGCTCCCATTTGCAACAGTCGATCTAACAAACGGCGAACCGCTAGTGTTTTCCCGTTGACCTTTGCAGGGAGACATTACAAACGAGTCCAGCACCTGTCGTGCCAATTCCAGCGCATCACTCTAGCGAATTATCTCCAACACTCACTGGTCGGACGTTATGTGGACCCAGGCAGGAAGAAACTCCCGGCTGCCCTCCAATCTGTTGACTTCCTACCGGGGCCCGCCTCGTTTCATTGTGGTTTTCAACTTGCCGTTGCGGAGGCTGCTGTGAAACCTCTACCTGCTCCACGAAACCCACAAAATCCCTGGGCTCTAGAAGCAAATCTTCCCCTTTGGAAACCACCTAAGTGAGAAGTACAAAATCTCCTGAAATCTCTAAACTGTCCTCGAGAGGCCGGCAAGGACTTTCCTTGCTTAGGCTTATCCTCCGGGAGTCTTCCGCCCTTTGACTCTCCTAAGTCCTTAACCAGTTTATCCAGATCCTCCCCAAACAACAACTTCCCTTTAAAACGGGAGCTTACTGAGGCGCAACTTAGAAGAGCTGTCGGCCGCCCAATTCCGCAACCATAGGGACCTCCAGGCGGCCACCAATGAAGCCATACTATTTGCTAACGCTCTGATCAAATCATAGTGGACATCCACCAAATATGCTAACCCAGATTCAAGCCGTGTCAGCTCCCTCACACTCTCCTGCTCCAGTTGATTAGACTGCCTTAAGTGTTGAGACCATTGAAGGCATGCTCTCACCACCCAGGCCCCACAAATGGAAGCTTGCAAGGATAAAGCGTTAGCCTCAAATGTTTGTTCCAATATAATCCATCCACTTTCCTATCCTGTGCATCCTTTAAGGCCACACTGCCTTCCACTGGAATAGTGGTCTTCTTCGTAACCGCTGACACTGCTGCGTCAATCTTCGGTGAGCGGAACTTTTTTGTTCTTGTCCACTAGGGGATACAGCCTGTTCATAGTCCTGACCCCTCTGAGTCCTGCCTCTGGCTGATCCCACTCCTCCTGGATCATCCGGTCTACCACCCGGTGGACGGGAAACACTACCTGAGCTTGCCTCACCGCTTGAATGATAGGGTCTTCCACATCCTCTTCCTCCATTGGCTGCGCCGTAGCGAGATTTGGCATCTGGAGGGATTCCGTGATAAGTGCCGTAAGTTCGTCCTTCCTGAATACCTGAATAATTTTCGCCTGATCCTTCTTCCAAGTCTTCCATACCCGATTCGAGTTCTAACTCGGCCTCATCTGTCTCTTGCCACTCCATATCTGGGAGGGAAAGGTCACAAGGTCTAGACCTCTTTGGGACCCTCGGGGAAATGCTACCAACCTCTCCTATCCCGGGCTGCTGCATAGGATTTGTAAGTGGCAAGGGCTCAGGTAACTTCCCTTGACGCCTTAAACAGAACGCCTGATGCATTATTAGAACAAAGTCCAGACAGAAATCTCCGAACTGCGGTCCCGACCCCATAGCCGGTAGCACACTTGACGGGCCCGCTGCGACCACTGGCGGAGTGGCCCTCAGCGCCTCTCCTTCGGCTCCTGCCGATGGACCCTGGGGATCTTGAGCTACTTTACCCTCCATCTGCTGTTCCACGCTAGTAGACACTGTAGCACAGCCCCGTCAGATTCCTGTGTCAGCAACTATACACCTATGGATGCCGCAGACAACACATTGAGGGCGCAATGACATGAGCTAGATACCCCAACTACTCCTAGCCAGTCAAAAAATGCCAGTAGAAAACATTGCTAGCCCCGTTTTTCTTTTTTAAACCGAGGCAAATGAAAAACAAACAAAAAACTACCCACGGAAGAAATCCCCGAAATTAAAGAAAGAAAAGAGTCTCAGGCCCGTGCCATGCTGCTTTCCCCCCAAACACGATCTGCCGCAACAAAACACCACGCGGCTGTGACCGCGTGTACAAAATTGCCGCGAACCCTGTTGGGCCTGTTTGGCACCAAAAGCACCAAACCAGTACTGCCATGCTCAGAGTTCTGTTGCGCAGATCGTCTTTCTCGCCGTCGGCCCTGCACAGCACTGCCAAATGAAGAAATTGCTGCTTACCGCGTCGAAGTGCAGCCCTACAAGCCGCGAAGTCGCTCAGCGCTGTCGCGAGCGATATCCGCGGCAAGAGCTGCTTCGCCAGAGAAGATTGTGAGTGTGGAGTCCCTGTGGCGATACGGAGCCAGCGAGCACCACAATCAGAGGGAGGAAATGCGTGCATTCCGTGGAGCTCTCCCCCATACAGTCTAGGGGAAGAGATCCTGTGAGCTGAGCTGGCTTAGTGAGAAAGTGAGAGAAAAATGTAACAGAGACTGAGGCCGGCTTCACTCTTTAAAAAAAAAAAAAAAAAAGGGATAGCACCCAGGGAACACAAAGAAATAAATTAAAGGGACCAAATTAAAATTTGTAACAACTAAACCCTGACTAAATTGCTCCTTATCTGTTCCTCAAGTGAGCCCAGCACCTAGATTCACTATGTCCTCCTGCTGCATGGAGACTGGACACACTGGGGCTGATGGGAGAGGCCAGCAGGCTACATCTAGTGATGTCACAGTTTTGACATGCCCAGTCTCCAAGCTGCAGGAGGAGGTACACTACCCAGAGATGGAGGACTGAACTGGAGGAACAATAAGGAATCATCCCTTTTTTGTGTTGCAATATCTACTTACCATAGAGTAATTTCTTACCTACATATATAAAAATATTATCCCGACTTTACTACTGTAGTTCCCTTTACAATGCACTTAAGCTATCTTTCATTAAACACCTTCAAATTATTCAGAAAACCACAGTCAAGTTAGTACATAATGCAAAAAAAATTGATGTAATGCCCCTTCTAACAGATCAGCATTGGCTTTCAATCTCTTACTGAATAAGATTAAAAATTCCAGTTATTAAATTCAAAGTACTTAATTCAAAAGAACCTGAGTTTCTATCAAATCTATTAATCCCTTAAACTCCTATTCCTATGCTTCATTTATTTGCAAGACAGTGATCGTATTTCGATCCCTCCTCCTTTTATTTAACAGGTTTTATATACCACTTTATCATTTCAATCAAAGCGGTTTACACAAACTTAAACTTGGTAATGTATATTAAACAGGGACATTTTGTGAGCTCTCAGGTCACTTCTGACACCACTTTTTTCTATCAAGCTTCCGCTTTGTCTAAGAATGAATTTTTCCAGTGAATTATTCAAACAAAGCTTAAGAACTTCTTCTTTGAAATGGCTTATGTTCACTTCCAGGGAGGGCTCTAGAGGGCAATCACTGTTTTTCTCCATTCCTACCTCTTTCCTCCTTTTGGACTATATATACGTATTTTCTTATTTCAATGTATTGTAATTTTATATGAATATGTGCACCACTTTGACAATAACTATTGAAAGATGATTAACCTCAAAACAACAACTGCGCAAGCATGAAAGGAAATGGCACAAAACAAAAAACGCTGAAGACAAACGTGCATATCTATAACTGATGAAAGACTACTACACTGCAACAGATGAAGTCAAATGTGACCACCACTCAAATCTACTAAAATCAGCGATCAACCAACCAAGAGAGTTGTACAGTATAGTGAAGCAGCTGTCTAAAATGCCATCAACAGAACAAGAAATCCCAATCACTCCCCAACAACTTGCACTACATTACAAACAATTTCATCCACAAACAGATATATACATCCGACCCACCACAGGAAGCACACACCCGGACCCATGGACATCCTTCACCGGAATTACCGAGAGACAAAATTGAATATACTATTACAGCTCTAAACAAGATCATCATCCCTGGATCCCTGCCAGTCGGCATGGATTAAAGCCACCAAGAGCGAGCTTAGCACTGTAATCGCCAAAATTGCACAATCAATACTCCAACACAGTGTCATGCCCTTAAGCCTGAAAATCTCTTCCATTCGCCCAACCTTTTATAATAGCACACCTACCCTTGTTCCCTCCGACCCCACTTCATACAAATCAATTGCAAGCCTTCCCCTCCTGGCAAAGATCATTGAGATAACAGTGCAGCACCAACTGCAAGACCATATCGAAAAGCACAATCTACTCGACCCTCAGCAACACGGGTTCCGCCCACACCATGATGTGGAAACTCTAACCACACTGATGAATACCATAACACAAGGGATTCAACAAGCTCATCAAGGATTTTTACTTATATTCTTGGACATATCATCTGCATTTGACACTGTAAACCGCCACCTCCTACTACGTCTCTACAACACTGGAATTCAGGGCACTGTACTCAAGTGGTTTACATCATACTTCACAGACAGGCGACAAAAGATAAAGATTTAAAAAACCACCCCTCTATCCCATACAAACAAATGCAGGGAGTCCCCCAAGGATCCACCCTCTCCTCCATTCTCTTCAATTTCTACCTACGACCACTATGCACAGACATCAGATCGCACAATCTCCAAGTCCACGTGTACGAGGACGATATTATGATATATGGTCCAATCACCACAAATCAACCCGTCCCCTCTGCCTACCAAGACTGTTTCATAGAAGTTGCTGACTGGCTACAAGAAAGCAACCTGCAAATTAACTTCAGCAAGAAGGAAGCCCTCTACTACTACTACTGAGCATTTGTATAGCGCTACAAGTCGCAGGCAGTGCTGCACAGACATGAAAGAGACAGTCCCTGCTCATCAGAGCTTACAATCTAGTCAAAACAGACAACCCAGATGGTGTAGACAGGGATAAAACAAGGGGGAAAGGTAAAGAAACAATGTGATCAGTTGAGTCAATATCCAAAAGCAGCAGTGAAGAGGTGAGTTTTTAGCCTGGATCTGAAAAGGGTCAGAGAAGGTGCCTGGTGTACAGACACAGGTAGTTTTGTTCCAGGCGTAAGGTGCAGCAAGGTGAAAGGAGCGAAGTCTGGAGTTAGCAATAGAAGAGAAGGGCACAGATAGAAGCAATTTGCCAGAAGAGTGGAGTTCCCAAGGGGGGGGGGGGGGTAATAAGGAGAAATAAGAGAAAAAAAGGTAGTAAGGAGCTGCAGAGTGAATGCATTTATAGATCAGCAAGAGAGGTTTGAACTGGATGTGGAAATGGATAGGGAGCCAATGAAGTGACTTGAGAAGAGGGGTAATATGGGCATGACGAGGCTGGCAGAAGATTAGCATGGATAAGCGTCTTAGTAACGTGTTCAGAAAGGAATGGGCGGATTTTGTTGATGTTATAGAGAAAGAAACGGCAGGTTTTAGCTATCAAATGGATGTGTGTGGAGGAGAGAGAGGAGTCAAAGACAACCCCAAGGTTGCGAGCTGAGGAAACAGGAAGGAGTAGAGTTTTATCCACAGAGACTGAGAAAGGAGGGAGACTTTAAGGGGAAAGATAAGCAGCTCAGTCTTGGCCATGTTCAATTTCAAGCAGCAGTGAGACATCCAAGCAGCAATGTCAGAAAGGCAGGCAGAGATCTGGGTCTGGATTGCCGGAGAGATTTCAGGCTTAGAGAGGTAGATCTGGGAGTCATCGGCATAAAGATGGTACTGAAAGACATGGGAAGAAATGAACGCACCAAGGGACTGGGTATAGAGAGAGAAAAGGAGAAGACCAAAGACAGATCCTTGGGGTACACCAACTGAGAGCAGGATAGCAGCAGAGGAGGATCCACCAGAACCAACACTGAAAGAGTGATGGAAGAGATAGGAGGAGAACCAGGATAGTACAGAGCCCTTAAAACCAAGCAAGGATATGGTATTGAGGAGAAGGTTGTGGTCAGTGTCAAAAGCAGCAGAGGGGTCAAGAAGAATGAGGACAGAATAAAGGCCCTTGGATTTTGCCAGGAACAAGTCAATGGAAACTTTGGCAAGAGCCGTTTCAGTAGAGCATAAAGGATTTTAAAGGATCCAGAAAAGCATGAGTAGAGAGGAAGTCAAGGCAGTGGCGGTGAACCGCGCCTTCAAGTAGTTAAGAAACGAAGGGGAGGAGGGAGATGGGTCGATAATTAGAAGGACAGGTGGGATCAAGTGAGGGTTTCTTGAGGAGAGGTGTAACTACAGCATGCTTGAAGGCTGCAGGGACAGTTGCAGTGGAGAGCGATAGGTTGAGAATATGAGAGATGGAAGGGACAACAGTGGAGGAGATGGGGCTTAGGAGACAGGTGGGGATAGGATCAGAGGAGCAGGTGGGCGAGTTTAGAGGAAGAAAAAGGTGTGCAGTTTCCTCTTCAGAGATCACAGCAAAGGAAGAGAAGGTAGCAGAGATAGAGGAGGATAGTTGGGAGTAAAGAGGGGGAGGAGGGGAAGTAGCTGACTTTGTGGGGAATTTATTTATTTATTTTTATTTATTTATTTTTTATACCGCGCTCTTTAGAATCAGTGCGGTTTACATGTATACTAACAGGTACTTCTTATTCCCTTGTCCCCAAAGGGCTCACAATCTAAGTGTACCTGAGACAATGGAGGGTTAAGTGGCTTGCCCAAGGCCACAAGGAGTGGCCATGGGACTAGAGACCCCAGTTCCTCCAGCCTGAGGTTGCTTGTCCCCATGTGGGAATTGAACCCCCGGCCCTCCGGCCTGAGGTAACCTGTCCCAACTACTGAGCCACTCCTCCCTGAATTGGAGAGCGATCTTGTGGATTGCATCATGGAAATATAGTCAGCCAGGGTTTGGGCAGAAAGGGAGGGAGGGGTCGCAGGCAGCAGCACTGAGGAGAGAGCTGAGAGTAGTAAAGCGACGGCGAAGGTCAGAGGCAAGAGAGTTAGTCAGATGGACATAATAGTCTTGCTTGGCAAGAGCTATGGCTGACTGGAAAGAGGCAAGCATGAATTTGAAGTGTAGAAAGTCTTCAAGGGAGCGGGATTTGAGCCAAGCACGCTCAGCAGAACGGGCACAGGAACGTAGATAGCGGGTAGTGAATGAAAATCAGGGCTGGGGTGCAGTACAACTCATAGGACGTGGTATGGGTGGAACGAGAGCATCCAGAGCAGAGAAAAGTGCAGTGTTATAGGAAGCTACTGCCTCGTCAAACAGACTTAGATGACATAGTGGAGGAAAGAGATGAAGAAACAGTGGAAGAGAGAACCAAAGGATCAATAACATGAAGATTTCTAAATAGGTAGGAGGAGACAGGACAAGGTTGAGGCAGCAGGTGATGAAGCTTAAAAGGTGATGGTCAGATAAGGGAAGAACCGAGCTACAGAAGTGTGAGGGTAAGCAACTAGAGAAAAATACCAGGTGAAGGCAGTGGCCATGCTGGTGAGTGGGGGCAGTAGAGCAAACAAGGAGGTAAGAGAGAGGAGCTTTAAAGCATAAGGATCAGAGGGGCTATCAACATGAATGTTAAAATCCCCGAGAATAAGAGTGAGGGAAGAGGAATCCAGAAAGAAGGAAAGTCAAGAATCAAAGTCAGTGAGAAAGGTAGAAGTAAACTTGTCAGGAGGTTGATAAACAACAGCTACCCGGAGAGGTAGTGTAGTGAAAAGG
The DNA here is from genome assembly GCA_033557465.1 of Ichthyophis bannanicus. Lineage (NCBI taxonomy): Eukaryota > Metazoa > Chordata > Amphibia > Gymnophiona > Ichthyophiidae > Ichthyophis > Ichthyophis bannanicus. The sequence continues at coordinate 239,215,459 of CM066042.1, read as the reverse complement.
TGGATGGAGTGGACTTCAAAAGAGGGAAAGGAGTGAGACTGAGGCAGCAGGAGGGGTTGGAATTGGTAGGAGGGAGAAAGTAGAAGCTCAGCAGCACCACCGCCACCACGGCCAGTGGGACGAGATGTGTGGGAGAACTGATAGCCCCCATGACGGAGAGCAGCGACAGATGCAGTATCTTCTGGGAGGAGCCAGGTCTCAGAGCAAGAAGATGGAGAGCATTAGAGATAAAGAGATCATGAGTAAAAGCAAGTTTATTACAGATGGAGTGTGCGTTCCACAAGGCACATGAGAAAGGAAGAGCAGAAGGGGAAAGGAGAGGGATATGAATAAGATTTGAGGTGTTGCGTGAAGATCTCTTCTCGGAGTGTGACAGAAGTCTAGGGGGGCCAGGGTTGGGGTTGATATCTCTGGATGAGAGAAGGAGTAGCAGAGTACGGCAGAAATTAGGGCGAGGTTGCCTTAGAGAGAGGAGATGGAGAAACTGCATTTGTATCCCCACCCATGATAATGCTGAATATTGCCACGATCAAAACAAAGATAGAGGTCAAATACCTCGGAGTCACCCTGGACCAACATCTAAACATTAAAAACCCATATAAACAAAACCACCAAAACAATTTACCACAAAACAAAAAGACACTACAAGGACTCTGCCCACTCCTCGAGCCAGAAGACTTCTGGACTGTACTACAAGCAACAGTAAACACCCCACCTGGATTACTGTAATGACATCTACCAAGGACTACCGCAATCTACACTTCTCCCGCTCCAAATGGCTCTCCATTCAGTAGCAAAAACCCTACAAGAAGCATCGAGGCAGGACCATATAACCCTAATACTCAAACAGCTACACTGGCTCACACTGATGAGCCGCAGAAGGTACAAAATAATAATGTTAACCCATAAAGCCATCCACGCAAACTTCTCCACACACCTCAGCTCTCGGTTACAAACCTCCCTCCCAACCTCTAAGAGCCAAACAAACATCTACAACAAACACCCTAACCATTCCTCACTCCAGGACCAAATCAAACCAGCAAGTATGTAAAAGGGCATTTCAGTTATATGCACTATCAATATGAAACAGGCTACTGCACAATCTCAGACTCATTGCTGACCTCAAGACTTTCAGAAAACACCTAAAAACACATCTATTCATGGAACATTTAAACACAACATTACCTTCCCCCCAACCCTCACAAGATTCAAACATGATAGACAGCAATAACCTGTACATAGTTTTGTGTTTGCTTTTTGCATATATAGTTTCATAAAAATATTACAATTTATAGATAAAGATCCCATAGAGTCTTGTTTACATGTTGTACATAGCTTCACACCACTGTTAAAATGCGTCTGCAATTGTTCTATGTAAACCACCTTGACCCAGAGAAAGGCGGTATATAAATAAAGCTAAATAAATAAATAAAATAAATAAGCATATAAGAATAAGCTAAACAGATCCCACCAATCATTATGTTACTCAGTGGGTTACATAAAAAATAATCAGCTACAATCTAACATTAAAATAAAATATACAAAATCAAAAAACATAAAGTACAATAATAATAATCAGACACCATCAGTGAAGGGGCGGATTCTGATTGAGCTGGAAAAATATAAAAATCGGGAGAAATTGACTATAATCAAAAAATGGATTTTTGCTAGCTAGTTTACAAATTCTTCCAAAAGTATTAAAAAATGTAAATTGTCAAAACTGTTCCCATGGAATATGAAGCAATGGTAGCAGAGTGGATGAGGCAGCACACAATGCTGGATTTGCACTAGCATGAAACAGAATTAAATGTATTTGATTCTGAGAGATCTGGGAGATCAATAAAGGGAAGGTGGTCTGTAGGACATCATGATGGAGCCTTCTCTCATGCATCCCAAATATTTTCAGGTTAATCAAATATTCCATCAGTATCTCCTTTTTGAGACACTTGCTATTCAATCAAGTCCAAATTCTTCATACTA